>OY754332.1:89425626-91825626 GCA_963573305.1 Pyrrhosoma nymphula | reverse complement strand
TAAGTGTCCCATATGGACAACGAAGGAACGCCAGCAACATCAGGAGAACTAAGCCATAAAAATGGCATTTCCTTAGGTTACACCAGGCGCCGGACTGGCCGCCACCCGCGGCAGCGTACTGGACCTCTCGACTTAAAACGATCTTGAGGTCAAATATGCAAATCAAAGCAAAACTTTTCTTTTGCTATACATTTTGTGCATAGGTAATAATATTTTAGTCGATGTTGAAAAATCCGGGTTTCAAAGCGGTGCTAAAAAAGATATTGCTCTTTTTAGTTAAAAAAGCAAGTACAAATAAGCTTCAAGTTTAAAAAATCTTAAACGGCTTTGATTTTAATGTTAAAAAACTTAGAGGAAGCCAAATCATTGGGACTTAAGTGTATTGCACCGATTTACATGAAGCAGTTCTTGAAAGTGCGTATGTTGTCCGAGAGGTTTCTTCAATGAAGGGAATTTTTATAAAATCGACGAAATTCGCGCTTAACACGTTTTTACCCAGAATGACCCATGTTGGACGCGTTCCACGAATTACTATGAGCGGTGCAAGGGACCATCGCAGTATCTTATATTGTGAGCAATTTCTGTAGAATACGAAAACAGCTTACCGAACTTCCTCCTAGAAAGTTGAAAAAATGACTTGTGGCCAACTTTTTTCGATTTGGTGCGGCAGCATGTACTCCAACATGTATGGACATAGTGTGAAAAAAGTGAGTACTATACATAAGCCTGCTGTATATTTAGTTCATTGCTCACATTTTCTTATCATTTATGTATATTAACACAAAATACAGCTATATTAATAATATACAACCCTAGAAAAACGGGAAAGAGCGAGGTGCTGTTTTCTTACGAAATTCCAGAATTTCTCTAGAAAATTCAAATTGCTGTAATTATTGACCAGTCAAAGATAAAGTATTAAATTATGTCTCATTTTAAAGGGAATGTTATTGTCTACAACTATGCTTCTTCGGACATTGCTGTAAAACCAATGGCAGAGACGCTAGAAGGAAAAGTTCGTAACAAAACTTGAGGAAATTAAGCATTTGTAAAAGATTTACAATTTTCGCTAGGAAATATCTCGATAACTATGAGGTATAGAAATAAATGTAACATGAACTATTTTGTAGTAAATTTTGTCAGCTTTAATTTTAAGACTTAATATTTTCGCTAACATGCACCGTTTTCAAGATATAGCCGAATAACAAAAAAAAGGGACCTTCTGCACCCCCCCTCCCCCCGCACACCTCGTAGGTCCGGGGGCTTTTAGTATGTTTACCTCCTATCAACCCCAAACACATCCCTGAAGTTGGGTCTCGGTCCTCTTCCATGTCCTCTACACCCCCGTCATTTTGGGCGTTCATTGACTGGACTAATAAGGGGGCAGGTGAAATTAATTTTTACATTGTATTTTCTATTCGAGTTGTGTTATTTTATCAAAGATGCACGCATGGAATTAGTGAGCTGGTATTTGCTTAAGATTTAAAGCATTTCTTTGATACTTAACATTTAGCATTCCAATTCATCATAACCTTGTTTCAAAGTCTGTGCCTTTAATTCTGTTGTCACAGTTGTAATTCGTTTCTAAAAACAATTGTTGTGTATATGTTTGTGCCATAGATCTTGAATATAAGGCCTATGACCCTGTATTCAAGGTCAATGGTTTGCGCTATTCTAAATCGATTGAATTTTCTCAAAGTAGGGTAATCTGTGACTTTCTTAGTGCCTCTTTTGCAGCTAAATATAGAGTGTCGTATCGTTCTGCTTCTGATTTGCTTGATGTACTAATGTGCCACCTCTCATTGTCAGTTGATTGAATATTTTGATGGTTCAATGTCCGCACATATCCACGAGTCTGAATGTTGACTATTAATGGGCTGACATCAATTCCTTTTTTCTCTGCTTATGTTCATTTGAGTGCCTCTAATCAATGAAATAAGCACTTTGTTCTGCATAAGTGTGTGCCCCTGCTGCTAGATATGCATCGTTGTATTTACTCTTCGTTCATTGGTCTAGAAGTTAAAATATTCGTTAATGAATGACTCTATGGTGTAATGTTTTCAGTATATTGTTTTGCATTATAAGATTATGTCATGTCTTGAGCGAGCAGAATACTTATTCTGTTCTGTGGCATGTGCATGCCAATGTTATTTCTTCTATTTGTGATAAATTGCAGCTTATTTAGGACACTCAGTACTCTGTTCATAACTAAAATGAGTGTGAATGAAATATAGAGATTGTCTTAATGTTTAGTCAAAGATCTAATTTGATAGCCATTCTTTTGAAATTGCGTGCTATTTCATTTCTCATGGGTCTTACTCTGTTTCGATAATGTGAAGTGACCGTGTCTATGAAACTTGGGGCATTTGCTAAGAGCTATTATACTAGTACTCACTTTCATAGAAAAGTTTTATGGATCCTACGTCTTCATTTTAAGTGTTAATCTGTGGTACTAATGCCAACGTGTGCCTAGTCTTGGGACACTTTGTGATCTGATTGTGCCTACTCTACCAGTCATATGGAGTTAATGGACTGTGTGGACGTATTCGCTAAGTTGTATCATTCTCATCTGTGGGTAAAAATGGGGTGAACCACTTGCTTTTTAATGGGCCCAGCTTTGGGCACCTATGGATTAACTAGTGCCACTGTGGCAATGATGGACTGATTGGAAATTCAAACGCAGAATTTGTGCACCAGAACTCATTTTCATTGAAACGTTTTGTGATACCTACCCAGTGATTTCAATAATTGTTTCTGATCTGAAGTTGTGCCTTGGCTAGGGAAAATCAGTGGTGTACACGTGTTTATATCTCGTGTGCATATAGCTCTGAGTCAATGGATTGTGTGGACTTTTTCTCAAAGCTCCATGTTCCTCGTCAGTCTTTTGGATATGAGTGAAGTACATACTTTTCAAGTGTGTAACCCTACTCTTTATGTGAGTGTACCAGTTATACCATGTCTGTGAGATTGAAGCACAGGCAATGCTTTAAGTGTTTCTAATTCTGGTGTAATTTTGTTTCGAAGTTAACTTCGTCTTGCTGCATTCGGTTCGTCAGTATTCCGATTCTGTGAGTTGGGAAAGCTTGTGTTTGTGGTGAGAACGACGGGAACTCTCTCAGGGAACTTAGTGACGTCACCACAGAGCGCATATCCCAGCTGAGACTACCTCCATTTTAAGTACCTTGGGTGCAAGTAATGCCCCGTTCACACAACTATCGTAGCGACCGTGGTCCGTACCGTGGTAGGCGCTAACCACCGTGTGAACGCGCGTTGGTTACCGATGGAGTAGTAGTTTTTAACGCTGCCACTTAACAGTGGTCAGGCGCTGGAGTCGCGATCGAAAACCTGAAATGATCAAGGACGATAGTGAAAAAACTCAATCAAAATAGTGAAGCAAATGGTGCTAATTCAATGAATAAGCAAAGAGGAGTGTCATTTGCTTTGTAAACCATTTAGAAAGCCTCAAAAGGCCTCCGTGATGAGGAAATCCTTACTTTGTTCACTTGCTCTATACTTGTACGTCGGAATTCCTTGTGAGGGAAGCACTGAGTTACAATAGTAGTGAGAATGCACGTAGCGTTGCTACGTTAGTTCTTACGATAGTAGTGTGAACCTGGCAAAAGCAACCTATGGAAAATGACAATGAAACAGTCCATGTGCAGGGCCTCCCCCATTGTTCCAGTACTGGTCTACACCTCACCAGTGATGGTTTATGCGTGAAACAAACAACTATGGGTAGCGATATTCCACCGAGGAAATATCATTCGCCTTGAATCCCGGATCCCTCGATTTCGCGCCGAGTGCTTTAACCAGTTAAGCTACCGAGGCGTCCTTTTCCCCTGTGGATGGCTCCGTAAAGGTAAATAACGTGGCTACTCCCGATATCCTCAAAATTGAACTATGGGTAGTTTTGTGACGAAGAAAATCAATTACAGCCAAAAGAAGAAAATCGATAAAGCACTACATGGGTTATTTATGCACGATTTTCAACCCTTCTCCATCGTTGAAGATACTGGCTTCACAAATTTTGGAGAATGCCCAAAACCCTTCATAAGAATAACCTAACAAAAAAAATATTTCTAGTTGTTTGATCCCCGCAGCTTACGAAGAGTGTGAGCAAGTTGTATTACAGAACATAAAGAAGTCAGCAGTATATGTTTAACGACAGACTGCTGGACTTCCAGCGCTAGCGAAAATTACCTGGCAGTGACAGAACACTATATAACTGATGACTAAAAAGTAGAATCAGTTCTCCTTGATTATGTCCAAATACTAGGGTCACACACCAGCGTAAATTTAGCAAACGAAATAAAAAATATAGTTAACTATTATGGCTTTTCAAAAAAGTACTTTGTGTTGTTTCTGACAACGCTAAACATATTTTTTGAAAGCCATAATAGACCACCTACACTGGCAGCACTTTTGAGGCTTTGCTCAATCACTAAATTTAGCTGTGGAAGATGCACTTAAGTTGGTAACAACACTACACAAAAGAATCAAACACACAGTATCTCACTTCAGACGAAGTACTTAGGACACAGAGAAACTTCTGAAATTTCAGAAAGATTCGGAAGTAAAGTTTCCTGAAAAACTGCAACAGGAAATCCCAACATGTTGGAACTCTACATACTATATGCTAGAAAGAACTACTCTTCTGTAAGACACTGTTAAGAGCACTGTTGGGCAAAGAAATTCCGATCTTAGCCTGCGAAGAATGGCGTATTAGCGGTCAGCTCGGTTAAAATCTCATGCCTTTTGAGGAAGTCACAAAGAAAATTAGTGGTGAAAACTATGTAACTGGGAGCACGGTAATAATAATTGTAAAAGGTGTGACAGATATATGCGTGAAACGTCTACAGAAACCCTTTCATGAGGAAGCGTTACTTGTAGCTAGCTCACTTCTAGATGGACTCTCGTCTAGATTTCCTAGGTCGGAGCACAATAAGCTCACTAGTATTTGTACATTCCTCGACCCTCTGTTTAAATTGCATGTGTTCTCCCAGACAGCTAAGCAGGAAGCAAAGGAACATGCAACCGCAAACGAAGTACCGAGTACAAACGGCAAATTCTGACTTCTGTTTTTCATATTTTCCGGAAGTAATGAAAACCCTTTTTATTTTACTCATTATCAATTCCTGCATTTTCTGTATACCTTGACCTCTCAAGGACAACACTTTAGAACGTGAAATTAGGCTTTATAAGATAAAATCGTGTTCCCTAAGCAGTTAGATCCCTAATATTCCAACGAGTGAGAAATATGGGGAACTCAATGGATCAGAGAAACATGCTCATTCCTTCTGATTGTTTAACTCATATTGGATGGCTGATTTGGGATCAGATAGCAAGTAATTATCTCTTCACAATCTGAGGATTCCATCTTACTAGGCATGCGTGTAAAGAATAGGCTCTGGAAGTTTATATTATGGGCATGATTAATTACTAAGCACAAAATACGAGCTCCAGAGCGAAACCTTCAGGCAAGGAACTGAAACCCCTAAGTCCACACATCAACAAACATTGACTGAAACGGTTCTGCTCACTTATTGAGAACGGCAAAATGGGAAAAAATATTTCCAGGCTAAAATCCCATTTGCAATGCCTTTTTCAGGTTTTCGAGGTCTGTAGAAGCCTGCGTGCAACAAGTTTTGATGGTTTCAGATCTGGCACCACTTATTTACAGTCTATAGCGTGCAAAATAACGATCGAAATTATTAGGATGCGTGGCATAGTCCATGTGAAATGGGCTATTTATTAGAGCACAAAACCTGAGTGAGCAATAGCAAGAGCCGTATGGGTCATTCCACCTCAAGTCTACAAAATGCACGGATTTTTGGCAAAAACGTGAAAGAAGTTGCGAAGAAAATACGCATATATCATATTAAATTTTTTCACAAAAAGGTTCTAGGATGCTTCGCTTGAGGTGATCTGCTACCCGTAAAAAAATTAGAGACCCTAAGAGGCAATAGTTCGCTAAATTGCAAACACTAAGAACCGAGGAAGAAGATCTGGGCCAGCTACCCTGAAAGTATGAATTTCATTAGCTCACTGGATGAGCGCAAGGCTGACTTTTCAGTCATAATCAAAGGGCTGCTCAAACTGAAAAGACCTTTCATAACAGGAAAAATATCAAATTGCATAATTTAATTTCTCTTAAGTCCGTATGTAATGGCGCAATATGAACTCCCTATGAAAAAATTAAACACTTTGATTTTGGATTATATTCTTCTTATTCATTAAATTATGATATAAAACATAGTCTTTAATGACAAACACGAATTATTTGACTTGAGAGACACTCCCCAATGTATGCTCTTTGTTATCTCAACAACATGAGTTCGATTGTCAGTTTTGAAATCTGTTATTGTTCACTATGGATTATTGTACGGACATGCATAAGGAAAGGATATGTAACTTGGTCCAATAACAATATAAAGGAACTCAACAAGTATAAAAAGCCTGGAAATTGAAGGCCATATTATTTACAAGATAAATTGCCCAATATAGTACAAATAAAACTATAACAAGGGTGCACTCATTCTATGTTTCAACCCGGAGGTTGGTTTTGATGGGTGAGAGTACAGCTCACCCCGTACTAAGCCATTGGCGTGTGACATTCACACATTCAGATTAGGGGGACGGCAGTTCCTTTCCCTGGGCCACGTACGAGGGTTTTCGGGGGGCCACCAGAGAGGATTCACCCGGGACTCTCCGGTCGGTAGCCCAGGCCCCCACCACGACCCCCATATAAATACATTTAATTTTAATCAATGTGCCTTCTTGGTGGAGGAGAACATACGCCAAGTACCCACATTTGAAAAGCAGAAATACCTTTCCTTTTGCTGAAATTCCAATCACACTTTTTCTCCATTCTTCATTGGATCTCTAGGAACAAGTGGGATTTTGAACATAGATCACTCATGAAGTTAGACATTCGTCTAATTGAAGTCATTTGCCAAGTGATGTACTTCTACATCATTAGAATTTGAGGCAAATGTTGAAAAAACGACAATAGCAAAAGAAAAACGATAGCCATAACAAACTGGTCATTTTTACTGTAGGTACTCCATGACCACTTTCAACAGAGTTTACAAAACCTTAACATTTACTTATATCTTGCATATTTAATGCTGTTTAAAAATATTTACATTAAAATTTACATAGCACTCCAAAGAACATAAAAACGCTTTACAAATGATTCACCCTCAACACATCCTTTGCCAATTCATTTACACCCTCTCATTCATAGATTACAGCTATCAGCTATTATGGAACACGTCCACGCTCTAAAAATACGCTGCAATCACCTTCACTTCATGAACTTCCACCTGTATTGACTGGCAGTCCCAGTATGGTGATATCCCTGAAACAGCAACTCTATCTTTGTAGGCTTCCATGTAGGCCCTTTCACTGGAGTAAACCCAAACATTAGATATCAAACAGTGATGCAGAAAGCAGTGATGGTCCATGAGTTTCAAGAAAAACATACAAAGGAACCAAAATTTGGCACAATGTGCGACAGTATATTCAAAAATTACTAATACATATGTACAATTTTTTCAGAGATGACAACTACATAACATTTTTAAATCTAGGACGAAATGTTCTAGACATAATCTAGAAATAATGATTGACATTTTACCAAATTATTCAGCAATGTTTTATTTTGTTTACTAATTTGTCATCTCATATTATGCATATACCAAATGAATAAGCCTAAATGTCAAAATGACTTAACACTGAACATGACTACAGTTTTTGGATTATTTCATATTTCTTCCGGGTATCCATCGTTTCCTTTTTGGGATCATACTTTTTTTTTGCTTTCAAATAATTTTGATAATCTTTAGCTGACATATTTAGATTAAGAGTTACACTTGGTGCAGTTTTATTCATGGGAGTAATGTCACTTCTTGTCTCAGCAGCAGGAACTTTCCAGGGCTGAAAAATAATTTTAAACAATAAGATTATCATTCATAGATCATTCGGTTAATTTAATGTAAATTATTATCATTAGATTATATGAGTACTGAACAAATACAGACTTTACGAATGAATCTCCTTCCGCTCAAAAACTTTGTACTCATTCAATGGGTTCACAGAAAATGAGGGGCACAAAATTTCAGGGAGATGGAGTGAGAACTATTGAATGCACATAATTTAAGCATAATATCCCTCGAGTCTTTTAAAAACCTATTAGGTCTTATAGAGCAAAATCATGTCAAAAACAGACGGAGTAGAGGCAGAGGCTGAGACATTACACGAAAGAGACTAAGCATAACAAATAATAACACTTGAAACTACCATTCATTGTTTAATAGCAATAAAAATACACATTACAATTAAAATGTACACATATTTACAAACTACTCGGTATATTCTAAAACTCCTACAAACAAATCTTCAGTTTCAGAATCACACGACTCATCTGCAGAATTTGATTCTCAATTATATACACGAGTAGAAATTTCCGGAGGTAAAATCATACTTAAACTTAAGTGCTGCACGTGATAATTAAAAAATAATTTTTGTACGGTTTTCTCATTGCAGAAATCAAGGGATCTTAGTGGACCAACAAACGACCAAATACGTCCTGCATAGTTTTATGGCGCGTGCATTTTCGAGAGAAATACCGCCGAAATGGTTTTACATATTTATTCGAGGTTTCATGAGCCTCCTCCGACATCTGTCCAAGCGGCAACACCGCACTGAAAATCAAGTCCTTTCCGAGTACGAGAACTTTGTGCACAGCTGTTACATTTGCACCCATACAAATCAGCAAATCTGCGAGCTGTCACGATTACATACTCGTATGGATCAATTGCAAGCCCGCAGGACAGGACGTTTACAATCCGTACCTACCGCAGCTTGTCGGGCTGCAAAGGCATTTCCAACATTTAATAAATGCAATTAAAATCTTTAGAAGTAACACCGCTGAGATGGCAGCGTTGACTTGAAGATGTTTCAGTTTTTGCATTAATAACTTTACCATCGAATATTGTCAACGGCAAATCAAACTCGCGACGGCGGGCAAACCCAGAAGCCACCGCAGGGTCAAAAATTCGATTTCATCTTCGGAAAATGAAGATTTTACACAATTGACAATGTCGAAGAAACTTAAGAGCGAATCAGCCACAGTTCTACAGAGAAATGGAGAATGGACTACGCAATGTGTACAAAACTTCTGGAATGACAACATTTTACCACGTAGTTAATGCTGAAAGTGAGAACTCTTAATATGGAATAGCTCTCAAGTATTGCCACTTCTATCGGAAAGTTCTTTCTTCGAAGTCACAAAAGAACTCAAACATACGTGGAGAGAATGCAGAATGCCGTTTTCTTCAGATGGTTCAAATTGGAATCCAAAGGCAACATAGCAACCATTACACAGCTGAGAAGTACCACAAAAATGCTTCGCGGAAAATTTTCTCTTCAAGTATTTGTCAAGGCCAGCTCGCTCTTGAATTAGCTACGGGGTCACCACCCAGGATCTCCCGTCCTAGGTTCTATGCCTCTTCACACAGGACTGCCAACCGTCCTCACTTTCCCCAACATTTCCACATTTTTCACGCACTTTGAACTGTCCGGAATGAATATCAGAAATTTCGAAAACTTACGGAATTTCGGCTCTTAAAATATGAAAATCTCATGTTCTTTTTCAGTGTATACTTTCCAAGTCGTACACCAATCAGCGTCTCCAGAAGAGGTGTGGACACATACTTCAACTTTCATTTCCGAGTATCATCACTTCCGGTTGAAAGCAACAGAGATATAGGTGCTTAGAAGAGTCCTACGAACTGTTAATTTCTGCTCCATCATTATAATTCAGTTTTATCTTCCCGGTGAGTCGATGATTCAAAATAAATTTTGTTTTGATTGTTTATACTCGTAATTACTCAATGAAATGGTCACAATGAAAAACGTGGAATCTTATCTTTCATTTAAACAAATTAGTTTAAATGAAAGATATGTTTCCACGTTTTTCATTGTGACCATTTGTATTCTTTCAGTACTTAGGATTAGGAAAAACTTCAGATGGTCTAACTATTGAAACTGAGGAACTACTATGTGGAAATGAGGAGTTGCTATCAGAGCTGTAAGTAATTACCTACTCGATATTTCTTCTCCATTCCTCTCATAATGCTACTGTTGAAATACGTTTTTCGATGACGGTGGTCAAAAGAAAGAATTTCCCTTATAATTTATTTATTTATTTATGGGACAAATGCTAACAAATTCAATTGCTGAAGCATGTCACGCAGAGATTTTCATTCATTATTGAGAAACTCAAATTTACAGCGAAAACATTGCATTGCATGAAAATAAAGTATACTGAGTAAAATAATTTTTTATTACTATAATAAATATTTTACGTTCATAAAGTTTTTTCAGGTTGTCAGGTTTCAGAATGTTGGCAGACAAAATAAGAATGGTGTAATGAATTCTGTTAGTTTAAATGTTATATGATGAGTATTAAAGTTATACGATGAACTAAGCAGTAAAAATTGGAATACAATCATGTCAACTAATGACGTTGATAACGGTTTCGAAAACTTATTTTTAATTTATACCCAAATGTAAGACATCGAGATATAAGTATCAATCCTGGTTTATTTATGACTTAATAAAGAATATAAAAAAGAAAGACAGGCATAGACAATTGTATCAGAGAAATGATTCAAATTATCAGGCGAGATACAATAGGCTAAGGTTAGAAGTTAAGGAAAGTGTTAATGAATGTTTTAACTCGTACTTGGAGAAAGTTAAGCACGATCCGAGAAAACTACAAAAGCTTCTGGAAATGTGCTAAATGTAATAATTCCTTTAGAGGCACCCATGTGAAATGTAATGGGCGTGAGGAGAATGGGTGCATTTGCTAATGCTTTCCGAGATTCTTACATGTGAGTTTATGCAAATGATAGTAGCACCATCACAACGGAAAGAGTTCCAAGAGAAGTTTTTAATTGTAGTAGTACCATACTCCGAAATTACATTGATCTAGACGAAGTACTGAACTACATGCAAAAAACATTGATCTCGACTAAGTACTACATACAACTAATTACTATTGAGTACGTGCGTACCGTCGCTTGGTCGTGTGTTTTTTAAGTTGATTTCATGGTTTAGTGTTCCTCATACATCACCTAGTATTGATTGAGTGAATGCCTCGCCTTTTTCGGTGTGACTGTTATCCTGAAGAAAAAGCGGATATTTACTTTGGTGCACCTTATTTTATACTTGTTTACATTTGTGATGAAAACGAGTAACGATGTCCTGTTATAATGACACAAAGGATTTACTGAAGGATGGTGCGTGCATTTTATGTACGGGCTGCAGCAACAAACTCCACTTTAAATGTGCTGGAATATCAGAACCTACCTGGAAAGGCAAAAACATGGCAAAAAAGAAAGAGTGGCGTTGCATTACTAGCAGAAATGAAGAGGCATCTCCAGCGTCAGCTGAGGAGCTGGACTGTAAAAACATACCTGAAGGTGAAGTGAAATCCATTATCTTATCTTTAGTTAGAGAGATTAAGGAAGTGAAGAGGTTTTTGACATTCATAAGTGATTCAAGTGATGATTTCAAAGAAACGGCGAAACTCGCTAATGAAAGTATAAAAGATCTCAAAGCGTGCATTCTTTCTTTAAAAGCTCAACTTGTAGAAAAGGATATTGCAAATGAAGTTGAAATGGTTGGACTCTTCGAAAAATTGGTGTTCACGGAAAAGAGTTTATTATATTAAATATTTGCCATGAGTTAAAGGCTGATGAGAGTACAAAGAATGATAAATTGATGATTTGTATGAGATAAAACATAATAAATTAAGAAACACAAAGAAATTAGTTGTTAAGTTTAAAACTCGAGCTTCTAAACAGAGAATTATGAAAAATAAGACATTGGTGAAAGAAGATACCTTTAAGAATAAATTTGGTGTTTTTATTAATGAAAGGCTAACTTGGCACAATCGAAACCTGTTTTGGAATGCCAAAATCAAATGTAAAGAATTAGGATATAAATATGTATGGGTAAAGGTAAAATATTGGCTAAGAAGGATGATAATGATGTGGTTAAGCGAATTAAAAACTAGGGGGATTTAGAGAAGCTGATTTAAAAAAAAACTGTTTTTACAATGGACTATTTCCAGTTAATCAAAAAACCTGAGAAAGTTTTTAGTGAAGTGTATGATTTGCCCTTGAGCCTTAATACTAAGAAAAGCGGTGATTTGGAGTTATCGCATCTGAATATTAGATATTAAAGAAAAAACTGGGATAAGAGTAGTGTGTTAGTAAACTATTGAAAACTATTTTATGTATGACCTACTTGTATTATCTGAGGTAAATGTAACCGAAGTTGATATACATTTATATTAACTAGATGGTTATCATAAATGTTATAAATTGAGAGAGAAAAGATCAGGAGGAGTAATAATTGTCTTTGCAAAAGATAAATTAGTCTTTCAGGAAATTGCAGTTCATACCAATCACTGTGAAACCCTTTGTGCCACAGCAGAATTTGAAAACCTAAAAATATTTCTTTGCTGCATTTACATGCCACCTAATTTGAATCCAAATAAGTTTGTAGGTGAACTTGATGAATTGATAAAGGCTCACGGACTTGAAGATTCAATAACAGTTGGTGATATAAATATAGATATCAAAGACAAGCATGGTGCACTCACATCAAATTACAAAGACGTCTTATCCCGCTAAGGTTTCAATGAAGTAACTTAGGACTGTACAAGAGTAGCCATTAGTAATAATAATGTATCCAGGTCGTTCATTGATCACATATACCCCAGAGGTAGAAAATTAGGAGCCGCAGGGTATATTTACAGTCAATAGCAAGACGGAAAACACGGAGAGAAATGTACCATCAGAATCTTACATTTGTAAACGGACGATTATAAATTTGATCTTAAATCTTGATGATAAGAATCTCAAACTATTAGATAGGATAGAATACCTGATGAGATATATGAGGAAATTCAATTTATTTCGAGATATTTACAGGAAAACAAATAAAAAAGTCACATGTAGAGCTATAAAATCTAATAAATCTTGGATAACTGAAAATATCGTAGAGAAAATAAGAGAAAGGGATTGCCTTTATAAGAAGTGGAAGAACAGTCCTTCTAATAGGAACTATAGATGCCAGCATCAAAAGATAAGAAATCATGTGTAGGTAATGATACGCAGTTATTTACTGAAATATCTACTTTGAGTGTTGGTATAATTTTCTCGTTTTCTTCAGTTTTATTTTTTTCTCGCTTAAAATTGTGACATTCTTTCAAAAAAATATTTCCTTCAGCATATTAGCCAAATTCAGGGATATAAAGAAGTTGTCCGTGGTTACATTTCTACCTTTGTTCAGAAAAGGCTGCAGAAGACATCACTATATAATCCGAAATCCGTTGATTATTGGGACGGTTATCATCTTTTCCTAAGTAAGGGAACCCATTGAGCACATTCTTCGAATTAACATCTACAACGATCCAGCTCACCACATTTATCAGGCTTCTAAGCCATAAACTGAGAGAATTGGCACCTAGCTTTGGTAGGGAAAAGTTGTTCGCCAATTGTTATATTCGCCCCCGGTTTGTAGCAAAGTTTGAAATTTTCAATAAAATGATTCCAGGCGGTGGAAACCAATGCAAATTTATCACTTTACAAGCGAATATATCTAGTTGATTTATCATGAAACTTTAAAAAATTCATGATTTCACAGAAGCGGTTTCTAGGCATCGTGTCCTTACAGAAAGACAATCCCCAAGAATGTGAACATAAAGAGTGAAGCTCCTTGTTTTTACATCCACTCACACATTATTGCAATGAATGCTTTTAATTCGTAAATGCTGACGTACTACTCATTGTTTTCAAGGACTCGGTGGGCCTCTGTCTCAGTACACTTTTTTACATTATTCACTATGGATTTATTTATGAACAAACGCCAAGAACTTGCCACGCTGTTCTCACATATCGTTTAGCATGGACTGTGGGACATGGCTCTTCGCTCAGAATATTCTGCGAGGAAAGTCGTCCTCGAGGCGTAGAATCCAAAGCAACTTCCTTCCATGTGCTCCCATCTGGCGAAGTGTGGTTCTAACTTGAGTGTACGTTGGCATCATCTTAACTTTATAACTAAGATTTTATAACTTTACGTTCGAGTGTAAAAGTCATTTCCGCTGGAGCATTCAATTTCAAGTTTTAATTAGAGTTGGCATCACTATGTTTCAATGCCCAAGATACAATTGAGTCATTTTTGGTGATACTATTTAAACGAACATTTATTGTGTGTTTTGACTGTGTCCACATTGTGGCATGCCAGTGATTACAAGTGTTATTTATGTGCTGCGCTGGATTGCGTGTAAGTTGTGATATTTTTACGTACAAAGGTTTCTATTAGCTGGGCTTATGTTTCATGAATAGCTGCTGAAACTTCCAACACAGCACATATTCGTTTCAAAACGTTTTTCCCTGGTGCTCAATTAGGAAAACCCCGTTTTTCCCAAAGAAACAGAAAGTAAACTCGTAGAGAACGTTTTCACTTACTTGTGTCTGCACATAAAAGAGAACGTTTTCATCGCATCGTCCCAAAAGCGTTTTTATTCTGTTTTTGTTCTGGCCACTTTTTAGTTCTTTGTTTTGTTGTATCACGGATACGAGAAGCCTTGTGATGTAGACTCCTTTCTCTCAAAATTTATTGAGGAAGCAAATAACCTTCAGACTAGTGGATTTGAGTTCGAGAGTAAAGTGTATTCAAAGAACTGCGGAACTGGCCGCGCAGTAACTTTACCCCCTGCCACACACCCCTGAGGTGGCTTGCAGGGTATTTTGTAGATGTAACTTTCACGGAGTCACCCGCTGATGGCCACAAAATTATGTGAAATTCACAGTGAAAAAATCATTCGCCTGGACTGGGATTCGACCGCAGACCCCTCGATTTCGCGCCGAGTGCTCTATCCAGTTAACCTTTAAACTCAAAGCTGTTTACTTTGACAAATTCAAAGAACTGCGGAATTGGCCGCGCAGTAACTTTAACGGAGTCACCCGCTGATGGTCACACAAGTTTGGCTTTACCTCGTAGCGCTCACACACGGGTACTCGTATGCACGGTACCTGTGAAGACAACTCGCTCCTTAAAGCCTCCATGAAATTCACAGTGAGAGAGGACGTCTGGGTAGCTTAACAGGTTATAGAGCACTCTGCCTGAAATCGAGGGGTCTGGGTTCGAATCCCAGTCCAGGCGAATAATTTTTTCACTGTGAATTTCACACAATTGGTAAAGCGTTTTTATTCTGTTTTTGTTCTGGCCTCTTTACTGGAACTGTACCACTGAGATTACAGGATTCATTGGTGATGCACCAGCCCGTGCCTTTGTCACCCAAATTAAAGGCCACACGGGTTACTTCGGTTGTGGAAAGCGCAAGGTTGCAGGCACTCTTTACAAGCGTCGAATATACTATTTGGAAGACAGTGCCGCTCTTCTTCGGATGCAGATGTCTTGGACCCTCTTCATAACACTGGTGTTTCCCCGTTGACAAGACTGTTACAGTGGAAAATCACATGGTGTAGTTTCCCTTCGAGTACATGCACCTCGTATGTTTAAAGGCAACGTAAACGTACGATTATCTTCTTTCTTGATTGAAAAGTTGTCTGGGGAGATCATCAGAATTGCTCCTTTTATATCTCCGCATGACTTTGCTAGGAAACCTCGTTCCCTGAAGGAGTATACGAGATTTAAGGCGACGGAGTTCAGGTAAATATTGCTTCAAAAAGTTGTGATTTGCAAAATGATTACGTGATGGACTTCGATGATGATGAGTGCAAAGAAGCTTTATATGCACTATTTACTAATTAAAATTATGAACCTTTCAATTTTGGAGACATACAGCATAGAGAAGATAAGGAAAATTAGTAAAAATCCATGCAAAATGAAATAAAAATGTTGCAAGAGAGTGAAAAATGGAAGATGGTTTGTAAAACAAATGATGCAGAACCACTGGATACTAAGTGGGTTTTTACCAAGAAAGATGTCGGAGAGGAAAGGATTTGTGAAGCTAGACTTGTAGTAAGAGGGTTTCAACAGAAAGAGAAATTTGATCATGTCTATTCACCCGTTTTAAGACTACAAAGTTTGAGGATAATGCTATCAGTAGCAGCACAAAAGAATTATGATATGCATCAGATGTATGTGAAAGGAGCATTTTATTATGGACGAATTGATGAAGAGGTTTATTAAAAATCACCACAAGGACTGAAAATAAAATAAGGATTTTTTTGCAAAATTGGCGAAGTCTCTCTACGAGCTCAAGAAATCACCGAAGTATTGGTATGAACATTTTCATGAAACTATCACAGGATATGGTTTTAAAAATCAGAAAGCGACTATTGCTAATTGAGCAAAGGAGAATGTTATCTGTTACCGTATGTGGATGATCTTCTCATTTTGAGAAATGTGCAAGAAATTGTAGATGTTAAAAAGTTTCTTTCAACATGTTTCAGAATGAAAGATTGAGGAGACAGGAATCTTGTTTGCCTTGGAATTTCAATTAAAAACATTTAGACTTTATTTCAGTGAAACATTCAAAATACTTAAGGACTATTATAAAAACATTTAACATGGAAAGCTGCAGAGCCTGTGATACACCTGTGGATGCGAATTTCAAACTTGATGATAACGAAATGATTGTTGATATGTCATATGAAAGGCAGTGTAGGTCCGTGATAGGTTGACGTATGCGACTGTAAGATCTAGACCAAATTTAGCAACATCCGTTTATTACTTGAGCCGCTATCAACATAAGCCAAGTTTTTACAACTATGGCAGGTACTTAAAGGGTTTTGAGATATGTAAAAAGAACAGTTGATTTATCACTTCTTTACACTAAAGATCACCTAAATACTCCTTTGATAGTATTTGCAGATGCAGACTGGGCAAGGGATAGTGATAGGAAATCCACAACAGGATACTTGTTTAAAATTTATAACAATACTGTGGTTTGGAAATAAAAGAAGCAGGCAACAGTCCCTTTAAGTTCGACTGAAGCTGAGTTCGTGTCTTTGTGTGATGCAACAGCTGAGGCTCGTTGGATATTCACATTGTTGAAGGATTTTGAAATATAGTTCAAAATGGAACTATGTTTTAAGACAACCAGAGCACTATAAAAGCAATAAAGAATCCTTGTCAAAAACGATTGAAACATGGATGCAAAATGTAACTTTGTTAAACAGAAAGTGGAGGAAGGATTAATTAAGTTGGAATAGATTCAACTGTAAAGCAATTAGCTCATGGATTGACAAAACCATTGTGTTAGAATTAATTTAAGAAATACTTAACTAATTTAGTTTGTCAAAAGCTGGTCTTGAGGGAGAGTGTTGAGTACTGGCAACACAAACATTTTTAAAGGACTGTGTTATGTTGATATGTTACTAAGATATGGTTAACTTGCAGATACTTGCTCAGCGTGGAAGGAGTCAGAAGTGCACGAGGAAGCATTGAATTGGGTAAATAGGATGTTAGTGCCAACTAGCATTTTTCGACCACAGCAGAGCTTAAGCAGAGTGTCGACCGATTCATCTTCATGGGGCCGTCATCGAGCAGCGGCAAGGTGATGGGCAATGGCGAGCGGTGAGTTATTCATCTCGCACTCTCACGGACACGGAGAAGCGGTACGCACAAACCGAGGAGGAGGCTCGAGCGTTAACATGGGAATGCGAGAAATGTTCTACACACGTGGTAGAGACTCGCTTCAAACTGCGGATGGATCACAAGCCATTGGTGGCGTTATTAGGAAGTAAGCCGCTGAGTGAGCTATCCGCAAGGTTGCAACGTTTTCGCATGCGCCTTATGCGATTTGACTTCGGCATTGACCATGTGCCGGGGAAGGAGTTGCATACGCCAGACGCTCTTTCGTGGGCCCCACTGGAAGAGAATTCCAAGGAAGGTGACATACTCAACGATGAAATGGAACACTGCGTAAAAGCAGTCTTTTCCCAGGTTCCTATGTCGGACGAGTAAATGGAGAAGGTGCGCGCGGGACAGCAAGAGTAGGAGGCAATTAAAAAGTACGAGAGTAAGTCAAAGAAGGGTGTCCTGAGTTTAAGGAGACGTCTGTCCAGAGACCGAGGAGTTCTTTGAATACAAAGCCAAATTGGCATAAGCCGACGGATGGCTCATGCAAGGAAATCGGCTGGTCATCCCGAGTTCGCTTCGCCAAGATATGCTGTCGAGGTTACACCGAGGACTTCTTGGGATAGTTAAATGCAGAACACGAGCAAGAGAGTGCATTTGGTGGCATACAATTTCACCAGAAATTCTATATATAGTCACAAGGTGTAAGGAATGCGTGGAACACTGTCCAATGGTAGTGGAACCACTTATCCCGTTTGATCCGCCTGGACACCCCTGGGAAAAGGTAGCCATAGATATTGCTTCGGTAAGGGAAGAGAATCTGGTGGTGATTATTTTTCAATACGTCCGGTAGTAGCGTCGGTAAACTCAACAACGGCAACAGCCATAATTGAGAAAATAAAGGTAATGTTCACACGGTTTGGCATTCCGGAGGGGGTAAGAACAGGTAACGGTCCGCAGTTTCCGAGGACAGTTCAAACAATTTGCCAAAGATTATAACTTTCGGCTAATTACCAGTAGTCCTCACCATGCACGGAGTAATGGAGAGGCAGAAGCTGGGGTAATGATAATTAAAAATATTTTATCAAAGAAGAGAAATTTTATCTTGGCCTTTTACTTTATAGGTCCACACCACTGAAGACCGGTCACAGCCCAGCAGAATTACTGACGGGACGTATGCTGCGGATAAACATCCCGGTGGTAAAAAAGCGCTTGAACCGAAATGGCCCAATCTTAAGGAGCAAAGGAAAAGGTTGGAGACCAAGAAAAGGAAAGAAGTTCCGATGACCAACGCCACCGACATCGGGATTTGACGGAGCTACAGCCCGGGGATCGAGTTTGGGTGGGTGGTGGATAAGAAATGCTTTGGGACGGTGGTGAAGAAGAGAGCAGAGCCGCGATCCTACGACATGAACACAGCGGAGGGCGAGTTCCGGAGAAATCGGGCCTATATAGTTCTCGCCCCGAATAGACAACAGTATAGTGGAGAGCGCCTGAACACCAAACCTGAGGAAGGAGACCAGGGGGGTTATTCGGGAATGTCGTCGGTCATAATGTCGTTACTCATTCATTGAGGCATTCAATGAACGGCAAAAAGACCCAATCGAACGACATTTTGAACGAATCTATGAGCTGATGTCAGAGCCGTTGGCTCAGTTTTGTGTTCCGTTTTTAGCGCACCGCTACGAGTTTCGCATTTGTTTTATTGCAATTTGGCGGCATATTAAATGAACGAAAATGGAACCCACAGAAGGCTATGAGTTTTTAACCTAGGATTATGAATTATGTGTAAGTTAGCATTTATGTTTGTGCGTTATATAGAAGAGTTAAACAATATTTTATGTCATGAATACATGGATTTAACTAATTAACGGCGGTTGAGGTTGTTAATAACGTTATCATTATTAACCAGTTCCGTAGTAATATTTATTTTTGCACGTCCGTTTTACTAGTTTGAGGCAGACACATTTAGTTCTAATTAATCATAGGCAACCGTTACGTGACATTACGTCAACGCGAAGTCCTGTTGGACTATATGGAGAGGCATAGGTCGCTTGCTGTCGGCCTGTGTAAAGGCCCGGAAGGGGCTACCACGAAAAGACAGATGTGGGAGCGCCTCTCTGCGTCCCTTAATGCTGTCGAAGGGGGCGCAGTGAAGACGGCGGACAAGTGGGAGAGAGTAAGTTGAAATAACAATTGCTAAAAAGTGTCAAAATATTCGTGATCTCAATTGTCAACTCCTTAACTATCAAAACATTGCCACTTCTATGTCTGCAAATCGATTTTTCCAATTATGAGATGTACATACGTACGGATCTTTCTCATTTGTAAAGGCAGACTTCCTATGTATTTGTTTGACAAGTACAGGTAATTTATACACAACTGGTTTTTCAGTCATGGCGGGACTGGCGGTGTGACGCCAAAAAGAGGACACCATCTGCACCATCTCTTAATTGTCTCAACTTATTTCTCCT
The DNA here is from genome assembly GCA_963573305.1 of Pyrrhosoma nymphula. Taxonomy (NCBI): domain Eukaryota; kingdom Metazoa; phylum Arthropoda; class Insecta; order Odonata; family Coenagrionidae; genus Pyrrhosoma; species Pyrrhosoma nymphula. Next base: position 91,805,527 of record OY754332.1, on the reverse strand, counting down.
CATGGCATTTTCTCTCAGTCTTTCTTCCTCCTCATTCCTAGAGACTCGGAGGCTGCGCGCTATGGCTTAGATAGCTTGAACAATTGAGAATAGATATCTTTAACAGCGACACGGAGAACATCATATTAGAACCCCACTATATTTACAGGTCCGACAGAAACGATAAATTAAGAGAGATATTTTGCCGAACGGATAGGTATGGGAATTCGTTTTTCCCCCGAACAATAAGGAACGCATATAAATGCTATATATGCCCCCCATATAAATGCTAGGCGTAATTTCATTAGAGCGTTTCCTTTTTATATGTAAACGGCTGGTGTCCTAACACCCCCCGCCACACGCCTATTGAGGCGGCTTGCGGGGTAGGATGTAGATTTAGATTCCTACGGCGCGGCGTAGACGGCGCGCCGCCTCGCTATTCTCGCTTCTAAAGCCCAGTCATCCATGTCTCTAAAATATTAACGGATGGAAGGTTATCCATGAAAAATAATTCGTACGAAACTCTTTTAATATATGCGTCCAACATGTGTGCAAGTCGAAAATAACTTCGAATCACATGAGCGTCAACGGCATGCTGAGATATCTTTGAAACTCAACAGGGAAAGGAATTCCTTTTTAAGTAACTCAAACCCAAGGCATCCAAATAGTATTTACAAATGAAATCACTGTTGGATGAGTGAGATTCTGATTGCGTAGATCATACCCATTAGCATGGCAATAATAATTATTTCTACGAAGAAGACTGATTTTCCACTAGGTATACAACTATGAAAGCATGAAATAGATTAAATACGAGAATTTCTATAAGTATAAACGCCGGGATTGTCATTAATCAACCTCGAATTATGAAAATATGTTAGAAGTAAATATGCATTACTTACTTGACTCTCAAATACCGCCAAAACAATAAACAAAACACTAACGGAAAGCGCTTGAAAAGCTCGGCTGCGGAGGCGGGGCGGGGGGGATTTCCCATGATGCTCTTTAATTTCCGTCGCGACGCTAGCGCCGTCCACCGAAAAATTTCGGTCGACACGGAAGCTTCGGTTTTGAGTCGGTCCGTGAACGAAGAACTGCCAAATGAGCCGTGGGCGCCATCTTTGACGAGATTGATGACGTATTTCTCAAAATGAGGGAAGTGATGACGTAAATGTCACCGTTTTCGACATTCCCGGATAACCCCCCAGACATCAGCGGCAGTCAACCTTGAGAGTTACGGAGTCCGGAGAAGTCGCTACGGGGAAAGACTGCGGGACTTGCGCGTCAAAGACGGGGGCCGCGACTAAAAATGCGAGGATGTTGGGTATGCACGGCGACAGTCGAGTGGGCCCTTTCCGGTCCCATATCCCTTCCTCTCCTTTCCTTCCCTTCATCCTACGGGAAGGATCACCCCTTCACCTTCTCGTTGCAGGAGAACCTTCGAGAATGCCACCAGCCGGGGGATATGAAAGCGGGTGCGCATCAGCATCGCGGAAGACGAAGGCATAACCGGCGCCCGAGAAGAAGCTCGTGGAACAGCCTATTTTATTCAGCAAAATAAAATAATTTTCTCCTGAAAACCCGAGTATTCATTAAACGCAACACCCGTGAAAACGCTTGATCGGTTGCGACTGCTCGCTACCTGGAGGATTGTCTACAAAACAATTCCTTGCCAGTGGGTAAGACGCTTCCATAGCTCTGTGCAATAAAGAGGCAAAGGAGGTGCTGAGTGGAGACTGCAGAGATGAAAGTACAAAGGGGAAGGGATGAATGGAGACTATTGAGCGGAGGTACCAGATGGAAAACGAAAGGGCTCCATGGAGACTGCAGGGGAAGCCACACAGGGGAAGTAAAAGGAGTGAATAGAGACTGCAGAGAGGGAGAGAAACATAGGGATGGAATATAAGGGATGGAGGGATATAAGGGATGGAATGGAAACCAGGTAACAGGAGCAACAAGGTACTGGAAAAGGTTGACTGGGGACTGCAGAGCAAGAGCATCGGAAAGAAATAGAACGGGCTGATTGGAGACTGTGGAGATCTACAGAGGGGAAGGAAAAGGGCTAATTGGAGACGGAAGAGCGGGAGCAACGGAAGGGAAGCGACCGGGTTGAACGAAGACTACAGAGTGGAAGCAACAAAGGGGCAGGGAAAGGGCTGGAAGAGGACTGCAGAGCGAAAGTAACAGAGATGAGGAGAAGGAGTTGAATGGAGACTACAGAGCGATAGCAACAGAGCGGAATAGAAAGGGTGGACAGGAGACAGCAGAGAGAGGAATGGAAAGGGCTGAATGTAGACAGCAGAGTGGGAGCAACATAGATAAACTGAAAGGGCTGATTGGAGACTGAGAAGCGGAAACAACAACAAGGGGAAGGGAAAGGGCCGAAAGGACACTGCAGATGGGGAGCAACAGAGGGGAAGGGAAAGGGCGAAATGGAGACCACAGAGTGGAAACAACAGAGCAGAATGGAAAGAATTTACTAGAAGCTGCAGAGCGGGAGCAACATAGGGGAAGGGAAAGGGCTGATCGGAGGCTGCAGACCAGAAGCAACACACAGGAATTGTTAGGGCTTAATGGAGGTTGCAGAGAGGGAGCAGCAACGGGGAAGCGAAAGGGTTCATTGGAGACTACAGAGCAGGAGCAACACAAGGGAAGGTAAAGGGCTGAAAAAAGCCTGATAAGCGGAATCAACAGAGGAATGCAAAGGATTAATTGGAGAATGCAGAGCGGGAGCTGGAGTTTTAAATGGACTGGCCGAATGGAGTGGCAGAGTCTAATAGCATGAGAGTAAATTAAAATAGGTTCAAGAAAAAGGCAGTATTTCTATATCCAATCTAGGAGAAAATTGTTAACAGCATGTTGTTTTCTTTGATATTTCAGTAACTTCCCCATATATATATGAAGAGTGATTATAAAAAATGATGAATATGGAATGAAGTTGTTTTTTGCTGTCAGTAGTATTGAAGTATTATTATTACCCATCAATATCAATAACTGTCAAATACTATCATCATAGGCATACTAAATGTATGTTAGCCCGCAATAAAATGTCACAAAATAATACCTCGTCAGATGATTCTGGGTTTGAATCAATGCTTCCTTCTTTCTCACTTGCTGCAGCAGATGATGGACGATCATTTTTGGAATCCTTTTCTTGATCTCCCTGTAAGAGATGAATATAGTTTGCGGTTACAACCACGGTCTGTTACAACCATAATATTATATTTCTGCCTGTAGAAAAATCGGGTTACATACTTAATAATCTATGAGAGTGTACCAATCCAATAAGCGTTTATCCAATAAGCTCTTCTCAACTTTTACGAAACTTAGTGAGCAAGTTGTCCTACAATTGGGACTTCTCGAATCACCCAACATTTTGTGTTAATTATCCAAAAGTTTGAACACAAACGTCGAAAAACATCTAAAGTAACATCATACATATAATTGTGCCAACTTAGTCTTAAGGTGGATAATAGTCTAGGTTCAAAGCAGTCGACGATGGTTTTAAGGGACATCCTTCCTTGTCCTTGCTAGTCAGTGAATTGGACCATTTCCCATAAATTTTTTCTTGCTTCGCAGAGGTGAAAATCGGATGCCGTCTTTGACAAATAAAAGACTGCTCTTTTGTCTTTGATTTGCCTTGTGCAAAACGGGGAATATTTCCGTAAAACATTGTGGAGGCACAGAGCCTTACTCCGATCAGATTACGTAAACGGGAAAAATTTAAACTTGCTAGCATTTCCTCCAATAAACTTTATTCCCGTCGGAATTCTGGCCAACCGAAGGTCTTTCACCGTCTCATGTATAGCCATCCTCTCACTCCCTAACTTCAAAACTCCCCTTTTTTACATGCTCCCTAAAATCCATAAACCCAAATATCGCAGTCGTCCTATAGTCTCATCCATCAGCTGCCCCACGGAACATATCTCAGTACTGGTTGACCATTACCTACAACTTACAGCGATGTTTCTCCGCGCTTTTATGAAAGATAAAACCCATGTGAAACTCGAAATATTATGGCGAGTGCGAGTAACCCTCCCCTCCTTCATTAAAGATACCCATCACATCCTCGACCTACTACACCAGGGTTGTTACAAGATCCCCGAATTCAAATTCCCTGACTTTTCCTGACAAAAATCTTAATTTCCCCTGACTTTTTCACACTCTCCTTTCGATCATTACACAGCATTTTTGAAGGGTAAGAGTCAATAAAATACAAAATTCTTTATAAAAATATATATGTTAATTCTTTTTAAAACGTATTTATTTACAAACCAACACAGAAAAAACAGTAACTTGTAAACTTAATTAGTCAATTAAAAGTCAAAATATGGAGTCAAATTTAAATTGACACATCAAGCAAAAAGTATTTACAATAAACACATAAAAAACAGTAACTTTGTAAACTTAATTACAGTAAATAAACAGGAACTTATAAATTTAATTACAGTCAAATGAAAGTCAAAATATGGTGTCAAATTTAAATTGACACATCAAACAAAAGGTCTACAATCAGGGATATGGACATGGAACGTAGCTAACAACAACATCACAGGAATCACACAGCCACACAATCTCAGCCTCTCGTCGATAGCGTCGCACTTCAATTGGTTTTCTAGCAAAAGTTTGGTTTTCTTGGATCTTAATTCATTAATTCTTCCCCAATCATTCTTTCATTTTTTCTCTTCAGTATCTTTTCCTTGTCTTCTTTCGCTCTCTCTCTTCGCGCCTCTTCATACTCTGCGTGCGCATGTCGCACTCTTGAAATCCTTTTGTCACTAATTTCCACATTAAGAATTCCGCCGGCCAAATTCACGGCGTCGTACACCCATAGGCGTGCGCACAGTGGGTGCCCTGGGTGCCGTGGCACCCTCAAAATAATTAGGAGGGGCGCCAAAATTTGGATGGAACACAAAACTTCGGAGAATGCGAGCCCTGCGGAAAAGAACTGGAAAACCAATCAACCTAAAAAATTTTAAAGGTCTTACTTTATTTTTTGATCTGTAATAAGACTACTAAAACTATCATTGCATGTGCTTCTTTGAAATAAGTGACGGAGCCCGATTGCGGGCACGAAAAAACAAGAAGTAGCTGTATTAGTATGTTAAAAGCAATATTCTGATAAAGCTCATTTCAAAAAGTTTTTCGTATTTTTAATCGAATTACAGATCCTATAGTTACTCTGCATTTATTTGATAAAAAGTAAGTAACGGACTAGTAAAGATATTTTATGCAAGTACCTATTACCTAAGCTTTATTCAATTGCAGTTTTAAAAGTATTTTTAAGACATCTTATCCTAGCATCGAAAACTGAAGCAGATATGGAATATATAGTTTTTTTGTTTTACACAAATATTTGGGCCTTCTAATTTTTTTGTGGGAGTTGCTTTATGGAACTGGCTTTCCTCCGAGCACTTGGGGTTAATACTTATGGTTACGGTCATGGGCAAAGGAAAAAGGCGGCATTTTTATCGTTGGCACCCCCCAATAGCAAAATCCTGCGCACGCCTATGCATACACCTGCCTTTGCGCCACCAGTGTCTGAGGGAGTTGGTTTTCGATAATAAACTCTTTGTTTATGGTGAATCTTCTTTCCACAAATGCATTTACATGGCTCAATATTAAAATTATGTGGATCAAATCTACCATTAATCCAGAGCACTTCTGCGACATTAAAATGCTCTTCCAAAACTGATCAAGACGGGTGTGGTCTCGGTCATATTCTTTCAAGCACACAAGAGACAGCAGGTTTATTAATTAAAGTCTTGAACTCAGCTTCTAGCGAGTCGCACTGTAGAGCAGAGAACCAATGCCTTAGCTGCAGCAATGAGAGGCAGTTCCGGAAGAGAGCAAGAGAACTCCGGAACACAAAAGGTGATAGCCTTTTAAATCTTGTACTGAAGTGGAGACTTTTCTAATATCTTGGCCACCAATGCTTTAAAAAAAATGCCAGCAATGGGTAGCAACGCTCCTCAGCGCGACGGAGCATTGACCGGCGGAAAGACCCGGCTGACCCACGCCATCTCAGCCAGCCGACAGCGCAGCGGTTCTTTTGAATTGCGTGACATGACATACATTTTCCCTGACGCCATGGACGAGATTCCCTGACTTTTCCCTGATTTCCCTGAGCTGTAACAACCCTGTACACGCTATCCCTACCCCTAATGATAAAAATCTACTAAGTCATCTCCTTCAAATAATCAAGTTTTCCTTGGCACCGTATAGTACCAACCAAGGCACCGCCAAGGGAACCCGTATGGCACCATGAAACGCCAACATTTTCACAAAAGCATTTTATTAAAAAACCAAACCCTCAACCCTCTTTACAGCGTTAACATAAATGATGATATCTTCGTGCTTTGGCTAAATGGCCGTGAATCGCAATTTTCTTTCATATACGAACTTCATATTGTCTCGTCATTTTTTTCACTTCTTCCATCTCTGATTCTTCAATTGCATTTTACGTAAAAGTTGAACTTAACGACACCAATTTCATCACCTCTGCTCACAAAAAAGCCCATTCACCAAGATTAATCACTATCAAAGACCTTCACTTCAACATCTGTCATTCATCACATACCAAGCTTTCTATTCCTTATTCCCTATCCACCCACAGCCATCGAATTTGTAGCAACACCCTCTCCCTACAGCAATAAACGGACCTCTACCGCCCTTTCAGAGAATGAGGGCTCTCAGGGAAGCTTCCTTCCGTTATACTCCTGCCCCCCACTGCCAAGCACAACCCTCGGAATACGATTCGCCATGCTGACAGTCTCAACCTTGTTACTTCATACTTCCCCGGTACCCATAAAATCAACAATATCATCTGACAACTATATCTAATAATAAAGAATAATACATCCACTTCCCTCCTTTTACCATCATCTCCCACAGATTCTTTGAAGTTTCCCGCAAGCCTGCGCGAGATCCTCAAATCCACGAAAACCCCCTTCAACCCACCTCTAGCCCAAACACTCAAGATAAAAATGCTGCTCCCTCCTCCGCGGCTACCCTACTCGCCCTCCCCACAGATCCCTATCACTGGCCCCCAGTACCTCCCCAAACATTGTCCTCATTCTTTATTGTAATTAATGCCCCTCCTTCTATACAGGCGAATGCACTACCCCGAGATCAATCCCTATGAACAACGACCGCTAAAGAAATAACTGCACCCTCGCTCGATCCCACTCTACACACACCACCTACAACCGCCAAGCCATCAACAAGAGGTTCGATGTCACAATATTAGAGGCCTTACCCGAATCCGTAACAGATATAGAGTTGAGACTTTGACAGATAACTAGTATGTGGCTACCAAGAGTATTTGAACCACCCCGCTAAACGTGGCAAACTGAGAAACCAACGACCACTACTCCCTCCCCACCACTTCCCATACTCTACTCCCATCGCCTTTCATCCTTCGCTCCTCATGAGAACAGAGCATTAGTCAGAGCATCTGCCACCGACGAAGACGGCATGACCACCAAACGCATGGGAAAATTGCTATGCGATCATAATCCTTTCATTTTCAAATGTGTTTTCAATGAACAAAAAATATATAAAAATACCCCTTGACCCCACCTCCTCCACTCACTACGGCCGTTCCCAGAAGTTTCCCCCCCCCCCCCAAATTTATGCCTGGATCCGCCCCTGATATGCACACAGGAAGGAAACAAATTATCGAAAATAACTTAATATTGAGGCACAACACAACAACCAAATAAATCCTGTTCGTCAAAACGTTTATAACTTACATTATTTTTACTCACTTCCTAGCTGTCATATTTGATTGAGAGAACTGTAGTGAAGGCAAAACTAAGTAGAAGTTTCTTTGCATTCAGTTTATGTTCGGGCTACATACTTACCCTGTAAAGCGCGGCGTGGGGAGCTATAGCCACCCGCTCTGGCCGCCGACCCAAGGGTTTTTTCCTGCCTTGGAGGAACCCTTTGGCTCTCCGCCTCTGAAGGCCGTTTTACACGGGGCACGAAATTGCACAACTTTAAACTGCATGTTTTTCTCAATCGGGCGTGCAATCATTTCCGAATTAGAGCAGGGGCTATTTTGCCATCTCGCGTTCATGCATTCGCGCATGCGTTCTTGCAATTCACGGCTTTACACGATGCAATTTGAAATGCATGTTCGTACGTATGTACATTAGATTGTGCAATTACGTGCCCCGTGTAAAACGGGCTTAACAAAGGGGCCTTTCGCATATCCCGGGCCTGGGTGTTATTATGTAAGCTCCGTACTCGAATCTTCGAATTCGGAATCGGCAAAATACGTCACATCTGAAGAAATTTTCAATCCGTGCGACCACGTAAGCATTTCCTCCCGAATTTCGTCTCGAAGTTCGATTCGAACTTCGGCTTGCCTTGCCGAGAGGCCAGAGGCTTCGAATTCTCAGTTTCCGAATCGAATTAGCATCGGAAGTTTTGGCTGGGATCCTCACACCGTGATTTGTATGTTTTTAGTGATAAACTACGCTGCATAGGTTATTTATAATGCATGTATTTAAATTAAAAGGATTGTAGAACTATCCGATTGAGACATAGGCATCGAATTGTTTTTTTTTCGAATGAAATTCCCATTGTAAACATTGGCCGAGATCCCCATATACCGTCATTCTTGTCATTACTAAATATTTTTTGTTCCAGTAATTATATGTTAATTATAATGGTCGTAAAACCAAATGGTTTTGTCATAGAATCGGAATTGCTTGTTTTCAAATCAAATTCTCGCTGTAACCCTGCTAAAAATTTCCGTATAAAGTGAGAACGTAAGTAATTCAAAGGAAATTAGCAATAAGCATTAGTCTGTTTTATTAACGTTTCATCGACGATTTCAAAGTGATGAACTCAATACAGTTTTCATAGATTTTATTAGATACTTAGGTTACCGAACAAGTAACATTTACTCCTCTTTGCTGCAACTATATGGGGTTCTTTCTGCGGGAGAAATAGAAATACCATGCAGTGCATTCGAAAAACATCCCTCCGCACTATATATGATGGTGACTAATGAAGAAATGTATCAATGTAATTGAATTCATATATATTTTCATCCTCCTTCCCCTCACGATAAACTCAATCCACCAGAAATTATGAAAATGAGAACGTATTTAAAACCCTGTGAACTTTATTTTCCCCTAAGGAAGTGGTGGACGATGGGTAAGGTCTTGTATCGTGGACTGGAATGTCAGGAGTTCGATGCCGCGAAGAAGAATTTTTTATACATTTTTTAAATAGATTTTTCCTCTTATATTCTTAGCTATTGAATTTTTATCATCGTAACTCCTATTATAAATATTTTCACGCAATATCTTTCTCTCTTAAGTGATACACTTTCACTCGGTCCTAAGGAATTCTGTTGAAATATTTCTAAAAAAAGTATAATGAATTTTCTAGCGGGGTAAGTTTTGGCCGGCATTCTCTTATCGTAATTTGAGAAATTGAAATACCATGCGATGCATACGAAATATATCCCTCCGCACTATATATGAAGGTGACTAATAAAAGAAGCACTTTCAGAAATGTATAAATTGATGGCTGCCAATCCCTTAGGTTCCTCATTTCAGTGAAATAAATAACAATAATATGTAACGGCATTCATTATAAGCATGCTTATAAGCATGGAGCATTAAAGACCAAATCCATTATTCACAAAAATTTGAAAGAAAAGTGAAAAATCATCGATTCCCATTGCCTTAACTATACATCCATGACCATCTTCTCCATCAAATCCTTCATGTTATAAAAGGGTGTTACCTACCAAAACTATGAGTGCATCCTTGACTTTAATTATGACAGATATTTAATTTCAATCAGAACATAAAAAATAATTTTACTGTAATCAAGTAAACATTAAGTCATCAAGGAATGATATATGTAAAAGTAGGTTGACTGCTAAGTTATTGAGTACCTGGATAACTTAAGGTAAACAGCTCATCACATGATACTTAACTCTGGTTAAATTGAAAAATAAACACATGATATTTAACTCTGGCTAAAGCCAAGTGCATAAAGTGAATGAATTATTACGTAATTTATGTAGCAATTATCTTATATTACTAGGTAATGCTCATTTACAAAGATTTTATTGGCAGAAAACCCAGCTACTTGAACATTTAAAGCCTTTGTATTGTCATTCGGAGGGGTAGATGAATTAATCCTCTATATAGTCAAGAGGTTTTGAGAATGCCTTGACATCTTGGACAAGCATGGACAGGACACCATGCTTCATGATAGTAAATCTTCTTTCAGTGGTTATTGAGGGATACAGGAGCTAAATGAGTATACTCACTATAAAGAGTAATAACTTTACATACATGCCCATCACACCATTCCCTTTTGAGGTGGGAACTGTCAAAGACCTCATTAATACATGTTTGGATTAAGAAACGCCCTCTTCTATTAATAAACTCCATAATGCCCCATATTGGCATTCCTCTTCATGCATTGCTTCATTCACGCTCTCTCCTATTCTTAAGATTCCCAATCTTCCTCCTCTAATGTCTCTTCCACCACATCATTAACCCATGTCCTCGATCCACTAAAATTCTGCCCCTTTTACAACTTCAATCCACTATTTATGTTTTTGTTAGTTGCCTTAAGCCTCTATTGGTTTCTACTCAATGTCCATTCTCAATCCATACTCTGGAGTGAGCTAGTAAGCCACTTACCATGAGGAAAAATATCCACAGATGCTGAGTGGACTATCTTCCCTTCATTACTGCTCTTCGTCCAATCTGGCATGTGCGACCCTAAACAGCTTTAATTACCCTTGCTAATTTCTACTACAGGTAAACAAGACATGCATGCATGTCCTTTGATAACAGTTGATTAATATTCATAAATTGACCAAAGATCATGATAATAGGAGTAGACTTAAGACTTAGTGATATAGGGGTTTCAGGGAAAGCATTCAAAATAAGCCAAGATATTGTAAAAGACCTACACTAACATTTATTTGACTAATTGATGATTAGAAAATAAATGGATCTATCACTGGTTGCCCAACCCTTAGGTTCCTCATATTAGTGAAATAAATAATAATAATATGTAACAGCATTCATTAAGCATGGAGCATTACAGACAAAATTAACATCTCCATTAACTCCAACTTATGAAAGGGTGTTACCAAAACTATGAGTGCATCCTTGACTTAAATTATGACAGAGATATTTAATTTCATTCAGAGCATAAAAATTAATTTTATTCTAATAAAGGTAACATTAAGTCACACAGGAACGATATCTGTAAACGTAAGCTAACTGCTAAGTAATTGAGTACATGGAGGCACACAACTCATCATATGATATTTTTTGCGCTCTGGTTAAAACCAAGTGTATATAAAATGAATGAATTGTTACGTGATTTATTTAGCAATTAGCATCTATTACTGGGTAATGCTATCATTTACAAAGGTTTTCTTGGCAGAGAAACCAGCTTCTTGAACATTTACAGCCATTGCATTGACATTCGGAGGGGTCGATAAATTAATCCTCTGTATAATCAAGAGGTTTTGAGGATGCCTTAACACCTTGGACATATATCATGATAGTTAATCTTCTTCCAGTGATTATTGAGGTATAACATTAAGGATGTAGGAGCTAAATAAGTGTACTCACCATAAAGAGTAGTGACATTACATACATACATGCCCGTCACACCATTCGCTTTCGAGGTGGGTATAGTCAAAGACCTCATTATTACCTGTTTGGATTAGGAAACTGGCTCTCTTCTCATAATTTACTCTATAGTGCCCAATATTGGCATACCTCTTATGCCTCTACTGCATTCATGCACTGTTTCATTAACGCTCTCTCCTATTCTTAAGACTCTTAAATCTTTCTCCTCTAATGTCTCTTCCACCAAATCATTAACCCTTGACTTTCTCAATCTACCCCTTCCTCTCACACCATTCACTCCTCTATCACAATCCTGTTCCACTACTCAACTCTTATCTATTCTCAAAACATTGCCAAACCCACAAAGAATAACCCTTTCATGAAGTCCATCACTATAGCATGGTAGAAGAGAAAATTTCAAAATGTCAAAAGAAAATGAATTAAAAGATATTCGCTTTAGTTCCCATAAGTGTGCAATATATCAAGCAAAATGCAATATGAAATACACTCAGAACATTTCCTCTTAATAATACAAGATGGCATTATCTTTTTCTTGCAAATTAATGACTGCACGAGATGAACATATGTCACAGTATGCACAGTTGATTTTTCTTCTTTGAATCTGAAGTAGGTATGACTTACAATTGATAACACTCATATGATATGTAAACCACTGTTTTCTGATTACAGTTTCTGTGATATAGAAAACAATGGCACAGAGGATATGGGTCTGAAGTTATTGATGGCTATAATCATTGAGATGCACTATACCATTCTGTAAATTAATAATAGGGTAGTTTCCTATTTTTTTATTGTTTTAATCTAAAGTTTATAACCCCTGGAGTACGTACTTCAAGCCGTTCCATTAAAAAATGACGTCAAGTATTTTTCCTGATTAATTGAAAAGTGAAAATTTGCAACGACGCGAAAACGCGACGGCAAACTATTACATGCCGGGTAAATCTACGTTCAACGTAATGATGTGAATCCTCTCCCGCGCCTCCGCCCCCGTGTACACGCCTCCCTCCACAAAAAATCCTTCAACCACTGCTACAATGTTTCAGTTCTTTTTTCCCTCCCCCCAACTGCACCCCCCCTTGAACTGAAATCGGTGGAATTATCTTTTATTTGGCTGTATAAAGCATTTCAAACTCCGGGTATCAATGTCTTTCACTAAACTCCCTTCCCCTCTTCCCCCTCCATTCCCTTTCCTGACTGCCCCTCCCTTTATTCCCCTCTTTCTCCTCCAATCTATTCCCAGCCTGGCCCAACCTGCCCTCCCCTGCCTGCCCCTCCTCTCTTTTCTTCTTTCTTCTCTCCTTACCCACATCTGCATCCAGTACTCTCTCCAGTTCGGAAGAAGACAGTTGATTGCTGTCGAAAATTAAACAACTATTCGTGTGAGTTTCTTTTGTTTGTGTCACTATGTTTTTACTTGTCACGCCTGTGACTCCTTATTGGGTATATTTTCACCACGTGTGAACTTCGTCGATTGAATATATATATATATATATATATATATATATATATATATATATATATATATATATATAATGTCTTGGTAGAAAATCGCTCTCGGCGACGATGCACTCCTCTACCGCTGACGATGGCGTCCTGACGTCGAAACGTACAAGTTTTCTTTTGTGAGTGTCCTTTTTGCGTGTTTCTGTGTTTGTTTAGTGTATCACTGTTTTATTTATGCATATATATATATATATATATATGTATATATATATATATATATATATATATATATATATATATATATATATATATATATATATATAACCCCTGAAACCCTTACTCTGGCTCCGATACATCGACGACATTTTCCTTCTCTGGCCCCATGACGTCGATTCTTTTAATTCATTTATTTCCGCTCTCAACGATTTCTCTTCTGTCTCCTTCACCTCTCATTTCTCTTCTTCCCATGTTACCTTCCTTGATGTAGATATCACTCTCTCCAACCACCATTTCAACACCTCAGTCCACATAAAACCCACCAATAAGCAGCAATATCTTCACTATAACAGCTGCCATCCCTCCCATACTAAAAGATCCCTCCCCTACTCTCTTTCTACACGAGGTTTTCGCATATGTAATAACCCCGATTCCCTTGATAAATTCCTTTCCTCTTTGCACCAATCCCTTCTCCGACGAGGATATCCTGAGACTCTTCTCAATAAACGAATTCTCAAAAAACCCTTTCCTCCTAAACCAACCCAAAATAAGGAGAATTACAACCTCTCCCTCTGTACAACCTACTTCCCAGGCGTCCATGCCCTCAAAAAAATCATTAAAAACCTTTTCCCACTCCTCTCTGATAATCTCACCACCAAAAACACATTCCCCAAATGTCCCTCTCTCACCTTCAGGCGTCCCCCTAACCTCTCCAGCATCCTAAAAACCACCAAACCGCTGACTAAACCCTATATTAGCTCTAAAACCCCACCCAACCCCTGCCATCGCGCGAGATGTAAAACGTGCCCTATTCTTATTACCGACCCCCTCCCCGCTAAATTCCTCTCCCACCCACTTCCTTCCGTCCCCTCTCGGTCATGCACTTCCCACAACATTGTGTACATCCTCCTTTGCAACCTTTGCGATTCCTATTACATTGGTCTCACCACTAACGCCTTAAGTGTTAGATTGACCGGCCACCGAGCCAGTTGTAAGCCGTCCTCGCCCAATGCCTCCTTCCCCGTCCCGATCCATGCTTCCTCCCACAATGTCAGTTTTGACAAATGTTTCCGAGCAGTCATATTGTCTTCCCTCCCTCCCTTTGCCTCTCCCCTTCAATTACGTACATTAGAATTGGCTTGTATCTGGCTTTATTCTGCCTATAATCCCCCCGGATTAAATCGGGCTCACTGACCCCTACCGCCCCTTCTCCTCCTCTCCCCTTTCTCCTCCTTTTATCCCCTCCCGCCCCTCCCCTTTCCTCCTTCCCACATCCCTTCCTCCTTCTCCGACCCTCTCCCGCCTCTTCCCCTCTTCTCCCCCCCCTCACCCCGCTCTCCTCTTCTGACCCCCTCCCGCCCCCCCTCTTCTCCCCTTTCTTACCCCTTTCTCCTCCCTCTCCTCCTACCTCACTCTACCCCTTGTCCCGTCTGTCCATCATTCTGTATCCTTCCTTCTGTGAGAAAGGCAACGTGCCGAAATATCAGAACGTATAGTGTGTGAGTGTTCTTCTTTTTTGTGTTTCTATATTTAATTCCGCCCCACCTGTGGCAAAGTTTATAGATGTGTGCATATATATATATATATATATATATATATATATGCACACATCTTTACTCTGTGGTAATACCATGACGACTGGGTATATGGTTTAACTGAATAAAACTAGAAAACGAGCTTTGTTTAAGCGAAAGATGAGTATTCCGCTCAGAAAGAATAATAATGACATGATTCCTCTCTTAATTTACTAAATACGAGGTTGGATTTATAATTTTATGACTAGTATCCCAATAACGTAGTTACTTTGCAATTGATCGCTTCGCTACTAGTATGCTACTTCTGACCGAAAGCAAAACTAAAATGGGTGATTCCGTTTTGTAAATCAAAAAAGATAGCCATGGAAAATATAGTTGTATGTATTGCCTTTAAAATTAACGAGTAAAAGATACGACGACCAAAACATGATAAAAGCCTCCATGAAAAGAACAATTTAATCATTAAACCATCATATGCTAGTTACAACCTCAGGCAATCAAGATTTTTCTCTCGTCCCTAATGAGGGGCAAGTTCTTTTGGTTCGTTCACGTTGCTAGCTTGCATTTGGGCTGTCGCTTCAACGTAAATCATTCATAGCATTGCCTCTAATTTTATATTTGCAACCGCGGGTTTATTACCTAAGGATACTTTTGGATTGAAAAATACAGCATGGAATGTCTTATCTACGACGGTACCTTACATGATCGATTCTTGAGACAACATTTTGTCACAGTCATGACACTTATATCATCCCTTGCGTTCACAGAAGATCGCAGCAATCATGTATATGCCCTCCTAATCAATAATATACTACAATGGGATAGGCATATTCATAAGGACTGAAATAGCTTTGACTCCACGGGATTGCATGCGAAAATTCTAGAATAAACCATTGCCAGCCAAAAGCCAAAGCAGCTCTGAACATTTCAAAATTCCCTAGCCTTTTCCAATTCAATCCTTCATCGAAGTTCTCTCCTAATTTCAGCAACCACTGGAAACATTTGTTCAGCACCGACTTCCGACAAGTTCCGCTCACGAAATACATCTATAGATTTATATATGAATATAATGCGTACTAGAAGGTGACCATTATATATAACTCTCAAAAGCGAAAACAATAATAAATAACACTTGACTTTTATTATGCAGTACATTACTCACATTTCCATTCATTTGTATCACGAAGAACATTCTTCTTCCACAAAGTTAAAATTTAATTATATCTTTGTTTTTTTGACGCAAATAAATATAAATTGAGAATAAATAAAAAAAATGGGCAAAACCAATATATTCCTGCCAAATAATAGCCCTTTTAAAATTTTCAAAACGTTTTGGTATTTGCCCTTAGAATTTCTCATACTGTTCCCCAGCGTCGCGATAGCGTTATTAAACGTCCCCAAAATCGGCGGAACATAGCCCAGCGGTGTTAACAGAATCGCAATAGGCGTTATTTGCAGGCGGAGAATACCGCTGGCGGTACATAGCGCTCCAAGCTACAGAATAGGCCGCATGATTGATCTATCGCAAATATTATGATCCCTTATTGTACGAGGGAAAAATTACATTTTAAATCTATCGGTTCTGCAGTCAATTTCCTTTATTTTATTCCTGTGATCGCCTCTACCGTAGTACGTTGGCTCTAGTAGTATATGTTGAACGTCCAGCAAAAAACTGTCTGCTCCGAATTCGCGCAAAAGATTTAACCTGTATTTCTCCCTTTGATCAGTAAGAGATTCCCACCCTAATTCCTTCAACTATCGGTAACACTGCTACGTTTATCGTAACAACTTTTCACAAATCTTGCTGCTCTCCACTGTATTCGATGTATTTCAGAGATTAGTCCTACTTCGTAAGGGTCTCATATGCTAGCGGCATACTCCAAGTGAGGTCTCACTAGCGAAAAATAACATCGCTCTTTCACCTTCTCGTCACATTTTCCTAATATTCTTTTGACAAATCCCAATTTGCGACTATCCTGTACGCAGATTCCCCGGACGTGTTTCCCCCAAGACAGGTCCTGAGTAAGGGTCACACCTAAGTATTTAACTGATTCTACATTTGATAAGTCTGTTTGATTAATTGTGTACGTTTCGTTGACCGAGTTATTCTTTTTCCAAAAATTCACAACAACGCACTTTTTAAAATTCAATTCCAACTGCCAAGTATTGCAACATTCAATTATAGCATCTAGGTCTTTTTGTAACGCAATCTTGTCAGACCCATTGCCTAGATCCCTGTACAACACTGCGTCATCTGCGAAGAGGCGAATTTCGCTCGTAACAACGGTAGTGGTGTCATTAATATACAAAAGGACCAATAAGGGACCGATGACACTTCCCTGGGGTACACCTGATGTTACTTTCACTACATCTGAACTAACGCCATCTAGAACCACCGGTTCGCGGTCGGCTAAGAACTATCTTATCCAAAATATTACGTCGTGGTGTATTCCCGTAAGCTTCCAACTTAACGAGTAACTTCGAATGAGGGACCTTATCGAAAGCTTTTTTGAAATCTAGAAATATTGTGTCTACTTGGACAAGCTTTTCTCCCGAGGAAAGAATATCGTGAAGGAAGAGGGCCAACTGGGTTTCGCGCTAGACCTGCCTTTCGGGAATCCCTGCTGATTTTGCGTTAACAAGATTTGACTATCCAAGTACTCCATAATCGAACTGACGATTATATGTTCCAATATCTTGCACGAGATAGACGTAAGGGAAATCGGTCTTTCGGAAACAGGGCTCTTCCTTATCACCGCTTTTAAATATTGGTGTAACGTTCGCGATTTTCCAATCGCAAGGCACACGATGTTGTGTTAGAGATTTTTCAAATATTATTTTTAGGTACGGTGCTATTTCTGATGCTAATTCTTTATAAACTCGGGCGGGAATTTGATCGGGACCGAGTGATTTTTTGGAATTAATGGATTCTAGATGACTTTCTATTCCACGAATAGTGATATTAATAGACTGCATTGGGTGCTTATATAGCCTAGGCATTGTAGCGGTGTCATTTGGAGAGCATGTTGTATATACGCTTTGAAAAAAGGTGTTGAGGATATTTTCTTTATCTAATTTTTCGTTTGCTCTTTCTCCTAGATTGTTCTTTAGTGACGTTACTGTTGACTTGCAGCGTTGAACCTCTCTCACGTATGACCAAAATGCCTTTGGGTTATCCTCTAAATATTCGCCCAATATTTTTAGAGGGAGAGAGAGGGAGAATATGTTCGGTTGACTTTTTATTCTGGGAGCTGTACTTGACGCAAAATATCTTTAGCAAGTTGAGTAGCCTCGAAGGCGGAGATGGAAATAAATGAATGGTTTATGTTTGTGAATCCACCTTCCTCTCCAGCACACGCCCTAACCCCTTACCCGGATTTCTTTATCGGGCCTTATCGCTTTCAGTTTCCCATCCCCGTCTCCAGGCAACCCGCTCTCATTGCTCCCTCTCTCCTCACCCTCATTTCCCATGTCTATATTTCAACCTGAATCTTGAAAGCTTCACTTGAAGATGATGTAGTAGCATCGATACAAGTCGTATTAAATCCTTCATTAATGGATAACTATAAAAAATTTCTTTGTGCAATCACCCACTCTCTCTTTAGAAAGACGATACGACTAACCATCACTTGTAGAAAAAAACTCTCCGCGTTTTTCTCCTTTTCCCCACAGAACGCATCTTAGCTCTAGTTGAACATTACCTAACCTTGATATATCTCTGCTCTCCTTCATCAAAGATTCATACCACTTCCTCGACCTTCTCCACGCCGTCTCTATCCTTCTAACACCACTTTACTGAACGCGACTATAGACGTTACCTCCCTTTACACTTCCACTACTCACAAAGAAGGCACACATTCATTACGCTTTAATCTATCCCAAAGCAGAAAACCACACATTCCCTCCAAAAACATCCGCCTGGGCGAAATTGTATTGACAAAAAATTCGTTCTCCTTCAGCAATCAAAAATTCCTTCTAACAAAAGGCACCGCCATGGGTACTCGCATGGCACCATCTCATGCCAACCTGTTCATGGGCCATCTCGAAACCACTTCCTTCAAAAACCAAGCACTCAAACCTCTCTTGGGCCCGCAACATTAATGGCATATTTGTCCTTTGGCGTCACTGCCGTGATTCTTTATCTTTTTCATTTCCTCATCGAACTTCTCAGTTTCCTTAGCCTCATCCATTTCTGACTCCTTAATTACATTCCTTGATATTAATATCCATATCAGGACACTAAATCCATCATCTCCGTCCATTATAAACCTACTAAGTACGATCAATACCTCCATTTAAACAGCTGTCATCCGTCTCAAACCAAACGCTTCATCCATTATTCCCTCTCCATCCCCAAGCATCGCTTCTACAACAACGCCCCCTCTTTCTCAAAGAATATACGGGCAGTTCAGCACTGAGCCTCAGAGCTCGCGAGTACGCTGAAAAACTACTTTTAAAATATCCTACTCCTCACTGTCAAGTATGCCCCTCGGACTAAGACCTACCAACCTGACCAACTTAACCTAGTCACCACATGCTTCCACGAAACACAAAATCAAAAACATACTCAGATACCTCTACCCTATTATTTAAAACGATACATGTACTCCACCCTTCTTCCTCCCCCTCTTTGGCGCACTGCACCACCAGCGACATCATCTACCACTCTTCCTGCAATTTCTGGCCAGCTTTTAACATACCTCTCGACTTAGGTTCCTTGTAAAGGAATATATTCAGGTCATTTATGACTATCTATATTGGCCTCATCACTAAGCACATTTATGTCACTGCTATCAGTCTCCAATACATCGCCATCTGAAGCAGAATTCTCGAGCAATTCTTAGAATGCCACCTATGGAGATATCGCACAGCACAACACGAGATAATTTTACCCACAAGAAATCTTTGCACAATGGCTTTCTTTTCCGTCACGCCCAATCAGTACACGGAAGATGAGATAACGTAAAATTGTCAATTATGACGTCAAAATAATGAAAGCCACGGTATCTCTAACAACATGAAAAACTATAAGGTTAGATTAGGTGGGAACCTTTCACAAGCGCAGTGTCTCACAAAGTATACAAGCACTCTCAGTTGCGCAAATTAGACAAATTATGTCAGAGATCTCTGGACGAATACTTTTTAATTCAGGAGTTTCAGCCAAAACATCGAATACGGAGAAAAATGATTCACTTCACAATTATCTCTCCTTGAGATGCATTGGATTATGGAATTAACTAGGTTAAAAGGAATAGGTTAAGTTAAATACTTATAATATATAATCGTTAAATATTTATCGAAATTTTATTTATATTTAACTAAATAATTTAGATGTAATAGAATAAGATGTTATAGAATAAACTGATAAATTAGTGATGGGCTAAATCGGTCATTCCCGTGATCTTAATCACGATCACCATTCACTTGAGTGATTCTGTCATGAATGCCAGGTCATGAATGAAAGGGTCGCGATTATAAAAAGTGGATTGAGATCACGAACCTGATCCCAATCACGACCCGCGCGAATGACCGCATATAGGACCCTCTTTTAAATGCCACTTCAACGTTTGTCAACAAACCCCCGGCGGTCAACATGGCCATGCTGGGTGACTTTTCTGGGGTTTTCGGGGTCGTTCAATGCGTCTGTAGACCGGAATATACTTTCTGAGCAATCACGCGGTACTTGAGGATGCACTGGTTCACAATGTTTGCACTTATTTTTTTAATTTGAAATTTTAAGGAACAGGCAAGAATTGTCGAGGAAAAACATGAACCTACTTGGCCAGTCGCTTCTTTTTAATTAAAAAATCTGAGTTCAATTTCAACTCAATTGCAACAGTTACATTGCTTATTTGCTACATTCTCCCTTCAGGGGCGGATTAAGGTCGTTGTTTGGGGGGGGGGGGGGCGGTTCACTACTTCCCGCGGCGCCTGGGGGGTATGCAATACATCTCAACAAAATAGAGGTCCGGGTGGACTTCCCTCGGAAAATTAAAAGAAATGAAGCGCTTGGAACGTAGTTTTGGTGTGACTGTATTACATACAAGAGATGTGATAAATTATTGAGTAAATTTATCTAATCAAATTTGAAAAACATAAAAAAACGATGTAAAGAATGCCATTCTTGTGAAGAAGTGAAGTGTCTTCCGAGTTTTACACCGTGTTTCCTCGAACGACAGTTTCGGCGGCGTTTCAGTCGGCTTCTTCAGGTCGGTGGAGTGAAGGTGAAGCCATTTGTCGTATTATATATCTCACCCGTTGGAGTCAGGTCTAACGCTTGAGATATATAAGACAAATAGCTGCACCTTCATTTCACCGACCAGAAGAAGCCGACTACAACGCCTACGAAACTGTCGCCCAAGGAAACAAAGAATAACGCGGTGCAAAACGCGGAAGACCTTCATCTTCCTATCCATCAACCCGCGGCAGCCTACACAAGGATTTCGAACTCCTTGAAATAAATCTTCTTTAATGCCGTACAAAATGAAAATTAGTTGGAATGAAATAAAAATATAAGTACATATTCAGATAATACTATTTTCCTTTAATATTTTTATAATTTTTTATAATACCTAGCAACGAAAACGCAGTAATACTCGGAAGTTACCATCATTCGTCAAGGGCTCTTCCAATGATAATGCACCGTCGCGTCGTCCCGATGACCTCTGAATGGTATGTTCTGACGGCCAAGAAAAATCACATTTTTAAGTATCAGCTTCAGATTTTCTCCATTTTCCTTGATTTTCTCCCTTCTGTAGCCGTCCAGTTGGCTTGTGCTATGATTTTCAGGTTTTTAGTATTTTCCAGAAAATTCAGGGCCAACTGGGCACTGCACCTTTGTGATAGACTGTGTGTTGGTGGTTTTCCAGGTCATCTAGTTTCCCTAGCAGTTTTAAAAACTTAAACGGCTCTGTAACGAGGGATTTTAACTTCAAATTTGTACCGCAAGCTGCCGTTGATTGGGAAAAAAGGGCAATACCTACAAAAAAGTCCATTCATTGAGGGAGAAACCACAAGCCAAGGGTACTTTTCATGATGTTCTATCCTCACGTAACGACGCTCTTCCGCGGTTCCCTTCCTATGAGTTGACAAGGGATACTAGTAGTCGCTTGTGGATGTCCAAGAGCCTTCCAAAAGTTCTGCTTTTTTCCTATCATCAGGTCTTTCCTTTCCTGGTAAAATGAAGAGACCTATGTCACAGTTGAAATATTTTTAGCCAAAGGAAGAAAAGAAATTGAAGCTTCAGTCGATTTTTCGTGGCTACGTCGATGGGATTGTAAAAGGACCATTGACTCAGCTTGAGTCTTATTGTCAGTTGTGCAGCATGAAGGCATGATGTTAACAAATTATGCATTTCCTCCTGCTGCTTCTGGCGTCTTTTGTTTTTGGACGCGAGAGAAAAAGCTTCGAAGGTCCGCAGAGGCACTATTAGTTTTCCGCTTTGTACCAGGCCTACTAGAAGAAGACCCCTGTAAACAAAAGTAAACCTTAACTATTCCTTCTGCGACGAGTTGCAAAAAACATTAAAAGCATCTTTTTCTCACCCTGTAGCGTAATACTTGAAAATTATTTTGCTTAGAGAGTCCTCAATTTTACTGCTATCAAAAGGAGAGGGGACAAAACTACGGTGGGTGGACCTCTGACAGCATTTCTATGATAACACAATGAAAATGAAAGTCAAATAGGTGGGTGTTCCATTCCTTGATCAAAAAGCAGATAAATAGCAATGGAGGCTAATGTGGGCCAGAGCTTGAAGCCGGCCGTCCGACCCTAATGGCGATCGCGAGAAAGCGCAAATAGGTTGTCTTTGTAATTAACAGACTGAAATTACCATCTCTGGCAGAAAGGTTGATCTGCATGTCAGGTATATCACAGAATAAAGGAAAAAGGACGCAGGGTCCTAAATATGTGAAAAACTCTTGAACTTGTCACCCACTACAACTGGAACAATACACTCGCAAGAGCCGGGCAACTGACATGTCGCGACGAGCACGAGAGCAGAGGGTGTCGAATGCGATAGGCAATGCTGTAGGAGGGCGTGGAGACTGTATTCCCCTCTCGCAGACGCACTACGGCTCAACTGCCCAAACTCGCGGCACTGTTCTCTGCATACATATTAAATAGGTGTATATAGGTCTGCATACATAGTATAATAGCTTATAACTATTCCGTTACGGCACCAAGGCTTTCACAACACTGTTCATCAAAAGGCCTACTAAAGTACAATTGCGAACAACGAGGATACTGTGTCTGTTCAGACAAGTGGCTTTTACATATTTTCCAATTATCTTTAAACATTATGTATTGAGCTGGTGAAATAAAAACTTGCATCGGAGAACCACCTTGATGATTACCATTGTTCTTTTTCCCGGGAATTACGGGGGGCGGCCGCCCCCCCGCCCCCTCTCTTAATCCGCCCCTGGTCTCCCTTGCAATTCCGACAGACCGGGGGCTGCAACGCAAAGCATTCCGGGGACAGCAGCACCTGTGCGTTCTACCACCAGTCCATAACCAGTTCCATCCACACCGCTCGACTGCTTCCCATGTACTTGATGTTGGCTTTTTGACCAACGTGAACGACCTACGTCCGAAAGCGACCCTCTCAGTGAACAAATAATCACAAATGAGCAATGGGTCATGATTGATTTGGTGGAGAACGACCAGGGTCACGAACGGCTTGCGTCCGAAAATGACCCTCTCGGTCATCTGAAAAAATGTCTTTTGACTTTTTGTAAAAGTGGGATTTTAGTGGTTTTAAATACAAATATTTTCATTTAAACCACATGCCTAAGTAAATATTTGGCTGTTTTTATCACTTTTGTTCAACTGGGTATTGGCCATATCTGTGTTTTTCATGGGGTACTCCACCGACCAGAGATGTACTGCAAAAATGTAAGCTCCTGACAATTTTTAATGCGAAATTTTATTGATAGTTCCGGAAAATACAACGAATTCTTTCGATTTCTCCACCGTTCATGAAAGAATCACACTCACTTTGCCAGTGCTTCAACCCGAAGGTTGGTTTGGACAGGTGAGGGAAGAGCTCACCGCCGACTAAGCCATAGGCGTGTGCATTTCACATGTCCAGGGTAGGGGGGCCAGTTCCTTTCCCTGGGCCACCTCGCACGTCGAGCTTTTTTGCTGGGGGTGTCCTAAGACTTCACTCGGGATATATTCATCTGAAAGAATATATTGATCTAATTATGACCCAGTTTATTTGAACCCGGGTGGTCCGCTGACAAGCCGACTGCTCTACACTGTATGCTAAAACTCCGCTTTTGTTTAGGAGATCAGAGGAAAAACGATACAATTATATGAAAGACCATCTGGACGCATTGTTCCAGGTTTAATTCCATCTGCCACACGTCGCACCACTCCTGTATTGCCTCGGGGTCCTTCGTTGGCGCTTGCTTATCACTAATGCTACGGAATTCCCTATACGCTACCGCGTCGTCTGCGAATAATCCAAGGTTACTGTCAGCTACTTCACGGATATCGTTTGTATACAAAAGGAACAGAAGTGGGCCTATGACACTTCCCTGTGGGACACCTGATGTGGCATTTACTTCATTAGAGATAGCGCCGTCTAATACAACCCTTTGTTCGCGATTTGTCTGTAGTCCACCCAGGCCATTGATAGGTTTCGTTAATGCCGGATGGCATCCTGGCATATGCACCTATCAATGAGCAGGTTGTCCTTGCATCCCGCGATTCCCCGCCTTGAGCCCCTCTGCTTGTACACCTCCCACACAGGCTGAACGTGGTGGAGGATAAGCTCGTTCAAGATAGCGGTGAACGCCTTGTAAACGGTGTTGAGGCAGGTTATAGGGCGGTAGTTCTTTGTATTGGACAAGTCTCCCTTCTTAGGTATTAGAACCGTGCGTCCCTTAGTCAGCCAAGGTGGAATTGGTTCTCTACCCATCAGAAAAGACGTGAAGACTCTCGCGAGGCGTTGGTGGGTGGAAGTAAATTTCTTCCACCAGAAGTTATTCACTCTCTTATATCTCTCTATATGGGAATCGCTTTCAGACCGTCGATTAAAATTTAGACTTAATGTATTATCCAAGTTCCAAACCGATTTATTATCTGAAAAGATTTGGTCAGAGGCGAGAGAACGTGTTTTGTCGGGCGATCCGTTGAGCAATATACTCGGATGTTCAGAGAAAGCTGAATTTGAGAATGCATGTTGCCTCTTGGGTCCTTCCTATGTATGTGCTACGCCATTTGGATTTGCAGTGATTGGTTGGACTTGCAGTGAAATGCCGTGTCTACAGACTTTCCTGGCCACAAACTGTGTATTGATCTACCCCAAAATGTCGGACTGCAGTGTCTGTAATAGTGCAGTTACAAGTCGTGGGTACACTAAAATCGCATGTACTGACTGTAAGAACTTCTGTCACAACTACTGCGTAAATTTTTCGAAGCAAGACGTAGAATGCATTGTTACCGAGGGCCGGGCTTGGCGTTGCCCGCCTTGCTCTCAGAATAGGCGATCGAGCATGAGAGTGATATCCGAGGCTGAGGAGGGCAAGGCGGATAGTTCGCTTGTGATTCGCATGTTAGAGGAAGCTGAAAAATATAAGAGAATGGAAGCCGAAATGAATAGAGCATTTAATTGTGTGCACGCAAACATAGACGACCAAAAATCTGCCTTTGACGCACAATCAAAGAAGCTCGATCAGTACATACAGCTGGTGGAAACTCTACGAGAGGAAAACACGCTTTTTAAGAAAAAGTTGCATACGCTGGAAAGTCAGCTGGACGATAGTGTACAACACCACAACAGCAATACCCTTGAAATTCATGGCGTTCCTGAGAGGTCTGTAGAGAATACCTATGACATGCCTATGACGTTGTGCTGAACGCTGGAAAGGCCCTGGGTATTCCAATGTCCAGGGATATGAGTGGTGTGTGCCACCGCCTGGGTAAGCGAGAGAGTTCCGAGAGACCGGCAGGTATAATTGTCAAGTTGGTCAGAAGAGGGACGAAGCAGGAAATACTACAGAAAAATAAGGAGAAAGACCTCACCGCTGCCAACATAGGATACCAGCACTCGTCAAATCCAGTGTTTATTAATGAGAGATTAACTCCCACCAGACGGAAAATGTTCCTGGCTGCCCCGGCTGCGAAGAAGACGAAAGGATACGCCTACATCTGGACTCGGAAGGAGAAGGTTTTCATGAAAAAATATAATGAGGGTCCTGTTATTCACATGAACTCTTTGGATGATGTGGCTGCTTTTCAATAGTTTCACTAATCCATTTCATTTTTATTAATTGCATATTCTGCTTAACTACTGTTACTAATTCATAATTAATAGATAAGGATACTTTTGGTTCAATATTTTCACTTCACAACTGTTATGAGTATCTCAATTGGTTGGTTGGTACTACTGAATGGAACACCGGTTGGTGGCACTGCCGCAATAGGTGAAGCCAGTCAGGTTGCATCGAGTATCATTGAGTGTATTACGATGTACGGCACGGTATTGAATAAAGTATAACATATTTGAAGTCGTAGATCATTTAAAGTGATTATCTTAGATCACAACATGGTGTCAGAAGTAAAGCGTGATTATTAGTTAACGACACGAAATAATTTCGGTGATCGATAAAATAAGTAAACTACACCACGACGGATAAGAAGGCGGAAACAGTGATACAACTCCAAGGTATTCACGAACGGTCTTTTGAAGGTGATATAGTGGGAAACTGGACGAGTGGAAACAGAAATTCAGTCTTTATTTACACGCAAGTGGTTGTGGTACTCAAGACGAGAAGAGGCAAGTAACCCTACAGCTACATTTTATGGAAAATATATGACTTAATGCATTTAATTCCTTCAATTTAACTTAACAGGCCAGCGAAAGCTTGAAAAAAGAAATTGAATCATTCGATCTCAACTTTGTTCCAAAGAAAAACCTTACGGTTGAAAGACAAATCCTTTACACGTGTTCAATGTGTAACTGAATCTATCAATGACTTAGTCACCGATCTTACAAATTTAAGTCTGTCATGTGAATTTGGTGATCTAAAAGATAGTTTAATTAAAGATATTTAGATTTTTGTCTTATCGGAGACTTTCGCACATGTTAAGCAAAGTCTGTTAAGAGGACGGGAGAGGAACCTCAACAGAGCACTTAATATTTGTAAGGCCGCAGAACTCTCTTCCCAACAGATTCAAATAATTGAGAATAAGGTATCGATGCCGCAGCAATAAGTAGTCCACAGCGTTCGTCGGCGACAACAGTCATCTTACGCGGAAACGAAGAATACTGGCCCAACCTCATAGAGGACGACTACACGGAAGAAAAATAGGTGTGGTAGATGTGGACGCTATCATGAGCCAATTCCTAATAAGTGTGCAGCTTTTGGGGTAAGATGCCGTATCTGTCAATAAAAAAGAATCATTTGGGAAAATTCTGCAGATCTGTAAAATATGCAGGAAAGATCGAACTGAATTCACAAGCTGATAATGAGTATACTGACAGCATGTCTCATCGTGTAAGTTCATTTCAATAATGTAATATACATATTAGCGAAAATGATCGAAAAATCCGGATGATACCTGTACAGTTTGATAAAGAAATAATTGAATTTAAGTTAGATACTGGTGCAGAAACTGATGTGATTTCTATTAGTACGGCTAAGAGAGTTGGAGCAAATGTGAAGCTAGTGAATAGTAATAATCTTAGACTACATGCTATTATTGGTGAATTGCTGAACATACAGGGGTCTTGTGCGCTGAAATGAATATTTCCGCAAGGTACTCATAATACCTGGGAATGTACTGTAGTGAAAGAAAAAATGCCTCAAATTACAAAAAGAATAGCAACTTGTGTGAAGTATGAGTTGATTTCTAAAAATGTCATTGCGGTGGAGGTGAAAATAAGCCAAAGATATAAGGTTGAAGAGTTAGGGCCAGTTCAACATTCTATGGCTAAAGAGTTTCCAGAGCTATTTAATGGTGGTATAGGATGTCTTACTAATAAATATTCTATTGTAATAGACTCTAATGCAAGGCCCAGTATCAGTCCTCGCAGAAAAATTTCTTTTTCAATTGTAGGCCAATTAGAGAGGAAATTTAAAAAACTGGAAGCTCAGGGTGTTATTTGCAAAATAGTGGAGCCTACAGAATGGGTTAAGCCTATAGTCATAGTACAGATAAAATAAGTTAATCTGAGAATATGTTTGGATCCAAGACATTTAAATAATGAAGTAATTGGTGGCGGCCGATACTTTGTGGAATTCCGGCCGATACTGCTGCACAGCACTAAGTCGTGATGGTGCTGTATTGCAGTGAAACATGTTGACTCAATAAACAAATTTCTCCAATGGAATTGTGCAAACTATTTAATCTTTTACATACAACTACATAAGGCAATTTTAAGACCACAATATAAATTTCCAGCATTAGAAGAAATTTCAGCAAAATAATGTGGTTCATGCTATTATTCTGTATCGGATGCTAGTTCAGGATTTTATACGATACAGCTGGATGAAAAAAGTTCCAAACTATATACATTTTCTACTCCTTTTGGGAGATACAGATTTTTGAGGTTTGCGATGGGACTAACTTGTGCTCCTGAATTATTTAGCAGAGTAATAACACAAATATTTGAAGGTATGGAAGGAGTAGAATGTTATATAGATGACATACTTGTATGGGGAATGTTAAAGCCAGAGCATGATATTCGACTTAGGAGTCGGTTGCAAATAGCAAGACAAAATGGTATGAAATTCGAATTGGACAAATGATCATTGGGTGTGAAAGAAATCAAGTGTTTAGGACACAAGATCTCATCTGAGGGAATTAGTCCTGATGAGAATAAAGTTAAAGCAATTCAACAAATTCAAAAACCTCAGAATAGAAAAGAATTAGACTGATTTCTAAATATAACAAATTATTTGTCTAAATTCATTGGTAATTACTCTGAATTAACTTCCTCACTAACTTAAGGGAACTCTTGCAAGTAAACTCCTTACGGGTTTGGAATTCAAATTATGCTATAGCTTTTCAAAAGCTTAAAGATACAATTAGTGAAGCTCCCATTCTTAAATATTTTGACACTAAAAAAAGCAATTGTCTTGTCAGTGGACAGTTCAGCTTATGGAGTAGGTGCTGTATTACTGCAAGAAGGGAGGCCAGTTGCATACGCATCAAAGTCATTAACAGATGCGCAACGTAACTATGTGGTCATTGAAAAAGAAATATTTGCGATACTATTTGCTTGTTGTCGATTCAGGCAGTATATTTATGGGAAACGGGGTTACGCCGGAATCAGACCACCAAACTCTAGTCTCCATATTTAAAAAAACATTGTCATCAGTTCCACCTAGATTACACAGGATGATGTTAGAAGTACTTTGTTATGATTTAGATATTCAATACAAACCTGGATCTGAAATACATATTGCTGATGCATTGACCAAAAGTCCTTCACAGGAAGAAGACTCAAGTTTACATGATCATAGTGAGGGAATGGTTGCTCAAGTGAAGCTGAATTTTGATATGTTGCCTATTTCTCATAATGATTTTTTAATATTAAAAAATGAAACTGAAAATGATGCAGTGCTTAGAACTGTTAAAAAATATAACCTAGAAAGGTGGCCGGATTGTAAAAAAGTCATTGGATAAGAAGGCAGTGCCATTTTGGAATGTGCGTTATGATTTGCATATTACAAATGGGTTAATTTTTAAAAAGGAAGCTGTGACTGTTCCAGAAACATTACACAAAGAAATGTTAACAAAAATACATGAAGGTCACCTAGGAGCAGAATATTGTTAAAATCGAGTAAGAAATATTTTATACTGGCCTGGGATGAATTCTCAAGTTATTGATAAAGTCAAACAGTGCACGGCATGTGCTAGTTTCAGCAATGCTAATAGTATTTTGCCAATGATTCCACATGAGGTATATGATTTAGCTTGGCAAAAGCTAGGTGCAGATATTTTTCATTATACAGGCAGAAATTATTTACTGATTGTTGATTATTACTCCAAATTCATTGAAACTGCTTTGTTCACTGATCTGAAAAGTACTTATATTTTTTCACGTCATGGAATTGGTGGTTTTTTTAATTGAAAAAATAGACCAAAGCTCCAGAAAATAACATTCAGTTATGGTTAATGATCTTTTAGTGAACGGAAATGGGTTTACGATTTTTCACCAGAATATACGCAGTCTGAAGGCCAATTTTGACCCCTTATTAATAATGCTCGATTCCCTGTCTAATTTACCGTCAATAAAGGTGCAGTTCTGTTTTTTTAAATCGTACCACTTCGGTGCCGAAAAATTTCTAAGTCCCGAGTTGACGACGATGTGACAACGCAGCCGAACCACGTCCCCCACACGGGAAAGCAATAAACTCTCCAAGCGAAACAAGGAACCTTCATCTCGGTTGTTGGGCAAGGGCAAAGACCCACGGAAGCATAATTTTGACCTGCGAAAGGGATTATTTCCGAAGGTGAGGGGTTGGGTTCCTTTTTTTGTGACGTGTGACCGAGAAGGAAAGGGAGATCTACGAAGTTCAGATGTGCCATGATCCATCGCTCACAACTGCAAGCAGCCACGGAAAATAAAAGCTTATCTTAGACCTCTATCCCCGGAGCTCCTTTCGTTTCTTGTGATAATTTCATTTTATACGCGTATTCATTAACGTATGAACTCGTCAAATTTTTAACGTATTTTCGTTATCTAGGATTCCTAGCGATATCGCAATCCATATTATATTTGAAAAAGTGCAATATATTCTGGATCAAAACTGGATCACTCTATTTCGCTCTGTAGTAAACGATAATGCCAGGCTCAAATTTTAGCGCACAACTGTCCATGTAAATTATTATGAGAAAAAATTTTCTAGAGACGATATATTTATGTGCAAACAATTGTTTCATTTTAAAATTATGAGCTTTGAATTTCACGTTTTTTAGCAAATATTTTCGTGATAATTCGTGGCTCAGAAAGAGGGACGTTTGGATTGAAATATGCACCTTTCGTACTCATCCCATGCTTTTTGTGAATTCGGTCGTTTTATTATCCAATGCACAACTTAAAAATAAGTGTATATTATGCGTTCACTAATGAAATTATACAGTATATGAATGACTTGAGCGGGCTGACATCTTAGCTCATTAGTATCGGGTTAAATTTGGGGGCGAGGGATTGTATCCTAGGGCGAGATGAAGCGAATATATAGCCTCTATCCCACCAAGATCGTCATGCGTGGTGAAAAGCCACACTCCCCTAGAGGTGCCCCTGGTTTCCGCAGAACATGACGGATCCAGACTTGGCGGTCGAAAAAAATGCTCCCATCATCAGGGTGCGTCCCTGTGCCAAAGATGACCGCATCCGCGGGGCGAAGGGTTAGAAGTCGCTAACAGGTGAAACTCTGGAGACCAGGCGAAATCCGGTTTGACTTTAGCCTTACCCATGCATGCGGAGCTCTGCAAGGGCCCCGCATTTATTTTTCCTTTATTTCCCTAGCTACTCCTGGGAACCAAATAAAACTCAAATAAAAAAAATCATCTAAGGACCCCGTAAGGGAACCTTCATAACTTGACCATTTGGGTCCACCCTCCTCTTCGGAGAAACCCCCATCCAAAATATCCCCTTCGGGGAATATTGAAGTCACCCTTCCCCTGGCAGCCATCCCCCCCACGGGACCTCTATACCACTACCAATGGAGGGCCCCGGAGTAGGGCCCTCCGTACCACCACCCATAAGGGGCCCTGGAGTGGGGACCCCATTCCACCCCACTCTGGTAAGCCCGAGGCACACAGGAGGGCCGAGCAAGTCTGCAGTCATGCCCCCCCCCCCAAATACATATATAAATATACAAATTTAGCAACAGGTGGGGAAGGCAGAAATGGGGGAACTGACCTTCCTAAAGATTAATCTGCTACACTGCAGACCTGCCTCGGGGGTTCTGCAGAGGAACCTCTCCGAGGGTAAGTCTAATGTGACCCTGATTTAGGAACACTAGGTTCAAAAGGGCAGGATCAAGAGGAATCTATATCTACGAAGTACCGTGCAAGTCACCACTATGGTCTGTGGCACGGGGTGATTCCACACAAGGCATTCAGCACTCGTCCCAGCACAAATCAGAACCTCGCACGCTCTCCCGGTCGCTAGGCGCAGGCCAAAAAGCAGTCAGAAGAACAGTGAGCAGTCCGACCAGAAACTGGGAGAGTGATACGTAAATGAACATGTAAACATGCAGAACAATGCTATACACGCATCTAGTGGTTAATAATACTAATACTGTTAATTCATGAGTGCTACGAGATGCTTCTTCATGCAGAGAACAAAATAAAATAATGCCGGACAAACCAACCGGTGTGAAGTGTTAGTAAAGATGTTGTGTTATTAAGCCCAAGTGAAAATTCTGCTTCACTTGTTAAGGGTGGGAGTTTATATGTTTAATTTATCGCAACTATTGTGATCCCTTATTGTGCGTGGGAAAAATTACATTTTAAATCTATCGGTTCTGCAGTCAATTTCCTTTTATCTTATTCCTGTGATCGCTTCTACCGTAGTACGTTGGCTCTAGCAGTATACGTTGAACTTCAGGCAAAAACGTGTATGCTCCGAATTCGCTCAAAAGATTTAACCTGTATTTATCCCTTCGATCAGTTATAATTTCCCACCCTAATTCCTTCAACAATTCGGTAACACTGCTAAGTTTATCGTAACAACTTTTCACAAATCTTGCTGCTCTCCGCTGTATTCGATCAATTTCAGAGATTAGTCCTACTTCGTAAGGGTCCCATATGCTGGCGGCATACTCCAAGTGAGGTCTCACGAGTGAAAAATAACATCGCTCTTTAACCTTCTCGTCGCATTTTCCAAACATTCTTTTGATAAATCCCAATTAGCCACTAGCATGTCTGCAGATTCCCCGGACGTGTTTCCCCCTAGCCAGTCCTGAGTAAGGGCCACACTTAAGTATTTAACTGACTCTACATTTGATAAGTCTGATTAATTGTGTACGTTTCGTTGACCGAGTTATTCTTTTTCCAAAAATTTATTACAACGCACTTTTTAAAATTCAATTCTAACTGCCAAGTATTGCACCATTCATTTATAGCATCTAGATCTTTTTGTAACGCAGTCCTGTCAGACCCATTGCCTAGATCCCTGTACAACACTGCGTCATCTGCGAAGAGGCAAATTTTGCTCGTAACAACGGTAGTGATGTCATTAATATACAAAAGGAACAATAAGGGACCGATGACACTTCCCTGGGGTACACCTGATGTTACTTTCACTACATCCGAACTAACGCCATCCAGAACCACCGGTTCGCGGTCGGCTAAGAACTATCTTATCCAAAATATTACGTCGTGGTGTATTCCGTAATCTTCCAACTTAACGAGTAACTTCGAATGAGGGACCTTATCGAAAGCTTTTTTGAAATATAGAAATATTGTGTCTACTTGGACAAGCTTCAAGGAAATCTCTCTGGCCGTAGGCAGATATGGACCGAGATATGTAAGTCCAGTCCAATCTTTCAAATGGGTAGTGACCACATGTCGACTAGGTTCAATTTCAAGGATCCCCCTTTCCAATCTAATATCCCTTCTAAGGATCAGTGGGAGGAAGGGGGACAATATCTCCACAACGGAGCCTCTATGTGGTATACAGATGGCTCCAGGAAAGACAATAAATCGGGGGCAGGAATTTACGGAGGCTGTCCTTCAAGATCGTACCACTTTGCCTTAGGAGAGTACGCCACAGTGTTCCAGGCTGAAATGCCTGTGCCCATGTTATTAAGTATCTAGCCCTCACAAAAGGACCAAACCACATATGCACCGATAGTCAAGCAGCGATTAAGACGCTTAGCTCAGCTTGGTGCACACCACGCCTACTACAAGAGTGTCGAGAGGCACTAGCGAAGATAATTATGCACTGCAGAATCAGGTTTTTCTGGGTATTTGGACACAAAGGCATACCCGGAAACGAAAAGGCAGAATAACTCGCCAAAACTGGGGCAAGTCACAACCCAACTGGCCTCGAACCAGTTTTACCAATCACTCCTGCTATTGGGAGATCAGAGAATGGACTTCTAGCCGGCACTCCGAGATCTGGAACTCCATACAGGGACTAAGGCAAGCCAGTGCCCAAATCGCGGGACCAAAGCTTAGCATGACAAGAAAACTTCTATCCTTGGATAGAAGCCAACTTAGAACAATAGTTGAAATGCTGACAGGGCACTATCGTGTCAATAGGCACCTCGATCTCCTAGGACTCGTAAACTCACCTAGATGTAGATGGTGCGAAGAAGAGGCTAAAACAACATCTCGTATTCTCTGCGATTGCCCTGCAATTTAAGCAAGGCCAGATGACTCTATAGGTGATGATTAATTTTGCGGATGGCACAACGGACCGATAGGTCTACGTGCCTTGGGACTCCATCTTTGGAGTCCTGCCGCAAACGCTAATCTAATCTAATCGGCCCCCCTCTTGCTTCACCGCCATTACTGCGTTTTATTCAGCAAGTAAAAGGCAGCAAATATTTTATGACGAAGTAAAGAAAATTGAACCAATGTCCTGTAAAAAAACAGAATTAACCATGGCGTTTTGAAAGTAATAGCGATTTGGATACCGTAAGGACTCCCAGACAAATATCTAAATGCTATATATATATATATATATATATATATAAAAGAACAACATTTGGTAAGCTTATAACGCTAATTAATACGAACAGGAAACTAATAACAAAACGAAACGAGCAGTGGGGATGTAAACCAAAGAAGTGGGCATTTCGTTTCCGCGCTTCCTAGTTGCTGTGAACGAGAGATCATGTAAGTATTCCCATGTATGGGCCGCTTCTACACATCCACATAATGTGCGGAAACAGCTCGAGCGACCACAACGCTACTTCTTCACTCCCAGTTGAATAAGAAGCCGCTGCCCCCTTCCATTGTCACTTTTGGGCCTTTCCTCGACCGAGGGTGATGGAAGGGGCTTCTTTTGGTTCGGAATGTTTATTGCTCTCTCAGGAAAGATAGGAAGGGCCAAAGGGGTGGTGACTCTATGCAAAGATCCTCACTAATAGGGTTATCTCACTAACTGAGTAGATTGAAAGAGGGACTTAAGAGATTAGAAAAGTGAAATTATTGGCATCAGGTTCTTTTTATGGTAACAAGGAAATTTAATTCAATTTCCATGGCAAAACAATAACTGAGTACTGGCGGAAGTTTATGATCAAGTGGATCGAAAGTGTTTTCCTAATAATTCCAATATTAGAATGAAATAGCATCGAGCTACTAGAATCTGAAGATATTTGAACGGCTTTCCTTGTTAATCGACGAAAAAAATTCAAAATCAAAGAAGCGCAGTCTTATAGCTCTAAGCATAGCGAAAAACTTGATATGATATTGGATATTCTGGAAACTCTCACTATTTAAAAAAGAATCCATTAATTAGACACAGTGTGCGCATAAATACACCGCCCATAATTTTTTTTTCTCCGAAAACTTCGCGATGCTAGGTGTGCGCTAAAACTCGAGCCTTACATTCTGGTTTACTACAGAGCGAAAAAGATTGATCCAGTTATAAATCCCATCCACTCTATTGTTTTTAATGTGAACATCGCACATTCTTGTAGTTCATTGTGGATTGTAATTCCGCCTACACCAGATTTATCTACGCACCTAATTAGATCAAAGAAAAACTTGTAAGCGCACTTCTTAAGATGCACTACCAGGCTTATTTTCATAAATTACTTTTGGAAAGAGTATGCAGCCCTATGCAGAAATTAAATGAAAGTCAGAAACGAATTAAATGACTAAGAAACATTCGCGGTATTTCAAATATAAAAGAGATTGCACTGCCACAAAGAATACGAGATAACGAAAATAAGACAAAAATGCGATAATTTTTAACGTTAATGAATACGCGTGTAAATTAAAATAGTCATAAAAAACGAGTCCATATCATTTCCAAGATGCCATTAGTAATTCTGGTCATTATACCCTACTTTGGTTCAGTGTTTTCCCTGCAATCGTTTACTGTTTCCGGAATGAAGTATGGAAAAAATCCACAATACACATCGTAGGAGTTGATTTTACGAATGATTTTTTTTTCAATTAATCGCGCGTGGTGCGTGATAAAATCTGGCTCAAGGGGAATTAAGAAATGCAGTAATGGCGATGAAGCAAAAGGGAGACAAACCTTACACGATACGGGGTCTTATACGATCGCTGTAGGTAAGAGGCGTTTGAAATCATTAGGAGTTCGGAGACAAAACTTAGTCAATCATGGATATCAACTAAAATTAGTTTAAATAGTCAAAACATCAGGTGCGTTCCTCAAAAATTATGAATATTGTTGCCTTGAGACGTATACTTAGACAAGAAGAGAATCGCGGAAAAAGCAATCCTAAAGAGATCTCGATGTTATTGAGCAAAGTGATCTTTATTTTGGATTCGTCAATTCCTTAGGTATTCTTCAGCTCCCTTACGGGAACAAAATATTGCGATAGCCGAACACACTTTTATTTTCTCTTCAAATATTTGCTGTTTAGGGACTGTCCTCGTAATTAATTGTAAACTAAGGACAGGGGTATAAAAAATGCCGCACTCATAGGATTCCTGAATGTAAGGTGGGCACACTCGAGATATCAGCCTGCTTAATAGATGTGCCTTCCAACATATAAAAGCATGTCAAAACAAGCAGAGATACTAAGTAACTCATGATGTTTTCAAGTAATGGAATAATTGGAAAAAAATGTAAATGTAATAATTCATATATTCTCTTCGACACGATTCGATCCCCTCGAGCGACGATTCGCGGTTATTGTCTTTCCTATAGAAAAAATAATGGAATATACGTAGTTTGCAGCGGGGGTGTTCCCCGTACTCTGACGAAGGCTTCCGATGGATATAGGATTCCTGGCTTCTACATGATAGCTATCGATTACATCTACGAAGTATCGTGCAAGCCACCACTAGGGTGTGTCGCACGGGGTGATTCCACACCAGGCATGCAGCACTCGTCCCAGCACAAATGAGAACCTCGCACGCTCCCCCTGCCGCTAGGCGCAGGCCAAAAAGCAGTCAGGAGAACAGTGCGCAGTCCAACTGGAAACTGGGAGAGTTCTACGTAAATGAACATGCAAACATGCAGAACAATGTTATGGACACATCTAGTGGTTAATATTACTAATGCTGTTAATTTATGAATGCTACGAGATGCTACTTCATGCAGAAAACAAAATAAAATAATGCCGGACAAATCGACCAGTGTGAAGTGTTAGTAATGATGTTGTGTTATTAAGCACAAGTGAAATTTCTCCTCTACCTATTGAGGGTGGGAGTATCATATGATTGACCTATTACAACTATTATGATCCCTTATTGTACGTAAATTACGAGAGGGATTGGGTGACTTCGGCCGACTTGACCTTTTATCTACCCATTCTCACTCACGCATAACCAAACGGGAGTCCGAAATCCAACCCATCTCCTCATAAATCCCTTAGCAGGCCAAAATAATCCTTCGGGTGGAGGTTCCCTATCGACAATTGAGTTGCGAGTGTCGCGAAAGACTGAAGTGGCGAGTAGACGCCCGAGTTGGTAGCGTGGGGGGAAGGGTACGGCAGAGTGGGGAGGGACCACACCATGGTTCAATCCAGTTTCAACAAGTTAAATCTATTTCAAATTAGTTCAATGGATTTCAAGGGAGATCTGGTTCGTTTTCTTCTGGCAAAACGAACGAAGGGTTCCACAGTGAAAATTAGGAAAATGGGTAAATTTGTTTTTACTAAGACGTTGCACGAACGGAAAATATTAGATTATTGATCAGAAGTTATTTTATTTAGGTTATTTAAACCATAACGCAAGAATAAAAACTAAATTGTGTTTATTTTAAAAGTTTTCGCTTACTGAAAAAATTACAAAAATATTGTGATTTTTGTAATTTTTCGTAAACTTTAAGTACGATGCGCGAACGGAAGATGTTAACCGATTTTAATTGTTTGTACGCCGTTTTACTCTCTTTACAGTATGCAACTTTTCCGCACTAAAGCGTTGCGAAAAAAAATATTGATTTTTTTTCGACCCACCCTATAGTTCGTGGAAGGTTATTCGGGATTTCGGAATCCCGAATAACCTTCTACGATACAATACGCCAGGAAAACCTGCGATCATTCTCCACCCTATAGTGCATGTCGGTGAAATCTCAACGCCTGCCACAATCCCTAGAAGATGGTTGGAAGGGTACCATGTAGATGTAGACGAATGCACTCGCCTACGGAGAGCAACTTCTACTGCCAGTACCTTTCCCCCTCATCGTCTTGGTACTCAAGAGGAACCCATTCCTCCCCCCACCCCCCCTTCCCGCTCAAACCGGTTACCGCTCGGTGTGACAGAAATTCCATGAGACGTACGGATAGGGGTGGGGGAGGGCCAGGGATTGGGGGGGTGGCGGTGGAGAGGGGGGCAGAGGAAGCCCTCGCTCACAACGTGCGAGCGCGAAGTCAAGGGCGCACGCCCGTGTCCGGAGGGCTCACTTGAGCTCTAGCGGGGTCTCAGTCGACAAAATATTCTTGAGCTACGTCCAAACTCGCCAATCACAAGCTGTAGGTACCAAATCGAATTCCGAAAATTGAGGAAGGACGGCATATGGCGCCAAAACTCATTAGGCATCACGAAGGTGAGGATGTTGGTATGTTTTTCGGTCGGGAGAATTAAGGGCTGTATTCTCAGTCGTCCCTGCAGGGCTCGCCAACACTGTGTACGTCATCCTTCCCTACCCACGTAATCAACGGGTGTAAACTGCCCTGCTGACGTAATCAACGGGTGTAAACTACCCTATATACGTCATAGGAGCGGCCATTTTTAAAAAGAACGGCCGCTACTCGTGTAAAGTAGCCTGTGCGATTATCGAAAAAAATCGATCAATATCGATCAATTATAAGAATAATTGGAAATGTGGTCGATTCCATTGTCGGGAATTGAAGGAATGACAATTAATTGAAGCCATTCAATTAATTGACAAAGGCCAATTAATTGACACCGAAATGGGAATCAATAAATTGTCATTTCTCAATTAATTGACATCAACCAATTAATTGACAGGACTCAATTGGATCGTGCTTTTCAAAGGCTTTCCTTTCGCAATGAGTAGAATGAAAGAACTGATATGAAAAGCGACAAAATAATTCAATCAGTTAGCTTTTATTAATTAATTAATGGAATAGATCGCTATTTGAAGACAGGCAGATGAGAAACTCAGCGTGTTCATCCGACAGACACTGGCGAGTGTGCGAGCAGCAAGCATCAGCAGCAGCGTCGGCCATCGGCCGGCGTCGAACAAGTTTAAACGTGCAATAAGCAATCCATAGCGAATCAATAATCGTCAATTAATCGATTACCGGAAAATAATAGTAAATTGAATAAAGCGACCCTATCTGACCGATTTATATCGAGTCGACTTCACTTGGAACCACAACTAGGATGGCGACTACTCCGTCCAAGTATCGAATTCCGTCACTATCGATGGCGAACTCCAATAGGAGTAGGTATGATACACGTCCAAGTTTCACCTTCTAAGTGGACTCGTATAGGAGTCAACTCCGGGTGTGTAATCGCCGCTTAACAATTGAGAATTGAACCAAAAAAAATAATTGAATCGACGATTCAAGTATTCGAATAATCGCACAGGCCTAGGGTAGCCTGTAGGGTACCCCGGGCATTAGGTCTGTAGAGTACTTCACATCAATCACATACTCTACAGACCTTGCCCCGGGCACGGCTACACCCTACATAAATATGGCTGCCAGCTGAACACCTCGATGAAATAATCGTTGTTAGAATATCTATGATGTGAACTAAGCTCATAAAAAATCATTACGTACTTTATAAAATCGTAGCTAAAATGTACTTGATTCTGATTTGTACCAATAAGTTAATTTTGTAGGAAAATCAAATGCTGTCAACAATACGGAGTACTTTCAACTTGTCGCCTCCCTTATACATTTTCTATTATTCCGTGTGTGACATTATGTACGCTCTTGAAAACCATAACGTTATTTATTAAAACATGGAAAAAGTTTTTCAGCGTTATATGCCCAATAATTGAATAATGAAAGAAAAGTAAATACTATGAACGAACCTGTTGACGGTACCAATTCCTCTCTCACAAATTTACTTTTTTATTGCGTATAGTAGTATCCACCAACAAGGTATCTTTTGCATAATGTAGAAAAATCTATTAGAAATATTACGATACCACTATGTGCCCGATAAATGAATTAGTAGATAAATGAATAGAGGGAAACTAGTGCTGTCAACGAGCCTAGATGCTGACGGCACCTATTCTACTCTCACGTAAATTTACTTTATATTGCGTATAGTAGTACATAACGTCAAGGTAACTTTTGCTTTATTCGCTAAAATCTATTAGAACTATAATGGCACCACTCCGTGCCCGATAAATGAATGTTTATAGGGAAATTAATGCTGTGAACGAACCTGCTGACGGCACCTATTCCCCTCTCACATATTAACGTTTCTGTAAAATATTTTATGAGATTGCGTACAACAATTCGGATTTCATTTGTCAGCTCTAGTTCGGTCCGATCCCTCCATCAGTAGGCAAAAATGGCACTACGTACGGAAACCTCATCGTTTACGTCATCACAGGACGCCAGACAACATAACCACCCCCCACAACTCCCGAGAAGTCGTTGTATGACCGACTGAGACTATCATTGCAGGGCTCCTCCGTCCCTACAGCTGCCATAATGTAGGGGCGACTGAGAATGCGGCCCTTAGAGCCGGTAGGGAAGATAGAGTCTACCCTACTTGTCAAATGATTTTCTTTTAACATATCGGTTGAATCTGCACCACTTAGCCCAAATTCTTTGTGTTTTTTTATTCTTAGACGCTCTTGAAGCTTATTTTTCGGAATATACACTACAACAGTTGATGTTTTGGACATGGGCTCACGTAGTAAGTACCATGCTACTTCTTGGTTTGTAATTTCAACACCATTTGGAACATCTATGGGTCATTCCACGTCAATTCGACCAGAAAATTGGCAAAAATGACCCTAAGGTTAGCCGATTTTGACCAAATTTGGCATATCGTCCTCATTTGATAAAATATTGAAAAACCCGAAGCCGTTTTGAAATACATGCAACAGTTTACGAGGTATTGCAACGTCGCAAAATGTGTATTTTACAAAATTGTCTACACATTTCACGGCATATCTCCGAGAATATTAAAGCCACAAATGTACGTGCTTATTGTGCATTTGTGGCTTATTGTACGTACAAATATAAGTGCTTATTTTTAAGTTCATAAAATAGGAAAGTATAATAATGGATTATTTTTCAAAATTTAAACAATTTCATTAAGTTTATAACAATTTATAAATTTCAAATCGATTTTTGACGATGTACCTATACCTTCGATTTTTCTTATTTTTTTATAACTTGTAGATACAACCCTCATTTACAAATTTAAAAAGTTTGGTAGGGATAATATTTCATTTAAGAAAGAAAACATTTTTTCAGTGCAGGCGTAACGCTGCGCTGGCCGCTCGCCGCGGTGTCCGACACGCGCGCCGACCGGCTCGCGCGCCGACCGTACGGTATTCAGGTTCTCCAGATCTCAGCACACTTTCTCTTTCATCTTCTTCTCGCCTGTTTTAAGTGTGTACCAACCCTTAAATCCCCTTTGCCCGTGCCATTCGCCATTTGCTTCTCGCAGATGTGACCGCCGCCTCCCACAAGAAGCGGTACCACACCTTACAGCGCGCTGCAGTGGTAGGGATTAGAAAATCGATTTCGATTTTAATCGAAAATCGATTATCACACTCCGAATGTCGATTTAATCGAAGTCGACTTTTTGTTTTGAAAAACCGATCAAAATCGATTCTAGCAGATCGATTTTCGATTTTAGCTTGCTACAGCGTTTGGATTTTGCCAATCGAGCTGCGCCAGTTCGTAAACCGCCCTCCAGTCGACCGCAGGTCCAACTCTAATCCACTACAAGCTTGGAAGGAGATTAAGGGAGAATATCCCCACGTATACAAACCAGCCAGCAGGATTTTATGTATAGTTGCCTCTACAGCTGGGTTTACACGTCGAAGTTGACTGCTATGACAGTCGACTGTTAAGCTCGACTCGCACGTGTGAACACGAACTGCGATGCGAGTAAGAGTCGATAGGGGACTAGGTCAAACGAGATCGACCCTGAATTATCAGCGAAGTAGAATCTTTTCTATTTTGAACGCAGTCAGTCCATGTGTATCGCAACCATCGAAAGCAAAAACATGGCGGAGACCGGCAATTACAAAAAGCTCGTAAGGAAAACGTTGTCGGAGGGAGAAACATTTAAATTTATTGAGAGGTACAGACACCATGAATGCTTCTGGAATGTGAGGTCGGACTCATACAAAAATATCAGTGCGAGGAACGCAGCCATTTCTGATTTGGAAGTATTTTTTCATAGACATTCCTTGGGAAATCTTATGTTGTCGTTCTCATTTCTCTTAGCTTACAGTGTTTCCGGAAAAAAGATTTGTTTATGAAGTATCGCTAAATTAAGCAACTCCCTTCGCCTGCTGAATCAAAGCCGCCATTTTCACTATTACCCGCCGTGAACGTACAGTATGCACTTAGGTCCCGTTTCCATGACAAACATTCTACTACGGTTATTTCAGCCGTCATAACCTACTTGCGTTCCAATTAGCTACTTTTTACCCTAGTAAAGCATCATTATTATCATCACAATTGTGTTTTTCAACACTTAATCTCGTTCTATACACGCAATTGTAAATTATCAACCATGTATACTTGATTAAGGGGTCCACGTCCCAAATATTATTATATCCTCCCTTTGAAAAATGAAGGCGACATCTAATCATTAACGATAGTTCGTAGTTAAATATATATAGGCACTTAAAAATGTTGAATGCTGACAGTCCTAATAGTGATCCCTCAACGCTTGTAATTTTCAAGGCATTGCTATTGACTTCTTAAGTTGAAACCTTGGTTGGCAAGCGAAATTAGAAATAATAATAATATGTAAAATAAAAATCAAGGCCTAATAATTTCTTCGTAAGACGATGCCTTGGGCAGGCAGTGAAACAACAAACAGTATTATAGACGATGAGACAAAATGTCCTTCATTTCATATTATTAGCGATATACTTGAATATGGGAACCTATTAATAATAAAATCTATCCTCTCTTTAACTACGCATGCAACGTCTAATCACTGTAAACCATATCGGTCGTATTTAAATATTTATTCTTTAATAATGTGTGCAGACGGTGAAATCGTGATCCCTCCA
This sequence comes from Pyrrhosoma nymphula, assembly GCA_963573305.1. NCBI lineage: Eukaryota > Metazoa > Arthropoda > Insecta > Odonata > Coenagrionidae > Pyrrhosoma > Pyrrhosoma nymphula. The sequence continues at coordinate 91,762,394 of OY754332.1, read as the reverse complement.
CGCTTTCCCTGATTCAACTGTCGTCCCATGATTCTTACCAGGATTTCGACCAGAGTTTTGAGTCGCTACAGTGACTCTTGGGACACCTGAGTGTTGATTATAGTAGCGATATATCGTGATCGAACAACTCTCATAGGAGTCAACTTCGACGTGTAAACCCAGCTTACCGTGCCATGTGAGCGACTATTTTCTCACGCCGGGTTAATTGCAACTCAGGTGCAAAATCGATTATCTGGAGAACATTTAAATATGTTAGTTTTCTTAAGGTCCATCCCTGAGGAACACTGTTTCCACGGCTTTGCAAACAAGAAATAAATAAAGTTCTGTTTTTCATTTTGTGGTATGCCCACTTTTCAATATACAATTCTTATTGCTACAAAACTATATGTAATTTTCTTGTTATATTACCTATATTTTTATAAGTATCTGTTATGGATTATTACATTCCTGTATATCTTATTAATATCTTTAAAATAATATATTGTATTAATAAATTTAACTATATTCGGTTCTTATCCATAGTGCTTCCATTAACCCATATTTTGCATTTTGTTACAACAGCACATCCGTATTTCAGCAGACAATTATTTAACTATAAATAAATATCGATTTCGATTTTTCGATTATTTTGGGCAAAAAATCGAATTGTCAGAAAATCGATTTTAAAAACCAAAATCGAAAGTCGATTAATCGAAAATCGATTCTGGATTTAAATTTCCAATCCCTATGCAGCGGTCGGCCTCTAAGAAAAATAGATAAACTTCGTCCCACCTTGGGCTTCCAATGCTACTTTCCTCTCAGCCCCTTAACTATTTTACTCGCATACCTTTTTAGCATATTCTCCGAAACCTATTCTCTATTTCTCATTTCAAACGAATCGTGCCGCACAGTCGTCTCCCACCCATTCACATCTTATTTGGGAAAACAACGGGAAAGGCAGAGCGCCACCCATTACAACTCTACGGAAATTTTGTTTCTTTTCGCAAACGATCGGATCGGCAAGCAATCAGTCAGTTGTCGTGCGGCCTCTGTCAGTAAGGGCTCAGAATTTTACGTAGACATTTTTTGAGTCCTCCGTCAGTTTAAGTGCAATTTTTCCTTCGGGGGCTGTACCCGTTAAATATGAAGGGAATAAAAAATATCAATTTATCCTCCGTTTTCTCAGGTGACATACTGCTGTGCTGGCAGATTTGATTACCGAGGTTGGTTGCCTCCTTGCTGCAGAGCTAAAATATGGAAGTCGATTATAGACATGTAAAAGAATATTTTCCTACAAAATCGCAACTAATTACAACTAATTGACTATTTGAAACACCTATGTAAATCAACCTTTTAGAAGTTTTGAATCAGATGAACAGGATAAGGAAAACAGTTAATGGACTGGTCTTTTACAACAGTATTCATCCACTGATTAGAAAATGTGTTAAATCAATTGACTGTCTTATGTTCATAAATCAAATGTTAACAGATCCCAGTTCCTTTATGTTTTATTTAAGAATGAAATTTCATGTCCCTATAACCCCATTTTCAAACACAAAATTTCTTGGGACCCATCTGGGTTCTATTATGACCTAGGAATCAAATAGAAACTTAAGCATTAAGATCAACTTGCTACCTCATTAAGTTAATTAGGGAGATTGTGTCACCAGTTATGTTCAGAACTCTGAATTTGGGGAATTCTACGAGACATCATGTAAAACTTTCTTTTTTGGGTCTCCTCCCATCATCCATTAGTATTTTCAAGTTACAAAAAAATGCAGTTCACTTATTAGCCAATGTTATATCCCCAGCAATTCATTTTTTTTAAATTTAAGCTGCTAATGGCACCATGAAGGTTTTTACATTTTAACTGCACTGTCGTTCATTCACGATAATCCCAACACCTTCAATAAGAACTGTTTTGTTAATCATCTCACCATAAGTGTCCATAATTTACATGCTGTGCAAGGACAAGGAAATGACATCTTGACAGTTCAAATTCTTACATGGTTTCTCTTTTAAAAGTCACCTTAAATCTTTTTTACTGATAAGCTATACTGTAATTATATTATGCTACATTATAACTATTAAAAGCCATATTTTTATTATTAATGAATATCTCAATGCAGCCACCTGATTTCCCTTTAAATACCAAATTTGGTTAATTTACTCTTTTGTAAGACCTCCATTTTAAATAAAACAAAGTTGGTAAATTTCCACACAGTATATTATCAACCACAGTATATTAACAAACACCGACCAAGGTTTCGGCACGTAATGCCATTCTCAAGGTTGCTTACGGTAACTTACGCATCTCACGTTAGACAAATCACTCAAGCTTTATTTGGCCGGTCTCAGATCTCGTGATCGATACTTGATGTCATACAATCATTCCTATCGTGATCCGTAAAGATGAGCTCCTCGGTCATTGGGAGAGATCCAGTTCATCGATCTATCTTTTAAGAGAACTTGATCTCGGGATTCGATCACTCACGACCGACCCATCACTACTCCACCACATTCCTCCGAATCGCTCACCACCGACGAGCGCTTCCCCGCGCTGGATTCCTCGCGTCAATAGCCGCTGCCCTGACCCTGCACTAGAGGCCCTCTAATACAAGGCCTCTAGTGCTAGAGGCCCCCTTTAATAGAGGGCCTCTAGCACGCACCATCCGGGACTGCGGCCAGGCCTACTGGCGGCAGTTTCGTCAACAGGTGACAAACGGCGTCAAAGACTGGGAAACGGCGCCGCCACTCGATTCACCTGGAGCCGTCGACGATGCCAGCGGGAAGGTGACTGAAATCCTCAGGGTCGCCATCGACCCTTCCGTTCCCACCAAAGTCGTACGCAGATGGAACTACCTCGCCCTCCCTCCGCAGATCCTCGTCGACATCAGAGCAAAGGACGCACTCCGCCGCCGCCACCAGGAAACGCGGTGCCGAGTCGACGAGGCTCCGATGAACGCCGCGAAGCATCGCGTTCGCGACAGCATCGCCACCTTCCGCAAAAATCGTGGGAGAGGAAGCCCCTCTCTCATTCGAAGACGGATTTGGCGGATGGCTAAAACGCTTCGCGGCTCCACCTCCAAACACCAGGAAACACCATTGCGTACGGCCGACGAAAATCTCCACACGGCGGAAGAGAAAGCTTCTCACGTGGCTGACTTCCTTGAAAATATTTTCCAACCGGCGCCGGCAGCAGCAGACATCCCGGACCCACTCCTGCACCCGACCTTCATCCCGATAACCCCATCCCGTGACCGCCAGCGCGACGAGGAAGCTCCGAGCATAACGTCGCGGGACCTTTCAAGGACCATAAAGAAACTTAAGCCACGGGAGGCACCGGGACCCGACGGCATCCCCAATGAAGCACTGCGACAGATGCCGGTGTCTATGGCCACCGTGCTACGGCTCTTCTCTGCATGTCTTGCACTGGGGCATTTCCCGTCCCCCTGGATAAATGCGAAAATCATCTGCCTCCCGAAGCCATGAAAACCACCAGCCAAAGCAGAACACTTCCACCCTTATCCCTACTCAATCGCTTGGGGAAAATGTTAGAGAGGTGCATCTTAAACCACCTCACGGACATCGCCACCGACCTCAACGTCATCCCTGCGCAGCAGTTCGGCTGCCGGAGTGAGCACTCCCCCACCCACCAAGTCGCCCGCTTACTGAATTTCGTCGTGGAGGGTTTCGATCGCGGTCATTCCACGGTTGGTGCCTTTTTCGACATCATTAAGGCGTTCGACCGTGTCTGGCATGAAGGCTTGCTCTGGAAGCTGTCATCATTCGGATACCCGCATTGGATTATCGACATAACCGCTTCACGGCTCCGAGAAAGACTCTTCCAAGTGGCCTGAGAAACAGCGCACTCAACACCGCGGCGCATACGAGTTCAATTCGTTGAAGCTTTCGGACCGAATACGGGGGATCATGAGTTGAATACCAGTCCCGGCAAATGGAGACTCAACTGGCTCTCATCGATTTTAAGCTCCGCCTAAAATTTAAAAAAGATCCGATTAATAAATAAACAATCTAAAAGGTTGACTCGATACTACTTGATCATAAAAAAGCATTCCACATGGTGCCTGACAGTAAATTGCTCATGAAGTTAGCTCTGGGATACATAAAATTATCATATACTGAATTGAATAGTTTTTAAAGGGTCGCGAGCAGAAGGTCGGTATAGATGGTGCCAATGGTCCAATACCTCAAACGTCGGATCACGTGTTTCCCAAGTAAGTTATGACAATAGACATTTTGTCATATTTAGGTGTCGACACGTTTCACCGTATGCCAACGTGCACACATTAAATTGGAGAAATCTACCATTAGTTCCTTCTGTTTATTCATTCCTTTTTACCATAACCATTAGAGAGAAAGTATTAAAATATTTTGGAAAATTATTAAAAGACTAATTTGAATTAAAAGGAATAATTTTTTGTGTAAAAAATACTTTCACGAATGATAGTTGATAGGAATCTAGTTTTAAGCCAGAAAAAGATTATTACATAAATAAAACTGCAGTAATTATGCTGTCCACTTAAATTTTAATGTAAATATTACACTACACGTGTTTCGACGTTTCTTAGGGCGTAATCAGCCTAGACGTCACGTAGACCTGACGATGACGCCCTAAGAAACGTCGAAACACGTGTAGTGTAATATTTACATTAAAATTTAAGTGGAAAGTACAATTACTGCAGTTTTATTTAAGTACTAAAATGCTGTTCCACCATATAACGCCAGAGACTGTCGAATTTATACAAAAATATTAGTCCTCAATTTGTATTGCAGTTGAAGTTCATTAAAACGGACATATGAAGGTCAGTTATTCTTACGCAATCTGCTAATTCTCCTCATGCTAAACCTAAGTTTAGCTTTGACAGACGACGAACAGGCAATGACAAACAATGTAGAAGTTAACTTCCGGCTTCATATTGTTGAACCGCGGCGCAAGAAATAATATTTCACTTTGTACTATATTACGTGAGTTAAAATATCGATAGGCGGCATCTTTTGCTGGAAATTATCATGTACCTTTACGGATGTAACCTGTGATGACTTGGTGATAACACTTTGAAATTAGGAGTTTAATTAATTGGCTTTGTCCGAAATGCTTGATAATAATTCGCCCATTTCGTTTCGTAGTGGAATAACTGTTGATCTATTAACTTGAAATTCCCATACGTATGAACAAAATGCTTTTGGGTTATCCTGGAACTGTTCTACTGACGTTTTTCTTTTAAAATCCATGAATGCATTCCGAATTGCTTCCTTTGTAGTTGCTTTAGACAATTTGTTTTTTTCAATTATTAAATTGTGACCATCAGTGGACAAATCTCTACTGAGTTTTTTCATCTTGGCGTGGCATACTCTCTGATGTCTTAACGATTTTCTCACTTCTGCATTGTACCATCTTGGTTCGCTGTCCTCTTTTTTTACTTTACTTGGAATATATTTTCTGATCCCCGAATTTACGAACGAAAGAAAAGCTTTCCAACTACCCTCCGTGTCTAACGTTACGCTTGATTCATGGAAGTCGGGAAGAGAATTTTTTAGATGACTCTTGAACGCATTAAAATCGGCTTTTTTTAATGTAGAACTTTCTTCTTTGTTTAAAACTTTTAATGATATTCAAAGAGGAATTTGCGGTAACTACTCTATGGTCACTAATGCTCTCAACAGTGTTCACCTTAATTACTTGTTGTGGTATATTTGTTGCCAATAAATCAAGAATATTGTCCCCTCGATTAGGCATCGTAGCAATCTGATGTAGGACATTTGATGAGAACGTGTACAGCAGGGACTCGCAGATGTCTTTTTCTCTTCCCCTGGTATGTAGCTGTAGGTCCTCCAATCTATCGAGGACGTATTAAAATCTTCACCTATGATTACATTTCTTTCGGCGTTCCTGGATGTGATGCTTTTTATTTGTGTTTCGAGTTCTCAAATTTAAGTGACGTCGGTGTTAGGTGGCCTGTAGTATGCGCACACGAATATTGTTTTTGATTTAGGACATCTAATTGAGCACCACACAGATTCTAGGCTGGTATCTAGGACGATTTCCGCTTGGCTGACAATGCATTAATGTGTTTAGCGCCATGTCGGACATGGCCCCCGGTGTAGGCTTGCACCTCTTCAGGGGAGGCTTGCGCCTCACTAGAACCCCACACTGCACTAAAAAGTGGTAAAATTAATAAATTATACAACGAAGAAATTTGAAATTTCATTAACTAACAATTTCATATGTTTTATATAGGTATATTATAAGTATCTATGTACTGATGTATATAATAAATAATAAAATATATAAATAACTGGGAGATCACTGGACGGTCACTGGTTGTTTAGGGGGTCCTCTGTATTCTTTGCAGCTATAAATACTCCACCTTCGGATCGGTTGGACCTATCTTTTCTGTAAACGTTGAACGATTTGGGAAAAATTTCACAACCAGATATATTGTTCGTCACCCAACATTCTGCGCCAACTATGACGTTAAACTCCGTGCTATGAATAAGGTGGTGAAATGGGGGCGTTTACTCGGAATCTAAATCGCTATTTTATTCACGAAATCGTTAGAAGTGTAAGCCGGCTACGGTGAGTGGGCTCGGGAAGGTCCACCAAGGGAAAGAAAACCGAAACCTAATGTATTTTGACTATTTAGTTAGTCTTCTCACGAGTCTATAACTGTTATCGTTTATTTATTTATTTATTATTTGTTATATTCATTTGCTACTTGTTACGACCTGACGACGGTTTTTGCGGGTTTCCCGTCGTCCTCAGGGCAAATGCCAGGTCAAGCCTTCCCCGCACAACTACCCAGTGAAAACATTCCAGTGAAAGGTGACACCTGCCCTTAAGAGGCGAAAGAAGAAGAACACGGTGGGTTGGCCATGTTATGAGACACAGCGATTACATAAATAGCATAATGGAGGGAAAAATTGAAGGGAAAGTCCCCAGAGGAAGACCAAGAGACAAGTACTTGGGGCAAGTCAAAAGGAATACGGGGAAGAACCATAGGGAAGTGAAGGAACTGGCATGGGATAGGGCGAAATGGAGGGCTGCAGTATACTAATCCTAGGATTGTAATACTATGATGATGAAGAGGCGAAAGCCTACGCCAGGGTTCACATTTGCACTGTTATCTCTGCTCCTTGTTATTTTGTTTTGTTACACTCTTCTATTTCCTGTAATTTGTTTGCAAATGTGGAATAAAACACTTATTGAATAGAATCACATTTCACACACAACTCTCGCACACGCGCGACACCCTAAGAGACTGCCTCCCTTTGCTCGACATCCGCCGTCGCACAGTGGGCTTAAATCGAAAAAAAGCTGGCCAAAAATCCAATTTTCGACTTTTTTATTCAGAACCGGGAATGAAAAATTCACATTTTAGAAGGTCCATGTGATCTAAAACTGAAGTTTATTTTTTTTTCAAAAGTATATATCAAATTATTACAGCCCGCCAAAAATTAATAAATATCACTGAAATCTGGAATGCGCGATTTTTCCGAAATATTTCAAAGTTTGTTTCCCAGGCAATGGAATATCATAAGGAACTAGACAATTTTAAGAATATACGTTTATAGTATTATTCATCTAGATATTTAAGAGCTAAATGTTTTGCGGTCAACCCTTTATTTAATAACTTTATAATTTGTTTAAAATATCACTGTATTTTATAATTTTTTACATGTTGCTAGGATAAAAGTACTTATCTCCGCTTGCCGCTCCTGAGATATAAACACCACGAGTTAGATTGAAGTCTATATTATTCGACGGAAAAGAAATATCTTGCACCAACTTGCACCCCTTCTTTTTTTTCGTTGTAAAGCAAAATTATGTCAGGCGGGTCTCGCGCTCCTTTACGTACCACAAACGTGGTAGGCACTGAGGAACTTGGCGTTAAATACGTAGCAGTCTGTTTTAGAGGCTGGATTTTCCCTAAATCTTGAGTGCACTGTACATACCACTTATTCTTTGCGCTGCCTTCATGGCATGTACCCTCTATCTAATGCTTTTACCCTTGGTCTAATGCCGCAGCCTCGTGCAGGCGGCAATAAACCTAACGGTCCGCGCGCTTCCCATGCCCTTTGTCCGCGGCGGCTACTCCCTTATGCACCCAGATTTGTTCTTTCACTTTCAACACGTGCATGTTACCATTCTGCAGGCTGTGTTTGTCCAAAATATACCCTCTATGCGATTGGCTAGAGTGTTCCGTTCATTTGTGGCTGAGTGCTTGACATCAGTCTCCCTTCAGTATTCGTTGTCGAGGTTTGTGCTGTAGGACATTCACAGTGTCATTGCCAGCTATGGATTCAAAGAAAATGACTCGCCAAGATTTACATAGTGTGCTCTTGGAAAAAAGAGGAGTGTCCATGGATCAGAATAAATCGTTCGTGCTAGAGTTTTTACACAAGAAACTTAATTTGGAAGGAGACGGGAAATTACAAACTTTGCTTGCGACCTTCATTCAAAATGTTTTTTTCCATCAGTATTTCCGAAAGTGGGCTGAGTGCTCCAGATTGAACAGCAGATTTGTGAAGAAAAAAAGAATTTGGTTAAAACAGCCGATAAGATTTCCTGCCGCTGTGATAAAATATTTCCTATGTGCATCTGCCTCAGGTGAGTGCTAATGTTAGCGGAAAATGATAAGACGTAAGCAACTAGCTGAATATTTCATTCCTTGTTTTCTTATGTAACGAAATATTATTATATATTTCTTTATTAATCATAGTTTTTTCGGTTTAACAAAAAGCACACCTCGTGGAAGGCCGTCATTGGATTTTGATAGTGCAAGTGCTAGGTCTAAGCATAGAAAAGTATTGAAATTGAGAAGTTCCACTTCTCTAGAGGAGTTAACTGTAGCAACTTCCATGGAATTACGCGCTGCGGAGACGATGCAGCAGCGGAAGTTATGAAAGAGGTGACAACTACAACCCCAACAAGAGGAAAGCGAATGATTTCTAAATGGAGGGCTAAAGACGCTCCAAAAAGAGAGCTCTAGGAAGAGGAATCTGTTTCTCTGATTGTGACAGCGCAATTGACGAAGAGCAAATCTCTCCTCATTCGGGAAACAGCGAAATTTCATGGGCACAATAAACATCCAAATTATGATGGGGTAAAAGCAGCAAAAAAGGTGGCTCATCCGGAAGGGATAACCATTTCAGAAGAGAAGTATGAAGTAGAATTAGTCTCTGCTTTACCATAGGGCTGCAAGAATTATTTCTTGCATTGAAGGATTAGGCAAGGATATTTTCGCCTCAAAGTCTAAATTGATATGTAAGTGGGGTTTCGATGGAAGCTCTGGTCACTTGCTACAACCAAATGTGGCAGAAATTATATTTGAAAGATGACAGCTTTTTCACCACCTCTCTCGTGCCTCTGAAAATGTTGGACTTAGCATCTGGTAAACAAAAATAGAACATATTTTTGATCTCATGTTTTAAATGATAACTGTTTCTAAACGACTACGTATGTGGCGCAAACATTTCTGAGATGTATGAGCTCCAGAGGGTGAATTCAATGGTGGATGAATAAAAAAATCATTTGGATTACCTCCACTCCATTGTTACATACTTTATTGAGTGTCTTCTCCGAATCTCTTATAGCATGAAAATTAAGAAATGGAGGGTAAGTGAAAAGTTAAATGTTGGTACTTAGTATAATATATTCTTACAATGCCCCATTTATTATTCTACTATATCTATAATTAGCCACATTTTCACCTGAATTTCGTGATTTCTCTCAGATCAAAGCTACCAATAGGAGCCAAAATGTATTGGAAAAGAGGAAGAAAGAAATCCAAGAGGAACTTTTAATAGACATACCAAATCCTGGTCAAGGAACAACTAGTGATGGAAACACTACCCGACGCCTTTTTCCAATCCTAAGATTTCGTCGGAAACTTGCGGTATGTCAGCAATTGATTGCTTTAAGAATATTCCCAAAATTGAAGCTCTATGACCAGCATATTACTTGTAGATTACCAAATAATTACAACTTATTTCTGTTCCAATTCTAGGTATTGATGAAGAAATTATTGTAATATTTTCCACAATATTGAAACCCTATCATCTGGGCTTCAAATAAATCATACCGCGTTCTCTGACTACTGCTCCAGCACTGCTTCTCATTATGTAAAGTAGCACCCATGGTATCATATGCCACCTACTGTCCACAAAGTGCTCCTTCATGGAGCGACTATTGCAAAGGCGGTAGTGCTCCCGATAGTCCAGCTATCAGAGGAAGCCCTAGAACAGGCACAAGGACATGCGAAGATACCGGGCGCATCATACGCGAAAAATTTCGCGATCTGCTGAATTCGAGGATCTTTTCCGAAGGCCTCTCCTTACTTCAGATCCTTTTATATCAGCATATGATATACCACAAAAAAATAAGAAAAATATACCAAACGAAGCTTGGGACCTTCTGACGGAACTGCCCACCAGTTCCAATGAGGATAGTGGCGCGACTCTGATGAATATAATTAATAGTTTAGTGTATTCATACCTATTATTTATAATTATTTTTTGTTTTTAATTTTATATTTTACATTTTTTACAATTAAATATATTGTTAGCCAGGCAGAGGTAGTCCACATGACTGTTTGAAAACATTATGAAACGCAAAGTAGATGTGGTATATGAGCAGCAAGGTAGAAAAAGGTTGGTATGGGGGACTAGAACTTGGCAGTAAGGGAAGAGAGGGAGGGATGGAAATGAAATGGGAGAGTATGAACTGGGAATGAGAAAGGACCAGGGGAAAAGGTAAGAGTTTTGCAGAAGGAACAATGTAATGTGGGGACTATGTCTATCAGCCTAATATCACATGCAGTAGAAGTGGTACTGAGGATTATAAATAGACGAAAGGAGGCGAGGGGAAACAAATCCTTGTGTCATGATCAGTTTGGGTTCAGAAATGGAAAGACAACCCATGATGAGATCACGGTAATTAGAGAATTAGTGTCTGTTAAAGAATTGAGTACCTAATTTTAATGGTAGGTACGGTACAGTAATGAGGACCTTAGAGAGAGAAACCTAGAATACAACCAGGGCATTCTCACCTGCTTTGTATAATTTAGAAAAAAAAGCTTTTTACTGGGTGAAGCTAAGGTGAGGGTTGCTGATGGGGAATCAGGGTGGGTTGAAATCAAAAGGCATTGCAATACTTTCCAGTGCATTCCATTCATTTACAGGATGCGTTTCATGGTGTTACATTTTCAAGTTGTAACACAACGAAATGTGTCGTGTAAAGAAATAATCGGCATGGCCACTAAGGAAATGGCCAATCATTAAAGCATCCACCGTCGGGAGATTATTTTAAGAAGCCTTCACGAAACCTGATTCCATGAGGTTCGGTGGTTTCACTCAACTTAAGAGAATTCGACGAAAATTGCTGGAAGCATTGCTTATGTTGTCTTAAATCTACCTGATTTTTTTTCAGAATTATTTACCGCAGATTACTTGTAATTTTTTGTCCACTTCTCGATCAAATATTTCATGGGTTCTTATGGGAACACAAGGTACGAGTAGCTTAATGCATCAAAAAGAACCTATTTCTAGTTAAGAATAAGAAAAACAAAAATAATAAAAAATAAAGTATACCAAATGATTTTCATACATTATTCTATTGATGATTTAAATTATTTTTGTTTTTCTTATTCTTAACTAGAAAACGTTCTTTTCGATTAATAAAGCTAGCCGTGCCTCGCGTTCCCATATGAACCCATGTAATTTCATGCCCACTTCCACTCAAATATCCTAAGAAATCTACAGTAAATAATTTTGAAAAAATTCTGGTAGCTTTAGGAAAACATAATTAATGCTACCAGCAAGTTTCGTCGAATTCCTTTAAGTTGAGTGAAACCACCGAACGTCCTTAAACGTATTTTTTTTTAGATTTTCGCAGCTCATATTTATGGTATTCAGGCTTTTGGTTCTCCGATTAAATTATTAAATAGCGATCATAATATTAAATAATTTAATCGCAGAACAAAAAGCCTGAATACCGTCCTTAAACGTATTTACCTTTACTCCGATCCACTGTTTTCAAAATACATACGCTGTCAGGGTGGCTTTATAGCTCCGCGCTGCGCGCACGCCAGGACTCGCGAGCCAATAAAATCCCGTCTTGAGAATTGATGACGTCATGTCGCCAGCTCGCTGGCGTGCTCGCCGGAATTCCGTTCTTGTTGGAATTCTGGCGTGCACGCTGCTATAGACCGGGCAGTTTGAAACTACAGGCAACCATGGAAAGTAGTTTTATATACAAAATGTTCTGTATTACCTCGCCTATGATATAAGAATTCGATTGATTTGTTGGTTTGTATTATTGTAAGCTTCCGAATATCGATATTGTGAGGCTTTCCCTAAATTAACTATAATGTGTGCCATGTTTTTTTGTTTGCTTTGGGCGAAGTAGGTACCTTGTTAAATGTTAACGCCATGCCGGGGAAAATGTGAGCGATATTCGATGACTACTTTCAAGAATTTCCTATATTAACCCTGTAACTTGTCATATTTTCCGTTTGCATTGAGTGTAGTAATATAATTTAAAGGCCCTGCTGTTACACGTGTGCGATACTCAATGACTTATAATAATAATATTTATTTTCACGGGGGTTAACCCATTTACAAAAATTAAATTGAAAGAAATCACAAGAAAAATTACAATTTCAAAAGTTTCAAAATTGCATTACAATAAAATTTCATTGGAATTTACATACATTAGAAGATTATTATTTTTAATTTTAATATTAAGATCTTTATTATTATAGCAAACTGATAATTTTTGTTTCTATGTACCTGTCAGAGTGCACATGAATTAGTTAGATATTATTTTGATAGTATATTGACAGCAGATATGTTAGCATATTTTGCTTAAATGTATCAAAACAATCATAAAAAATATCAGTGTCAATTTCTTTTGATGCTCTGTTGAATAACCTCAAAGACCTCGTGACAATATTGTTGTAAAAAATATTGTTTCTACAGAATTTTACAAAAAAAGTATTGCAATTTCTTGTTGAAGTAACTAAACAATTAAAACTTTTTTCATTAAGACAAGTACAACATATCACATTGTGACACAGTTTATATAAAAATATCAGATCATTTAGTGGCCTTCTGACCAATAGCAGTTGAATATCCAATATTTGCATAGTTTCTCTGTATGGGGTATATTGAGTATTGAAACCAGCATAGAAGTTTACAGTTCTTAAAAATCTGTTTTGCACTCTTTCTAGTTTATTTATTTGCACTATATAATGAGGATGCCAGTTAACGCTGTACAGTTACGCTGTAACGTTAACATGTTATATTCAAGAGTCGCTTTATATGTCGCCTTTCCAAAATAAACACCCAGGTCTTTCACTGTTGAAACTCTTGGAATGGCTTCATTATTAATTACATATCTAAAGTGACGACAGAGTTTCCTCCGAGTAAAGGAAATAACACTACATTTATTAACATTTAGAGTCATAAGGTTTGATTTGCACCATTCCAAAATCCTGGAAATGCAACTGTTCAATATTAAGCAATCCTCATTGTTAATATAAGACACTGTCTCCGGCGTTACTCTGTGGAACTCCTTCATTTTAATAATAATAAACACTTGGTTGTTATTCCACACTTTATTGGAAACAAAACGACCCGGGTTTCAGCATACCTGATGATGGCATGATATGCTGAAACCCGGGTCGTTTTGTTTCCAATAAAGTGTGGATTAACAACCAAGTGTTTATTATTATTAAAAATCCTCATTGTTGTTGATGGTGTAATATATCTTGATGTCATCTGCATAGATCAAATGGGGAATGGGATGTATGATACCACTTATATCATTTATAAAAATTAGGAAAAGTATGGGACCAAGATGTGACCCTTGAGGGGCACCAGAGATTACACCAAACTCTTGGGAGGTAACATCTTTCACTTTAACCTTTTGATTCCAAAACAACAGGTAGCTCCGTATACAATGTAATATTGCACCATGTATGCCAATGGGGCTCAATTTTTGAAGCAACAAATCAAAATTAACCTTATCAAAGGCTTTGGCAAAGTCTGTATAAATTACATCAACTTGCTTGTTTTCATTTAAAGAGTTATTAATAAAATGAGTAAATATGGCTAAATTAGTAGTAGTAGACATTCCTTTCCTGAAACCGTGTTGTTCAGTAACCAGTATGTGCTTCAACATGGGAGATAAAGAATTAAGAACTAACTTCTCCATGATTTTAGCACGAAAAGATTGGATGGTAATAGGTCTATAGTTAGTTACATCACACTTATCCCCTGACTTAAATATGGGTATCACATAACTGAGTTTTAAAATATCTGGAAAAACCCCATCTGAGAAAGATTTATTAATTATTATAAACAGGGGGTATGCTAAAACTGGAGCACAGTTTTCAAAGATTATAGCAGGAACATTATCAGGACCACATCCTACATCTGTACTAAGGCTTTTTAATACTTATTCAATATCCTTTACAGTCACTGATAAGGAGCCAAAATTAATATGAGTGGACAATGAATGATCAGGAAGCATTTTAGGACTATCAATGGAATAAACGGATGAGAAATGTGATGCAAATAAATTTGCTATACTGTAGGAATCCTTCCTCTACATCACGCAAGAACATGTTTTTTGGTAGGGCATGCTCATTGCGTAGAGAATTTACATATTTCCAAAAACTACTTTCAACTAAAAGTATCACATCAAATCATCTAGTGTATTTCTCAGACTAGCCACCATATCGTTTCATCTGAGCGAAATGATTAGTTATTTCTCCACTGGCCCTCTTCAAAAATCTTTAAAAAATTAATACAAAGAATACTTGACAAATTAACCCTCTATACGCGAATAAGATCTACAAAGTCTCTAATTTAACTATTCCTATCGGTACAACTAAGTTAAGCTAAAGAGAACACAATGAAAAGTAACCCTCTATCCCCACAATATCAATCGAACACGAAATATTACACACAAAAATACTATTCACTTCTGCAAAGAAGTCACTACTTTAACAATTCTAATCGATACAACTAAGTTAAGCTAATAAGAAAGAACACAATGTCAATCGAACACGATATATTACTCACAAATATACGACTTAGATCTACAAAGCAGTCACTACTTTACCAATACTAATTGGTACAACTAAGTTAAGCTAATCCGAAGGAGAAGAAGAAAAGAAGTTGGATCCAATGATTAAATTGATAGCGTTGGTGAACTCATGAACAAAGTTCAGTAATATTTGGCGCCGACGCATTTGGCCTTTCATTTGTTCGCGCAGCGCGGAGCTGTAAAGGACCCAAGGTACCGTCGGCGCGTTCGCTACCCGTGGCGTGAGCGCAGCGCGGAGCTATAAAGCCACCCTCACCTTGCACGCTACGCCGAGATAGGACGAAATGACGTCACAAACCGAGGAACCAATAGCTGAGCGTTTTCGTCTGCACAATATTGATGCGAAAAAAATGCATATTAAATATTAATTATTACGCAAACTAAGCAACAATTAATGCTACTAATCGAAAGTAATGTTATTTATGATACACTTTATCGAATCAACTGCATTTCAATCGTTATCCTCCCGGGTGCAAATACTCTATTGATGGGGCTTATTGCATGCACGTCAGCGACGGACATGAGTTTTAGTTGGTGAAATAAAGGGCTGGAAACACTGGCCGATAAACTTAATGGTAGAAAAATAACGAGAATTTCCTATCCCATTTTCTCCCCGACTGTTATGAGAATTCCCTGACTTTTCCATAAATTCGAAATTCCCTGACAATTCCAGGTTTTCCCTGACATTCGCCCCCCTGAAATTGATCAATAGATATCACTAATAACAACAACAACTAAAACAAGTTAGCAAAGTTTCACGTAAATCTGTACATAAACAAACATCGCTCTCACCACCTCTGTTTTAGTTGCCATCACCAAAATGGTGCGTCATGGGAAGATGGACTGGTTGTCAGTTCGCTTCTTATTTGGTGTCGCTTCTCGAGAGAAATAGCGCGAGGCGGAAATCATATCAAACGTGTAGTCATGTTACTCGCCTCGATTGACTTTTCTCAAGTAATTTAAGCACGAAGCCTCTTCACTCTCTAACTTCCAACCTCCTCCCACCACCTGCCTAACACACACGTGTCCGTTCGCTCGTAGTAGTTTTAGCGAAGCGTTTCTTTGGATTACTTTCCCACTACAAGCTTGATAAATTCTAGTTTCTTCAATGTAGCGCCAAAAATGTTTTGTTTGTGTTTCCTCCACGACAGGTCTCAAGTGACGTTTATTCCCAGGGATTTGACTTCATGTGACTCCTCCCGCATCATAAAAATGCCGTTGGTGTGATTTCTTCTCTAAGAAGTGTTCTGCAGTGAATTGTTCACATTAAGTTCGATCCTCCACTCAAGACATCAAGAGTTGACGTTGTTCACATCCGATGAGAGAAACTAAGTCAGCTTTTGTGGCAGTTTCGTCAGCCGTGCTACGACTCCTGTGGAAGAATTTTCGACCATCCAGGAATGTTGCCATAAATTATGTGCGAGAGGATCTTGCATGATATTGACGTCTTGTATTACACGAGATTTTGAACGAATTGAGTAAGTTGCGCAGACTAACCATTCATGTTACCTAATTGTACCTATAATTGCAGGGTTGCTACAGACCAGAAATTATTAAATTCCAGTACTTTCCCAGGTTTTCCAGGACAAAATTTTCATTTTTTTCAGGTCAGAATACATAAATTCTATCGTAACCGGGTATTTAAAATAAAGTGCAAGAATAAGAGAAAAATCCAACGCATTCACACCACATAGTAATAACAATATTCATTATAGCGAAATACATGAAAAACAGGTTGGTTTTGGTTCTTTTATGAAACACGAATCCAAATCTAACCCATGGATTACAACCACTAGCGCTCCACCTCGGCCCCCAGCATAACTACCAACAGCAGAAGTGGTGACAATTCAAGGAGAGCATATTTCCGCAAGTTCTCTCCAGCTGAGACCGAATCTTGAAGGAGAGATAAAAAAGATATCCTTCAATAAAAGCATCTTCTCTGTATTTCCGCCATGAAATAAAAATCATCGCAGTTGTGGTTTTCTAATGACAAAAAACTCACGAACAACTTTTTTCCAAAAAAATCGTTAAAGTTGATGTTTCTTATAGGAATTTCATGTAACTTTCATGTACTAAAAATGAACGGTAAATATGTGAAGATTATGCAGACACTTCATTATGTGCATCGACAATAAGTACTCGATCGTAATTCAAAGTCTGTGCGGCTGGGGGACAACTTCCAATCGCAGTAGCCGCTATACCACGGGTGCATGCTTGGACTTGGGAGGAACAGGAGGATTTTTCCTGAAGTTGATTCACGTATTTTACTTCACATATCTTCCTTTTCGAGGGCCGATAATGGGGAACTTGCATGAATTTTTTTTATTTAACAGTGGGACAGAAAATTATTTTCTCGATTCAACAAAGAAAACTGCATGTAAATCTGAGTTTTCCTTCGCGAGATTTTGAATGCTAAATGTAGCGAAATTTTAAAGCGCGTCGAAAACTCCCTCCCCCCCAAGCCACTGCTGAAGAATCCCCGATGACGTCAACTGTGCTGAAAAAAAGCAGTCTACCGCTGGGCTAACAGCGAGCGCACCAACACGGGTGATTCAAGCGAGCCCAATCAACCCAAATGTGAGCCCACCTCTGATTTCTCATTGAGTAGGTAATCATGTAATGATATACAGTTGATATTTCACGTCAATAATGAGTAATATGCAGGTAAGATCCATACATCGACCCAACTCCCTAGCATTGTAATTAGCCAGCGAGATGAGTTCGAGGTATAAGTATTGTTTAACACCTGGGGCCTGTTTCTCAAAGCTACAAGTCTAAAAGTTACAAGTCTATTCACTTGTAAACTTGTGAAATCCTGTTTCTCAAACGTACAAGTCTACTAATTACAAGTTCACAAGTTACAAGCCCATTTCACAAGTTACAAGTGTTTACTCACAATTGTTTTCATGGTTACGACACATTCTGTTTCTCAAACAGACTTGTGAATAACAATTTCTTGTAACTTGTAAGGAAATTTCTACATGTCCTCCGAGGTGAGTAAATCGCAGTAAATCGGAAAGAATAACTGGGAAAACAAATGAAAAGCGACTAGCGATCTTTTTCTCAACTGTTATGAAAGCGATAGCGACGAACAAGGTATCAGTAGATAGGATTTTTTACTGACTTTTGACATAACATGCTCAGTTTACGTTAAAACACATTGTTTGTTTATAATTTAAAGTTAAAAGAAAAGTCTTTTAGACTAAAACGTAATGAGACAAGAACACCCCCACGGAGACTTTGTGAATAAACAACGAAGAAGAAAGATTTATTTCGAACAGGAGACATGAATGTTGCTTTTAATCGTGCAATTTATAAATGATCTCATTTGATAAAGAATAATTATTTTGGGGATGTGGGAATGGTTGAAAATGCGAAAGTTAAGCGCTAGTTTGCTAGTATTATTTATTACTAATTATCAATATATACCTACTTTTCATGTCACGTCATTATTTTTATACATTGAGAGGTAAAAATGCAGAGCATAACTTCCCGTACTAAAATGACAAATCGCTATGAAATATTAAGTCGCGAAAGTTCAATAGGAAACTCCATACGTAATTAAAGTCGACATTTTTATGTGACATCTCGCAAATGCTACGCTAATGTGCTGTAGTTTTTCGTAATACGCCGTAGGCATGTGTCCGATACCCTTGGTGTAACCTGGGGATCAAGGACATGTGAAATTAAAAATAAATTGTGCATAAGTCCTAGAACGAAGTTACATAACTTGGTGGTAAATATCTCCTTAGCCCATCAAAATGAAAGAGAAAAATAAAATTACGCCCGCGGGAATCGACCTCGTATCCTTCGCATCGTTATTCCCTCACGCTACCACTACCCCAACTGACTTATATATATAGAACTGGTGCTTTATAGAAACTTAAATTTAATTTTAGGTGCATATAATTAATTGATAAAGACCAAATAAGAGCTCCAGTGCCTCATTTAGGCAAGGTACTAAAAGCACTCAGACGACACACACCAGAAATGCCTAAAATGGTACTTATCACTTATTGATAACAAACAGATTTGGACTTGGGAAAGCTAATTTCTAGGTAAGTTCTCACTCTCCCTGACTTTTACAGTTTCACCAATTTTATGGCATCGTCAGGTGTAGTAGTTTATTTACATATGACATATGTAAACAAACTACTACACCTGACGATGCCATAAAATGGGTGAAACGCGTAGTGTGTTTAAAAAATAAAAAGTGTAGAAAAGTACCAAACTTTATTATAATGAATATTAATAGTTTTTACTAAGAGAGCCTGAAGCTGTAAATTGTATTTTTGACTTTTACAGGTTTTCCAGGTCTGTAGCAACCCTTTATTGTTATAAGACTATTGCCATCCAACTGTAACTTTCATTTGTAATCTTGTGGTTTTGAAGCATGAACTGGATGAAAAATTACAACGAATGACGAATCTCCTGAATGGGGAAAGCCTGGCATATGATAACGCGGGAGTAATTGAAGACCAGAAAACCCACAGTTGAAACGCAAAAAAGATTTATTCACATTTTGTAACTGAATTATTCTACAAATTGGTTTCCCAAAGTAGTATATCTTTCATGAAAGGGAATAATTTGCGCAAAATAATGATTCTACCGTGGACTTCTAGGACGTTTACAAATTTATTCGGAATACAATACGTTTTATATGTGATTACTCAGGGTATTCTACATCTACAAAGTAACGACTGCCCAGACAGAAACTTCACCTATCATAGGTATGTATAAATAAATGAAATCCATTTATTTAATTCAGATTATAAAACACTTTTCAACGACAAGAATTCAGTGCATTAAATTTAAATAATTTTTTCTGAGGAAACGCCGACTCATTATATGGCTAAAGATAAAACTTCGTGGAGTAAAACGCCAGTTTCTGAAACTCGAATATGAGCACACGTCATATTCTGCATCAGAGAACCGGTCCTCATGAGTCAGCAAATAATTTATCTGTGGCGGATACTTTCAAAAAACGTTTCTATGGAAACCGTGACGTAAAGAGTTCGTTATACGAACCATAAGGCTAAGTTGGCGCACAAGGAAAATAAGGATCAGCATCCCGATCGTGAGCCGCGCGTTTAGAAAGAAGAATTTCACAGAAATGTACGCGTATTTTGGAATTTTAATAGCTAGCTGCTGGTGCTAACAATTCCAATACTGATCATACAACTGAAATGTGGAAATCATCTTCGTATCCACAGTGTAGAGCCACGATGAGCCTAAACCGTTTTTCATCTACATAGCCTCTCTGCAAGCCAGCTCAACAGTGTGTGGCGGGAGTGAGTAGTCACCAAACATGCATTACACTATACCCTATAAAAGCTAGTGTAACTGCGACTACTGATGCATTAGCATAAATCGCTAATGCTCGCCAGGAGGCGAATACTCACAAGCATGCACTACACTACAGGTATCCTACCAATTTTCGAGGGACCGTTAGTATTTTGCAACTACATAAATTGTATTGAATTCTCTCATTCCAGGGTCATTTCTAGGACATCGATTACAGTTCTTACTCAATACAGCTTGATTTCGAGTTAACTAGTGTATTCCCCTACGGAAAAACAGGTTTTATTCCGAAGCTGAAATGAAAAACAACTATTGTAATGATATAAAGTGTACTATGTATTTTCCTAGATTCGGAAGGCGTATTTTCATATTTCTTTAAGCACTATTACGTCAGTTGACACACCGATAACCTCATCGCCTTCGGTATTTACAGGTACTCGGCGAAGAATGTCTCTTATCATCAAAGTCATTCTTTCCGCTCCCCTCCGCCCTCACCTCTCCACCAACCCAAGGCGCCTCCCACCTCCCGCTCGGCGACTGAACGCCACGTTGTCGCCACGTCGTGCCTCCAGGCGGATGGGGGAGGAGGGGGGCAAAGGGGGGCGAAGGGAGCGTCGGCGGGCAGGAGAGACACGATGGCCGTGGAGAGGGGCAGGGGAGTGCTGAATCACGAGACGGTGAGAGCATCATCGAATCTTAAGACATGACAAAGTTTTCTAACTGCGATGCCACTACTTAGTTCAGCCAATATTTTGAGAGGCCAAAGCGTTTTTCGATATCCGAAATTGAGGAAGGAGTCGGTAGGTATGAAAAACTGTGTAAATCAGCCAAAAATCACGCACCTGACAATTCCACGCGATGTTCCAAGGGTGGCGATGGATTTCGGGGACGCGAGGCTTGAGGTCAGACTATGGACTGCGTGGACCGAATTTTGAGGAATGATGAGGAACACGAAATGAATTGTCCACGTTAAACTGGTTTAAACGAACAAAGGGACCTCATTTGCGACAGTGATTACTATGCAAAATAAAATATAATGAATAAATGGCCCTACCCTGTTGCATACAAATGAATGAACGGATAGGTTTACGAACCAAACTTGGAACGGTAAGTGGAATATCATCACTATACCAGATAAGAGTACGAAGTTCATAACTTGAATTTCAGGGATTTATCGGGTTTCACACGGGGTACTAAGGTCATGTTGGCCGACGTTTCGATACTAGATTCGAGATACAACTTCGCACGGAAAGCCTGAAACCTTACATCATAACTTGAAATTTGCTGCTCCACTAGGCCTCATAAAATTGCACGACGGGTCAACGAAAAAATATCAAACACGACGAGCAAATGAAGCCTGTTCGTCCTCGGAGAAACGATAGCCATTTCTCTTCCTGGGGCTGAATAATCGACTACCAGAATCCTGCAAGTCCGTGACAAAAACTACTCTGGCTATTGATGTGCCAAGTCGGTCATTTGAAAGATGTGTCACGTCGGTCGTTCGGGCCGATTTGATAGCTTTACGTCCAAGTGTACAAAAACCATTCCCGCTGGATTGTGGCAATATTTCGATAACAATTGCTGATCAACATTTTGTTACTTCACGATCGAACGTTTTTCGCCTTGCGCTCGATTCCTCGACATCGGCATCAAAGTTACTTGCCGAAGCGGCCATTATCGATCGAAGAATATTTTTTTTTGTTTATAATTTGAATGGTAGTTTAAGAATCATCGCAGTGTGGCATATTTTCTGTAGTACATACAATAAGATATTTTTAATCTCATGTCTTGTTTCGTTGTGACGATTTAAAGCAAGTTATCCGACTAGAGCATTTAACTTCAACTTTTAATTAAAGTTGGCATCACTAAGTTTCAAAGCGCAAGAAATAACGGTGTCGCATTAGGTGAAAATAATAAAACACTGGTTTATCGTGTGAATAAGTGGATGTGTACATTGCGGCATGCCAGGGATTACAAGTGATATTGATGTGCTGTGGTGGATTGCGTGCAAGTAGTGATATTTTTACGTATATAGGTTTATATTAGCTAGACTCAAGCTCCAAAATGATTGTGTTATGACGGGTGTAATGAAATGGATCCCATTGTTCTGTTTCAACTGTGTGCGTAAGGATGTTGACAAACGTTTTCTCCTCAGTAACAGGAGGCGTCTACAGTCGAACTGGAGCTATATATATTCCCTTTATTTTCATATGCATTACGTCACGTGTTAATGTCTCTTATTCTCAGTGCATTTTATTATGTTTTTTTTTCATTGTTTTATGGTATCTTTGCCATGAAATATTGTATTATCACATTGGTAATAAATTTCATTTGTGAAAGGAAATCATTCTATCTTCACTGATATGTCAAATTATTCAGACATTCGACAACCATTAGGAATATTAGTAATTAGATATGACATTCATATTCATTGTTGAACATTCAATAGCGATAATAACAGTTGAGGGCTCACTACGGTCCATCTCCCGCAACGTCCAAGGGCTAAGTGCTAGCTATGATCGCCGTCATTAATGAATAATTAGCGAGTATAATATTGCAAAAAAAAGTGTAGAGGGCAATGCGATGATGAAAACAAAATTTCTCAAGATGTAAGTGAAAACAGCTACGAAAAGAAGAAGAAAAAACAACCTTACCCAAGGGCCAGCGATTGCTTGCAAGGATTGGCAGATAACGGGCTTTAAATGCTCTTTCATTTACATACAAATAAATTTTAATATAATTAAGTTAGTGTGTATTTATGTTCGTGTGGGTTTGTTAAAATTAAACGTTGGTCACAAGGAGTCTACGGACCAAATTTCAGATAGATTAGATGAGGGGAAATGGGTTTGTACTTACACAGACAAGCATACATACAGTGTGAGCTAATATAAAGGGAGTAAACATGGGATCCAGTTCTTCAAGCCAATGCGGAAGCCTTCGCTCCAACGACGTATTTAATGCTTCAAGTCATTCAAAAAGTTGGCAAGCGTCCGAGAAGACAATCACTACACACGGAATGATCACAACAATAATTTCGTCATTTAAAACATCGCCTCAATTGTGGAATATGTATGTGTTGCAATGAATTTAGTGTGTGAGTAGCTCTTAAATTTTGAGTGTGGTTCTTTACGCCCAAGTAAAAGTATGATTTCTTTGTCTACTTATGCAATGTATGTTGTTTCGTTATGCTTCATATGGTAAATTTTGCCACCCCAAGAGTTATCTTTTCATTTATTCGCCTCATCATAATTAGCAAGGATTGTTCCTTGATTTGAGTGCCACTGTGTATGCCTGGAGAACTATTGGTAATTGTGTGAAGGTGCCTTATATAACTTACGGTAGGTAATCATATATGATACAGTAAATACAATGAAAGCCCTTGACAAGCGGTATGCGGACTAGTAACTTTGAGTTACATAGATATTTCTATGTTATGTGATTGGGCGAAGTTTGTGTTGAAGTAGTAACGGAGGTTGATTAGTATGAAAACGCAGTGGATAAGCTGGAGGATAGTAATTAAGTATCAACGAAAATCCTGCTCCACTTACGTCTGAAGATATATGCCGAGTTGACATAGATAACTTAAATGCGTCTGAGCGTAGGATTTGATAAATGATCTTTTAAGTGAACCGTAGAACATAAGTTTTTTTCTATTTAGATGAGGAGAAGTATCAGGCGTGACGTTGTGGAATTTCAACGTAATAAAGACAGAACTTACAGTTTTCCACAAATAAACATCCACTGGTTTGCCAGCGTAAATTAGCCACTTCTGTCTTCATTATTTAGATGAATGTTGAATATCTTTCAGTCCGCGACAAGCTTCATTTCTAAGGGAAAGTGGATTGGATTACAGGGTTTTATGAACGAAAGGAGACTAAAAGCCTTCAAAAATATAATTTCCTTTGAATGCAGTTGAGGAGAAACAATAAGATTGCAAAATTCACCTGGGAGATCGGAAAAGTTGTTCGCTGGTTTGAAATACTATATTTTAAGTGTTTGTTTCCAGTGAAGAAGTTTAAGGTACAATAACACAACGATGTTGTACTTTTTACCTGCCCTCGGTATAACTTAGACGATTGGAGCGTGAGTGAAATATTTTAAAAGGCAATTTAAGCAGACGTTTTAGTTATTAATCCGTGTAAGTCTGAGAATAACAAGTAATCAGGAATTCATTTATTAAAAGAGAACACAGTGAGCGCATTGTGTAATACTCGTGAGGAAATGAACTTCAATTTCTCAAGAATTGTAATTATTTTAATTCTTAATATTCAAAATAAGTGCAAGCATTCAAAATTATGATCATTGCTCGTGCGTAAAAGAGAAACAATAGCGAAATATGCTACCTATCTGGCAACATCGTAACGTTTGATGGTCAAATGCATGATATTTGTAAATAAGTACCAGACTTAAATTGTTACCTGTTGAATTGCGTAGCCATTGTTATGTATGCATTACTGATATACCACAAGAGCTAGTCTGTTATTCAATTGCTGTCTACTATATAGTACTATTCAATCCACCTTACTGTATATTATTGCTAACTTTAGGACACGTCCATCATGAAATGAAACTTGAAATGATATTATATGAATATTTTGTATAAATGTATTTTTGTAAAAATAAAGAAAAAGGATTTTCCGTCAATAAATGAAATGAAATGATCGGCCTCATAAATCCGCTCGTTGGTCATCACTCGAAGGAAGTGAGCTCGATCGAAGGCGAATGCACAACATTGAACTTAAGTGTTAATTGATGTTTTGTGTGGCAAAATTCTATTGTTTTTCCCTGCGCTTTGGATATCTTCCATTTAATTATTTGTAATTACTTATGGCTTAGACGTGTTGCATTTCATTTTTCTTGAAGTTTATTATCCTTATTGAAAATATAACATTAACACCCGGTTTTTTTGTGCAATTCGCGTAATTTAATTTAGTTACACAAATAATTAATTCACTAAAATAACTTTTTCCTCAAAACGCACAGCTAATTGAAATAAAAGTTTAAAACTATGTAAAATATAAACAAAAGGATGTTACCAAGTATGAAAGGTAGGAAATATCATTGATGTTATCGTGGTTGAACAAAACTCACCACTCTAAATGTAAACAGATGAACACAACAAAGCGAAGTGAAAACTAGGTACCCTGAGAACGAAACTACTACATTACTGCCTATACAACTATTTACGTCAGTATAAACCTAAGTCACTAAGCCAACAAAATCCTAACGATAGACTAAAAAAATATTACCATTAAATTAGGTCTTACTAGGAGATTACTCGCGATTAATCACTTAACATCTTCGACAATCACCACACCACAAAAACTGAAGAAAAAATGGCGACGCGCGGAGCTTGAACTCAACGTTAAAACATTATTCCATAGGTCATACTTCCTCGGACTAAAGCTTCCGGGGTTAAGGTCGATCAGCGCTAAAACGACGCTATGAATGAGTTCAGCGACATCGCCGGTCTAACTTACTTAAACCTGCCGTAGGCGTAGTCTAACGTAACTATGAATACGACCGCTGATATTTGCACCCCGTGTTAATATAAGAGGTCGAGAAAAAATATCATTTGATAGACAATATATTCATAAGGATTGAAAAAGCTTGACTCCACGAGATTGCATGCGAAAATTCTCAAACAAACAGTTTACATCCAAAAGCCAAAACAGCTATTAACATTTCAAAACTCCCCAGCCTTTTCCAATGCAATCCTTAAATCGAAGTTCTCCCCTGATACCACAACAACTGGAATCATTTTTCTAACATACTTATTCAGAATCTAATTAAACGTAACTTATTTGCAGAAGTTTCCGTTCACGAAATGTATCCATAGATTTATCTCTGGATATGTGTTGTTACTAAACAGTAGGTGCCCATTTTATGTAAATCTCAAAAGTTTACACAATAATATATATCACTTGACTTTTATTACGCAGTACGTTACTCACATTTCTATTTCATTGTATCACGAAGAATGTTCTTCGAGATTCGTTTACAGACACGCCAGGCTGTCACTAAGCGTTTCGTTACACTTTTTTTCGATATTAACTTACATAAATTAAAAATTTAAATATCTTTCTTTTTTGACACAAATAAATATAAATTGAGAAGAAATAAATAAAAATATGGGCAAAACGAATATGTTCCTGCCAAATAATAAAGCTTTTAAATTTAAAAAAAAGTGTTGATCTTTGCCCTTATAATTTCTCATACCGTTCTCCGACGTCGCGACAGCGTTATTTAACGCCCTCAAAATCGGCGGAACATAGCGCCCCTAATTTACAGAATAAACCCCCTAGTTGCATACAATCACAGATGTAGCTTTTCGGATGACCTTATAACGTTACCAACTATAGAATAAGGTACGTGAAGTATAACTAGGTACGTGCATGCATTAACAAAAAATGTCATTACGATGGCTTAAAGCTGCAAGTTAGCTGAAAGTTTTTCTCGCATATATGCACGTATGTATAATACTGTATGCACATGGACACATTTATGTGTATGTAATACGCAAAATTCTAAATGACTTCTTATAATAATTCGAATGCATGTGATCTGTGTGCACTCTCAACCTTTTAAGCGTCACTTTTTTAGGAAAATTCGGCAACTTTTTAAACTGATTTCCTTTGGATTTCCATGCATTATTTATATATTTTATGTATTGTTTTATTCCTTTATTTATTTTTAATTATCCTGAAAACAGCCTCAAGGGCCTTTTACATCAGGCATTGTAACTTAACAAGAATGGACAAGCACAACCAACCATGTCCTGGGGGGTGAAAAACCCTCCCCAGGCGGGACTCGAACCCGCGACCTTCGGGTTAGTAGACGAGGACGTTACCCCGCCGCCACCGAGGTCGGCATTTTTTTTCATTTAAGACCAAGGGTCATATTTGAAAAGGATAAAAAGTTTAGAATTAACTTTATTATTTATTTGGTACCTATACCAAATTTTGAAGCATGGTGTATATAAATATACATTTAATTATTTATTTAATTATTGCTGATATATATTACAGGTTTATTTTATATTTTCTGAATATAGTTTTTGTAAAATATGGCTGCAAAGAAAAGGATACTTGATCATCGACCATTTCAATAAAAATTGGACAAAAGAATATAGATTTTTAGAACAAAAAGATCGTGCTGTTTGTGCTTTCTGTTGCGAAAGTGTTGTATGTCGCACATCTAGTGTACAAAGACACTTTCAAACTAACGACCAATGTAAGTTTAAAACCTTCGAGATGAGAAAAGTGAAGCCATCAAAAAAACTATTTCTAGTTTCAAAAAACAAACTGATATTTTGAGCCAAGCAGTTGGAATGAAGAATAAAGCTACTGAATGTAGTTAAAAAATAG
Organism: Pyrrhosoma nymphula; assembly: GCA_963573305.1. Classification (NCBI taxonomy): domain Eukaryota; kingdom Metazoa; phylum Arthropoda; class Insecta; order Odonata; family Coenagrionidae; genus Pyrrhosoma; species Pyrrhosoma nymphula. The sequence goes on along the minus strand of OY754332.1, from coordinate 91,734,611 downwards.
CTCAATGTGTGGCTTTGAAAGGTAAACCTTTTACAGACAGAGAATACACCAAAGAAACGTTTTTGAGCAGTGCTGACATTTTATTTGGTGATTTACCAAATAAGGAAATTATACTCTCACGAATTAGAGAAATACGAGTTCTGCAAGATCAGTCGAGAGGCGCATATCTGATTTGGCTGAAAATGTGAAAACTAAACAGATAACTGGATTTAAACAATCCTAAGTATTTAGTGTCGCTCTTGACGGAATCACTAATTTAAATGATTTTCCTCGCCTAGCCGTAGTTGCAAGATATCAGGAGAATAATCACATTTATGAAGAGCTGTGTTGCTCATTATCCCTTCATAATACAACTAAAGCAGAAAACATTTTGACTGCATTTATTAGTTATTTTGCTAAATATATCGACTTGAATAAATTATTCTGTGTGACAACCGATGGTGCTGCTGGAATGGTTGGTAAGAAGAAAGGATTTGTAAAAATTCTTGAAAATTCTAAAAACTTTTTACTCTGTGATGACAACTGTTGTTGAGATAGTCAACTTTCTTGTTTCTCATTCTTCACTGGTTCACAGGCAATTCAAGTCTCTTCTACAAGAAATTGAGTTTGAATATGGAGACCTTGTGTTATACACCTGTGTTCGCTGGCTTAGTCAAGGTAAGGTTTTAACAAAACCTGTCTAAAAGAGCACATAACTGATGAGATGGTCAAATTAAATGGGTATAATCTATTTAGGCGGACTCTTCCAACAGACCTTGAGAATGTATTTTTTTAATATGCCCCTACCTTAGAAAACATTGTACTATTCGATGATTTCAATGCTAATTAGGGAATTAGACCGCAGAACGGACAGATTTTAAATGTAATTATTTCCCGGGAACGATAAGAGACCATAACGGCTACTAATGAGACTTTTACCTAGGTTTGTCGTTAGGTAGTGTGGCTGGTTAGTTATTTTACTCCCTAATGCATGTATCCTTACCTGCTACTTACTACTGACAGCAACCCGTGCACGTTTTCAGCATAGGTAACTCTTGAATTTCTGTCCGTTTAGGTAGTTGCAGAAATACTAACGGTCCCTCCAACATTGGTAGCATACCTATAGAGAAGTGCATGCTTGTAAGGCTTCGCCTCCTGACAAGAATTAGCGATGTATGCTAATGCATCAATAGTCGTAGTCACACCAACTTTAAAAGGGTCCATTGTAGTGCATGCTGGTGACCACAAACCCCCTGCCACACACCCTTGAGGTGGCTTGCACGGTATTTTGTATATGTAGAAGTTTATCACAACTACATACAATTTCAATCCATCATACCCATCTCGTTCAGCTTCCGTTACTTCCAAAATACTGATTTCCATAGCCTTCACTAAGCACTTTTTGATACGAATTAGAGTAGTGCTATTAACTCATGTTCTATTGATTTTAAACTCGGTTGTCTTATGTCCAACATCTCCAAATGCGCCGACACCATTTTTCCTAGAAGTGTCAGACGGCCTAAACGCCTTTTACTACCCTGGCTGATTAAGGGCATAAAAAAGCCATGATTAAAGAACGTAACCAAGTACGTTGCGCCTTTCGACGTAATGGTTACCTTGCTCTGTTCCTAAATACAAGGAACTTCGAAACCGCGTTAAATCAAGCACCAATGATAGTAAACGCCTGTTGTACTCTTCGAAGCTTTCGACACTGAGAGACCGAAAATTGGTCTATCGCGAAATTCGTGACCTAGGGTTGGTTCGCAGATGGGACTCCTCCATCCTGCAAAAATTTCTCTTGATCAGCTGAACTCGTACTTGACGTCAACTGCGAAGAGTGCACCGCTCAAAAATCCTGCTCCAACGAAGCAGATCGAGTCGATCCCCTTCGATGGTCGCAGGTTTTACTTTAAACATGTAACTCCCGAGGATCTGATTAAATGTTCGTCTTTTTATAAATCCAATGTCACTGGAGTTTATGACATTCCTATAAAGATTATTTAACTCTCAAGATAAGGTCTTTTACCGTATATCCTTGAAATATTTAACTACTCGTTAGATCACTCGGAATTTCCCTCCACCTGGAAAAGAGCTCTTTATCCGTCCTATAAAGAAGACTAAAAAATCCTAAGTTACCTTCTGATTTTCGGCCGATTTCTACGATTTTTAACATGTCAAAAGTCTAAGAGTATCGTCTTCAAACAAGTTACGGAATATTTAACATGTAATGAACAATTTCACCCTCTAAAACCAGGCTTTCAACATGGTTTCAGTACTCAAGACTGCTCTACTTAAAGTTACCGATGACATCTGACTTGCAAAGAACAAACGTATGGTAACAGTTTTAGTCCTCTTCGACATCAGTAAAGCATTTGATCGAGTGGACCATAAACTTCTTACTCGTAAAATTATGAAACTTAATTTCCCATGCTCAGTTCTTAGCTGTTTTTTTCACCTACCTGGTTAATAGAAAGCAAGCTATATTGGGTTTTGATAATAACATATCCGCTTGGGCTCCAGTTTCCTGTGGTGTTCCCTACAAATCTGTTTTGGGCCCTCTACTATTTTCTATATTTGTTAGTGACATTTCGTGTACGATTAAAATGGCAAGTACATAACGTAAGTAGATGACTTTTAACCTTACATTTATTCCCCGATTGATAAAATTGCCGATAATATCACTTTATTGAGTCAATATGTCCGAGAAATCACCAAACGGGTGGACGACAATGCTCTTATTCCTAATTACTTTCAAACCAAAACCATCATTATTGGACATACAAGACTGCTCAATAAAATAGACAGCAATCATCTTCCTCGAGTCGTAGTTGGTGATTATTAAATACCATACAGTGATTCAGTTCGCGCTCTTGGACTCACCCTCACAAGGAATCTGTCTTGGAACCATCATGCCAATGACATCTGTAATAAAGTTAACATATCTCTCTATCAGTTAAAACTTCATAAGCACTTACTCCCTATTTCCACACGGAAAATGTTAAATTGATATTCCCAGCCTTCGGTTATTGTAGCCTTGTCATTAATGACATGCCCAAAGAGCTGGAACACAAAGTACAAAGGTAACTACAATCTTGTGCAAGATCTGTACTTGATCTAATAAGGGACGCTCATGTGTCACAATATTTAGCTAGCCTAGGCTGGCTAAATCTTTGTGACCGCAGAAAACACTTATTACGGACGCTTCTCTTCAATATTTTTAAGGAGGAAACCCCTAATTACCTGACAGAAATGTTTAAGGTCAGGTCAGAAATCATCACGTACAAACCGAAATTTTCTCCGCTATCCCATTCCCCAAACTAATATTTATCTAAAGTCGTTTTTAATCACGGACTCCAAATTTTGGAATTGCTTAACCAAGAACTTATAACTCCCGAGTTCCATGGATTCATTTAAGAACGCTTTATAGATGACTCTACTCAATTCAGAATTATTTAAAATTTGTCAATATACTTACCAAATTACAGCCTATTAAATACATATCTGGACCTTTAGCTATTCCCTTAAACCTTAATTTGGTGTCTAATTCAAAGTATCCATCCATTGGTACCAATGTATTTGTATCCATATATCTTTAACCATATAACCACTGTACCTTTATATTTGTACCTATACACTTGTATCCTTAAGAATTACATAGTTCTCCACCATTTTCTTAAGCAAAATTTTATTTAATTTTGTAGTAGCATTTGCTCTAAGGGTGATGCCCAGAGCGCAATGAATATATTTATATATATTCTATTCCATTCCATGCCGACCGGTTGACACAGTACACAGTTCAATAGCCTTCTGAAGTTCAACTCTTTACTATTTCAGACATGCCAATGAGCTACAGCACTTCACTGAGAAAAGTGAATTTTCACCACCATTTACCTGGTACTCTTCAACCTGCCAAACAATTGCGCTAGTCAGAGGGAGTAAAGAGACCAATTCTCAAAATAGGTAGAAGGGGGGTATCGTGAAATATGTTCATTAGGGATAGCTACCACCTACTCCTGTCTCTGCCGCCAAAAGATGAAAGGGCCTATGAATTCTCTCAAATGGAATAGAAAGACACAAAGGCAAATTTCCCATGCCACACACCTCTGAGGTGGCTTGCATGGTATTTTGTAGATGTAGATGAAAGGTGTTCAATAAATAATTTCCTTGTCTTATACATTTCACTAACGTATTTAGGAGTGTATTTCAATGGGCAAGAGTAATAAAAATGAAAAATGGTCTGTTCCATGTAGTTCATGCAGGCTAATTTTAAAGACTCACCATCAAAGAGCGAGTCACTATAAGTGGCAATTAGGTAAACTACGGAAAGAGAAAGCAGTATTGGGACAAGGCGGACAAGGAGAGGAGGGGCGTGGGGAGGGAGAGAAGGAGGGGGGATGAGCAGAGGGCGCAGGAGATGCGTGTCATGGTTGCTCAACGGGGCTTGCACGCTCGAGAAGAATGCAGATAGCAGGAGAGAGATAAGATGATAAGGGGCTTTGATAGGAGGCGTGGGGATTGAGGACAGCAGCCGTGCGAATGGCGGGGGGGGGGGGGGGAATAGCGTAGAACGAAAGACGTTGGAAGTGCTGTTCAAAAATATACACGTCCAAATCGGAAGTTCGGCGAGTGACGAAAGGCGTCCGACGATGATGAGTCGACGGTATCCACTGAATCTGCTGGTGCGAGGGCGCTTTCCGAGCCAAGAACCGCGAACGTTGCGATCCCCCATCACTGACATCGCTAGCGATTGGGAGGAGAGAATCGAAATCCAGGGTACAAACAAAAAAGAGGAAGCATGACCATGGACTCCAATTCGTTAGCTACAGCCTGGATGTTCTTAGCTTTGGTGGGAGGCTTTCCCATACACTTGTGTACGAAGTTCCACAGCGTTCAAATACAAACCATAAAGGCCGTTTTACACAGCGAATGATCTTGCGCATGATCACTCGAGCATTAATTCGCGAATTAATTTCAATTATGACCTGAAAAGTTCCCGTTTTACACGGCGAATTAATTCAGTGAAGTTTCTGCGCAGACTGAATGCGCAGTGGTAGATTATCGATTGTATATATCGATTACGGGAGATTTTCGACCAACATATCTGTTTCGAGAAACGGAGTTTTGTTTAGCTTGTTTAGATCATGAATATTATAGATACCTACTTGGATATTCGTATACATTATTATTAGGTTTCGATATCCGTTTACATTATTCACTTGAACACTGAGTAGCTGCAAAAGTTTAGAGAGTGACGTTATGCTATAGAAGATGGGCCGTGATGAGACAATTTTAGCGACCGCTGCTGCAGTGTTTATTAAGGCCGTTTTACACGATGAAATATTTTTTACAAACGTACGTACGTGAGATTGTACGTTTGTCTCAACGAAATTAGATCAGGTTCTATTTTCCGTTCTGGGATTGAGACATTCGCACATACGTTCATACAATTTGCCGTTTTACACGATACATTTTGCCTCATGCAAGAGATCACGGAAGAGTTTGCACCAGTTTGTACAAACAAACGTACCGTGTAAAATGGCCTTGCAATTTTGTCTCACAAAACATCCACGATAGTTTTAGGCCTATTTTACACCAGCCAAAACGTATGCATTGCGTACTGCCTACAGTTTTCTTTTAATCATTTGCAATGAAATATGGCCATAGCTTCAATCAATATTTTATAATAACGGTTTAATTCTCCGAATTGAAGTGAACTCACTATCAAAACAACGAAGATGGTCACCCGATATTAATATCATGGTAACATCAAAATGAAATTATTGCTATATAAAATGACATGTAGTGCTTGCAGCAGGTCTGATTACGATCTAGATGAAATGTTTTAAGTTTTTAAACGTTTTGAAAAAACGCAGTCCTTTGGATTATGAATTTTTTTGCGATATGTTAAAAAATGTTTGCAAATGAACGTATGAAAACGATCAAAAAATTTTCCCCACTCAACTGACTCGAATCGGCTATGACTACTAGCATCATCCCATCGGGAGTCGGACAAGCTACCCACTCGTCCATCGATACCTTGTTCGGAAAAGAGCATTTTTCCAAATATATACCTGATATATTCAGTCGGCGGTGAGGAATGAATGATATACTGTGAATACAAGTCTGATTATTTCAATAAATAGGTCAAAGGAGAGATCATTGCACTAAGATCTGTTCTGCGTTTCGGCATTTGGCAGTATTTCCCATAGTCTTTAGCCTAAAACTTTGATGAAAGCTGTATTGTTGATATCATTACGAACATTTTTCTGCCGTCCATCCTGAAGTCAAAATAGGGCCAGATATGTTGTACTCGTTGTACTGCAGCCCTGAATAAACAATTCAAGGCCTGGTCAGATCTAGTTAGGTTAATCCTATGAGATTTAGATGTTTTTATATTGCAAAACCTCCAAGATAGTTTTAACCAAATGACCATTCCACGTCTGCCAAAGCGTGTGCATTGCATCCTGCCTACAGAGATATTTATTTCCAAATACATTGTTATGGCTTTCCTTTCCTTCATTATATGTTATTATGAGTTTGCCTTAGCGAAGTGAGGTGAATTCAATATCAAAATATCCAAGATGGACGTAGTGTGCTCGTATCATGCGATCATTCACGGGATTATGCGATCAAAAATAGAACATGTTCTAATTTCGATCGCATAATCATGCACATGACCAAGAATTCACCGAATTTTCCGTAAAAAACGAGGCATTAACGTCATGCGCATGATCATTCGAATGATCATTCGCAAGATCATTCGCCGTGTAAAACGGCCTAAATAGTCTGTCACCTCTGAATGCGCGAAAATTGAGAATATGAGGGAAAGGAGAATTGGTCGGAGAAATACGTCATTCATTACGAATATTTCCCTACTAAGGTAGATCTTAAGTCGCGAAAGATCTATCAGGACCTGAGGCAGTATTCATGGGCTCCCATGCAATATTTTACAGGGGGGGGCCAAGACAGTGGTATAATAAGGGGGGTCCGAGGAGACCTCTCCCAGACATTATAGTAAATTTCAGGTCACAGGAGTACATTTTTGGAACATCTAAGGTGAATGACAATTTTCTACATTTGTTACTAAAACTTTAATTTAATTCTGCAAAAACAATACATAAATTAAATTTTCCCTTCCCTTTTTTATTTTTTCCGGGAGGCTAGGGGGGGGGGGGGCACGGCCTCCCCCCTGCCCCCGTGTATGGGCGCCCATGACAGTATTTACCGCGTTAAATCAAATTTAAACAACGCCACTAATTCATTAGAAAACAGCAAAATAAAAACTATAAGGTTCACCATAAAAGAAAGACAAAAATTAGATTTTGAAAGACTGCGAATTGCTTAGAAAATCCTCGGCAGAAAATTTCAAGGAGAGATTCTCATTTGCTCCTGCCACAGGTCATCTCGAGCACGCTGCGATCATCAGGGATCCATCAAAAATGACAATGTTTGAATGGAATAAAACAAAAAGTAAAAAAAACTCCTTCAAAGGAAACATAGCCACCCAGCTATAAGAGGATCTAAGAAACGAGCCACTACGACAAATGCCACGATTAATAAATAAGCAACTAGATAAATCCGAATCACGTTACTGATACATAAGTACTATGCAACCTCAAAGCATAAAAGCAGGTCACGCCAAAGTGACTATCTAAGAGAGAGTGAACTACAATAATGAAGCTGGAAGAATTCTCTCTCCTACGCATCTTTCAATGCAGCAATAAACCATTCATACTCATCATGCCGTTCCCTATCGGGGGCACAGTCAAAATAGTTTAATGCTCGTGATAGACATGTAAAGGTAGGATGACAATATTCTAATGTCCCAAAACCGGGATATACCTAGTTCTGAGGGGAATAAAAACCGGGACAAAATCGGGGCGTTGTTTATAAAAGTTAACCCTTGTGCCAATGGCAGGATTTTCCTTCGTTAGTAAATGGCATGGGTACCAGGGAACTCGCGTACAAAATTCGTAAAAAAACATGGTTTCAATAAAAAATATTACTCCCTACTATGTATACTCGGCAGATAAACTCTTATAACATCGATTATGTACAACAGTGAGCTATGTATAGGTACGTGAAGTACGTACCCTTACAAGCAAATAAAGAGAAAGAAACAATGTATTTGCGCGCGCACTTTTGGCTCTTCGGGCACAGCAGCTGCTCACATATGAAGTAGGGAGGATAGAAACAGAGCAGAATGCTCTCCAACAAGTCCTTTCACTTCGGCAAATGATTCAGTATTCATTCAGCTGCCTAAATAATAGTTAATGTGTTTAAAAATGAAAAATCGTCTTCCGCTTGTTTTTTTACTATGCCTTTAGTTATTGAAATGTGAATTTTATTTCTTTTTACCACGCATGTAAGTTTGCTGGTTATATTCCGAATAGTCTAATACCAAACTCGATTAGGATAGAACTCATTGAAAAGTTCTATGAATAAAAAATCAGTATATAACACTGAATGCAATTTAAACACATTTTTCATCCTGTAGCTGCAGCAGAGAAGAGCACGACTACTATTTACGAGAATATTTGGGCGAAAATGATTAGTCAAATGATTTCGTATCGGACTGGGAAGGCAAAGACTGGCTTCCTTGTAGTAGTTTCAACCCTGCCATAGAAACCTAAGGGTCTGACAATGAGGAATTCCTAAATGATACTGACGGTGAGATTTGAAAATTTTCTATGTTTTCAACCATATTACTTGAGTTTATAAGTTTTAGATATAAAAATTATATTTTTTAGATAATAATGGCCCAATAGAAAGTGAAATTCGAGAAGAGTGAAGAAGGTACAGTTTATTTGTGGACGAATTGAAAATAATCAAACTACTCTTGTGTTAGATACATACAAGGATACTCATGTATTTTTAAAGAGAAAAATGAATCGGATGGGGGAAGTGAATCTTCCAGCAATGAACAGAGTGGTAGTGAAGGTGAAATTGTTGGTACAGGCAGGTGCCGCTGTCGACGTGTAAGTAGCAGAGTGGCAGAGGTAGCAGTGGCAGAGGTAGCAGTGGCAGAGGTAGCAGTGGCAGAGGTAGCAGTGGCAGGGGGAGATGAAGAGGCAGGGCAGGGGAAGAGGGATAACGACTGCCCGGAAACAGAAACTTCACCTACCATAGGTATGTATAAATATATGAAATCCATTTGTTTCTTTCAGATTATAAAACACTTTTCAACGACAAGAATTCAGTGTATTAAATTGAAATAATTTTTTCTGAGGAGACGCCCACTCATTATATGGCTAAAGATAAAACTTCGTGGAGTAAAACGCCAGTTTCTGAAACTCGAATATGAGCACACGTCATATTCTGCATCAGAGAACCGGTCCTCATGAGTCAGCAAATAATTTATCTGTGGCGGATACTTAAAAAAAAAAACGTTTCTGTGGAAATCGTGACGTAAAGAGTTCGTTATACGAACCATAAGGCTAATTTGGCGTACAAAGTAATAAAGGATCAGCATCCCGATCGTGAGCCGCGCGTTTAGAAAGAAGAATTTCACAGAAATGTACGCGTATTTTGGAATTTTAATAGCTAGCTGCTGGTGCTAACAATTCCAATACTGATCATACAACTGAAATGTGGAAATCGTCTTCGTATCCACAGTGTAGAGCCACGATGAGCCTAAACCGTTTTTCATCTACATAGCCTCTCTGCAAGCCAGCCAGCTCAAGAGTGTGTGGCGGAGTGAGTAGTCATCAAACATGCATTACACTATACCCTATAAAAGCTAGTGTAACTACGACTACTGATGCATTAGCATAAATCGCTAACGCTTGTCAGGGGGCGAAGTCTCACAAGCATGCACTACACTATAGATATCCTACCAATGTTCGAGGGATTGTTAGTATTTTGAAAATGTATATGGACTACATTTTTGGAGTGTTGTACGTTAGAAAAGATTTAAGGATTCAAATATACGCGCACAACGTGCACAAATAGATAAAGCTGCTCCAATAAGCAATATATGTGCCATGCTAAATGCAAATTTAGGCCGTTTACAGGAAATTTGACGGTAGACGAACAGCTATGTCATTATCGAGGGCACACATCTTTCACCCAGTACATACCAAGTAAACCAGCTAAGTACGGCATCAAGGTTTGGTGGATATACAATTCAGAAACTAAATAACCATATCAAGGGATTAGATAAACTGGAAAAAGCGGTGATGCACGTGAAAAAAAACAAGGAGAGAGAGTAGTAAAGCAGGCACCGGTCCTTATAAGAATCATGTAGGAAACTTTTGCATGGATATTTTTTTCACGATGCTGCCACTTCCACATGTGTGTGCTTAGTTGGAACTTAACAATCGTCGGAACATTGAGAAAAAATAAGCCGTACATTCCAAAAGCTATGGGTGCCTCATAACACAGAGGTGTATTAAACCACTTTTGGATTGCTCGATAAAATAACACATTGTTCGTACGTGCTAAAACGGAACAAAGCTGTAATTTTTTTATCAAGGATGCACTTAAGATGCTGCGGCGGCAAACGATGCGAAAAAGAAACCACAAATCAATTTGCAATATAATGAGTATAAGAGAGGTGTAAGATACTCTGGACCAAATGATAGCTCGTACACGACATATTCTACACGACGGCGTACGAACAGATGGCCAGCAGCTATGCTCTACAATATGTTAGATGTCACAGCCTTAGCAGCAGTTTATGACGAAAATAACAGTATGCTGAAAAAAACGCATGAAAGGCGACTATTTCTTCGAGGGTGAAGCGAAGAATTGCCAAAATGGTAGAAGGCCGCGTGCTGCAAATGACTGAGTAAATTGAACGAGGTGCGCAATAGAGTGCATCTGAGGCTAAATTAAACCTGATGTTCAGACGCCGCCTGGCGATGTAAATAAAAGAGATTCCTAGGGAAGAAAAATTGTTCTCGGATACTTTTACGAGTATAATGAACAACAAATAAGAAAGGAAAGAAAAACGAGACAAAATTGTGAATCATGTAGTATGCCAGGTTGTAATGAGCATCCGGTAGACATAGTAAAATAATTTGCTAGCAAAAATATTTATATTTTTTATATAAATAAATGTTATTTATTAATAACTTATATCATTTATTAGTAAAAACAATTATACTTATGTTCACAAAAGCGAAAACGTCGTTTTAACCATGCGGGTACCACTGCCATGACAGAGAAGTATATGTTGAAAACCTATTTCTTTGGCAAAAATATTTTCATGTTCGATGCATATTTTTACATTAAATCAGTTAGTTGAAGCTGGACCTGGAAGCTGGTTTTTCAACATTTTGATTAGAACATAAAATTTTTAACTTTCGACCAAATGAATACCCTGGTACCACGCCATTGACATAAGGGTTAAGCTAATGGTGTACAGTTTATTCTTCGACTGCGATTACAAAATAAAATTATACTTGCAGCTGCGGCAACTTGTTTTAGTTCCAAACTCAGGTGACCGAGTTTAATCTTGTTACTAGTAGTCGCCGGGTAATTCCTCTAGGCCCCCAGCAAAAAATTGAAAAATGATGTTGCTCGGCCGGTTGCACGGGTTCCTCCCTTCATCCAAATGATAAACACTCAATCGTCAGTTCAGCTATCGAGGATGGGTGACACAAATTAATATTTTCGTTTTACATTTTTCTCACCATAATTTTTCACTGCACATTTCTCCGTGCAGTGGACAGCGGACCTAAACGGAGACATTACGGTACAAACATGCCAATCGGGCAGGACACTGGGACAGACCCTTCACATTCTAACTGGGACTGTCCCGGCGAAACCAGGAAAAGGTAAGTCTAAGTAAAGCTGCCTTTCCTTTCACGATTTTCTGCGTACCTCTTTAACCACAGTTACCCACACACATCGCTTCATAAACGCCCTCCCGCTCTTCATAAGCAACATACGAGTGTAACTGAAGCAAAAGAGATTAGCAAGGATAGGGCAGAGTGGAGGAATTTATGAAAGCAAATTTAGCTTCGGAGGGCTATCACCCAGGAGTAATTATTTTTGACTGGACCTACCAAGAAAATATAAACAGAGCAACATTCCAAAATATTATGGCACATCTTCAGCCACGTCTCATTTCCTTACTGTTCCCTTTTTCCTTTCCACACCTCTTCGAGAATGGCCATTAAACGCTCAAAAAACAATTAGTTATTGATATAGACATCGAAGAATAACGTGGCCGAATTTCTGTAGGAAAACTATTTGAAATGGTAAACTCTTGCGAAGTTTTATTAGAGCACTTAAAACACGGCTACGTATACTCATCCCTTTAACGAGCCCTTCAATTGGCAAAGCAAGAGCTTTCAGGAATTGCGAGAATATGACTCACGAAGTTGGTCCTAAAGTTTTTCATCTCGATGCCGTTATGCAGTACAGCCTGTCATTACAAATTCGGTCGTAAACAGTGGCAAAATATGGTTCATCGAAGACCGCCCCTAATGTAACACTAGCTGGTGAGAGATTGATGTGAGTTTCCTGATAATGGCTGCACTTTGTCGAAGTAATATCCCACCCACCGTTTTAAAATGGAAGTTACCACGCTTTGATCTCCAACGCTAGTTCTGAATCAATTCTCGATGTTAAGTACACAAGTCTTACTTCTCTTGGCCGCCGCCTCACACAATTCACGCGCCACGAGCTAATCTCGAAATCGAATGAGTGGCAATCACGTGAGTGACTTCCATCCGTTGGGTGCAAAGGTTTGCTCGTCCCGCTTGCGTCACTTCCCTCCTCGCCGACACAGAGTTTCTTCAGATTTCCCTTCTTTCTATACACCAGTGGCTGCTCAGCAGTCGACCAGCTTGCGAGAGAACGCTTTCGAGGCCACCGTATTCTGGCGACCTGCGGACATTGAAAGCCGGCTCATAGCCGGCAAACATTTTCACCTCGCGAGGCCACGAGGAGAGCTCTGCAGAGGAGAGCTCTGCAGAGGAGAGGTTCCGAGAGGAGAGCTCTGGAGAGGTGAGGTTTCGAGAGGAGAGGAAGCAGGGTGTGTCAGAGCCCGAGATTCGAATGCAGGGGAGAAGATATAACGTCCACATTAGTGGTGATAGTGGCTTCCATTATTGAGGGGAGGCCTGAAAATTATGTTTCCCACATCCTGTTATCCCATTGAAACGTTCCTCCAGCTGCTCTCCATGTTTATTGGCATAAGATAATATATTATGTCATTTATAGTGGGTTTAAAATAACCCGTGTAATTGAAATACATAGCCTTAATTGATTCCACACCTCTTGTAAGATTCTTAAGCCTTAAATCTATAGTATTCAATGCATATAAGAATGAGATTGCATTTTTTCATTATGAAGCCCCCTTTAAAACAAATGGAGTAACTGTCTCGACAACAGAGCATATTCACATTTTAAGACCACTCAAATGTAAAACTTTCATACCTATTAAGGCTATTCACCACTGTGGAAACTATCCACTTTAGAGAATTGCCTTCCCATTCTTTCAAAATGCCACAGTTGTTAAGTTTAGCAGATGGGGAAGAGCTATTCATTGATTACTAATGGCATGGCTGGGGGTTTAAAGACAAGTTCAAGATGAGAAAAAAGATGCATAAGATCATGATTATGTAGTAGATAAATGATAATGGCTGAACACTGGAAAACCACATTGGGTTCCCAAGAAAAAACTATGGATTGATAGCTCATTCTATGGTATGTTGATAGCGATTTGAAGTATGAATAAAATAATTTAACTAATATGCTATTCCTGATTTTTCAGAATTTAACTTAAAGAGTGTCCCAAATAAAATATCTCATGTGCAAACGCAATGTATTTTGAGGATGCATCAATTGTTAGCAATCTTGAAAAAACAATATTTCTATCTCTTCTAGCTTCTTTTATTCGGTATATTCGGTATATCCATGGCCCAGCGAATTCAGTGCCTCAGTCAACTCCTCAATAGCACGACTGATCTCAATCTCTCTAATCAGGCTTAATCCTAGGTTGCTATATCTCATTCGAGGCTTCTAACAGCACTCTCGGCGCAAGAAATACAGATTAATTAGGAGCTCACATATTTTTCAGTAAAGATGCGCATCTCAGGTCTTGGGACTGGTAGCTCTTCAACTCAATAATAACCTACCTTGCAATTTCCTTGTACAATTAATGCAACCCTTTAAATTTCTTCAATGACATGGAAACGGTCACCTGTACCAATACAACATATTTTCCTCTTTTCCATTAATTGGAAGCCATGTTTCTCATTCATCTTAATAAAACTTACATTAAATTGAATAAATTCAATAGAACACGACCATAAGTCTCACTTTATTACCTAAAGTGAGACTTATGGTCGTGTTCAGTAGTGAAACATAGTGAGACATATGTAGTTACATACAAATTGTCAATACACCGATGTAAAATTGCGAGTCAGTAGGGAATGCAACTATCAATAACAAATGCAGTAAGCAAAACCAAATGAAATACTAACGATCCTTATTAGTCACAGTATAACTTCATACATACTTTTTAAGTAACTTAATAAAAGATCTCAATATACTTACAATCACAGTAGAGGGTAATGGCAAAGGTGATGATTATAAAATAATAGTCAGTGACTATGACTGAGAACAGATACATCAAAAATGAGCATTTATTACCAGATTTAAATAATTGTGGACGACCTTAACAACTCTGCTAAGTATATCTCCAATTCTACCACAATTAGGCACTGACATGGAGCCATTAAATTGATGATCGTTCTTGTAATTGCAACAGAGCAACCCAAGAAAAATGCAATTAAAGAATAACTATCGGATGTGTCAATAAACTTTGTTTCACTACGTTCTATTTAACTGCTTGACCTAACGGGAATTCGTGAAAGGGAAAACTACACATAAGTCGTACGAAAAAAACAGAAAATATACAAATGTAAGAGTATGACTACGAATAGACAATGCTTCTATCGTCCATACAGCAGTTACAACAAATGCACTAGTAGGGCTCGCATTATATACAAACCATTCATTACGATGTACAGGCAACAAAAGTATAACTTATCTGCACTGGTAGGAATGTATTTCACCTGCATACTGGTGACCCATGGGCGTTCTTTCTAATGTGAGCGACGATAGCAGATGACAATTCAAATAATACTAGTTAACTTCAAGCAATAAATAAAAAAAATGAACTGACACAAGTCCATTGTTGTGTGAAAAGTAAACAACACCAATGCTTCATTCATCAACATAAAACTTCATGTTCAAATCCAAAGTTGGTTAAATCTGTCTGCAATACAAATTCGAGGAAAAAATACATGAACAGGAACACTGCAGAAACACGATATACGTGATGATAGCTGATGCCGTACATCAAAAAGGCAACGACTATAGAGAGAAATCGCCATGATCCTGTGATTATTGATAAAAATATTTTTCGTGACGAGATAGAGTGAGCTACCATTTCCTTGAAAAGCGAAATCAATCTCAGAGACTCGTCACTACGGCCAAGGATGCTCGAAAAGCTGAGACGGAGGTTCCATGAAAGCCTTAGAGGACCGCAACTAAGCGATGGTTGTGACGTGTTACCATGATTGCACCACGGAGTCTCCGTGACCATTGTCTTAGCGAATCATACCCTATAAGGAACCTTCCCCATAACCTCTATTAGGTAAATCCATCAACGAACACTAAGTACCCATGGACTGAAAAATTGCAAATGTCACTCCCATATTCAAAAGCGGTGATAAGGAACAGCCATCGAACAGCGGACCGACATCGCTCACATCTATCTCTTGCAAAGTCCTTGGGCATATAATTGTAAGTTAAGTCATGAGACACCTCAATGTGCAGAACTTGTTAATAAAAACGCAACACGGAGTCAGAAACGGAAGATCTTGTGGAACTCAATTAGCACTTTTTGCCCACAATCTTTTAGTCTCGGGTGAACATAACGTTCCCGTTGGCGCAATTTTTCTCGACTTTAAAAAGGCATTTGATAAAGTTTCCCATAGAAAGTTACACATGAAATTAAAGACCTACCGGTTAGACGACGACGTAATTTCCTGGATTAGAGAATTCTTAAGCAATCGCAAGCAAAGGTTTGTATTAGACGGCGCTACTTATAATGAAGTAAATGCCACATCACGTGTCCCACAGGGGAGTGTCATAGGTCCACTTCAGTACCTTTTTTACATTAACGATATCGGTGAAGTAGTTGAGAGCATTCTTCGATTATTTGCAGACGTCGCATTGTTATATAGGGAAATCCGTAGCCTTAATGATAAGCAAGCGCTAACTATGGACCTTGAGGCAATACAGGAGTTGTGAGTGGCAGGTACAATTGAACTTGAAAAACACGTTGTCATGAATTTTTGGAAACGGAAAAACTCTCCTTATAACAGCTATTGCATATACAACATCAAATTAGAGACTGTAGCATCGGTTAAATACCTCGGAGTTAAACTGACTAATAATCTCCCGTGGAGTTCACATATTCTAAAATATTACCGGCCAAGCTAATCGTAAATTTGGATTTGTTAAAAGAGTACTTGGCAAATGCGACGATAAAGTTAGAGAAATCAGCTACTTCTCCCTAGTTAGACCCCACATTGAGTACGCTGCCAATATTTGGTATCCTTATGAGGTAGGCTTAAAAACCGAGTTAGAACGCGGACAGAGAATATCGGCAAGATACGTTAAAGGCCATTATGATAATCTCGTTAGTGTTACAGACCTTTTGCAGCAACTGGGAGGGGAATCGCCTCCAGACCGACGATTAAAATTTAGACTTAATCTTTTATGAAAGTTCCAAGCCGATTTATTCTCTGACGACGTTAATAATATTTTACGAGATCCGACATACTACAGTAGATCAGATGATAGGAATAAAATTAGGGAACTAGACTGCAGAATGGACAGATTTAAATGTCATTTTTCCCGCGAACGATAAGAGACGATAACAGATGCCAATGAGACTTTAACTAGGTTTTTCGATAGGTAGTTAGCTCTTAGTGGTAGTAGTACTCCCTAATACTTGTATCCTTATCTGCTACCTAGTACTTATAGCACGCTGTGCATGTCTCAGTAAAATTCTTGAATCTCTGTCCATTTATGTATTTGCAAAATACACAAATACAAACGGTTCCTCACAGCATTGGTAGCATATCTATAGCGTAGTGCATGCTTGTGAGGCTTCGCCTCGTGACAAGCATTTGCGGAATATGCTAATGCATCAATAGTCGTAGCACGCTAATATTTGGGTTTCGTGAAATGCATGTTGGTGACTACTCACCCCCTGCCACACATCCTTGAGGCGGCTTGCAGGGTATTTTGTAGATGTAGAACCTCCTCCACCTCGACCTCTTGATAGCGTGAACGGGGCGCGCTTTCGTTGAAGGACAGGGAGGCAAGACTGCCGAGGCGGGCACTCGTATGTGGTTAGAAATCGCATGCCGCCCAAAAATAATTGTCCAGTCACCCCTGAAAGAAGCAGTGTCCAGCGGGTATATGCTGGTAGAAGTGTTTTCCTCAAGTATAGCTGATGCGGTGTGAAGTATTGCTTTTAGATCAAAATGATCATGTTAATTATTTGTCCTAATCCCACACGCCTTGATTTGGTACACAGTTGTGCCTCATGAGTATTTCATTCAACGAAAGCGAAATAGCAGTGGGGTTATTTCGAGCGTCGGAAAGTACATCTACATACTACCATACATATTTGTCATTCAAGTATTCTACCAGCGGATTGGTAGGTTCTTGGACAGTCCCCATTCTGCATCCCAACCTCATAAACATTGTCTCGCTTTCCCTCCTAATGGCCCGTTATTAGATCCCTCTTCAATTCTTCATATCTTCTACCTCCTCTTATTTCGTCTAGAATTCCTATCCTCTTCCTTCCTCTTCCACGCTTCCCCAGTGTTCTCCCCTCTATCACTCTCTTCAACATGCCCTCTCCTCTCAAAACCTCCTCCATCTATCTCTTCTGCCTTCTCCGAATACATCGTGTGTAAATTGGAGCTGAGCTAGGAGTGGAGATAAGAAAAAGCTATTGATTTTTGTTACAGGTATAAGCCTAACAATAAGTCAAATGACAAACCTGGAGGAATTCACGTTAGGTTTGTTTCTCAACGTACTAAAGAGGACATACTGGCAAAGCGGAGAGCGAAGAGGAATTTCTCCACCAGGCATTTAACGCTGGAAAGAACTCCACCGACAGACTCACCGATATACATCAATGAGTCACTGTGCCCCGGCCGGAGAAGACTTCTGTGCAGCAAGGGAGGCAAATAAGACAAAAAAATATGACTTCTTATTGGTACTTGGAGGAAAAATATATATAAAAAAGGCAGAAAAACAACCTACAACCTGGTTTTATGCACGGACGATATCATTTACCTATAATTTTCCTTCTATCTTAATGAGTATACCAAATATTATCACATTAGATGAACCTGAAAATATAATTATAATTCAGCAAAATATCCGTAGTTTGAGAAGCAATTTTGACGTTTTTATACAACATTTGAATACCCTGACTTGTACCTAATGTCATTATTCTCACTGAAACGTGGATTCATAATCCTGAAGCTAATCTGTACACCATTCCAGGGAATAAATCATTTGTTAAATGTAATAAAATCGCTCGTTTGAAAGGTATAATTGTATTTATCGAAGAAGATAAAATATGCTCAGATCTCACTATTGATTTAACTACTGCTGACTGTTTATTGTTGACTATAAAATTTGGCTTAATAGAAATTGATGTTTTGAGTTTATATAGATATCTTAATTTCCCTGTATCGACATTTGTAAGTGACATTGAGCAAATTTTGAAAAGTGTAAAAGGTAACTTAGTAGTAGTTGGAGACATGAACATAAATATTCTTGTCTCTAATCGAGATCTCTTATAGTAATCTTATGTGCATATTTGGGTTACAGGGCCTAGTTGTTGAACCAACGCGCATAACTAAATCTTCATCCACCTGTATTGACAATATTTATGTTAGACTTATAAATTCGCATAATTATACCTTGCCTTAGTCGTAATGCATATGGCCATAACTGACCACTCAATGACAGCGGTAAAATTACACCGTAAAAATCTGGTCATAAATTCTGATATCAATAAACAAAAGTGTGGTCACAACTTACGTATTGATCAGTGTCAATTAAAAGGGTTAATTAATAATACAAACTGGGCACCCATATTAGCAGAAGAAATTACTTCAAAAGCCTGTTCCATGTTTATTGATGTAATTCAGCGTTGCAATAATTTATCCAGGTACTCAGTGAAAACTGATGCTAACCGTTCACCGAAATAAAAACTATGGATGACCCAGGAACTAATTTAAAAAGCTGAAAGGAAAGAACTTCTATTCAATAAGACCAAATGCCACCCTAATAATGACACACTGAGGAAACATTTCCTTAAATTTATAAATAAATTGCGAAAGGAAACCAGGATGGCTTTTAATAAGTACTATGTGAACAAGTTCCAAGTATTCAATTCAAATATAAGTGAAAAATGGAACTTGTTCAAAGAATTAACAGGAGAAGAAAAACCTGTCAAACAAGACCTGGAGCTAAAGATTGACGGAGAAATAATAAATGATCCCTCTACTCTAGCAGATGAATTTAATAAATATTTTATGGGTGTTTTTGACTCTGCGCAATCATTCCACGATACTCGTTATAACTTACACTTAGAAAACCCTAGTTCATATAATAATGTGTTGAACTCTTTCTTTATTGAACCAGTGACAGCTTATGAAATATCTACGGTAGTAAATGCCCTTCCTCTAGGTAAAACTCCAGGGATAGACGAAATAGACTGCCGCTCATTGAAAAGTGTAATTACAAATATAGCACCCGTATTTGTTCATATCTGTAATAAAAGCTTCGAGACAGGTGAATTTCCAAATCCATTGAAAAAAGCAGTAGTCACTCCAGTATTTAAAAAAGGAGGACGGCTCAGTATTTGAAACTACAGGCTTTCACTACTGTCACATTTCACTACTGTCCATACTATCTAAAATAATTGAGAAGTTGATAAAAAAAGACTCCATAGCCTTCTCCATAAAGTAAAATTCTTTAGTGCAAATCAGTTATCCTTTTTAAGTGGTAAAAGCACCGAATATGCATTAATGAATTATATGACCGATGTCTACGAAGGTGTCAATGCCAAGAAACGAGTCGGGACTTTTTTATTGACATTAAAAAAGCCTTCGATTCCTTAGACCACAAAATACTGTTACAGAAATTATAAATGGCTGGCGTACAGGCATAGCTCTTGACTGGTTTCGGAGCTACTTTACTAATCGTTCACAATGTGTGAAGGCAAAAAAAACTCCTTCAGCGCCTTTAGCAGCATTAACACTGGTGTACCTCAGGGTTCTGTATTGGGTCCTATTCTGTTCTTAATTTATGTTAATGATTTGTGTAGCTTTGAATTAAATGGCAAGGTAACAACTTTCGCAGATGATGTGGCCTCAAATTATGTAAATTCTCCTTGGGATGGAGTTGTTAATGCCACGCAGCATGACTTATCCTGTCTACGCCACTGGTTTCATTATAATGGCTTGGAATTGAGTGAAAGGAAAACACAATGTATGTTTCATGACATTTGCGACAGTAATAATCTTGCTGTCAAATTACTCTATCACACCTTAGACTGTTCAACGCATCCTTGCAATTGCCCTGTCATTAAAATGGCAAAAGAAGTGAAATATCTGTGAGTAACATTAGATTATCGCCTGAAATGGGATAAGCAAATTGCAAATGTAAGTGCTGTTTTAAAGCGTAGTCTCACTAAATTTTATTTCATTCGTAATAAATGTCCCCTTTCTGTCCGAAAAATAATTTATCATGCCTTGGTACACTCCAAGTTGGATTACGTGCTTACCTGTTGGGGCGGAGCTTATCATAACACTATTAAATCAGCCTACTTCCTGCAGAAAAAAATAGTAAGACTAATATTACTTAAAAGACGTTATGAACACTCCCGTCCTTTATTTATTGAACTAAACATACTGCCGTTGAGATATATGTATTATTATAAAGTGTTAAAAATGTTCTTTTTGCGTAGTGGATACAACCCAAAATTATATGGGAGCAATAAGTTGATTAATTTTCGTAGGGGTTTCTGTATCCCTATGCCCAAACCTAATTTAACTATGCACAAAAGGAGTTTCTTGTTTATGGGATCAAAATTGTTTAACATCCTGCCTAATTCAATTAAAGAAACTAATTGTTTTGGTAAATACACAAGGGTGATAAAAAAATGGATAATAATTTTGATGATATTGAAACGTTATTGGAAAGGGTCTGTATATTATGTTTCATTTCATATGTGTTGTACATTCTATGTTGTAATTCATATTTTACAGTCACTAGAGTTGTGAATTTATTTTTACGCACAAAATTCCTTTCAATGTTTTTCTTTATATAATGAGTATTTTGGGTTCTATGCTTTTTCATTTCCGCATTTAAGAATTTTGAAGTTAGCCTAATTACAGGCTTATTGCCTTACAGGCTATCTTACTTCCCTGAATGGAAATAATTACCTGTATGGACATATGTATGGAAGAATAAATATTATTATTATTATATTATTATTACCCCGGAGCGTGGTGGTCTAGTGGGTAGAGCGCTTGGCTACTGATCGAAGGGTCCCGGATTCAAATCCGGGTGAAGCCTTTGAACGCCCCCGAGCAAAAAAAAATCCTCGGAGTGCGAGGTGGCCCAGGGAAAGGAACTGGCCCCCCTACACTGAATGTGTGAAATTCACACGCTTCTGGCTTAGACCGGGTTGAGCTCTACCTTCAACTATCCAAACCTATTACCCTGCGAGCCGCCGCATGGGCGTGTGGCATGGTAGGGTGATTACAAAATTGACAATGTTCGAAATGTTGATCGGCTTAATCTGTTCTTGGTTCCAATCCGGTAATAAAGAAAGGGAAAAAATTTGTATCGATTGGACAACGTATAGGGGTCACGCAACGGCTTCAAATTATGGAAAATAGAGATTTTCCTGGTAAAATATACAATTTGCTTAACTTCCCGGGGGCATGGATGTGGCGTGGGTCGGTGTTTTACACGGAAGATGCATCCACAGTGTTCCAGCAGCGGTATGACACCAATTACGTCGTCGCCCGATGTGGGGGTGCGGTAGAGGGAGGGGTGATAGTGGCTTTCCGGTCTTCTTTGGCGTGGGTTGACGCTGTGCATTTGAAGCATGGGCCGGGACTACACTGTTTTTTAGCCGAGATGCATCCTGAAGTTCGCGGCCCTACAATGTAGATGATTTACAGTGGGGTGTTCGGGGGCTGGGGACTTAACGTACGGCTGCCCAAACCGAGGTGGCTAAATTTTGGGAGTGAAACTCGTTTCCCTTCGTGCGGTTAAACCCGTTCAAAGTGACTCCAGCATACCAATTTTCTCTCCGGCGTCATGAGCAAGAAGACGAGGCGGAGCCCATCACATTAGCAGATTGGGGGCTCCATCCCGCATATTGTGTTCAAAGCTCCAAACGCTTCGCCAGTCCTTACAGTATTTCAAACACCTTCATGAAAATGAGAAGAAAACTGTTCGTGAAAGTGCCAGGCTGACTATTTTGAAACTTTAGGTGTTCTGGAAAAAAGCAGAAATTCCGAATGCAGACGTAAGGAATACTACGGAGATTTTCGTGCGCATTTACAACCGCTTTTTATGTTTCAGGGAAGCCAAATCACGCATGGGGAAAACTTAGAGACGCGGCGCAATGAGTTTATGACTGACCTAGCCAATACTTTTGACATTGGCCATATCAATGCCATGGATATGATAAAGCTAGAAGACGATCGATTGTTCTACAAGACCATGAGGGAAAACCGCATCGGTTACATGAGCTGTGTTGACAAGGATACTGCTAAGCGCGAGGAAGGTGAAGTGCAACGGTCCAAATCAGTTGGGGCACGGAAAATGAGGAGTGAAGAAGAAATCGCTATTAGGAAAAGTGGAGATGAAAAGTATATACACCGAGAGTACTGAAAAATCGTTTACCAACGACGATTCCAAGGATAATGGTGAAAATTAAAGAACATTGTTATTTTGTAAAATTTTTCTTCAATGTTTACCTTAATGTATCATTCGTAGAATTTAAGCTTACAACCCAAGGCGCTGTTAGGAAGCGAATAAGACTGATATTAGACAGAGATTACGTCCGCATTAGATTGGACCAAGACAAGTGACCGCAACACTGCTCATATCGTAACTGCCGCAGCAAAAGTTACGGCACAAGCTCTTGGGATTGATGAAAACAATCTTGAAATTTTCTAAGGCGTATTTCAGTGCGCATACATCGTATAGAGAACCGAACTGAAATATCAATAACCACCGAAAACAGCACCCATTTGCCTTTATAACGGACTATATATAACAATATTAACAACGGACGAGCACACACAACCATGCCTTGGGAAGTGAAAAATCCTCCCCGGGCGGGATTCGAACCCGCGACCTTTGGGTTAGCAGGCGAGGACGTTACCCCGCCGCCACCGAGGCCGGCATACTTGAGGCCTTTTGCCGAGTAACAAAGGTAAGCTAATAATATTTTGATTCCAGCGAAGAATTTTCCTACGCACGTCAGTCATACTCCTTGCAACAGGGGAAGGCATGCGAGAAAGACTCCCCGTCATCTTGTCCGGTGTGAACGGAGAGACACTACTTGGCGTCCCAGCAGCTCCATTCTGTAAATGTCATAGGCGTCATAACTCGTGAATTATGGCGGATTCGCCTTACCTGTGACGGATCCGTCCGAGGAGCGATTCTGTAAATGTCATAGCCGTCTTAAGTGCTTTTTTTCCGTCATAACTTATCACGTACGGGATACCCCGTGTTAGCCGTCATTAGGGCACTGAATAGGAGTATTTTTGTTCATTACTTAAGATATTTATATGTTATCACCGTCAATTTTCCATTTATTGTATATAAAAAACATCATATTTACTCAGACAAAAGTAAAAGAGGCTAAAACGGTATTCATAATACAAAACTAATTTTAACTATAAGCGGTAAATTTTGCTTAAATAAATGTTTAACTATGTACAATCTTCTATATATATCCATAACTTTAAACATAAAACATTTATGTGGGCAAAATTTACCGCGTATACTTAAAATTAGTTTCGTATTATTAATACCTTTTTAGCCTCTTTCACTTTTCTCCGAGTAAATAATACCATGAAATATATTAATTAATCATTATAATGATACCATGCATAAATGTATGTACCTATATATTAAAATATTAGTGCCCATCACTGAGTCGCACAATCAGTCGACATTTGGGCTGTGGGCCAAGGCAACGGGACTCAATTTCGTTTGTATTTACAGAGAGTGCAGCTTCAATAAATGGTACAATTTACATATCGTACATTACTTTCATTATTCACAAATGGAATAAAGGATGATCGTTTGTATTTGCGTTTACTTGCTCGGTGGTATTTTTACATATGTTCATGCTCGGAGGTATCACCAAATTACGTCGTGTATGCAAATAGTTTTTAAACACATAATTCTGACACTATTGCTATTATTAAGTGCATACCTATTTCGCTACGATAATTGGTTTGGTAATAATGTACGAGGGATTTCTCATTTCGCTGAATACAGAATGGTATTCACTTTATTTCATAGCTGTTCCTCGCGCACATTGGCAAATATATAAGAGGGATTTCTCACTTCGTTGAAGAGTATGGAATTCACTTTATTTCATCGATGTTCCTAGCATATCGGTAATTATGTGAGGGATTTCTCACTTCGTTGAAGAGTATGGAATGCACTTTTATTTCAGTGCTGTTCCTCGCATATTGGTAATTTAAGGAATTTCTCACTTCGTTGATTATGGAATTCACGTTATTTCATCGATGTTCCTCGCGTATTGGTGTATGCGGTTCAGTTTCACGTACTACTTAGCACGTCTCACATGGACGATTATTTAAAAAACTTGTGAACGACAACTCAATAGGTATGTAAATGAGCACGGGTTATTACTACTCCCACGAACTATATTCGTTCTATCACATTATTTGACACTTAACACTTTCAAATAAGGCACAATTTTCAAATAAACAACTTCGTGCACAAATACAGATTACTCGTCTACTTTTGTTCAAATTAGTACCGCAAATACTGACCTACTATTCATCACGAGAAGTCTCCGGGATTCTTCAGCGCATATAGGTAGCGAATGTTGGACAAATTTGCCCTTATTAGTGATATTGCTCAAAATATGGGCACTTTATCATAATTACTGATAAGATAGTATATTATTTTGCATATGTTATAACATAAGATTAAATAAACTCTACGAACTTCGTTTTCATGCTTGAAACACACGCTCTATGTGATTTCCGCTAGTCAATTTTTTTAATTGGAAAAAGATGTGTCGGCGTTTTTCATTGGTTCTTCTCGTTCACGAACGGCTCGCACGGCGTGAACGAGTCCTCCGGCTTAAATCTTATGACGGGGGCTTACAGAATCGCTTTTGATTGATGACACGCCGTAGCCGACATAACTTCCCCGCAATAACTAAGACCCTTAAGACGCCTATGACATTTACAGAATCGACCTGCAGAGCTCGAATCAGGGACAGGACGTGTAGAATGCGATAGCATTTTCAAATTATTGGAGGAATGGCAAGATATTTACAAAGTGCGTGGAATCTGCTGCGATACTGCTAGCGTGAACACTGGTGAGCACATCGGGGCAGTTAAACCGCTGGAAGGCGCTCTCGGCATTGAACTTTTGAAGTTTAAGTGCCGCCACCACATATTTGAGCTAGTCCTCGGCGCAGTATTTGTTAATCTCGTTGGGAACTCCAACACTCCAGAATGCCCCAATTTCAGCAGTTTTAGAGCCGCCTGGAAGAAGTTTGATTAAGATGCCTTTTATACGTCAATGAGTTATTAATTAAAGTGTATTAATTTGAATTTCTTTCATTCATCCTTTTTTTGAAATTTTACAGAAATTCATGGCGTCCAAACGCCGCCTGATGAATATTCCCAACCCCAACGAAGTTCTTAAATTCTACATCCAAGAAGTTCAGGTACCGTTGCAACTTCGCGTCAAGTTCGCACAGCCTTTTTTATTTACAAAACCCGTTAATTGAATTATTATTGATTCCAAACCAAACAACCACGTGGGGATTATAAGAAGCTTCTAAGCTGACCATCATGTTCCTTGACGTTCCTGAGAAATCTGTCAATTCGTTCAAGAAGCCATGTGCAATCCATAAAGCTCGGTGGATGGCAAAGGCATTGTATTGCATTAAAATTTTAATATTCAGCAAATAATTTAATTTAACTGCTAAGCTCGAGAGCGCCTTCTTCCACGTGTGCTTTTTCATTACGTACTTTAGATTACTTTGTTTTTAGATAGTTTAGATAACTATGTTTTTCTCTCATAAGAATTTTCTAATATTTGTCTCAGATGTAGTGAAAGTAACATCAGGTCCCAGGGAAGTGTCATAGGTCCCTTATTATTCCTTTTGTATATAATGACATCACTACCGTTGTTACGAGCAAAATTTGCCTCTTCGCAGACGACGCATTGTTATACAGGGATCTAGGCAATGACTCTGAAAGGATTGCGTTACCAAAAGACCTAGATACTATAAATGAATGGTGCAATACTTGGCGGTTAGAACCGAATTTTAAAAAGTGCGTTATGATTTTTTGGAAAAAGAATAATTCGGTCAACGAAACGTACACAATTAAGCAAACCAACTTATCAAATGAAGAGTCAGTTAAACACTTAGGTGTGACCCTTACTCAGGACCTGTCTTGGGGGAAACACGTCCGGGAAATCAATGGACAGGCTAGTCGCAAATTGGGATTTATTAAAAGAATATTAGGAAAATGCGACGAAAAGGTTAAAGAACGATGTTATTTTTCACTCGTGAGACCTCACTTGGAGTTTTCTGCTAGCATATGGGACCCTTACGAAGTATGACTAATCACAGAAGTAGATCGAATGCAACGGAGAGCAGCAACATTCGTGAAAAGTTGTTACGATTCACTTAGCAGTGCTACCGAATTGTTGAATGAATTAGGGTGGGAATATCTAACTGATCGAATGGTGAAATACAGGTTAAATCTTATGCGCAAGTTCGAAGCAGACAATTTTATGCCGGACGTTCAGCGTATATTGCTAGTTACATTGATGGGGTGGGCTCTTACGGCTGGGCAAATACAAAAATTAAAGGGAGTCTCCAATAGCCGTAAACAATTGGCACCACTCGTCAGAGATCAGTAACCTTGCTGTGTTGGTTTGTCGGGATGGGACTTCCACAGCAGAGACCAACCCCAGCCTCTCCACCAAAATACCCTCCTGTGATAGTTTACGGGAAGAAAGCTTCCACGCCAGTGACCTTAGCCTTACGAGGGATCCCAGGTCGTAGCCTGGGATCCCTCGTAAGGGATCATCCTCCCTTACGTCATATAACCCTAAGTATCCTTAGTGGGGTCCCATTAGCCTTGCGAAGGATCCTATCTGGGTTGTGTGATTGCGGCTGTGTTGTTCACTGGCGTGGAAGCATTCTTCCCGTAAACTCTCACAGGAGGGTATTCTGGTGGAGAGGCTGGGGTTGGTCTCTGCTGTGGAAGTCCCATCCCGGCAAACCAGCACAGCAAGGTTACTGATCTCTGACGAGTGGTGCCAATTGTTTACGGCTATTGGAGACTCCCTTTAATTTTTGTATATATTGCTAGAGCCAACATACTACGGTAGAAGCGATCACAGGAATAAGATAAAGGAAATTGACTGAAGGACCGATAGATTTAAAATGTCATTTTTTCCACGCACAATAAGGGATCATAATAGTTTCGATAGATCAAGCATATGAAACTCCCACCCTCAATAGGTAGAGTAGAATTTTTACTTGTGTTTAATAACATAGCATCATTACTAACACTTCACACCGCTTATTTGTCCGGCATTATTATATGTTGTTCTCTGCATGTAGTAGTATCTCGTATAATTCATAAATTAATGGTATTAGTAATATTAACCACTATATGTGTCTTCAGCATTGTAATGCATGTTCATTTATGTAGCACTCTCCCAATTTCTAGTTAGACTTCGCACGGTTCTCCTGAATGCCTTTTGGTCTGCGCCTAGCGGCCGGGGAAACGTGCGAGCTTCCGAATTGTACTGGGACGAGTGCTACCATAGAGTTATTAAGGTACCAGAGGTGGCGCTGCCTATACTCGGCCGTAAGCGAAGGTGAAGCCGGTGGGCGTAACCGTCCGCCATATTGAGTGACCGTGATATACTATTAGCGGAATAGGCGTAAACTTAGATATTTACACCTTTTTTGTTCATAAAATGTTGAATTATGAGAACTAGGGATAGTATCGGTTAGGCAGATAATACAGAATATATTGTCAACTCCTCCAGTGGATCTTATGAAGAAACCGGCAGGTAGGAGCAATGAAAAGCATGTCGTCTGCTCTTGATGGAATGTGTTTAGTGTCTCCCAAATAAAAAATAATGAGACACCTGAAGAGTTAAGGAAATATATATAAAATAATAATTAATGCAAATGGTTTTGAATATAAAATTTACTGGCCGTTAGGGAAAAATGCGTAAAGTACGGCTTATTAGTTAGCTATTAATTGGCAAAAGAAGCAGACTTGCATAAGACTTTCGTCGTTTTGGAAAGCTAAAAAGTAAACAAAAGCAATAAACGATAATGAGTGATGATTTATAAATCATAATAGGGTCACTGACGCCTCGTTATGCGCATAAATTCCCATTCCAATGGCTATTCCGTTTGTCGTTGAAGAGCTCTGTATTTGAAATCAAAGGTTCAGTATACAATGGACTTTTGGCTTGGTAAAAGGACATTGAAAATGGCTGAATATTCGAAACTTGTCGTGCCTTTATAATATTTTGGAAGTCACAAAGTATCCCTTTATTATCAATCAGCTCCCAGAGTGCATGGAAGTATGCTAAAAGTTTGCTTTCAAAGTCTGAAGGCCGTTTTACACGGTACATTTGTTTGTACAAACTCTTCCGTGAACTCTTGCATGAGGCAAAATGTATCGTGTAAAGCAGCCATTTGTATGAACGCTTGTGAGAATGTCTCAATGCCTGCACGAGAAATAGAACCTGTTCTAATTTCGTTGAGACAAACGTACAATCTCACGTACATACGTTTGTGCAAAATCTTTCATCGTGTAAAACGGCCTTGATGAAAGATTGTTGTGCAATGTCCGATTTGCTCCGCTACCTTAACTACTTTATATGGGTATTATTAATTTATAGTATTATTTTTAAAGCAACCAGAACTTTGTTAATGGCCACACACATTCTTAAGTAGGTATAGTAACTTATCTTTGTGGTATTTATTCAGTAAAATGGAAATGGGAAGCATGAGTTGCAATGACTTGATGAATCATTAATATCATGGTAATCTATATTGAAATTTAATTTTGCAATATTTCCCACCATAAAATGCATCTATAATTGATTTAATATTAACTGTTCTACATTGATTTACATATGAGATAGAAATCCACTTCGAATACCTGTTACAAAGCAGGTCAAATTTATATTTCAAATCTATGTAGATATTTCATTTAATAGCCTCATCTATATTAACATTAGCTAAGGCAATTAATTATTTTACTGGCTTCTTAATGAGAGAACCTGAATGTAAATGGATCGTGGAACTCTGTGGATTACTCAAATTGAAACTGAACTATTACTGAAATTCAAAATTATTCACCATTAAAGACTATACCCCTTTAAGACCTCACAATTAAGAGCAAAATTGTTGGTGGCTTGAATAGCCTCGAATGTGTCTCATTTCTGAGTTCTCAGTGATTTATAGGAGTAGCTAATTTGTGAAAACATTAGACCCTAATGTTTCATTGACAATGCTGATGAAAAACAAATAATTAGTATCGAGTTTATTCCCCAATCAATAACCGTAGTTCTTGTAGGCCTGCTGCTGGCATCATTCACAACTGTCATTTGAGTTAATAATTATACCTGCCAGTATTTGAGGGAGGGATAATTTTATTGCTAAATATAAAACAACAGAAGGAAAGGACAATGGAACCCCTAAGAGTAGAGAACTCGTCTCCAGAATAGTCTTCCCGTCTCACGATCTCTTACGGAAATCAGTGTTCTTACGGTCACTCAATATGGCGGACAACTTTCACCGTGGCTTCACCTGAAATTCGTCACGCCACCTCTGTTGAACTATATACTCTAAGAGTGCTACATGCCTGTTGTGGAATCACCCCATGCCACACATCCTAGTGGTGGCTTGCACGGTACTTCGTAGATGTAAACACACCCGCTCGGAATTTCTCAAGCAGTCCTAATCCTAGCGTGAAGCCTTTGAGTCTCTAGTAGTTCCCAACCTAATCCCTCTAAAACCAGTGAAACACTTTGTACGCTCGTAGCAGCTTTTAACGAAGTGCACAGCTTTCCTTTGCATTTTATTTATTTTTCGAATTAAATATTTCTGTCCAGCGTCCCAAATGCTGGCAGCGTATTCGAGGTGTGGCCTTACCAGAGCAAAGTAGCACCTATCTTTCACATTTTCATCCTAGGAAATGTCTACTACTACCGCTTGATAATTCTTAGTTTCATTAAGGCTGTGCCGCATATGTTTGATATGTGTGTTCCCCACGATAGGTTTGAAGTTAAGGTGATTCCCAGATATTTCACTTCGTCTGGCGACTTTATGTTTACTCCACCCGCAGTGTAGACATGGCGTTGGTGTGTTGACTTGCTCAAGAACTGTACTGCAGTGGATTTCCTTACATTAATACCATCCAAGAAGTTAAAAATATTATCAGAGGCTTGAATTCCAATAACTCAAAATGTATAGGGGTCATTCCATGACAAAGCACCGACAAAAATGCAAAAATTGCCCTCACTATCTCAAATTTGCACGAAATGTTTTGTGGGTTTTCCTTATAAGGCCCGAAGTTTGCATATACAATTTTTATGAAAGATGCAAATTTTTCGGAGATAGGGGATATGAAAAATTCGGCATTTGTAAAAACAAGTCCCTGAATTTTCCCATTTTTTCAGATCTAAGAAATCTAAAAGTTCAGGTATGAATCATTTTGTATAAAAAACATTAGTGCATCATATTTAACGGTCAAGTTTGAAAATTTTAAATTTTTTGAAATTAAAAAAAATTTGAAAGTTTAAAATTAAATTTTCAAGTAAATTAAATACTCAAGTAAATTGCTAATATACGCAGAATTTTGTTTCAACTATAAGCTATGAATTACTCGCTGAAAATAGTTGTCGTTGTGGCTGAGTGCGTTAAGGCGGAAGAATGGGGGTCAGACAGGACATACAAAATCGTTAAGTCCCCGGTGCGCGCCTACCGGGCGTGGAATTTTTTTTTTCGGTCGTATATTTTTTCGGAAACAAAGCAAGGTGCTCGAACCCGTACATGTACAACGGTAACTACAGCATTTTAGTTTTCAAGCTATTTTCTGGATGTAGAAAAGAGATCTTCAGATTTTCAGATCGAAGAAAGCTAGAAAGTTCCGGTATGAATCATTTTGTATAAAAACATTAGTGCATCATATTTAACGGTCAAGTTAACAGGCATAAGATGTCACATCTTCACGACGTCTTTTGGACCTACCTCAGGAGGTCTTCATTGGGTTATGGTGGTGGGAAGGGGATACGTCTTTTTCACCAAGGCTCAAGTGGACATTTTGTCCATTCAATGCGATATCTTCATTACCAGTCCTGTCATAACACATTCATTAGGAGCTTAAGTCTACCTAATACTAACCTTTACATGTAAAAATATCACCACAAGAACACACGCAATACAACACAGCACATATACATATAACATTTGTAATCACTGAATTGCCAGTATTAAACTGTCACACACGATAAACCTTTGTTTCAATATTCTCGACCAGTAATACGTCTCTTGCACAAGTGAAACTTAGTGATACCAACTGTAATTGAAAATTGACTTTAAGTGCTACAGTCGGATAATTTGCTTTCAATCCTTACAGTCAAAAGAAAACGTTGATCGGTTCAAACCATGGTATTACTAATAATAAGTATTAGTAATACCATGGTCACAGTTAATATCCACTAAAAATCAATTCAGTGCAGTTCCAACTTGCCATAAACAATTAACGGGAGAGTGGTACCTACTTGTTTTACATACAGCTAATTATAATTGCCACAGCTGACGACTTGAATTGCTTGCCAGGGGTAAATAGAATTGTTGAAACAGACTAAATTTCTTTTAGAATTTATAACTTCTTTTGGCCCGTTGGGCACTTTTGGCATGGGGGAAAAAGAGCAAACTCGCGTCACGTACCGTACCGCACTTTTTGCTTCGGCGACGTAGTTCCAATACCGTCGTCAGACGGCAGCACCGCTGTCCTAACAGTGCGATTAACTACCACCAGATGGTAGGACAAGCGGTAAGCGGGAAAAAGTGCACCGTTTAAATTGCGTATCATAATTCCCTGTTCGTATTCTTTACCGAATTTTGAAATTTAAAGGCTATTAGTTACTTTAGTTATCATAAGCCAATACTTTCTTTCCTAGAATTCTGTAGAAATAGTAATGAAATAAGTCAAATTATTCATGAGAATAATGAAAATAACACGCGAGAAAATGATGAAGATGAGGAAATGGTGATTGAAGATGTAACCAATGATGATGAGAATTGTTAATTTGAATAATTAGAATAGAAACATAATTAACATAAGAGATATAAATGAGTGTTATATTATTCCGACGCATGTACAATACCTATTTTTCAGATAAATACATATTTTGTCAACAAAAAATCAAATTTAAATAAATGGAATATTCATTTTTTTTTTAACATTGTACCTTATTCTCCTTTTTTATTCAGGAATATAAATCGGTCAAAGAAGTTTTCACTTCCAGCGTGTGGTCCTAAGCACACCCAATTTTTTAAAAAATGTTGGCTATGAGACTTAATAAATGCATTTTTAATGACCAATGTGAAGCATAATTTCATGAGTAATAAACCATGAGGTGTTTTCATTATGTTTTAAGAAACCGAATCCACCTTATGGTACTATGTATATGATCTGTATTAGTAATACCATGGGTTCAAACTATATTCAAAAATAAAGTTTCGCAGCATTCTAGGCTACTATTTATGATCAGTGTCCATATATACAGAGTTTTGAATGATTTGTGGTCCATAAAATATGCCACTCTTCAATATTTTTTAAGAATTAAGGGTATTTCTAATATCTTATTAATTATGCTTAAAATCACAAACCAAGAGCACTGCGTAAGAACAAAACAAACCTTCGAACGTATTGCATAACTATGTCTTCAATTGTTTTCGAAAAATTGCCCACAACTCCACGGAAACCGGCATATAACGCGGTAGCTGTTCACATCGGTCATGGTTAGAGCATATTAATCACGAATGGTCATACGAGAGCAGCGTTCGTAACGATTTTGTATCAATCACGAATTTCCTGAGAGATCAATGATCGTAGGCAACTTGTACAGATCGGTAGCTGGAACAACATTCAATCATGACCTTACGATCACGATTAATTCACAAGTGGGAATGATTGACGTGACCGAGATCTCTCAAACGACCGACTTGGCACATCACTAACTCAGATTGATAAAAGTCATCCCCACATCCTTAACGAAATAATTAGTATCCACGCTAATCTTGCCGCATTTTGACTACGCCGATGTAGTGCACCAATATTTGTCTCAAGAATTATCATTAAAACTTCAGCGTTTGCTAAATTCGTGCATCGGATTCATTTTTATTCTACAGATATCGGATCATATCGCTAACTACATTAATATACTATCTTGGTTAAAGCTTACCGTTAGTGACACACGTCTACTTCATTCAATCTATCTACTTTGTCAAATGCTTAACAAATACAACTCACTACCTATTGGACGATTTCAAAACTCTAGACCAAGTTCACAAAACAAAGACGCGAGGGAATAAAAAAACTGGTTATACCTCACCATCGAACGGTCATCTACAAATAAATCATTCACTGTAACTGCCTGCCGCGAATGGAATAGCCTTAGTCTAGCCTTACAAGAAGCCCCTTCAATTTCATCATTTAAAAGAGCGTTACATAAAACACTCCTAAAAGCACAAATAAATAGCACGTAAAAAACGTCAGGATATCACGGTTATATCATATTAACACACCTACGAGTCTGAACTATCTAAAACACATCTTATCCATGAAATTTCACTTCTTGTAATGGTTTAACTTTGTTATTTTCTTTATCGTTCTCTATAGTTACGCATGATTTAACTGTTTATTAATTTTATTTTATCATATTACTAAACGTTAAATATGCTAATTATTAGTATTAAACTAACCACTGAATCGTATTCCACCAATTTTCATATTTTGATTATTTAGGACTTTTGTAATTAATGATTTGTAATTTTTTAATATTTTATTTCACATTTATTTGTGCATAGAAGCTCCCATTTTCTTTCTTTCTATATACTTCTTAATTTTTTTTCCTTTAAAGTGCATTAGCTCTCTCTAATAGTAGGTTTTCGCAGGTTTTACACACTCCCCTTCACGAGTGGGCGTTTTCCTGCAATGGGTGTATTCGCTAATCAGCTCCTGATTCTTTGCGCTTATCCCACAATCGCGTAAACTTTCCTACGATTTTTTATCCCAGTATTTCATTCTAAAATATTGATGGTCATTTTATTGTTCTTTTTCTATAATTTTAAAAGAAAAACGTAACTGTATCATAGATGTATTTGACGATGGCCTTCGTGACCCTTAGATGGTAGAAGGGACTGTCTAACCAGCTTCCTCCCCATTTGGCAGAGACTGGCATGAGTGCCGTTCTCGCCTCAGGCGGTGGGGAGAGGCTGCCTGTGTCGGTGAGGGTGGTCTGGCCGGTGGTGTGTTCCTCTGAACTGGCGGTTTGTGGAGAGTTTCCTTTTTCGCAGGTGGTTGGCATAATCGCGCAAATTCTGCTACGATAGATGGTGGTGTTCTGAGCGCATCTCACACCACGAAGAGTGCATCCTTGCCATATACCCCCTGCGATCGGGCTCGCTGGCAGCATGGCATGCGAGAAGTTCGTCCCTTAGTGCTTCTGTCTACTGCATACGAGCTCCCTTCTGAGGTGGTGAACTGATGTTGACACTTCAACGCTACTGGGGCCCCCATAAGAGAGGGGCCGGTTGCGGGTGGCTTTCCTGGTTTCTTTCTTGGGACTATATTGCTTGTGGGGTGGTTAGCCCCACACGCAGTCGTCCACCATTAGCCGGCAAAAGCCGTTATCAGGTCGCCACGTGGCGGCTAATGGTCCAGTTTTCGTACACAAATTATTATTGTCAATAGTCGTAGTTTAATTAACCTTATTAGGGAATAGTGTAGTGCATGTTGGTTACATCTCACCTCCTGCCACACATCCTTTAGGTGGTTATTAGGTGGTTATCCATTGACTCGATGTATATTACACTTATACACTTACACTTATTATTATAGGGGGGTTCTAATATGATGTTCTCCGTGTCACTCTTAAAGATATCTATTCTTAATTGCTCAAGTAATCTAAGCCTAGCGGGCAGCCTCAGAGTCCCTAGCGGCTCCCAGCCTAATTCGTTTAACATCTGTGTAACGCTGTCTGTACGCCCGTAGCAGTTTTTGACGAATCGCGCAGCTTTCCTTTGTATTTTATTAAGTTCCCGGATTAAGTCTTTCTGCACCGGATCCTATATGCTCGCTGCATATTCAAGGTGTGGCCGGACGAGTGCGAAATAGCACCTCTCTTTTACTTTTTCATCCGAAAATCTTCCCACAATACGCTTGACGAATCCTAGCTTCTTCAGAGCTCTGCCACAAATATTTCTTATATGTGTTCCCCACGATAGGTTCGAGGTTATCGCAACTCCCAGATACTTCACTTCATCTGTCGCCTTTATGTTAACACCATTCACAGCATATACATGGGGATAGTTGGACGACCTCCGCAAGAAATGCACCGCCGTGCATTTGCTCAGATTAAGTTCGAGTCCCCACTCTTGGATCCACACATGAACGTTGTTTAAATCCGATGATAGAATTTCAAAGTCAAGAGTGATCACTAATTTCGCGACAGATGACAGCGTCGTCAGCAAATAAACGTATTTTACAGCTAATTCGAGAGCATATGTCATTTATGTATATAATAAACAAAAGAATAAAAAACAAAATAAATATCGCCCGATGCAAGACCTCAAAAAAAAAATAACTAAGGTAGGCCATTGCGCATGTCGCTGGCTACGTGACGTCATGCGTGACGTCGACTGGATTGCATTTTCGCCGGGCGACGCTTGCGTCCGTAGCAAGGAAGCAGTTTGCTCTGGTTTACACTTCTAGAGTCAAGCGACAATGTCTTTTTGTGCGGTATTTGGATGTAGCAATAGCTTTCGTAAATCCAAGGGAAAAGTGACGTTTTTTCGTTTCCCGAAGAATTTGGAGAGGAAAAGTAAGTGGATTCACGTCTGCCGGAGACGAGACTACTATTCAGCTTCGTTCAACTAAACTTTATCTTTATAGAGATGCCAGTTCATAAAACCCTAAAACTTTCAGATAACATAAATGTATTAACTAAACAAGCTAAATTTTGAATGCCTGTTTTTTTATATGGTTAAAGCTATCAAATCTATTACACAGTAGTGATACAAAATTGCCATTCTAATACTAGCATATATCATCACATTAATACATAGTCAATGGCTCATTCTACCTCGTAACAAAGATATTTACCTATTTTAAACACCGATGAATGATTAAAAATCGTTATTTACATATAGTAGGTACATATATCAATTTCCTCCAGTTTTGCTTAATAAAATACCACTAGGCTTTTTCCCGAGTAGATTTTCTCTTCAACTCATTAACCACTTATATCTTCACTTATTGCTTAAGTATTCTAAATATTTCATAGGGGAATAGTTTATCCAAATTCTGAATACTAATTTTAGCAACTCAATAACCGTCTTTCTCATATCCTCTTTGAATAAGATTTATGTTCTCTCAGTCTACACTTTTCAAAAACCTCTTTTAAATATTTAATATAATCTTTTAAAATATTCTTGAGGATTTTGGTCAATTCAATTTAAATTCAACTCAACTTCCCAACGTTTCTGTTTATTTTTAAGCCCGCATCAAGGCATTCGTTTATTAAAAAATAAATTCATATTTCAAATCCTGGTTAACATGAAAACAATACATATACCACAATATAACACCCAATGAATTCAGTCACGGTAGCCTGGCCTGCGGAATTTTCGACAACAGATACGGGCTATTGATTCCCATCCAGTATTTTATAGTCATGCCCTCGTCTAATAAATGCACGAAATAATTACATTTTGACAAAAAATATATATAAAAAGAACAAAATAATGACTACTAATGTTTTAGAATGAATCAATAGGAATGCAAAAAGAGTGTAGAAAGATATACACGATTGTGTGAAAAACGTAAGAAACTGATATTCCTGACGATAAAATCCACCGCAGTAAAACTCCCACGCATGAAGGGAGCGTGAAAAACCTGCGAAAACCTACAGATAGATAATGGTTATGTACCTAAAAAAACGACGTATGAAGTATAAAAGAAAGAAATAATTCAAACCCCCTGCGAGAAAATTTACTTTATTTTGTGGCATTTTTTTATACTTC
This sequence comes from Pyrrhosoma nymphula, assembly GCA_963573305.1. Taxonomy (NCBI): domain Eukaryota; kingdom Metazoa; phylum Arthropoda; class Insecta; order Odonata; family Coenagrionidae; genus Pyrrhosoma; species Pyrrhosoma nymphula. Next base: position 91,696,960 of record OY754332.1, on the reverse strand, counting down.
CCCACCACCTTTTTTTTCAAATTCCCCTCTTTGGACATGTTTCCCCTCTGCGGGCTGTTTACCCTCCGGAATTAGCCGAAGGATTTATATATCTATAACGACATGGCGCCAACGACGGCCAAAATACCTACGACTCCAAAATGCAGCTCCTACCAACAACTCCTGCCACGCCTTTTGCCGCGCCTTTACCTCGCCAGGTCCTGCATTGTTCACATAGCCCCTGAAATGAGGAAGGATTCCAAAAATACGGTCATTCTGTCCAAGGCACTAAGGCTGTGATTCTGTACTCTGCGGCCGAAGCCAGAAAACAGTTCCTGTTGCTCCAATTGAAAACTTCTACACCATCTATCACCCATCCCAGTATTTCGTCCCCTCCAAGGCTACCAATCGCTTATATCCTAAGCTAACCCATTCCACCTCGTCCTTGCCGACTAACTCCCTTCTCAGTTGACTCACCCCTGAGAACGCCCTCTCTTGCAGTTGAGACGGCGACCGAGTAACATTGTTATATGAACCTGCTGATTTTCAATCAATTGTACTTAGAGAGAATGTCAACCTCTCGTACTTGTATATCTTAATCATTTTCTGAGTGGAAACTCTCATAACGGTCGCCTGGCACCCGACCAGTTGTTAATTTGGTTGGTTTTGTGTGTGAAATATATTGGTAGTTCAGTTATTGATTGATAATACTTGTATTTCGTTCAATTTCCTCATTTGTCTCACCCAAGCTTGGAAAGAGTTTGTTTTAAGGGTGTTATCGGCGAGTAAAACTATTTCCCTTCTCTCCATAGCGCTTCAATTTCCAAAATTAAAGGGGGCGAGGCCCCTATCGCTACCATTTTCAATGAATGTATAAAAGTAATACTTTTAACCTTTAGTTTTTCAGAGAAAAATCTCGCCAAATGCGACTCGAGAGGTAACTAGTCAGATGGCTGATGGATAGATACTCACTAAATAGCCACTGGATATATAGTCGCTGGATATTCTCTATTTTGCGCAGAGTATTGTTAAAAATGGTCATAAAGGCACTTACATGAACTGCAAAGTATTGTAAATTATTCCGAGTTTATAAGCGTGGAAAGTACGGAAGTTCATGAATATTTTATGGACATAAAAATGTGCGACAGGAGGGCTTTATATATGCAAAATTGCAAGTGACGAGCGCATTTTTAGCGAAGGATCATCATAAATCTAGAGATCCCCATTTATCTAATTTGTTCAATAAGTCAATCCAGCCAACAGCCAGTCTAAATAGAGTTTTACGTAATATGGAAGGTTCCATCACTTTCATTCCACTCAATTCTGTTTCTGTCCACAATAATCCTCGTATGAAGAATGCTCTCTTTTTTACCTACACTGACGTAAAATATTTTACCGTGGATTCGAAAATTTTTAAGTGGTTTTCAAGAAATGCTCTGAAATGTCCAGGACTTTTTCTATATCGACGAAATTCCCCGACTTTTCCCGGTTTTCCAGGTCAGCGGACACCCTGATTCAGGATACTTTCCCTTCAAAGTTTTTGTTTCGAAAATAGAACAGCTCTATCGTTGATCAATTCACCAAATAGTAATAGATTTCTTAGCACTCTCCAGGCTTTCACATTGATTTACGACGAAAAAAAAAAACAAATTGATCTATTTAACTGTTCTCTCAACATCAAGTACCACGGAAAATAAAAAAAATTACGGCAATTCCACTCGGTACCTAACACTTACTTGAGATATCTCTAAATTTATCTATTTTAATTGAATTTCGACATGGTCATCAGGTATTGAGAAATAACGGTAGAGTCCTCATATCTTAAGGTGGCTGGTCTAAAAAACCAAAGTGAACAGATTTTCTTAAAAATTTCCAAATGTGTTCCTTTTTGGATATTCTATGGAATATCGAAGAAAAAACGGGGGATCATCGACATACTTTTTGCGATAATTTAGATTCTTTTGACATGGATTCTTCTTATGGCGCTCTCCACTCCTATAGGATAAATTACGCACTTTCTCCATTCCTACAGAACAGATTTTAACCAAAAACTGATATAATGTAGCTCTAATAAATTAAAATCTATTCTGAAAAAATCATTTAATACTATCGACTGAAAATTTTCGTAAATACGATTAAAAAATATGCATGCGAGAAATTCAAATGTCGCGCGCGGCTATGTGGTGTAAAGTTGGCAACGTGACACACGAAAGTACGGGACATGCCTTAGAGTATATAGTACCTTAATAACTCTATGGGACATGCTAAGCAGAGACACGTGTTGCAGAATGGACGCTGTTGCCTGATTAAAAACGAAAGATTAAATAATTTATAGAAACATATTTTAATACTAGTTTGCATTCGAGTGACAATACATCTTCATTAAAATACTTATTTTGAATCCTATGGCCACGGGTGTGAAGTATTTCGGAAAATTAATTTCGCAAGAATCAATTACGAAATGAATCAAGTCTGCATTTAAGCAAATTTTTATGGCAATGTGTAAATTTAAAGGACAATATTTCAGAATGTACTTAAGACAAAAGTCATTCCTACTGAATATAGTATAACTACGACCTATTATTTAAATTTTAAAAGAGCATTAAAATTTAAGTAACTAAATTTCTCAATGACTAACGATTACCCGACCAGCCACCTTAATCAAAATAAATGGAGCTCGACTCAGTATAAGTAAACACACATTCATGGCAAAACTTCCGAATTGCATAAAAATCACCTGTCCATACGTATTAATGCAGACTTGAGATGTACCTCATCGGCATATCAATACTTCTACCAAAACCTCCCTCTTCCACAGGAAACGACTTGCCCAGAACATCAACAAACACCGTCGACGTAAAATTTCGCTGGAATAAAAGAGATATTAGTGCACACAATTACGAAACTCCATAAAAACCGCGTCTATCTCAGTCACGCAACGGGCGAATGTTGGACTGACGTTTGTTTACTTTTCCATATTCACGGGTCACGAATCGTTTAGAGCACATATCCCGCTTGCCGGAAGATTAACAGCAGGCCATCGCGTCGTCTTTGGCGAGAGAACTTAATTCCGAACTTTAATTAGAAGTCAGCGAGAGGGTTCGTGATTATATCAGTTACCAAACCTTCGCACTTCCCTCTCCCCCAGGGACCTATTCATCTTTGATCCTCTACCAACACACGCAAGAGCGTACAAATTCTAAAGGCTGAAAAAGCTTGGCAAAATCAGCGGCCAATTTCACCCGGAGATTGAATTTCGAGAAACGAATTCCGTGACTAGGAGTGATCGGAAGAAGCCTCTCTGCAACTATTCTTACGAGTCTGACAAACATTTAACTTAGCCTACTTTACAGAGATTAGTAACGGGAAAATCACTGATCAAATGAGATGGGCGCGTCTTTAAATCGGGGTCTAAAAACAGACGCTCGCGACTCTATGCTCTCAATGCATTTAAGAGTTTACGAATGCGATCATCTGCGGCGATCAAGATTTATCAACGACATCCAGGCCTCATCTGAACAAGCCGAGCGTTAACTTGCCACAACCCATTGAAACACTAAAATCTCTTTGTTCCACACTAACACAAATACAGGATCAATGCGAAATTAAACGACTGACTAACGTGTGGATAGCTTCCTCCAAAAAGATGAATTGTACATACGTATGACCATTGAGGCGCATGATTTATAGCTGGTAGATAAACACAATACATAAATACATTAAAGACGACGGAAATGGGCTGAGAGAACAAGCTTGAACGTTTATTTGGTGCACGATTAGCATTCCCTCGTGCTTGACAGCGCAAACGCAAGAGGTCTTTGCCCGGGGGGATCGGGGAGCGGCGGACCCCATTTACACTCATTTATCTCGACATTTTCTGGGCAAATAATTTCAAAGCATAGAATGACAGCATCACGATCTGTATTGGCCGACTTCTATGAAATATTCATCCTAGTTATTGGCCTGAGTACGTAGACGTTTAGACAGGCAAGAAAGGAGAGAAATAACTTCCTTGGGATAGACCCTGTTCACTGTTCCATTCAAACTCTGCAACTTAGGGATTAAAAAATATCTTTAACAAAACCAGCTAGCCCACTACATAAATTATAATAGGATTTTCATTTTTTCCCAATGATAATGCGGTAAAAATCCGCAGCTACTCCTCTCTCCCACAGTAAGTTTATCTTTTTTAAGCTGTGTTGTTTGATAGCAATGTCTTGGGCTCCTTACATCTATCGTTGTTGCTGCTCGGTACTCAAAATTTCCCTCATAATGTCCAAGATGATGGTTTCACATCAACGTTGCATCAAGTCAAATGCATTATTTTCCATAAGTAGTCTTGGAAATGCGTAAGCCAAAGTGAGCTATGCACAGTCACTTCTAAAGTCGATCCACACGACGATAGCGACCGTCTCCACCGAAATTGAACTCAAGTGTATAGCTAACACGTTCCCACCGGAAGGTAACTGACTTATGTGACTGATGCAAATTGACTTTTTTGCATTGCTAACCTCCAACCACGAACTGCCCCATTAATCCCCCTTTCATAAATAATTCACCGGCGGAAGAACCCGCGAAGCCTTTTCAGGTTAAGGCTGAGAGTGTTCAGTATCTCTTAAGTCCTGCACACACGGAGACATTTCTATCGTCATTGATGGTGCAAGAAGTGGTTTACTCTCTCCGGGTGAACAACCAAACTGAATTCCATTCACTGACCTGCAGTAGAACCGCTTGCAAATACCTTGTTCTGGTCAGGATTAAAACACGTTCCATTTTTCAGGTGATCTGGCATAAAAGTTCAGCATTCATCTATTTAGTGACTACAGAAATAAAATTTATTTTCTGAGTAATTACGCTATCTATTAGTATGCTTGCCGTTCCAAAGCATGATAATATTAATAGAGTGGACCTCCGCTTTACGATGGGTTCTCTTTACGATGGATTCACTTTACAATCTGCATGCTAGGAATTTTGAAGCGCGCTGATTTTGCGCGCACCCTTTAAAAATCCCCATTTCGACGATTTTTTACGCCCATGATTTGTTATTCAGTATTCTAAGCCTTATTTGTTGATGGATTGCATTTTTTATCATAGCAAAATTTACACATTTAATGATACGTGTTATTTATTATGAGCTGTTCGCGTGATTAGAGCAAATCGAGCCAAATTTGTGGTGAATAGCGCTGCTACCAATCAGCGCCATCGAGATGATTCAACATTCATCACGTAGTCAGGATCACATTTATGATAATTCAGATTAAGGCTTTCATTAGCCATTATAAAGACATTCTGTTTACCAACTTGTAAAAATATGAGAACTTCCGCCGAAGAGTAACTTATTGCAAGAGCGCATTACCTACCAACGAAGTGATATGATACCTTAATAGATACAGCTGGATCGAGATGCTAAATCACATCAATGTAACGAGCTAAATTATATCGTAACATTTCTCCGTGAATGATAGAGCCAAACTGTAATGGGTTATCTAAATTTGCATCAAAATTCATGCACCTAATGACTTCGCACCGTGACACCGAGAACATCTGCGTCGTACTGCCATCTACTACCATCTACTTTTTTTTAGTAGGTCGCTGATGCGCTCAACTGTTTTGCTCAACTATTTTGTTAATAGATTACTTGGCAAGTGCGACGAGTTAGGGAAATCAGCTACTTCTTCCTCGTTAGACCCCACTTGGAATATGCTGGCGGTATTTGGGATCCTCATGAGACAAGCTTGGAAACTGAGTCAGAACGCGTGCAACGAAGATCGGCAAGATACGTTAAAGGCCGTTATGATAATCTCGTTAGTGTTACTGACCTTTTGCAGCAACTGGGATGGGAAACGCTTTCAGACCGTCGATTAAATTTAGACAATCTTTTATGTAAGTTCCAAACCGGTCTATTCTCTGACGACGTTGATAATATTTTATGAAATCCGACATACTACGGTAGATCAGATCATGAGAATAAAATTAAGGAACTAGACTGCAGAACGGACAGATTTTAAATGTCATTTTTCCCACTAACTTTAAGGGACCATAACAGCGGCCAATGAGACTTTTATCTAGGTTTGTCGATAAGTAGTGTAGCTCTTAGTAGTACTCCCTAATACTTGAATCCTTATCTGTTACCTAGTACTAGCAGCACGCCGTGCATGTTTTTTTACATAAGTGTTGAGTCTCTGTCCATTTGTATAGTTGAAAAATACATATATATTTACGGCCCCTCTCCATTGTGATAATATCTGTAGTGTAGTGTTGCATGCTTGTGAGGCTTCGCCTCGTGACAAGCATTAGCGATTTATGCTAATGCATAATTAGTCGTAGTTACACCAACTTTAGGGTATAGTGTAATGCATGTCGGTGAATGAACACACCCCTGAGGTGGCTTGCAGGGTATTTTGTAGATGTAGATGAACTGTTATGTGAATATCAGCTCTTCCATGCGAAGTGGTATTGCCGACGAAGGGAGTAGTTCGCGCAGTGTTCTTTTCCAGCCACATTTACCATTCGATTACCTGAGTAGTTAGCTGATAGAAATATGTAAGTAATGAATTTAAGGTTTTTATTTTGCTTTTACCCCCCCCCCCCCCCCCCCCGACCGAACATGACCTCCCTCCTCCCCTTTTTCAAATCCTGGGTACGCCCATGAGTACTTTTGAAAGGAACAGATAAACGATATCGAATTATAATTTGACTTCGAAATCACTCTCTAAATCAAACTAAGCGCCAATGAGGGTTGCTTGCCATTAGATCGCAATATCTCACAAAAAAGAGAGACACTTCTGAGATTCGCACCCGGGTCTTCGGGGTAGGAGCCAGAGCTCAAGCTATCATACCAACCCGATTCCCAACAATAAGAACATTCCGCGCGATTCTTACATGGCGCTTTTGCTGCAGCTGAGCGCACAATACGCACATCCTGTGATAAGACTGTAGTCCAGCCAATGAAGGAGTTGTAGAGGACATGGAAGAGGACAGAGACCGTACGTCAGGGATGTGTTAGGGGTTGATAGGACGTAAACATAATTAAAATATCCAGACCTAATCTAGGTGGTGTGCGACGGGGAGGGGGGGGGGGCGCAGAAGGTCCCTTTTTTTCGTTTTTCGCTCATATCTTGAAAACGGTGCGTGGTAGCGAAATTATTACTGATTATGAAATTAAAGCTGTCAAAATGTACTACAAAATAGTCCCTTATACATATATTTCTATTCCTCATAGTTTTATGTGGAACTTCATTTTTTATGTTATCTTCAACTGGTTCAAAGTTACAGTAATTTGAAATTTCTGGGGAAATTCCGGAATTTCGTAAGAAATCCGCACATCGCTCTTTCCCATTAAGGATATCCTGAGTCCAGTGTTCGATAATAACGCATACCCACCTGGTGATAACTTTCTTGAGGACACGAATAGTGTTCCCCCACCCCTTACACTGTTCCTATGGGAGGTGTTGAAAAACACGAAGCGTCGAGGAAACGAGAAAGAAATGTATCGCTACAGCACCCGCCATTACCTCTGTGCTTCGACCGTGGACGTTCCTGTCCTCAATATTGAGTAGCCTCTCCCTCCTGCTTCACAGAAGATTTGCTTCTAAAAGCTTGGTTAACCGTCTCGCAAGTTTGGGATTCTGTTCATCTTACTACGAATCCCGAGATTTAGAAATTTTCTCTACGGTCCATGCTCAACCAGTCTTCAAAATACGATCATTCGACTAAATTGTTTTTCACCATGCTGATTTTAAAATACCATTGACGGCCAGAATACTTTACACTCTATGGGTGGTAGTATTGTTGGAAGGGAACTAGTGAGTGGAAACCCCAAATTTTGGCCACGAACCACCACTGAATGCACCCCTCTGTAATTTCTTCTCCCAACGCCCACGACAGCTTTATAAATGAGATATAACCCTAGATAAATGGGAAAGAGCGATGTGCGGATTTCTTACGAAATTCCGGAATTTCCCCAGAAATTTCAATGACTGTTACTTTGAACCAGATGAAGATAAAATATTAAATGACGTTCCACATATTACTATGATCATTACATTTGACAATCGTGGTAGCCTACACTGTGGGCCATATTCTGTATAATACGAAAACAGGTTACCGAACTTCCTCACAGAAAGTTGAAGCAATGACTTGTAGCCAACTTTTTGAAGTGTTAACTTCTTTTGGCCCGTTGGGCACTTTTGGCATGGGGAAAAAGAGCAAACTCGCGTCACGTACCGTACCGCACTTTTTGCTTCGGCGACGTAGTCCCAATACCGTCGTCAGACGGCAGCACCGCTGTCCTAACAGTGCGATTAACTACCACCAGATGGTAGGACAAGCGGTAAGCGGGAAAAAGTGCACCGTTTAAATTGCGTACCATATTTCCCTGTTCGTATTCTTTACCGAATCTTGAAGTTCAAAGGTTATTAGTTAATTTGGTTATCATAAGCCATTACTTTCTTTCCTAGAATTCTGTAGAAATAGTAATGAAATAAGTCAAATTATTCATGAGAATAATGAAAATAACATGCGAGAAAATGATGAAAATGAGGAAATGGTGATTGAAGATGTAACCAATGATGACAAGAATTGTAAATTAGAATAGAAATATAATTAACATAAGAGATATAAATGAGGGTTATATTATTCAGACGCATGTACAATACCTATTTTTTTCAGATAAATACCTCTTTTGTCAACAGAAAATATAATTTACATTTTTGGAATATTCATTTTAAAAAATCATTGTACCTTATTCTCCTTTTTTATTCAGATTTATTTGGGAATATAAATCGGTCAAAGACGTTTTCACTTCCAGCGTGTGGTTCTTAAGCACACCCAATTTCTTTTTCGATTTGGGACCACTGTGAGATAGCATGTACTTCCACATGTATGTACATAGTGTGAAAAAAGTGAGTATACATAAGTCTACTGCATATTTAGTTCATTAAGCCCTGGTTACACGATACATTAACCTGTACAAGTTAATGTGTGAATGTATGAACGCAAGAATGAACGATAAAATTCACCGTGTAAACACACCAAAATGTACAAATTCATGAACGCGTGAACAGAAAATAGAACCTGTTCTAATTTTGTGCATGCATTCGTACAAGCTGCGCTCGTCATTCTGTGACACCTGGTGGTAGATAACGGAAATAATGTTTTCTGCTCGAATGGTGTTTGTATACTTCTAAATTTTGGTTTGTTTGCGTTTGATTCAGCTATTAGTATTTATTTGGACCTCTGCTCCACTAAGACTTCGCTCTACTATTTGAACTTGGCACTGTTAGCACTTCCTGGAATACCTGTGCGCTACGTTTATTGACCTCTCCTGTTATAGACCATTGCCCCTCGCCTGGACTACCCTCCTACACATTCCGTCGGAATTAGTAAAATAAAGGTTCAGATGCATTAATTAGAAGAGCATTCCTCGTATTTTGCGTACTTTTCTATTTCTTTTCAGAGCTAAACGCTTTCTCAACAAGGCCATGAATGCCGGGAGGGCTAGTCCAGTGCCAGCACAGTGAATTTCATACAAAATGCCTTGTTTATGCGGTAAATATTTAAGTAGCTCGCGCCACGAGTGTGTGATTGGCCGTTATTACTTAGTATTTTACTTCAACAACAATTCATGCTTGTACGACTCTCACATAGTTATATTTTCTCGGGTACTTAGTTTACTGGCAGAGCATCCAAGAAACAGCTTCGTGCTCGAAACTGGATCCTGGAACTGGAGCTGTTTTTAACTACGTCCAATTCTACATGAAAAACCTAATGATGATTGACATGATTCACAGGCGTGTGAATTTCACACATTCAGGGTAGGGGTGTCAGTTCCTTTCCCTGGGCCACCTCGCACTCCGAGGACTTTTCGCGCGTTCAAAGGCTTCACCCGGATTTGAACCCGGGAACCTTCGATCAGTAGCCAAGCGCTCTACCCACTAGGCCACCACGCTCCCCCCAATACTACCAACCAATTCCAATAATACCACCGAATTCCTTTCCCTAACGTGCCGAGGATAACTTAATCTATGTTTTTAAGTTCCATTATGTTACTACCCATGATGGTTAGAATTTATTCATGAATTGCATTCAATACATATATCAGGGAGTGTTTAAATTTACAGTATCCCTGACATATATATTCACAAGCGTTCTTTTCGATCCTGTATAAAAAGGGTTTTTTATCGCACTTTTTCTCAACAGGAAATACCTCACGTATCATACAGCTAACATTTAAATAAGATTTTTATCCAATGTATTCGTTCTACTACAATTATTTGATTTTCGAGGTAACAAATATGCCTCACCATAACTGCGATATAATTCCCGAAGCGTATAAAAAAGGACATATACCCTACATCCCAATTCCATTCGAGTAATTATCATCTGAGGAACTACCACTCGGGAAAACAAATGCGGAATTTGCGATTATTACCGCTGAAAATCTGAATTTGAATTATTAAGTATATTTTATTATAATATGCTTTATGGTACGTAGTCTATGGGTAAGTTGACTTTATGAACGCTTGAATGGTTTGAATGTTGCGCTTAGTAAAGAGAAAAACAACAACAATCGCAAATGCGTACCCTGAAAATTGTGCGAATGCCTGTGCAGATCCATGTACCGTGTAACCACTGATTCATCCATTCGTTCACGCAAGTGTACATGAATCCGTTCACGCAAATGTACATGAAACTATTCACGCGAATTACATGAACTCGTACGCGTAACCAGGGCTTTACACACATTTTCTTGCCATTTATGTATATGAATACTGCATAAAGCTATATAAATAATATAAAACCCTAGAAAAACCCTCTGCCACACACCCTAATGGTGACTTAATGGTGCACGGTACTTCGTAGATATAGATGAAAAACGGGGAGGAGCGATGTGCAGTGTTCTTACGAAATTCCGAAATTTCCCTAGAAATTTCAAATTGCTGTAACTATTGACCCGTTTAAGATAAAGTATTAAATGATGTCTTCTTTTAAAGCTAATGTAATTCTCTACAACTACGCTCCTGAGGACTTTGCTGTAAAACTAAAGGCTGAGCCGCTAGAAGGAAACGTTTGTCAAAAAACGTAAGGAAATTAAGTGTTTTTCAAAAATGTACGATTTTCGCTGGCAAATATCTCGATAACTATGAGGAATAGAAATATATATGTACAAGGGACTATTTGGTAGTACATTTTGGCAGCTTTAATTTAAGAATCATTAATAATTTCGCTACCACGCACAGATTTCAAAATATGAGCGAAAAACAAAAAAAAAAAAAAAAAAAAAAGGGGGATCTTCTGCGCCCCCCCCTCCCCGTCGCACACCACCTAGAGTATGTCCGGAGACTTTTATTATGTTTACCTCCTGTCAACCCCTAACACATCCCTAAAGTTTGGTCTCTGTCCTCTACAACTCCTTTTTGGGCGTTCATTGACTGGACTACTGAGCCCAAAGCGCTAACGTTTTCCCATTCTGGTGAGCAGAACACAACAACCAGTACATTTATATTTGCTCTTCATATTAGGCATCATTGATATATATAACGCGACACGAGCAGAGTGCAAAATAATGAAACCTACTGGCTATTGAAAAATGCTTAACCTAGGGGGAAGGGATTACAATATGGAAGCGGGAAATGGTTTCGGGAAAAATTCACTTACGTATACGTTTCACTAAATGGACTAATTAGGGGGTACCAGGCGAGCTTTAATCTTTTGACGCCATAGAGGAGCCCCTAATGCAACACACTATAACAACAATTATTTCTTTATTGATTAATCGATGTAAAATGGTCAATGATATATATATCGAGCACCCATCAATTAATCTCGAGCAGTACACGATTCGAGGCCGTTAAGTCAATTACTCTCAGATCGTGCAGCCCATTTTCCTACTATGAACGGCTAAACTTCGCAATTATATTAATGCAGAGACATTATTACGTAGCATGCTATAATATGCTATTACGTGTGTTACATTATAATATGCTGAATTAACTAATAAACCCAAGAAAACTATACCAATAGCATAGCTATCGGATGCATGAATACAAGAATGACGTAGGTAGCGACACAAACCACCAGAAGAAAACAATTCTTTCCCCTAGCTGTATCAAATTGCCGAAACCACAAAGACTAATCACTCAATACCACGAGGACAGTCCATTTGCAGCAGGGATAACATGATATTTAACGAAATTTCAAAATCAGAGTTTAAAAAAATACATTGCCAAATACTATACAAACACTAATATCATAACTTAATGTAATTTAACAACGTAATTTATAAAAAGTAAAGAGCAATAAATCACTCGGAGAGGGCAAATTTATGTACAATACGATAGTTTTACACATTCATGAAAGTTTTTAAGATCCCCAAAATTAAAATATGACCTCATGCATGCCTTGCGAAATACAAAATACAATTACTTCTTCTGGAGAAACCGGATTAACATAGATAAATATACACGAGATAGCGTAATTGAGATGTATAATGAAAGCCATTGGCGTCATCCTGTGAATTATGAAATCCTACTCGCGGATAGATATCAACGATTACGTTACCGTTCATATCCCGATTACTCTTAAGTCGGCATAATTGACTCCCGGTTAGGGGCCTCCCCAAATGAGCGGACCCCATGACTGCGCGCGGGTCCGCAGATCGAGGAGAAGGAAAGTATAAATCCCGCTTTCCTCGATAGAGAGTCCACACGAAAGACAATAACCCCAAACCCGTCCAAGAATAATGTTAGCAAATACTAGTCACATTCAAATAGACGCTGGCCGTTGATGTAAATTCAAAGGAATGATGGTTCAATTCAGTTCAATGCTGGTATGAGAAAGAGAATTTTTCACGCATCCAAAACTGACAAACCCATCAAATAATACGAAATACATATGGCACACAATCAGTATAGACAAACACACACATTCGTACATGTACACGCTAAAATGAAATATAACTGAATGCAAACTAGAAACTACAAATACAACTTGGTGGTGAATCAAAAAAGAAGGTTACGAGTATTACCTCTATATCACCTGTGGCGGCACTGCTTTCTGATAACTGGGAACGGTTGTCTGCTGCATCCTCCTTGCCGTTGCCTTGACCGAAAGGATCAGGCGTTTTCAAATGCAAGACGCCTGGAAGAATTCCTTTGATGGCAATGTTGTTTTCTTTGTAGTACTTGTCAGCTACGGAATCCACTACTAAAAGTTTCGTTTCGTTCGGTATTGCCTTAATCCTCTGAACAACGGCTTTGTGGGTTTCTGATGCTATGTTCACACCATTTACTTCAATAATCCTATCACCTTGTTTCAACCCTGTGGCTTCAGCAGGAGAACCAGGATCCACCTTACCTATATATTGACCAGGGACTCCTTTCTCGGCATGCAAATTGAAACCATAACCATCAAAATGATCCCATTTAATTATGTGACATAATCTGGCCACTGGCTTAAGGTTTGTGGGGGATTTGGTTGACATTTTCCGATATGCGTGCAAGAACTCTCCCCTATGGACTTCACTCGGTCACAACAACTTCCAAACAAACTGTACCACCGCACGTTCAACAAGTGTAGGCGAAGTCGAAAGTAGGTGAAGTCGATCGTCGGAACGGTCGAAACTTTCGACTTCAGTATGACGATATCAGCGGGTGACAGCTGGGCGGAGCTTAAATGATCAAAACTTAGTATTAGTATCATTTTTATGGAAAACAACGCTATTACGTATATTTTCCATTTTAATCAATTTTAAATATCTTTAATTAGTTAATATTCTGTTTAAACAAAAGTTAACTCACAGAGAAAGTGCCAATCCTTGGAGGAATATTTGAACTCAGAAAAAAGCCGCAATGCAGTAAAACATAAATGAACAGAGTTTCCAAAGGCCTTATTCGCTATGAGTATGGATCATTCATTATTCAATCTGTCTGTTAGCATTTATCACCAAGGCTAATAACATATTAAAGAGTGAATTCACTGTGGCCACTATAAAAATTCACCATATTCTTATATTGACGATTGTAAAAAAATACGTGCACCTTTACGTTTGCTTAAAAATCCTCCGAATTATCTCTGGTATTGAATAGGTACGGATCAAAACAGCTATCTATTCTGAGAACACTCTTGTTGGCGGTACTTGCTCAATGACAAGCATATATCCAATCAAGTAAAAATACAACATACTATAGTAAAAAAGCGATTATGGAGTCACCTCATTTATAAATTAATTTTAATAGAAGTCTAGAGTATATATTTCTTTGCTATTTTACATGCCTGGTTCTTCTTCAATTCTCCAAGAGTTTCTGTCGTTCACACTAAAAGAGAACATAATTGCCTCTTATTAGGGATCAAAGTCACCCATCAAACAGCACATTGTAAGATTATCTCTAAAAATCTTTTTTCACACCTGCAATTGCTGATGAAGTTTGACCATAAATTACTGGAATTTTAACAAGATTTTTTTCACAAATTCAGAATTACATAGGTTAATAGATACATTACTAGGTACCTCTAGTTCTCACAGTTTATCGCTCACCCAATGGTGATTTTGAAAACTTATGCGAATGTTTGAAAGTGTTCTGTGCCATTTTCAAAAATTCAAGGCAAAAGTTGTCATTGGCACTGATCTAAATGTTAATATGAGCTACACATCCAGGAACAGCTTGCAGTTAGGTATTCTCTTAAGGTATTTTGATCTGTACTGTGCCAACTCTGAACCAACTAGGAGGCTAGATTGCCTTGATACTGTAATTACTGGCTTTAACGTGTGTGATTTTAGTATAAATGTCTTTGATCCTATATTTTCAGACCGCTGCGCAATATCAGTGTTAACTATAACATCAAATATGGGGATGAATTAATGAAGAAAACCTCCTTCTTAAATATACTTCCTGTTTATAAGCATGGTGATAGAAATTTGCCTAGTAGCTACCGTCCAATCTCCATCATCCCATTTTTTGCTAGCATTTTTTTTTAAAGTGTTTCTTACACTCAAAGTGTGAAGGAGCCAACCACCTTGAATCTCTACATTTAATTAAATCAACCCAGTTTTGGTTCGGAGTAGGCAAAGGTACAACTCAAGCAGTTGATAGTATAACTAAGCACATTATCAGAGCATTTGAAGAAAAGTTTGTCACTGCCTTTGAGTGTGTTGATCACAAAATACTTCAGCAGAAGCTATGGCTTCCTGGGTGCTGAATTCAAATTCATCTGCTCATATCAGTGCAATCGCAAGCAGCTGGTACAGGTCAATGGTACCTAATCAGAATTCCTCAAGGTTAAGCAAGGGGTGCCTCAAGGGGCTGTACTTGGTCCCCTCCTTTTCTTACTGGTGATCAATGGCCTACCAGTGAATGTATTCACTGATTGCGTCCTATATGCCGATGTCACCCCTTATGGAAATTTCTGATCAGGTCTGAACTGAACCTGATCAGGTCCGATCTGAGCCAGATCAGGTCTGATCTGAACCACTTCAGGTCTGCTGTGAAGATCAGTCAGGTCCACCCCTTGCAGAAATTTCTGATCCATCTTGATTAATCTGATCAGAATCAAATTGAGTCTCATATGAGGAAATCAGGTCAGACCTGAGCTAGTTCCAGTCTGATCTGAACCAGATCAGGAGAGATATGAGGAGATCAGGTCTGAACTGAACCAGATAAAGTCTGAGATGCTGCTGCATATATCAGATCTAATTTGAATCAGAATATGTTTCATATATCTCTCAAGTTAAGTTTGATCAAAATCAGCATTTCAAATAAAGGAAATGAGGTCTGATCTGATCCAATGACACCTGATCCGATAAGACTGTAAATCCGGTCAAGAGATGGTGTTGACCACCATGGTTGTTGCTGATGGGCTTTTGAGTGTTGCCGTGCCAACTGCAGACACAATTGGATATGGTTTTATCCGGCTTAGTTGATTGCAGTATACAATATTATCATGAGGTGCAATTCCATTAACATTATATTACTGATGAGCAACTATTGAGCATGTTTCAATTGCTCTTACAATGATATCGCCATGTAAAACTAACAACACTTGACATATGACTGTTCATCATATAGTTCCCCCTCACCCTCATCCGCCAACCCAACTCTCCTCCCCCCTTCCCACCCATAATACCATTTCCTTCAGAAAAAATAATCATTCATTCGACTGGTGGGCAATTGCCCAATGGTTTTTATCCAAACTCCCTTCCTTCTTTGCCATCAACCAAATAACAGGAATCTTCTCTTCCAATGCTCCACTGAATTCCTTCAACTTTATCATGCCTCCGAACAATAATCTAAATACTAAAATTCTAAATACCAAAAATTCTCAACCTTACAGTATTACAATAGAACTGTAACCATCTGGCACCCCGAATCACAGAACTGCATTCCCTAATCCAGGACCACTTCCCCTGACATCATCACACTTAGCGAACTTTGTTTGAACCCAAGCAAATCAATATTCTGCCCAGGCTAGAAAATCTACAGATTTGATCGCCCATCATCATCATACCAAGCTGGAGGAGTGGTCTTATGCATAAAAAGATTCATTACACATGAACAAATACACCTCCAAAACCTCACCCATCTAGAAGCCACAGCCATAAAACTTTACACCAGATCACACAAACTTCATTCTATTTTGCTACATTTCACCAAAAAAGAAACTCACAGACACAGACCTAGACATTATTCTGCCCCCTAACACATCAACACTTGTCTTTGGAGACTTAAACAGTAAATATAAAAATTGGGGATGTATAATCACAAACATGAAAGGCTGCTTTCTACACAAATACATACTCAGACACAATATCACAGTAAACTCCCCAACTGAACCTATACACTGATGGATCCAGTGACATTCTAGACGTGGCCCTAAGCCAAAATGCACCCGCCAGCTCCTCCAGTGAGGTACTATATTCAGGCTCCTCCGACTACTTCCCAGTGCTTACCTATTTTGACCTTGAACCTACTCCCTCTCCCCCTGTCAAAATTACAACAGAAACTGGCCTCTTTATCAAAAATAGTATACAACAATCTCAATTTTCAACTTCTCAAGATAAACTTAGAACCAAACGCCGATTCCATAGAACAAGCCATCAGCACCATCAACCTCTGTATTACCAATGCCCTAAGCCATTCGCCCCGCTCCGTAAACAAACCCCCAGAACTTCTCACCTCCCACATCACATTCGAGAACAAATAACTTCAAGAAACAGAACCTGCTGCGAATTTTCCCGAACCCGTAACCCTCACTTAAAATCTATCATTAACACCTTAAACCACGAAATTAAAATACTACTGCAAAATCATCAAAACTCACAGTGGGAATGCAAAATACAGAACTTAAAACCCAAGACCACTCACTCTGGAAATTAGCCCGCCAACTCTGTAGGAAAAAAAGTCATTCTCCTCCTCTCCAACACGACAACCACATCTACACATCTCCCTCTGATAAATCCTATCTCTTTGCGAAAGTATTGGGCCAAAGATTTCAATAAAACAATAATAACTTAAACACATCCTTTGATAAGGAAGTCACTGGTACCCTCACTTCCTTCATCAACTCACCTTCCTCTCCACCTAATCAATTCATTTTAAAATAATTAAAATCCATAATAAATATCCTCCCGACTAACAATGCACCAGGCACCGATGAAATTCCCTTTAAAGCCATTAAACTTCTGCCCTCCGAGTTTCTCCCCTCCTTCCTGCATCTTCTAAGCACTTGTATATACCTAAATTACTTCCCCACACTTTGGAAAAGATGCAAAATCATTGTACTCCTGAAACCTAAAAAAAATTTAACAGACCCTAACAACCACCGTCCCATTTCTTTAATGTGCTGCTTCTCAAAAATTTTTGAAAAACTCCTTATTAAATTTCAATAAATTTTCTTCCTCTTCAGATTCCCGAACAGGCTGGTTTCACTTCCCACACTTCCACAATCCACCAAATCGCCCGACTCACCGATAATGTCTTAAATGATCAACACTATGGAAGACTTACCACTGCAGCCTTTCTTGACGTCGATAAAGTGTTCGACAAGGTCTGGCATCAAGGCCTAATATTCAAACTGTTAACCCTCAATTGCCCATCCTACCTCATCAAATTAATAAACTCATTCTTGCAAAATCGTAGCTTCTCAGTAGCCCTGGAAATTAGTCGTTCCCCGTCATATCCTATCTTTGCTGGAGTGCCACAAGGAGCCGTCCTGTCCTCCACCCTATATAACATCTACACTAATGACCTCCCTACCTCCCCCAACACTAACTTATATCTCTTTGTGGACGACACAACCATTACTTCTTCTCACAGACGGCTTGTCGCAGCCTGACGGAATGTACAAAACCACCTAAATAATTATCACACTTGGGCTGAAAAATGGAAAATCACTGTCAATCCCACTAAATATACAGAGGTCCCATTTTTTCATAACCGCAAATCAAAATCCATTAGATGCTCAGGCCCTCCTCTCACTCTCAACGAAATCGTAATTCCCACAGTCAAGCAAACTAAATTCCTGGGCTTAATTATTGATTCTTCTCTCCATTTTCACCCTGATTTTAATAAAGTCACAACAACAATCCACGCCCCACATAGTTCTCTGTATCCCATTCTCAATAGAAAAAGTAAATTACCCCTTCATTTGAAAAAACATATTTACACCGCAGTAGTCAGACCATCAACTATGTATGCCAATCAAATCTGGCCAGCTTCACTCTCCTGTTCCCAAATCAGCAAACTTCAAATTTCAAAAAACAAAATAATCCGCATGATCACCAATGGCAGATGGTTCCACTCCAACGCATGCCTCCACAATGAACTAGGAATTCAATATGTAACCGAACACCTCATCCAAAATTCAAAAACCTTTAAAGAATCCCTCAATAAGCATCCTAACCCTTTATTTAACCAACTCTGGAACCTTAACATTGACCCCCACCTAAATCCCCCCCAAAAAACCCTCTCTTCCACAGCCCAATTTCCTTCAAAGCGCAAAAAAGTAAAAATCCATACTTCAATCATTCACCTAGACCCTCCCAACCTCCTGACCACTACCACCCAATCACCGACAAATCAACCTAAAGCCATTCAGCCACCAAGATATCTCCTACCCCCTGTACCTGATTAGCAGGAAAACAAAATAATAATAATAATAACGATTTTATTTCTGTTGGTTACCAAGTAACATAGAAATCGTCAAAAAATAATACATAAAGATAGCAAACAAACATTGGTTAAGTAGAAAAAAATGAAAACACAACAGGACTAAGTAAAAAAAAATTAAGTTCAAGTATAACAGCAATCACACTTAGATGCCATGAATTCAGAAATGCAATAATATGCTTTTTCAAGAAGTAAATTCTTCACATGGTTCTTGAACACTGGCAGAGAAGAAAGTGATTTAATATCAGATGATACATAATTTGTTATAGATTATTGAGGCTGCATGACGAGGACCATGTAGAGAAAGGGAAGTGGAGGCTTGGGATAAGTGGATGTTAGTACTATTTCGTGTGTGGTAGGGGTGCACATCATGGTGAGAAGAGAATATTTGGGGGTTTTGTTTGACAAATAAGGCACAGTTAAGTATATAAAGGGATGGAAGTGTGAGGATGGTATGGTTCTTGAATAAAGGTCTGCCAGGGGTACGGAGGGGGAGGTGAAGCATTGCCTAAATGGCCTGCTTTTGGAGGGAAAAAATCTTGTGGGGAAGGTTGTCATAACCCCAGAATAAGAGGCCGTATGAAATGTGGGATTGGATTTTTGAGTGAAATAGGAGTTTCAGAGTATCCAGAGCAACAATTGGAGCTAGTTTTCTAATCAAGATGATTCCAAGGGTAATTTTTTCCATGGTGTAGTGGATGTGGTCAGACCAGTCCAGGTTTTCATTGATTACTAGACCAAGAAACTTGACAGAATGTGATCTGATGAGGATGTTATCCTTTGAACAAAGTAATAAAATGGAGGTGGGAGGGTACATTTTGTGGTGGAACTGCAGGTGAAGAGATTTATGAGAATTTATGGTGAGTCCATTTGCTAGGCACCAATTGCTCATATCTGAGATGGAGGTTCGAGAAATATCCCCAAGTTTAGCTGAATTTTTAGATTGCAGAAGACAGGAAGTATCATCAGCATAGAGAAGTAGCTTACCAACTGAAATTGAACATGGAAGGTAATTTATAAAAATTATAAAGAGCAAAGGTCCAAGTATTGAGCCTTGGGGGACACCTTGACATACTTGAAGTGGCTTGGATAGAGTTATGTTAGAGCCAGTGTCTGATTGGTAGTAATATTTTACTTGCTGCTGCCGGTTGGAGAGGAAAGATTTTATCCAAAGCAGGGCATTGCTCTTAATCCCTAGCCTTGAAAGTTTGGAGAATAGTATCTTATGATTGTTACTATCAAAGGCCTTACTAAGATCATAGAAGATCCCTAGTGTAGCATTTCTACTGTCGAGGGCCTTGTGGATATGGTTGAGTAGCTGAAATGTGGCAGTGGTGGTGGATTTCCCAGCTAGGAAGCCATGTTGGGCTTGGTCCAAGAGCTGGAATGACTTAAGAAAGTTTATGAGACGATTGAGAAAAATTTTTTCAAACATTTTAGAAAGACTAGGAAGCACTGATATTGGCCGGTAATAATTAGGGTCAGCATGAGGACCTTTTTTGTGGATAGGGTTAACATAGGCTAATTTCAGGTGGTTAGGGAAGTGACCTTCATCAAAGGTAGCATTAATTATGTGAGCTAGGGGGTCACGTATATAACCTTTGGCTGCCTTCAAGATAGGGATGGGGATTTCGTCAAATCCTGAAGACCATTTGTTAGAGAGTGTATTCAAGGCTTTGTTGACCTCGTATGGGTCGGTTGGGAAGAGAAAGAAGGTCTTAGATGGCGAGGAACTGTTTGGTAAACTAGGATAAGAAAGGTGATCTTGATTTGCATTGCAAAACATTAAGTTAAAACAGTCTGCAACTTTCAAGGGATCTGTGACTGGAGTGCCACCAAAATTGAATTTTTTATGCGAAAAAATAGTTCATTATAACCTCGATAAATCCAAAATCACTACCACAACAGTCTTGTTTTGAAAAAAAAGAATAAAAGGGATAAATATATATGAATAAATATATATATATATATATTTTTTTTAAATAAAATAAAAAAATAAATAAAAAAGCAAAAATAAATAAATAATTAAAGAAATTAATAAGTTTTTCCATGCATTACAAAAAAATAAAAAAAATAATAATAAATAAAATCCCAAGCATGATGAAAAAAGAAAAAGAAAAGCAATGTAATTTAATACACACAACAACCTAAATTAAAAAATTACACGCACACAACCCCCGCCCTTAATAACTTTCCCTAGTCAAGGGAGTTCCAAGTTAAATCTGACCCTAGCTCAAGCAAATGATTAGTTTTCAGCTAACAGATTCTTAATGAATTCAATGAAAACCCAATTTTTAACCTGTTCTCCTCAACATGTTACACCAGAAAATGAAGTTTTGAAACTTCTTGGCTTTCACCTAGATCCCAAACTAATTTAGAATTCTCACATTTTTAAAATTAGTAAATACATTGCCAGAGCCCTTTTTTTAATCACGAAGCTGAAATGGTGTGTGCCCAAAGACTATCTTCTTAATGTATACTATGCATCCTTCCAATCAAACCTTACAAATGGTAGGTATAAGACTTTGGGGTCATGCTTCAGATGTAAAACTGATATTAACACCTCAGAAGAAGGTGGTTAGAGTTATCATTAACTCAGGATTTAACACATTCAGTGCGGGTGACATCTAAAGTAAAGTAGTAAAGACATTAGGAGGAGAATAGCGCTAGTGAAGGAAGTGATCAATAATAGAAGGAAGCTGATGATGGGGACCTTAAGTAAGGATGTAAAAAAGAGGCTGTTGAAGAGCTTGATATGGAGTGGGGCGTTGTATGGGGCAGAAACGTAGACCTTGATAAAGGAAGACGAAAATAGGCTGAAGGCTTTCAAGATATAGGTGTGGAGGAGGATGGAGAAGGTGCGTTGGACGGAAAGGAAGACAAATGAGGAAGTGCTTGACATGGTGGGCGAGGAGAGGAAACTAATAGATGAGATTAGGGGAAGACAGGGGTAGGTGGCTGGAAGGGGTAATGAGGGGTGATGGTTTTCTGAAGGCCGTGATAGAGGGTAGGATGTTGGGTAAGCGGGGAAGGGGAAGGAAGAGAATCGGTTTTATGGATGGGATGAAGAAAGGTAGGACTTATGCTGAGATGAAGAAAGAAATACTAGAGGTAGAAAGGGCATGGCACGTGTAACAGTTCGTTGGATATTCTCTGACTTTCATCACAACCTACCTCTAACCGGTAGATTACCGTAATGATGATTGCTAATGAGTGTTGGAGTAAGAATTGTATTTCTGCTAGTGGAAAAGTAATTGTTTAGAATATATAGGTGAACGTTCAATTTCTCATCATTGGGCTTTTTAATTATTCCTATATTTCGTAGGTTTTTCCATGTGTTTTTTGAACTAAGAAGTTTTGAAAATAGCGTCTGATAGTAATTATTTTTGGCTTCATGTATCTTTTTCTTCGTGATCTTTCTCATTTCCTTTTATGAGGAAAACACTTCAGGGTCACCATACCTTCTATACAATGCTCGAGCATTATTCCTCCTCTTAATAGCCGACTTTATTTCGGGCGTAGGTAATCCATGTGGTTGGTGGGTGGGTCACGCGAATGGAGCGAATGGGGGCATTTAGGTCAAATGAATCTATAATGTTGGAATTGAATACTTCTATTTTATCATCCGGTGAGAGTGCATTGGCTATTGAATTCCAGTCTCTGTTATTTAGGTCAGAAAGGAACTTGGTGTGATCAAAAAAGCTTAAGTCCCCAAAGGTTATGTATTTTACTAACGGGTCTGGGGCTTTGAATTCATATACAAGGGTCATGACAAGATATGTTAGGTTCGTCAAATAGTTCAATTAATAGGTACAGAAAATTCCCTGTCTAACAACCAATTTTTGACGTCCTTGCCCATTATACCGACCAAAAATCAACAATATCTCCATTTTGACAGCTGTCATCCCTATCATACTAAAAGAGCCATTCCATTTTTCCTGTCTATTCGCGTGCACCGCATCTGTAACCCCCAAAAATCCCTTGACCATCACCTTGCCAATATTAAAACTGCCCTCCTTAAACGTGGCTATCCCTCCTCTCTCCTTGAGCGATGCATCTTACCTTTCATCACGCCCTATGCTCCACCCCCTAAAACTAACACTAAATTGCCCTTGAACCTATGCACTACCTTCATTTCGGGACTTCATAAAGTGAACCTTGTCCTTAAGTCGCTTTTCCCCATTCTGTGTGACAGTCCCCTTACTGCTGACTTAATTCACAAACGTCCCACTATCACTTTCAAAAGACAAGCAAACCTAAAATGTATTCTACGTCCCTCCAAACTCACTCCCACTTTGATTCCTCCCAAAGATCCCGGTTCATTTCCCTGCCATAGACCCAGGTGCAAAACTTGCCCTTTAATTCCAAATATTTCAGTGTTCCAAAGTCCCAATACCCCAATCCCCTTTCCCATTTTCTCCTGCAGTAAGCAGCGGAAAGAGTTTTATAGTGCAAAGTATTGCACGCTATTTTATAACTGCTTATGCATCCAGTTCCCATTCAATGAGTGAATTTGCATATGAAAATGTTTTTAATTGATATGCATTGATAGTAATTGAGGAACCATTCTTTGTTGAGTGCTCTTGTGATTAGATAAATTAGATATAATATTTTTTTATATATTGAATTTTAATTCTGTTGTAGTGGAATTTAAAGCACAAATAATTTACATTTTCAACAGTCGGCCCTTCCTGACATAATGACCATCCTCGGGCCTCTGCCGATCCACTGGGATGCTTCTTACGACCGCCTCTTCTCCCACGTCGCTCACCTCTGTGGAGACCTCGTTGCTTGGGTTGTTTTGGTCCTCTCGGTCATCCGCTTCTACAGCAGGGCTGTTTTTTTTCATCGATGTCATCTGATTCTACTGCAGGGTTGTTTTCTTCATTGAGGTCATCTGCTTCTATTTCAGGGCTGTTTTCTTCATTGATGTCATATGTTTCTACTGCAGGGATGTTTTCTTCATTGATGTCATCTGCTTCTACATTCAGGGGGGCTACACCAGGGTCTCATACGGTCCGAACTGAACACCGAATTGAAAGCACGCTGAGTGCGGTTTGCCCCTGGGATGTCATGTAAGAGGTACCTGTCTCTAGGAAACACCTCGACGACCTGATAAGGTCCTTTGAACTTCGGAGCTATCTTTCGAGAAGTCCCCGTCGATTGGGCCACTCTTTCCACTAGCACCAAATCTCCCTGTCGGTATTTTTTTGGGGGGGGGGGGGGTTTGTCGCACGTCGATCCTTTCCTTTTGCTTCCCTTGGGCAACAACTATTCTGGCTTTAGCTTCCTCTCTAACCTGGTCTAGTGACTCTTGCGCCTGTCGCTATCCTGTAACGACAGTACCATCCGATTATCTATCTTATGGTAAGCACACTCAATGCACGCCGCCATGTACTACCTCACTCTTCTCCTCATTTTCGGAAACCAGAAATGTCTTTTGATATGTTCTAGAGTTTTTTCCCCGCATATTGTCCACAATCGTCATGACTAACTTTTATGATACGTCATTTTGCGTCTTTAGAAACCACCCACTTGGCTCCACCGTCTACTTTCCGACACACCCGGTTTTCTCTTATAACGTAGTCAGTGAGAATCTGACATTCGTCATTGCCACAAGCTGGGTTTTGCAGCACTTCACACACTTTATTGAGCTCTGGATCTTGTAACTGCACCGTCAGCAGCTAGTCTGCTTGATCAATTCACAAAGTGAATATTTTCAGATCAGCTGTCTCGGGTTCTTTGGCTTCTTCAACTGGATTCCGGCTGAGGGCATCAACATGGTTAATGCTTCTTCCAGGCCTGTACTCTACGGTGAAATCCTATTCCTGTAGTCGCAACCACCATCTGGCGATACGAGGAAGCATATCCTTCTTCCTCATTGAAGTCTTCAAGGCATTGTAATTAGTTACTACTTTGAACTCGCGGTTCTATAGATACATCCTGAACTTATCAATCGCTTCCACCACTGCCAACGCCTCAAACTCGTAGCTATGGTATGTTTTTGAAGTGATAACTTCTTTTGGCCCGTTGGGCACTTTTGGCATAGGGGAAAAAGAGCTAACTCGCGTCACGTACCGTACCGCACTTTTTGCCTCTCGCACTCTTGCCCCCACTCAAATGCGACGCTTAGTATAGTAGTTAGTTATAGTTAGCTTTGTCAGGGGTCTGCTAATGGTGGCGAAACCAGGCAAAAATCTCTTAAAGAAGCCGGTATAGCTGACAAATGTTCGAACCTCGTGGACGTTTTCTGGCCTACGAAAATCCTTGACTGCCTTGATTTTCCTCTCGCCCGGCATAATTCCCTCAGTACTTATCTCGAAACCTAAATAGTCCACATTGTCTTTGAAGAACTCACACTTTGAGGGTTTCAAAGTCAAACCAACTTTCTTCAGCACCTCAAGGAATCTGGTTAACTTCTCCAGCCCTTCCTCTACGGTCCTACTGGGAATCAAGACGTCGTCCAATTATGCGAGAACATCTCCAGGTTTAGTCATCCAAATTACTTGAGCCTATTATCAAGGTGCATTTACAAGACCGAAGGGGGCCTTCGTAAACTGGTACAGTCCCTGTGTGGTCACAAAAGCAGTCAGCGGTCTCGACTTGATGGCTACGGGAATTTGGTAATAACCGGATGCGAGATCAAGCGTGGTGTAATACCTCTTCCCCGCAAGCCTATGCAACTACTCATCGAGAGCGGGCATAGGAAACTTGACTATCTTCGTCTTCTGGTTCAATGCCCTGTAGTCTATACAAAGTCTATTCTCACCGTTTGCTTTCTTAACTAATAGTACTGGACTTGCATAATCTGACGTTGATTCCTCTATTATGCCTAATTCAAACAGCTCATCTACCGCCGTGAGCATTTCGGCCCTTTGCGCGTATGGGAGGCGATACGGACGCTGATTCACTGGCTGTCCATCGTCTACTTCAATCTCAAAACTGGCCACGCTAGCCGTACCTAGCTAACTCATATTGGTAGCGAAACATTCTCCGAATTCATTCAGCCTATCTTCTTCTAATCTCAATATCTTAGATTTCCGCCCAACGTCGTCGTCGGAAGCAAGTCTTGTAATTCGAAGCTTCCCGTATTCCTTCTCAACTCGGACATCCCTCTGGTCGAGAGCACTTCGTCCGAAAATAATGGCATCGTCCTGGGAATAGACGGGGACAATTAACACCTCCATTTCGAATTCCACGTCGCCGACTTTCAGGGCCATTTTCTTCGATCCGACGACCTTACAACCCCCACATCCAAATCCAGATAAGCGTTTCAGGCTCTTCTCGTAGTGCAATCCGAGTGGCTCCGTAAAATAAATAAATATATGAACATAATATGGGTAGATAATAGGTCGATTAGACAAATTAGGTATGATAATTTTTTTACATATTGACATTTTAATTCTGTTGCAGTGGAATTCAGAGTAGAAGTAATTTACATTTTTATTTCGGGAACCAGGAAAGGTAATAATTTCAACGCTCATTATTTTTCCCCCGTACATTAAAATTTCCTAGCCTAAGTTACAAGGATTTTCTTGATTGATGATCAACGTTTTGAAGTATGCCAAAATTTTGACAAGGGCAAGACACCAAAGTATCATCCCAGAATGCACCCCAGTTCTGTCCAAGCTGGTCTCTACTAGGGTGCAACTCGGGGGGAGCATGCTTCATTCCGTTATAGAGGTCTTAAGGCATTAGATGCGCAAAAATTTCTATCCCAATAACAGAGCCAAAAATATCTGCCTGGGTAAACAGGTCTATATCGTTCTGACAGTGACAATCACCATCCCAATTTCAGCAACTGCTTTATTCCGGAAATTTCAATGCCTTGGATTTTTACTTATCCACATAAATACATTTCCGGGTTTACATTACAAAAATTCCGGGTTTTTCGAGTCTAAAGTCACCCTATGTATCACCATCTTGTCCATAATCATGTCCATCCACTAAAGTTAATTGAGGACATTATCATACTTTCATTCGTTAGGGTTCTTC
This sequence comes from Pyrrhosoma nymphula, assembly GCA_963573305.1. NCBI lineage: Eukaryota > Metazoa > Arthropoda > Insecta > Odonata > Coenagrionidae > Pyrrhosoma > Pyrrhosoma nymphula. The sequence continues at coordinate 91,669,823 of OY754332.1, read as the reverse complement.
GGTGTGTAGTTTCCTCCAATGGTATAGTAGGCTTTCGCTGTCACGAATTATTTAATTCTCCATTGATCTTGAAGGGATGCCTCAAAGCCAATTCCCTAACCATATTTGCTATATTCCTGCAATCATCTGCAAAATATGAAAAAACACAGGTAAAAGTAGCTTAATATTCATAAAAATAAAAGCTTAAGATGACTTATTTACAATTATAAAGTAATTTTTCAAGCTTTTGATTTTATGGAACAGCCTTTAGACCACAGAGTGCTCAACTCGGACAATTGAACGGGACAGACCAGAAATTATGAAATTCCAGTACTTTCCCAGGTTTCCAGGTCAGAACTTTTATTTTCCAGGTTAAAATATCCATTCTATCCAAGCGGGTATTATAAAGAAAGTGCGAGAATAAGAGAAAAACACATTAACGCGCACGCACAATATATTTTATATTTATTTTATATAGTGATAAAAATATGCATTATAGTGAAATAAAAAAAAACAGATTGGTTTTGGATCTTAAATTAAACATAAGTCAAAATCTAACCAATGGGTTATGACCACTAGCACTACACCTCGGCCCCTTGCATACCTACCAATAGAAGAAATGGCGTCAATTCAAAGAGAGCGTATTTCCACATGTTCACCGATGCTGAGACCGAAACTTTAATACGAGATAATAATGAAATCTTTCAATAAAAGCATATCCTCTGTCTTTACGCCCAAGATATAAAAATCATCGCAGTTGTGGTTTTCTACAGACTACATAAACTCACGAACAATGTTGTTTACGCATAAATCATTAAATTTTGTTTATTAAGGGAATATAATGTAATTTTTATGTACAAAATGAACGGTTGATATCGAATATACGTTCAAATTATGCAGCAATGCTTCATTTATGACGTCCATCGACATTAAATACTCGATCGTATTTAAAAGATTTCGCGGCCGGGGGACAACTTCAAATCAATCGTATCGGCCACTGCATCTACCCGGTGGTACAGGAGGATTTTTCCTTTCTTAATGTTGATGAATGTATTTTACTTAACCTATCTCCCTTTTCAAGGGCCGTTAATTGTACTGATGTTTACTTCCTCACAGCACTGTAGGGCGATCGGGAGAAGAGAGTAGATTTTCTCGCCGATAACACTCGTAAAAACACAAACTCTTTCCAAGTTCGGGTGAGATAAATGACGAAACACAAGTATTATCAATCATAAACTTAACTTATCAATATATTTTACAAATCACAAATAGAACCAAACCAATTACAAGAATTTACCCATAGGTCGAGTGCCAGGCGACCGTAATGAAAGTTTTCAGTCGGAAAATAATTTAAGTTTAACAAGTACGAGAGGTTGAGCTTCTCTCTTAAGTACAAAAGTGACTAAGTCAGCAGGCTCACACAACGGTGTTACCCGGGCGCCGTCTCGGAAGCAATAGAGGGCGAGCCCAGCCATGAGTCAGCTGAGGAGGGGTCTGTCGACAAGGACGAAGGTGGAATGGGTAAGGTCAGGAGGTTGGCGATTGGTAGCCTTGGAGGGGAGGAAATAATGGGATGGGTGATAGATAGGGTGGCAGTTTTTAATTGGTGCGCCGGAACTGTTTTCTGGCTTCGGCCGCAGAATACAGGATCACAGCCTTTGTGCCTTGGTCAGGATGACCGCATTCTTGGTATCCTTCCTCACTTTACTGGCTATATAAACGATGCAGGACCTGGTGAGGGAAAGGCGCGGCTAAGAGGGGAATTGCCCAAAAAAAGGGGGGGGAAATGCCACAGCACTTGAAATTTTCTTAAATTATAGAGGCCGCAAATTTAGTATCGTAAAATAGTCTAAGTCTAATTGTAAGGCAAATAGTTTACGTTGGTAAATTTCAAAATTTTATCGTTCTCGTCAGGTAACACGATCTTACTCGGTGCCCCGTTCCTCTGCACCATTTCTTGTGTTCTTCCAATTAGGCCTTGTAATAGTGAGTAAAGCAGAGTTTTCAAATGAATGTTCGATGAGTTCCTGTAAATTGGTGTCGACCCAGTCTACTGAAATTTTTAATCCAACAATGGTGCGCAGTTGTCTCATTTGTGACACATAGCAATTCGCGGTGATCGTCCAGTTCTCGTTCGACTACGAGGGGAACGGTTTTTTTAATAGTCAAGACCGAATACATTGATCGAAATGTGATTATCACTCTCCAATTTTTTAATGTCATTCAATTCCACCGGATATTCCAACTATGACCATAGCCCATTCAAAACGCTAGTGTATCGTACTTAGAAACTCGTTCAGGATGTACATTTATGTTCCTTGCCCATACTGCATACTTGAAACAGATCGGATCGTTATTTTGTACGTTTATGACCGCTAATGTGTTTTTAATTTTAGTGGGGAGCTCGATATAAGTCGATCCTCGCAATGGCACGTATCTATTGAAACGCAATTCTAGACCCATGATCTCGGACAGACACCACCCTGATCCTTTTGTTGTAAACTCCGATTTGTCTTTTAACAATTTTGAAAAAGCCACGTCAAAAATTTCCTTCATTTTATCTGATGCGAAAGCACGTCATTCTCGGTTTTGAATGAAGCGTTCATTTCCTCTTTCTCAACCCTGCGAAATTTGCAGATGAGAACGAGATTAAATTTTATCGAGTTGTACACATCAACCTGCTCGTTTATCTGTTCAAAAACTTCATCTCGAATTCCGTCTAGAAACGAAATTGAGTCCCGACCACTATCTTCCTCGGGAGTAATCCAAAATGTTTTTAGTCTCTATCTGATCGCCTACTCGATTTTATTGAATCCTCTGTCTATCTGCTCGTTAATTTTCAACCTGTGCGCGATCGTGTTTTCGGGTGGGTTTGCACAGTCTATTTTATAGTACATTTCGCAATAAGTGCAAAATCAATGTCCTTTTCTTCATTTTCTTCTTTCATTGTCCTTTCGGGAGCGTGGTGGCCTAGTGGGTAGAGTGCTTGGCAACTAATCGAAGGGTCCCGGGTTCAAATCCGGGTTCAAATCCTTTGGACGCCCCCGAAGAAAAAATCCTCGGAGTGCGAGGTGGCCCAGGGAAAGGAATTGGTCCCCCTACCCTGAATGTGTGAAATTCACACGCCTGTGGCTTAGTCCGGGGTGAGCTCTACCCTCCATTATCCAAACCAACCTTCGGGTTGAATCACTGAGTGAGTGAGTGATTGTCCTTTCAGTCATGAGTGAGCTTTCACACGAGGCGTAGGTGGCCGGGTGCTTCTCTGACGAAAGGCAAGCGCCATAGTGATGTGACCAGTCGATCAACAGCGTAATTGTGTTCAACTGCGATTGTAACTTCGCACGCCGTCCCAGAGTAATAGTGATCCACACAAAGTTGGTGCTACAGTTAAATATGGCAACTTGCAATATTTGTAATGCGAGTGTGCTTATGCGTCAACTGAAGATTAGTTGCAGTGAATGTGAAACCCAGTGCCCTGCCAACTGTGTACAAATGTTTAAAGAAGATATTGAGTTTCTCAGCGCTGAGAAGCAAAATTGGCGTTGCTCTCACTGTGCTGAGGAAAGACGCAAGAGCATATCAGTAGCGTCAGTGGAGGACACAGGATCTGCAAATATTTCGCAGATTATAAACTTACTAGAAGAAGCGAAGAAGATAGGAAACGCATGGAAGTGGACTTAAAAAAGGCTATTGAGTTTGTGCACGAGAGATTAGAAGAAAATACCACAGTTCTACAAGAAAATTCTGCGCAAATTAGTGAGAATTATCCACGATCGATTTGCTTAGTCAAGAAAATATAAATTAAAAATCTCGAGTGAATTGGAAAAGAGGTTAGATGACCACGAATAAGTCTCTCGCGCCAATGACCTTGAAATACATGGCATTCCCGAGGCACCTAATGAGAACGTCCTAGAAGTCGTCAAAAGTGTAGGGGATGCCCTCGGCGTTGAAATAAAAGACGATATGGTGGACTCGTTCCACCGCATTGGAGAGTAACGAGAAGGAAGGCCACGTGGCATTGAGGTCAAATTCGTCCATAGGCACACAAAAGAGGAGGTTCTTCGAAAGATGCGAGTGAAGAGGAACCTTTCTACGCAGCACTTGGGCTCGGCAACGGACACCCCGATTTACGTGAATGAAAGCCTGAGAAGAAGAGTCTTCGCTGCCGCGCGAGCTGGTATGTTCCTGGAGGCAGTCGCTCGCGGTCCCCATTCAGTGATAATGTTTTGTGTGCATGTGTTTGAGTGCGGAGATGCTCCGGTTGAGATGGTCAGCAGAAACGCAAAGGACGAGGTGGGTGGCTTGTTTGCGAGGAGTTGAAGATGAGTGACCGTCGCATTGTGTTCTTCGCTCGCGAGGAGCCGACACTTGTTGTGTTAATCCGTGATTATTTTCTATGTTATGTTGTCTTTGGGATTCGTTTTGTTTTTTCTTGCCGTTTACAAAAACGCAGTGCGCTATTTAGTTTGAATAGATATTTACTTCAAAGCAAATTGAAGGGTTCTCTGATTAAATGTCCCTAATTATGTATGGTTTTCTGTTCTGCGTATGGTTTAATGTTAAATTAACTGGCTAAACGCTTTTTGTTTGAACCTGATCCTTGCAATACCTTGCGTGCGCCGGACCTGACCTGGACGATCGGGAGATCCCACGATTTAATATCCTTCCCCTTGCTTTCGCTTCGGGGTCGCTAGTAAAGTTGGACAGGCGAGCGGGGGCAGGGGGGTTGCAATATGTATTCACATGATGAATCATATGCCATCAGAGGTACTGGTTTGAGGCTCTAGCAAGGGACAACAGATAATACTTGTAATAATATTCTCATCATTGACCACAGCTTTCACCAATATTGACCAATTTCATATATGCATGCATTTAAAATATCTCAAAAAGCCTTACAAATAGTGAAAATGAATGGATTAGACCCAAGACATCAGGTGTGTAAGGGGGGTCAGTGACTAGGGACTGGCCCGCCAACCGTAAAAGACACTAATGTACGTCCCCCAAAACATTCCCCAGCTCCAGCAGGGACGACCATGATCAGTAATATCCAAGAAGACACAGACGAGCCAAAGCTAAAGCATTTTCACCAAAAGAATAAATTCCAAATTTTTGCAGCCAATGAAAAAACAAGAAGTCACGAACCTATTCCACTGTGATGTCTTCCCACATGATTTAAATTCAATAACTTAAGCATCTTCATGAGACTATGTCCATAGAATCCAGTTGCTTCACCAAATGTCTGAAAATGAGGAGAGAAAAAGGCACAAATTTATAAAATAAAATTGACTCGAGTAAAATATTGTGCTGTCGAAAATCTCACGCGTAACCAATTGGAAAAAGTTAGCATCAAACATTATTAAATAAAACACTTTCTGTTATGTCCTTAAATAAACCTTTGAAGGGATCATGGGTAAGGAAGCATTCGAGAATCATACACACATTTTTCTGGAAAAAAGCTACCCGTCATGCCGAGAGAGAGAGGTCCCTTTTTGGACGATGGGACAAGCGGTACTGGTGTAGGAACACGTCCAAGGAGAAGAGGGGAACGGAAAGGAGGGGAAGGCAAGACAGACCTTCGCCAATCACATTTACTCTCTTTTATTTGTGCATACATAATACATTCCTTCCCCTAATTTCTGACTTCCAAAAAAAGAAAAATTGTAACACAATACATATTTATGATTATACAATCAACACATAAAAATAACAAGTTATGATAAGAAAAAGAAAATATGATTTCACAGACACCCTTACAAGTTCAATCGAGAGACTGGCTTTCTTTCTCTAGCTGGATAGTGACGTATTGGGGTTTTTGAAAGTTGCACTTGTTCATCCACCTGATCAGCTCGTGTAAGGGGCAATCCTGTAGTGGACCCTAAAGAGGTTCGCTCCAATATGGGAGCGTTCTCCTGGGGTGGTGAACAATGGACCATGCCCACTAGGGCGTATCGGAAAAATCGATTTTTCGCGGAGAAACTTGGCCTTCTGGAAAAAGTTGTCAAAGTGACTCCAAATAAGACCAGAAAAATTTGGGACCTCTAGGTCAACCCTAGACCCTAGCGTCGTGGTCATTTATGGGGAGGGGGGCTGAAAATGGAAAAAGTCACGTTTTTTTAGCGATTCTCCATGGTTTTTGCCGAGTTGCGGCCCTTAGGACAAAAATTTCGTTCATTTGGACGTATCTGCAGCCGTTAAGCCACAAAATGTATATTTTGAGTGCGCGGCCGCGCGTAATTATGCAACGCCCACGTAGCGTCGCGACGCGTCGCAGCGAAACGGTCAGCAGGCCGTTCGCGCCTCCTTCCGGCTAGCGTCTGCTGCCCGCTCGCCGCGAATGCAGCAAAACTCATCATGCATGAGTCTTCCGTCGTTGGTCTAACTAATATTAGATAATTAAACATAATGTCCAGGGAGTAACCATTACGAAAGAATTATTAGAAATCAATATAACATTTCTAAATATCCTCAGGTGGCTTTAGGCGGGTATTCGGCGCTGACAATGTATACATATTTTTGTTTCCTGAGTTTGTTAACCCTGGTAAAACTCCCAATACCCTCGCTTTCTACCCCTTCTCCTCCCTCTCATCGCCTCTCCTTTCTCCCTTCCTTCCCCTACCGCCTCCAAAATATGTATATATTGTCAGCGCTTTGCACCATTTCATTTACCTAGTGGAAAATTGCACCTTGCTATGTCAGTGCGCATATACAGTGCAGTTCTCTACTAGGCATTCAGTGAAGTCGTGCTTTTCTCTACGCCTTCTCCCTTTTGGTCAGGCTGTGGTAGTCATTTTTGGTGAGGATTTGGAAATAAGTGCGCCGTTCTTAAAGTCAAATCCCTAAGTGATTTGAATATTTTAACTGTGCGATAATTTGGACTTGGAAAATGCCAAAATAAAAGGGTGCGTAGTGAGGAAAAATATCCCTTTTTTGGTGTCTCGTCGACAGTAAACGAATCGACATTACCAACTTTTAAAGAAGTGATAAAATATTTTTTTTATGCTCGCGACATATTGAGATCCGAAAACGCATGCCTGCAGTTAATCAAGTAGCTAGTCTAGAGGCGAAAAAAGTGTCCTAACTTAGGAAACGCGCCTCTATTCCAATCATTCCGGAACTTGGTGTGATTAAAATGATTTTACGGTACCTTAAGACGTACTATGGCTCAAGAATAAGTGCAAGCAAGTCTACGAAAGGTTGACCAAAAAAATGATAAATGTTTTAATGTATCTCAGAAACTATGTGATATTTGTGCGTGTAAGTGCAAAGGAATCAACGAGTGTAAATGTAAGAAGGAGAATAAAGTTCCCCTAAATAGAGTGGCATTTTTAGGAATCAAAGGACAAAACGAAAGATGATATCCGGTGGTTTGGATGCTTCAGAAACTCGGCGATTGAAGAAAAAACTCAGAAGAGGATCGTCGGAGAGCGTCGAGTCAAAATAATTCATTCTTGAAGAGGAAAAAAGTGAACATCAAGAATTTTCTTCCTCAACATCCCGAGAAAATCCAACCGCCGAGGAATCATCCAGCATGGACCTCAACGTTACTCATACGATTGGGGATGAAAATCAACCTGGGCCTTCTTCGGGGCAAATGCGTCTTCAATTGTCAACTGTGGCGGAGGTATGAGCAAGAACCGGCATGTCCCTCAGAGCAGCAACAATGAACGTCAGCGCAACTTTAGCCTACGAAAAGCTCATAACTCCAGAAGACACATCAAAGGTAGTGGACCGGAATTATTTACGAAGACAGAAAAGAAGATGTTAGATTCAGTATAAGCAAAGAGAGAATATTCAAAAAGTGCAATTGAAGGGTTGTATTTTGACGGCAGAAAGGATGAAACAATTAAACAGGAGTAAATAGGCAAGCGGACTAATCAATCTAACGTTTGGGAGGAACATGTCGTGTTAGTCGAATAGCCAGGATCCCACTATTTGGGGTTTGTCTCCCCCACAGGAGGATCTGCAAGAAACATCAAATCTGCAATTCTTGATTTTTGTGCGAAAGAAAATAGAAAATATTGAACTTTCAAATTTAAAAGTGATTGGATGCGACGGCACCAAAGTGAATACAAGTCAGAAAGGAGGCATCATCCGTTTACTAGAAGCACAGCTCCGACGTCCCTTACAGTGGCATATTTGCCAATTACACTTGATTGACTTAACGCTGCGGCATTTGGTAGAAAAATTAGACGGGCAAACTAAGGTTCTAAATTTGTTTGCAGAACCTATTGGCTCCGCCCTTCAAGACTGCCACACTCTTGATATCATACGATTCGAGCCAATTCCAACAACATATATCCTACGAAGTAGACTTGACATTACTAAGCACTGACCAGCGGTAACTTTTGGAAGGGCAACGGCCTGCCACGATGGAAACACCGGTTCCCAATCAGTCACCGAAGTTAAGCATCGTTGGGCTCGGCTCGGGTTTGGAGGGGTGATCCTCCGATTCGTCCGAGTGCTGTTGTCCCTGTCTGCGCGTGGCAGACAGTAAGTGCGAAATGACCTTAGCCGTCGAAGCACGTTAAGCAAAAATACTACTACCCCAACTTTTGGAAATTTCCAATGCAGTGTCGAAAGGATTTCACTCGGAAAATTTGGCCAGGAAATTTCCAGGGAAAGTGGCTCTTTCTCGCTGGCTCACAACGGCCAACCAACTACAGTGTTCATACGTGTCCACTGAAAATCCAAGTGCTAATTTACAAAATCTGGTGTCATTCATTCAAAAAGTATACGCACATGTCTCGTTTTCAGTGAAGCAAAACCATTGTATACACGCAGGTGCTGTAAATTTATGGAAACTAATAAATTGGTCGAGATATTTACCGGAAAGTCTTAAAAAAAGTCATTGATCCTGTTATTCAGAGAAACGGGTTTTTCAGGCACCCAGAAAATTTACTAGTTTCAATGATTGCTGACCATCGAGAGGAAGTGCGAAGAGATGCGTGGAAAAAAATATTAAGGGCGCGAAGAAATACGCGTGCGACCGAAAATCCAAGAACTTTTGAATAACTACCAGTCCATAATTTTTATGCAGAAGACTACACGCTGCTGATCAAATGGGACGAGAACACTGACCTCCCTGCTCTATCGCATACGGCTGAAGAAATTCGAGAATTACTTGAGCAATGCTCAACTTTGGAAGTCAATTTTCCCTACCACACGCAAGCAGTGGAAAGATTAATGAAAGAAGTAACCCAAGCTCCATTGACATCCGCAAAAGACGAGGAGAGACAATTAGAAATGCTAAAAAGACTAGAAAGCAGAAACAAAATGCCGACATTCGAAACCAAGTATCAATTCATGCTGTGATAGGGCGAGTAACTTTTACATTTATCTGCCTGACTTCAAAAATAAATATATCGATAATGACCTTAATGTTCAATGAAAATAATTTTTGAAGACGAATACTTACACACAGATAAACCGATTGGTGTACAAAATGACCACTTGCTTATTTTTCAGATAGCATCTAATCTGATAAAGTAAATGCGTTACTCAATTTTATTTGAGTGGGTGGGTGGGCGGGCGGGGGAGGTCATAGTTCAGGCACCTTGACGTGGAGACCTCTGGAAACTATTTTTGGATTCTTTCTCCATGTTGAAAAAGAATTGTAAAAGAATTGAGAAATTGCCTCTAATCCTGCACAATCAGGGAGTTGTTCTCTAATTCCTGAATGATTACGGTGTATTATATTAATTTCAAATAATTCTTCCGTAATTGTTATTCCATGACATTATGCACAATTATCTAATATTAGTTAGACCAACGACGGAAGACGCATGCATGATGAGTTTTGCTGCATTCGCGGCGAGCGGGCAGCAGACGCTAGCCGGAAGGAGGCGCGAACGGCCTGCTGACCGTTTCGCTGCGACGCATCGCGACGCTACGTGGGCGTTGCATAATTACGCGCGGCCACGCACTCAAAATAGACATTTTGTGGCTTAACGGCTGCAGATACGTCCGAAATTTTTTTCCGAAAATCCGAAATGGACGAAATTTTTGCCTTAAAGACCGCAACTCGGCAAAAACCATGGAGAATCGCTAAAAAACGTGACTTTTTCCATTTTCAGCCCCCCTCCCCATAAATGGCCACGGCGCGAGGGTCTAGGGTTGACCTAGAGGTCCCAAATTTTTCTGGTCTTATTTGGAGTCACTTTGACAACTTTTTCCAGAAGGCCAAGTTTCTCCGCGAAAAATCGATTTTTCCGATCCGCCCTAATGCCCACTGGTGATCTAGGCAAGTCATTCCCTGGTACTGTACCTACATCATTTTGGAAAGGCAAGTCAGGGGTTTTGACAATACTTCCATCTAACCTAGATTGGATGCCAATCAACTGATCAATATGGCGCTCCTATATGATGCCATTATCCAGCTGGACTAAATATGAGACTGGACTCAGTATCTTTAAAATTGTACCTTCTACCCATTTACTTTTCCCTCTTAAATCTTTGCAGAGTACGGGTTGTCCAATACATAATTCTCTGGTGTTATGCACATTAGAATTCTGAGTTTGCTTCGTCTGAAGTTTATGAACTGTTTCTTGTAAATTGGGTCGGATCAAATCTAATCTCGTTCTTAAATTACGGTTGAACATAAGTTTAGCAGGTGTCTCTTTTGTAGTGCTATGGAGAGAATTCCTATAAGCTTACAAGAATTGGCTTAATGCCATTTCTGTATTTCTTTACCCAATACTATACATTTTAAACATTTCTTGACAATTTTTACTGAGCTTTCAGGTTGCCCATTACTAGCTGGATGGTAGGGTGGTGTAAACGTATGTCTCACTCCATTCGCCTTCAAAAATTGGTCAAATTCACTAGAAGAAAAGGGTGGACCATTATTTGTTACACAATGCAATGGGAGACCAAACCTTGAAAATATGGGTCTCAATTTGTAAATGGTTTGCTTTGCGGAGGTGGAAGCAACTTCTTCCACTTCCAAACACTTGCTATATGCATCAGAAATGACAAGGTACATTTTGGCATTGGATGACCCTAAAAAGTCTAAGTGTACTCTTTGCCATGGTTTCTGTGGGTATTCCCACAAATGCAACATACTTTTCACTGGATTTTGTCTCTGTGCCAAGGAAGGTGAACAAGTATTCGCAAGGTGAACAAGTAGTCGCAAGGTGAACAAGTATTCGCAAGGTGAACAAGTATTCGCAAGGTGAACAAGTATTCGCAAGGTGTTCAATATCCACATCAATTCCTGGCCACCAAATATATGATCGAGCTATGCTTTAATTTTTACAATGCCTAAATGGCCAGTATGGAGCTCATTTAAGATCGATTTTCTTAAGGATTTGGGTAGTATGACCCGGTGACCTCACATTAATATATCTTGCTCAATAGTGAGCTCACTTAACCTTTGAAAATATGCCTTTAAGCCATCATCGACATTCCTTGGCCAGCCATGCAAAACATAGCCAAAAATCTTACTCAACTCAGGGTCTCTTTTAGTTTCTACCTTTACATCCTTAAAATTAATGGGTATATTACTCTCCTTCAAACACTTTAAGTAAGTTCCCTCATAATTTATTTCTTCCCACTTCTTCCGAGGGGGTTGAGTTAAATCCTGTAAATTTACGGGTAGTCTAGAGAGTCCATCTGCAGGTCCATTATTTTTAGAAGGGATATATTAAATGTCAAAATCATAACCTGATAAGAACAGTGTATAACGTTGTAATCTACTGGCTGCATAGGCTGGTAGGCCTTACGCACCTAGAGAAAAAAACGAACGAGCTGGAACACGAGGTTGAAAGTTTTTCCCTTTCTTTTGAAAGACTTTCAAAAGAAAGACGAGGTTGAAAGTCTTTCAAAAGAAAGGGAAAAACTTTCAACCTCGTGTTGCAAGCGTTTTTTCCCTTCAGCTCGCTGAAGAGGACCAATTTTTGGTCGAAATACGCGTATCCGAAGTCCACCCTCGTTCCCTGTTTGCTGTTCTGTTCTATTTGACCACGCTCTTTTTGAGTTGTTCTCCCAGAAATTGGGGCCCTACTGTGTGTGTGAGTGTTTTGTGTGATTGCGTGTGTGGTTGAGTTAATAACTTGGCATCCTTAGTAGAGTCACTTCAGCTCTACGAAGGATCCCAGGTTTCCTTAGGGGGGTCCCATTAGCCTTGCAAAGGATTCCATTTGGGTTGTGCGTGACTGAGGTGGTCCCTGGCGAGGAAATAACTTTCCCGTAAACTACCACAGGAGGGTATTCTGGTGCAGAGGCTGTGGTTGGTCCCTGTTGCGGAGTCCCCTTTCCCGCAAACCAGACCAGTACTGTTTGATTTTTGTTTTGACGAGTGGTGCATATATTTTACGGCCATTGGAGATTTTTTTTATCTGTGTAATGAACTTTATTGATTGTTTTGCATGTTGTTATATCCGTATAATCCGAGTTCGATGTTATTTCTGCTACATTGACTGCTGTATATTATTGCTGTATTTGACCCCCTAAAGTCATTTTCTTCTAAAATTACAAATTTTAATGCTTTATAATGTTTTCGTTTTTATTTATATATAATGCATAATTATTAGTTTTTTGCTTTCATTTCATCTGTTCACTTCTACTTGCATAGGGAACCAACTTACGTTGACTTAAATATACTTATAAAAACTTAAAATATGATGTTATTACATTTTTCTTCAGGATATATCCCTCCTCTTTGAAGATAAAGAGAAGAGCCTCACAGGCAACAAGCCAAAGAGAAAAAACCTTGCGACGAACCCGGATGACAATGAAATACCCGGCCCTTCTAGTCTTTCTGGTAAGCAGTAATAATCTACATATTCTTGCATAATAAAAAAGAGTAAAAATCCATATATTTACATTTTGTAGCCTAGCAGAAATAGCAACCGTGGGAAATGCTCAGGGTGGATGAAAGACGTACACTCTAGCAATGGATTCGTCGGATGACAATGTTTCGAGCGGGTTTTCATTCCTTTTTGGTTCCGACACGGAGGAAAGTGACTCGGAAAGTGGCAATGAACCCTGCCTGCACCGCAAAGGCGGCAGGGGGTACCGTTACATATGAGGCGGCTTGGGCCCCTAATCTCCCAGTGAATAGGAATACCCTTGCCTTTGTAGGATCCCCTGGTCTCAAAAAAATTCCTTGTGGCTCTACCACCAAAGACTACTTTACCCTTGTGTTTACCGACGATTTTTATGACCTTATTCTAAGTGAAACAGTGAGGAATGCGGAGTGCATCTTTCTGGAAAACCCATCGCCCCGTGCAAGGATTACCGACTGGAGGTCACTAAAAAGAGAAGAGTTTGAGGTTTGGTTGGGTCTGCTCTTCCATATGGGGATGGTACGTACCAATAGAATCTCTGACTATTGGAAAAAGTCTCTATTTTTTAGTTTCAAGCTATTTCCTCAATCAATGCCGAGGGATCGATTTCTTGGGATATTACAAGCCCTCCATTTTTCAAAAAAAACCCCGACAAAAATGACCCTGCTCCAAGTGATCGCCTACATAAAGTGAGACCACTTTTAAATTGTTTTGAGAAGCCAATGGCCACTTGTGTTTCCCCCGGAAGGGCATTATACATTGACGAATCAATGCTGCTTTGGCGAAGGCGATTAAATATCCGGCAGTATATGCAGGGGAAAAAACAGATGTACAAGCTGTACACAGCAAACACTGTGAACCAGCAGGGTTAGTGTATCGCATGATTGTCTACGCGGGCTCCGGGGACAGCGATGTGGGTGGACGGCGGACATGGAGACAAAGTGGTCTATAAACTTTTACAGCATTTTTAAAATAAGAGGCATAGGGTTTTTTTTAAAATAACTATTACAATAATGTTACCCTAGCTAGAGATCTGTTGAGGTGCTGTACATACTGCACGGGCACTCTCCGCGCGAAGAGGAAAGAAAATCCGAAAGAGGTTTTTGGGCACAAGCTGCCAAAAGACCAAATTGTTGCTCGTTGGAGTGAGGAGGGGATTTGTGTCTTCCGCTGGAGAGATAAGAGAGATGTGGCCCTTGTATCCTCCGAGTTCGGATGCAACCTCGTACCCACTGAAAGGTCGGGCAGAGGTAAACCAGAGGCTGTAGCAGAATACAATAACTTTATGGGAGGTGCGGATCACTGCGACCAGTTGGTGTCGTACTACACTTGCCAGCATAAGTCCCTCAAGTGGTATAAAAAGCTGTAAATTCATGTATTCCAAGTTATTTAAACAGTTAAGCTGTTAAACAGTTATATTTTATATAACACATACAGTGGCAATAAGAAAAACTTAAACGATTTTAGAATGGAACTCACTGAATCCTTACTCTCTAGCAAAATAAGTGCCTTGCCCCCATCGCCCCAACCAGAAAAGGGTCTCTCCCACTTTCCGGCGATAACAGGTGCCGGGGAGAAGGGAAAAAAACCGCAAAAAAGATGCAGAGTGCGCTACTCCAAGGAAGTGCAGAAAGCTGTGGCATACATCTGCCCTGACTGTGAGGGTAAGCCCGGACTTTGCTTGCGCCCTTTTTTCCAAGAATTTCATGATAAAATTAAAAATGTTTAATGTTTTCTTTTTGCACAAAAAATTATTTCGATGTTATTTTTTCTGAGTATATTGTGTAGTTCATTGGAATCCATATGACAGTGGGAAGACAGAGTGAAATACCTCATTTTACACTGTCTTCCCACCCTTTCGATTGAATGGAACTATTATCATATTCTTTCGATCCAGTGATACGGCATGACTTTAAGTATACATTTTCCAATTCGCACTTATAAGTAACTACACCTGCACTTCAACATATCACCAGATATCCTATCTATGCCTGCAACATTCCCATCTTTCCATTTCTCTCTGCCATCATCACCTCATTTGCTCTTATCTCTATTTCCATAATGATATTCTCACACATTCATTGGTAAGGCTCCTCGTCGATTGGATCATTAATGTATACATCTTAATACGTAGAACTCCATCCAACAGTCCCAGTTCCCGGAATAACTTTTTATTGCCTTCATTCTGCATATTTTCAGCCTCATCTCTGAATTATTTCCTTATTCTTTTTCATAACATGCTGGCATTAATTTCCTCTCTTCCCAAATAATATATGCCTTCTTCCACCTTTCCTCAGATTTATCAGCAATCAATCTTAACAAGAAACTCCATATTATAGAAAAAAAACGTAGGAAAAATCATGAATTAACACATATAATTAAATAACTTCTACCTTCTTAATGTTTATCCATTTTCTCATGTACGGTGGAACAGGAATTCTAGATAGCCTGCACTGCGACGGCAACATTACTTTCAAATCCCAATCACCACAGGTAATGAAGGCAAATTGGGAATTAAGTACATTTTCGGTGATCATCCACTCATGAAATAACTCCATACACCTCTCAAAATCAGGTTGTCCAACCAGCATTTCCTGAAAGCCAGCCAAAAATTAGTTAACATATTGCTTCAATAAAGGAAAGACTTATGCAACATCACTGAGGGCAAGAATTCGGCAGGGTAACTTCAACGTCCCAAGATTAATGTTTACACGGGTGAATAATTATTTAAAAAGTTCTGTTGGATTTCAAGACATTGAAAACTTTACAACTACATTACTACATAAAATAATTATTATTATTTTCAAATACATGAATACAAATGCTACTTGCTGATCACAATACATATCATGTTTGGAAATACCCGAGAACATGATACCAAGCATGAATCTGACTGATGTAAACCTATCGAAGCGTCAACCAAGGTAACATTTTATTTAACGAAAATATGGGAAAGTTAGGGAAATGAGAGTGATACCATATGATAGAATAAGGAATAAGCATTTAGAAAATATAAGGAACATACCCGTGGGAAACGTAGATTTCGAGAAAATAACGTGTGAAAATCACCAAATGTAGGACTTTTTCGTTAGATTTTGACTTCGTAGTGCGAGGTTTTCGGAAGTCCCGGGAGAGATACACGAAGTAATTTAACATCTGAAATATGGCCTTACCCTGACTCCAAAAAAAGCTGCGGGCCCAAGGCTTCCGCTTTGAGCACCAGTGCAAGAAGCTTATTTGTTCTCTCAAAGCAGTGAAACAGGGGTGCTAGGGTGGGACGGAACGCGGCCAGGAAATGGCATTTTCAAACACGAAAAAGGCATTTCTGGGTGGAGAGGAAAATGAAAATGTAATAGTAAAATCCCCCAAGTGGGTTGGTGATTGGAAGTGGGTTTTGTTGTAGTGTTGGGAATGGGTCGCTAATATTAAAAAAAAAAATATCCCACGAGTGAGTTGCGATGATAGGAGGGTGATATAGTTTTAACTGAAAAGTATGTGATTGCGAATAATTAAAAAAAAGATATCCCAACCCCAAGAGGGTTGGTGATTGAAGACGGGTGTAGTTGTAGTGTCGTCAATGTTGAAGTGGTTTTTTTAAAGAAAAAAATCTCCCGAATGGGTAGTTGATTGGAGGGTGGAGTAGTTGTAGTGTAGGGATTTTTGGTAGCGAATAATTTAAATTTAAAAAATGGCCCTAGTGGGTAGGTGACTGGAGATGGGTGTAGTTGAAGTGTCGTCAATGTTGAAACGTTTTTTTTTAAGAAAAAAATCTCCCGAGTGGGTATTTGAGTAGAGGGTGGTGTAGTTGTAGTTTAGAGAATGTGGTTGCAAATAATTTAAATAAAAGGAATCGCTCGAGTGGGTTGGTGATTGAAAAGGAGTGTAGTTGTAGTGTCGTCAATGTTTGAGCGTATTTATTTTAACGAAAAAAATCTCCCAAATGGGTAGTTGATTGGAGGGTGGTGTAGTTGTAGTGTAGGGAATGTGGTAGCGAATAATTTAAATTAAAGAAATCCCATGAGTGGGTTGGTGATTGGGGAGGGGTGTAGTTGTAGTGTCTTTAATGTTGGAGCGTACTTTTGTTACGAAAAAAACTCCCGAGTGGGTTGGTGATTGGAGAGGGGTGTAGAAGTAGTGTCGTCAATGTTGAACCGTATTTCTTTTAAAGAAAAAAATCTCCCGAGTGGGTAGTTAATTGGAGGGTGGTGCAGTTGTAGTGTTTATTTTCTCCATTCGTTAATTTTTTGTTTCATTACCTCCGGGAATAATAACTTAGAAGTCTACATTGTTTTCTTAAACGCAGATCAAAACGATCATTCTCGGAGGTATTTTATACTTCGAAGCAAGGATTTTGTTGTTTTTTCATGTCACATGATGTAGAGAGCAGAATTTCTGCAATTTTCATATACGAGTCAATAGTGCTTCATTCCGCAAATACGAAATCTACGAAATGGATTTGTTTCAGTTAGAAATATAGGTTCTTTCATGTGTTCATTTTTGTTTCATTTCCTCCGGAAAAAATAACTTGGAAGTCTTTTTTGTTTTTTTAAACGCAGATCAAAATGATTATTCTCTCAGGTATTTTTTACTTCGAAGAAAGGATTTTACATTATTTTTTCATGTCACTTGATGTGGACAGAAATATTTCTGCGATTTTTTAATTCGAGTAAATTGTGTTTAATTCCGAAAATACAAAATCTGCGAAAAGGATTTGTTTCAGTTAGAGTAAAAGGTTATTTCCATGTTTATTATTATTATTTATTACAATTGTAACATGCCCCTCCGAGTACCCTACAAATAAGATATTGTATATATTGTACCCATAATATCTATTATCTTTCCATGATTTACATCTCACGAGTGGGTAGTTGATTGAATGTTGGTGTAGTTGTAGTTTAGGAAATGTGGTTGCGAATAATTTAAATAAAAGGA
Source organism: Pyrrhosoma nymphula (assembly GCA_963573305.1). Classification (NCBI taxonomy): domain Eukaryota; kingdom Metazoa; phylum Arthropoda; class Insecta; order Odonata; family Coenagrionidae; genus Pyrrhosoma; species Pyrrhosoma nymphula. The sequence goes on along the minus strand of OY754332.1, from coordinate 91,652,124 downwards.
ATCGCCCGAGTGGGTTGGTGATTGGAGAGGAGTGTAATTTTAGTGTATTGAATGTTGGGGCGTATTTTTTTAAGAAAAAATCTCCCGAGTGGGTAGTTGATTGGATGGAGGTGTAGTTGTAGTTTAGGGAATGTGGTTGCGAATAGTTTAATTAAAAGGAATCGACCGAGTGGGTTGGTAATTTGAGAAGAGTGTAGATGTAGTGTTGTCAATGTTGGAGCGTATTTTTTTAAAGAAAAAATCTCCCGAGTAGTTGATTGGAGGATGGTGTAGTTGTAGTGTAGGCAATGTGGTAGCGAATAATTTAAATTAAATAATCGCTCGAGTGTGTTGGTTATTCCAGAGGGGTTTAGTTGTAGTTTCGTCAATATTGGTAAGTATTAAAAAAAACTCCCGAGTGGGTAGTGGATTGGATGGTGGTGTAGTTGTAGTTGAAGGAATGTGGCTGCGAATAAATTAAGTAAAAGGAATCGCTGGAGTGGTTTGGATATTGGAGAGATGTGTAGTTATAGTGTCGTTAATGTTAGATTGTAATTTCTTTCAATGAAAATATCTCTCGAGTGGTTAGTTGATTGAATAGAGGTGTAGTTGTAGTTTTGGGAATGTGGTTGCGAAAAAAAAGGAATCCCCCGAGTGGGTTGGTGATTAGAGAGAGGTGTTGTTGTAGTGTCGTGAATGTTGGAGCGTATTTTGATAAAGAAAAAATATCCCGAGTGGGTAGTTGATTGGATGGTGGTGTAGTTTTAGTTTAGGGAATGTGGTTGCGAATAATTTAAATAAAAGGAATCGCCCGAGTGTGTTGATGATTAGAGAGAGGTGTAGTTGTAGTGTCGTGAATGTTGGAGCGGATTTTTTAAAGAAAAAATCTCCCGAGTAGGTAGTTGATTGAATAGAGATGTAGTTGTAGTTTTGGGAATGTGGCAGCAAAAAATTTAAATAAATGAAATCAACCGAGTGATTGGAGAGGTGTGTAGTTGTAGTGTCTTCAATTTCGGAGTGTATTTTTTTTAAACAAAAATCTCGCGAGTGGGTGCTGATTGGATGGTGGTGTAGTTGTAGTGTTGGGAATGTGGTTGCAAATAATTTAAATAAAGGAAGGCGCCCGAGTGTGTTGATGATTGGAGAGTGGTGCATTTGTAGTGTCGCCAATGTTGGAGCGTATTTTATTTAATGAAAATAATCTCCCGAGTGGGTAGTGTTTTTGAGGTATGCGTTGTTGTAGTGTGATCAATGTTCCATTTGAAGGTGAATGATTGGAAAAATTTGTGGAATGGTTGGGGAAGAGGTGCACGTCCATTTCATGGGGAATTTGCGGTGAAAATGTCGGTAGAATGTGTCGTTTGGTATGGTAAGAGTTATTGTAAAACGCGTTGTGAAGCAGGGGTAGTTCAATTTGAAGGTGGAAGAAATCATGGGGGATGGTGTGTAAAGCGAAGAGGATAATCTCGTGAAAACTTCCCCATCTAAGGGTAACAGGAAGAACGGAGAATGTTCTAAGTTGGCGGCGAGAAAATAAATCACATCTCACGTTTGAAAGCTTGGTGTCTGAAAAGGAATGGGTTTTTTAGGTAAGTGGAAGAATATTATAAATGCGCCTAGTTGGCACGGCAGGTGATGTGAATATGGTGGCTATGGGTAAGTTTTAAGTGGTGAAAAAGTCGTATTAGCTGGCGTGACGCATTGATAGCAACAATAAACACAACATTGCATGTTTGGTAAATAAATCGTTGGATCTAGTCAAGGGGAATATTTTTTGAGAGAAAGGTAGAAAAATGAGGGATATGAGAGAAATGGAAAGAAAAGTGAAAGGAATGGACATTTACACAAATTAATAAAGAAAGGAGTGGGATACTTAGTTTTCGAGAAAATTAAGTTTGAAAATGACCAAATTTGCAAGTATTTGGTGATATGTTGGCTCAATTTTGCATTTGTCTGTGGAGTGAAACAGAGGTGATAGGGTGGGACGATACCCAGCATTGACATGGCCATTTTCGAACGATAAAGAGGCATTTATCGGTTGTGAAAAGAATGAATATGCAGTGTATGGTGATCAATGTTGCAGCTTCATTTCTAAGGAAAAATACCCCGAGTGGCTTAATGATTGGAGAGGGGTGTAGTTGTGGTTTTGCAAACGTTGTATCGTATTTTTTTAAAGATAACAATCCCCTAAGCGGGTTGCCCTGGCGAAAATATTGTAGAGGGAAGCGGATACGAACCGTCGACGAAGCGGAGATTTATGCGTACACGAAGCGAATCGGAATGTGAACGAACGGTAACTAAACCGTATCCGAAGCGAAATGAAACGTAAAATGAGGCAAGGAAGCGTACAATCGAAGCGTTCACGAGCCGGAATCCTAGCGTATGGAAGCGTTCCCGAGCCGGAAACCTAGCGGACGAAAACGTTCACGAGCCGGAATATCGTATTACCTCTCCACTAACTTCGCTGCTCTCTCAAAATAAAAAAATAATTTTCCGTTAATCACTTTGAATGTGCTAATTCGCAATAGCATGATATTGTACGTCGAATTATACTACCTCGTCTCTACCTAACGCTATGGTGCCTGTTTCGCATGATTATCGAAACCGCGTGTCAATGCTCCTATTCTCGCACCCATTGCTGATGTATTACCGCTGAGAAAGACGTATATATGTAGTCACTTCCGTGGATAAAAGTGACTTCGAGAACTACATCGACATACTACCCCGCAAGGCGCTTCAATAGGCGTGTGGCGGGGGGTGTTAGGACACCAGCCGTTTACATATAAAAAGGAAACGCTCTAATGAAATTACGCCTAGCATTTATTAAAGCCCCTTATTGTTCGGGGAAAAACTAATTCCCATACCTATCCGTTCGGCAAAATATCTCTCTTAATTTATCGTTTCTGTCGGACCTGGAAATATAGTGCGGTTCTAATATGATGTTCTCCGTGTCGCTCTTAAAGATATCTATTCTTAATTGCTCAAGTAATCTAATCCTAGCGCGCAGCCTCTGAGTCTCTAGCGGCACCCAGCCTAATTCGTTTAACATCTGTGTAACGCTGTCTGTACGCCCGTAGCAGTTTTTGACGAATCGCGCAGCTTTCCTTTGTATTTTATTAAGTTCCCGGACTAAGTCTTTCTGCACCGGATCCCATATGCTCGCTGCATATTCAAGGTGTGGCCGGACGAGTGCGAAATAGCACCTCTCTTTTACTTTTTCATCCGAAAATCTTCCCACAATACGCTTGACGAATCCTAGCTTCTTCAGAGCTCTGCCACAAATATTTCTTACATGTGCTCCCCACGATAGGCCCTCACCCATTATCTCATCCACATTCTCTCGATATTTCTTCTTTATTGCCCCAGTTAATGCCTCCGTATTCCACTTTCGTACCCTCCTTCCCATTCTTATCTTTTTCTGTTTTACCCGACATTTCATGACTAATAAGTTGTGGTCTGTGTCTGCATCAGCTCCTGGATAAGTATGCGAGTTTTTAACACTATTCCTGTATCTGTGACGTACCATTATATAATCTATCTGGAACCTATCTGTGTCTCCCGGCTTCTTCCCAGTGTACCTACGTCGAGGATGGTGTCTGAACCATGTATTTGTAATTACTAGGTTATTTCTACGGCAAAACTCCACAGCTTTCTCGCCCCGGTCGTTTCTCCTTCCTAGCCCGTAATCGCCCACCTCCCGCCCATCTCTTCCTTCACCCACCACCGCGTTCCAATCCCCCATTACTACAAGGTGCTTACTTCCTGGTATCCTACCAATTATTTCCTCTAGCTGATCGTACACCCCATCTAACTCCTCCTCTTTATGATTAGAGGTAGGCATATAAACCTGGATTATAACTAAATTCGTTGGTTCTCCATTTAGTTCCACGACTATTATCCTATCACTCACCTGTTCTGCATACACTATTTTTCTACTGAGTTTCCTATTCATTACGAAAGCAACCCCGCGCTGACTTTCATTTCCTCCACTATAAATTACTCTATAGTCGCCGCTCCATTAATCCCCGTCATCCTTCCATCTTACTTCACCCAGACCCATGATGTCTACTCCCACCCTCTCCATTTCTTGCTTTATATTCTCTAGCTTCCCCGCCCTCAGCATAGTCCTAACATTCCACGTGCCTATTCTGATAGTTTCGTTCCTCTTCTTTATCTTCTTTTCCTCTGCTGCTGCTACGTCTGAGCAAGGATTTCAAAAAGTGATTATTTCATTAAGTCAGCAGTTTTATGTACTCATATTTTCTGCTTCACGGATGGTATACCTATATATATAGTTTATATAACTATAGTTTTTTTAGTAGGTAGGTTGTTGAATAAAACATAATAACAAATATGTTATTGGAATAATTTCAAAGAGCCACTAGGGTATTAAAAATATTCCAGTTAACGTATGCACGAAATCTTCAACATTATTAGGGAACAATGGTCAATGTATAGATAGAATACTTGCAAATAAGAACATGCTCGAGGGTATAATTCAATATCACTTGTATCACCATTGCAATGCGACTGTATAATACCAAATTCTATTTCATACACGACATTCAAATCAGAATGAAGGCACACTCGGGGCTACGCTTAAGGGAGTCCACTGAAAGACGTATGGGAGGCCAGCCTTCAGATGAGTGGCAAAATAATCATCTACACTCATCACATAAGGAGTCATTGGGAATAAGCAGAAATAAATGCAAAAAAAATACTTTTTTTTTAAACACGCTTATATTCAAGTGCATTAAAATGTAAATTAACTAGATAATTAGTGAATTTAATGACTGATTCATGTATTGTCATCGAGAGTTAGTAAGTGTGCCAAATTTCAGCTCGATTGAGCATTGGAAAGTGGGTTAGATTTCGACAGCGCCAGCAACAGTGCCGACTGCGAGTAGACAATTCGGGTTGCGTCATGTTAGGATAAGGAAATATAAAATGTAAACCATTTACTTTTAGTAGATTAACTTGGTAATTAGTTAAGTTAATGACTGACTCATATTTTCATTGAGATTAAGCGTGTTAAATTTCAGCTCAATTGAACATTGGGAAAAGGGTTATTTTTCGATTACAAAATTCCATCCAGACAAACAACAAACAAACAGGGCAAGTTAAAATAAGCGTGGTAAAATGGGTAGCGACCCTTCCTCACGAGTAAATGTGGAGACCACAGTAGACAGTACAGCAACACTCACTTCACTGCAGGTGTAGTAACATTTATCTAAACAAAGTCAAAGTAAATGTTACCTTGCCTGTAACTTTGTTGCTTTGACATGTTGAATGCACGGAGAAACCACAACATTACAATCCCAAGGAGCTGCCTGTAATCATCACATTCTTTTATATTTTTTATCCACCAACGAGCTAATGGAACCTCCAGGAAGCAATAGGATCACACACACTAGATCATTACGGAGCTAGTCGAGTATTGCCGGTATAATGGTTTGAATTTGATCAGCAAGGACGGTATGGAAATGAATTAGATGGTACTTGGAAGAAGTATTAGCCTCTACTTAAACTTCGCTTTGCTGAATTAATTGTGGTAATGTCCCCGAAGAAACATTTACATGTCTTTACTACGCCCAGCTACATCTATCTGACGCGTACTTGCAATCGAAAAAACATTATTCCTTCGTTCATATGGCATTAAATACAATTACCTACTGATAAATTCTTTGTCTTGTTCATCGTATCAAATATTTTACCAACCATCTAGAAGCATGCAATGAAAAATAACATGTTGATTATGGCGTATCCAGGGGGGGGGGGGGGTTGGGGGTTATAATCACCCCCCCCAATTGATAAAAAAGTTAACCATGGTTTTTAAAAAATCTGAATTTTTAAATTCCCTGACTTTTCCTGGTTTTCCAGGTGTTTTGAAACTTTTTCCCTGACCTTTTCAAAAATTAATAGTATTAGTAAAACACCAAAACTAGGTAGCAGTAATTATCCTGTGGGGAGGAGATGTGTTTTTGATACAATACACCACCTTCCTCCATACATATCTAACGTTTCCTTTTGCCTTTACCACTGCTTAGTATTTTAAAGGAAAATTTAAGTGAAAAGGAATTCTTGATAGCTTGTAAAATTGCTCTTTAATAATAGGCATTTTAAAATTACATGACAACGTAAAAATTCCTGAGGGCTTTCCCACAACTTTAAGGCATTGGGAATGTTCTGAGAGACTTCCGAAAACACCACAATAAGATTTTAAAAAAACAAGTCAGAAATGAGTGAAATTAAAAAAAAAAATAATAATTCGTTCATACTATTGCAACAATATGTGAGAAGGAAAATCTTTCTCTCATCTTTAATATGTATTTTTTAAATTTAAAATAAGACTTAAAAGTAAAATTAAGAATGAAAATGCATTCAGTTTAAGGTACATACAATGTAGCTTAGTGATTAGAGTTGAACTAGAACAATTATTGAATGGTAAACAATTACTATACATTAACTAGAGATAACATATTATTTGTAGTTATTACTCCATGCTAAAATATGAAATGAGAAGACCATCCAACAGCTATCAGCCTATAGGGATGGGCATGTTCAGAAATATTTTCCCAAAAACAATGATAACATTAATATAATAAATTAGAAAGGGAGAAAAAATTAATACTTAAAGATTGACTCCTTACAATACAATGATACCAGGAAAAGAAACTTAGACTTTCCTTCTGGATAGTGAATCTCAAAATAATACATTCAATGAATGATAAAAATACATACAAATAACCTCAAGGATTGGCTATGAACGAATATGACAATTCTGTAGCAGGTGAAAATTTATTCTCGATTGCTACACTTGAGAACACTAATATTGTCATCAATGGCTTCACCATCCCTTTGGCTTTCAAGAAAAAATTTTCGTTTCCATTCAGTTAGATCTCTCAACTGATCACTAACCCTGACTTCTTGCATCTTTCATTTTCTCTCTCAATAATTCTCTTCCTCTCCTCAACTAATGCGTCTGCATAATGAGATCTGGCATTCCTTACCCTCAGGATCATTTTCTTTGTCAAATTAATGCAGTCTAAACCAACAACAACCTGCACTGCATCATAGACTTGTCGCTGTGCACCAAGAGATTTAGGCAGCTGATTTTCAACAACTAACTCTTTATTAATTGAAAAGCCTCTCTCCACAAATGCATTTCAATGGCTCAGTAATAGGTCCTTGCAAAGGAAGCTGACAAGGAAATCAGATGAATATGAATAAGACAAAATTTTTATCCAGAATTGGTCCAGCCTCTGATCCCTTCCGTTAACAGTTTTCATTGCCTCCACGACTGTAGAATTGGTAATAATATGTTTGAACTCCTTTTCAATCTGATCGTAATTCTGGCCCGTTAGCCAGTTCTTTTCTTGAAAAATCTGTAGTGTTATATCCAACCACATCAGTGCACAGTCAGGAAAATCCTTCAACAAGGATGGATCAGCAAATGTAATTCCTTTGCATAATTTATATTTAAATGGTGACTTTTCAGTCAATTTTAAGCACATAGTCTTCAAGAACACCCTGCTTTCTTTCTTTAATGCAAATATTTCGGCATCTTTAAGAACTACACTGCGTAGCTCAGCTCTGACTGAATGTACTAATTTTAAACGTTTTCCTGAGATTAAACAGATAAAATATTTCTCCAATGGCCGTAAAATATATGCACCACTCGTCAAAAAAAATTAAATACTTACTGTGTTGGTTTGCGGGAATGAGGTTCCACAACAGGGACCAACCACAGCCTCTCCACCAGAATACCCTCCTGTGGTAGTTTACGGGAAAATAATTTCCTCGCCAGGGACTACCACAGACACACACACACAACCCAATTGGAATTGGTTTTCCTGAGACTAGATTGTCACTCATTTCAATATTGACTTGGTCAATACTGCTGGCATTCGTGAGTATGTCTTCCTTCACAAACAAAGACATTATTAATCCACCAAAAAACGAGTTAGTTCTGTGTACGGAAAGGGGGAAAATGGATCATTACTTTGGAAATAACGAAGGAAGGGCTCCACAATATGAGCAACATGAGAAAAAAAGCTAATCTAGGTCCCATGAGTTTGTCCTTTATTCCTTTGCGCATTTCCTTATAGCTGCATGAATTCACCCTTTTGCCATCTCTCTCCATGGCATAAATAAATTTCTCCAAATTTGAAAGAATTTGAATGCTGTTTCTGGCACTTCCGCATTGTTGAGCCACCTAACTGGGCAGAACTTCTTATGGAATGTACAACTCTCATTATAATATTTGTAGTCGCTCTTCCTCGCAGGCAAATCTTTGATCACATTATAGCAAGCTCTAAGAAAGGGTACCACATTCCATCCAGTGGCTTTTTCTCCTGTTTTAAAAGCATTATGTACAGTATGAAGCCCACATGAGCCCATAGAGACAAGCAAGGGACCATTGACATCAAGCATGGATTGAAGGTCTGCCTGCAGGTCTGTCTCAAATTTGAAATTGACACCGGGCCCATCCAGTGAGACTTGAAGGAGATTCTTTAAGTTGAGACCAGAAAGTTCTTTCGTAAAACCTTGCAGCAGATCTGTAGCTGTACTGTGACCTAAGAAAGAGGAGCTGAAATAGCGAGTAGAAACTTCATTTTTTGCTTTGCTCCAAAAATGCAGATGAATTAAATGGGAATACATCATTATTTTTGCTTGAAACGCGATCTTAGTAAATCGCTTATACGCTAATTTCAACCATTTGAAAAATCATAATATAAATCACGGGATTATAAAAATGACGCGGATAAGGTTGAAACATAAGACATTTCCAGGTCGCATTAAAACATTCCCTGACTTTTCCCGGTTCTCCTGGTTTCCCAGGTCTGTGGCAACCCTGTTAACATGGGGGTATGGAATACCCCCCATACCCGCCATGTAAAACCCCCCCTTCAGTGTGGTAACCCCACCCCTTCAGTGGTGGTGACCCCCCCTTCAGATGCTTCTAGATACACCTGTGCTTGTAAACCGTCAACAATCAGTCCGGAAAGCGTATGCAGTGAAAAATAACTTGCTGATTATAAATTACCTTACTTGTATAGCACAAAAATCAGTCCTGATAGCGTATGAAGTTTAATAACTTGATAATAAGTTATCTTACTTGTATTAACAGAGCAGGATTTACGTATAAGCTACACAAGCTATAGCTTAGGGCCCCCACTTTCTTGGGGGCACCCAAAAAATCATATTTGGCACTAACATAGAATATCTGGACTTATAAAGGGTCCCATATCTCAAATAGCTTAAGGCCTTATCAAGTCTAAATCCGGCCCTGCTTATATAGCGTCAAAAATCATTTCTGATAGCGTATTAAGTTAAACCGTCCTACTAAATTCCATTTATTCTTGTATTCACAAAACCGTTACCATCAATGGTGAATTAATCACTTGATTCACAACTTCAAAAATACATAAACTGATGTTTACTAACGCTACATAAATTAAATCAAGGTAGATGAGCTCTACGGCCTCTATAGATTAAACAGATAAAATATTTCTCCAATGGCCGTAAAATATATGCACCACTCGTCAAAAAAAATTAATTAATTAATTTTTTTTGACGAGTCTCATTAGCCTACAAAGGATTCCAATTGGGTTGTGTGTGTGTGTCTGTGGTAGTCCCTGGCGAGGAAATTATTTTCCCGTAAACTACCACAGGAGGGTATTCTGGTGGAGAGGCTGTGGTTGGTCCCTGTTGTGGAACCTCATTCCCGCAAACCAACACAGTAAGTATTTAATTAATTTTTTTTGTCGAGTGGTGCATATATTTTACGGCCATTGGAGAAATATTTTATCTGTTTAAGCTACATAAATTATTTATTCCCTGCGAAATATCTATCAACAATTGTTTAATTAATAATAATTTCTCTATAGGTAACAGCTTTCGCCAATTACTACTTATTTATTATATTTCGACAAAACACACAACCATGCCTTGGGAGGTGAAAATTTCCTACCCAGGCGGGACTCGAACCCACGACCATTGGGTTGATAGGCGAGAACGTTACCCCACCACCACCAAGGCTGGCATATTTTTATTTTTGTACAAAAAAAAATTACCTCTATTCTCTCATTTGATATTGTAATTCACTCACTTTAACCACTCATTTTCATAGGTTTCCCTACACAATTGTCACATTGACTGATATTGAGGTAATAATGCCTCTTTTGCATCTAATGGCATAAACAAAATGGTGAGTAAGAATTACTTTCTTTTGACACAACTTTGACCAATTCTTATTCACCGTTTTGTTTATGCCATTACCTACAGTGATTCTTTCCCACTTACACCTTCCTCATCATTTTAAAATATTTTCATGATGTTTATTGTCCCAGATAAATTATTCCTTTAGCAACTTGATTAAAACACACACTCATCTCCAATTCCTCTCTAGATTGAAACTGAACTGAGTTACTTTAAAGTTGTTTGCAAATCACAAAGGAACTTAAAGATCTCAGAACTGTTTAAAAATAGACTCCAGAAGGGAAGCTGGTAGAATTGCAAAGAAAAATAAAAATGCATACTACAATTCCATCATACTGAGAGCTGAAGAAAATTTCAGAGAAAATAATACACGGGAAGCTTATAAGGGAATTAACTTTTTAAAGAAAAGCTTCCAACCTAGCACTAGCATATGCAGAGAAGCTCAAACATGCAAAGTGCTTCACCAGACCCAAGGCTAGAATCAGAGGTGGATGGAGAGGACACAATTGAACCACCATCCATAATGGACACAATGAGAGCCATAAAAAGCTAAAAAACAATTAAGCACCAGGGATAGATAACCTCCCTGGAGAACTATTCAAATATGGTGGGGAGCAACTAGCAGCCGTACTCCATAAGCTCACATTACAAATATGGAGCCTAGAAAAAAACCCCAAGGAATGGCTCACAAGCATAATCTGCCCAGTCCATAGGAAAGTAGATAAGCTCGATTGTACAAACTACAGAGGGATTTCCCTACTCTTGCACAGCTTACAAGATTTTCACAATGATTATCAAGGACAAACTGGAAGTATATGCTGAAAATATCATTGGGGATTACCAGGCGGGTTTCTGACCAGGTAGATCAACCGTAGTTCAACTTTATACAGTAAGGCAAATAACAGAAAAATTTTGGGAGTTTAACTTGGATCTATACCAACTCTTTGTGGACTTTAAACAAGCTTATGATAGTATTGATAGGAATAAACTACTCACTATCATGCTCGACTTCCGTATACCCCCAAAAATAGTAAGACTGGTTAAAGCCACAATGATGACCACTCAATGTCAAGTGAAAGGAAGCTTTTGGGAACTTAGTTGTAAGTTCACTTACTGTAAGGCCTAGATCTTTAGCAGCTGTTTCTAAGTTCATGTTACAAAGTAGAAAGCATAGAGTTGGTAATGGGCAAAACATCACCATTGGGAACTACAACTTCAAAGGTGTAAACAACTTTACCTATTTGGGTTCCAATGTGTCCTCAGACAACGATGAGACCAAGGAAATAAGGAAGCGAATAGATGCAGCAAACCGTACCTACTTTCTATCCCCTACTTCCTGTCTTTAAGTCAAGAAATGTGTACAGGGAAACAAAGGTCAAACTCCATAAAACCCTTATAGGTACAGTTATGTCATACGGAAGTGAAACATGGACATTGACTGCCAAATCTGCTGAACTACTGGATAGCCTAGAAAGAAGAATGCTGAGGGGAATCTATGGGCCAGTAAACAGTGAAGGGATATGGAGAATTCATTGGAACCATGAAATATATAAACTATACAAAGAACCATAAAATTTCCACGTGTTATGTAAGACAGGGTCTCGAGGTATCGAGGTTAATCGATACCTCGAAACACTCGATTGATGCATGGTTGGAGGAACGCCTCTTGAGCAATCTCTCTATATATCTGAATGTAAGTGGTTACGCATGGTCTGTTGATAAAAGTTATGCTGAAACACCACGCACGTTTAGTTAACACTTTCAGTGCGGATGACATATATATATGTCATGAGAGCTATTCCACTGATGCGGGTGACATATATGTATGTCATGGATCTCTCGTTATATGGTTGGCCGCTAGGGAGCTCCGTGCGTGTGTACCGTTATGTTTTCACCCTCCCGCAGTTCGGTAGGGACCTCGCATCAGTGCGGAAGCGTCCGTTTCGGGTTCCGTGTTTTATTGTGTTTTTTGCCGTTTTTTGTTTATTTTTGTGCAGATTTGTAAGTCGGAGTTTTTACTTCCCCTTAGTTTTCTTAATTTTTTGATTCAGAGGAGCTGGAATCACATGTTTAATGTCATTTTTTCCCGAGTGACTTTATTTTTCAAATTAAATTTTTTTTTAATATTTACTATCGAGGAATATGTTTTTATCATTAATTTTCTGAGTTCCACTTTTCTGGGTTACACGTTCTGCTCTACGGTTATTCTTTTTCTTTTAAGAAAATGGCTTTTTCGTTTATCTCTACATTTACTCTGAAATTAGTCAATTATTTTCTTTTATTGCCAATTTTTATGTATATTTTTTGGATCTTAAGTTTACAAAAGTTTTTAGATTTAATGCTTTTTGTTTATATTTCAAATCGCGTTTTTTTAATTTTCCTGTTGGATCTTTTATGTGTATGTAGTTGCAATTGCATTTGCAAGCAGTTTGTCGTCTTGAATACCACTTCACGTTATCAATCAATTCAGCTTGTTTGTTTATTCATTGAATTGTATTTTAAGGGATGATGTTATGCAACACTGCAACACATTCAAAATGCACCATCAATTTTTTTTATTCGATCGGTGATTTTCTATATTTGTGGTTAGAACTCTACTTGCAATAAAAGAATGGGAGAGGAAATACGTGAGAGCCTTTCTTTGTGGTTAGAACTTTACTTAGGATAATAGAAATGGAGAGGAAATATCTGAGAGCCAAGAAAGGTGTCGCACGTAGTGACGAGAGAAGCGCCTCTCAAAGCCCTGGTAAGTGCTGCCATGTTGACTTACTTATGCATTTCTGTTAATATGTACTTTTGACGTCACTTGCTTTCATTGAAACGTTTTGTCCTTTACCCAGGGCCCGGAAAACAGAATGGAAGCAGTTGAACAGGGAAAAGTTTCAAACTTTGCTAGGTCTTCTCCTCCACATGGGAACTATCCGTGCGAATATTATTGACTCTGATTATTTGAAGAGGTCTGCACTATTACACATTTCAATATTTAGTGATGTGATGAGCCTTAATCGGTTTATAGGGATTTTGCAGGCGCTCCATTTCTCAGAAAATCCTGAGGTGCAATACCCAGTCCCAAGTGATAGGCTTTATAAATAAGGCCTCTACTTGACTACTTTCGAGAGGTAATGGAAGATATTGTTCCCTCCCGTAGAGAACTAAGCATTGATGAGTCGATGGTTCTCCGGAGGGGTCGGCCGATATTCGGACAATAAGTCCAGGGGAATGCCACAAACATGGCATAAATATATACATGCTTAGTGAGCCCTACGGCCTTGTTTTGAGACTACTCGTCCATACTAGGGTCAAAGATATGGATGTTGGGGGCAGGGGCACGCAGAAATAGTTGTCTACAGTTAATTTAAGATTTTAAGGGTTTGGGTCATAGGTTATACTTAGGCAATTTCTATAACAGTGTTAGACTGGCTCAAGACCTTCTTGGGGACAAAATGTTCTGCACAGCGACTCTGCAAGCCAGAAGGAAAATCAACCCTAAGGAAGTCATATCGTAAAAAATAAAGAAGAAACTGGTGGTAGCCCGGTGTACCCATGAAGGGATTTGTGTTTTTAAGTGGAATGACAAGAGGGATGCTACAATGATCTCCTCTGACTTTGGGTGTAACTTTGTGTAAGTTTCCAACACACGAGGGTCAAAGGAAAAGCCTGAGGCAGTAGCCAAGTATAAAATTTTCATGAGGGGGATTGATCATTGTGACCAACTCTTGTCCTACTACCCTGTTGAACACAAATCCCTGAGGTGGTACAAGAAATTGGCCTTTTATATTTTTCAGATGATGGTTGTGAATATTTTTGCGTTATTCAATCGATTTAGTGGAACGAAAAAAAGTTATACGAATTTTGGCTAGAATTAATTGAGTCGCTAATTCAAACTAGCAGAAGACATGCCCCTGCCAGGAAAGTTGCCTCATCCCATTTCCCAGGATACACGGAATCCAGGAAGAAGGACAAGCAGCAGAAAATATACCGGGTGTGCCATGATAAAGGCATCAGAAAGGAAGTGATAACCATTTGTCCTGACTGTGAGGGTGAGCCAGGGTTGTGTCTTCGTCATTGTCTCCAAATATATCATAAAAATTTGTAAATGGAAGACATTATAAGAAAATATGTCTTTTTTGAAATTTAAATTCCATTTTTGTTATATGAACAGGAATTGTTAGTAAAATTATTTTTTGGACATTGTATATTAAATTGTTAGCAAGTAATTAGCAATTTTAAGAGATTATTTTCGACTGTTTTATAGAATATCATAGGAGATTTTTGCATTGTGTAATATTATTAAACGATTTTTTTAACTTTTCTCCATTTAATTTTAATTGCAAAACTTGTATTGATTATAAAACAAGCAAAATTGAACCACTTTTAGCTGTACCCTTACCTCAACGAAATTATTATGTGACTGGAAGTCCGTAAGTTCTCCCGTAAGTTATGTTTTTCCAATCGTTTAGAAAAAATTATGATACATCGTTACTTGTAGAAAATCAATGATTAAATTATTCTATGCTCCGTATAAGCTTTTGCATTAAAGAAATCAAAAATGCCAAGCAGTTATTGAATAGAATATCTTCCTATTTACTAAATATTATATATGAACTCTTCGCTATCATTCCCTTTGTTCGAATAAAAAGAATAAAAAAGATTAGACTAAATTTTTACAAAATTGTAGCTTTATTTCCAATGAAATAATCATTAGCATATACTACATTGGTATATCAGGTTTAAGTTGAATAGTTAATATGAAAATACTTTATTTAATGCTCAAAAAAATTAAATATATATAACATAACCTTACTTGTGCGTCAAGAATAAGAGTGTATTGCGGGTTGCATACATTTCTGATTACTGGTGACGGATGACATACATGTATGTCATTGCTGTTTTTTTGTGTTTAAATGCTAACAAGATGTCTGAAGGTGTTATTTTTGGTTTTTCATTCAAACATTGGTAATTTGAAAAGGAAATGACCTCTCCGTCATATGCAATAGTTGTGAAAATGTCATCCGCATTGAAAGTGTTAATGAGGCTCCGGGGGGCAGGGCATGTCCAGCGGATGCCAGAGACGCGGGTGGCATAAACAGTCTTCACTGAGAGTATGGGAAGAAAGAGACCAGTGGGCAAGCCAAGGGCAAGATGAGAAGATAACGTTAGCAAGGATGCAAGAGACTAACTATGGATCAGGAATTGGAGATAACAGTCAAGAGACCGAGATGAATGGAGACGGAAAATTGATGAGGCCAAGGCTCAACTAGGGCTGTAGCGCTATTAGAGAGAGAGAGATCGTATTAATCCCCCTGGCAGGTTGGTGGTTAGAGGGGGGTGTAGTTGTAGTGTTGTTAATGTTGTAGCGTATTTCTTAAATGAATAAATATCCCCCAAGTTGGTTGGTGATTGGAGGATCGTGTAGTTGTAGAGGGGACAATGTTGTATCTTTATTTTTAAAGAAAGGAATCTCCCAAGTGGGTGCCTGATCGGAAGGGGGTGTAGTTTAGTGTAGTTAATGTGTGATACGTAAGTTGGAAGAGGAATATTTGGAGTTAAGTGCTAAGAAATATGTTAAATTGTTGGGAAAAAGTTTGTAGAATACAAACTAAGTAAAGCGGGGATCGTTTAAGTTGAGGGCGGGAAAAGTCATGAGCCGATGTTTCTAAAGGGAAGATGTGCAATTGCTCGACCGCTGCGCCACCTCGGGGAAATAGTTGGGAAAGAGCTGAGTTTCCAACATGGCGACGAGAAGGAGTGGACTTCACAGAAGTGAATTGTTCTTGACTCTATTTAAGTTTATATTGACTCCATGGAATGTTATTTGGAAGGAAATGAGTTAATGAAGGTTCGGAAAAATAATATGGTTTCCATTTCTATCGGTTACAAGACTACAAAATAGACATGTCAGTACAATCACTTCGTATCACGAAAGGTTTACATCCTCCAGATCACATTTGAGTGGTTAGAGTAATAAGATTTTGTCTGGAAATAAAATCTCTTCTTCGGTAAGCCACAATTAACTGACCCAAGTTTTCCGAAGATAACTAATAAAAAACTGCAAATTATCCTTAGCATTCGAATAAAAACTAACGAAATGAAATTTTAACTAAAAAATTTGTAGGAATGGGCGAAATATGGCCTACAACAAATAATACATCTACCTGTAATATTCCGGTGAGTTCAACACAGAAGGGTGTGAGCACACGGTTATTCACTGGCATCACATATTGGTGAAACTGGCTTTCGATTTCTAGAGATTTAGCACTCATCTTCAAGCAAGGAAACTCTATTATTTCCTAAAATCGGATATATATAAATTACATTTTCGTTTTAAACTAAAGGAAAAATACAAACATTAGCGTACAGAATTGAATAGACCTGTGGATTAAATGATCTATTTTTGTCACATGTAGCCTCAAAGTCCAGGATAAGGAAATTATCAAAAGTTTGAAATAACTTCACATCATTTACAATTCGACCAATCGATACTATGGAGTTAGAATTACAGTGGCGGTGCGAAGTTATCATATTTCGAAGCATGATTCAATTTCTCCCAGTGAAATACTGGGTGCCTTCCGTTCGCTCTGTTGCACACTAGTTACGGACGGCTAGTTACATTCCCAGCTCATCCAAAGAATATCTAAACAGGACTGCCCATCCCAGCTAGTAGCTGGCACGACTAGCACCATTATCGGTCAATTTCTGATGTAGTGCACGAACAGTTGAATGATGAATATCGAAACGACTTACCGCAGCCGTGTCCGTCTCAACGTTAATTTCGATGTTACAAATTCGGCGACGCCGCGCCCCTTTTCCAGTGACGGCAAAGAGATGAACTAAACTCGCGGCAAATTTAAATAGGTGGCTTATTTTCTCCCGTGGCCTCCTATTGTAACGTCTTGATAATAAGTCAACGTTTACTAATCCTCTCATCGAGAAGAAGGAACATGCAACCTCCTACCTCTTCACCATTGTTCTCCATGCTGGTTCCCCCACCTCTACCCCCGTAACTTCCTTCCCTGACCTGAGAAGGAAAATCGGTCGGAGCTGAAATTGAACATTGTGGAATAGAATGAAGTGTTTTTATTTGATTGCAATGAATAACTTCCACGAAGTAAACTTAACAACCATTGACTTTATTAATATTTCAAGTTAATATCAATAAATTACCATAGTGTAAAGAATAAACAAAAAAAAACAAATAAAATAATATACAAAACTCAAACAAAGGTTGGGCTAAACATGCTGCAAAATTTTAACCTTCCTAGCCATAGCACTTTTATGACTTGCAGCAGCTGTCGCCCGGTTCCTTTTTCTGCACCACCAGGGTAACATTACTGCACATAAACACTCAGCAATTGACTGCTTTAGCTGCAGAGGGTGGTCACTGCACTTGTTCACTAAACAATTGAAAATTTCATTCCCCAAAATTGTATCTTTCAATAGGGAACATATGTTTTCTGAGCATGCCAAGTGGGGAAGGACATTCTCCACAAGAGTTGCAGCCCTTCCAACAGCACTCATCAACTCCAAAGTAGGGTACGTGAGACACAATTTTTCTGATTTCTCCCTAAAAGAAATACCACTATGGAGGTATTTTTTGGGCGAGGTCGTGAGTAAAGACTCCCTACACTGTAAGCACTTAAGTTTTTCCACACACTTTTTTGCGATATATCCACTCACGTGTGCCACAGAGAAACTGTCAGTAAGTATGTCAAAATCTTTGTATCTAATTTCCTTATCAGAAGGGCACTTTGAGGATCTGTCACAAAATTTTTCCTTACCTCCAGAAAGGAACTCCCCAAGATCATTTAGCAAATGACCTGGGTTAGCTTCTGCTTCACAATTTTGCCCCTGCAAATCTTTGAAAGCTAGCCCATTAATGATGCAGCCCTTCAAAGCTGCTACGAACTGGTGAGTCGTCGGGTTGCTATTTGACCCACACTGCTGGCGTACAGAGCCAAACAAATTCTCGAGGGCATCCTGATTAAGAGCCCTCAGCTCGAGGTTCAGGAAGCCCATCTTCTTCAATTCTGCCCAAAGAAGTGGCAATGCCGTCAGGGTAGTGATCCAACCATCTTGACAAGGTGGTCGGAACACTACGAAGTCAGCAGAGGCATCTGCATTGGTAGGAAGGGTGGCAGACATCCTCCTGTCGAACTTCCAGCCATCGATTTCCTTCACAGCCAACCTCCAGAAGTCCAAGTGCAAGTCCTCTCTCTCCACACGCAGCTGGCACTTCAAACCTTTAGCTCCTGAGGGCTCCACCGCACTACCATTGACACTGTCAAATAACTTGTCGGCAAAACCAACAAACTGTGCTGTGTGCAAAGCATCAGAAGTGAGTGCACCTAGAAGGAAATCATGTATTAGTTATGTAGTTAAGTACTTGAACAATGCAAACAGCTTTCAAAGAGACAAGGTAACAGCTTGACAAGAATTACTCACCATTTTGGACAAGACAGCTGATGGTGGCAGCAACAGAATGGCTAAGGGTTTGTGCAGCAATTGACACCCTCATGGTCAGATATCCATTTGGATTTAAATGATCCTTAGTTAGCTTATCTAAATTATTGAAAAGAGGCTGTATCATGTCAATACGATGGGCCTCTTGAATGTAGTGCCATCTTGCGCACCCTTTAATTTCTTTTCCTCCAACATTGATACACAACTTCACGTTGTGCTTTAGGAGCATATTCCTTAGGCACTTAAGGAGATGAGGAGGATCAAAGAGGGTGAAAATTTTCTTTGTGCCATGCATGAAGTATGGTGCACTTGGGTATGCACCCATTGATTTAAATGCCCTCACATTGTTTGTGCCCATGTCTGTCACAGTCGCCACTACATTAAGTCCACAATCGGTGCACGCAGCAAGTACTCCTTTTATCACCATTACCATTTTCTCAGCATCCATGCCACCATGTGAGAAGAAAAAGGCTACAGGCTGTTTCCATGGTCTCCTCAAACCCCTTAGCATGAAAACCACTGCATGATTGGCCACTTGCTGTGATCGTCCCAGGCTGCCCAAGTCTTCCAACCCAATAATCCTGTCGGACTTAGCATCATACTGTAGGTGCTCTCTGATTGACATCTCATCAATCATAAGAAGGCATGAGCGATCTAGATCTGTCAATGCACCTACACTCTGTGCAAGAGCACTAAAAACCCTTTGGTCTATGCCAGGTAGAAATGGCACCATATTCACCATCTTGATTAGTGTCTTCTTATTTGGCAAGGCAAAAATCGCTCTTAACAATGCATAGCATTTAGGAGACCTTTTGAATAATGCCAATGCCAGGAGCTTGTTTTCCTTTGTCCAGCGTCTCCCCTTAGGCTTTTGTGATGAGCAACGTATCTGTGAAGCCACAAACTGAGCTGAAGTGTAAGACATTGATTTACTCAACAACTCCACACATTTCAGAGGCTCACTTGTAACTGACGTCAGTTGCTCTAAAGACAATTTGGCATTTTTGAACTTAACTCTAAGTTCCTTTAGGGAGCGCTCCCTTTTCTGGCATATTCCTATCAAAAACTTCTTTCTTGGAGTCATGTGGTTGTAACGAGTACAATTCAATTGTTTCAGAAGCGACTTTTCCTTCTTCTTCTTCAATGAGGAGCCAGCTATTGGCCTGCTGGTAGAAACTGTCTCCCCCTGTGACAGCACTGACTCCACTGCCGGCAGCACTGCTCCCTCCTCACAATGGGGCCCCATGCTAAGACTCCCATCAGTTACCACAGTAGGTGGGTAAGTCAGCTTCACTACACATGATGTCTTAGCAGGTGTAGAAGTTACCATGCCCGACTCATCGAGCTCAGGTGGTACCACAAAAGAATCAGTCAGAGATGATGAATCAGCAAAATCAACAGCATTGGATGCTGCTGCACAATGAGGAGATGCAGGAAGACCATCACTTTCTAGCTGCATTCTTGTTATGCTTGGAGTTGCACCATGAACAATGGTGGTCCTTGATTCATTTCTGAATTGGTTGCGTTTGAAATGACGCCCACAAAGGTAAAGTCCTTTAACTTTCTCCCCAATCTCAAAGTGGACTCCAGCAATATCAGCCCATTGTTTAAACCTGTAAAACAACAGGAAAAAATTTAATGCTGCTTAAGAGCAATTTATATCACTACACGACTAAACCCTTGCTCAACATAAACACAGCGCACAACATGATAATGACGTTGATAATGATTTATTCACGGGCATTTGCCCATCACATTAACAGACAAAATTGTAAACATTAGAGTTAAATTTAACTCAAGTCCAGCAGGTAACTACAATGAATCAGGTTTACTAATAATTTAACAAGAAAAATTAGACCAGCTTGATTTTGGCATAACTAATGTGCGGGAATAATGATCAAAGACATTAAATGAGTAGTCAATTCATATGCTTACGTTGGTTTCGTAAGACATTGGCAGAGATCAGGCATAAAAATTTGTGCTTCATTTTTTCTATGGTTTCCCGATTGACTTCATAAAAAGGTAACCACACAACTGAACCATATTCTAAAATACGTTGAAATAAATTTAAGTGCTGATTCACACATCTCATATCTGACTGACGTCAGGATAATGTGACGTCGGGATCCCTCAAAATAATATAAACTTTCTTAAAAAACTCGGGCATTGCCCCTCTTTATTACAAGTCTCTTTCTCTTCAAACTTTTTAACAATCCCCTCCTTGCTCTGAAGACGATGGAGGAGTATTCCATTGAAACGTTAGCAAACCAAAACCTTACTCGGCTGGAAACCCGAGAATTATTTATTAATCCCCTCCTTTATCAACCATACATAGCAACGTTCTTCAAACAAAAACAATAAACAACATAAAACATCAACCCATCGAAACATACGTATTAACATACAAATTAATATTATCAAAAACAAAACAACGAACGAAATTAAATACATAAAGCCAAATAAAACAAATAAAAATGGAGCTTGACAAGGCACGACGTTACATTAAAAACTTCCACAAATAAAATTAGAAAATTACCAACTCTTACCTGATAGCATTACGAGGAAAGCGGAACAATGTATGCTGGCTGGATACTGGACAGCCCGCCTTGCACTTCATGTACTTCATGTAATTCGCCATGTTTACGAACAATGGAGGGAAAACAAGAACGTTGTCCTTGTATTCAAATCCAATCACAGTCCAAAATCAAAGTCAAAACGGTGCAGAGGTCAAAACCAGGAGAGTAGTCCAAATCCAAAAGATGCAGGGGTTGATGTAAATAAAGCAAAAGGCGCAAACTAGTCAAACTCCACACAGCACACAGGCAAACACGTTTGTAGGATCACAAGGTATAATTCTCGCGTCGAAAACTTTCGAGGCTTTCGAGCATCGAAAAATGGCTGCGATGGCTGCTATTCGCGGAAGAGGCGCATGCGCACTACGATTTAATCAGTGGCGCTCCTTTTCCAGCGACGGCAGCCTCGTAAGAAAACCTTACGTCGCCCTCCTATGCCAGTTACAGCCGGCTGACTTACCGCCACTTACCGCCGCAATTGAAATGGAACGTTAAGTAATTGTCCTCACTATATGAGCTTTATGTAAGTTTAAAGTGAAAACATTACATGTTATTATTCGATGTTAGCCTAAAACAGGTTCTCCTATTGTTAATGTAATGAAATATACGTAAAAATATTATCGAAAAATATACAGCCTTGGCTTCGAGCCAAAGAGAATGAGGAGGAAATGTTGAAGTAATTTTTTTGTAAATAACTCCATAAAATGTTAGTTAGTAGCTTCTTAAGGTACGCACTTACATTGTTAAGTAATTGTCTAAAGTGTAAGCATAACGTGTTATTATTTGATGGGAGCCTTAAAACAGGTTCTCCTTCAAGGCTACCTAAAATTACTCAAAATTTGCTATTGAAATGTATTTTGTGTATGGAGTAATAAAACATTATTATTATTACTAAAGCTGAAGTAGAGGTTTTGACTGACCTGGAAGTATTCTCACGCTTCTCAGACCAATTCCACTTTAATTTCTTACAAAGATGCTCATGAAGAGATGCCGAGTTTGGCAGAAACTTGGAATAGTACTCTAGTATCAATTCTGTGCCCTAGAAATTCCACAGACTTTCAAGAAAATTCATACATTTACTCTTATTAACTCTAAACTCTAGCCCACAAAGTCTGTTTAGTACCCGCACCAAGTTTTCCAAATGTTCTTCATCATTGCTTCCTGTGACAATTATATCATCTTGGAAAGAAGCTGCTCCCCTTAAACCCTGCATGACCTAATCCATTATCCTCTGGAATAGTCATGCAGGAATAGAAATAGTGGAATAGAAAGGGTAGTCCACAATATCTAAACAAACCCCTGTGGGTGTTAATGGTGCCCAGCTCCTGAGACCTTTCTTCTAAGATGAGTTGCTGAAAAGCTTCAGAGAGGTCAATCTTGAGAATTTTTCACCACCCCTGTAACTTGGCAAAAATTTCTTCTACCCGTGGCAAGGGATATCGCTCAATTTCCAGGTTAGGATTTAAAGTGATTTTAAAATCCCCATAGAATCTTACGCTTCCATAATTTTTAGCAACTGGTACAATTGGTGTAGCCCACGCACTGAACTGTACTGGGTGTAAGATTCCCACTTTTACCAGCCTGTCTAACTCTTTATCCAAGCGGTTTGGAAGAGCAAATGCTATTGCTCTGGGAGAGCAATATACAGGTTTTGCACCAATTTTAGAATTAGAGCCAATTTACCCCTATTATATTTGCCCAGTTCGCCATCCCATAATGGCACAACTTTCCCTAGGACACCCTCCAATTTAGTATCCCTAACACCCAAAAATACAGTAATGGTTAGCTCACTCTTAAAGTTTTAAGCCAATGTCTTCCCAAGATGGGTGGCCCCCTGTTTTTCACCTCAAAGAAACACAGGTCACTTGTCCTACTCTCATAGCGGACCTTCACCCCTATGGTACCTGTCGGTTTGATATGGTTGTTGGATTAGGATTTTAGCTGTATGGCTGTACTTTGCAGAGGAAGTACGGAGAAATATCGGTGGTAGCAGCTCTCCAATATTGCTGAAATGGCCGAGCCCATATCAATCTCCATGACAAGCTTTACCTCTTCAACATTTACATTTATCCTCCAGGGAGCCTCCCCGAGTGCACATTTCATATTGAACAAGGAAGGGAACTCCTCCTGGAATATTTTTTTATTCTCATTCCCACCCATATTTTCACTTTTTGCCCTGTTGCCAATTAAAACCTCAATACCAACTCTTTCAACTCTATTACTACCCTTTCTTTCATGACCATAGCCATCCGGGCACCCTTCATTAACTTTTTCATTTACTCCCGAAATAAGATTGTCTCTCCTTTGGTACTCTCACCCGAGCGACCCTGCTTACACATTGCCTTAAAATGTCCTACACGGTGACACAAGTCTCACCTGGCATGCCAGAAACGGCACACCATCCTTGTATGCCCCTACCACCCACAGCAGTAACACACTATGGTAGCATTTCCTCTTGATGCTGCTGTATTCCTTGATGTTTTTCCAGTTGGTCTCCTTCCCTTTCCTTGTGCCGTAACCATGTATACTTCCTCTTCCCCATCGTGGCGCTACTCTCCCATCAAAGATGAATCCTCTTGGCCCACAAAATGGACTCCCACCTCCGCCAACGACGTGAACAGGGTACAAGCCTCAGCATTTTTGGAAGCACCCTCCTGCGCTGCTGCGATTTCAACAGCGCGCTCGAATGCAAGGTCTTCGCTCTCAAGGCACAGGGTCCGCACTATCTCCTTGCCACGCAGCCCCAGAATAAACTGATCCCTGAGAGCGCGATTTAAAAAGGCGTCAAAGTTATATCCCCGGGACGCTCTTCTCAGCTCCGCAGGGAAATCTCTCACCGAGTCCGATTTACCTTGCATTCTTTGATGGAATTTATGGCTTTTGGCTATTGCCGAGGCTTTTGGACAGAAGTCTTTTCCGAGTAGCTCACACAGCCAAAGAGGCTTCGCCCATAAAACAAGCTGCCTTTACTAAATCAGAAAAAAGAAAGAAGGAAACTGATAATTCCGACAAAGAAACAACCATATTCTAGTTACGATGAAGGTTCCTCGGAACATAAGGAGAAATTTTTTTTACATTCGGTAGCATTCCAGATCATATAGCTTCATTTAAATGTAAAACCTCTTCAGGAAGTATCTGTCAAAACGTTAAAACTTTTCCTCATCTATGATTGCAAGGAAATATACTTATGCTGGTTAAAGGTAAGAGAAAAATATTTCGGCATCTATAGGCGCTTCTTATAGACATGC
This sequence comes from Pyrrhosoma nymphula, assembly GCA_963573305.1. Lineage (NCBI taxonomy): Eukaryota > Metazoa > Arthropoda > Insecta > Odonata > Coenagrionidae > Pyrrhosoma > Pyrrhosoma nymphula. The sequence goes on along the minus strand of OY754332.1, from coordinate 91,627,643 downwards.
ATATATCTATTTAGGATATACTCATGCATCATGACGTAATAAAATATTTAATAATTATTTGGTGTCGTAAAATAATTATTTAATTAAAAAAGTATTTCATTTACTTAACAAGTAAAAATTACTGTGTAAAACTCATTTTTTAATTAAAACCGCCTACATTAGGTATCAGTAGAAAACCCAGGAAAATGATTTTAGTTACTCAAAGTTTGTTTTAACATAATTTAAAATGGAAGAGATGCACACTGAAACGATCCCGTATTTATACAGCCAAGGTTGAACAGAAGAAGTAGAATAAAGGAAAACTGGGTACTACAAACTTAAAACACACCAGGTACCATTTCTTATGAACGTGACACTGCACGTCAATAGACGTGTTCCGCCGCTGATGTAGGTGCAAGACCACGTCGATAGACATGGTCCGCAGTCAACGTGATAACACTTTGACTGCAGTTTTAAAAATTCTGTAGACCACAAAATGCGGAAATTTTTTTTCTCGTCAATGCCTTTAAAATTGGTTCTGATGCTCTGCACTTGTCACAATCTTTTGATTTACTATTATTTTTTCGGTGAAATTAAAAAAATAATATTCTACGTCTATGGACGTGGTCTATAGAAGAATGCAGGTAGTTATGCAGCCCAGCAACACACTGCTTTAGGATTTCTGTATTCCATTTACAAAAAATGTTTCTACACGAAATATTTGGGATAAGTGCTCTTTTTGATAATTGCTACGTATTTCATATCGTGTCAAGTATCATTTACTGAAATCAGTTGGTACGGAGAGACCCACACCATATATGCTATAATGGAGGAACTTCATTTTCTGGTTTGTAGATTTTTGTCAGAGTAATACAGACTAGTCAAAATTCAGTTTGCATCACTGGAATCATTGAAGTGTCCTAATGTGAAACCTTTCTTACGTGCAGAGTCATATGAGCAGCAGCTATTGAAGCTCCGTAAGCAGGAGCTGAAGTGTGAAAAGTAGTCTTTGGAGTATGCTCGACAAACTGCTGAGTATGCAACCCCTGCAACTCTGCCTGCCTTTATTTTCAACATGGCAGAAGTTTGTTTACATTTTGTATATTGGCTTTAGCTGACGATTGTAAAACATCATATCCAACGTCAGGGAAATAGTAGTGCTCTTATTATTTATTATTAGGATAGCTGAGAAAACACTCGTAATGTGAGTTGCATCACTGGACATCAATGATTATATTGTTTATACCCACATCGTAATGGCAAAATGAATAGCCTGCACATGATAACGGAAATTATTCAAGGTAAGTACTTGTCACCAAGTTGTATTCATTTATATGGTAAAATATTGCTATTTTAAGATGCCATGGATATTAATACTCTTACTCTTCATGCACTCAGTTCTTGGCAACGATATGCCGAGTCCACTTTGACCCTTGGAACTACCCTGTGATTTTTACCTGTGTTACCACAGCTGTGAAGGACTATTTGGATATCAGCAACGTTTATGCCAATATATTTGAATATTTAATGTGAGAAACTAATCTGTGGACTGTGTTCAGCCAATGGAATGTAACATTTCACTGCAAGTAGATGACTGCAAGATAATTATAAAGGTTGATGGCCCCTCCGATTCCAGTTCCCTACAAACCGCCCTCTCCTCCATCCACGCCTGGTGCTCCATCTGACAGCTTCATATTAACGCCTCGAAGTCAGCTCTACAGACGTAATCACCAAAGAACAAACCTCTTAAGTATTGCGATACTCTATCGCAAAATCCTATCCCATGTGTCAATTCCCACTGTGACTTAGGGGTAGTCTTCAACTCTCAACTTACCTTTCCCGACCACATAAATAAGACTACCAGGAAGGCGATGTCAGTTGTCGGACTTCTGTACCGCCACACGGACATTAAGGATCCTTTTGCTCTCTGGACTGTATTTTTTGGTTGTGTCCTTTCTATTTTAGATTATTATGCTCCAATTTGGTTGACCCCTTGCCTCAAAGCCTTGAATATGCTCAATCATCCTATTACATAACATTTTTCTCACCATTGCCTGCCATAAAATCCCTTCCCTCAGAAACTTATCAAAAAAATACATCCTTTCTTCCCTTTCAATCCCAAATCTCTCTCTCTGTCATGTACTTTGCGACATGAAGTTCCTCCATTATAGCATATGGTGTGGATCTCTCCATACCAACTGATTTCTTCCTCCCTTTCCTCTTCATGTACCTCCTCATTCCCTGCACAGTAACTCCCTTCTTGACATTCCCAAATTCTGACTCAATATCCCAACGCTCCCTATTCTACCATATCCCAAAAACTTTCAACTCCCTAGCCTTGCAGTTACCCTCCCTTGACCTCTTCTCCACACCCTCCGTTTTTAAATCAGTCCTCAGAAAACATATTGCCGAGTTGACTCCCTCTATCCCATCTTCTTGACTATAAATCCCAATCCCAAGCTTACTCTCCTACGTATTTTTCTGTTATTTATTACATTATTAAGGTATATTTTGTTAAAAATTTTATTTATTTGTTTGCTTGTCGACCAATGTAATAAGCCTTTGTGCCGCTTTTGGGGACTTATCAAATTAATGAATAATGCCCTTCCAAGTGAATTTGTGAGCTAAGTGATCGTTATTAATCCAAAGGTGTGCCAAGGCTTTGGGATACTCAGTGATGTGTCATAAGTCTATGCATATATCGCAGAGCAAATGGGCTGTGTGGACGTTTCCTCAAATCTGTATGGTGCTCGTTAGTCTTTTGGATTTCCTTATAAAGGATCTTACCCATTTCAGAGTGTACCTGTGTTGCTATTGCTAACAACTGTTTTGCTTGACATGCTCCAAGGCACAAATATAGAGATAGCCATGTATAGACATGCTCCCAGGTATTTGATGCTATAACTCATTTTGTTTGTAATTTGTGTGGGCTGGAATCTGCCTTTGAGTTGAGATTTTGTGAGTTTACCTGAGTCGCTAAGGATTCTCGGGTATGCTATTACTGTGAGATGTGTTACATATGATTTTCTGCTTCTTTGCTGTGCACTAGTTTGCTTCCTCTGTGATCTTCTAAATGATTTTGGTGGGTACTGCATATTATCTGTGCTCGTTATTCTGACTTTAAGACAACATTTATTTTAGCCACTTCGAAACTTCAAGAATTATCAAGATTTAAATTATTGAAATGGTTTTTAATTTGAATGTATTAATGTGGAAAATGTGTCTGAAACCCATACCATCGAAAGTAGTTGAATAAATGTTCTTCTTTATTAATTAACTATGCTTTCCCTGTGTTTCATATCCCTTGCCAATTTTCTTCAGAGCTTATAAAGGTTAAGGGGAAGGGCTGACTAGTCCAGCAGAACAGTGCATTTCATGCTTAATATACATTGTTTTCTGCTAGAAATATTTGAATAGCGCGGCCTTTGAAAATATGATTGACCTTAATTTACCACTTGAAAAGCAATGCACATTGACACAGCTGCCTCATTTCTTTAATTCTGCAGGTAGTTCACCATAGTTCACAGCAGTAAAGCATTTGCACAGTCTAAGATTAGGCTGTGGCATTTCAGAATCAGATATTTCATGAAACTAGAGAGCCTGCCTTTATATATTTCAAAGTCTTCGTGCAAATTATGTAGAAACTTAATGGATATTAAAAGATGAACATGAGGCAAAGATTACTTCTTAAGGAATGATTTTTTTCTCATTTCATATTCTCAAGTCCATATCCCATCCTTTACCAATGGCCCTGAAGGTAGCAAAGTTTATATGATCTATTAACACTTGGAGCACGGTAGTTTCACACTACCTAGAAGGACGGGCAGAGGTTATTTTGACCCATAAAGTTTTCCAACATCGAATAGATACTTTTTTCTCCCAGTACTTTATTTTCTCCACAAATGACATTAGGAAGGCTTTATCTACACATTATTAGCAATAAAAATTATTTTTATTATTTGATTGTTAATAATTAAAATTATTTCAGTTGATCCAAATCAGCATTGCTCATCTTAGGCTATTCTCAAGCATATCAATTTGAAAATTGGCATATTTAGAAAATTGTGCATATGTATTTAGATAAATATCTTTTTATTTGATAAATATAAATTTAAAAAACCTTTTTCAAATAAAAGTATATGAAAAACTCACATCCATACACAGACATATACATATATTTAGAAAGATGTAAGATCAATTTTTGCACAACTTACACATATAGTTATTTTTAGCACATTTTCAACAAACAATTCCATTGCATTGAGGACATACATTGGCAGTTTTGTTAGCAATTTTTCAAAATTGCAAACAAAACTGCCAATTGTTTCAATCAATTTTTTCTTTTCTGACCCTTTGAGGTTGTAGCGTGCATTTCCTCGGAATATGAGGGTTTTGTTTCAATTGGCATCCCCACCACTTCTTCGATCAGTCTTTTAATATACTTCTTTCTACTTATTTTGCTATTCGTCACTTCTATCTTGCTATTTTTGTGTTTGCCATTCGTCACTTCTGCCATCCGCCTGGTAGCCACATTTCTTTCTGGGAAAAAGCCCCCGGTCCTAGGAGTGCATGAACGACGCTCACCACCAGCCACTACGGTAGGGATCTGTTACATGGCCACCTGTGGTAAAAAGGTACCGCCGACACAATTGAAATTCTATAAAGAACGCATATGTAAGGTTAGGTGAGTTTTTCGGCATCGGAAAATGTACCTACTAATCCAATACCTAAAAGGGACAAAAGCAATAGGCTTTTCTGCTCTCATACTAGCCAGAACTCTTTCCTTCTCTCTTTTGCATCTCACGGAGTGATTTCCCTAAAGTTAAAGAATAGGGGATTCGGAAATGATTTTAGAACTTGAGCACGGCACATTCTCTAGGTGGCTTTGAGAAGTAGTGGGCCAACACTTTGGTGACAAAAAAGGCTTGGGCAAACGTGTGTATATCTATTGAGAGGTCAAAACAAATTGGCGAGCTATGGTCAGGACTATACTTTTCTATCGTCGCACCACTGGCCGCTGAAACCTCTCGTTCGGGGAAAGGGAGCTATGCTGACCACATTCCTAGCTGTTATACTAGCTGTCATATTTTACGCTACATATTTTAATAATGAATACGATAATAATGTATACAATGGAAGAATGAAAGTGATATATTTTTAATCCCATTCCTCTGGCGATTTCAATTTTAAGTCAAATTCAAAGACAAAAGGAAATATTTTCTGTAATTTTGGTAAGCCGCAACCAGGAGAGCTCCGCTATCGAGGAATGGCATTCAAATGAAATATAAAGGCTTCAAGTACTGATCCAAATGTGATATACTTTATTTGATGTAAATTAATATCATGATCAATAGGAGAAAAAAATGGTGAAAAACTAGATTCCAATGCAGGGAGAAGAAATGACCCATAGCCATCCATCTAGGTATCACTCACTCAGTGATTCAACCCGAAGGTTGGTTTGGATAGTTGAGGGTAGAGCTCACCCTAAATTAAGCCACAGGTGTGTGAATTTCACACACTCAAGGCATCCAGTTCCTATCCCTGCACCACCTTGCACTCCAAGGATTGTTTTTTGTTTGGTGGCATCCAAAGGCTTCACCCGGAGTTGAACCCGGGACCCTTCTATGCTATGATCAGTAGCCAAGCGCTCTACCCACTAGGCCACCACGCTCCAACTATACAACTAGGTATAGCATCAATTTAAAAATTAAGCAACAACAATTACGAAATTTTCTTTGCATATAAGTAAAAATGCACAGTCACAAAATTTAAAAAGAATATCATCACAAATGAGTAGTTAAATTTGATTTTGAACATGTGGTATGGGTCAAAATGACCCATCCTGTCCTTCTAGAGTTAATATTAACTCACGTTATTGTTAATTTCACAATTGTGATATTAACAATAATCTGAGTTTGTTTATTAATTAATAAGTGAACTCTACTGGATCTTTTTCTACTGTTATACATACAATAGCCTGAAGACATAAATTTACAGTTAATTGTCGTACCTTTTAAATGTGCATATGCTGTATCCTAATTTAATATGTAGTATTACATGATGTGGGACTTGTGAAGATCTATTTCAAAGGTATGGGTGTGGAGAACTGTAATACTAGTTGTGCTACCAATGACATAGGTATTTGTGGGAATTCATTTTTGTTATTGATTTAAATTTTAGCAAGAGGCAAAATATGACATTATTTTTCATTTTTATCACTTATACAACTATAAGATTATACTTGAATTCCTATTCCTAAATGATGAAATAATTATAAGTAGGTACATTAATATGCATATTATTGCCACTGACCTGGCATACTATGCTAACAATGATAAGTATCTGAAAACAGCTCTATTTGTATGACATGCCTACCAGTTGGCATACCATAGCCCCACTGTAATCAATCCATGGCAGCAACTCTGCTACCAAGTTGATTCCTATACTGTGAAATTAACCTTATGCATATGGATCCAATAAGTGTTAGCATAAATGAAACCTCAACGCAAATGAGCTCTATTCAATCCTTTAGCTCGCCTCCATTTTCGTGTCTAATTCTTCGGGTCTTGTGGATTTCAAATGCTCTGGAGGTGAAGAATTAAATACAGAAGAGGAAGACGCTCCATGAAGATGTCATAATTATCCCATGAAGATGTACTTAGTCATGAAGATGTAGTTGAACTCACCCAAAAAACACTCACGGCTCTAACGCAAGCCATTCCACTTCTGAGTGGTTTTCCATCTGGTGTAACTTTGAAGGAGGTGGCCGCTCAGGTTGAATTGGAGCAGGGGCATCTATCACTGTGCGCGTAGTGTGTGGCAGTGGATAAATTATGCAAGTTGTAGACCTCTTACGTGGTGCTACAGTGCGTGATCTCAAAGCTGCTATTGCAAAGCATATTACTCTTCGGTTGTCACGCCAAAGTAAAGGGAAACATCGGCCTGTGAATATTAGCTGCCCCAACAGCACAGGAAATTTGGTATACGCATACACGGGGCATACGGAGTACATACCGGTATGTAGTATACCGTAGCCAGTTCATATAGACTAGGAATACACATAACGTGCAAAACCCATACACACCGCATACATTCGCTTCCTGTCTGAAACAATCAGTGAAAATAACGGTGGAAAAAAGACTAGGAAGGGGTGAAAAAGTGACTATAGCTGTAGAATCTACACTGTAACCTTTGAAGTCATTGCTGCTAGCCAGGAATGTTTATATTGCAATATCAAATTGCTTGAATTTTGGCGGTGGAGGCGGTTGCATTTCGATGCTCAGTTTTTTGTGGTGGTTGTTATCAGGGTTGACAGCTAGTGTTACCGGTATACCGGTGTGTTTACATATGTCAGTGAGTTTATAAAACGTGATATTTGGAGGAAATATTTGCTAATGGTTAACTTATTTCCGTTCTTGCAACTATCTAACCTAACTATCTTCTTCTGCCATTGAAAGAACAACGTAAGAATTAAACATACCTACTCGTTGGAACTTAAGAAAGAAAGTTCGCAGCAACATTTTAACTTAAGATTTTCATCAACTTGTATTTTCAGGCTCTTCGCAAGGGAATGGTAATCAGCATCCACAGTGACGATTATTAAAACCTGATTTTCATTGCACCTGTGCAATGATGGGTGATCTTAGGCCTTCCATTTCCTCATGGAGTATTATACGCAGCAATGTGATTGTGCCTTTGGAGCGTAAAAAGATTAACAATATTGAGAACATGATAAAATTGTGTAGTTTCCAGCAGTGTGTCCGTAATTCTTCCCCAAAGAGTTAATTGCAAAGTGTGGCTTGATTCAGTGATTCAGACAAGTCTGTGGTTTTTTTATATGTTATTTCTGTCGCCTGATGGTATTCAGCGGGTGTGTGGTGGTGTTGTCGGGAAGTGTTGACGTTCTGAGTGTAATTAGTCAACTGGTCTTTTCTTCCTAATAAATGCAATTCAGTTTCATTCTCAGTTCTTCATGAAAACTCTCCGAGGTCAATGAGAATTTTTCTTGTTATCCGATGTCTGTTGAATCTAACAGTTACTGTTGGATTCAACAGTAGCCGTAGGATTCTACTGATGTCCCAATTTACTGTTAAATTTTTAAAACAGTTTTTCAACATTTTAAATTTAACTAGGTTTACAGTAGACCAGCTACGAACAGTAGAAAAGAGGATTACAGCAGACCTACTGAAATAGTAGGAAGTACCAAAATGCATATAGGCTGCTGTAAACAGTAGGTGAAATTTTTAGCAGGGCTGCTAGCAAAGCGTTTCAAAAAAGTTGCGTTTACATATCTGCCTCTGAGTACTTTACGCTGCCTACTATCCATGTTGAAGTTTAGTACTCAACTACCGTAGAATTAGTCAAACGTGGCTATTACGTGCAAATAATTACGTTTTTTTAATGGGTGTTTAGGTGCTTCCTTGTTGATTGTGCAGCCATGAGCCCCGGGTTGCTAGACGCCTTGCTAATAAATTAAACAATACGTTTGGTGGCCAACTTCAGACGCCCGATCCTCATAGCAACGGACAGTTTACAAACTCACCATCAACATAATTTACGCCCGTATTGCAGCTTCCCTCGATTGAGAATGAAATAGTGTCAAATCAATATTGACTCGCTGGTGTGATGGGTGTAATGTTAAATTCCTAAATGAGTCTTTTTCTCTATTTATTGGGAAACTAGATTGTCGTCTACTCTTCTAAAATCTGTGGCTGTTGTCAAGGAAACATAACATTGCTATCTAACTAATTTACCATAGCCACGATGTCCATTCCTTCTTCAGTATTGCCAGTTGTCTCTAACCTCATCATGGTCGAGCGTAGTGGTAGTTTTTTCTACTGTAAAGAGTATCACAAGCTGTGGGAAAAATCTCAAGCCGAGCTAAAGCTTATCACGAAATATGAAACTGTATTACAAAAAGAGAAAGCGCAAAAGGTAAATTTATCTTAGCTCTCGATGAGTTTTAATGCTAATATTTTTTTAACATAACATTCAATCGCAGGACAGAGATACAGCGTTTAAAATCATGGGCTGTATATATCTCCAATACATTCGAGCTTTTAACAAGTTGGATGAATGCTACGATCAAATAGTTCACCCCCAGAAACGGATTTTAATTAAACACGTCATGGACTCGTGCTTGTGTCGGATTCTGGAACTCAAGGTAGGTCTTACCCGTCTTAGAGGCTGTCCATAAATGATGTCACAGAATTTTGGACTAAACTAGACCCCCTGCCCCGTCTCAGTCACAAATAGCGTCAACCCTCCTCCTGTAATTATGTCACGAAAATGAAAATTTTCTACCCCCCCCCCCCTCAGCCTGAGTAAAAATAAAACATAATATACAGTGGAAGTGTTGATGCCACATGAAGCATAGCCCCTCCTACACAATGTCACTAGGTGGTGATCCCCCCAATCGTGTGGACGTCATTAATGGACAGCCCCTATACCCTCTAAATAGATCAATGTTATAAAAGCTAGAAAAGCTTACGATACCGATTTTACAAACAATTATTTGTGAATAGCCTCATCGTATACGTTACTGAGTCGCAATCGCTCCGAATTTTATTTCTGAGGCGGTAAAATTTTACGCTATTACGTATACAACTAAGGTTTTATTGGGTAATGGCAACTTTATGCATTATTTTTCCTGAAGCAGAACCCATTTACGTGAGTTTTTACTATTTTCACGGGTTGTTGGAGGCCTATTCTGAATATGGGGTCGCTATTCCACACCTCACCATAGAGCCGTCTTTTGGGATCGAGAGGCCCCTGGACCCGAGATAGTGTGCGGCCCTTTTAAGGGCAGCATAAACGCAATTCATTCAAAATAATTACAAAAGATAAGTGATTGAATTATTTTTTAGATTGCTTAGTCAAATAATAATTCAGTACTATTATAATTTTTTTAATCATTCATACTCAGAAAACTTACATATATTTTCAAATGTCATTGCATTTGGCTGAAAATTTACAATTTATTTCTTTGATAAAATGAATTAATAAATGGCCACGCGATCACGATGAATAATTAACAAAATAAACGCCGTGAAGATGTTATATTAATAGATGAATAATTAATATAACATGGAAAATTTAAAATTATGCCACAGTAAGCTTAAAAATCAGACAAGCTTTTAGAAATCCATTTTTAATAAAAAAAACTGTGCTTTTCCACACTTTTTTTTTAAACTGCGACCAGTTTCACCATAATATAGCATCTTCTGGCACATTCTTTTTCATTCTTTTTTCTTTCATTCCCTTTCCTTGCCCTTCAGTCACAGATGTTTGGGCTGGGGCTTTAACCAATCTTTCTTTTTTTTAATAGAAAAGAGTGTAACTTAGTGACCTTCCACTCCTCCCAATGTCTTCCCCCGATTCACTTTCCTTCTTTTCCTCTCGATTTTTCCACTACCCCTTCTCACTCTGCCATTCCCCAACCGCCCTGCTCCTCTCTCCACCATTTCAAACCAACCCCCACCATTTTTTACGTTCTCTGGGTATATATTGTATGGCCTAAGCTTCAGAATGTGCCACGATATGCCATATTATGGTGAAACCGGTCGCAGTTTTTAAATAAAGTGTTGACAAGTACAAAGTTTTTTATTAAACATGGATATCTATCACTTCCACTAAGTCAAGCCTGAAACAATCAAATTTAAACTTTAAGAAATTTCTTCATCATTTTTTAGCAGCAAAATCAGCAATAATATCTTCAAAGTTAATTAAATCGAGTAAATATGATTATATACTACTCATTAAAGCCAGATGATTCAATCTTGATTGAGTCATTAAATTTCTTAGATTATTTTTCTATAATTTTAATTTTGAAAACGAACGTTTACCATTGTAATTTGTTATCATAAGCTGAAAAATATTCTAAAACTAATTAAAATAATGGGAAAAGGGCAAATTAAACAATAGTGGTGGTTCGAAAATAATTAAGTATTTTATTTCGGAATGCTATAGCGCGTAAAAGTTGCCATTGGTATAGACAAGAAAAAAAATAACAATTTTTAAAATTAATTATCTTCCGGTCGCGCATTGCCGTTACAGTTCGATAAAAATCGTTTAAAACCATAAACTTTCAACATTTTTTGTAAGAATGTAAGGGTGGTATGACTACAGTCCTGTATCACGTAAACGATTTTACAAGGGCTTAAAAATGACTTAAAATTAAATATATTATATCTTTTGGTCTCGCATCGCTATGAAATACGTGATAAATTTGCGATTTTAGTAAAATTTCAAAGTTTTACATTTTATAACGATTTTATGACATATGTGTTTGAGACGCAACAGTAGCATTCCTGTGCCTAGAGGCGTTTAGGAAAACAGTACATTAAAATAATCCTCATATTTTAATACTAACCGGTCGCGCCGCCGCATTAAAAAGTGAATAATGCTGCATTGGCTTTGTCATAGTTGCGTTCTTTCGCGCGAAATTTCTATATGATTTAAAAATATATTGGTTTACTTGAATACACAATTTTGAAAGTCCTAAGAACATAAACCAGCTTCAGTAACACAAATGTGTTAATTCTTTTTGGTCGCGCAGCTGAATGAAATAGAGTTCCAATTCTAAATTTGGCTTTATTTTTCAAATTACATTTTGGGCGCATCGCTCATTTTGCTTTACAAAACGACCCAGAACTCACCACAGGGAGGTGGCTGCACTTCGAGTTCCACCCAAATTCTACCCAACCAACCATCCAATGATTAGGGTGTGTTATTTACAAGTTTAAAATATACAATTGTACAAAGTATTTCACTTCACTTTTTCTCCATGGTTTAAAACGTTACTCATTTTTGTCCATCACTATGAATTTAAATCCTGATTTGTGCGAAGAGGTAGGCATAGCTTATCTTGAAAATAATGTAGCTCTGATGTAACCATCTCTAGCACTGTGTCTACAGGCTTCACTCCTACTAAATTCCTACCTCCTCCTCCCCCCATGCCACTTCTTCTGAATACACGTTAAAAAGCAACGGCGATAGTGGGCACCCCTGCCGCACTCCCCGTCCTATCGTGGCTCATCCCGATTCTCCATTGGCTACCCTAACCTGCGCCGTCTGGTTAATGTCCAAATTCCGAATCAGACGCCTGTCCCTCCAGTCGACCCCTAATTTCTTCAACACTCCCATTAATTTCGTCCATTCCACCCGATCAAACGCCTTCTCGAAATCTACGAAGCGTGCAAAAACATTCTGCCCACACGCTAGGTTTCTTTCTACTAGCGTCCTCATCACCACTATAGCGTATCGCGTTCCCGTCCCTCTCCTAAACCCGAACTGGTCGTCACCCAGGTATTCATTTGCCATCTTCTCTAACCTTCTGATTATAACTCTCAGAACTACTTTGGCCGCGTGTGATATTAAGTTTATTGTCCTATAGTCTTCGCACGTCTTTGCCTTACTTTTCTTCGGTATAGGAATTTTTACTGTCTTCGCGAAGTCTTCCGGCCACACTCTATCCTCATAAATCCTACGAATAAGGGCAAAAAGTTTTCCTCTTCCGTTCTTCCCCATGCTCTTTAAAAACTCTGCAGGTATGTCATCTATTCCCACCGCCTTATTCCTTTTCATGTCTCGTAGAGCTCTTTCGATTTCGCTATCTAGGATACTTGGTCCGATGCCATCTCTGTCTATATCGTCTTCCCTTTCAATATCTAACCTATTGGGCCTTATTTCTCTACCATACAGCTCTTCAACATACTCCTTCCTCATCTCCTGGATCTCTTTCGGTTCTACGATCACCTTTCCCGTCTTTTCTGTTATCATTGTAATTCCCCTTCCCTTATTACCACCCGTCAGTTCCTTTACTTTCCTATATAATTCATCTGTTCTTCCCTCTTTTTGGTATTTCTCTAACGAGTCGATCTGTTCTCTCCACCACGCCTCTCTTGCTTTCTTTTTTTTCTCCTCTAAGCCTGTTATTTAATTCTCGGCATTTTCTCTTACCTAGCTCTGAGTTTACGCTCTTCAATTTCCTTCTCTCCTCCATCTCCCTAATCATCTCCTTCGTGATCCAAGGTTTTCTAACTTTAGTTGCACTGACTACGCCTACCGTTGCTTTCACCGCTTCTACAATTCCATTTTTCAAACATCCCCATTCATCTTCCACTGATCTAACTCCATGATCCTCACCCATTATCTCATCCACCTTCTTTCGATATTTCTTCATCATTGCTCCAGTTAATGCCTCCGTATTCCACTTTCGTACCCTCCATCCCATTCTTATCTGTTTCAGCTTTACCCGAAATTTCATGACTAATAAGTTGTGGTCTGTGTCTGCATCAGCTCCTGGGTAAGTATGCGAGTTTTTCACACTATTCCTGTATCTGTGACGAACCATTATATAATCTATCTGGAACCTATCTGTCTCTCCCGGCTTCTTCCAAGTCAATCTACGTCGAGGATGATGTCTGAACTATGTATTTGTATTCACTAGGTTATTTCTACGGCATAACTCCACAGCGAACTCGCCGCGGTTGTTTCTCCATCCTAGCCCCTAATCGCCCACCTCCCGCCCATCTCTGCCCTCACCCACCACCGCGTTCCAATCCCCCATTACTACTAAGTGCTTACTCCCAGGTATCCTACCAATTATTTCCTCTAGCTGATCGTACACCCTACTTACCTCCTCCTCTTTATGATTAGAGGTAGGCTTATAAACCTAGATTATAACTAAATTCGTTGGATCTGCCTTTAGTTCCACGACTATAATCCTATCACTCACGCCGCCGCTTAAAGTGACCGCCGCTGAAGCATTTTGGGTGTTCCTTCGACCCTTCGAGTCCCTACTCACACCCTTCCCTCGACCCTCGAGCCCTTAAGCAGTCATTCTCTCAGCATGTGTCCCCCATCACTAATTGTATGTGCAGTAAATTTTCTAAATAAATATTCGCTGGCCATACAAAAATATCAACCATTTAAATGAACTCCTTGTGTTTGGCAGTGTGTTTTCAAATTCCAAGTGAAATTCTAGCTCTTATATTAGCGGAGTTGTCTTCTGCTTTCTTTTAATGATTACATTCCGATTAATATCATAAAATCGTTAATATAACGACTAGAAATTCATTAAAAATTTTAACACGATCAAATAAACACGAAGAATTCATGTTAGACATCAATTCTATTACGTTTGCAATAAACGATTGTTAAAAAAACCACTGCACTTACAAAAAATTACCGCAACCCCATTCTTTGAGAGGGTCTGCTAAGGAGAGTGAGGGTCGAGACCAACTGCCGATGGAAGGGTGGGGTCGGTACCTACTCTGGAGAAGATATTCCCTTCGAAATGCCTCACTACAGAGATGATCTGAGTCTCCCATGAAGCTCAAGATACTTAAGATATTTCCATACAAAGTTCACCGGCGCGAAAGGGTGAAGATGACTTTCAGTCTTCTACCACTTTACATTGTAGAGAAAAAAACACAATGTGTAACAATATTGTGATTTATAAACAATTTCGAAAGTTATTCGGGATATTCCTCCGGAACTGCATTTTTTCTCATACATTATGGCAAATTAATTAGAAATCCCATTAAAATAAACGTTAGTTTAGAGTTCTAGACAAAATTAGACTTAAGTTGAAAAATTGATAATTTTTCTGCTACCAGTAAAATCGCTTAACAGCCTCGGTCACCCACCTTCCATGGTCAAAAGATTGTGAGGAAATTGTTTTTTCGTGGATTAAGCCGTGTTTACGCGATGCATGTAGTCGCGCAAGTAGATGCGCGAACAGATATATTCACCATGATAATTGCATCGTATAAACACGACTAATTGCTTGAACACATGTCCAGAAAATAGTCTCAGTTCTAATTCTGAGCATTCGTTCACGCTTCTGTCCAGCCACATACTTTCGCGGATACATCCATATCGTGTAAACACGACTTTAGAATCCCTATTGGTTTTTCATTGCCCGTTTCAATCTAGCCAGTAATGCATGGCCATGCAAATTCCGCTTAATCTACATTCATCACATGATTGAACTAATAAACTACTTGCAGGCGCACTAAGGATTTTCGGTAAAGCTATAGCAGTAAATGTGATAGTTAATCGATACCACGAAACGTTTCCACAAATTGAAATGATGTTATTGAAATGAAAATCTTACCTTAGGGTCACAGGAAAGCAGGGGTCACACGGAACTCTCGAACTCTCTTCTAGGACGCTCACAAGACGATTATATATACGTTCCTTAAGCCGGTGTCCCACGGTCCAATTTGGATCCAATTTTTGTATCCAAATTTTTTGTCCAAATGCATTTGGTCCAAAATTTGTATACAACTTAAATGGTGTTTCCCACATAGATCTTGGATATAGATCAATGGAAACCATAGATCTTGAATATAGATATTATAGATAATATAGATATTCAAGATCTATGGCTTCCCGCGTTGCAGCACATTTGGACCAAATGATGTAAAACAAATGAAAGACGATATTATAGTAAACAAATATGGAAGTTACGGATTATGAGGATGCCGTCTTGGCAGTTTAAGTAGTTGGAATTGGCTACGCAGGCTGATTAAAAATAAAAGAGGCGAAGAAAATAAAGCGAAGGCAATGGTGGACTAGGCCTTGGCTGGAAAGAAGAAATGAAGGCGTTGGAAGAGGCCTGCTTATCATGTTGGAGAAGGAGATGGTTGCCGACGATCCCGAAAACTATCGGAATTACTTGAGAATGAGTGAGGATGTTTTCATGTCCATTCTCAGCAAGGTTGAGGGTAGAATAAAGCGCCAGGGCACCAATATGAGGCGGTGTATTCCCGCAAGGAACAGGTGTATAATTTAAAAATGGACATAGTAGTTGCGATGATGTTACATACTTATGCCGCTGTGGTGCTATAAACGTTCGTTGAAATGACATTTGTCTTTCCCAATTAGCCTTCGGGCAGTTCCAGAGAGGACCTTAGTCATTATCATTGCGATCGAAACGGGCGGCTCCAGGGGTTCAAAGTATTAAATTCTCCGGCGGCTCTGGGGAATTGAATAACCTCCAGGAAAAGAGGTATCATGGAACTCGTGAAAAGTGGAAAATTGCGTGATTTAAGTGGTTTAGAAACAAATTTTGCCAGTTCAAAAAACCAGGTTTAAATGAATACATACATATGTATTTCCTTTTTACATTACCACCATGTTTGCTCTATTTCCAAAATTATTTTTATTTCGAGTGTTTTTCATTAGCATAATATCGGCAGCAGTGTAAACCTATTAGTATACTTATACTGTTTCCTTTTTTCATTAAGTATTAACTTGCTGCTTCACTACCACTCGTGTGAAATGAAAAAGAGGCTCATAATTAGCTTCCCTTCCATCGTACTTCTCCGCATAAAAAAATAATAGAGGCTCTAAATTTTATCCAATGAAAAAAAAGGTGCCGGGTTTTTGTTCCCGGAATTCTAGAAGTAAATCTTTAATAGCTTCCAAAACACCTCCGCTGGCATTCCGGTTGCGATACATCACATATTTCGTATTTGTACATGAACTCATTCGGTTAAACTCGGTTATCTGGGGCCGAGTTCAGGTAGTCGCAATATGGGTGGTGCCCAAGGTTAGTAAAGGATACTTTTAACAACCTTGGGTGGTGCCCAAGCTCGCGAGGGTCCTAATCCGCAACCCTTTCCCCAGCTCGGAGACCCAACGCCGGCCTCTCTCCTCGACCTACACAGCGGGAGGCTCCCTCACCAAAACCAACCGTGCTCACTACAATTTAAACTTTAACAACTACTTCATATAACAACAAATTAATATTTTCATCGTACTCCCGATAATTGTACGAGTAAGTACATATTTTAATCGTCGTTCTACGATGAAAATAAACAATTTTGCGAACATTGCTAAAACGTGGTCATGAACAGCGGGAAATATGGAAACAACGCAGCGGTTCCCCTCAATTTATTCGTTTTTTTTTAAGTGGAGTAGGCTTGCAGAGATTTTTAACGGGTGTAGCTTTTACAATTAACGATATTGACATCAGTGAGTGATGGGATTCGTAGTATTAATCTAGTTTTAAGACACTGTGCTGTGAATGTGCTCAGAAAAGAAATAAACTGTCTATTTGCGTCAGCCTGTGTCGCTTTCTAATTCAGATAGAACGCGAGCCACAATGATGCGTAAAAGACTGCACTGTAAATTGATTGAATTCACATCACAATTCGAGGCTCAACTATGGAAACACCAAGCGATAAATTATTGCAGAGTCATGGAGAAGTTCAGGTGAGAATCGCGCAAAAATCTTAACAAAACCTGTTAAAATATTTCTACATGATTTCTGAGCTTCTTCAGGCCTTACTCGGCTGAAGATGTTCATATACTTCTGCATCAAGTACGAATAAATGATATTGGCTGGATGTCGTTAACTAGATTTCCGTATGTAGATGTATATGTACCCACAACTTCGTAAAATTAGTGATATAAACAGCCTTATAAATACAACTGGGATGTTTTTTTTGCATAAGACATGCACCTAGTCCTTCATCACATCCATCAAAATATTTTTTATGTTACTGCGGAACTTATGTTTTCCTTTAACTCTCCGTATGCCAGTATCAAGCCGAAATCCGAAGCCGAAACCATTAGGTGCTTGCTGGTTTTTATTTCCGAAGTTCCCACTAGTATTACAAAGATTTATATGAAATGTTTTACTTAGTGCGCTAATGAAGGGGCCTGGGATCTCATGTCCCCTAGGTTCAAGTGAACAATACAAAAAAGTGAAAAAATTACTAAGCAACATTGCATTTGTTAATCTATTGATTGGGCCTTGATATAAAACAAATGATATCACCAACAAAATAAACAAAAATGCATTGTTGGATTAAATGAACATAGCCTTTCTCTAAAATTACATTACATATCAATCAACAAAATATGACAAGAAATATAACACATGTAACAATATCAGAGTTATCAATTTGAGCATGAGTAGAGATATTGAAATTATTTTGACCGGAATGAATTTATGGACGATGCTTGACGAATATGTTGAGGGAGGGAATTCCATAGTCTTACAGCTTCAACCGAGAAGGAGTTATGGAGTATAGTATTTCGGTGACTGGGAATGTAATGTATGTCCGGGAGGGAGCGCAGAGTTCTTTGTCGGACGTCTTGGTGAATAAAAAGAGCTCCGTTAAGTAGTCAGGTTTTCTGAACTTGATGATTTTAAATAGGAAGCATCCTAAGAAGTATTTTATTCGATTATGCACGGTGGGAAAATTTGCTAGCTTGCGTACATGTGATATGTGATAAAATTTTGGGATCAAATTAATGAAGCGAATACATGCATTCAAGTCCTTTGAAGTTTTAAGTTTAGGTCTTCCCGAATAGTTCTATAAGTAACACAGCAGTAATCAAATATTGGTAATATTAGTGAGGTAACAAGTTTATGTATGTGATGAAATAAAATGGTACCTGTAACGTCTTCCATACCTTTGTCCTTCCTCTTAACATGATAAAATATGACAAAAGATGAACCTTTGAATGAATTGCTGTTGTAGTGAAGTGGGAGGATGAGGGAAAAACAAACATTCGGGCAGGGTTGAGAGAGGAAAAAAACACTCGTAGAATAAGGGCTGGTGAGGCGGGAATGGTAAATTGTATCGAAAGGAGTGGGGAGGGATGCAGAAATTTCAAGTTGTAATCATTATTAGCGGCTATTAGCTTTAGAAGTATTTAATACTTTCAAAATTACCGAAGTAGTTGCCAAATGGTTCAGTAGGGTAATCGAGGCTCTTGGAAAACAATTTGCTTAGATCCTTATCAATTAAATAAATACCTTAAACCTAATACCTTAACAATACATTACCCTATGCCATCCAGTAGTGAGTTAGAATTGAAGTTGAGGGATAAAAGATACCATACTGTCCTAGATATGAAAGACGGGTTTTTCCAGTTAGAGTTAGAAAAAAAAGTAGTCTGTTAACTACTTTTATCACATCCTTCGTCAAGTTTAAGTTTAAAAGATAACCCTTTGGGCTCAGCGTTAGTCCCAAAATATAAGTAAATAAATAAGTAAAATAATTTGGAGAAAGTCAAAATGTGGGCATATATTTTGATGACTTTATAATAACAACTGATACTGAGGAAGAACATGACAAAACGCTGGCTAAAGTTATGCAAATGGCAAAAGTTAATAATGTTGAAATTTATATTTACAAGTTACAATACAAGAAGAGCTGTGTGAAATATCTGGATTTGATATTTTCAGAGGAAGGTGTAAAACCTGATTCTGAACAAGTACAGTCCATTTTAGTTTTAAAGAATCCTAAAAGTAAGAAGGAGTTGCAAAAAGTATTAGGAATGGCAAATGTTTTTAATAAATTCATTCCTAAAATAGCGAATATTAATGCACCATTGAGACAGCTGTTGAAAAAGGATGTAAATTGGAATTGGTCTAATGCACAGATACATCTACATCTACATAATACCCTGCAAGCCACATCAAGAGTCTTGGCGTACTTCGTAAATGTAGATGAAGAGTGTGTGGCAGGGGGTGAGTAGTCACCAACATGCATAACACTATACCGTAAGGTTAGTATAACTACGGCTACTTATCTACATCTACGAAGTATCGTGCAAACCATCACTAGGGTGTGTGGCACGGGGTGATTCCACACCAGGCATGCAGCACTCGTCCCAGCACAAGTCAGAACCTCGCACGCTCCCCCTGGCGCTAGGCGCCGGCCAAAGCAGTCAGGAGAACAGTGCGCAGTCTAACCGGAAACTGGGAGAGTAATACGTAAATGAACGTGCAAACATGCAGAACAATCCTAAACACACATCTAGTGGTTAATATTACTGATACTGTTAATTTATGAATGCTACGAGATGCTACTTCATGCAGAGAACAAAATAAAATAATGCCGGATAAATCGACCGGTGTGAAGTGTTAGTAATGATGTTGTGTTGTTAAGCACAAGTGAAGATTCTACTCTACCTAATGAGGGAGGATTGTCGCAGTATTTTTTAAGCGTCCCGCAAACCTGCGATATATCTTAAAATCTACGAAACCCACCCTTCAACCGACCGCCCCCTCTCCACCACTCTCCTCAACTTGCAACCGTCCTAGATGCAAATGTTGCTCCCTCCTACGCTCTTCTGCACCCTCTTCAAATAAATCTTCCTCAGCTGCCAACTGTACTTCCACAAATATCGTTTACCGTCTCTCGTGCAATTTCTGCCCGGCATTTTACGTTGGCGAGTGTATGTAAAATGTACGCTTTCAATACGAATGAATGGGCACCGCCACTCCATCACATGTCCTCCCTTCATTGATCTCATTCCTAAACATACCGCTTATATATATATATATATATATATATATATATATATATATATATATATATATATATATATATATATATAGTCAATCGATGAAAAATCACTCGTGGTGAAAATAAAAATCAACTGTGGTGTCACAGGCGTGACAAGCTAAAAAAGATATAGGCACACAAAAAATAGATAACTCACACGTTTTTTTTGATATTTCGGCAGCACGACTGCCATCTTCTGCATTATATAGAGTAATGGATGAAGGGAGGGGTTAGGAGAGGAGAAAGGAAGGGCAGGCGGGGAGGAGAAGGGAGTTTAATAAAATACATTGATGCCCGGTGGGTGGAAAGCTTTATACAACCAAATTAATGATAATTCGACTGATTTCAGTTCAAGTGGGGGAACAGTTGGAGGGAGGGAAAAAAGAATTGACACATTGTGGCAATGGTTGAAGGATTTTTTGTGATGGGAGGCGTGTATTGCAACATGAAGAGAAGCAGATTGGGAGCGATTTTTACAATTAGCACGGTGATTATTGATGCGTATGTTGAGGGGAGTCGAGGATTTGCCGATATAAAAAGTCGGGCAGAGTTTACATTGTAGGTGGTATACCACATTACTGATGATGCAAGAGGATGGGGGAGGGTGAGGGAGTGAGGTGATGGAGGAGTTTGGAGGAGGGGGTGAGCTAAAGATAGGACATAGTTTGCATCTAGCACGATTACAGGGTGAGGAAGTGAGGAAGTTCACTTCCTCACCCTGTAATCGTGCTAGATTCTTTTAACATTGGCTTATCCATCACTCCTCTTAACATACGTATGAACAGCCACCGTTCTTCCTGTAATGATCAGCCTTTCCTCTCTGTTTCTCTCCCCGTCGCCGTTCACGTTTCCTCCCACAACTTCACCTTCAATAATACTTTTAGGGTTCGTTTACTTGCTCCCTTCCCGCTTCCTCCTCTCCCCTTCAGCTCAAGGATCTTGAATAGTCCTGTATCGTATTCCACCAGGCCCTAGATTTTCTTGTGGATCTCACGAATATCATCCTTGCCCACAATTCCTTCTCATTCAATAAAAAATTCTTTTTACATACAAAGGGATGTGCAATGGGAAGTAGGTTTAGTCCCTCCTATGCTAACCTCTACCTTGGCCACCTAGAACAATCTTTTCTGTCCAAATATCCATTAAAACCACTTCTGTGGCTCCGCTACATAGACGACATTTTTCTCCTCTGGTCTCATGGTACTGATTCCCTAAATACTTTTATTTCCGCCCTCAATACCTCTGCTTCCGTCTCCTTTACCTCCACGATTTCCAACTCCCAAATCACCTTCCTGGACGTCAACATCCAGGGGGGCAGCCTTGGTAGAGGAGGATGTAAACAGGATTTTCTGTGGTACAAGAGGGTGAGGCGACAGTAGGGAGGGGAAAAGTGAGAAACTTGTCCGGCAGGGGTTGGGTGATATGAATGGCGCCAGTTTTGCATCGCGGGAGGTTGCACGGGGTAGGACGGGATTTGGTGGGTTTGAATGATTTGTACAGGGGTCTTGTGGTTTTAAAAATGGCGGATTGAGTGGGGGCGTTTGAAGGTGAGAGGGGGGCATCGAGGAAAAATATTTGAATAAAATAAGTAATATATATTTTATTCACACTGCCTTTTTCCAATCTCATTTTTCAGCACAACCTTGTTGAAATTGACATGTCTGACTTTAGCTTCATCGATTGCCTTGATGGTGTCTATCCAGTGATGCTTCATGATGGCGAATTGAATGTACCAAGATATTTCATCCAGGATAGAAATTATGAGATAGAGCAAAGGAAGTCTAATTTGAAGAGAGTTCTAAAGAAGTTGGGATGCTATGTTGAAGTGAGCTCACCTCTTCACCTTATAGCTATATGAAATAACCCTGGTAAATTCGATCCTTAATGCAATTACTTGTGTGTATTCAAGGAAAAAATCCAGAAACCTATGACTCTTATTCAAGCTGTTCTAATTATCCAAACTCATGAAAGAGCACGCCAGGGGAGACTACGATATGAATTTATGAATGAAATTCGGAAACTGAGAGAACGAGGAAAGCAAGCTACATCAGAAAGTGATGATCAAGGAGCATCAACCAATGCGGCAATTACTATCCAAAAAATATGGAGAGGTTATAAGTGTCGGAAGCTATTCAATAAAAGGAAACTGACTGAAATGATGCTGATAGGGATGGTAAGTTATTCATGACAATGCTAAAATTTAATATTTTCAATTAGTTATTAATGAAGAGATGCCTTAATTTTGCATTCTATAAGTAATGAAAAATTGCATGCCAATTGGAAAGGCATATGTTAGCTAATCATTAACCCCACCCAAATACATCAGAGGCAATAGGCATAACTGAAGTTCCATCGTTGTGCAGAGCTGTTCAATTTTTTTTCTCATTCCATATCACTAAGAATTTACTACCATCCTGAAATCTCTACAGCCTCCTGTAACTATGTAGCTGTAACCGTGCACTGTAGCGCATTATTTTCGCATATATTTGAAGTAACTGAATCATTTTGGCACATTAGTATACTATACTCAGGCAAAACGTATTTCAAATCTCATTAAGAGGTGACCTCAAGGGTAAATTGTTTGCCTAATGGCAAAAGTTACGAAGGTTCAACTTGGAGAGATTCCTCTGTAATCACTCTTGGTAATTTCTTGAAGATATTAACTAGAACCATTCTTTATTCTATGGTAGAACTCGAACATATCTAGGGAAAGTCACGGACAGGTGACGGAACTGCCCCTCAAGCCTGAACGGGTGAATGCCACATTAAGGCTTACAGTTAGTACCGGGCAGGCTCTTACTCATCTAAAAGAGTTTTCCCCGAAGAATTGGTACTTATTTATTTTTCCAAATTCAATTTTGTCATGTCTTATCATTCATCTGGGATGTAAATTAAAAACGTATTCCTACTGATGCTAAGCAAAGGGAATTGATATTATCGCTTAATTGTATTTTAAATCAAAGTGTGAAAAAGTAATAAGGGGGAAAAGGAGTGACCTATTTCTAGTGTTCATTACTACTTTAAATTGCTTCATTTAATCCCATTTGGGACTATTAGTTTTAAAGTAATCGAATCTTAATATAACATACACCTAGAGATCATCCAAAAGGCTGGTGATAATGGAGCTTACTCAGCCCTAAGAGGTGTGAAGTTTACAAATTCAGTAGGAGGGAAGGTTCGTCATTCTAGGCCAAACAGTGGCCTCTTAAAAAGTTTATCTATCCAGAAAAATCACAGCAATTGGATTTTACGTAGCATTGGGGGTCCAAAAAAGCTTCACCCATACTTGATTCAGTGATCATTTGGTGTGTAATCTGTACATTCTACCCAATAGACTAACATGTAACCATTTGTGAAGATTTGTTGTTCTGAATTAAGGAAGCTATCAAGCACTGGACTCTGAGGGCTATACTTCATGTTTCATTGAAATATGAAGTCTCTGCCAACCTAATCCAAATTAGTTAGTATATAAGGGCCATTGAAGAAACTAAACAATGTGATATTAATAATCTTTTTGTTTTTATTGATGCATCTCAAATTCATTAGACATCTTTTCTGGGGAAATATGCAAAATTTTTATTTTGAAAGTTGGATCATATTTTCACGAAGCCCCCACAAAGCCTCCTGTGTTAGCATCAAATTTATTGACATTAGATGTTTATTGAGCTCATCGATGTTACCCATCAAACCTTTCATATAAATGATGTTGTGGTGGGCAAATTTAATCCCCTAAATAAATTAGAAGGCAGGGAAGTAATTGAAACTAACATAGAAAAAACTCTCACAGCAAGTATTGAAACGGCTGTGTGGTAACCTGGTCAAAGAAAAATAACTACCCAGACAACTTTCTGAAGATAACGAGTATGTATGTATGTATATATATATATATATATATATATATATATATATATATATATATATATATATATATATATATATATATATATATATATATGCCAAGAGGGTGGCCGATAAAAATATACAAACGGAAAAAGAACACTTACAAATAAAAACTTCCGATATTTCGGTGAAGATATTAGCTCCACCTTTCTCTAGGAGAAGAGTAGGAATGAGGAAAAGGATAGAGGTTGAGGTATGGGAGGGGAAAGAGGGGGAAGACGAAGGTGTTACAAGGGGAAGGAGGGGAAAGAGAGGGGAGAGGAAGGAGGGGAAAGACGAAGAGCTGGGAGAGGGCGGGCGGGGAGAGGGCGAGCGGAGGGGAGAGAGGAAAAAAGGGGAGCAAAAGGAAGAGGAGTGGAGGAAGCAGGGAGAGATGAGATGAGGGGGAGGGAGAAACTAGTGTGATTTATTGAGTCCGGGGGGCGAGAAAGCCTGGTGGACCAGAATACAAGAAGATTCAAGATCTTTGAGCTGAAGGGGAGAGGAAGAAGGGGGAAGGGAAGCAAGAAGACCAACTTTAAAAGTGTTATTGAAAGTGGAGTTGTTGGAGGAGACGTGAATGGCGACAGGGAGAGAAACAGAGAGGGAGGGGCAATCGTTACAAGACGAGCGGTGCCCATTCATTCTAATATTGAGAGGAGTGGTGGATAAGCCAATATAGAAAGAAGGGCAGTATTGGCAGAGGAGGATGTAGACAATGTTAGGCGTGGTGCAGGAGGGTGAGAGGACAGAAGGGAGGGGAAAAGCGAGGAACTTGTCCGGCAAGGGCTGGGTGATGAGGATGGGGCAAGTTTTACATCGCGGGCGGTTGCAAGGGGTGGGAAGGGATTTGGTGGGTTTGAGTCATAGACCTTGAATATATAGCTATATTCAAGGTCTATGGTTTGAGTGATTTGGACAGGGGTTTGGTAATATTGAAAATGGCGGATAGATTGGGGGGGCGTCTGAAGCTGAGAGAGGGATATTGGGGGAATATTTTAGAAGTGGTTAGGTTGTCTGACAGGATAGGGTAGAGGTTTTTAATAATACGCCTAATAGAGTCCACACCTGGGAAGTAGGTGGTACAGAGGGAGATATTGTGTTGGGAAATGCTATTAGTAGGAGGCAGTTTGGGGGAGTGTGGTTTTTTGAGGATTTTTTATTGAGAAGGTGCTCTGGATAGCCTCTGCGAAGAAGAGATTGATGGAGGTTAGTAAGGAATTTATCAAGGGAGTCAGGGTTGTTGCAGATTCGGTGGCCACGAATAGAAAGGGAGTCGGGGAGGGAACGTTTAGTATGGGAGGGTTGGCAGCTGTTATAATGGAGGTATTGTTGTTGGTTGCTCTATTATTGGTGTGTCAGGTGGGAGGGCGCGAATTATATATATATATATATATTTTTTTTTCTGTCTGGATTCGACACGTTTTCATCTTCCCCACAAACCCTGTGTACGTCCTTTTATGTGTTCCTATCCCTTTCCATTTTCCTATGATTGTATGAATTTATATATATATATATATATATGGTTTGAGGGTATTCAGTTTGAGTTAATATTGTACAAATACACCAATTTTTATCAAAATCTGAGACCCTAAGGGACAAACGTTTGTTGAATTGAGGTGGAATGACCCATATATATATATATATATATATATGGGTCATTCCACCTCAATTCAACAAACGTTTGTCCCTTAGGGTATCAGATTTTGATAAAAATTGGTGTATTTGTACAATATTAACTCAAACTGAATACCCTCAAACCATTTTGTGAAAAAAAATGTTTTGAGTGAATTATGCATATTTTCATTTTTTCGCATTTTTAGCAAAAATCCGTGCCTTAAATCATATTATCACTTATATCTCCGCTTGTAATTGTCATAAAACAATGATTAATAGCTTTTATTAAAGCTAAATCTTTATTTAATGCAAATATATCAATAAAAAATTATTTTCTTTTATACCCTTTTGTTCTTAATTACTAATGTTTAAAAAATTGTTAATAAACCTTTCTCAAATACTCCATCTCAGAATCGGCCGAAACTTTTTTTCCGTAATCTAAACATATTCGGCTAACTATTTCAAAAATAAAATTTAGTGGCAACTCATAAATGCGTTTTTTATAAGTATTTAAACATTTACAATTTTCTCTCGCGCGGCCCGTGTTTAAAAAATTGTTATTAAACTTTTCTCAAATAATCCATCTCAGAATCGGCCGAAACTTTTTTTCCGTAAGCTAAACATATCCAACTAACTATTCAAGAAATAAAATTTAGTGGAAATTCATAAATGCGTTTTTTATGAATATTTAAACATTTACAATTTTCTCTCGCGCGGCCCGTCAGCTTCCCATTTGGAATACATGCAGCAGACACGTGATGCAAGCCTAAACATTTCCCTAATTGCTCAAGGTCGTGGCTATATAAGATAAAAATATATTATAAACTACGAATGTTAACAACAATTGTTATTTGTTCTGTTAAATGGATGTTTGCAGAGAAATTAACCATTGAGCCCCACTTTCTATGCGCGAAGTTTTTTCTAACTACTCCGACACAATCGATTGAAAACTCTTGCTCAGCGTTAATGTCAATGGAAAATGGACAAATAAACAGAAAACTAATTTTAGGAAATTTGAAAGAGATATTTTTTAATTTAAGGAAAAATATGCCGAAGATTCTGTTTCATTTTCAAAATTTGCAGAGCTCAGACCTAAGAAGTGCGTTCTTGCGGGAGCATCTGGAACTCATACCGTATGCGTGTGTCTGGTGCATTAAATAATTAAATTCATTATTTTAGGTGCAAGGTTGTCACCACTAAATCTAGGGGATAACACCGAGCCGCTGTTGTCATATAAAGACTATTTGTCAGCAATGATGTGTTTCCCTGCGACCGACCGAGGCATGCCATTTGAACGAATGTAAAAACTGCCCTGGGCCGAGCAAAATTTAGAATTCAGTAGAAGAACACTTTGATGGAAATTTAATTGATAGCATTACTTACCACCAATGGGTGCAAGCTAGCCATTGCTCCCTAGACATTTTTACAAAATCTACCGATAACCTTTTGAAACTTTTATTGAAAAGTTACAGAAACTTCAGCCACATGACTACATTGCTAAAAATCAATCTGATTTTCTTAGAAATGTAAAGCATAACATCCAAGTGGGGCAGGTTCTCGTCATTGAAAATTATCCAGAAAATTACGCTTTCGTTTTACAGGACAGCATGCAAGGTATGCACTGGAATAACGGCCAAGCAACAGTTCACCTCTTTGCTTGCTATTACAGTCCTTAAGTCCAGGATAATGTAATCCCATTGAACTTCGTAATCAAATCAGACAGCCTGAAGCATATACCATCAACTGTACATGTTTTTCAAAAACTTCTTCTTAAATTCTTGTAATAGAAAGTTCCGAAGCTTCAAAAAAAAAATATTATTCAGATGGAGCAGCTGCTCATTATAAAACAAGTATAACATTCAGAACTTATCTCTTCACAGGAAAGATTTCACAGTCTCTGCAGAGTGGCATTTCTTTGCTACATCGCATGGTAAAGGGCCAAGTGATGGACTGGGAGGAACTTTGAAAAGACTAGCAGCAAGAGCAAGCCTTCAGCTTCCATACGAAAAACAAATACGTACACCTATAGAAATCTTTAAATGGGCAAAAGATCATATTTTAGGAGGGGATTTTGGCTACGCAAAGAAAGAAAAAATTGGAAAACATTCCGATGTTCTTGCGAAAAGATTTCGTCAGGCAGTTAGTATACCAGGCATTAGGGAGTTTCATGCCGCAATACCCGAATTAAATGGAGTGGTTATAATGAAGAGATTCTCTTCGTCCAGCAAGGGACGAGGATTCAGCTGTAGTTGCAGGCAGGAGTATCAGGATCCTCAAATAAAATATTTCGGAGAGGACCCCTTCCTACAAGGTAGGACATCATATGTTTACGGAGAGCATGCTAACTTAGCCATTTTACATTTGTTATAAATACAAGGATTTTGCTTTCTCGTTAGTTTTCAATCGATTCAAGTTAGAAAAAACTTCGCGCATAGAAAGTGGGGCTCAATGGTTAATTTCTCTGCAAACATCCATTTAACAGAACAAATAACAATTGTTGTTAACATTCGTAGTTTATAATATATTTTTATCTTATATAGCCACGACCTTGAGCAATTAGGGAAATGTTTAGGCTTGCATCACGTGTCTGCTGCATGTATTCCAAATGGGAAGCTGACGGGCCGCGCGAGAGAAAATTGTAAATGTTTAAATATTCATAAAAAACGCATTTATGAATTTCCACTAAATTTTATTTCTTGAATAGTTAGTTGGATATGTTTAGCTTACGGAAAAAAAGTTTCGGCCGATTCTGAGATGGATTATTTGAGAAAAGTTTATTAACAATTTTTTAAACACGGGCCACGCGAGAGAAAATTGTAAATGTTTAAATATTTATAAAAAGCGCATTTATGAATTTCCACTAAATTTTATTTTTGGAATAGTTAGCTGAATATGTTTAGATTACGGAAAAAAAGTTTCGGCCGATTCTGAGATGGAGTATTTGAGAAAAGTTTATTAACAATTTTTTAAACATTAGTAATTAAGAACAAAAGGGTATAAAAGAAAATAATTTTTTATTGATATATTTGCATTAAATAAAGATTTAGCTTTAATAAAAGCTATTAATCATTGTTTTATGACAATTACAAGCGGAGATATAAGTGATAATATGATTTAAGGCACGGATTTTTGCTAAAAATGCGAAAAAATGAAAATATGCATAATTCACTCAAAAAATTTTTTTTCACAAAATGGTTTGAGGGTATTCAGTTTGAGTTAATATTGTACAAATACACCAATTTTTATCAAAATCTGAGACCCTAAGGGACAAACGTTTGTTGAATTGAGGTGGAATGACCCATATATATATATATATGTATATATATATATATATATATATATACATATATATATATATATATGTGTATATATATATATATATGGGTCATTCCACCTCAATTCAACAAATGTATATATATATATATATATATATATATATATATATATATATATATATATATATATATATATATAACGTCCCTTGGATGAGTAAAAAGCAAGTATCCTGAATTGCTGGCCGCAGCTGTAGGTCTCCTCAACCGCTCCTCCTCATGGACTATTCTCGTCCGTCCGGCTTCTCCCCTGCTCCTCCCGGTGCCGTCCCGTGTGCCACTCCGCGTCGAACCAGCGCATGCGCCGTTACTGCCGCTGCGCTCCTTCCACTTGCGCTGCCGTTGGTGCGTTTCAACCACAAAAGAATGTGCCCAGATGGCACAGTATAGATAGATTTGTAGTATTCAATGGCCTTGACATTGTATGCATACTTCTCCTTTAAAAGAAGTCTGATTTAGTTTTCTTTTTTTCTAGATTCCCCCAACCACATACAGAGACCCAGCTCAAAAGAGAGCGGCAGAAATCAGTAAACGTCGGTATCAGATACAAGCCCATAATGACGCTAGATATAATCAAGTAGTGCCTGGGGAAAAAGTACGACTTCATTTAAGGAAAGGGAAAATGCTGAAGAAGAAGTATGTCATTCAAATACGTGAATGGTATTTCAAAGAAAGGTAAAATTAAAATATCCTTTCCTTTGAAATTTTACCACCATGACATGGAAATTTCAGCACAAGGTTTCCCTTAATTATTCACTCCTTCTAATATGATATGCCCCTGAAAAAGCATAGAATTATTTCCTTAGCATTACCCCACTTATAAACAAAATGATAACATATCAGACACAAAAATCTTTTATTACCTTCTCATAATGTACATATGATTCGTAAACAGTTTATGTGTATCGATCATACTGTTGGATGAAGAGCCCTCTTTTTGTGCTTAATAAGTGTAAAATTTTGGATAGGCTCTCTAGTTCCAAAAATGATAGCTTAAAATATGCATCCAACAATTGTCAAATAATTATGATTTATCAATTTCCTATAGACATAATTTCAGTTTATGTATTTCAACTATTTGGAACTAGGAAAGAAAAGAAGAAGTTTCCTGATTTACCTTCAAAAGAGAAAGGTGGCTCAGCAGCCATATTTGGCATGAAGCAAAAGAAGAGATCCTCATCTAAGTCACCGAAACCACCAAAGGGCAGGAAGGACAAGGGCGGGAAGAAAGCAAAGGCCAAGGAGAAAGGGAAAGAAGTCAGCCAGGGAGGAATTAAACTTCGCCCCAGCAGATTTCGAACAGACATCATGGCTGGAATCAATGAATTTCATAGTAAGATTTACAAAATATCTTTTATAATCAATTTTCAAACAGAGGGGACTCATGTTGAACTGATACCTATAAGTGACTACATGAGTAAATTATTATTTTTTTTACTACATGAAACTTTTTTTCCGACCCAAAAATGAGTCCCTGTTACTAGCAATAAGTGGAAACTTAAGGAGGCACTTGGATACTTGTGTTTAAATCATATGCCTGGAAAAACTTTACCTAGTGGGACCATCATTGGGAATTTAAATGCCGGCTTTTAAAGGTTAATCACTTTTATGGCATAATAAAATTCAGTTCAGTCAAATACACCTATGTAAAAGGTAAATCGTGATAAAGGGAAAATAGTGGTTTTATTTTTGTTCCTAATAATGCATAGTCAATTGCCGTTCAGGTTTACATGAGGCTATTTTGTGGGAGTGCTACAATTTTGATATAATCAGGAAACAATAGCATTTCATGCCCTCTACTCCACATGGTAGAAGTAGTCTGATGATAGTTATCGTGTAAGGAAGAGACTCTATGATGGGGTCATAGGCTATAGGGATGGGATAGTGGCCCAGTGGGCGTGACTCATCCCAATGTAAGTGAAGCCCCATTGCACATGCTTAACAGAACCAAAGCTGAGAACACAGGGAAAGGAATTGGTAGCACCCACTACCCTGATTTGTAATTCACTTGTCATTGGGATGTCTACTACTTGTCAAGTAGTAAGTGGTATTTTCTCTGATAAATTCAAAAGACCTCAAGGCTGTAGGCATATTAAAAGCTAGAGGTCCAAGAGAGTGAAAAGTGATCCTCTCCAAAAGGCAGTGCTGGAGAGATTGGTTTGGGAAAAAGTAGGAAACTGTCATTATTAGGATGATCTAACTGGCTAATGCAGGTTTAAATGGAAGAAAATATAAATGCATGAGACTTTTATACATACAAGCTCCTATCACTTCCCATGTTTTTTCTTCATTTCAGCAAATGTTCTACCTACCTTTATCCCATCCATAAAGCCAATTCTCTAACTTCCCCCACCCCACTAACCGAACATACTCCCCTCTATCACAGCTCTCAGCATCCCTTCTCCGCTCATAACCTCTTCCAATCACCTAATCTTGCCTCCTTCTAACCTCCTCCACAAGTTTCCTCTCATCCACCACCATACCAAGCACCTTCTCGTTGGCCTTCCTTCCTTTATAGTGAACGTTCTCCCTTCTCACCCATATCTGAAACACTTAAGGCATATTCTAATCCTTTTTTTCCTCATAGTTCAGGTTTCTGCACCATACAATGCTGCACTTCGTATCAAATTCTTTGCCAGCCTTATCTTTACACTTTTACTCAAGATCCCCATCATCAGCTCTCTTCTATAGCCCAGAGCTTCTCTTGATAGAGCAATTCTCCTTCTGACTTTCTGGCTAATATACCCATTTTCCTCCAGCGTTCTACCCAAGTAATTTAATTGTTCTATTTGCTTCAGTTTTTGGTATCCCACTTTGATAACCAGCTTTGCTTTCCGTTGAATTCAATGAAAAATATCGTATGCGTGTGAAAGGAAGTTATTTCCTTCAATACAATCTTTCTTCACTCCGTGAGTGGGCGCACCGGTAGGATTCCTGTATCGGCGCGCACCAGCTTCTTCATATAGGGCGCTTTTCTTATCTCCGCCTGAGGTAGGCTAGTCGAAGGCCCTCCGCCTGAAACGAGAATGGAGAGGGGAGATCCTTCCCCGTGGAATGAGGGGAAGGAAGGGAAATATGACCGGCAGGGGCCCACTCGACTGCCGCCATGCATACATGTACTCTTGGCACTTCCTTTGTCCAAGATATTCTCATTACCATTTTTTCTTATGATTAATGATCATTCTGTATTTCACACTCATTTTCTAATGCAACTAGTAATGCCTGTAAAATCTAGAATGATCGACTGACCGATGCCTGGTCGTCAGTGAGCTTCATCAGTCGTTCTCTTCCTTTTATTCCCGCATCGAGCTCGTCCCATGCCTCTTGAGGCACCATTCCGGTCACCACCCTGGCGAAAATATAGCGTGAAGGGGGCGTCAATGAAGCTCCTATCGGAGAGTGAAGGAAGAGTTGATCAAGCCACAAGGGAGGGTGAACGGAGGGTCTGGGGAGCGTAAAGTGGAACACCGGAGAGTAAACGAAGCGTCGTCTTGGAGTGTTAACGGAGCGTAGACGGGGTACAAGTCTACTCCCGCCTCTATTTACATTTTAAAAATTGCCTAAAAATAGTTTTCATTGAAGTAATGATGAAAAGAACACAATATATAAAAATTGAAACAATAAAAACTTAGGAAAGAAGATGCTGGGGGATAAATCCAGGGAAACACCACGGAGTGCTGCTTTAATTCTATGTTGAATAACAGCACAACAGAAAACATCCCATATACAATCAAAAGGACAGAAGAGAGTAATTCAATGGGGCCATCGACCAGTGGACTACCTTTACGCCATGTGTCCCAAGTGGAAGAACCTCTAGCGGAGACAAAGGGAATGGTGTCTTTAAAAAAGAGGGTGCGGAAGGTTAATGGGACTGGGTCCAACCTCGCTCAATCAAAATTAGAGCTTGAAAAGCAGTGCGTTGATCATCTCAAGCTTCTCCACGATAGGATCAACACAAGGAGACAACTGGAAGAGAGGGAGGCTACGCGAAAGCAGGAGGAGCATGAAATAAATAAGGCAAAATTGGAGTTGAAGAAAAAACAGGTTCTGCTGCAGGAGATGAAGATGAATAAGAGAGCAGAAAGGCATAGAGGTAAGATGGCCCTTGAGCGAGAAAAATGCGAACTGATCAGGAGTTTAATTGGAAATCGGTCTATCTTTTCTTAAATCATTCTCAAAATATTAATTTTTGGCGGTATTCGGTAACAAATAAAATAAATTTCATTTGAATGCACTAACTCTACATTAATTATACTATATATATACTATATAATATACACTACTTTCCATCTCCTATTTGATAATTAAAATTCCGTGACTATAGGTGGTGAATTACGGCCTAACCCCTAAAATTATAACACAGATCAAAATTATGTTCAGTTTCTTTCCTATTGAGAATCGAACATTACCAAAGTGTATTTAAAGTTATGCATTGTACATAGTATGAAACAAAGCATCACGGCGGTTGTCTAAATGTCTGGCAAAAACGCCCCTCACTTCATTGTCTGCTTCATCTGAAGAATTCTTATCTAATTCCCTTGCATCAGCCTGCTCAAGAAAATCCTCTCCAACATCACCATTTTCCAGACAAATATTTTGTAAAACACAACACCCAACTACTACCTGAACAATGAAATGAATGCATTGTAACTGCATCTTTTGTAGATATCTGAATCTACCCTTCAAAATCCCGAAAGCCCTTTCGACCACAACTCTCGTAGATGACACCAGTCTATTAAATCCCCCTGTTCTTGAGTTATACTTCCATTATCCCTGAATGAACAAACTATCCACTTCTTCCCAACTCCATTGTACCCTTTATCTCCCA
The DNA here is from genome assembly GCA_963573305.1 of Pyrrhosoma nymphula. Classification (NCBI taxonomy): domain Eukaryota; kingdom Metazoa; phylum Arthropoda; class Insecta; order Odonata; family Coenagrionidae; genus Pyrrhosoma; species Pyrrhosoma nymphula. The sequence continues at coordinate 91,593,690 of OY754332.1, read as the reverse complement.
GAAGGAACGTACAATTGGGGAAAATATGTTCCAAGTTGCGTTCAGCTTGGCGAAACAGTTCAGACCTCCTCAATAGGCGTACATCATGGTATGATCCCGGATCTCCACAGCAGCTGTTGGTGAAACGCATATTACAGTCGGTAACAGCTTTCAAAACAATAAAGTAATTCTGTTTCCTATTAAAGTACTCCCTTCCGTCATCTTTTTGCTGTATAATATTAATGTGAGACCCATCGATGGCTCCAATGCACCCTGGGATGCCCGCCATGAGCTCAAATCCATCAGATATTCTTTTACAATCATCCCCTTCAGGCCATGTGATGAATTAGGGCACAAGGGTCATCAACCATTGCATCACACGTCGCGCAATCCGTGATACCGAAGAAATAGAAATATCAAATAAATTGGATTGGGTTCGGTGAGGCTCCTTGTTGGCTAAAAACCACAGAGTCATCAGTAAACTTAACTCTGACGACTTTTTCACAACACCAAACCCATGGGTTGGGATAAGACCACTTCCTTCCAGAGATTCTGACAAAAAAAGGGAATACAAAGCAATCAGTTTTAATTATCGCTCAAAACAATAACTTAGTACACTTTAAAAAAATAGCTAACGAATCAAAAACACTTTGCATAAGTTTGCATATCTTTATGATTACTTTATCATCACTGATTTTTATGCTATTCATCATAGTAAACCTTGCTTGACATAACCAGTCGTAATAGAACTATAATATTCGGTACAAAATTATAAAAAACATGTTTTCTTTCTACTTGCATAAATTCCACCAAGTCAGTTTCAGCTAACATTAATGTCAAACAAACTCTTATCATATATTTACCTATCAAAATATATACAACTTTTCGATGGAGCCGGAAATCATCTCTAAATTCTGAATCACTCTTGGCTTGCACAGCCTGAATGAAATTTAGGACGCGTTGTTTTCCTCGCCCATTCATTAACATTTGCAGCAAAGGGAACAACATATCTTCATCGTACATTTCTTCTTCAGAAAACTGCATAGTATCAGCTGAACTAGATTCGCTACTGCTGCTAATTAAATCATCAATGCTGCTGCTGCTACTACTACTTTCTTGTTGCAATGCGAATCCAAGTACATCTTCAATATTCATCTGAAATAACTGTAGTGCAAAACTTCCATTCTAAAAATATTATTCAAGAAACTATACACAACTTATAAATAACATGTAAAAATATGAACTTATCGCAGATTTTACGGAAAATGTAATAAGCGAACTGTCTTAAAATGGCTAACAGGAGTGTACGACTTCAGAAGAATGAATTATTATTATTTCTGAAATAATGCGTTACATCTTGGCGACCAACGGCGTTGTTCTCAATAGGAAAGAAACAGAAAATAATTTTGATCTGTGTTATAATTTTAGGGGTTAGGCCGTAATTCACCACCTATAGTCACGGAATTTTAATTATCAAATAGTAGATGGTAAGTATTAATAATAATACCATAACTGCATATGATATTTTATTTCTGTTTTTATATAAAATAATTGGTCGAAGACAATGAATGTTTTTATTTCCCCATCATTTTTCACTTTTCATCAATCCCGGGATTGAGAAAATCACTATCCCGTAATCCCGGGATTGAGTAATCTCTCCGGGATTGCAATCCTAGACGACGGCATCTGCGTAGGTAGAGCGGTGCAAGATCGCGCCCCGAGTGCCGATCGGGGCAACTGGCAACCCGAGGAAGACCCTGGCAGTGGTATCGACGATTCTGCCCACTTCCTGGCCATGCCCTGGGTAGGTATTGGCCATTACGAGGTGTAGGAGACCTAGGAGCTCTCCCCTGGTGACGGGTTGGCGGGCCTCCACGCGTCCTGGCCGTGTAGCCTGAAAAAGGGGCGGAACCGCATCAGTACGGGGGCCGGGGGCGGGCGGTGCCGGAGCCCACGGTCTCCGGGGACACCCGCGGCCACCGGTCCACGACCACCGTGATACAAGGCCTGAGCAGTCATCCCTTTCACTTGGCCGGCGTCACGATCACGTTGAAATCTGTCCACGCCTGTAGTGCCAGCAGTTGTTGCCATTACCGTAAATGCGATGTTGACGGTGTCAAAGGTTCTGATTTTGAGTGAGATTTTTCGAGCTTAAAGGTGGTTTTGTGGGCCGTTTTGTTGAAAATATTTTCAAGAAATAGTTTTTAAGTGCTATGTGTCTAGGTTTAGGGGAAATTACAGAGGAAATTAATTAGAGGAAATCGAAGTATGCGTATTTCAATTTACGAGGGATGACGATGTGAGGAGGAAATCGATTCCGGCCATTTAGGACAAATCAACCAAAACTTTACTTTAATGCTACCAAATATTACAAGGTAAGTTTCTATTTTATTTTCATTTTAAACGGGTGCTCAGTAACAATAACCTTAGCGTACTGTTATAGGTGATTCTATAAAGGTAAAATAAAATGTTGACAGACGAGGGTTTTTGTTGACTGCATGGAGTCAATTCATTGGTAAATCGGATTATTATTTATTTAAACATTATTCAACCACCAAGATTATTTGCCGATTAATTGCATTAAGGCCTGCCTTATGGTTTCAATCAATAGTTGTGTAAAGCGTTAACATTCCCAGAATACTTAAGATATTTCGCATTTCCAGAGGAGTTTTATAATTTGAGGCCTGGGGCCTGATTCTGATGCTTTCCCGATGTTCAACTTTTCCACCAAAACGTCATTAGTTTCCACCAAAACGTCATGACTTTCCGACACTACGTCACATGTTCCACCTTCCACCAGAGAATCGTTCACTACATCGTTCATCGTTCAATGACTGGTGGAAAGTCAAGCTTCCCTTCCACCCGTCATCCACTTGGTGGAACAGCGCTAGTGTCGTGCTGGAAACTTTCCGACGGAAGTAAGCGTGCGGAAGGTAGACATTTTTTTGTTCGCGGTTTCGAGGTAACTTGGAAATCGGCATAAGTTTGTGATGTTCGGCTCTCCAGAGGGGGTAGTTCATTGAGCCGTTCATTTAACGGATCAAGAGTCGTTCAATGAACGAATGGTGGAACTTTCCACCAGTCTTCCACTGGTGGAAGATCAGAATCGGGCCCCAGATTTATGAACTTCGTCACGCCTTCCTCTTTCGTCTTACCGTTTTTCCCGAAGTATGGCTTGAGTTCACATTAATTTATATGACAAGTACCGTATAAACGCGTGTAAGAGGCGCACCCGTGTAAGAGGCGCACCCCTCTTTTTATGCGTCGAAGTTGAAGAAAAATTTTGATTTTTTTTTCTTCTATTACGAAGTTTTGCGGGCCTAACTGCGAACTTTCGGCCATTTTAAAAGCCTTCCGCTCGCGATATTCTCTTATAATTTACGCGGCATTTTTCATAGGCAGATATAGACCCCAGAGGTAAGTATTCACTTGGATCTGAGGTTTCCGCGGCGTTTCTCCATATTGGTAACGGCTTTCGGGCGTTCCTCTACAAGACAACGCGGAGGAACGCCCGCGTGCCCGAACGCCGCGTCACCTTTATGCCACTATTTACCGAGTCCAAATGACTCATGTACAGAGAAAAGACAACTGGTTTTCCCCCGCAGGTAATGCTTGTAGTAGACTCCCTCGCGCGCCTTACGGATAGCCCTCTGACTGGGCAACAGCGCGCGCCTCTCCCTTTCTCTTCCGTGCATGCTCCTGGCAGTTGAACGCGCTCTTTTTCCAAAATATATGTTAATCGATATTGATTAACCAACGACTTCCTTCAAGATTTTATAAGTGGATTCATGATGATGAACTCGAGAGCTTGGAGAAGGTCTAAACGGCGGTTTTCAGGGATGCGCGGAACGGAAAATAACGGATCCGTGCATTTGCATCTATAACTAAAATACTAATGCATTAAATAATATGAAACTTCGTATAGCTGTTAGGAAAGATCTTTGCTACAATATTTGTAAAAGAAATTTCAATATCTTGATCCGTGTTGTTATTACGAAGCCGAAAATGCGATGCATCCGTCCGGTACCCGGGAAAATGCGCTAAAATTCTGTTTTGAAGCACACACTGAAATCGATATAAACGGTAAAATGTTTTGTATACCATCAATAAACGCATAAATAAACAAGCTTTAATTTGATGTACTTCATTTTAAAATCGATAGAGCCATCTCTGAGATATTAGCCTTCAAACTCGGGTGTCGGAATTTTGCAACGGACAGATTCGTGTAAGAGGCGCACCCTCATTTTCGGCTGCGATTTCTGGGAAAAAAGGTGCGCCTCTTACACGAGTTTATACGGTACATGCCTAACTCTCTTTAGCGGGATTCTACTACTAATTTTGAAATTATTCACCTTAAATGCATACATGATTGACGATTTAAAATACAGTCAATGTTGCGAGGTATACTTTTTCGACGATGGGATTTGTGAATTCAAAACGGTTAACCGCTGAAATGCTGAAATTTGGTTAAATTTTTAATTACTATCTTGTTAAAAATCTGGCTTACTGTTTTTCTGGCAACAAAATTCATAGCCAGGGCGAAAACGGCCCGTAATCGCTCGGTCTTCTTAGTTGGCTCCCCGCGAATCGGCACCACCTTCCCCAACGAATGGCAGCCTTCGCTTGCCGTCCGCCCACGACTCGTGACGGCACGAGCAAGCGCTCGGTAGCCTCGCCTCTCGGTGGCCGTGCCTTGGCCGTGACTTGGCCGTGACTTGGCCGTGACTTGGCCGTGGCTTGGCCGTGGCTTGGCCGTGGCTTGGCCGTGCCATCGCTTGCATCTCGCAGTGCGCTCCCTCGTCGTCTCGGGCACCAGCGCGTCCACTTTCTAGGGTGGGTGGGGTCAGGGAACTCGCAATACTATAGCTACCTCACGTTTGCTCTCATTCCTCACTATAAATTACACCATACCTATACCACTTCAGTAGTCCCCGATGTACTCAATCTCACCTCGAATAACCCCAGCACAGCTTTTTTCCATTGCTCCATTTCCTGCTTCATATTTTCTAGCTTCTCTGGCCTAATCATTGTCCGAAAATTTCCAAGTTTCAATTTTTATGGCTGCCACCCTCTTCTTCTTCCTGGTATTCTCCTAAGGCATGGCCCTTTTATCAGCTATTGTTATTGCTTCGCAAGGATTTTTTGAGATGACGTCCACGGAGGCCTTGCCTCCCAGGCAGCTATGCACGAAACCTATCCTATTGGGCCAAGTCCCGCAGTTGCCAGGATTACATTAGGGGCTGTCCATAAATGATGTCACACAGTTTTGGACCAAACTAGACCGCCTCCCTCCCTGTCACAGTTGGTCACAAATAGTGTCACCCCCCCCACTTTAATGATGTCACAAAAATGAAAAAAACTTCTACCCCCCTCCACAGTCTGAGTAAAAATAAGGCATAATATACAGTGGAAGAGTGGATGCCACATGAAGCATACCCTCCCCTCCCCCCTGTCACAAATTGTCACAAGGTGGTGACCCTCCTCCCCCCCCCAATCGTTTGGACGTCATTTATGGACAGCCCCTTATCAGGGATTAACATCTGTGTTCAGGCAATAGAGAACTGAGAGGGTTTTCAATTGTCATTCCCAAGAGAATATTTAAAGTGGTACTATCACATGAACTACCTTTCGTCTGGCTCCTACCCTTCAACCTATCTGGCAGGGATGGCCCTACCAATTATTATTACTCCTACCAATCGAACTCTAAGGGTCATTGAAACGACCAAGTCCTTCCGCTGCATCACGGCTGTTATCAAAGGGAAAGGTAGGACGGTACGGACGGCATTTTATTGAGTAAAGTCCCAAAAGAACCATGTTTTAGTATTGATGGTATGGATTACTCATATAGTTTTGAATAGCAATTTTGGGAGATTTTGTTGGGAGTGAGGCCTTGAGCCGCACCTCTATACCCTGTATATGAACTCAAGGAAGAATTGGTGTTGCGGTTAAGCCATTGGCTGCACTGCGGTAGTAGGTTCGGTATGAACTCCTATCCATCAATCAATCTTGGAACTGCCATAAGACTTTTGCTGCCGTGGAGAATATAATTTATTGATTGAAGCTTCCAATGTAATTTATTTGATGGGATATGTATACCTTTTTATATTACCCATTGACACTTGCTGGTACCAATGATTATTTTTCTCTCCGGAGGTATGATAAAAGTTGAAAGATTGAATAAATGGCATTCAAATATGAAGTAGAGGAAACGATATGCATGTGCAAGCCAATATTAATGCTGGGGAACCCAAATATGTACATATTTGCCTCTCCTGGCAACAAAATTGTTTAGTAGATATTAGATAATACTATAAAATGGGACTCAATAAACGCTATGGGACCTATTTTTTTCTTAAAAAATAATTTATCTTCTACAGAATTCTGGATGAATAAAAATGAATCCTTAAACTTCCACCAAACTCATGACATGGAAATGATCTCGAGAGACAAATTGAAAAAAGTTAAGAAGGAGGTGCGTGCAACTGTTGACAGTTTAATGCGCTTGGAATTAAGCAGAATGAAAGCTGTGAGTAACAAGCACTTTTATCTATTTATTATAGCTTAAGAGTTGGATGTTCACAATACATGTAGTATTTTCACAAGGGTATCAGTTATGCTATGAATGACAGCCACTAGCATGATGAAAAGAGGAATTCATTGTAACCACGCATGTAATCAAGTAAAACCCCTATGTGGACTTTATTAAGGGTGAATAAAGGGATAAGGTTATTTGATGTTTTTCTGATTTTTTAAGCTGTCCGATAAGAGGCATTAGTAGGCTAACGTATTCCACTTTCCTTCCATTTTTACATGGCGGTGTAAGGCAATTGTTGGGAGCTCGTTAAGTAAAATCTGGATTACTTGAGTAAAAATGGGCTTGTGATTTTGGTTTTTATCTGAATGTTCTACAATATATGTCGCAAGTGTGAGAAGGAGAAATATTTAAGGTGTGAAAAATAGACGCTAGTTAATAGCCAGTCTAAGTACTCAATGGTAATCTTCACCTTCACGTTACTGCATGGGAAGGCATGGTCGACGTTAATTATTACTTATGTATCGTTGCATAATTCTCATAATTTTGGTAGAATTTAACCGTATTTCTGTATGTAATGTAAATGTCTTCCATATGATCAGTGAAAGTATTTATAACAGAATTTGAACTCAATCGGGTTGCGATCATTAACTATACCGATTACAGTTGAAAAGTCTGTTGGATAGTCATGGTCGTTCTAATATTTATCGCTTTCGCTACGAACGACGTTTTTTAGCGGTGTAAATTTTTCTACGCAAGAGAACGAACGACGTTTATAAACGTCACTGCCGCTAAGCTAACTTAATCCCTAAGCAGACCTAAACGTTTCTGTGTGTCATAAAACCTTCTTGTCGGGACAATGTATCCTTTCTCGGTCCGCGGGAGAACCTTGACCCTTCAACGCACTGCGAGCCCCACTCATAGCATGTGTCCGCGGTCAGTTGCTTGTTGATGCGGTGGAATAACAAAAATACAAGTTTTTGAGCAATTAGCAAACTGATATTTATATTCCCTATGTTTAGCTCTACAATTTAAATTTTAAACAGACCCCTACGGCTATTTTTAAGGTAGCTCGTGTCTAAAGAAATTTTTGGACTAATTTTTTGTTAGTTATTTAGTTAGGGAGTAGTTTTTAGTTAGGTTTTTTTGTTAGTTAGGGAGTTATCATGCTCATTTATTACTCATGCTAATTTGAGCATGACAGCTGACAATTTCAGTTCTGGTTTTGTTGCGCAATGGTTTTCGCCTAAAGAATCCAGTTATTCCTGGCAGTCCTTTGAATCCCGAGGCACGCAAATGATGAATATATAACAATTGCATGGAAGAATTTCTTATTCTTTTCATCGGGTGATTTAAAATAAAATAAAATGATATTGGCAGTTTTCCACAGTATAAACTTTAATTCGACCGGTTTCGAAGTTTAGTATTCTACCGGTTTAAAGTTTATACTGTGGAAAAAAATTCACTTTTTTATTCTTTTCACTTTCACATTTTCATTATCTTCACTTTTTAAAGGACTTTCTTTGAATATAATTTCAATTTCAATTTTTTATTCTAAAGAATAAAAAAGTGTAAAGGACAAAAAGTCAAATATAGTCAGAGAAATACAAATATAGTCCAAGAGTTCAAATCTTGTTTTTTTTAATGAATAAAGACTGCACGAGTTTATATTCATGACCAGTGCGACGCATACACGAGAAAGACTCACTCGAAATAGGGATTTCATGCGCCACAAAGGGGGTGGGTGCTACACCGGAATTTGTGTTTTCAGATCGTTGGGGTGCTAAAAGCCGGTCATTTTCCTTTCTCTATGAGAACTTTAAACTTACTCAAGTCACAATGCCGAGAAAGGTGTTGCTACAGGTGATCATTGATAAAAAACATTGAATAATTTGACGAAGCTTTTTTTTAGTTTTGCATTTGTATTGGCAGTAGTGATTCAGAGAATTTTAGTGGTTAAATGTCCTTAAATGTTGACAGAATTTTCGTAAATGTCTAAGATGAAGTCCAATTGGTTCTGAATTTTTTGCGGTTACATAGCCAAAGTGATTAGACAGAAAAAAATCTCCCTGCCACTCTAGTTAAATGGTAAATGCTCTCTCCGGTGCGGTTAGCACTCGTTTCTTTCGAAAATCAATCAAATTAATGGAGAAATTCCTTCACCACACATCTACCCTGTGAAAGTTCTTTCTTTCTCTTCACATTCTTGCTTACTCATAACGTAAACTTTTAAGATTAAATTAGACCTAAAATTAATTCATAGCTGCAACTCATTCGATCAGAGGATTTTAGTATGCCTCAAGATATATTTGTCGATAGCTGCTCTTCGTGTTTACTTCTCCAATGGGAAAAATGACTACTCGGCGGTGAACATGGCCAAATATCAGATTTTAGAAATTCGCCATGATATATCTTTTTTAATCTGAGCTACATCGTCGCTAAAAGCTAAATTCACTCCAAATAAAGGTAACTTATTGCAGTGCATCCATCTCCGCCGTGAATTTTAGCTCATCTATTTGAATTTTAGTTGTGATGGCTCGCCTAACTCGCTCGCCTATGGCTCGCCTGGAGACTGTTTACAGCGTTCAACTACCATTTTTTCGGGCGGCAAGTGCTACTTCCTACTTAAGTTCAAGAGAGTAAATAGCTCGTTAACAGATCCGAAATATTTAGGTTTGTAATCAGCCTACCAAGATTCGATCGCGTACGTTGAGTCAATAAGCTTATAAATCTAGACAGGATTTTTGTTCGCGGAGCAGTCTAAGCTCAGACTATAGTCCATTGAAATTACCGCAGTCAATTCTTATAACGAAGGCTCTTTTGATTTCTTATCTCTTTGGAACCTTTTAAGATAAAACCTGAGCTTCGAAGCACCAGATTCATGGGACCAATGGAGTCGGTCGTAACTAGAATGCATAACTGAAAATGATGATGATATTAATTAAGACCATTATCTATTATTGAACATGCCTTGGCGATACAAGAGTTTCCTTCCAAATATTCTTATTCATCGGTATGATTATGAGGACTTATGAGGTTTACATTGACGTCATGTCTCTGATAATCATCGAAATTTTCCACGGAATCAAAATAAAACTGCACAATGATTGAATAAACAATTAAGTAAAATTCACCAAACATAGCCATTTGTTGCGTCTGCTCATTGCTTTTCAATCATAATTATGTCAGTCTAATGTGATTGATAGGACACCCTGAAAAATAATATACTACATAGTTCAATGATTTAGTGACAACATTTCAGTTTGTGAGAAAGCCTTTTTGTGGTAAATATCAAGAAATAAAATATTAAAGGGAAGCGTGTCACCATTCCGCCATAAGGACATTGTAATTTGAGGTTTAAAAATGATTATTTTCAAATCCTGTTATCGGAGCTGAATAGCCGATTATACCCAACAACTTTTTCGCAAGTTAACGAAGGAATAATTTATCTGCAATGTATGACAAAACCTGTGCATGTTATCGGAGGTACTTGTGTCAGAAACAATTCCTTAAGTGTGGGATGGGTGTCCGGCTGTTAAATTGTTCCTCTCCTCTTATCGGGAGGTCTTGCAAGTGTTAGTATGTATTGTTTCTAATATAAAAGAAACGTCTAATACACACAAAACATTTATTATAATGATGTGTATGTGTATTTATTTAAACAATGATTGCATGATGTGATGAATCTTTTTAAACTGTTTGGCATTGATAGCGCTAATTTGGAAACCACTCTATTCGTTCTTCATCTGGATGATATTGCTGCTAACACCAATGCAATGTCATAAAATGTGAGAGCTTCATTGTGTTTCTCTGACTCTTTGATTGCTACTAGCAGTCATTTGCTTTAATATAGAATGTAACACCGTAGAAGGTATGAATTGGATTGAACAAACATAAAATAAGATTGTATACTTAAAATCTTACCTCAATATTTTGTTTATTATCTCTGCAAGGAATAGTCTCTGATTAATTATTAATTTACACAATGGTGTAGTGCATATCAATGGTTATAGCCATCAATAATTTTACACCCATATCCACTTGAGATTGAGAAAGACATGGGTTAATGATGTGGTGGATGAGACATTAGAGGAGGAAGATTAGGAATCTTAAGAATAGGAGAGAGCGTGAATGAAGCAATGCATGAAGAGTTATGCCAATATGGGGCATTATGGAGTAAATTATTAGAAGAGAGCTTTTCTTAATCCAAAAATGTATAAATGAGGTCTTTGACTGTGCCCACCTCAAAAGGGAATGGTGTTATGGGGAAGTATGTAAAGTTAGTACTCTTTATGGTGAGTATACTCATTTAGCTACTGCATTCTTAATAGCATCCCTCAATAGTAACTGAAAGAAGGTTTACTATCATTATGTATGTCCAAGGTGTTAATGCATCCTCAAAACCTCTTGATTTTGCAGAGGATTAGTTTATCTACCCCTCAGAATGTTATTATAAAGGCTTTAAATGTTCAAGTAGCTGGGGTGTCTGCCAACAAAATCTTATTAGACATTATGGGATTTTGGCTCAACATATTAATGGGTTGATATGCCTCATCTAGTCACCTGTTTTCATATAATGAACAAGTTGATGCTATTGATTTTTAATTCTTACCTTTATAATAATGGGGTTTCATTTGCAATGTTCTCCATCTGATACTAACATTAGTTTTCCTGTTTGGTACCGTCAGCAGTGATATTCTCAAAAGATTTACTGTAAATGTATGAGCTCGCGTGTAATTTCATCTACTGACCGTGACAAGAAGTAGCATTCTTATTTCTAACAGTCCACTACCTACTTTCATCCTCATGGAAAGTCCACTCTTCCGGTGATGTTCCTGATTAGAGTGTTATATATGTGCTAAGCTCAAATTTTGTGTTTAATGAAATTAATGTAATATGCCTCAAAAGTTTAGTTGGGTGATTAGCCTCACCTGGTCTTCTCATAATAGAATACGCAATGTATTTACCTATTTTTGAAATTTTGATGGTCAATAAAACTTAGTTGTTTGAAAATTGGTCATTTTCACTCAAACTGTAGCAATTTCATTCCTTTAAACCCCCATGTGTAACCCTTATTTACGGTCATTAAGCAGGTGACTGCAGCATTACAGACTGGTGTAGCATAGGTAGTTTTAGAAGATGAACTCGATATTCTCAGGCGTAACTTTGTGAAAATCCATATTGACAGGATCAATGCAAGTAAATTTCACAATGGATTTTATTCAATACGACCGGTTTCATCGCATAGGCGCCTCGCATCGCGTAGGACCTGAATATGTCGCCTATGCGATGAGACCAGTCGTATTGAATAAAATCCATTGTGAAATTATAAAGTTTGTATTGATTCTGTAGTTTTAGAAGACTCAAGGAAAATAGCATTAGGAATGTAATATCTTTTAAAATAATAGAGGAATATCATTTTTCTGTTAGTTTTCTTGATAAAATGTCAGGATCAACAGATTTTGTTGTATCTAGACATGAATTTGGCCAGGATATTATTAATGGAAATTTTAATTCCGGAAATAACATTATTCTGTTCAAAAGCATAGGTTTCCAGTGCATCTTTAATGTCAGATGTAAACCTTGGAATACAATGGCATACAGGTTATCATAACTTACATCATCGAAGTGAATGTACATTCTATAGTAGACGGAATATTTTTTTCTTTATCGTTTGGTTCGCGACACGAGGCCAAAAGAAATTTGTATTCGCATAAATGCTGTGTTGATGTGTGCTGATGCGAACCATTTGTGATACTTTGTGACTGAAGATTTATGTCAGGGTATGCGAAGGTCGGGATCGGAATTTGATCAACTGTTCGGAAGACCTTGATAAATTCGCATAATGGTTAATTCAATGGAGTTGTTAAACATTTGTCATGTTAATGCGCAGTCCTTACCCAGGCATTTTGACGAATTCAAAGATTACTTCTCCTGCCTCGCATACCATATCATTGCCGTTTCTGAAAGCTGGTTAAATGAAAACATCTCCTCTGAGTCCATCAAATTGTGTAATTATCAAATTATACGACATGATAGAAGGGGAAGAGTTGGTGGTGGTGTATGTGTGTATTTACATGATAGTTTATCGTACAAGATACTGAAAAAATCAGACTGTACTCCTTTTAGGCCCGAATACATTTTCTTAGAAATTGTGGGCAGTGAAGGGAAAGCCTTATTCTGTGTAATTTATAGGCCTCCAAAAACGGGTTATATGTCAGAATGCTTTGAACCAACGCTCTACAATTTTCTCGCTACCTACAAAAGTATGATTTTTTGCGGAGATATTAACATTGACATTCTGAAGAAATCTCCTGAAAGTGCCTTACTCAAGGATCTTATATTCTGTTGTAACCTGTTTATTATCCCTTATAAACCCACCCACAATCTCACAAACAGCAGCACCCCCTTGGACCTCTTCATTGTCGACGACTTAACGAAGAGAATACAGACAGGTTCCTGTACCGTTCTTGTCAGAACACGACTTAATATACATCAAATATCGCTGCCAACATAAAGGTCATAATCCTAAGAATATGTGCTGTCGTAATTTTAAGAAATTCGATATTGTCAAATTTGAATCTGACTTATTAAATGTTAATCTGGATAAATTTTGGTTCTCATGTAGTGGATGAGAAAATAGAAATATTTAATTCTGTGGTCATGAAGTTGCTAAATACTCACGCCTCATGTCAAACTACAGTGCCTAAACATCAACCGTCTCCATGGCTAACTCCGGCATTAAGAAAATTAATGTCACGTAGAGACCGCCTTCGACGCAATTATCGACGCACTCTTCTGCCCCACCTGTATAAGGAATACAAAGAGATTCGAAATAAAGTGCAGCAGCTAATCCGAACTGCAAAACAGGATTATTACAATGAATGCTTTTCGGACAAATGGAACGTAAAATCCACCTGGCAGGACTTAAGGCGTCTCGGTATCGGGAAATCTAGGAGACCCTTATCCAACACAACATTCTCCCCGAATGACCTCAACACTTACTACCTCACACCTGCTTCCAAGGAAAATAAGCAGAATGAAAAATCTGATGACTCTTATTTAACTGACAATTGCCCTACGCTCACTGATCCTTCACTATTCTCCTCGTTTGATAGTGAAAGGCTGTGCTTACCGCATTATACCCCAGAAACAATTTTGCGCTTGGTAAAACCTTTGAAAACGAACTCCACAGGTGTTTATGGTATAAATGCTAAAATGATTGAACACATTCTTCCAACAGTAATACTCCTAATCCTAGACATTTATAATTGTTCCATAAATTACTCCACATTTCCAACTCTTTGGAAATCTGCTATCATCCGTCCTATCAATAAAATTCCAGCGCCCAAAGATATGTCTGATTTTAGACCTATTTTTGTGTTGTGTGCTCTCTCAAAACCTCTTGAGCGCTTAGTGTATAACTCTACAGTAGACCATCTATCTCGGCTAAACTTTTTTGACAAATATCAATCGGGGTTCCGTAAAAACTATAGCACTCAGTCTGCACTAATTAAAATAACAGACGATATTCGTCGATCAATAGACGAAAGAAAAATCACAATTCTGGTTCAATTTGATCTTAGTAAAGCCTTCGATTCTGTAGATCATGATATTCTACTAAGACGCATGGGTCAACTCAAGTTTTCTCCCTCTGTGTTGTTTTGGTTTCACTCTTACCTGTCCAATCGTTAACAGGCCGTCAAATACGAGGATGGTAAATAATCAGATTTTCTACCAGTTTTCCGGGGAGTCCCACAAGGCTCAATTCTCGGACCCTTATTGCTCACCATATATATCAAAGACCTCACCAGCTCCATAGCTCACTGCAAATACCATTTTTACGCGGATGAATTACGAATTTACCTTGAAAGCTACCCATATTAACTTGACCATGCTGTTGAATTGATCAATAAAGACATTCAATCCATTTGTGACTGGTTAGCCATTAATCATCTTAAGCTAAATCCAAACAAGACTAAGCCGATAATATTTGGCAGCCCTTCCAATCTTCACTTTATCTCTATGAGTGACCTTCCTCAAATAAGAGTACAGAATCTCCTTATAAATTATTCGGTAACATTGAAAAGTCTTGGAGTTCACTTAAATAATACCTTGAGCTGGCGGGAGCATGTTAAAGCTATATCTAACAATGTGTATAAGACACTGTACCAATTGAAGCACTTCAGGCATTTGATCCCTATTTCACTTCGTCAGAAGTTGGTTCAAACTCTTGTATTCCACATTTTTATTATTGTTCAATTATTTTCTCAGACATTAACACAGAACTCAGCACTAAGTTACAGCGACTTAAAAACTCCTGTTTGCGTTTTATTTTTAACATCCGTTACGATGAACATGTTACGCCTTATTATAAAAAAATAAAATGGCTGAAATTGGATAAACGCCGCATACTTCAAAAGGCTTTATGTTTGTTTAAGGTACTGAAATCCAAAAATCCGTCTTATTTGTATGAAAACATTATATATAATGAAAATACTGGGAAGAGATCAACTCGAATCACTGAGATATTCTATGTTCCTAAATACCAGTCTTTAATATTTGAGCACTCCTTCCTCATTTCCTCCTGCAAGCTATGGAATTGTTTACCTGAAAATGTTAGAACCTCTTCTACAACTTCGATGTTCAAGAGAAATATGACTGATCAATTATGTAACTTAGCTTAATCTTCTCATATATCTGATCGATATGATCAATTCTTGAAATGTGATTTTATATCTGTGCATTGCAATGTTGAATGAGATTCGTCATGCTCTTTTCTTATCATACTCTTAGATGTTGTATCTATTACTTTATATTCCATTATTCTTATTGCAAAATGTGTAAGCAATGCGGTTGATAATCTATGTTGCCTGTTTTAATTTCTCAATCCTTAATGTGTGATCATAAATCTGTGCACTGTTACCCTAATTTTCACATGTTATTTATTCTTAATCATATTTCAATGTTCCAGGGGACTTAAAGTCCCAGAACAATAAATACTGTTTTCAATTCAATTTCAATAAAGTTCATAAATTACCACTATATTTAAAAGACATTCCATTTAAATAAATAAATAATTATTATACTTACCACGAACGAGGTGACACATGTCAATTCTTAAATACGAGTTGAAAAAAGAACAGCTGGATCGATGAGTCAACTCAATAAATGAGCCAATATTTGGAAAACTGGTAGTATGATTTATAAAAATCACGGCATAATATTAACACACTGAAATATGATCTATATTGGTCCAATTCTTTCACAACACGCTGCTTTCTGCATGAGGTCTCTCATCGTCGATTTCATTGGTATTCCTCCTTGGTGTCATCTTCAGGTCACCTGAAACCATGACACCAAGTGTTGAAACTCGGGTCATAATAATAAATAATTAGTGGAGTTAACTATGTTATTTTACTTCTTCCGTAATACCGAACGTTAACTTTTATCGTGAGAAAAATCGTTGAAGAAATGTTCATTGCCAACTTTTATCGAATTTTTACTATAAATTTTATAGCATTGGAGAAATGTTCAAAAACATGTTTACTGCATTGGACGTTACGTTGACAATCTCCGTTCGATTCCAGTAACCTTCGAATAAATCCTCATTAAGGTACGTGCTGGACTTCTTCCACTAAAACTCGCATTGGCAGAGTTTTAAGTTCATTTATTTTTTTAAACATTTTAATTGTCACTTACACACCCAGAATGATTAACACTTGAAAGACTCAATTTGTCGTAATTTTCGGCGTTGTGTCACCTTTTCCAACGAAAGATATGACCCCTTCACTTTTTTATTTGCATTTCATCATTTTTGGGTTTCATACACATGTTTCAACAAATAGCATGATATTTCTCATCGGAGACAACTTTTAAAGCATGCTCAAAAAACACTATATTTGTAGATGTAAGAAGCTCTATGCTAATTTTTTAGGCATATTGTTTTCTAAGGTAGAGTAAGGTCTGGTGGTAGTGCCTCAGGGAAGAGGAAAAGCGAAGGGAACATACTCGTAATTAGGGTGTAACTCTTAATTGAGGTTTGGGTTCGAGGCATATCCAGGGCGATATGTCCTCCCCCTAGATCCCATATCATAAAAAAGTGTCCAGTCTTACTCCCCTAACCCACACACGATGGATATATCCATTTTCACCTCAAATGATTCAACACTCGCCCGTTCCCTTTCTACTTGCCCCTTGCCGACAAGCGAGACGTCTTCGCCACCCCTAGCTCTAGGGGTCTAATGAGGAGTTTTCCATCGTGTGTGGGTTAGGGGGTTGGGACTGGATATGTTCTTTCATTTTATGGAGCGTTTTTAATATGTCAACACTTAAAAAGCGAGATAATCTTCTGTTGTGTGAGGCCCCAAGAATTCTATGGCACCCAAAGGAAACTGAGGGGTCCAGGAGCCTGGTCTTGGGATTTTAAAAGTCGATCTCTACATTTTGTCGCCCGACGTCGACAGGTCGCCCGAAGCTATCGGAAACCATTGAAGTGCCCGAAGCTCATGGCCACTATTCATCGCTCGAGGGCACAGTGGATAAAATAGTAATGTGCGTAGGAAAGGAGGCCTTCGAAAAATTTATAGGCATCCAAATGTAAGGATTTGGGGAGGGGAAAGGGAAGGGATCTTCCAGTCTGGAGGGTTCACTGTGTTCCTGACAAACTACCGCTTTGTTTCCTTTTTCATGGTATCGCCCCATAACTTTTTTTAATCGAGAAATTTAACATTGGAATCAAACTTGTTGTTTAGTGTTTTTTAGCGAATTTCCTTCGATTTTAATTTCTTATTATTAATTGGTGTTATGCATTGACGTAATAATCGTGATTCGAGAAACTTCCAAAACTTTGTGAAAAAACTGTACTCAACATTTTCGCGACGACATAATCAAGTGAGTCTGGATTTAGTTCCCTTTTGTCTATCAAGACAACATCTAGAAATAAATGCTTGGGTGCACAAGCAGACATACGGATTGCTACGAGAAACTGGACACGTTTTTAAAAATCTTATGCAATAACAAGAAAAAAAGGTTCATGAGCTAAGTTGACTAGAGGACGTTTGAACATAAGTTTTAAGTAAAAATTATTTAATTTTAGGCATAGATGTATTTTTTTGGGTTTATATATAACTTTCAATTTGTTCTGTAATATTTTTTTTTCATGTTTCATTTTTGTCTTTATACTATTAAAATTGATCATAAAAATTTGTTTTGGTCATCTTCACTTTCATTCTTAAATAAATAATTACTTTAAGGGGCGCGAGAAAAAAATTAAATTTTTAGGGGTGTCGGGACAAAAAAGTTTGGGACCACTGATTTACGAAACAAATTGGACGAGAACGAGTTTCAAGAATCGACTCCTCTTACTGAACGACCGATGGATGAGTCGGTCATCGGAATGAACGATGTTGCCCATCTCTACCTAGGAATATCATTGGACAGTAAAGTGAACTTAAGCAATCACGTAGAAAAGATAATTGGACAAGCATATGGGGCAAGATCGGGATTAACTCCGATACTCGTAAATAAAGCAACACCCTTTAGCGCTAAAACATTAATATTTGACACGTACATAAGAACTAAATTTCTACATGCCATACCTGCCTGGGCTGGTCTATTAAACAATAGCCTGAAACAAAAATTAGAAGTAAAAGAAAGGAAAATAGTACGGTATATTTTCCAAATCCCCTGCTCAGTTGACAATGAATCATTATAAAAAGCAGGCATCGCAACACTGCGAAGAATAATAAAAAAGCAAGTCGAAAAGTATTATCAAAAATTAAAAGAAAGTAATCTATATAAGATGAAGGAGCTCGGGAAAAGCAGAATAAAAGAAACAGACAAATATAAGAGGCCTCAAAGGGCACTTAACATGCAAAAGACAAGGGTAGTCTTAAAAATCTGGGAAGAAAAAAAGAAGCAAGACACAGAGAAAAAGATCAACGAAGAGCAACCTCTGAAAAAATAGCTGCCAAAGGGCAGCACTTGATTTACCTTTGAGTCAAATATTAATAAAAAATTAATATTTGACACGTAAATAAGAACTACATTTCTATATCCCATACCTGTCTGGGCTGGTCTCTTAAACAATAGCCTGAAACAAAAATTAGAAGCGAAGGAAAGAAAAATAATACGGTCTATTTTTCAAAACCCCTACTCGGTCGACAATGAATCATTGTACAAAAAACAGGCATCGAAACACTGCGAACAATAATACAAAAGCAAGTTGAAAACTATTATAAACTAAGAGCAACCTCTGAAAAAAAACAGCTTGTTAAGGGCAGCATGGACCACTTGAAAAGGGTAGACCAATTTGACCACGAATGCAGGCAGACAGACGGCCAATGTATTAGGAAACCACTGAGAGGACACCAGGGGGGCTATTCTCTATCTCGAAGCTACCGATGTGGTAGCTAAGAATAAGCTACCAGAATTGGCTACCAACCGTATTCTCTAACTCGTGGGAGCTTTCTCAAGAACGTAATAGGAAGTGGAGATAGGTTTGGCGAAAGGCGGGTATGAGAATATTTTTAAACCAAATCCACGGAAACTTAATTTCTGGTGACGTCATTCTTAGAACCAATGGGAAAGCTCGTCTCAATGTTTTTCCGTGGATAAAACTGGTGAAACCTGTTTTAAGGCCGTTTTAGACGGTGAAGATGTTCGTGCATCGTGTTTAGCGAAAGATTCCACGCATTAAAAATCATGCGAGCAAAATTCTAAAATGTTTTATTTTTGCTCACATAATCTCGTGAACAATCTCGTGAATAAGAACGCACGACGTCCATCTTGGCTGTTTTGATCAATTAAAATAAGATTGTTCGTAAATATATTCGGGAATTAGGGTTCATGTCAATGATATGATTCAATATGATTCGTGCTATTTGCTTTCGTCAATTACTCGTTGCTTTAAATCATTTAAATATTATACGAAGATAAAGCTTTCAAAAAAATTCGAAGGTGATACACGTTACCACGGCCCACTAAGTATCCCATTATGGGCTGGAATGACGTTACTTATAAGGTAAATATGGCTTTCCGTCACTCCAGTTAATATCTTAATTTTTGTGAAAAATCCCACAAATGGCGAAAATGACAAAGTAACCCAGTGAAAGTGCAAGGAATGCGCATTTAATAAATGTAAGAAACATACCCGTGCGTTGGATAATTATAGATAGATAAGCGTTATAAAATGACCAAAATTTAAGCAGGGTATTCGGAGGCCGCGCTTTGTGAGGCTACCGTGGGAGCTTATTGGGGCTACGGAAGTAGCGTCGTGACATTTACAGAATACGGGTGGGAGCCTAATATGCTACCGGTAGCTTCTGCTTGCTCTTTCTCCGGTAGCTTCCATGATAGAGAATACCGATGGGAGCAAGTAGCTTATTGAAGCATCTTTTCGCCAGAAAGCTCCGATGCTTCGAGTAAGAGAATAGGCCCCCAGGTTGGGACAGCGGAGGAGGCACAAACAGCAGATGGGACGCCCGGATGAACCAGCCGAGAAGACACCAGAGGAAATTTCGCTCGAAGCAGCGGAGATAGGTAGACTGTCACTCCCTTTGGACCAGAGTGCAGGAAGAAAACCGTCATTGTCCCACTCCGTCCCAAGCAGTCTGGTGTCCCAAGCAGGCTAAGTGCTCCCCAATAGCAGAAGGCGGGAATATCTGAAAGAAAAAGACTGGCAATTTTCCACAAGAATATAGTTTTACCTGACCGGTAAAACTATATTCTTGTGAGCCTTTATAAGCCTGAAACAACAACTTTTATTAGCGGGAATATCTGTTTCAATGCGCCTGACGCCCTGAGGGCGCGTCATAAATTCACTCAATTCTTGCAGGCGCAAAGCGCCATTTCTTTGTATCACTTGGCTCCTCCGTGAGCACATGTACACAGGGTTCATTCTCACCGCTATATTATCGGAACCGGCAGGTTAACATTATTATTTTTGTGTGTTTTATGTAATGTCGGCCCAATTGGCCTCAAGGAATTCATTTTGTTTGGTTCGCCAATAAAGGACTGTATGCACAGTGTTTCTGAATTGCTTATTCGCAGGGTGGTTTTCCCTCTCCGGCCATTTTCATCGGGATCGTATTCGTTTCGTCCGCCCCGTGTAGAGCCCCATACGCTCACCTTCGAGCCAACTGAACTCCGCGACCCAAGCACGATCCGGGTGGGGGACCGTTTTCTCCCACGGAGGAATCCGGAAGATCACAATACATATATGGTTATCTTGACTATAAAATGTTTTATATTTATATATATAACATTTTATAGTCAATATAACTACCGTAATTTTGCACAAGTAAAAAATAGCTAGCACCAAAAACTTAAGTATGAATGACTTTTTGATAACACCAACCATTAGCTCATGAGGTGGAAAAAATAAGGTTTTTCGGGAAAAAAATGATAACTTCCTTAGTAGGCACAATATCAGATTCGTTAAAATTTAATATAGATCTTCTAAATATATCTAAAATGTTGGTTGAAACAATTTTTGTTACAACTAACCCTCACTGCAATAATTTCGAAAAATGAACTGTCAGAGAAAAACTTTGAAATCCACTCATAGGCCGGGCCATAAAGTACTATTATTTGAAGGATTTTTTTCGAATCTCGAGTTCATGGAATCGATTAGTTTCGATCGATTCCTCAATTCCTGATCTCATTACTAATGAAAATATTTCCACTAATAGTTCGGAGTCAACTAAAATCGCAGATCGAAGAGTTTCACATTTGTTAGTTCGAGGGAGCATCCTTCCTTACTTTGTGAACATCCTGAATGCTTGTAAGTAGCACCTGTAAATGTGTTGCATAAGTTTATACATTACTCATTCCGACATTTCTCTGCTCCTTTGACAGGCAATCGAGCGTGACCGTGCTCAGCGGAGGAGGAAGGGCAAGAAGGGGGGAAGAGGGGTGTGGGGTCCTCCAAAGGGCACAGGGGGCGCAAGGGTGGGAAGAAGGCGCGAAGGAAAAGGGAGAAAGACTTGACCCCTGACCGGACCTTGGATTCACTTTTTGAGGAGCTGGTGTCAAATGGTATCATCAAAAACTATCCCGAAGTGCCACTTTCATCATTCTTGGGGGATGCCTCATTCGTGGCCAGGCAATGGCAAGAGATGGGCAAAAAAGCTGAGCCGACAATCGGTGATGTCCGGAGACTGATCAAGGAGTACTGTATTATTCCCCTCGGTGAGCTAACACTAACATTTTCACTATGAATAACCATCGTATCATAAAATATTTTAGCATGATGGATTTCTGGGACATATGTACTAATGTACCTATAAAGTGATCAATATTACACCTTCAACAACGAAGAATTAGAACAACATCTTGAAAAAGAAGATATACATACGAAACTTAAGATAGTAGGAAAGTTGTTTTATCACGACTATGGTTTCGTTACAGGGTAACATCTTCATGTGTAACTCTGTAACGAAACGATGGTCGTGATAAATAAAACCACATTTGGAAAAAGCTGTGCTGAAAATTCATCCAACTTTCCTACGATGAAAGACTTCCACGAAGTTACGCCCAAAACTGTTTCATAACTTAAGATAGTCTTTAAATCCATAAATACAGCATTCAATTTTCTTAAAACTCAAATCTTCATTTCAGGATCAGATTATATTCACAACAACGCACCATTTGTTCGGTCTCTCTTGATAGCAGGGCCACATGGAAGTGGAAAGCATATGATTCTCCACGGTATATGCACCGAATTAGGAGCTTACTTGTTTGACATATCAAATGAAACCATTGCTGAGAAGTATCCAGGAAAGACAGGACTAACAATGCTCATTCATCTAGTAAACAAGGCAAGAGTACTTGTTACTTTTTAAACTTCACATAACTAAATATGTATCGTGAAATGCATCCAGAAGTTGTGGTGGCCCTGGTGCTGTCAATGTCTTGTATCATAAAATATTTTACTCAAATAAAGTGAATGCGCCACTTCCGTACCTCACGTATATGAAGAGGTTAACCCTTAAGTTACTGGATATGTGTTTCTACGTTTTCCAGAATAACTGCCAGAAAACCGTTGTTGAACGTTTGACCGTCACACTTTCCTCCCCATTCAGTCCCTCCCCAAATTTCATTATGTTTACCCGAGAAGTTTCAATATTCACACTTCCTTTTATTCTAGATTAGGGTATTTCATTTTATGGTAATTTGGGAACTAAATTACATTCTTATTATATGTAATTACTAACAAAAAGAAATTTTCTTTACTGTTTGGCATCAAATTAATCATAAAACAGCCAAAAAATTATGTGTGACATGAATATTCAACTCCATGTAAAATATTTTTTCTTGGCATTCACATCCACTAAAGTTCCAGTGGGAAAAGGCCGACCAATATAATAATAAAAAACCTCTACCCGCTATTCTATTGCCTACGCTAAAATAGGAGAGAACACTCCTTACTTTTTTCCAGTACATTGACGAAACTAGACTAACATGAGCTCCATTCTGTCATTCATTTCATCACTTTAATGGCATGCATGTCTTTTATGCACCAGGATATTTTGTAACATCGAATGATATTTTTTTTGGCAGGTTTCAAGATTACTTCAGCCAGCAATAATCTACATAGAGAATGCAGAAAAAACGTTCTTGAAACGAGTACCCAAAACTGACACATCAGATCCAAAAAGACTGAAAAAAGAACTCCCAAAATTAGTAAAAGGCATAGGACCTGAAGACCGCATCATGGTCATTGGATTATCAAGCTGTCCTTGGGAAAGCGATCAAAAAGTATTTTCGCTTTATCAATAATCCATTTGAGCCAATGTTCCTCGATTCATACACTGAGATGCATAATAATATCATTGCTTCATTTTCCTTTCTTATTTTTAGAGCTTAGCTTCAGCTTACAACAAGTTCATCATTATACCCCGCCCAGATTATGCAACAATGTCTATGGTATGGAATGACACACTTTACGGTTTTAATGCCTTGAATAGACAGTTTGATTGCATGACAATGGCTAGGATGTGTGACGGATTCACTATAGGAGTGGTTTTGAAAATAATTCGCGAGGTAAGTGACAAAATATATTAGCCCTAACCTTTACTCTTCTATTTTTTTCATTTTACTTCATCTCCAATTCAATAGTCTTAAAATTCAAATATCAGTATTGGAAGAAAACCATGAATTTCCAATGCAACATGAATTGGCAAGTTTCTCTTTGCTGTTTGCTTGTTTCTCATTGCTGGGTTTTATCCGAGTTTATCTGCGTGGTGAGCATTTTGTGGCTCTAAGTTTCATCCAACGTTGCAGCGATCGTATTCAGATGCAAAGTAAATTTGCTATTTCCTTCCTCTCTTCCTTTCACTTTTGATTCTCGTGGCCTCAGTGGCCTCAGGTCTCTTTGTTTCCTCCCCTCCATCTGGATCCGTTGGCCTTGGGCCTTGCATCTGCTGAGCCAGCGGATGGTCTGAGGAAGGTTTTCCATGCATTTGGTAATATGTAGCCGTCATCCATGTTTTGTCAACTATCTGGGCCGTTGAGGAATTTACTCTTCGGAGATTAAAAATATCCCCCCCAGTACTTCCTCCACCCCATTCTTTCCATCACCTTCGACTTTCACTCAATATATTTTAATTACCCCGCCCCCACCCTTTCTCCCACCGAGACCACGTCCTAGAGGAAAAAACATCCTTAACCCTTCTTACCCTATTGTTCTCCCTCCTCGGTTTACCCTTTCCCTGTCCCGGGAGTCTCGAAAAGGAAAAACCAGACATCCATCCTTTCCCTCAACATCTACCTCTTAACCACCTACTTCACAGGCGTCCAGTCCCTCAAAATAACCCTCAACAACCTCTTCCCACTCCTTTCCGATCTGACAATCTCACCGCCATCAACATCTTCCCTAAATGTTCCTCCCTACCCTTTAGACGACCCCCTAAACCACTCCGGTACACTAAAATCACTAAACTACTGTTCAAACTCACCACTAACACAAAAACCACACTCATCCCCTGCCATCGCGCGAGATGCAGAACCTACCCTATCCTCATCACCGAACCAAATCTCTTATCCAAATTCTTCCAAGTATTCTTCAGACGTCCATCGAACCTAGCCAACCTTCTCTGCTCCAATAATTCTCTCGAGCGGAGCACGGATTACGCTCCCCGTCCAACGACCCAGAGATCTCGACGCAAGTCTCGCTGCTAAACTTGCCAAAATTTCGACCTACGTCTCCCTTCCACAGTCCAAACGGAGAGACCCCTATCGGTATCAAAGCTACTGGCTCGTGCCACAACTTAGGGTACGTCCTCAAATGTAGTCACTGCCTTTCCTTTTAAGCCCGATTCACACGAAACGACTTGTCCGTGCACATGTCTTAACAAATGAGATCGTTGCAGACAAGACGTTACGTGTGGACCGGAAAACAGTGAACTGCGTAGAGATTGGAGTTGGGGTTGAAGGTTTGAGGCCTAAAGCATAAATATCTGCAACGAACACAGACAAGTCGTGGCGCCTCAGCTCAAACATTCCCACTAATCTTGCTCACTCCACTCACCCACCACTCAGTTCGCCTTTGTTTTCGTGCATGAACACTGACTGAACTGAATTTCCGCAGAACTGAGTGGTAAAATTGGTGCTCAAACTGTGTCGTGTGGAGTCTTTTGTTTTGTACAGTCTTGTTTGCATCGATTAGATTTGTGCACACATGTTCGCACTTACTTGATCCCTAAAGGATCAGCAGGCTGTCGCCTGATCCACGACATTTCAACTTGGACTCCGCATTATAATAAACCAAAGTTTCGCCTCAAGGATACCGCGCCAGCGGTCACTTCCATTCCCACCAACTCCCTCCTTTGCAAAATGGATCTTAAAGATGCGTTCTTCCAGATGAAACTCAAAGCGGAACATGCCAAGTATCACGGTGTCCATGCGAAAAGGAAGTACTTCTGATTTCAAAGACTACCAATGGGCCACTGCCTAGCCTCGGCGATTATGCAGCGCTGGGCTAGGTCAGTGGCACGTGGAGTGTTTAAATCATTTGACGTGTGTTTAATACCCTACCTAGATGACTGGCTAATTGTCTTCACCACAGATTCTAGAAGAGAGCATGCAAGTGATTACCCATGTGTTAAATTTTATAGAAAACGACCTCGTCATCACTATTAATAGGGAAAAGTGTGAGCTGACTCCCCGACAACGACTGATAATACTCATAAACAATAATCATGAAGCATTAGTCGTTGCAGTAGTTAACTACCTTAGTTTAAAAAATAAGATTCCAGAATTTCACCACCTTATTCATAGCACGGAGTGTAACGTCATTAGGCACAGAAAATTGGCTGACGGACAATATTTCTGATAGTGAAATTTTTCCTAAATCATTCAAAGTTTACAGAAAAGATAGGTCCAACCGAACTGGAGGCGGATTATTTATAGCTGTAAAGGAAACCATTGTCAGCCAAGCGGAAATTGTCCCAGATACCAACCTAGAATCTGTGTGGTGCTCAATTAGATGCCCTAAATCAAAAACAATATTCGTGTGCGCATACTACAGGCCACCTAACACCAACGTCACCTCAATTTTAGACCTCGAAACACAAATAAAAAGCATCACATCCAGGAACGCCAAAAGAAATTTAATCATAGGTGAAGATTTAAATACGTCCTCCATAGATTGGAGGACCTACAGTTACATACCAGGGGGAAGAGACAAAGACATCTGCGAGTCCCTGCTGTACACGTTCTCATCAAATGTCCTACATCAGATAGCTACGATGCCAAATATGCCAAACGATGAGGGGACAACAAATATCCCACAACAAGTAATTAAGGTGAACATTGTTCAGGGCATTAGTGACCATAGAATAGTTACCGCAAAGTTCTCTTTGAATATCATTAAAAGTTTTAAACAAAGAAGAAATTTCTACATTTTTAAATAAGCCGATTTCAATGCGTTCAAGAGTCATCTAAAAAATTCTCTTCCCGACTTCCATGAATCAAGCGTAACGTTAGACACGGAGGGTAGTTGGAAAGCTTTTCTTTCGATCGTACATTCGGGGATCAGAAAATACATTCCAAGTAAAGTAAAAAAGAGGGCAGCGAACCAAGATGGTACAATACAGAAGTGAACAAATCGTTAAGGAGTCAGAGAGTATGCCACGCCAAGATGAAAAAACTCCGTAGAGATTTGTCCACTGTTGATCAAAATTTAATAATTGAAAAATACAAATTGTCTAAAGCCGCTACAAAGGAAGCATTTCAAAATGCACTCATGGATTTTAAAATAAAGACATTAGTAGAACAGTTACAGGATAACCCAAAAGCATTTTGGTCTTACGTAAGGGAAGTTCAAGTCAATAGATCAACAGTTATTCCACTACGAAACGAAAAGGGCGAATTATTAACAAGCGGCTCGAACAAAGCCAACTTATTAAATTCCTACTTTCAAAGTGTATTAACCAAGCCATCATAGATTACATACGTAACGGTAAATGATCACTTCCAGCAAAAGATGCCGCCTATCGATGTATGCACTCACGGAAAAGAAAACTTGCTAAAATCTATGTCCAAATAAATCCCCAGGTCCTGAAGAAATTCCTGCCCGCGGGTATAGAGAATCAGCTTGTGTAATAGCACCCTACTTGCAGAATATATTTATTAAATCCATCATCGAACACAATGTACCCATGGACTGGAAAATTGAAAATATCACTCCCATATTCAAAACTACAGACCGATATCTCTCACATCTATCTCTTGCAAAGTCCTTGAACATATAATTGTAAGTTCAGTTATGAGACACCTCGATATGCAGAACTTGTTAACAAAAACGCAACACGCATTCAGAAAGGGAGGATCTTGCGAAACTCAATTAGCACTTTTTGCCCACGATATTTTAGTCTCGGGTGAACATAACGTTCCAGTTGATACAATTTTTCTTGACTTTAAAATGGCATAAAGTTTCCCACAGTAAGCTACTCGTTAAATTAAACGCTACGGTTTAGACGACGACGTAATTTCCTGGATTAGAGAATTCTTAAGCAATCGCGTGCAAAGGGTTGTAAGATGGCGCTATCTCTAATGAAGTAAAAGTCACATCGTGTGTTCCACAGGGAAGTGTCTCAGGCCCACTTCTATTCCTTTTGTACATAAACGACATCGGTGAAACAGTTGACAGTAATCCTAGATTATCCATTAGACGCAGTGGTGTATAGAGACATTGGTGGCCTTAATGATAAGCAAGTGCTAAGTGCAGTAGCCCGCATTCCTTCCCCTCCCCCACTCCCACGGACACCCCACCGCTACCTTAGTAACCAATAACCCTTCAAAACTCAAACTTCAACCTGCCAACGGTCATCTACCCCCCACCCCCATCCCTCACCAACCCCCACCACCCACTCACAACACTATTGTATCCTTGGGGCTTTCCACCCACTACCACCTCCCTTCTTCCTCCACCCTCCCCTCCCCAACGCCAACCCTGGATGGTATATATGGATCATGTTTTTGCCTTTATTCTTTCATCTGCATCTACATCTACAAAATACACTGCAAGCCACCTCAGGGGTTTGTGGAAGGGGGTAAGTATTCACCAACATGCATTAAACTATACCCCCAAGTTAGTGTAACTACGAATAATCATGCATTAGCATAAAGTCTTTTTACCTGAATCTGAAAAAAATCTTTTTACCTGAAGATAACGCCGCTGCGTCTAAACTAGTACTGCCGGAAAATAAATTGGTGGAATAAAACAAAGTTTTCCTTTTCATTTATAAAATTAACTTTCACAAAGTTGAGCCTGAGACGATGGAGATAAGGCAAACGATGAATTGAATAAGGAAGTCAAGTCACATGGCACGTACGATATGGTTATCAGTCAAATTACGAAGAAACCACAAAAAGTTAATTACCCAAGCAAAATCACCGCAACAACCATGGAAGAAAAGATAAAGAAGCCGCATAACCTTTTGGAAAATCACAGGGGATACCTCAGTGTGTCCATTACTACATGATGAGAAACAGGTACTTGATCTGATAGGAAGAACTATGTGAAGAGATGAGGAAGTCCGTTCGGCACAGCATCTTATTTACATTAATATTTATTGCCAATGAGAATGGATGAGATTTTGACCACTTTTAACTGCTCTAATCCTTAGTGATTAAAGATATTGGTGTGCTTTAAGGCTAGCAAGAATAGGTTTACAGAAATGGAATTACTGGAAAAATGCTTTCTAAGCACCGTCCTCAGTTCCTGCAGAAAGAATTTTCACGGAAAGCGTTTATTGTGATCAAATGACGACTACAGCGGAAATTGCCTGAACTCGTAAGTGGATGCAATTTCGAAAGATAAAATATATCTTTAAAATATTATTCTCGATTTAAATTTGCGGTTTTAAAAGTATTGATGGCATACTTTCTATCTCGCTACATTACTTCTGATGGTTTTATTGCATTAAAGGTAATAGTTACTTAAATATTTTGTCATAATTGAACTGAATATTGTATTTCAACATTCTTAAAATTTATACATTATCTAATATCTCTGGTATATCGGGATTGCGGAATGTTTTTTTTCTTTTTCCAAATCACTGTCGCCAGCACAAGAACGATTCTTCCATAAAGGAAATTGATTTATTTTTTTTTAACGAGACAAAACTCGTCAGTCTCGCTAAAGACTCGAGACTGATGTACGAAACCAGACTCGAAACAAGACCCGAGTTTGGAAAACGAGATAAAGACGAGACTGTCCTCAAGTCTCGTCTCATCTCGTGGCAACAAAAACTCCACTTAATGTGCTCAATTTCTGAACCACTTGATTTTCCGGTGAAAAAATAATTGAAAAAGGTTCAGCGGATTGTACCCAACAGAGGCTCATGAAAGCATGAGATGGTCATTACACAAAGCTTCCCTTTTTTAGTTAGTATGTCATTCCACAATAAGTAGGGTTCCGAAAGGTATCCTCTCCCAATGGACTGTTCCAGTCCAAGAACTTCCCGGAAGGGGGGGGGACACTCCTAGAGAGGGAGCACCTCTGTGATACTCAGGAGGGGCCATCCTCTCGGTGCCCCACCATGTCTGCAGATGCCCCCTTAGGGACATCGAATGTGCCATGACATCCACTGAATCTTTTAGAAGGAAAGAATAGTGGTATCATGGACTCCTCGGAGTCCATCATTAGGCGGATATTTGTCCCTGTAAGGTGGATAGCATAATGGATAAAAAGGTCTTAAGTACCTTAAAACCCGGATCAGGGAACTCCACCTAAACTAGAACCTAATCTCTTTCATGCACCGCAGTTACTGAGACTTATTTCACTCAACTATCAGTCTCACCTGCATTTCAGTGAAGAATCACTTGATCCCTAAATACTCCATAAGTACTGATTTTCAAAATGTTGTCCTCTGCCTTCAGGTGCTGTCCTGTAAGCGTTTACTAACCCTTAAAGTTAGACCACTGAAGCACATTGAATTCTTCAAGCTTCTCAGTGGACATGATCCTGTATACGCGTAAGTATCAGTTTCAACTAAAAATTAGAATGAATCAGCAAAAAAATAAGTGAATCTGCCATTCTTGCAGGGAAGAGGAAGACGCTTTCACTCAGTGGTTTGCAAAATCCCCATTGGCAAGGAAAAAGCAAAAGTATTTGGAAACAATTGAAGCAGTATCAAATAAAGAAAAGAAGAAGTCCAAAAATAACGAAGAAGATTGAAAATGTTGTCCTTGGTGTAACTTGAAAGCCATCTTTTCGAGTATAATTATGAATGATAGTGTGTGTAACATTAAGCTAAAGCAGAATCCACTGTCATTAATAAATAGTATAATTTACAATATGGAGTTTCATTTTCACGGAACAACAATAAAATTAACCATAATGTAGGTTTATAGTACACGAACAAATACATTTAATACAAATTACATTAGCAAATATTAAAGTATGCTAGGTAATAGATGTATGATCTGGAACTTTCCCGGCGTAGCTGATGAATGAATTCTTCTCGGGTTTCCAACCGGGTTAGTCTCTCCATTATGGCCAACGTTTCGATTCCCGACTCGTGAATCGTCGTCAGGGATGTAGATACCAATCTACAGCCCTAATTACGATGCACGAGTCGGGCATCGAAACGTTGGCTATAATGGAGATTCTAACCCGGTTGGAAACCCACGAAGAATTCATTCATGCTAGGTAATACTTCTCTTCGGTTCGCCGGAGGATTACCGTGGAACGCGCAATGAAGGAATGTAAGATCTGGGGGTTCCCCGGCGAACCTGGTGAAGGAATTCTTCTCCACCGTTAGGGTTGGGCTCTCCATACTGGCTTGCGTTTCGATTACCGACTCGTGCATCGACGACGTGTGATGACCGGAAATCTCTGCAAAATACCCCTCCACCGCTCACCTGGCCCTGATGGTCTCAACACTAAATTCATTCGCAACTGTGCTTCATCCCTTTCACAACCTTTAACCCTCTTATTCAATCGCTGTTTTTCCCTAGGAACCTTCCCTCCTCAATGGAAGTGCGCCAACGTTACTCCGATACATAAAACAGGTCCCAAGAATGATGTTTCAAACTATCGCCCCATCTCATTGCTTCCGATCCTTTCTTCCGTTTGTGAGCAAATTATTCTGAACAGGATTTACTATTTCACCTCTCCTTTTTTATCTTCTCAGCAACATGGTTTCCTCCCAGGAAGATCATTCTTAACCAATCTTGCTGTTTTTCAACACCATGCCGTCAGTGCAATAGATAAGTCAACTCAACTTGATGCCATTTACCTCGAATTCTCCAAGGCTTTTGACACCCTCCATCATCAACTCCTCCTTCATAAACTCAGCCAACAGTTTGGCATACATGGTATGTTCCTCAGCCTTCTTTCTAGCTTTCTCTCTACTGCGTCCTAACTTGTATGTAATTAAATGTAGAGTTTCTTGAATTTATAATTTTATATTTAGCCGAATTTGTAATTTTATATTTCGCCGTTGTGCACCGTTGCTACGCAATGGTTTTGTTTTGGAAAGAATCAATACTCTCTGAAAGAGGAGACAATAAACATCTCTCGCAGACTGTGTCATTCAAATTGAGTTTTTAATTCAAGTTGCAAGTTTTAATCACAACGAAGTTTTATCCTACTTTATAATTGGTGACCCCGACGTGATCATGGTCGTTACGCGAAGGACGCGGAAGGAACGACACGGCGTCGATCTTGTTCAACAGCAAACCCAACCACACGTCGTTGATCCGCCGCCAGCCGCTCAGCTTCCACAACCGGGCGCTGCCAACGAAATTGCACAGCTTCGGGATGCCCTGCAGGGCCTACTTAAGCAGACGCATCAACAGCAAGCCGCCATTGCCGTGCTGCAGCAAGTACGCATTCCATCGCAACATCCCAGCCGCGTTGCACTCAAAATTCCCACTTTTTCGAGGAACAACCCACAACTCTGGTTCTCACAAGTCGAGGCCCAGTTCCGGCTTTACAATATCATCGACGAGGAGTCCAGGTATTTTCATGTCGTTGGACAGCTTGATGAATACGGAGCTCAGGAGATTGAAGATATTATTCTCACGCCGCCGGCGAATGTACCATACTCAACCCTCAAGGACGAGCTCATCAGGCGCATCTCAATGTCCGAACAGCAACGCATTCGACGACTCTTAACTGGAGGAGAAGAACTCGGAGACCGCACACCATCGCAGTTCCTACGCTACCTACGCTCTTTGTCCGGCGCCGTACCTGACCAGCTACTGCGAACGATTTGGATGCAGTGCCTGCCATCCCACGTCCAAGCGATCATTCAGCCACACGCAGTTGACCCGACCGTCACTATAAACCGACTCGCCGCCATCGTTGACAGCATTTTGGAGGTATCACCCGCAATTCCTGCTCATATTGCGCCTGTTATATCCTCAAGCTCTGTTGCTGCCATCAATCCACCAGCAGCCCTCGTCACTACTTCCACACCGGCCACAGCCGCTGCTGTCACTTCTGATGATTTAACATCCGCACGCCTGGACGACCTATCTCGCCAGTTTGCCTCCATACATTCAATGCTTCAGGACCTCTCCCGTCGTCCACAACGCCAGAGCGCCACGCCACCCCCTCGCCGAAGCTCATCCACCGACTCAACGAGATCCAACGATTCCGGCGAGTGCTGGTACCACCGCAAATTTGGTAGTAGAGCCAAGAAGTGCTTGGCTCCCTGCACTTTTCCATCAAACTTCAGCGGCAACCGACGCTAGTGGCGGTCGGTTGTCAATTTATGTTTAATCGCCGTGATTTCGCGACAGACAGAGTCAGCAGAAAACTATTCCTTGCTGACACCGGATCCGACGTAAGCTGTTATCCTCGCAGGCTGCTTCCAGGTCGTCACTTCGACGCTCATTATGATCTGCAAGCGGCCAATACTTCCCGCATTAAGACCTATGGACCCGCGCGTTTCACTGTAGATTTTGGTCTTGGCCGCAAGCACACCTGGATTTTCACCATTGCCGACGTCTCCGTCCCGATCAATGGATCTGATTTTTTGGCTCACTATAAGCTCCTAGTGGACTGCGCCAACAACCGCTTACTTGACTCCGCGACTGGCCTCTCCACAAGCTGCATACGCTGCACTTCCGATCACCACAGCGTTAGAGTCGTCCAGCCAGCCGTGAGTTCTGCCTTCGCCAGCATTTTTGCCGAGTTTCCTAGCCTCACTCGACCACGAGGAATAGAACACCAGGCTAAACATAATACGGTGCACTACATCAGGACTACACCAGGGCCACCAGTATCGTGTTCCCCACGTCGCTTAGCTCCCGACCGCTTGCGCATCGCCGAAGCAGTATTCGAAACCATGTTGCAAGAAGGCATTGCACGTCGCTCTGATGGGCCCTGGTCATCAGCTCTCCATATGGCACCCAAGAAACCGGACAGCTGGCGTCCCTTTGGAGATTACCGCGCACTCAATGCAAGGACCATCCCCGACAAGTACCCAGTGCGCCACATCCACGACTTCGGAAACCATCTTCAGGGCTCAATCATTTTCTCCACCATCGATCTCGTCAAGGCGTACAACCAAATACCGGTCAGCAAGGCAGACATCGAAAAGACAGCCATAACCACTCCATTCGGTCTTTTCGAATTCCCCTTCATGTCCTTCGGCCTCCGCAATGCTGGGCAAACCTTCCAGCGCTTCATAGACGAAGTACTGGCTGGTTTCGATTTTTGTTTTGCTTATATCGACGATATTTTGATATTCTCAAAAACTCAAGATGATCATTGCCAACACCTCCGCCTTCTATTCAAGCGACTTGACGAATACGGACTTTTGGTGAATGTGAGCAAAAGCACCTTTGGCGCCGACAAGGTCTCATTCCTGGGCTACGATGTCTCTTTACAAGGCATTCAGCCTCCTCAAGACCGCATCGCCGACCTTCGTGCATATCCCAGACCGTCAACCGTAAAAGGCATATCTCGCTTCCTCGGCATGATCAACTTCTATCGTCGTTTCATACCTCATGCCGCTGAACACCAAGCAACCCTAAACACTACGCGATCCGGCCTACGAGGAAATCAACCCTTTCCCTGGACACCCGAGTTAGAGCTGGCGTTTCAGGCATGCAAAGATAGTCTCGCGGATGCTACAATGCTGGCCCATCCGGATCCCTCTGCCACCCTCGGTCTCTTCACGGATGCCAGTGCACACTCGGTTGGCGCGTGCTTACAGCAATTCACCAACAATGCTTGGCAACCCCTGGCATTTTTCTCCAGGAAACTCACTCCCCGTGAAATCGGTTGGCCAGCTTACTACAGGGAGCTACACGCCTTCTACCTCGCCGTTCAAAATTTCCGGCACATACTCAAGGCACAACATTGTCTCATCCTCACCGATCACAAGCCTCTCACATTTGCGTTCAAGCAGACTCGTGAGAAGCTGCCTCCAGTTCAGCTGAATCAGCTATCCTTTATTGCGCAGTTCACCACGGACATCCGCCATATCAGAGGCTCTAACAACATCGTCGCCGACGCCATGAGCCGTGTCGACTCCGTGACCGCAGCCAACTCCGTGAAATACTCGGTCTTTTCGAATTCCCCTTCATGTCCTTCGGCCTCCGCAATGCTGGGCAAACCTTCTCAAGACCAAGTTCCCAAGTTGGCTGACCTCGCTAGAGCTCAGGAAAACGACAATGAGCTCGGCGACCTACTAGAACGAAAATCGGCTCTCCACTTGGAATTCGTTCAGATTCCTGACAGTAACGTGACACTCTACTGCGACACGAGCACTGGCCGCCCACGCCCGTACGTGCCTGCCTCCATGCGTCGACTGGTGTTCAACGCCCTGCATAGCCTCAGCCACCCTGGCTCCCGTACCACCGCCAAGCTCGTGTCACAACGCTTCATTTGTCCTCGAGTTCAACAAGACTGCCGTGCTTGGACGCGAACCTGTTTAGACTGCCAACGGAACAAAGTTTCCCGTCATGTCCACACCCCGACTGGCACCTTCATCACGCCTTCCGCACGTTTCCAACATATTCACATCGACCTGATCGGACCATTGGACTGTGCTAAAGGTTATCGATATTGCCTCACTGCCGTCGACAGATTCACTAGATGGCCAGAAGTCTGGCAATTACAATCCATAAGCGCAGAGGAAGTCGCCGACGCACTAATACGCTGCTGGATTTCGCGTTTTGGTTCTCCTGCCTGCATCACGACCGACCAGGGCAAACAATTCGAGTCACAACTTTTCCGGTATCTGAGCAATATATTTGGTATTACCCATGCGCCAACGGGATGGTAGAAAATTTCCATCGCCACCTGAAGAGCTCCCTCCGATGCCACCCTCATATGACCTGGCTGGACGCTTTGCCTCTCGTTTTTCTTGGTCTGCGCAGTGCCGTTAAAGAAGACCTTAAAGCCTCCCCAGCTGAACTTGTCTATGGGGAGCCCTTATGACTACCAGCAGAATTCATCGTTCCAGCTGCTAAACCTGATCGCCAAGAAGACGACAATAACTTCGTCGTGCGGCTTCGTCATCAAATGTCGCGCCTCGGTCCGGTTCCAGCGACGCGTCATTCTTCCCCGACACCGTTTGTGTTTCAAGAGTTATCAACATGTGGACACGTATTTCTTCGGGATGACAAGATAAGACGTTCCCTACAGTCGCCGTATTCCGGTCCACATCCAGTGATCAGCAGAGACGACAAGACTATCACCATCCTCATCAACGGTCAAGAAAGACGCGTTAGCCTTAATCGTGTGAAACCTGCCTTCATTGCTTCAGACCACCCCGCTTGCAATTCATTTCGCCGCGTGCGTTTCCGTTTGCCGGACCTCCGGTCTCCGCGGGGGGCTGATACGGCGTCCTAACTTGTATGTAATTAAATGTAGAGTTTCTTGAATTTGTAATTTTATATTTAGCCGAATTTGTAATTTTATATTTCGCCGTTGTGCACCGTTGCTACGCAATGGTTTTGTTTTGGAAAGAATCAACACTCTCTGAAAGAGAAGACAATAAACATCTCTCGCAGACTGTGTCATTCAAATTGAGTTTTTAATTCAAGTTGCAAGTTTTAATCACAACGAAGTTTTATCCTACTTTACTCTCCAACAGAACCCAGCGTGTAATACTCGCAGGTGCTTCTTCCTCTTGGTCTCCTGTGACGTCTGGAGTTCCCCAGGGCAGTCCTTGGGCCATATATTTTCAATTTATTCATAAATGATCTTCCTTCTCAACTCTACTCTTCCCAAGTCCATACCTTTCTCTATGCTGATGATTGCAAGATTTAAAAGCAAATTTATTCCACTTCTGACTGTATTAATCTTCAACTTGCCTTAAATCAAACCTCCCGGTGGTGTGATACCTGGAAATTTAACCTAAACCCTGGAAAATGCAGCATCATGACTCTTGCTCTGAAAACAAAACCCCTGAAATTCAATTACACCTGTAATTCAACTCCCTTAAACAGAGTGACAGCTATGAAAAACCTAGGTGTTATAACCGACCAAAAACTAAATTACTCCGACCACATTCAGACTGTAAAAAGTAAAGCAATGTCCCTATTAGGCCTTCTTTACCGCTTCACAGAAGTAAAAGATCCCAGAGCATTCCATTCCTACTTCTCAAC
The DNA here is from genome assembly GCA_963573305.1 of Pyrrhosoma nymphula. Lineage (NCBI taxonomy): Eukaryota > Metazoa > Arthropoda > Insecta > Odonata > Coenagrionidae > Pyrrhosoma > Pyrrhosoma nymphula. Next base: position 91,557,098 of record OY754332.1, on the reverse strand, counting down.
AATTGTTCTTCCCGTAGTATCATATTACTCCCCAATATGGTCCATATCAGCCCCGACTAATCTAAAATCCCTTGATTGCATCCCCCATTTCTTTGACAAAATAGTCAAATACAGAGTCCCACATTTCTGCAATATGCCCTCAAATGTTATTCTGTTTTCTCTTTCCATTTCTAATCTCCAAAACCAGGAATATGACCCAAAAAGGCATTTTACGTTTCGTGCCGTACATGGGAGGCACCCGGACTCGGAGTCCGAGCCTCGGCGTTGAAGGAGACCAACCCTTCACCACGGGTGGTTTATGGCACCAACTGACCAGTCAACTATAGTTTATAACGTAGTAAACAAATGTAGGCTACATTAAACTGGCTTGGTTTATTAATGCACGTAAAATGGTTAATATCTATCGTATAACTGCGTTTAAAACCATTTTCAACAACGTGAATATTGCAACACAAAAACGAACATAATTGTGCGATTGATGTTAAACTTTTATTAGTTAAAAACTATAGTGTGACTGGTCAGTTGGTGCCATAAACCACCCGTGGTGAAGGGTTGGGCCTCTTTCAAAGCCAAGGGTCGGACTCTGAGTTCGGGTGCCTCCCAAGTACGGCACGAAACGTAAAGTGCCTTTTCGGGTCACATCCCTGCTTAAAACTGATTTAAAACTACTCCACAATACCGTTAACTCGACCATTGACTGCCCCGAACTGCTTTCTCTCTTCAACTTCAGGATACCAACTCGATCCACCCGCACACATTCACTATTCCACCTGCCTATTCCTAGGATATCACTCACCCAGCGCTCACCTCTATTTCGCATCTCCTCCCTTCTTAATTCACTCCCTCACACTTTCGATCCTTTTTATTTATCATGTAACCATTTCACCACCCAAGCTATGTCCCACCTGCAACAAATTAAATATTTCCCCTTTCCAAGTGGGGCTCTGCGTTGTTGATTTTTATGTTGTTATTGTATTTTTGTCCTCTGTCATATTTATTGTCAAATGTTTCACTGTAAATTGGCACTACTGCTGTATGTGAACAGTGTTTTAAGCGAAGTGCAGAAGTAAGCAGTCTGTGCATTGCTCCCCATTATATTCCTCAAAACCCGACTTGGGAGGCATTTTTCAACTCCCCCGCCGACCCCAACCTACTTCCCGGTTTTTCCCACAGCGCTTCCCTTCGCTCAAAGACCATTAGATCCCTCCCACTCTCCCCTCCCACGATAACTAACATGCCTTAGAACAATTGGTTATAAATCTCTCTTCTTCTTCCCTCACCCCCTGCGAGATCTCAGTTCTTAACAAAGGTCTTTCCTTCTCTCCCTCCCTTTAAGTTGATCCCGTAAAACCCCTCACCGACACTCTTAATTTTTGCCAAATATTAAAATGGAAATTCTTCTGGGGGTTCCCAACACTATCACCAGGCACTTCCCCACACTTCTTTTTAAAATGTGCATCCTGCCCTTACCATTTTCAAACCGCCCTCAACACATGAACCAAAATCTCTGCTTTCCAATTGTTCAGGAAGTTCAATTTTGTTTTTCTCGCGCCCATATACATTATATAGATTACGCTGACTATCGAGTATACAAGTCGATTTGACTGTAAAGTCGATATAGGTTCGTCAGTGTTAGTCGGGCGCCAGTACTCCGACGACGTTGGTGAAGGTTCACCTAGAACGTGCAGTTCCACTCCCAAGTTCTGGTTGTAACCTCAGTATCAAGGAGAATATATATCTCAACTTTAATTCAGAGCTTTTTAATTTAATGCCATAATCTATCCTAGAGGCGGGTCGAATCTCGGCACCGAGATTCCCGTTACCGCGCTGCGGCTCGTCTCCGCCTACCCGCCACCGGGGAAACCACTCCCTCCCCGGACTTGAAGGCGATCTTCGGAGACGGCGTACCGACGATTACGGGAGACGACTTAAATGCCAAGCACCACGATTGGTCGTCCCTGGTGACGAACCAGAAGAGCCATCGGTTGCGGAACTGGACGCAGAACAACGGAGTGATTGTCACGGCGCCGTCATCTCCGACGCACTTCAGTGGCAAGAACGATGGTGATGTCCTTGACATCGCCTTGCATCACTATCTACCAAGCGTCCTTACTGCAACAGTCATCCCGACCCTTGAAAATGACCATCTACATCTACAAAATACCCTGCAAGCCACCTCAGGGGTGTGTGGCAGGGGGTGAGTAATCATCTCCCAGTCAGCTTTCGTCTCGGTAGCCGACCAATCATCGCCCCCGCTAGGGTCGTGCGGGACTTCGCTCGCGCAGACTGGGAGCTCCATCATTAACGGGTAACGGAGAATCTCCAGCCGTTTGCCCAGAAGTCTCTAGGATCTTCATAGGAGATCGACCGGCAATGCGGAGTAGTTACTCGAGTCATCATCACCGCCGTGGAAGACGCCGTCCCTAAGCAAATTCATAATTCTACGATTTTTAATGGTGAAATCACTACGGGAGTAACCGTGTGCTGTTGCCGTGGACCAACTTCCTGGTCGTGATTAATTAAGTCAACACATTCTCATTTCCAATACAATAATGAAATAATATAAAGAGGTGAATCTGAGGTGACAAAATGTATTGAAATAATTATAATAAAAAACTATACACTAATATCTAACAATAATACCTACATTGCTTAACTAAACAAATCAATCATTGTCCTTTCGCTGAGGAAGTAAACTGCCAAACTGAAAATTCAAGAGCATCCATGTAGTCAGTAACTTAATTTCAATTCGCATTGATTCCAAATTTTATATAATAGTTGAAACAACGAACTAATTGCAGTCAATAGTCTTATCCGACTCTTGCGAAGATTATGCAACACTTTAAACTCATTTCCTGCCATAACACATTCATTAGGAGCGTGAGTTTACCTCATACAAATTACCTTTAAATGTAAAAATATCACCACAAGAACACACGTAATACATCAGAACACATATAGAAAGCATTTTCTAAGGACTTCTCATTTACAAAATACGGGGATACTTCCTAAGGGTAGTAAGCTAATCAAGTTGTCAACTTTTCTCCACCAAGGGTTATTGAGAGTTGGTGGAAGAATCAAGCATTCGTTGTTGTGTTGTGATGAGAAGAACCCCTTGACATTACTTAGCAATCATACTTTTTCGCAGTTAATTATTGAAGAATTCCTTAGGTACACACTTCATGGTGGCGTACAACTAACACTGCAACGTTAAGCACCCAGTATTGGATAATCTAGGGCCGCCAGATAGTCAAGACAATTATTCATAAGCGTGTAACTTGTTAACGATATGGAGCAAGCATCTCTTAACAAATAATGGGGAATTTACCAGTGTACAGAACAGTACCTAGCCGACCATTTTCCAAAGCAGGTGTTGATTACGCTGGACACTTATCTATTAAATCACCGCCAATAATAGGTCAACGGTCCTACAAGGATTTCATTTGCATATTTCTTTGCATTGCTACTCGTGCAGTGCACCAAGAAGCAGTATCTAATTACAGCTCTGATGCATTGATAGCAGCTTTTAGACGGTTTGTGGGACGCCGTGGACACGGCTCTCTGCTGCTGAGTGGCAGAGTAACCAATTTTGCTGGTGCCGACAAGGAGCTCAAGAGGATGTTCCACAGATCATCCGACTACAACCACACCGTTGCTGATACCTTGACATCCATGGGGACAGAGTGGCGCTTCAACCCTCCTTCAGCACCTCACTTTGGTGGCGTTTGGGAGGCCGCAGTAAAATCAACAAAATATCACATTGTAACCCGTAAATTAAGAGAGAATGTGTTCCCGGAAGCTCTGAGACAGTAGAGCAGGAGGGAGGTAAAAGATTATAATGTCCAAGTAACTATTTCATTTTTTATGTATTATCATTGTTATTTTGGTGGAGAACTTTATTGCTTTTTATTTTATCATGTATAGCCAAGAAAGATACGATTATAATTATTATTTGTGGGGCTATTTCTAGTAAATATTTGTTCTGTGCACAATCCAACAAGGTTTAGATATAATCCACAAATATGTCTTAGTTTCCTTTTCTTTTATCTTTGAGCGTTGTCCCTACAATGGGGGAAAAAGTCCATTTAGCCACATACTTGAGACCTAATATAATGGAGTGTGTTTTGTTTTCTTTTGGAGTGTGTGTATGAGAGAGAGAGAGCCTTTTTGAGCACGCAGGAGCAACCGGGAAGCCACGGGTCCGCGGTGGGGGGCTGGTCACCCCTGGTCGTGGGCTGGAAGGAACCCGCCCCTGTAATCCATGGCTGACCACCAAGGGAGCAAGAAGGGCGAACGCGTGGAGCGAAGTAGACCGGCCGATTCAAAAGCCCGCCGAAGCACAGAAGGTTCCCGCTCGGCTAGCAGAAGGGAAAAGTCGTCTGCTGTGGAGCGACGCGGCCACCTTGCCGATGAAGGCGGGAGCGAGCGAAACGACACCTCCTCACTCTCTCTGCCTTCATCCTTCCTCTGGACAACATCTCTCCAGCTCTCTTGAACTTGTGTTTAACCGAGAAAGTTTAAGTATGGCAGTATGTGTACCGGTGTAATTGTGATTGGGTTGGCTGGTGGCTATAACGAGGGAGCAATTTAAATATTCATGTGTTCTTTTGGTGTACCCATATTTGGGGATTGTCAGTTATTTAAGTTTGGTCAGTTGTTTCCCATTTGTTTACCTTTGTGGAAGTAAGGCCCGCAGGGTCACGTTTGTTTTGGATTAAAAATTCTTTTGAGGGTTGGATTAATGATCCCGAAGGGGAGAGATGCATCTCTGTTTCGTTTGAGTCCAGTACAGTTTATTTCATTATTTTTTTCTGTATTCGTGAAATCCGTGATGTAGGACGGAGGAAATGTCCTACGATAATTGCGTAATTTGTTTAATGTTGTTTATAAACCGAAAGTTCTATAAATATTTATTTTCTAATGCTTTTAAGACAGAGTTTGGTTATTTTATAAACGTATGTAAGGAGAGTCTTGTTTTGTTTTTATTTTTTTTATTATTTCTCCACTGCTAGCTATCCGTGTGCATGTTCTCTCGTCGACTTTAGGCTATTCAGATAGACCCGGCGAGAGTCACCCGTTACTACATAAGACGTGTTATTGAAGAGACCAAATTAACGTTCGAGGAGCTTTCCATCTTCCTGTGTCAAGTGGAAGCTTGCTTGAATTCACGCCCTCTTATACCTTTATCAGATGGTTCCATTGATAATGAACCTTTGACTCCAGCTCATTTTCTTATCCATTCTGTATCTAATCTCATTCCAGCACCTTCCTTAACAGACGATAAAATACCTATTATTAAACGGTGGCAATTAGTCCACCAGACGCTTAAGCATTTTGGCATTGCTGGTCGAAGGAGTACCTGGAGTCCCTCCAACGTCGGCAGAAATGGACGGAGTTGGCACCTAATGTAAAAAGTGGTGATGCAGTGATACTACGAAGTGAGAACACTCCTCCAGCAAGTTGGCCACTAGCTAAAGTAACTAATATGCATCAATGGGAAGACGGAGTGGAGCGAGTATTGGAGATAAAATATAATAACAGTATTTGTCAGACCGATTACAAAACTAATTATTCTGAAAATTTTATCCAGTGATCAATCTAAAGACTTGTAATGTTTGTTAGTCATCATTTTGTTTTAAATCATTCAAATTTGTAATTTGTAGTTAACAATATCTGCAAGAAGATATTTTTTTACAAAGAATTATCTCTTCTACGAAGAGAGGTGGGCGGAATGTTCAAAAAGTTCAATTTTGTCCTTGTATTTGGCGCCCATCTGTATCGACTCGACTGACTGTGAAGGCTGTCGAGTATGAATGTCGAATTGACTGTGAAGTCGACTTGGGTCAGTCAGAGTGGCTTGGGCGCCAGTACTCCGCTAACGTTAGTAAAAGCTGCCTCGCATAGAACTGCAGTTCCGCTCACAAGTTTTTGTTGTAATTTCGGTCTCATGGAGAGAATATATTAATTTTAATTAAGAATTTAATGTTTTTATTTAGGTAATCTCCTAATTATTTTCACTACAGGAGTTCATATATTATTTCGTGAATCTTTTCTAAGTAGCCCATTACCTCCTGTGCCGTGTGTCACAGAGTGCGGCACTTTTGAAGGCCCGAGCCATGTTTCCGAGTGGCCCGTAGGAGGCGCTAGGAGAAAGGATTATTTTCGTCGCTCATCGCCGGAGGAAGCCGTGTTGGTGACCTTAAGGACGAGCTCGCTCTCACAAGAAGACATCGCGTGACTGATGTTCGGGATCCAAACGAGGCAATTATTCTCTGAAACTATAGAGAGGTTGCGGAAAAGTATCACGACTCTCTTCCACATAGGCCCAGGTTCGAGATAAAAACGTTATTTAAGAATCTTCCTCCGTATAAAATCCTTTGCAAGTGCACATTTTACTTTACGGACGTCGTAGCCCAGTGGGTTGAGGAGCTGAGGCGGAAATCCTCATATGATGGTTGGGGTTCGATCCCAGTTGGCGCCACTTTTTTTACGAATATATTACGGAATTACTGTAAATTGCCCACTCCTATACCTTTACGGCAGTAGCAACAATTTTTTTAAATTTTCAGCCTATTTGCTGGATTTTCAATCAATCCCCTTGGGTGACATTCGAAGCTTATTTCGGGATTCTTGTTTGGCCAAAAAGAGACTACACATGCTGACAGACCTAATGTGTTTAGATTTTGAAAATACAAAGATACTTCCGTGTATAGGAAAGGCTTCGATTGGTCGTGGGTCTTTCTCAAGGCCGTACACAATACACGGATTATTACATTTTAATTAGCAACGATGTACTCCCTTAAAATTTCCCAGGAGTCACGCTCGAGTAATGACATTTATCATCCGAAAGTATGCAATTCCACGCCATGAATGAAAATTTAAATTCCTTCAATTGAAATAAACATGAGGTGGGAAAAGAAATTGTGTTATCATTACGTGATATTTTTTGTGCTGGAATATCTTCCTCTCCCCCAAGATACAGTCTCCGCTTCAATATAATATGTTGCTCCGCAAAACGGTCATAGCAAATATTTTTTGCATAACCTCGGAACCAATTACCATCTCTTTTTTACCAATATCATGTTCACTATTTAACAAGAAATAAAGTTACAGAAGTCATTCCTCGAACGCGGCTACCGCCGTATATGTATGGGAGTGGGCAATTTACAGTAATTCCGTAAAATATTCGAAAGCAAAAAAATTCCGTATCCTGGGATCGAACTCCAGCCACCATATGAAGATGACCGGCTGAGTGTCTTAACCCACTTGGCGACGACCTCTAATAAGGGAGACATGCACTTGCAAAGGATTTATATGGAGGAAGAGTCTTTAATAGCGTTTTTCTCTCGAACCTGGGCCTATGTGGAAGAAAGCCGTGATACTTTTCCCGCATTCTCTCTATAGTTTCAGAAAATAATTGCATTTGGATCCCGAACATCAGTCACGCGATGTCTCCTTGTCATACGGACATCAGACCCAGTGTTGGACGAGTAGGCTTGAGTGCAAATTGTTTGTGTGGTGATTTGGACATCCGAATTCATAGGCACTGTGCCTTTCTGTACGTATGTTACTGTATATTTTTTATGTCCTTTGAGGGAATTATCTAAATTAAAAAATCGTTTTGTGAAAAGCTTGCCTTGTTAATCCACGGGTACGTTTCACTCCTCACATCCATTACCCTACTTAATTTTTAAGGTTTTTTACTTGGGTAGGTAGGGACTTGAAAGAGTGGAGAGCATAATACCTCGAGTCTCTCTGACTGTCACGTGTGTTTCCGCACCTCGGCAACGAATATATCTCCAGCCTTCTCTCTTCTCTCGTGCCTTCTTACTCAATGATGACTCACATTGGGGATATGAAGTTCAGATTGACAACCCGTACACAATGAATTATTGGCCATCCTTTGCTAGTGATTATCGACATTGGGCAAAGCCAAGCGTATTCGCTGTTCCGTTATTTTCCTCCAATTCTCTCGTAGAAACCTCAACATATGACCACAAAATTTGAAATTTAATTACACCACGATTTTTTCAAAAAGTTACTCCAAAACTTCCTCAACAGCTTCACTTTGTTTTTAAAAATCACAACAAGCGGCGGGAAACACTCCAAAATAAAAAAATTCACGTATATTTCAACTGAGCATTCTCGATGGCACGTTATTATACGGCATACGGTAGGTGTAACATTTAATAACAATCGACTTAAGTAACTCCAAATAAATGACGAACAATAAAAACACTTCAACTAAACTTTACTACTGTAAAGGCAAATAATTAAACATGTTTGTCATAATAAGGTGTAAATAACAACATTTACCTCGACAAAAAACGGCTAAGAATAATAATTAAATTATATCATTGCTAACCATTATAACAACAAAACAACAAACCTTAACAGACCATCAAATTTCAGGAAAGTTGATAGGGGAAAAAAATTCTGGCATGATTCCTCCTTATTAAAACTAAAATTTTTACTGGAATCTATTATCAAACAGGTCACTTTACAACCAAAAAACTTAGATTCCATAATTACAGCGAAAATATTTGAGTTATTCATCTCATTCAACAGCACTACAACCAATATTCTTTCGGAGACCGTAATACAGACTGTTCAATGGGTTCATATGATGTAACAGGAGGACAATTTTGTAGAGTAACAAGTCTCCTATTTCTACGTAGAACCAAGTCCACCCCCCTTCCGTCATGTAATATATTCTTGTCATTCACTGCTTCCCTTGGTTCTGTCAATTGAAGTTCTCTTTCGCGTACTTCTTCGCGGGACCTGAAAGAAAAACCAAAATAAAATTATAAAAGATATGTGCCGCCCCTGCAGTAATACCAGTGGAATTTAACAAACAACCAGCTTAATGGCCTGCTTGATTGCCTATGAAATGTGATGGGCCCAAAATAAAATTCCACACTAAGATTAAATTAGCAATGCTTAAAATGTTTAACAGGAAGTAGTCTACGTTAACATGTGAGGAGAGCATTCAATAACAGATCCGAGGGTGACAAACAAAAGCGAAACCACTTCCAACACGGTCACTGATAATTCTCATTGAACAAGTTTTCGGATTATCACCATATGCATCAAGAGAAGTGGCCTCCAACCATGAATTTCTGACACCAACATACACTCACTGGCCCAGTACGAAGTAACCTCAGCGGCTTGCATTGGGGGTAAGCAAGGGAATAGGCGCTTGTCCCATTGAGCTCGGAGTTAAATGGTGTTCCATATGTTACGTCGTGCAGAGGGATACCTGCAGGACTGTGAAATTACATGCAAAAATAGCGGTCACTTGGAGCGACTAGTTGTTTGAGTCCGTCGATAGATGGCAGCAGGTCGGGAGTTGTTGACGCTTCACATTAGTCATGTAATTGAATCGTGACGTATAGTGTGGTGGCGTATCGGAAACTACTCACTAGTATCATCGTATGATTATTTAATACTTATTTTTCATTTCTTATACATTTTATAGTTTACAATAAAATTATATTACAACATTATTTGTCAACATACTGTGATATAAAGTGAAAAAAGCAAACAATTTCAACCATTTTAATAAAACTTTTACCATAAGTTTTATGAGAGATAGGTATTCGAACACTTAATTATAATAAAAATATATTTTTAGAGGGTTGTAAATCATAAGGAAATAAGGGGGTTAATGAATACAACAGCGTAGCATTATAACAAATTTATTCCACCCAACTTCCTTATTTACAAACATTTTTTACTGATACATATCGAACAAATGTTACAGATGCTCACAGTAAGAGCTGGGAATTTAAAATTAGCATATATATTGTGTTAACTTAGCACAAACTGGCTTTCTAATTACCCAAAAACTCTGAATTATTTAAAAGGTACAAGAGTGCAAGAATTTGAAGGCAATTGCAGTTAAAACTGAAATTCTTCCCCTATTGCATAACTGATAAAACAAGGCAGAAAGTAAGCACAGCTTAGAATAATTCATGCAATTAGCATGGAAATACCTAGCCACCTTAGACATGCAAGGAGATGAGAGCAAGATGCAGTTAACAATTAATATTCTCCTCCTTTTATATCCTTAGTTAATCATAAATATTATTTTTTAATTGCAGCAGAAGGCCGCAGAATTTTATCAGCATCTCTTTAATTGCAGCATTTTGCTGCCCTGAAAATATAATGCAGCAGCATTAAAGTATTTCACAATACACAATTTAATTGTCCCACATAGCAAGGCAAGCTGGAATCCACCTTGCAAAATCCAGTGTGCAAGCCAAAATCCAGCAGGACCAATCCAGCGGAAAATCCGGAATCCAGTCAAATTCCAGCTGGACTCTTTACACGATTCCAACTGGATTCCAGCTGTTTGAAAGCCTGGATTACATCAAAATACCGTAAAATTTGTAAGAAAAATGCAAAAGTTTGAAGCACTTCCAAGCCAAACATATCTTAAATAATGAACTAATACACCCAAAAATGAAGAAAAAAATACGGCAGATCCAGGACTTGAATCTGTACCAGTTGCCCATCTCAATCTGGCAGCCCAACATATTACCCCTACGCCAACAACTCATACAAAATGTTACGAGTGAATGAGGCTATTTTTTCGAAAATCAGAATTAATGCACGCAATGACCGACAGTAATTTTGTAAAAGTGGAAAGAGTGCTTGCTATTTTTTGACCATACATACAAACGAAAGCCATAATCCAGCATAGATAAAACTTGGGTGCTTTTAGCTGGAATTAAGGCTTAAATTCCAGCCAAAATCCAAGCTGGAATCCAGCATGAATACTATGTGGGTGTATTCATTCAGAAATAGGACCACTTGAGATGAGTGCAAGTAAGAAATATTTCACAGTGATATGCATTGAAATAGGCTCTTGCCCCAATTTGTTTGACGATTGATAACGTTGGCAATTTAAACATAGCTACAAAATTAACTGATTCTTAAAAGTCTGAAAGACTTTTGACTCCCATCATTACTTTAACCATGGCTTAGAATTGTAACAAAATTCTTCCCTCAATTAAAACAACAAATATTTACTCCTGATTTTCCGAGATTATTAAGTGTTTCATCTATCACAAACACCTTGTTTATATTTGTTTCCCGAAGTAATTCTATAACTCCTCATTTAGTATCCCCCTAGGTATCCCTGTCAATACTTATCTTATTCTCATCATCCATTTTAGTTATTCCATTTACTTGATTTCCATAAGCACACATTAAACGAGAAATGTCAGTCAACAAAGTGTTTGCAAAAAGAAAAACTAAATAAACAAGCTATGAAACAAACAGGTGAACCGGTTACAGTAAGATATAACATCGATTTTGTAATGACCATTATGTAAACATATCAGAGCAATGCAAAAAATCAGTGACTCCCTCAATAATTAAATAAACTCAATCGTTTACACAAAAACGATTCTCGCAGGATATCTAAATTAACCTTGGCCATACAACACCGTAACAGTAAACAAATCGTTTCCATGTAATTTTGATTATTCTATACGTTGTATAAATGAAAAATATAAACGCTTACTGCGTATGAACAGAGTACTTATTTTGCCGAAATATGAACGGCAATGAGCATGAGCAATACGTGCATTTTGGAAAAGACTTAAGGAAATCGCTCCTATGTAGTTACCATGTTTCTCAAGTTATAAGTCGGAATAGGTTTCGACACGTACATATATACATTAATGTATTTATGGTAGGTATCTTTGATGAAAGAGGGGGAGACATAACTAATGGTTGCAGGTAATGATCAATCAGTGCTGAGATCCGTTCAGTGGGGGAGTTGATGCTAGAGACAATAGGGCGACCGGGATTGTTGGTTTTGTGAATTTTAGGAAGCATATAGAAATGGGGCGTTTTGAAGTTAGAGGGTGAGAGGATGGCGATTTCGGAGGGAGTGAGGCCTTCGGCTGGTCCGAATTCCACCAGGAATAAGGTTATTTCTTTCTGGAATTCAGTGTTTGGGTCTTGGGGGAGGGGGGTATAAGAAGAGGGATCATTTAGTTGCCGAAGTCCTTCGGATATGTAGGCATTTTTATCCAGTACGACAACAGTTGATCCTTTGTCTGCCTTAGTGATGATGATCTCATTATTGTTGGATATTTTTTTTAAAGCAAGTGCTTCTAGACGGGTGAGATTACTTGGTGGAGTTAGTGGTAGGAAAAATTACTGTTCAGATAATTTAGCGAGGAAGAGTTTACAGAAAATTTCAACAGGATGGTTAGCATGGAGTGCTTTAGGTTCCCGTTGAGACGGCGGGAGAAATTTGGAGAGGGGCTGTAGAGTAGACGAATGAGTGGAGGGGATATTAGGATGTGATTGCCAGAATGCCCGCCATCTCAAGTTTCTGCAGAATTTTAAGGCGTCAGTGAGAATATTCACTGGGTTAACTCTCGGAGTGGGGGAAAAAGGGTCCCTTTTTAAGCACCGAAAGTTCGTTTGCATCGAGAGAGAAGGAGGAAAGGTTTAATACTTCGCGGTCAGCGGTAGGGGCCGAAGGTGGAAGGGCCTCATGCGGCTGGGGGTGGCGTTTTGGGAAAACCGGAGGGCCACGTGGGGGGGGAGGAGATTGTAGAGGGTGGAAAGGTTCGGCTTGAAGAGAAGGAATGGAGGGCGCTTGGGAGGGGGCGTCAGTTCAGGGGCGGATTAAGGTCGTTGTTTTGGGGGGGGGGGGGGGGCGGTTGCCCTTCTTTGGTATAGGAATTATTACAGTCTTCGCGAAGTCTTCCGGCCACACTCCACCCTCATCTATCCTACGAATAAGGGCAAAAGGTTTTCCTCTTCCGTTCTTCCCCATGCTCTTTAAAAACTCTGCAGGTATGTCATCTATTCCCACCGCCTTATTCCTTTTCATGTCTCGTAGAGCTCTTTCAATTTCTCTATCTAGGATACGTGGTCAGATCCCATCTCTGTCGATGTCGTCTTCCCCCTCTATATCTAACCTATTGGGCATATTTCTCTACCATACAGCTCTTCAACATACTCCTTCCTCATCTCCTGGATCTCTTTCGGTTCTACGACCACATTTTCCGTCTTGTCTGTTATCGTTGTAATTCCCCTTCCCTTATTACCACCCGTCAGTTCCTTTACTTTCCTATATAATGCATATGCTCTTCCCTCTTTTTGGTATTTCTCTAACGAGTCGATCTGTTCTCTCCACCACGCCTCTCTTGCTTTCTTTGTTTCTCCTCTAAGCCTGTTATTTAATTCTCGGTATTCTCTCTTACCTAGCTCTGAGTTAACGCTCTTCCATTTCCTTCATCTCCCTTATCATCTCCTTCGTGATCCACGGTTTTCTAATTTTAGCTGCACTCACTGAGCTGGTGTGTGGAAACCATGTGTTGTCGTCTGCTGACCAATGCCACTAGTAACTTGTGCACAAGCTACTGTGAGTACACGTGGCTAGTTTACAAGCTAGCTCACTCAAAAGCCGGCGAGTGGTGTGTAAAGTCGCCGGCAGTTCAACTTTTTCCAGAGCGTTTTTACAAGCAGCTAACGGAGAGAGTGCATCGAGTACACTTGACTAGTTTACGAACTGCTTGTGAAAAAGCCGGCTTGTAGCTTGTAAACTCGCCTCGTGTACTTGAGGCTTAAGGAACCGAAAATAATGATAGATTTTGTATGCTCGAGTCATGCCTCCTTGCAATGATGTCATGTGGTGTGTGCACGAGCGAGCTCTCTGTTTATAGTCTTTCTGGAGGAAAAAAATAGCCTGACAACTCTGATGCCTTGACCTCCAATGAATTCGTTCGAATGCCAAGGAGGTGTTTCTCGGCCTCAGCTCTTCGTCCCTTCAAAACACAGTGCTCTATCGTGGTATTTTTCTGCCGTGAAAGGCTGATTCTTTCCAATAACTAATAATTATTTTAAAAAATTGAATAAAACGAATAAGTTTTTCAATTCTTGATTTAATTTACACCACCAATTATGAATAAAATAGGCCTCGCGATTATGATCTATATCAGCGCCACTATTGAAGTTCAACAAATATACCAGACCAAGCGCAGTTGATCGCGGCAGGGACTCATATTACCTGCGACGCTTGATCAGTGCAGCTTGACGCAGTATACAGAGATCAGTCGACATGTAACGCGCTCCGTTCATGGAAACTTCTCCCGCAGTAAGGGGGGAAATGGTTGGAATGACTGCTGCTGGCCGATTAGTGGTAGAAGTGGCAAGACATTTTGGTGTCCACCGAAATTGTGTATAAAGGTGGCTGAAGAGAAGCAGAGAAGGGAACACGGAGCTAAAGAGTGTAGCTCGTCCCGAAAGACCACGGTGTACGACCGAGGAACAAATTCGCTCTATTGTAGAGTATGTCCAGCAGCACCCCGTTCGAAGGAGAGGATTAGCGTCCTTGCCGCGAGAGATGGGGTTTGGCTGCAGTTACACTACATATCGAAGTAGGACTCACGAAGTAGGCCTGAGAAATTATAAACCGTGCCAGAAGCCATTTTTAACACCGGATCATAAACAGTCCAGATTAACATTTGCTCAACGATATTGTGAGATGGACCAGGCCTATTGGGATTTAGTCATTTTTTCAGACGAAAAACATTTCAGAGCAATGTGGATGGTACCATTCAACTATGGCGCCCGCGAGGGAAAAGGTAATCATTAATGAAATCTTTTTCAGTATTGTGTTTCTTCCTTAATATGTAAAGGCGTCTATATTCATTAATTACTTTCTGAACAGGTATGATCCCGCCTACATAGTGAGAAACATAGGTCTGGCCGGGTGAGCATCGGGTTTTGTGGTGCAATGACGGCAGCTGGGCCTGGTCCTCTCGTTAGAACACCTACAAGAATGACATCGATGGGTTATGTCGGTATTTTAAAAGAAAACCTAATTCCTTACGCTGCCGAGATAGACCCCGGAGAAGAAGAAGTATTTTTTGTCCAGGAAAACTGTCCAGTTCATACTGGGCGAGTTGTCAAAGATTTCCTGGCACAAAATCAAAACATTAGTCCCCTCGAGTGGCCGGTGCGATCGCCCGATTTCAATCCCATTGAAAATCTGTGGGGGATAATATCTCGGGAATGGTCCGCAGACCGCTTGAGGACCGTTCGACATCTTGAGGATCATGTCACAGAGGTGTGGGCTTCCCTTTCCCAACGCCCAGACTTGTTAAATAAGAATAAGAATTAATAAGAATTTTGATAAATTCCATGAGATCCAGACTAACGCGGGCAATAGAATTGGAGGGAGATGCCACAGAATATGAATTCTCCCTCTCTCTCTGCAATCTTTATGTCAGCGCTGAGTACAAAACTTATTTGATGTTGATATTAAGTTTTTTTTTGTTTGTAGCAAAGAAGCACCAGGTACGGTGAGTGCCCGTTATTTTCGTCCCTTTATTTTCACAATTTTCCCCATCCTCCATTACCGCGAGTGCCCTTAGTCATATCCCTCCATTTTTCCCTTGACCCATATCTACCTTCACCTTTCGTCTTTTCCTTTTGGCGATTCCCGATGATGATATCCGACTTTCAGGACTCATAACGAGTGAAAGTCACCGAAGGAATTAAGTATAGAACATCGTTGTCTCCTCAATCCGGAAAAAAACCAGGCGAACCTTTCTCATCCCTATTCCTTTACTCCCACCAAAGTATAATTATCATGCGTGAACGGTAAGAAGCCTTGACCGATACTGTAGAAAAGATTTAGAGGGAAAGAACTGAAGAAGAAAAATACAGGAAAACACATTCCAGAAATATTCGAAATTGGGTTTATTAAAGCTTTAAATGAAATTACCTAGAAAAATATTCAAAGAATACTATTTCTGTCAAACATGTGAGGACGATTCCAGCGTATTATGACTGTTTAGTTCGAGAACTAGGGACGTCAGAGTTGGTAAGGGGTTATTCTGAAAAAATCAGTTATTCACATTGCGGAGTATAGAATTGGAAGGTAGAAAGCGGTACGACTGAAATCACCATGTTTTTCTCAATGTGATTTACTTGGAAGTAAAATACCGATTTTAGGACATAAATCAATAATTTCGGTAGCATAAATTATGTAAAATTACCTTGAGGGCGGTAATAACCGATTGATTTGAAACGGATTTAGTTGAATGGGAAAATAAAATATAGCATTAGTATATAATTAACATAAGAAGGAAGTGGAATCAAAAACATTCTTCAAAAATCGCGACGATGCACGCAAAGGGGCGAGCGATGCACGCAAAGGGGCGAGCGATGCTCGCGAGACTGCGTAGCAAATCGCTAATTAAAATCACAGGCGCCGCTGAACGCTCGCTGCATTATCCGTAAAACCCTATATGCTGGGATCCTCTGAATATATTATACTTAAAGGAAAAATATCGACTTCAACTCAAATATTAAGATTCATTCACCATTGCATAACCTTTTATGCACTCGGAGTGATTCCTTTCTTCATTCCTTCCATGATGATGAGCCATAAAAGGCTCTCAAGTCTTCCGTATCAGCGTAAAACTATTTATTCTTACTCATGAACCATTTGCATGTGAACAAATAAATTGATTAATTTACTCATCGATACCCCGTTACAGTTAATTTCTGACTCTCTACCTACCATAACTTAGCAGTAAACAAATATGAGATGATCGATTTTTGTCATCACTGACTCTACTTCGTGGGTGGATAACAGGAGTTGTGTTCACTGTATTTCATGATAAAAATAATAATCACGCTTGTGATGCACACATATGGCACTTAAAACTTAGCGCCATGTACGTTATTTTGCTTGCGGATTTGCGATTACCCGCTGCCAGAGGCCTGCGTATGGACAGAGAACTCTTAAGTGCACACAGCACATGACATCATGGCAAGGAGGAATGACTCGAGCATACAAAATCAATTATTATTTTCGGTTCCTTATTGCGAAGCGCTTGAGAAACCCGCCCCATTTTACTTTCACATAAAGAAACTATGAGTTTAACTCATCCTCTCCGAACTCAGCGACGGTCTGTCGCAGTTTATGGTGAATGCATTTTCCAAAGAGCAACGCAATGCAACTCCTAATGCAACGAAAGTCGGGGAATAGTTTTAACATATTGTGAAAAACTGGGAGAAAAGCCCTAGGATATGAATTGCCGTTACCATATCTTAAAAGCTTTATTGTATAACAAGGAGCGTAATGCTTATTAAAGGGATTCATTCATTTACATTTTTCCGATGTCGATAACTTTCGAAGAAAAAGAAAGCTAACGAATATTACTCGGAAGTTAACTTTGTTTACCATAGTTTACCACAACAATGACAGCCAACAGATTTTCTCGGTACAAGCATGTTAGCAGCTCCTAAAGACGTACCGTCGTATATTACGAACGCGATCATTGAGTGTTTATTAATATGTATTATTTTAGGAACTGCAGAGTCGATAAGAAGACGCAGGGAAATTTGGAATTCGTGGCGAAAGACAGAAATTCATTTTTGCAGGCAGGCGAGTGATCTCACAACTGCAGGCGAGTGATTCCGAATCCGTTACTCGGAGACGCAGACAAGGTAACTTTTTACAAGTCGGAAATTGGGGCCAAATAATGTGTTTACTTTTAATTTTCAAACTGAATTCATGTTTAAAAGCATATGATTTCATGTGTAAAAATGGCAGTAACAAAAAAACCAGAAATTTTTTTTCACTTTAGAGTCTCGAACCTTCAACCTTCGTGCCTTCGCTACCCACCAGACCAAAGCCTCCATATGAAAGGTGAAGGAAAACATAGCTAGATCTCGCAAGCTAATGGCATAAATACGAGTGCGAGACGTAGGTGTGAATAGATTTGGCGCATATTATTCAGTTTATTCATACTAAGGATCTTGTTTTTCCACGAAAGCTACCATTTTTTACAAAACTCCAGTCAGGAGTCATGCAGGAGGAGTCAGCGAGGCAGCTAGCGCGGAAGTAGAAAATTTTGATAGTTACTTACAAGATGATCTATTCTCGATAGGAAATAAAGAGCATTTGGCCCAATGGTTCTTAATTTCTGAATGCTTGACGCTTGATATATAAGAAGCATGGTGTCATTGATTGATATATATCACCATTCTACGCCGAAATGCCTTATTGAAAATTATTTTGATAACTCGAGTGAGGGATCTACCTTTCGCCATTAGAAATAGTTTATCATTAATTTCTACCACAATATTCTTCGATCATTCAACATACTCACTTCTCATTCTAAAGAAAAATGGTACCATAATGTCCAAAAGTGTATTTATCGAATCAAAAAACTAATTGTTTATTAATTAGCTGCATAAAATACGAGAAGCGTTGTACACTGCAGGGACACGGCCTCGAAACTAGACCAGGTGATTTTTTTACGAATCGCTTTTACGAACGCCGTCAATTTCCCGTCCTTACCATTTTCGTTGATTCTTAGCAAAGTCTTACGAAATATTTTGCTTCAATTGACCCTGGAATTTGATCATTTCCCACATCTAAATATTTTTTGAACACCCACCCTGTTAAAATCAAGTGTGACTTCTTGCACCCCATTGGTCCACACCCTGCGGTCCGTTCCATTCCTTGACGTAGGTAAAAACGTGAAATTGAACCAAACTGTCACACCCTTTCAAATCGCTATCAGTCAGGTGGAGCCAACATAAATTTCAACTCCACTACTTGGCCGCAAGAGGCGCTGCGGAACTTGCCCACAGACTTTTACAAATTCCTGTACACATACCCAAAGACTGTAAGTTATGCTAATTTGAGATTTTGATCTCTAATCCCATCAGAGTTATTCTAAGCCAAACTTTGAAAATTTTGAAAAAAGTGACTTTAAAAATTAATAAAAATTCAAGGTAATCACTATTGATATTTTTTTATGATAAACCTACTAGCATATATCTACAAATAAAAAAATAATTTAAACTATATAATCCACTCCTATCCTCCTCCTCCTAGTTTACTATTAGAAAAAAATTCAAACATTGAAATTTCAATGGTAACTTTTTTAAACTTTGTTTGTAGTTTTACCTTAGAAATAATAGAGATATGTAAACAAACTACTGGACTTATTTTTTACCTTGAGAAATTGCAAACAAAATGCTTTTCGTTTCATCCTTCTAGAATAAATTCTTTTAAAGTTATAGACTTTCACCTAAACCTTTACAAACGCAAAAATGGGCTTGCCCAACATTATAAAAATTGCCGCCCAAAGTAAACCGCTTGAGATAAAAATTTGAAAAAATACTGTTTTAATGTCTTAAGACATGAGGGAAACAACTAGGAAAGTTTCATTTTTTTTTTAAATTGGTCAAGCAACCAACTTATTTTTTTTGGAACAGTTCTAATGGATTGACCCTGTAGTAATACCAGTGTTCCAAAAGCCAATCATTTGAATTAAGAAAACTTATCTATTACCCATTTATTCAAAAGTTTTGGAAAAATTGGTGAAACTCCGCCTTTTAAAGTTTCTTGATAAACATCTTTTAGTAAAAACAAGTTCAGATTTCGCTCTGCTAAAGGAGCAGAAGATGCACTCGGGAACTGCATGCCTTATGCCTTTGCAGATATTAACTCAAATTATCGTTTTGTAAGCTTATTTATTGATGTAAAAAAGGTCTTTCACACACTGAACCATAAAATATTATTACTTAAACTCGAGCATGCAGGTATACGAGGAGTAATATTGAGTTGGTTCAAAAGCTATGTCTATGCGTCAACAATGTGTACGAGTTGGTGATAAAATCAGTGGTTACAATTTTATAAACACAGCTGTGCCACAAGGATCCGTATTGGGTCCAATTTTGTTTCTAATATACATAAACGATTTATGAAATCACACATTTAGAGGATATGTAACTGCTTTTGCAGATGACATTGCTTTAAATTATGCGTCGGTAAACTGGTATTTGGTTAAAAATAGCATAAACGAAGACGAAGTTTCTAAGATATTGGTTTGAATTCAATGGTCTCCTGATGAGCGAAAAAACTAAGTTTTTATGTTGTGATCTATGTTAACTCTTATCATTGGAATTTAGTAAAGTAGACTGCTTTCAATTATCTTGTTACTGTCCAGTAATTAAACAAGTAGGTGAAATATAGTATCTTGGAGTCACCATAGAGCATCATTTATAATGGGATAACCATATGCTACATGTTTCTGGTGTACTGAGGTACTATTCTCAAAATTCTATTTAATACGATATAGGAGTTCACCCCATTTTCGTAAAACCCTTAATTTTGCTCTGATTCAATCTAAATTGAATTATGGATTAGTTTGCTATAGGGAAGCTTATTAAAATATACTTAAACCAGTTATAGTAATGCAAAAAATAATAATTAAAACCATTGCAGGTAAATCTCAATACTGTCACTCGTTCCCCTTATTTGTTTCATTAAAATTGTAACCGTTAAGACATTGATATATTTATGCAGTCCTTAAGTTATTTTCTTTAAAAAGTGGAAATAAACCTCTGCGAAGAAAACTTCATAATCTACGAAATAAATTCTATGCACCGATAATTAAACCAAGTAAAAATCTCTTTAAAAAGTTTTTTTACATGTGAACTAAAGTGTATAATTTGATACCAATGAATATAAAGGTTATAATTAAAGGTTAAAACTTTCGCGGGTCATTATCACTGCATGTTTGTTTTTTCGGGTGTACCCCGCGTACTATGACCAGGTGTGAAACCTGACGTTTCGTGGCCGTTGCTGGCCACTTTATCAAAGGGAATGAGGTATCTGATGAGTTGGTGGAGTTTATATAGGGGTTTCAAGGAGGGCAAAGGATAGGAAGGGGAGGATTGGAAGGAGTAGTCATTGCATCTTTATTCCGCTTCAAAGCAGGGTCCCACGTGTGGCTGAGTTGGAGGCCACAGTCCCTATTGAAATTTAGATGGCATTTTCTTATCTCCAAAGCTTCTCGGATCAGCCGGGGCTTGAAGTTTTTCACTTTGGCGATTATCTTCCACTCCTCCCCTTCCTATCCTTTGCCCTCCTTGAAACCCCTATATAAACTCCACCAACTCATCAGATACCTCATTCCCTTTGATAAAGTGGCCAGCAACGGCCACGAAACGTCAGGTTTCACACCTGGTCATAGTACGCGGGGTACACCCGAAAAAACAAACATACAGTTATAATTAAAGCTAAATTCCTTCAAATGGCAGTAGAATGGCTACTTACTCAGCCCAATATAATTATTTACGTAATATTATTGTGTGAAGTCCTTGTACTTAAAATATTCATTCTATTTCACTCATCGCAAATTTGCATTGCATTACTTGTTTTTTAGCATTTATAAATTAAGAATATTTATTGTTCTTTACGTAAAATGTTTGTCTGTCATCTCATTTCCGCTCCCACGGATACCACATTCCTTCCCTCCCTTTTCCCCACCCACCACCCACTTCCCTACACAATCTTTTGCTGATACCCTCAGGTTGCTATGTTAGCAGAGAAGACACGACACACGAGGAAAGGTAACGCAACCTAAGGGATACAAGAGGAAGCCGCCACCCCAAACCCCTCCCACCCTTCATCTCCCGGATTGTGGGAGACGATGTTTGGTAAAGTAGTGTAATACGGGTTAAGATTGAATAAGGACGAATTCGGGAGTAACGTGCGAGTCTAATTTCTGTTCCCTGACTCCCCGATTCCTCGACGAATTCTGGGCGGACCAATGATCCTTTCGGTATCCTGAGTACGCATTATAACTGATGTCAGAAGTGGGTTATCTAATTAACCATAGACCCTGGTTCGTTGATATCGCGAGGAGTCACAGAAAGCACCATGGCAAGGCGGGTCAGCATTGAGGGTAGGGAACTCGACTTGCAGCAAGTCTTTGAAGAGTTTAGTGATAGTATTACGCGGCCTTCATTAGAGAACAGAGAATTGAAGGAGGCGCTCCGAGGGGCAGGTGCCGAGGAATAGCTGAGTCAACGTTCACCACAGCAGAAAAGTTTCCGCATGATCCTCGCGATCGACGTATTTTCCGGCCAACCAGGAGAGGACGTCAGCGCCTTCTTCGACAGGGTCGAGCAGGTGGGAGAGTTATGTGATTGTGTGGATGCGGACTTGTTGAAAGCAACCAAGATTCGCCTGGGCGGACAAGCGGCGGAATTCGTCCGCTGCAAGGAGGAGTGTCGCGCGGCAACCGACTACCGTACGCTGACGGAGCTCATCACCGAAGGATTTCGCCTCAAGAGAACTATGCGCTTCTATCGGGAGACGCTGACCACCTTGAAAATGACCCTTCGGGAAGACATCGAATCTTTCGCCGACCGGGACCAAATCTGCACGATTAATTTGAAGACATACGATACAGTCGGGACGCCAGAGTGCGTTAAGGCTACCCTTTATGAGGCCGATCAGAGGGGCTTAGACGCATTTATAAGTGGCCTGCCTAGCGAGTTGATTAAGTTCTGCAAGTTGGTGGGTCCCAAGGATTTCGAAGCGGCTGTGGAAGCGGCCGTGCGCGTGCGAGAGGAAGACCGGACACCTCTTCCCCCATCACCGGCCAGAACTGTCTTTCGTCCACCGGCGGAACGTCGTAGCTATGAGTGCGGACCGTTGGAGCACTTCGCTCGCCAATGTCCCCAGGGGCGAAGGTGCTTCAACTGTTGGGAGTACGGCCATCTTGCCAGACAGTACCGCAGACCGTCGACTAAGAGAGAAGGCAAACCATTAAACGCCACTGGGCCCGAGGACGCCGCCCCGCTCGGACCCCGATAACCTTACTGCTTCTCTGAGTGGAATCCACGCGAGGAGCCTGATATTTAGTGGCGGAGTGTGGGGTTAATGGAAGGTGCTGTCGTATGTTAGTGGACACGGATGCACATGTGCCTCTAATTATCAAGGGAGTGAGTGGTAGTGAGGGTCTTAGCGTACCTCCATTTAGGATTAGCGGGATAACTGTGAGTAATGCTAGAAATTTGGGCAGAAAATGATAGAGATAGACTTTAGTGAGCTTGTGTGTCAACAAAAAATGCAGGTGGTTGAGACCCTAGGGGGTTATGATGGAATATTAGGATTAGACTTCTTGGCTAAGCAGGGAGGAATCGTAGGCGAGAGTGCAGGTGTGTTGAAACTAGGAAATAAGACAGTCTCCTTACTAGGAAAGAACGTGATTCCGATATGAGAAGACCGAATAGGACGCGACAAAGCGGTCGTACAGCAAGTGAAGGCGTTTAAACAGGTTAGCTTAACCGTGTGTGCAATATGGGAGAGCGAAATGTACTTTTTTCTTCGGATCTCCGATGGGTGTGGTGGAAATTACAGGCGCCCAGTCCAGAAACATTAGACAAAAAGATTTTTTTCAATATTCCAATTTTTCACCACTCCGGATTTTTTTTTAAATTTCATGCGTTTCCAGGTAAGCAACCCGCAAACACCAAACTTTTTAATCTTTATTTTTTGCTTTCGTGAAGCTCTGCTGGTGACCATTCGGCAGCTGTGCCTGAAATAGGTAAGTAGATGTGGCAAAGAATTGTTATCAGTTGATTAACATGATTCCAGATTCATTGTAACTCAATCTCCAAGCTTGTATTCATAAAGCGTGTGTACAGCTCTTCGCCCGCCCTACCCTCGTTAGTAAAATGACCCATAATTCACCACGTAAAGGTGGCTGTACCTCAAGTTCCTCCCGTGCCAACCCACCCAATGGCACGTTTATGTCTCTATAGCATGGTGCTGCTTCTTGGTTTTAAATACCGGCATTGCGGTGCGCGATGATTTTTTTACTGTGAATTTCACACAATTATTATTATTCTTAAAATTATTATGAACTGGTCGAGCTCTCTTACACTCCCAGTCCAAAAACAAATCACGTCTTTAACATCGCGAAAATTATAAAAGATATTATATATGACCCCCTTTCTCCTCTCGCTTCAGTGTATAAATAAGAGACGAACTGCTCCTTGTTTCACTTGCTTCTTGATGATAACTAGATACCGTTGAGACCGGTAGAGGAAAAAAATCTGAGCAAAAAAACTAATAGAATATTTCCTCTTACTATGGCTAACTACCACAAAGTGAACTCGTTAACGATTAATTTCAACAGATTTCAGGTTTGATTTATTTTCCCCATAACGGTGGATAGGAAATTATGACACACTATTATTTTGTTCCGCAAAACATCTCCCGTTCGAGCTCCATCAATAAAAAACTCCTCCACCAGCCAAACATCAATAACAAATGAATATCAACCATAAATAAAAATCTCTTAACAATATTTTTTTATGTATTATTCGATAATAAGCACGAAGATGTTCGCTTTGATGGAGTGGTGAAGATATCGGAAGAATTGAATATTGAGGATATCCATAATTAAAGCTAGGGGATTTATGCGACCGCATAAACGCATAATTTCTCAGAAACGTACAAAATACACCGTAAATGATATTTATGACATGTGTGACCAAAATCTGACCAATATTCGATCTCATAAAAATGCATAATCACGAGGTATTTGCAGCACACCCAAATTCTCCCGAATAATCTCGCATAATGACCCGAAATGTGATGGTGTGTGTGCTATTTTAGTCACACTTTGATGTTAAAAAAGGCATTTTCGGGCCCCGGGAAATTTTGTGCGAGTTTCGAGGCCTGAAGAACATTAAGTGCCATGCTGCATGCAGATAGGATATATGAGTATTTCCTACGCACTGCTACGCTATACTCCATGCACGTCTGTCCACTGCAGAGCTAGGCGGCTACACACGGCGAGTAGTGGGGGAGTAAGGGGAGGGGGACCGAACGAAGGCGGCCGGACGCTCTCTCGTTTGTTTCCTTCGAATGCGCCTGCTCGGCTGCCCTTTGCATCCCGCCGAAAACCGATTTGGATGTTTCGCTCGGCTAGTACGGTGCTACATTGTTGCTAGACTGCACTTCCCTTTGTTTATATCGTTGGACGTCATGTTGCAATATGTCCGGGAGAGCCAAAACAACTATTTCCTCGCGTGCCTTCGAGTTTTCTGGAGAAGGCATGCACGTTTTCGACAAATCGAAGCAGATTATGATGTGCAGATTTTCCAACTTTAGAGTAGCGTGGGACAGGAAAAGTACTGTTGACAACCATTGTGCGTCGGCAACTCTCAAGTTACCTAAGATTGCTGCAGAATCGCTATCTCAGAAAAAACGGCAGGTATCTGTGGGAGAATCCTTTGAAAATGCGAAGCGCAACAAAACAAAAAAGCAGGAGTTAGGCCCCTCGCACACTTGGCCACTCGTGCCAGCCACAGCTCAGCCACTAGTGGCCGCGACAAGCTGCGGCCGACGCTTTGCGTACATTTACATCACACCTCCGCACACTCGGCGATTGGTGTCGCCGCGTTTGGCCACAGGCTAGGGCTGTGGCCGGGTCTCGCTACTTGTGGCGGCCACTAGTCGCCGACTTCAGGCGCACACTTGGCCACTATCGCCGCTAGCCACTCTTCGTTTCTCAAGTCTGTTCCAGTACTCCGTGGAGCGTGCGTGTGCATTGCTCGACCTAGAGACTTTCGATGTGGATGTCATTATATCCGAAATTGAAGCACGTCCTGCCATTTGGGACCTGAAATCGGACTGGTACAGTGATCGTTTGAAGAAAACCGAGGCCTGGAATGAACTGTGCCTGAAATTCATTCCTAATTTTTTCCGAAAAAAAAAAGCATTCAGGCAATCGAGCGGGGCTCCATATTCTCTGACAGTAGACTCGTCTCTATTGAAATTTGGCTACGGAATGGAATCAGTCAGTGAAAAAAGTGGCGGCGACAGGTGGACGGGTTGAGCGTCTAGTGGCAGCCACTAGTGGCCGCGTCTAGGAGCTGATGGTGGCCACTTGTGGCCGCCACTAGTAGCGACCACAAGTGGCCAAGTGTGCGCACGGCCTTGGCGGCGAACTCTCGCCATTGCCTCGGCGTGGCGCCGGACAGCCCGGCGCGCGGTCTTAAGTCTTCTCCCCACGCGGGGCTACGCTGACTACCATTGTATATAACCATTGCTGACTACTATGTAACAAATATCATCAAAATACTCAACACCCGCTGGCCGAGTGAGTCATTCAGTCCAAGTTGTGCCGAGCGATCGAATCGGTGTGGTAGCATCTATTATAATTATGGTATCGCTAAATAAACACCGTACACCAGCATTTGGTGTTGTTATTTCAACCGTGACGCCCACATTGGTGACCCCGAGTGCCTACATTAACCTCGAGTGCCTACACCACCCGAGTACCTACATTAATGACGCCAAGTGCTTACATTAATGACGACGAGTACCCATATTAGTGACGAGTACGATACGCGTAGGACTTTCGTAACCCGCCCCGCGTTAGTGACAGTGAATTTCGCAGCAAAATAAAACGTAACCATGACGGACCTGGAGATCGCCGCCTTGACCAAGCGACCGGCGGAGTTAGCTCGCCAGGTAGCAGCTCTCACAATGCATCGCTCGCGCTCTCGAAGCCGTTCAGCCCACCCCAACAACGGCCGTTCCGGTTTCCACTCAGGTACCCATGATCAGCGCCCAGTGCGAGACGACTCAGCTGATTCCGCCTGCTGGTACCACCGGCGTAGGGGTCAAAATGATCGCTAGTGTCGCCCACCCTGTAGCTATGCCTCAGCGGAAAACCAGCGGGGCAGTCTGTGATGGCGGCCAGCGCCTGTCCGACTAATATGTGCCGCCTTTTCGTCACTCACCAACGCACCAACATCAGCTGTTGGTGGACACTGGTTCTGACCTCTGTGTGTGGCCACGTTCGTATTTACGCGAACGCCGTCCAAAGACTGACTACGAACTTTTTGCTGCCAATCAAACAACCATCTACACTAATGGTTTTGTCTGCCTAAGCTTGAATCTCCCGACTTCGCCTCGAGTTTACGTGGAAATTCGTAGTTGCTGACGTGCCTCATCCTATTCTGGGATCGGACTGCCTCTCCTACAATGACGGACTGCCTACAATCTTCTGGTTGACGTGAGGAACCGACGCCTACTCGACGGGTAAACTCTCCTCTCAGTCCCCGGCACCGTCAGGTGCACACCCTCTGCCGAAATCAAAACCTTGTATAAGACTGCAGCTTCACCCAACCATGACCTGCTGTGATGGAGTTTCCTGACATCAGCCGACCTGTCGGCCTAACACGGGAAGTGAAGCATTCCACGGTCCACCACATCAGAACTACGCCCGGACCCCAAGTCGCCAGCCACCCACGACGCATGGCACCGGACCGACTGCGCGCCGCTACGGACGAATTTGAGAACCTCGCGCGCGCCGGCATCGTTCGTCGCTTGGAGAGCTCTTGGAGCTCGCCGCTGCACATAGTGCCGAAGAAATCGTCAACTTGGCGTGCCTGTGGTGACTACAGAGCGCTCAATGCTCGTACAGTGCTCGATTGCCACCCTGTCAGTAATATTTCTGACTTCACAGCAAATCTCGCCGGCACCACCATATTCTCTGTGATTGACTTGGTACAGGCTTTTACTCAAATCCCGACGACTACCGAATATATTCCGAAGACTACCTTTACTACACCTTTTGGTCTCTTTGAATATATCTTTATGCCCTACGGTCTCCGAAACGCGAACCAGACTTTCCAGAGATTTATGGACCATGTACTTCGGGGACTAGATTTTGTCGTCTGCCACATAGACAACATTCTAGTTTTCTCAGACTCTCCGTCGCAACATATTCAACATCTACGACAACTATTCCGCCGTCTTGAAAATCATGAAATCGGGATCAACCCCGGCAAATGCGTTTTAGGGCATTCAAAAATTTCCTTTCTCGGACATCTGGTCTCGGCCGATGGCATACATCCACTCGAGGAGAAGGTTGGCTATTGAGGATTTTCCCACGCCAACAACGGCGAGGCAACTTCGCCGATTTTTGGGCACGTTTAACTTTTATCGTCGCTTCCTTTAGGACGCTGCATCCCTCCAAACCCATTTGGACGCCGCCCTTTCCAGACCCCGACTCACCGCTTCTCGACCAGTAGACATGACGCTGGAGCGCCGTACAGCATTTGAAGCCTGCAAATCTGCGCTCGCCCGAGCTACGCTGTTGGCCCACCCCCACCCATCAGTGCAACCCCCTCTGTTCACGGACGCCTCGGATCATCAAATAGGAGGGGTAGTACAACAGTGCGTCAACGGAAATTGGCAACCACTTGCTTTCTTTTCAAAGAAACTAACGGATCAGCAAAAGCTTTGGGCACCTTGCGATTGAGAACTTCACGCCATCTACAAATCTGTCAAATACCTTGCTTTCGTGCTCGAAGAGCGTGATTTCACCATTTTCAGTGACCATAAGCCACTAGTCTATGCATTTCACCACCGCGATGACAACTCACCACCTCGCCGCCGCAAGTAGTTGGATTTAATTGCTCAGTATTCCACTGATATACAGATGTGAGCGGTAAGGACAACGTAGTTGCAGATGCACTCCCTCGCACTAACGCTGTCACCTACAGAACGCTGTTAGACCTACAGAAACTAGCCGCGTCCCAGCGCGACGACACCGAACTTCAAACCCTACTCCGCGACGGTTCTGCGCTGCAGCTGGAGAGACTTCCCCTACCAGGCATGGACGTCACACTCTACTGTGACACATCAGAACGTCACCCTCGGCCCTACGTCACGCCTCCCTTCCACCGCCAACTCTTCACCACCTTGCACGGACTCAGCCACCCTGGCGCCAACGCAAGTGTCAAGCTGGTCTCCAAACGTATCGTCTGGCCGCGGATGCGCACCGACTGTCGCGCCTGGGCCCGCGCCTGTGTTCCCTGCCAGCGCGCCAAAATCAGCCGTCACGCCCGTGCACCCTTTGCAGACTTCACTTTGCCGGCAGCCCGTTCCGTGCTTATCCACATTGATCTCATCGGCTCTTTCCCACTCTCCAATGGCTTTCGGTACTGTCTTACTGCCATCGACAGATACACGAGATGGCTGGAAGCCGTTCCGATCGCGGACATAACGGCTGAAACTGTCGCGACTGCGCTCCTCTCAGGCTGGTTCGCTCGCTTTGGGAGCCCGCAGCGGATCGCCACTGACCGTGGTCGTCAGTTCGAGGGATACCTATTCCGGGAGCTCGGTTAGTTGTTCGGATTTCGCCAATGCCACACCACGGCGTACCACCCCAGCGCAAATTGTATGGTGGAGCGCCCTCATCGGCAGCTGAAGGCTGCGCTCATGTGCCACACGGACACCTCCTGGATGGACACCCTACCCCTGGTCCTGCTTGGTATGCGTTCCGCCTGGAAGGACGATCTCCAGACATCCAGCGCAGAATTGGTCTACGGCGAAGCTCTAAAACTGCCCGGCGAGTTCCTGGCCAATGCAGAGGAGCCGCCCACCACCTCCGACTTCGTGACGTGCCTCCGACGCATCATGCTGAACCTTGAGTCCGCAGCCCGCCTCCCGCCTTTCTAATCCTTCATTCTTTGTATTTACAGATATAAACACTTGTCCTCAGGTTATGGTCCGAGATGACACCGTCCGAGGGACACTACAACCGCCATACACCGGTCCCTTGCCTGACCGTGACGCCCACAAGTTAATTAAAAACACAGCTGTTGCCTTCGCTCAAGAAAATATTCCTATTCACAAATTGGACCACCCTGCAATAAGGAAGTGGATCGAGCAGTACGTTCCCGGTAAGTACATGAACTAAGCACTAACTAGAGACTTAAGATTTATATGTTTGTTTCGTGTGATTTTTCGGGTGTTATAAGTCAGTTAGTTCTCTTGCTCACGTACCCGGGGCTGTAACGGATCGAAACTCCACGCGGGGAATAGCACGTATATCACTATTAAGAAAACGCATTTACTTAATCCACTTTTAACTTTTGGTAACCCCATGCAAGGGATGTCCACCAGGAATTCCTTCCTAGACTGAAGGAAGACTATGGCAGGAAGATCAAAGAAGCTGTCCAAGGAAAGCAACTTGAAGTTCAATGTGATGAGACAACAAACCGTAAGGTAGAAGCTGCATTCGTAGTTATCTTCCAAGTTCTGCCAAGTGACGACCGCACGGAGCCGGTGATGTATCTGGGAGCAGTTCAAAATTTGGAGGCTTGCACAGGAGAGCAGACGTCGAAGTGTATAGTTCAGGTTCGTACAAAAATATAGTTATCATAGTAGGCCTCCAAGTCATGTCACCGAGAGTTGTTATTACTTGTACGAGTAAGAGGGAACGAGGATCGTCCGAGAGAGAGAGAGTGATTAGATCTAGGCGCGTGGAACAGACGACTGCTAAAGTGCGCGGGTGGGCGACCTAGCTGCGCCAGACCGGCCGACCTAGGAGGGAAATTAAGACGGGACGCGTCTTCAAGTTAGCTACGCAAAACAAAAAATTCTGCGTATCCACTAGAATTCTTATTAACACGTACATCATAGGTATGAAAAAATCTCTAACCGTGCATACAAGCAGTAATTTGCGACGGTCAGAAGAATTTAAACACGAGAAAAAGTATGATGTTGCCTATTCGAAGTCACGTTTTATCTTGGTTCCCATGCCCGGTCGACCGGCCTGGCCCAGCTAGGTCGCCCGGCCCTGCACATTTGCAGCCCTCTGGCTCAGTCGTGGAAATCAACCCCGCTACATCACGTATAGCCGCGTCGGGGGTTCGCGTCTGCAGAACTCTCATTCGCAGTCCAAATGTTTACCCTGGCTCTCCGTGTTACAGGTGTCGAATCACTTCGAAGTCAACTTCAAGGACGTGATTGCTGTGTGCTGCGACAGCGCTGCTTATATGAACCTGTGCGTTCGACCACTGAGGGAACTGGTCAATCCAGATATAATTCACGTGCAGTGCTGGGCGCAAAAAATTAGATAAGTGTGCTAAACTTTTTTCTAACAAATTAGCCAGGCTTAATGAATGCGTCTCCAAAATGAAGAAGCTTTTCAAAAACACCCTAAAGGGAAAGAATAGGTACTTGAAATTTTTGCAAGAGAAGTACACGTTTTCTAATGCTAAGTCGCCAAAGCTGTTTCCACTACCAGTCATGACACGTTGGGGGTCACGGCATAGGCCTGCCGTCTATCTCAATGATTATTTTGAAGACATTGTAGAGTATGCTAGAAGTATTCCAGACAAAGAGGTAAGAGCAGTGCAGTGCTTTAAAAATGTAAAATATGAGGATGTTCAGATGATCAAGACTGAGGCCGCATTCACTGTTCACTATGCCACTTAAGTCATTGATCTCCAAAAAATACTAGAGGAAACTAAGTATGCCATGTCCCATAGGCACTCCCTAAAATAAAAGACCTTAAATCTACTGTCCAAAACTCATCTGATATTACAGTTGTCCTAGATACTGAGACTAAAGAAAGGTTGGAAGTGCTTCCCTCTCAGAAAAGGAAGAATTCAGAGGGAGGAATGAAAGGTGCATGTGAGGCTTGTTACAACCAATTGAAATAATTTATAAAGAATGATACAGCCCAGACTTTTTACCAGACTGCTGAATAGTTGTTTTACCCAACAAAAGTTTTGTGCATGGGTGACACTGACGCATCTACTTTCCTTCCTGAGCTTAAGAAAAAAATACCACTTTTAGAAGGAATTCCAAGCTCTGAGTTTGTAGTTTTACGTGGAATTTTCAGAGATAGATTGAAGGATGTTGTTCAAGGTCTCTCAGATAAATTTAAAGCTTCTGAAGAATCAGTAATCCAGGTTCTCATGGCCATGCAATCTCAACATGAAAATTTTGCACTAAAATGTTTACAGGTTCTCCATGTTTCTGTATCCAATGTAGACAGCGAAAGGGTTTTCTCTCACTATGGAGATATTTCATCTTCTAAACGTACTTCGCTGTTACCCGAAAACTGTGAGGCACTAATGTGTCTATCATTTGCAGACGGTATGATAATTGAAAATGATAGTGACACTGAGTGATACTGGCAAATGATTAATGAATGAGAGTATCACTGATCTTACAATTTTTTACCATTATGTGATTATGCAAACTTTGTATGTTCAAGTTACTTTTCACTCTTTACAAAGAAATATTGTAAACAGCAGTCTAGTCTTCCAATGTGAAGCTGTAATGATTGATTCTTTTGTTCCAAAATTTTATTTTAAACACACTAGTAGTGTGATATATGATATTTTGAATGTGTGGTATACACATTAACTAGATCATTAACTAGAAATAGTTATTTTTAGTTCATTTTACACAAAGATGTATCTGTCATGTTGTGTAACTATGTAATAATTTTAATTTGTCATTCAACTGACAGTAAAAAGGTTCTGTTATTTTACTATTTTCAGGCAGTATCATTTTACTTCCTTTTTATTGGTCCTGTTAGTATATGTTTATGCTTTTATCAATATCATGAAGTGCTTTGAGGAAGATTTGGCTCAGATGGCGAATGGTCATTTAGGGAAACTTGTATCGGTCAGTACAAGCTGCATATTGTGCGTACGTGGGTGCCAGAAAATCGATTTCTTTGT
Organism: Pyrrhosoma nymphula; assembly: GCA_963573305.1. Classification (NCBI taxonomy): domain Eukaryota; kingdom Metazoa; phylum Arthropoda; class Insecta; order Odonata; family Coenagrionidae; genus Pyrrhosoma; species Pyrrhosoma nymphula. Next base: position 91,524,734 of record OY754332.1, on the reverse strand, counting down.
CATAATTTTGCATAGTTTTGGAAATTTTCCCGCATAAAAGGCGCATAACGCCATTTTCTGGGCTGCATAATAGGTGCATAATTAGATCAAATTTTGGTAAATAATTTTGTTTGAAAATGCATAAATACCCTAGCTCTATCCATAATGAGAACAAAGATGTTTGCTTTGGTGGAGTGGTAAAGATATCGGAAGAATCGATTAGGGAAGACATCGATAATAAGCACAAAAATGTTCAGGAAGCTTTACACATGGAAGTTAAGCCATGTCCGAAACAGCACCTAATGCCTGTTCTACACGTATGGCTCGGCTCATCTGGCTTAGCTCAGCCGAAGCGCTCACCCACGGACGCTTCTTAACAGGAAGCTTCAGTCAACGATTCGCCATCTGTCGGCAAGCTGATAAAATTTGAAAACAGTGAAGCGCAGCCGTCGACTCTAATGAAAACATTGGAAATGGATGAACTCGAGGAAGTATTTCGGAACGAATTGCCTTCCAAAGATGATGATCAGTTGATCCCAGAGTTATATAAATGTGGCAAGATTGAATTAACCCAATAAATATACTATAAAATGCCGAATTTAGCAAATTTTCCTGCCTTCTTTTAGCTTGTTAATGGAACTGGAAGGAAAGCATTGGAAAGAAGACGACGTGGAAATGCGAATCTTTCTTGTATCTTCATGACGATGCGACGATAGTAGGTAGGCATGAGATAAAAGTCGAATTATGCGGTCGGGTAGACAGCTGATAGAATGATTACATATCATATGTTCACATTGAGGATCGACAGTATGAATCAATATATAATATGTTAATAATTGACAATGTGATGCTGTAATAATGGCATTAAGAGTATTAATATACATATTTTTCTTTTGGGATCCAAGAAAGGAAATTACTTTGTTGATTTCAATTTGCCCCGTAATTAAAAATTTCATAGCCAAAGACACAAAGATTATCTGGATTAACGATTAACTTTTTGTAAATGATTACATAATTTATACGTTTGCATACAAGGCAAACATTTTCTATGCAAATTGTATAAAATGTATACTTTTGTATACAAATTGTATACAATGTATACATTTTGTACACAAATTGTATAACATTAGTACATTCGTATACAAATTGAATACAATTCATACACTTTCTTCACATGTTGTATACATTTTGTATGAAACCAAATTTGTATACAAATATTGCATATAATTTGTATATAATTGATTGTATAAAAAATGTATAAATTTTGTAAAAAACATTTTCGTAGGGGTATATTACTGTATTTGCACCATTAATACTACATTATTTATTTATTACTTCTGACAGGCACTGAAATCAAAAAATAAAATTGGAATATGGTCTCGATTATGACTAGGGAATTATCTCGCTCAAACCATCTTAATAAGGAAGGCATTCATAGATCGACTATTCGCTGGGGACCCGTTAAGGTTAATCCCTATCTCAGTAATTCCTTCCCCGCCTATTCCACTCAACATTTCTACCATCTCAGACTCATTTCAAACGTGCTATACCGACAATCTCTTGAAGGATATGCATTGCGAGGAGAATGAAACTTGTTGAATCATCTTTGTAGTGAGCATTGAATATCGGGCACGTATTTATTCGTCAAAATTAACGTTAATTTCAAACTTTATAATTTTTTAGGTTTTTTCCACGCATTACTTTATGCAAAATGATGACTGAAACATTTGTAGAGGAATAAAATATGAAAAAGTAGGAAAATTATGGCAAATACGGTTTCCATAAGGCAAAATGTGAAGTGATGTCCCATGTCACCAGAATTTTTCGTTGGTGTGCGGGTTGCCTATGCTCCACATTGTTGCCGGCCTCGGTGGCGGCGGGGTAACATCCTCGCCTGCTAACCCAAAGGTCCCGGGTTCGAGTTCCGCCTGAGGAGGATTTTTCACTTCCCAAGGCATGGTTGTGTGTTTTACTCCATTGTTGAATGTTTATACCCCGATTTTAAGGCCAATTAGTGCTGTTTTCGGAGGTGAATAAATAAATAAAACGAAAAATTTAATGACCATTCCCAGGCATCGTGGAATCATAGATTTTGTCAAATTAATTTAAATTTCAGAAATGCAATACAATGCAATAGAGATATAAATTAATCGTTGATATTTACTAAAATGTTGGCTTTTTAAATACCTCAGTCTCCATCTGCGATTATATCCCATTTGCACCTGTGTTTTCGCAAAATTTTAAACTTTAGGGCTCAGGCAGCAGCAGTTAATATTATGCGATTTCAAAAAAAGTTTGCATGCAAGATCCTCATGTTAGTAAACAACTTTCCCGCGTAGGGCAAATTTGATTTGGAAAAAAACCTTATTTCGGCCCACCCAAATGTATATGTCTGGGAGGGAAAAATAAATTTGGATTTATCACTGACCTAGGGCTAACTTGGTGGCATCAATTTGGGTGATCAGGTTAATAGTCTTTCTTTTCATTTCAGATGGCAAATCACAAAAGAATAGGCAGTTGGGCAAGGAGTAGATTAAAAAGTGATGTGAAGGCAGAATTCATCTTTAAATGAGAGTATATATTGCATGGGAAATGCATAGAGCTAATTTGTCTGTTCACAATTTGCCTTCGACAGTCACTGACACATCACAGTTAATAATAAATGTAGACTGCAGAATTTGGTAAGAGGACAATAAAGAAGAATGCATGAATTATAAAGAATGAATTTATGGAAAAAATTAAATTAAATATCAGAAAATCAATAACAATGATTTGTGGCATCAATTCTCAGTAAGACAGGCTCTAGTCATGAAAAAGAAAACTATCATTGGTAGTGAAGTGGTGGTGAGTACTGAAACTAATTAAATGATAGACTCATTATTCATAGAATATAAGGGCTCGAAGAGCTTGTAAATTACATACATATTTAAAAAATGGATCCTTTATTGTGAGAAATATTCAAAGAAAAACTCAATGCTCAAGAAATGAAATTGGTGTAATATCCTACAAATATGAGGGTGAAATATGGTAATTCATGAACAAAATAAATTTTGGGTCAATGCCACCTCAATTAGTAAACCTGCTAGTCAAAAGCTATGAAATAAATAATTGCACCAAAATAATGATAGTTAAGCATTTGTGAAATATGTATATCATAATATTTTGAAAGAAGAGCAACATTTGCTACTGTGAAAGCTTAGTATTCATTGTGGTGAAGCACAAAATCAAAGGTGAAGAAGGAAATCAAGGTTCTAAAGGTCCTAGTGCTTTGTGCCAAAACCTACTTCATATCCATCAATTTCCTCCTGACAATTTTGGCAACTCTCCCAGTAACCACACGCAGCGTGGAAAGGTCCTTCTTCACTACGAAAAGAGTGACGAGTGATACTCGGAGCTTAATGACAGATGATCGACTGAGCGCTCTTTCTGTGCTCTCAATACATTGGGACATTTATATAAATTCAGAACAAAATCGACGGAATGGCTGGAGAGAAGACTGTTGCTGGGTGTTTCTGTCAAAGTTTGGTGGTTCGACCACTGAGAAACCTGAAACGCAGGCAAATGCCTTATCGGGATCGCAGGAGCATACGGAACACCAGAATCGTCCGAGTGAGCAAAAAAAATTGACATTGTAGCTCCTAAAAACTTACCAATCTTAAAAATGCAGAATATTTTAAGTCATAAATTTTGTAAACTATTACATAAGAGATACTTTGATGAAATCAAGTATACAGAAATTTTTGAGGAAACAGGGTTAAAAAAACTTAAATCTTTAAAGGTAGCCTTGTTTGTTTTTTTTGTTCGGGAAAGACCCAGGTATTTTGTCGTTCTGATTTTACCTGGGCATGAGCATCCAGATAACATTGGGTATAATTCAAGGGTTACGTGTCTTGAACTGCTATTACTTATTTAACCCTTTCGAGGCGGTGGAATTCTCTCCTATGCATGTCAAGAGACTCTTCCTTCCTCTCTGTATGGACCATTTTTCTACGACATCTGTGGAGAAAGTTCTCGCAGGTATACACTCACACTCAGCTTCTACCTTCTTCGACCCCTCCAAGCGGGGACCTCACCATTATCTTGGACTCTGGGAGCAGTTAAACTCCACCCTTCGCAGGTTTACTACCTTCCCAGCGGCATGGGTTTGCGGGCAACTAATAATTAATTTATTGGTTTTACTGCATGTATATTTGTTGATCGCTCTCAATTTGTAGACTTAAAATGAATTCCTAGTTTTTTACTGTGCATTTACAAATTTTAAACGAAACTCTACCATCGATATTAATGAATTTAATGCATAAACCAATTCCAATGCAAAATATCTTGACTGATATCTTGAAATCAAGATATCAGTTAATATTGATGGTAGAATTTTGCTTAAAAATTGTTAACACCCACCAAAAGACAAGGAGTTCAATTCTGATTTTATATTTTTTGAGAAAGCAACAAATATTTATTCAGTAAAATCACTGTATAAACAATCATATGACTGTAGACCCTTGCCACAAAGAAGGTGCTAATACAACAAAGGGTCCAGGTACCTGCTTCCGTATTCCGAGGGAAAGGCCTGACCCCCGCTGCCTTGGGTCCTGAAACGTAGAAGCTGTGTACCTGCGAGCACCAGAAAGGGGGAAAGCATAGTGATGAAAAAATGCTACATTCGTTCACTTGCGTAGGAAAATCTGTCGCAAATTTTCGATGTTCATTCCGCTAATGATAAATGATCATGACAAAAGACACTAGGCTGATAAATATCTTCTCTGCTCTGCTGCTTTTTACGAGATAATTTGTTGCTGACTTTTCCACTGCGATCAAGTAGTAGATTTTTAGCAATGAAAGGCAGAAGAAAAGATACTACGTAATTGCTACCATGCTATCTCTCACAGCTGGTGTGTTGGGTCAGCTGGTGTGTTGAGTCGGCAATGCGGCTCCGATTGTCAACCGCGTTATCATAGTAGCTTACGGCAGTAGTAATTGAAAGATGATGTTGAGCATAAAAGAAAATGATGTGTGCCGTCTCTTGCTGATGCTTACACAATGAAATTTCACCACCTATAGAGAGCCCAGAGTTTCCTTCGAGTAGTCAGTAATATTTAGTGCCGAGTGGATTTTTGGTCGGATTTTGACCAAGTGGCTTTTTGAAATTGAAATAACCCTTTGGCCTAACAAATGGCATCAACTTCTAGAAAGGAATTGGCACCTGGTGTTGACTTTGACAGATTAGTTGAATATATAAATTCGCTAAGTAATGATGACGATGACTGTGGAAAGTGAAGACAGTGACCATTTTCGTCGAGACACTAGGGAAGGGAAGTGTTGTCAGACTCAGATGAAAGTGTGATAATCCTTCCTAAGAAGAGACCAGCAATTATTGACTATAGTGATGATAGTGACAGTACGGATGAACGTGAAAGTGGAAGCAGTGATCGTTGTCCATAATTCACTGAAGTTCAGGACAATTGTGATTCACCCCATGCTCCAAACTTTGAATTCTTGGAAACTCCTGGTCCCAAACGTCAACCACCACCAAACTCTCCTCCAAACATGTACTTCAACCTCTTTTTTACCGACGCATTCTGGGCCATGGTGTGAAGAAGACCAACAGGTATGCTGAACAGTTTTTGGCATCACACAATACATTCTCACCCAATTCAAGAATGCAGAAGTGGTGTCCAGTCACCGTGGAAGAGATGAAGGTTTTTACTTCGGTTTTTATGGAAATGGGCATCACAAGATCATCCATTTTTTCTTAATGGTCCACGAATTCTCGCTCCATGCCTTGGTTTGGAAAGATGTTTTCAAGAAATAGGTTTCAATTACTTCTGAAATTTTTCCATTTGAAATATAGCACTAAACTTTTTCCACCTGGTCATAAGCAGTACAAACCCACAGCTAAATTCCTTCCCATAGTTGTACATGCTAACCATGCATTTCGCCACCACTTTACTACCTAAGTATTGATGAGTCATTAGTAGGTACTAAAAATCATACTCTGCTATTGCAATATTTGCTAAACAAGCACAACCATAAATGGGGCATTAAATTCTGGATGCTATGTGATTCTGTGGTGAATTACTGCCTGGCATTTTATTGCTATCAAGAAGCAAAAACCAAAGTGGATAGCAAAAAAATAAAACAACATGGTTTAGGGCATGTAGTAGTGACCAACTTAGTGACTGCTGAAAATTATTTTATGGAAGGATATCATGTAGTCGTGTGGACAATTTTTTCACCAGTATAGATTTAACTCGTGAATTGTTTAAAAAATGTAACTTTTAACAGGTACTATGAGACAATGGGAAAGGAATACCTCAACCTCTCAAAGAAAAATTTAGTGTGGGTGAGAAAAAGTATTTAGAAGTGACGTGCTTCATATTCTTGGATACTGAGAAAAGAAATCACAAAAAATCCAGTTTTATTATTGTCCACTAACTCGATAGTCAAAATCAATTCAGTCCTTCGCAAGGGTCAAGAAAGAAAAAAAGGGTCAAAAAAAGTACACGTAGACAAATGCTTAAAATGGAAAAATCAACTCAAAGCTGTTGTGAAAGTACTATGGTCCCGCTTATCCAAAATGTATTTTATTCGCAATGAATACCCGATAGCCTTCCGCAAGGCGATTTTTTGCGCCCTTGCGCAGTCCAAATTAACGTATGGGTTGGTTTGCTGGGGAAGTGCTTATAAAAATGCTTTGCATCCTGTTGTTGTTTTACAACAGAGGATTTCTCGAGTTCTATGTTTAAAAACCCGCTATGAGGACACATTTCCTCTATTCCAAAATTTGAACTTACTCCCAATAAAACATTTGTTTTTGTATAGAACACTGAGAATGTTTTATATCCGATCTGGTGATAGGCCAATATGGTTTGGGACTTATAACCAAAAAACTGTGTACAACACCAGAGAAAATCATTTTATATGGTATGCCAAACCCAACATCTCATTATACAAAAGATAATTTGTGTATTTAGCGCCCAAAATGTATAACATGTTACCATGCTATATAACTCATGTTAATACCCAGCTAGCACAGATTTGGTCGTATCCTTGGAGAAATCTGATATTTTGGGGATAAGCTTATCTTCCACGTTCAATATCCCTGTTTTCCACGATTGCAAGCATTTGGGGGAGGGGGTGTCACAGTACTTTAATTGTATATGCAGTGTAATTATTGAATAAATCAAATCACCAGCGAGAGTGAGTTATTTTAAGTTGAGTGAGAATGTTGAGGGTCAAAAGTGACATGTACTTTGTGTTAGAAGAGAACATCGTGGCTAAAAATGGATAGTGATCTGCAACTGTATTTATGATAATAAATAGTATGGATAAATTGACATTAGTGTTAATCATTTAGAGCCCAGGATCAAGAGAAGTAATCACTCCGAAGCGTAGCAGTAAGTAACTAAAAAAACCCACTTTAGTCGATGAATGGTGGGGCATGAAATGGCCATTCAAAATTAGCGGCATGAATGTGACCATGAAGTGTTAAATAAAGATAAAAATTAAATAAGTTGAGTCAATAAAATAATAATGCATAACCGTTTCAAGGCCATAATAAAATGAAAATCAATGAATGAGGTCTCATAGCGCTGGACTCGGCAATAACCACGGAAAACATGTAAATAGAAGTTAGTAATCGCATAAAAATATGGTGGTTGAATGGTAAGAGAGAAAGAAAATTTTGGGGTTGAATCAACACTTTCCGACCTAAAGATGCAAGCATCGGTGCTCACAAACCTTAAGCCGCCAAAAATAGCAAAAGCACTGGAAGATATCTGGAAGAATGTAGTTTCACCTTAGATTTGGGCTGATTTCCACAATTCTTGGATTGGCGCCTTTGATTGCCAATAGTTTATATGATTCTCTATTTCTATAAGGAGAATAATGCAAAGATGAACCATAGAACATTTTCGAAGAATTTGGCTTTGTCACTCATTGAACCATTGTTGCGGCAGTGCATTTTGAAGACAACGTTGCATGCATCAATAAGGCACTCAATTCAGGAAATTTTACGCATTGAAGACCCTCTAATGCAGCAACAAAAAACTTACCTCGTACTTAGGAAGATTCAATGCAGCTTTGGGCCCATGGAAAGGGATAGAAAAATTCGGCTCCTATCCTCAACATGCAGCTCTGCCATGAGCGACAAGCACAGGAATACCCTGTGTACTACTTGTACTCAAATGAATGATTAACTATACGCATGTTAACCCTTTCGCGCCGAAGCCTTGTGGAGGGAAATTCTTCCACGTTACGAGCCTCTTGAAAAATTTCTGCACTCCCCTGTACGAAGCTCTTTTGCGTCGATGGAAGGCAGGGGTCCGATCCCTTACCATTTTGTGACCCAACTCAGCGGGACGCCCATCCCTTTTCTCGGCTGCTGTCCCAGACCCAAGGAGGATTAAAGACACCTTCACAGCGCGATTCCACGGTCATCTGACTGAAAATGCAGTGTTTTATATAAACATATATTTGTTGCTTGCATCGATTTTTTTAGATTAAAAATAAATTCCTTGTTTTTTTCTGAGCGTGCAGAAATTTTAAACGGAGTTCTAATGTTCATATTGACGGATTGCCGACGGTCGATTGCCGTTCTGTAACTCCGTTGATATTAACGCTAGAATTTCGTTTAAAATTTCCATGTGGTAAGCAAAAAAAGAAGAATTCATTTCTAACTTTAGATTTCGAAAGTAAGCAACAAATAATTTTTTAGAAAAAACACTGCAAAAAGCTATAGTTGACCATGTGAGAGGATAGGAAAGGGTCGATCCGAGCGGCCGAGGAAGGCCCTGGGCTCGCGCTAAGTTGGGTCTCGAGGGGCGACCACTTACCTGGGTCTATTGTTTCCGCGGCGGTCACTTTCCTCCACCCCGCGCCGCATATACGTGGCATTCGTTCATCTGCGTCGGAAAATTGACGCCGCATATATGAGGCTTTCGTTCGTTTGCGAAGAAAATCCCCGCCGCATATGCGCGGCATTCGGCGCGAAAGGGTTAAAATTTAATTTGGCCATTTCTATGAATTTCACTAAACAACATGTATTTTAAACCATTTTAACTGGAGCATAATAATGTTAATGTAACTATTGAAAAAATCTTAGAAAATTTGGGCTTAAATTTATCGCTTATTTCAAATGTTTTAATAAAATTATACTTTAAATGAACAATCTCGTTGCATTTTTTTTAAACTGAACCTTCTTATGTTGTGCGTAACCTGTTAAAAGTATATCTCTTACTGTTTAAAAAATTGGCGTAAGTAAATAGAATTCGATGTAATCAATTTCAACCAGATTTTCTACTAATCCATTGCAAAAATGTGTTTTTAAATTAAAGTTTAATATCACCAAATAAAAATATTTCAATGCATTAATATTTCAAAGGCTTCAGAGTAATGATGTATACCACATTCACTAAAGAAACTGTGAATTGGCGAAATAAAAATGATAACCATGGGGTCCACTGGACCCCAGTGTGCCTCTCACGTTACTCCAAGGAAGTGTGCCCTTCTAGGGTTAAATTCCATGAAATGCTAAACTTATCATTCAAAATGTTTTTTTAACACGATTTTTTACGGAAAAAACCACTGCCTGCAACTATGACAGTCAAGTCTCTAAGGAAATGTTATTAAGGAGAATATTCTCAGAAAAGTAAAGAAAATTTCTGTAGACTTTCCAAATATCCTTCAGTCACCCATCTAACATTTCATCCATTATTTGAGTCTCACAATTACAAGACTGATGTTTTAATAACTTCCAACATATTTTTCAGCATATAGACCAGCTTTTGCACAAACACCATGCAGAACCATTTCTGCCCAATATGAGTAGAGATTATCAGTGTAAAAAATGTGGAAGCATTAACGAGCAACAAGCATTTCAGTCGGTCATGAAATCTATAACAAAGGAATCTGTCAGGCTTCACCATGTCACAGCCAGTTGTCAACATTTCCTCTCCTTAGCTGGAGACTTCTTCAGGGTGGAATTTCTCTGGTAGAGAAGAGGATATGTAAGTGGCAACTAACTCAGATAAGTCCCATAATCCTGACAGATTAGAATGATGAAATACACTATCTTAAGCCCTGGTTACACAGTACATTAACACGTACAAGTTAATGTGTGAATGCATGAACACGAGAATGAACGCGAAAATTCATCATGTAACCACACCAACATGTACGAATGCATGAACAGAAAATAGAACCTGTTCTAATTTGGTTCATTCATTCGTACAAGTTGCACTCATGCTTCAGTTGCTTACTTCTACATTGGTGTTTGCTTACTTCTACATTTCGGTTTGTTTGCATTTGATTCAGCTGTTAGTATTTATCTCTGCTTCCTTAGGACTTCGCTCTACTATTTGACCTTGGTACTTCCTGGACTACCTGTACGACCTGTACGCTACGTTTATTGACCTCTCGCTATCGTTGGACCTCTCCTGTTATAGACCATTGCCCCTCGCTTGGAATACCCTCCTACACATTCTGTCATCATTTGTAAAATAAAGGTTCAAATGCATTAATTAGAAGAGCATTCCTTGTATTTCATGTTCCTATCTACTTCTTTTCAGAGCCAAATGCTTTCTCAGCAAGGTCATGAATGTCGGCAGGGCTAGTCCAGCAGAACAGAAAATTTCATAAGAAATGCCTTGTTTGTACGTTAAATATTTGAGAATCTCATGCAACAAATTTATGATTGGCCGTTATTTACTTAGTTTTTAACTTTAACAGCAATTTATGCTTGTATGACTCTCACATTATTTTTTGGGGTAGTTAGTTCACTGGCCGAGCATCCAAGAAAGTTTCGTGCTCGAAACTGGATCAGCTGTTTTTATAAACGTCCAATTCTACATGAAAAACTTAAGTAGGAACTGGAGAGATAATTAAAGATTACTGTCATGTATATGAGGAAACGATATCCATTTAAGAGCAAGTTTTTACACGTTTCCAATGCAACCACCGACTTTCTTTCCCAAACGTGCCAAGAATAACTAAATCTATGTTTTTACAATCCATCATGTTACTACCCATAATAGTTGAGTTTATTCATAAATTGCATTTAATATATATTCACAGGTATTCTTATCGATCCTCTATAAAAAGGTTTTTTTATTGCACTTTTTCTCAATAGGAAATACCTCACGTGTCAGACAGCTAACATTAAAATAAGATTTTGATCCAATGCATTCATTATGCTACAATTATTTCGATCTTCGAGTTAACAAATGTACTTCACCATCAATGCAATAATTCCCGTAATATAATTAGTCAGAAACATATAAAAAGAGACTTAGCAAGTTCATTCGAGTATCTTTCATCTGAGGAACTACCACACAGGAAAACAAATGTGGAATTTGTGATAATTAAGTATATATAGAATCAAATTAATCAATTGTGGCGGAACTTTGTGGAAATTGAAGATAGAAATCATTTTCACAAAAACACAGTACAAAATTCCACTAATTATTTATTGCTGTCGACCGGTTTCGACGACTGAAGCGTCATTTACAAGACAAAACAGTAGATATAGTCTGCTTTATAGTAGGAAGTCTTTAATTGACTACATGAACACTTGAATGGTTTGAATGTTGCGCTTGGTCAAGAGAAAAACAACAACAATGGCAAATACGTACCCTGAAAACTGTGCAAATGCATGAGCGGTTTCATGCACCATGTAACCATACTGATTCATCCATTCGTTCACGCAAACGTACATGAAACCATTCTCGCAAATGTACATGAACTTGTACGGATTAATGTATCTTGTAACCAGGGCTTTATATCAAATGTGAAACAAGATATCTAATATAGTCCAAATCATGGTATTTGCCAACTGTAAGGAATAACTAGAAACATTACCATCATGGTTGACAATGGGTACAAAATTCCACTAATGACCAACAAAAATTTTTGGAAATTATGGCAACATATGGCAATCACAATTCCTAATCTAATTAACTCGTTACTTTACCTCTGAAATTTACTTTACCTCTGAAAACTCCATCCACTCACAGGATGAATGGTTGTGACTCTTGAAGATGAAGTGAATTCACTATCAGGAACATCATTGCTGACTGATGGAGTAAAAGATGAAACTGATGGCAAGTCAGAAAATGATAAAGAGGCTGGGGATGAAAATGAGTCATTACAACTTGATACTGGAGTGTTGTTCCTTGGATGGAATGGGGAATTTGATGCATGATGCCCACGATGGAAGTGATGAGATACGTGATTATTTGGCCAAACATCTTCATAGTGCCTTCGTTTATGAAAGGCACCTTGACCATCAATATTCCTCATGCATATGTATGCCCTCCTTTTTAACTGTTTCTTTATCGTATAAAGGAGGCGTAATTGTGATTTAATGGATTTCTTAAGTGACCTGAAAATACAAATAGTTCATCATCCATCCACAGTATTTTTCTTACATTTTTCTTTAATGTTACACCATTTTCCTCACAGTAACATAAATACCACTGACTTGAAAACTAGTATTTGTGATGCCATTGTGGACAAAACTTCGGTTAGTTCAGGCTTGATTATTCAAGAGCCACATTAAAAATTGAAAATTTAGGAATTCAGAATAACTCAATGACTTAAAAAACTTGCAAACATTCCTACTAGCTTAAGAACTAAATAAATCACATAAACTGTAAAAGCAAGACTGATGGCATAAGCATAAAAGCTACAAATTCAACTTACGTGAGATGCTGAAATGAAAGTATAACTAGTATCATCATTCCCACAACAAGGAGTACTCCAATGAAAAATGTAAGAAAGAAAATGATGGCCACTGCCCATACTGCCACTGCCAGCACTGTCTCCTTCGAGAAGTTATCTGAAGAGTATAGCAACCTCATTATCACTCACATTCAAATTATAAACCGTAAGTTATGAAAAAGGACCCAAGGGTTCAAATATAATTTTAAGTCCTCAGACAAAAATATATGAGCAAACAAGGCCGTACCCAGGGGGGGGGGGGGAGGGGGGGGAAGGGGAGGGGGGGGGGGGGGGGGGTTGAATTAGTATTTTAAAACACAGGATATTTTTCACTCCATTTAAATAATTAAAACAAATGCTAATAAATCATCTTTAAAAACTCTCGTTTATCATACATCCATCAAAATTTATAATTACACAGAAAACATTTGTCTGTTGTTTGGGTGTCGTGTCAACCCCACGCAGTAGGGTATTCTGCAAATAGCTGTTCTCGAGTAGTTGCTTCTACTGCCGTATGGAGCACTGATACCACGCTACTAGCTTAGTTGGCAGTATTTGAGTTGTCTAGTCACTTCACTCTTGACGGTTTTATAACTATGTGTAGTACTACCAGTATTCATTCTTGAATATCCTACATCATATTTTGATTTGTACCTGTACATTTTGTTAACATCAGCAGTTTTCTCACAATATAATTTAAGGTAAGATTATCAATCATATACTGGGAAATGTCCATGGTCCAGAGTCTAGCAAGTGTTTGAGGTTAGGTTATAGTCACTAACTTTTTACAAACTGAGCGTGGTTAAATATGATTTAAAATTTGTTTTGACTTATTAGACCACTTTACTTATGTGAGTTTTAGTGTATCATAAAATCTTAGTACTTTGCTTTTTCGACCACTGAAAGTAAATAAGCTTTTATTATTTTTCCTTCTTCATATATAGCCTTAGGAATGATTTATTTACGACAGCTGTCTACGGCCTAGACCTACTTATTTTACATTTGTAACACAGTGTTATAGGCCTATGACATAATAACTTGGAACTTGACCTATATTATTACGACTTATTTGTTGAATTAATTAAATATATTGGCCTAGGCTTACTCATTTTGCGATTGTAAACATAGTGTTAGGCCAATGACATAATAAGTTGGAACTTAACCTTTATTATTACAACTTTTTTTCCTTTTCAATGAGATGGAAGAAAGCTATGGGGAAATGACAAGCTACCAGTAGTCAGGGTTCACTTTTAAAATTTTTCCCAAAAACTCAAAAATCAAGCACTCCCAATTCCTGTTTCTTCTACCCCAACAGAGGCAACAAATGAGAAAATTGAAACATTTAGGGTCGAGAATAATAAATTATTTCACCACAATGATATTGGGAAATTTCTCGGGTTGACTTTAGATGATGAATTGAAATTCAAACTCTTGACTTCCACTTGGATTCCAGAGAACAATTTTAAATTTCCTATCCGCTGAAAAAGAAATCTTCGCTTTGAATGTCAGTGGTTAACTCGATTTCCATGGTTAGCCTGCACAAAAAGTTATGGAGCTCTTTGTAAATACTGTGTATCATTTTCTTAAGACTGTGAGGAAAAGGATGTAGCCAATCGTTAAATCTCTAGTAAAGGAACCCTTCAAAAAATGAAAAATTGCCTTGGAGACAATTAAAAATCATGAATCTCACAGCTACCATAAGGATGCAATGGTTATTGGTAGTGATTTTGTAAAAACAAAAAATGATCAAAACCTAAACAAACAAAAAAAATATAAGAAACGTTGTCAGTTCAGCAGTAAAAAAACAAGTGGAAGAAAATTGACTTAAGCTTGCTTCTATTGTGGATACTATAAAACTGTGTGGTCAGCAGGAGTTAGCCCCAAGGGGCATAAATGACCATGGACCAATATTAGACAAAGATGAAGAACCCGTTATCAATGATGGAAATTTCCAGACTGTTTTGAGAATGTATCTTAGGTGTGGTGATAACAATTTACTTAAATGCACGAATAATATTGCATTGAATGCCACCTACTTGAGTCCCAAAATACAAAATGAAATAATATAAATTTGTGGAGGAATAATCCAAAAACAAATTGCAATAAACGTGAAAGATGCTAAGGCATTTTCCATTTTTGTTGATGAAACAGCAGATATAGCAGGACTAGAGCAAGTATCAATTTGTGTAAGATAAACAAGTGAGTCTGACACACCTGTTTGGAAGGAAGATTTTGTCATTTGTAAGGAAGATTTTTTGTGTTTTGTTAAAGCTGTTTGTACGACTGGAGAGAGATTAGCAAATACCATTTTCTACGCTGCAGAATCTGGGGATCGATCTAAAAATGTGATAGGCCAAGGTTATGACGGAGTTGCTGCAAAGAAAGGTTCCTTTAAAGGAGTGCAGGCCATTGTTAGAAAGACATTTCCTCAAGCTCTTTATGTGCATTGCAGTTCTCACACTTTGAATTTAGCCCTTTGCCATTCCTGCAGAGTTTAGAGTGTTAGAAATTGCATAAGAACCGTTAAAGCAGTTGCAAACTTTTAAAAGTGTCTCCAAAAAGAACAAATGAACTACAATCTTATATAAAAATCAAATTTTCCCGAATCTAAATGGAAAACATTGACATCCATGTTTGAAACAAGATGGGTCTAAAACCACAACAGCCTCCTGAAGTTCAAATAAATTTATAAGGCTATTTTTCAAACCTTAGAAAGCCTAAGCCAAAGCACTGACATAGACACAGCTTCTGAAGCATCTTCGTTTTTCAGGTCCATACTTGCAAGTGAGTTTGTAGTATGACATGTGTTCTGGCAAGTGTATTTTCGACCACAATAACAGTATGCAAGGTGTTTCAGTCCCCCCTTTGTGATCTAAAGTCAGGAGTTGATCACGTGGAAAACATTGTTGAACAGTTTGAGAACATTTGAAGTAAGATCAAGATTTTTCTAAGACTTTTACAATGGCCAAGGCCTTGTTGAATGATGTAGGAGAAGAAATATGTATACCAAGATTGACATCTATCCAACTCCATAGAAGTAACTACTCCAAAAAAGACCCAGAAAAGTATTGAAAAATAGCTTTGATCATTCCACTTCTTGATGACTTAATAAGTCAGCTGAAATGCAGGTTCAGTGACCACAAAGATGTTCTTAGCACTCTAAACTATCTAATCCCTTCACTATGCTCTGATAAGACATTAAAAACAGATGCCTTATAACTGTACGAAGATAAAGCAGACCTGGAATTACTTCAGACAGAGTTCCAAATATGGAAGATTTATTGGAAGAAAAAATCTGAGCAAGATAGACCCTCTTGTGCCATTGAGGCCTTAGGTGAGTGCAACAAGGAACTTTTCCCTAATACATTCATGTTGCTGAACATAATGTCTGACCTGCCTGTTACTACTGCCACACTTGAGAGGACATTTTCGACTCAAAGAAGATTAAATACCTATTTGAGAAACCTTCCCTTACACTCGCTAAAAACTCATCGGCTTACCCTCGCCCTACACTCCATGGAGTGTAAGGGAAGGGTAGTGCTACCCTTCCCTTACGCTCCGTGGAGGAAAAGTAAGGAGGGTAAGCCGAGGAGTTTTTAGCGAGTGTACTGGAAGGGTAGCACTACCCTTCCCTTACACTTGCTCAAAACTACTCTGCTTACCCTCGCCCTACACTCTATGGAGTGTAAGGGAAGATATGTTTCATTCCACATTTCAATGCCAATCTCAGTCTTTAGGCAGTTGGAAAAGGACCATGAATACAGAAAAATATCAAATAGAAGTGATTCAATTGCATTCCGGAACAATTATTTTATTTTTATTATTAAATTGAAACTAAATTGTCCTCTAAAGCAGCATCATTTAGTTTTTGACGATTAAATCTGTTATTTAGGATTGAATCTGCAATACTATCATCAACTAAAAGATCCCACCGTCACCACCATCAAAAATATACTCTTTTGTACTTTGACCAGGGGCTTTGACGTTTTCAGAACAACTGAACCAGCGCTATACTTCTTTGCTAGAAATTAGCATACGGTCTCGTCCATTGCACTATGAGAAGAGTTTTGCATAAATTTCTCATACTCGCGGATGCACAATTAAGCACTAACTCGTGAAAATGTATGGATAAAACTCGAGGCATTTTCATGTGTCATGCAGATGAAGTGCACCCTTTTTCTCCTCTTTCGGTAAGTTTACTCAGTCAGTCTCTCCCTGTAGCCCTTCCCCTTGCTTTCCACAATGAAGGTTTACTTGTATTTTTTCAAGACACCTCATCCTCCTATGTCTCAAAACCACTCGACCTTTGACCACTCTCTTTTCCGGGGGGAAGGAGAGGGAGGTTCGGGAAGGGTGGGAAGAAAGGCTCTCCAATGGTTTCCAGATGTTGCCACCATGCGAGAAGGGCCCACGTGCGGGGTTTCGAGGAAAACTTTTCGAAGCTTACCTAGCGAAAGGGATGCATATTCGTGTGATGAGTCATGTTTGGAGAACCGTAAAACCAACATCTTTGTGCTTTGCTGGAGACTGAAATTCCATTGAAAGTAATTGGTAGTTCCATTCATCAGATTTAACGCTTCAACAACATCATGAGTGTTCCCTGAGTTTTTTTTCAAGAAGTTTCAGTCAGCAATTTTTATTATATTTTCAAGGTAATTGGATGCTAATTTCCCACAGAAAGAGAAAACCAAGGACAATAAATGCACGAAAATTGTACACAACTAAAAATATCAGGTTTCATTTTCGTTCTTGTCGTACTTCGATACGGTTGATTCCAGGCTTGCTGTACTCCTCACGCGCTTGGTTTTACGTTCAGAGTTATCCATTTTCAGTGAAGGACCAGACGTGCGAAGGTATGGAAACGGGTGGCAAGAGTGGCTAATCTAAGAAATGGTTCGCATTAGGAGTTAGGTTTTGCCGAGACCACATTATCAGAGAAGTCCCCGTCAAGAAAATGAAAACTTACTGGAACAAGCATTTCAAGCCGGAGGGCACTAACGACTTTAGCATCCAAGAGCTGTATTCTGTTAAAACCCAGGAGTTTGATCCGGATGGCGAGGATAGGTGGTAATATGCCCATATTGCATTCCTCAAACTGCATTGCATCAAACTCCATGGTATGATTGCTTCGTTATTTCACGATTGTTAATGTTATTCAACGAGAAATTTCTGAGTTAAATTTTAAGTTTTTTGGACTTAATTCTGCAAAAGTCGGTCCACAGTTTTTGTTTGTTGGGTGGTTGCTAATCATCCATAATTTTTCAGAGAACATTGAAGACCTAAATGCCACCACGTTAAAGTGAATCATCTGGCCGGGAAAACGCCTTCAACATTGCCTACGGGAAGAAGATCTAACGGGTACTTCCCAGGACTAGGAAGCTGTCAGTTTATCCGGAAAGCCTGTACTCAATCAGCGTACAAAAATGTACTAAATCTAGGAAATGTAAGTATATTTCAACTTTATTACTGCTATCAATATTCATTAAGTATTGCTTGACGTATAATATTTCTTTTTCCTTTGTTTCAGGCCTGTGTCACATTTTAATTTAACTATGGAGTTCCAATGTGCCCATTATCTTTTCCACTTATCTCCACAATGTATACCTTAAAGTCGAAATGCGAAATAAAACTTTGACTCAAAAGTACTTTTGACAGATATTCCTTGCATTTTTGCATTGAGAAGTTTCTTTCGCGTATCAGGCGAGGACACGGACATGAGACAGCGCAGTACATCAACAGCCCCGGACCGTTTATCCGCATAAAGCAATTGCTCAGGACCGAGGATTCAGCGCAGATTGGATGAAAATGGAATGATGCACTGTACGCACCAATTTCAGAACTTGGCTGCCATTAATTAATTATCCCTTCGTGGAGGATAGCCCTACCCTTCCTTTACACACCACGGAACACACGGCTACACTCCATGGAAGGTAGTCTTACCTTTCCAATGCACTCCACGGAGAATAGATCTACCCCTCCAATGTCCTAAATTACGCTCCGTGAGGTGTAAAGGATGTGTAGCCCTACCCTTCCTCTACACTCAGTGGAGGGTAGCCTTACCCTTCCCCTACACTCCACGGAGGGTATGACTACACTCCATGGAGGGTAGCCCTTACCCTCCGATGTTCTAAATAACGCTCCGACTACACTCTGTGGAGTGTAAGGGAAGGGAACCACTACCGTCCGCCTACACTCCATGGTGTGTAAGCCATGGAGGAAATATTTTTATTCGGGTTGCCCTTCATGGCCACAGAAGCAGGTCCACACAATAATGCTACCAAATTCACGTTGTAAGTAATTTAATGAATTTTGATACAACATTCTCACATTTCTTAAGGAATTATTTCCCACTGCTTCTTTGCCATCTGTATTAGCTCCGAGAATAATAATTCAGTGGTATCCCAAAAGACTCCATAATAGATTTCGGCCTAGTTAAAACCTACACCAAAAATATCCGCACTTCAACCAAGTGACATTACTTTCCACCTCAGGTGTAGTCCACATTTTTCATTTTAAGTATTCTAAACCAAGGTCGGTTCTTCAGGTGGCCAATGGGGTTGAATCCCACCCATCTCCATCCATATGAATACTAGAACTTCGGCATGCATTGAATACCTGCACAAATAATTCAAATAGTGCCCATAGTCCCTCTAATAAGTACAATCATTCTTCTGAGGTTGGAAGACACTGGTTACAACCTTAATTTGCAGAATTTCCGAAATTTACATGCTGACTACCCTCTGCTAATCATAGATCTGCCCGTTCTCTGGATTACATAATCGAGCACACTTTTGAACTGTTTATGGCGCCATATTATCTGTCAAATGTGACACTTTAATGAGAGGGATTCTGTTAATGTATTTCTACAATCACATCCACAGGAAAAACATAACCCAATGAAACGCCCGTGATATCGACTCATTTATAATATCGACATCCCCTACTATTCTAGCCAGAAAAGGAAGGGCAGATCGATCCGATCAATTAATAATTGCGGCAAATTTTGTCACTTCCGATTTTCAGTAGCAAAAGAGGCCTTCAAAAGTAGCAAGCGACAGCATAACTCATCCAAATATGATACTGAAAACTTTTCAAATGACATGGATATTCGTATAACTTAAATGATCTTCTATCGTTGTACATACTCTACCAATATTTATTTACAGGTGTTCTGACAAGTAAAACAGGTACATGGAGCTTTTAAGGTTCAAAAAATGTTTCTTACTTATTCTAGGCATTTGGGCCCTTCCAAGCAGTCGGAGAGTTAGAGAATGCCTAACAACATCTACAGTAATGAACAATTGATCGTTACTGTAGATTTTGTTAGGCATTCTCTCATTTAAATAACGCATAACCATTGGGAAGTGAGGAATATCCATCCTGGCTGGATTGAATACTAAGACCGTTAGCTCGAAATTTAACCATGAATCAATTAAAATTCGTTTCAATGAAAATGAACAACAACAGAAAATAAAAACTCACCATCAGTTAATGCGTCGGTTACTCTGAACTCACTCTCACAAACATTCTTCGATGCACACTGATGGACCTCATTCAACCAGCATTTGATGGGCTGTTCAATTAACTCGGAAAAAGCCGGAGGGCTCCCAGTATTTTTATTCGAAGCGGAAAAATCTAAAATTTTCACCAACTTTCATCAATATAAAGATCCATCAACCAAACACATTTTAAGTAAGTCAGAAGTGACCAAAACGATCATACGGGAGGTACGGGATAGCGGCTTACAAACAAATACGACGCGATAGCCGCCAAACACATATCTATTGTATGATGTATTGCGACTTATTTTCCAGTGTTGAGAGGAAATACCTTTAAAATGCAGAGGAATACGCATGGCGCCTTTTCTTCTTGGTAATTATATGCACAAAACAGCTCTTAAATATTTATTCGTCATGTGCACTACTTTTAGAGGCAACGTACGAGAAAATAAACCATGTACCTATATTATTTAGAAGAGGCAGGCAAAGACAACATCATTATATGATCACTACCTACAAAGCATGCAAGCTGGATTCCAGCCTGGATTTTGTCTGGATGTCCCAGCTGGAATTAGCTACTTGATTCCAGCTGGATTTGGGCTTGCATACTATATCCCAGACAGCACATAAAATTTTGTATCTGTATACGACGGTGGACAAACAGGATACGAGAATTGCCATTTGAAATGTTCGCAAGAGAATTTTATGAATATGCAAGCACTAGTTCTCGAGAGAATGAGCATACATTTTAAGTTTACCCTTGCACATAACATGCAGAATTAAAACAACGTAATTAATGCGCATACTTCTTTGCAAGAAGGATAAATAACTTTAAGAGATATTAGTATCCGCTCGTACATAATTGGTACAGGATACTAGTATCTTGTCCTGACAGGTCTTGTACACGGTGCGATGGAACTATTTGCAGGCGCGGAGGCTCACTTTGGAGCGGTCACCGACTCGTTCGCCGTTTGTTTACATATGAGAGTTTGTGACTGTGCTTCTCAATACACTAGTCGGAAATCAGAAGTATTTACTTACAAATCATTTTAAAAGTTGCGTGAAGTATCCTACATTCGTATTTCTGGTAATTGTAGTGAAAAATAGGTTTATTTTTACTCTGGTGGCATTATTTTTCGTGCATCGTCATTTTATGTGCAGTTCTTTGTGTTGAAACTCATAATCCAAGACATGTCATCATCCATCATAATCATACGCAAAGTTTTCCTGGAGGATTTCCACTCATTTAGATAGCCAGATTAATTACCAACTAAGTGTTTTCGGTGATAGATACGGATTTCATTATATCGAAGTCATTATTTGGCTATAAGACTGTGATATATAGGGTTTTTTAAAAGGAGCAATGCCCACTTGTCGGCGGTTTTCAAGATTGTGGAGTTCTAAAAAAGAGAATCCTGGCAAAGAAAGGAATCTCATTGTGAAAGAAAGGTGAGTGCATTTAATTATGTTGAATATCAATTTCAATATCTATTTTTGAGGCTTGATGCAAGCATTTTAATGTTGGAGACTTTAATGTGTTGTCTTTCAATTCGTGGATGTGCTGTAACACATTATTAAGCTGATAATGAGATAAACTAATAATTTCATATCTTTGTAGCATGAGAAAATTGTGATAATGATAAATGATCCAGTGATTTGTTTCAAATCGCTCTTAATTTGGCCAATGTTATTGTAATTCTAATTACTGTTGTCAGAGTTAACTTTAATATTATTTTCATTTAGGCGTCGTGTTTCAAAGTTATTCTCCCCCCGACGATGTGTAGTTCTCTCATTTAAAGATCTTTTATGTTCTTCTTATACTCGTTGGAAGAAGTTAATTTAACGGAATCCTCTCAGAATTCATAATACAATTGCTAGACTAGATTTTTGCTGACACAATTCGAATTAAGGATTAATTGACACGATTAATTAATTAATCGGTAATGATCCTTACTGGCTTTTCTTAACGCATAGGTACGCATTAAAGATACATTGTCTGTGTAATTTCGAATTCAGTGTTATTAGCATTTTTAATATGCATACAAAACGTTCATTGATGCGGAAGGAAGACCGTGAATGTAGGAAGTGTACTTTCGTGTATTTCAGAAAAATGTGCACATGCGATGGTGTAGAAACCCATTTCCAAGCAGTGATATAAGTTTTTAATGGGCTATATATATTTCAATTACAGGAGGATGTGCTTAACTACTTGAAATGACTGCATTCATAGTTATTTTAAACTTAATAAGGAAGGAGATACGTACGAAACAAGAAATGTTGATTTTAGCTTGGACACATTCTGACATGTGCATCAAAGACTGTTATGTATTTTTTGCTTTAAATAAAAATGAAGGTATATAAATATATACGTATATCTTATTTATTCTTTCTTTCCTATCCCACACATTATTATTGCCTTCTTCTGATGTTTGTGGGGTAATTAGGAATATTTTACCTGACTATGGAAGTGTCCAGCAGATTATAGGATTGTGTGCTATTTCGGCAATTTAACGAGTAATTAGGCATTTGTGCATCTGAAATTCATTGGAAAAGTATTAATATTTAAAAGCTAGTGAAAAAATGTGGATGACATCGGCTATTTGGTATTCCTGCGCGCCTAGCAGTCGTATCCTTTCGTACACGGTTCGTAGCTGACATTTGACTAATAATTATCGCGTTCGTACACGGTTTGGTATTGGATCGTATCTAGATACGAAAGGATACAACGGGTACTAGTATCCAGTTCGTCACTGGATGGTATCTGCATACGAATTAGATACGACGGAATCTGTGCTATCTGGGATAGGTTTAATACCAGCTGGAATTGGCAATCTGGATTCCGGCTTGATTGCAGCTGGAAGTAGATACCTTGATTCCAGCTGGATTTTGGCTTGCAAACTAGGCTTTATTTCAGTTGGAATTTTAGGCTTAATTATTTCTGCTGGCTTATAGATTTTGTTTGTATGTATGATCAAAAAATAGCAAGCACTTTTTCCACTTATACAATTACTGTTTGGCAGTCATTGCGTGCATTAACTCTTCATTTTGAAAATAAATAGCCTCATTTCCATGGCATTTTCGTAAGAGCTGTTGGACTAGGCTTAAAGTGTTGGGCTGAGGTGGTCATCGGAGGAGGTTCAAGATGGTTCAAGTCTCTCTCATGCCATATTTTTTCCAACATTTTTGGCGTATTAGTTCATTATTTACGTTATATTCGGCTTGGAAGTTTCTATACTTCAACCTTTTGCATTTTTCTTACAAAATATATGGTATTTTTTTGTAATCCAGCCTGCCCTTACAAAAATATTTTGTCCCTTTCGAGTCATTTTCTCTGCTAAAGTTGATAGGGGTTAGGTGGGACACCTATGGGACGGGTCCCGCGGACTAGTATCGTTCGCGGCCCAATGGTTATCCCCCTTTCCATTGCTTTCCCCCACCCCGCACTACAAAGGACGATCTGTAATTTCACTAACTTTGGACCCTCCCGGTACCAGTCTCCACATAGTGCCGCAGAAATTATCGCCGGCCCTGGGTGGCGGTGGGGTAAAGTCCTCGCCTGCTAATCCGAGGGTCGCGGGTTCGAGTCCCGCCTGGGTCGGTTTTTCTCTTGCCCAGGGCATGGGTGTTTGTCAAGTTGTGGTGGTTCGGCCCTTGCGAAACCTGAAGACAAGCAAATGGCTTATCGGGATCGCAGAGGCATACGGACTACCAGAATGGTCGGAGAGCAAAAAAAATAATAATAATAATTTGGAACCGTTCTGGACCACTCCGTTGCAGGAATAGTTTTTTAAAACTTGAACGTTTATGGACTATCGCCAAATTACCCCAATACGTTAGAAAATTGCTCATTATTGCGCCAAATTTCCCCAATACGTTAGACAATTGCTCATTATTGGTTAACAAATCCTTCTTTGTGGTCCCTCGTACAGTCCTGTTCATTAAAAACTTACCACCTCGGAGCCGAATATTCATATTCGCTCCGTCTGTAGGCGGCTTGGCGTGACAGAAACCGATCTCTTCCTCCCCGCAGTTGGGCGATCAGAAAGACCGACCGAAGGAAAATTTTGACCTGTGAAAAGGATATTTTGTGAGGGGAGGGGTAGGGTCCGGGCTTCCGTTTGCTTTATGAGTGAGCGAGAGTGAAAGGGCGATGGCTTAATGGTTCGGTCGCTCAAAGACCTCTCGCAGTTTACAACTGCTACATGACGGAAAGCCCAACATATCCCCACGGCTCATTTCGTTTTCTTTAATACTTTTTCTTACGCGAATTTATCAGCGTTCAAAATGATTGAAGTGTTGACGTATTTTCGTTATCTGTCATTCATTGTGGTGAGGACATTCCTATTATTATTATTTGTTGAGTTTGTTCTTGACCACTTTTAATTAATTGTAAGTATTTTATGAGGGGTTGGTCAATATATGTATGGTCTCTGGTACTTCTTGTTACCATTTTTTAAAACGTGAATCTACAATTGTCACTTAAGTGACTCTTATTAATTAACCACAGTGAAATAGACATGCATTAATACACGCCGAGTCATCGCAGTGGAAACGTAATAAAAAAAACCACCAAACGTATTATGGAAATATTTTGTTTTCAAACGTCGGGAAAAATTTAGCATGGTGAGGAGATAAACCTGGCGTAGCAAAATCAGGAAACATAATAAATTGAACAAAGTGAAACAAGAGGGGAAAGTAGGGAAAAGATATAAGGGAATAGGTCATTCTAGGAAGATGTGATTAAAGCAAGGTAAATTTATTCGTAATGTACTTATTCTTTGGATTTACTTCACCAATCATAATTTTACAACGTCATCAAAAGAACTTATTTATCCCATGACCATCATTCCTAAATTCCTCTTCCAACGAATTGTCACGGAGAAATATTTCCTAACGAAGATGGATTAAGAGACAAACTACCACTAATTACTGGTTGAGGATGGATAAATAAAATATCCGAAACGTTGGGAGAAGTTTTGCATTTTTTATTTTGGCTTAAATTCCTGATAGTTACACCATTAAGTGCTAAGAGGTCGAGAAAACATCATATGAATATGCCTATCTATAATCTCTACCCTTGCAGCTCGTTTCGGTTGTTTGCATTTACTCCATTTTTATGCGTATTCCAAAGCGCTACAATCTGTAGAGTCTGAATGGAAAGTAATGTCTGTAATGTCCCAACTTGGTCCCAACATTTGGTGGATGCGGGGAAGTGGGGGACCCTTAGCTCAGGTTAACAGTAATGAATTGTGAACTGAATTCTATTTAGGAAAACTAAACGGCCGATTTCCTAAGATGCATAGATAGAGTTCGAAGAAACTATTTTTCTATCCACACGTCCCCCCAATTCTCTTACTTCCGCGTTATCACGAAAAGATCCGCTATTAGAGTGTGAAATTCAAACGCCCGAACCTCTAAACCGTGACACCTATCATTCACTATCTGCCAGAGTTCTTCCCATTGTCGAATCAGACAAACGAAGATAAATTAGTGTAATATATACCGGTGTTGAGTTAAGACTGTAATCTACGTAATTTTGCTATCACTAGGTATGGAAAAATGGAGTCATAGGAGCAAAAAATAACTTTCATGACCCTTTTTCTGAGCCTCGAATTATTACACGAAAAGATTCGCTAATAACATGTGAAATTCCTGCGCCCTTCGAAAAGTCGAACTATGAGACCTATTATTCAATACTTTCCAGAGTTCACACCATGGTCGAATTAGAAGAACGAAGATAATTTACCGTAATAGGGGTGGTGGCAAGGGGGGTCCATAGCCCCCATTGGGTCTCAAATGACACTAGGTAAAATGGCTTCAGGAAAATTTTTCAGGCTTAGATTTTCATATTAGGTTCAGATCACTCTCTAGGACTCAAATGAGAACGGAACTTGCTAATACTGCTCTTTACCATTCATGCCCCTCCCCCATAAAAGAAGGGGGAAACGGGAGATATATCTCTTTTAAATACAAAGGACCTTTAGAAGATGCCACATACCGATTTTGAACGTAATACGATCACTGTAACTCATACAGAGAAAATCCCGAAAAAAGTCATTTTTTTTACAATTTTTCGAAAATTTGAACGCGATGAGCAACTCCCCCTCCCCCTATAAGAAGGGTAACTATATTTTTTTAAGAAAAAGGATCTTTAGACAAGACCACATACCGATTTTGAACACAATCCAATCTATGTAACTAATTTTAAAAAATCCCGAAAATAGTCATAGTTTTTACGATTTTTCGAAACTTCGAACGAGATGTGCGACCGGAAGATGTGTTCCGATTTCAAAAATGTTTCTTTCCTTGTGATCAAGGTGACGAGTAGCAACTTTTCCGCGCTATTGCGATTCGGATACGTTCGTGTTTTTCGCCCACCCTAATCATCAGGGCTACAGCACAATGCAAGGGAAACAGTTCATAACAATTATAAAAATACAAAGATAAAAAGTTTACAGTCATAAATTTAGTGCCTTAAAGGTGAGATAAACTTTTCTGCTCTGACAATGGTAACAAAAACAAACATTTCCTCTTGGTTACTAAATCAACACCAATAAAAAAAGTAAGCAAAATTGGAAACCCATGCTAAAATTTTGATTTAAAAAATATAACAAGTGAAAACAATAATAATTAAAAATTAATAGTATAAATCACAAAAATAACAACTCTGGATATCGTAAAAGGCGAAACGTTGGCAAAAATAGGAAGTTGAGATTAAAAAAAAAAAACATGACCAACTCTCCATAATTTAACGCATATACTAATTAAGTGGTCAATAACCAATTCAACGAAGTAGGTATATCAATAAGGGAATGCAAAGTTTAGGGGGCCCCCGGCTTTCGTTTGCACAGGGTCCTCAATCCCTAGGGAGGGCCCCATTGATATAATAACATCTTTCAAGCATATTTCAAGGAAAGTGGGAAATTTACCGACAAACTGGCTAATGGCCAAATAAACCAACCATAAAAACACGTCTTGAAAAGCTGAAATCAGAGATTACCATCATTTCTAACAAGCTCTACCCTCAACTATCCAAACCAACCTTTGGGTTGAATTACTGAGTGAGTGAGTGAGTATGCATGTAAATTGCTAAAATTATAAACGAAACTGATAAAAAATGTCTGTGATAAAACTCTGCCACTATTGCCTCTAGCCCCTCAGGGTCCCCATCCTCTATTATTCCAATTTTGAGGAGCCAGACCATCTACTTCTCGGTTGGTAGCTCAGGTGCAGAGTATTGGGGACTCCGGAGTGGTCGCGGCGGGGCCTGTCTAGGGGGGGAGGGCAGGTCCACCGTGAAGCGGGGCAGGCTATGGGCTCGCCTGCGCTTCAGGGCAGGGGGTACAGAAGGGTATTCTAATTCTTCCTCAGTTTCCACTAATGCACCATGAGGTCGTAAGGTCCCGTCAGGAATCCCCGTACTGGGTGGGACCAGATCGGTTGGGGCATCCCGGGGAGCTGTTGGAGGAACCGCGGAGGTACATACATGGGTGAATGGGTTCTGAGGTCGGTATTGAAGTGTGGTATCGCCGCCCCAATGTCCGATTGGCACAGGTTGCTGTGTGTGCGAGGCGTCAATTTGTCTGGAGTCACTTTCACTTCGGCCTGCATATGTGACAGGTTGGTCTCGGGAGGGGGCCGGGTGTGGCGTGCTCTCCGTCTGGCAGCACTGGGCTGGTGGGGTGGTTCACCACTTGGGAGGGATGCATGTGGTTCATGGGGGAGGGGTTGCGGTGATTCACGGGGGAGCGAGGCAGGTGGTGCACAGAGCGGTGGGCCACTGGGGAATGTTGCCATTGGTGAACTGTGCAGTGGTGCGCAGGAGAGCGCGGCCGGTGCTGCGGAAGGGCGTCATGGTGATGTCCCACAGGGGAGCGGTATGGCACAGGGGAGTGCTGGCGGCGTTGCACAGGGGAGTGGAAACGATGGGGCACTGGGAATTTTTTTTTTAAGAGGGAAGTAAAAATGCTCTTTAAGCACGCACTTACACCACACACAAGGATAAGTACGACATTGGGCTCGGTATGGTCTCACGCAATCACCCAAGGGTGAAGGACCACGGGTTCCTGGATGTATCAGAACACAGCCGGAGTAAGCCCCGGCGACCCATACCAAGTAAAAAAAACTACCCTCTATACATCCAAGCCTAATCCCCCGTGGGACTGCCGTCAGGCATTACTTCGCGGGGGGGCATTACTTCGCAGGCATTACTTAGCTATTGCTAGCTCTTTCATCTGTTTAGCAGCATCCCTACTCCACCATCCTTGCCATGGTGTTGGCTGCAAGTTTGGGGTGCTCTTCTTTCTTCTGGTCTTTTCTCTTCTACTCTTCTTTCTTCAGATCATCTCTTCTTTATTCTGTCTTCATTCTTCTTTCTCTTCTGCTCTTCGATTCGTAGGCCCTTTCAAACTTTCGTTACGAAGATATCAACTGCTCTCCACGCCTGCTTTGATGACATCATCACCTCTGTCAAACTTTCTGGAGAAATACTCTGTTTTATCATCATTTCTAGCTCTTTCTGAACTTCATCATATATAGGGCACGTGAATAACAAATGCTCCGCATTTTCATCGACTCCTACACAGGATGGGCACTCCGGAGACTCCTCATGCTTAAATTTGTAGAGGTAGGCTCGATAGCACCCATGGCCTGATAGCATCTGTTAGGTAATAGTTGACCTCACCGTGACTGCGATTCAGCCACTTGTCTACTTGGGGAATCAACCGGTGCGTCCATCTGCCTTTAGTCGAATCATCCCAACTTTTCTGCCACCCTGATAAGCTCCTTTTGCGTTCTTCAGTCTTGAGCTGCTCTTCTTTTTTGAGATGACTTCTGCTGCTTGTTTTGACACCGTGCGGAATCCACTTGCTACTCGTAAGGCACTTAGGCGATGTACGGACGTCACTTTCTTACTCGTGCTCTGGGTCGCGAGTGCGTCAGCCCAAATGGCAATGCCATACGTCAGGACCGATGTGGTAACTGACGTTAGGAGTGCTCTCCTCTTCTGCTTTGGAACTCCGACGTTGGGGATAAGCCGTGATAGGGTCTTTCTAACTGGAGCTGCCTTTGTGCTCGCATTCTCAACCTGCGCTTTAAAGTTCAGGCGGGAGTCAATCCGCACGCCGAGGTATCGTAAAGACGGCTGGGTGATAATTCGATGCTCTCCCACTTTCAGAGTTACGGTCTCAAGGGTCTTCCTGCTGGTGACAAGCACGGCTTCCGTTTTTTATTCGGCCAGCTCTAATCCCATTTGCTCCATCCATTCTCTACATATCTCAAAGGAGACATTGAAGAGGTGGGTAACCTCATCCAGGTGCTAAGCCACGATAACCATTGCGACGCCGTCAGCGAACGCCACTTTTGTCACTGCTCTGGGGCCTTTTGAGTCTCAGTAGCCCATCATACATGATGTTCCAAAGCAGCGGTCCGAGCACCGAACCTTGTGGAACAGGGGAGGCGGGTCTCACGTACCTTTGTGGGACTCTGTAGCCCTAGTGCTCATCAAAGTTTATACGACGGTTGGGAACTTTGCGCATCCTTCTCCGATTCCTACGGCGTTGGCTCTTCTCGACTTCCCTCCCAGTTCTATTTTCCGTTTCACCCGTCAGCCTGTCACCGATTGACGGTGGCAGTCTTCTGTCCGCGGTATCCTGCAGCGTTCCTATAAGGTGCTGGTATGGTGGTATCCTGTTTTCTTCGAAGAGCCTTTCACTCGGTGCTGAATCCTCTTCGGGCATTCTTGCCTCTTGAGAGTAGGCTACGCAGGAGAGAAGAGTCCCCCTTCCCTCAATTGGCGGGTACAGGGGACTGGGTATTTCACATACCCGACTTGTCCGCTCTTTGACCAGCGATGTGTCTGCATCCGTATTAATGGATGCAGACACATCGGATCTGCTCCAAAATCACTTCTTGCACAGTTCTTATATCCCATGCATTTTATTGTGTCCCACACGGCTGCGTATGTCGAGAGCCAAAGATGTGTACTTTTTAATGGCTCATCATGAAAGCTACAATGACATACCTTGTGCATTGTGGTAAATCTGTAGTTTCTAAAATAATTACGTGATGTAAAACTATTCACTAAAAGTTGCACTATGCGCAGTAACAATCTACAGTTCATCTGAGATATCATATCTCTTATTCATTTGTACAACCCATTCCATTCAAACTAGGCGCGAAACATATCGTGGCGTCTATCTTATGTAGCTTCTTATGCGAGCAGTTCGCCCTATGGATAATTTTTTTATCCAACAAATTGTGTAAATTGGAAGTGATACCGATAAATACGGGAGGCTCATAAACCTGCGTGTTCTATTCTGAGAATTTCATTTCGTACTATACATCAATAGTTATCTTTTCAACTTATTTTAAATTATCTCGATACATGATAAAACAGGTGCCTGAAAATATACTATCACTAACAATTCCACCTACTCATACCTTCGTGTTAAGGGAGGAGTGAAAGAGCTCGTACTCTTTCAGCGGTGGCTTCATGCATCACGAACATGCATTGGTAGCACATCAGCAGCGTGTTGCTGGCATGCATCACACATTCGCTGTTGAAGCGCTGCAGCAGCACGTTTTGGCAGTGTGCTCCGAAATATCGCTGCAGAGACGCTGTGGCACCGCTTCCTTCAATGCGAGTTGCACGCACAACCTTGACATCCTTGTGCAGCACTTCTGCGTTTACAGGGAAGCTTTTGATACAAATGAGGTTACTGTAGTGTGTTGACATCGGCCCTAAATTATGTAATATTCGGCAAAATATTTTCTCATTCCTGTCATATTTTTGCATGAACAGTACAACGGGATATTTGTGATTTTATTGCTACAAGTTTAAGTTCCCATTTGAAACCGATAGATAGTAGATAATAATAATTTTAAAAATATATTTATTCACCGTCAATGTTACAAGGTATGTCCATATAAAGTTAAATACAACAAGAAATACATATACAAGAAAATCAATCAAATTCCCAGCCAAGACTTGCTAATCAGCAATCTCAAGTAAAAATTTCTCCCTTGAAACTCAACTGATTCTCGACTGCAACTCCACTGAACGGGTGAAACTACCTTGCAACTGGACTGCACTACCTTGGCCTCAACAAGAAAAACTGCGGTCAACTGAAACTCCACTGCTAGTACTCCCTTGCTAATCCATTGAAATAGAACTGCTTCTATCTTGCTGCATGAGTGCTCCACTGCCACTGAACTGAAGTTGGCCCAGGTGAGGCCATCCTTTAAACTCCACTGCTTCTCCATTGTCACGTCATTTTATTGCCTTGCCACTCAGCTGCTGCAGTATTTAGGTATCCCCACTCCCAACCTAACTGAACTGCTTCTCTCTTGCTGCATGAGTGCTCCACCGCCAATGAACTGGACAGTTGGCCCAGGCCAGGCCACTCTGGGAGTCTGATATTGGTCTCATATTTTTGGAGTTAAATATATTGGAACAATGGATTTCTTTGGCACTGGGTGGGTTAAAGAAAAATATTCCTTATTGCTCTTAGTTTTTTTGTGTTATATGTAGAGGAACAATGGATTCCTTTGGCACTGGGTGGGTGAAGGAAAAATATTCCTTATTGGTCTTATATTTGTGGAGTTATAAGTAGTGGAACAATGGATTCCTATAGCACTGGGTGGGTGAGGGAAAAATATCCTTCCTTCTTGCCTTCCCTGAGAGTTCTGTGCCCTTGTCAGAGCATACTTTACATCTTCTTTGGGATATTTTCTTTCCTGGGGGAATTGGTATCTTTCTGAGAAAATGTTTTCCCGAGAGACGGGTAAGATGACCTCCACTCGGTCCAGGCCCTAAGGAAGGTTCCTCCACAGCAACTGCGAAGTTAGTGCAAAGTTCCTTCATGAATGAAGTCGTAGGAATATTTTTCCCAGTCACTTGGTTGTATAAAACACAAGCATTAGTCACTGTCATCAAAATCATACGAAAGGCTAATTTTCTCCACCATTTCATGCTTCAGTGATCAAATACACCATATGACATGCGCTGGTCTGAGAGGCCAACACAACATTTTTTCTGATTGTAATTGACTACGGCTGCTGGCTTCATTCTTTGATTCCCTCTTTGTTTTCTGAATGTCACCATTTCTGAAGTATGCCGTGTACTTATCATGTAAACATCACGCTTGTCCTTCCAACATAACGCAAGGATATTGCCTTGCCTCCTGTAAACTTGTTCCCCATGACTAAGGTGAGGACTACGAAGTGCACTGGGCATCCCTCTCCTATTTCTTTGCACAGTTCCCACCAATGCAGTTTGGAGACCCCCCAATTCCATGGCAAGCGTTGGGCTTGTATAGTACCGGTCAGTATATAAAGTGTGTACTTTTCCGACTAAATTTCCGAGAGCTAAGAACCAAGAATGTGGAATATGTTTCCCTCACCCACCCATGGGTGGGTGACGGAAAAATATTCCTTTTTGGTCTTATGTTTTTTGTGTTATGTGTGTTGGAACTGTTTGATTTATGTTTAGAGGCCAAAATCAATTGCATATGTCGGTAACTATGTAGTGCCATGGTGCGTTGTTTTTAATAAACAAATCTGTTCTTTTTGTGCCGCCATAGTGAAGTGACTTCTTTCACCGATCCCTTTTAATTTAATCACGATTAACTAGGAAGTTAATTCAAACTATGATAGGTTATCGGCCCAGACACGTAGTAAACGTCTATTAACTAAATTATGTAAAAACGGACGTACTCTGTTTTGGCATCAACTCAAGATCACACGTAGAAAAATGGCAGAGGGCATATTTAATGAAGATAAAGCCTTCAGCGTCCCCAAGCTTATACGGAGTAATTACAATGCCTGGAGGTCAAGGATCAAGAATGAGATGCTGGTTGCGATTTCTTTGGCACTGGGTAGGCGAGGGAAAATATTCCTTTTTGTTTTTTCTATTTTTGGAGTGAAATCTATTGGAACAACGGATTCCTTTGGCACTGGGTGGTTATAGGTAAAATATTCTTTGTTGGTCATATAATTTTGGAGGTATATGTAGTGAAACAATGGATTCATTTGCCACTGAATGGATGAGGGAAAATATTCCTTATTCATCTTATATTTTTGGAGTTATATGTATTAGAACAATGGATTTCTTTGGCACTTGGTGGGTGAGGGAAATATATTTCTTATTAGTCTTAATGTTTTTGTAGTTATATGTAATGGCACAATGGATTTCTTTGGCATTGGATGGATGAGGGAAAATATCTCTTATTGTTCCCTTTTTTGTGTTATTTAGTGAAACAATAGATTCGTTTGGCACTGGAAGAGCTAGGGAAAAAATTCAATATTGGTCTTATGTTTTTTCAGCGTGCTAGCCGGCAGGATTTGTGGGGGAGTTATTTAAGTAATGAACTGGGAGGCAGTTGTGTCTGAGCTCTGACACAGTGAGGGTCTCGTGTGGTGCAAAATCTGTTTGAGTTTTTGCTGCGGCGGAATATTTCAAATATGTAGCGTTGTCTGGAGCAGCACTAGGTGATTAAATTTTGCTTTTACCTGGGCAAAACTGCTTCCGAGATATGTCTCGGTTAAGGAGGCTTACAAAGATGACTCTCTGTCAAGGGCTTAGGCTTTCCGGTGGTTCAGTGAGTTTAAGAATGGACAGGAGGCTGTTGAATACATGGAGCGATCTGGACAACCTTCAATAAGTGGTTTGGACGAAAATGTGGCCAAATTAAAAAATCCCTAGGACTCCGAGTGTCATCTGAGTGTAAGATTAATCGACGAAGACCTCAACATGAGCAAAACAGTGGTTCACAAAATTATTACAGAAAATCTCTGGGAAAAAAAAACCAAGACAACACTCCAGTCCACACGGCCTTTGTTGTTACCGCCTACCTGACCCAGATATGGGTTGCAACCTAGCCACAGCCACCATACAGCCCCGATGTGAGCCAGGCAGAGTTTTCCCTGTTCCTAAAGGTAAAGAGAAAAGTCACCATTTCAAAGATGTTCCCACCATCCAACAGGCTGTCACAGAGTCTCTTAAATAGGTTACGGCAGCTGACTTCCAGGGAGCCTTTGAAGCATGGGAATCATGTTGGCAGCAGTGTATTGATGCCCAAGGAGACTATTTTGAAGAATTTTAACAATATGCACTGTTTGGATCAATAAATTCTTTTTACTAGACCCAGTCTTATTACTTTACGGACAAACCCTGAAATTCATGTTCCTGTAGAACATTTATAGGCTTGCTTGATTTAGGCTTACCAGGATTCTTGATTCCGGCTGGCCACTATGCTTGATTCAAGCTTAATAAACTTGAACATCATAGAGAATCAGACTTGAATCAAGCAGGCACAGTCAAGCTCGATGCATGGAGAGTAGTAAGCTTGATTTAAGCTTGCTTTCAAGCTTGACACATCAGGCCTGATTCAAGCTACTTGACTTGATGATGAATACTTTTTTCAATCCTGATTCCAATTTACTTTGCTATTTGGGGTCACACTGTAACTACAGCCAGCTTGTTGTAGCAATGAGTGCAGTACAACGGAAATTTACAGAATCAGAAATTCTCCACTATAACTATAATAAAGGATCAGATAAAGAATATCATTCGAATATAGTAAAATATGTGAATATAATATATTCATATAAAAATTATACACATTCACAAAATTTAATATGTGTACGACAAGTACCTAACAGTAATAATCATTATTCATCTGCAAGTTTTTCTCTTAATCACATGATCGTAGATCAACCGGAATAAAATAATTAAGCAAAAAATCATGAAGACACTGATACCTAGGAGTTTTATTAATGTATTTTTTTGTTTTACTTGAATGATAAATTCTGAAATAACAGCAGCCTTGTCACCACTTCCTGTCACAACAAGAGCATACAGAGTGGCCACTACTCCCTTTCCCTTTTATTCCCTTTCCAGTATGGTTTCATTTGCTGCTCAGACATATCTTTTCTTCCTGATTTTTCAAAAAGGATATTCAAAATTTTTGCACTCCAAAGTATTCATAATTAATAAAAACACTTGGTTATCTTCCACAGATTTATTTCTTTGGCACGATGCGTTTCACCACACTGTGGCATAATCATGTGCCACATCATACTGTGGCGTAATCATGTGCCATAATCATATGCCACAGTGTGGTGAAACGCGTCGTGCCAAAGAAATAAATCTGTGGAAGATTACCAAGTGTTTTTATTCATTATGAATATCGACAACTTCCACCAGGTCCAGCCTGAAACAGTTATATTTATGCACTCCAAAGGATAACTAGGGCATCAGCTAGTTTCAAAATCTATCACAATTAAAAACTCAGTCCTCATATGTCATTTACAAAACATCTATCTTCTTTCTCATTTTTCTGGATAATTTTAGCTTTCTCCAGACATGGTATTCCTTTGTTGTTAGAAATTTCTATGGTTCTTGACATTCCCAGTTGAGAAAGACCACCTTGGCATTCTCGTAATATCTCCTTAACAAGTTGTTCTCAGTGGCGATGGGCTCTACAACCACACCACATTTTAAATATTTTGGTATTTTCTATAAAACTTGCTTGGCCGTTGAAACTTTATGAGTAATAACATGACTGCTCTGCAAAGAATTATAAAAGAAACAGTAGGAATAAATCTACCACACATGTCCCATGATCATATTTTCTTAACACATTAACACATTGCTCTGGGTCAGTTAAAATGAATTTCAATAAAAATAAAGTTACAATTCAGTCAACTTAAACACACAAGAAAGAAGGATTTGTGGAATTCCATGAAGAATTATATTTTACAGCCATGCAATATGGCTATTCTATAGTGTTACCTTTGAATTGCCAAACAGCTTCTACTTAATCTCCATGATTTTTAATTGTTGTTCATGAAAATGCTTGTAGTCCAGTGATGGCTCTGCCCAGTATCAAAGCATGAATGTCATGAGTACCTAGGATTAAACACTAGCATCAAACACTTTCTTCACAAACAAAACAAGAGTCAAACACTTTTTTGAAAAAGTATTGGAAATATCAATTTAGGACTTTTAAGGTTTTTTCCAACACATTAAGTCAAATATTCCCATTTCCCAGTTCCTAAAATTTTCAACTTGGCTACAAATAAAAAGAAAACTAATTGTCATCACTCATGTATGACACACGACGGGCACTTGTGCTGTGCCCCTTTCACTCATGAGTGACACCCACACCTAGCACATTAAACAACTTTTTTGAATCTTGAATTTTGTCCATCTCCTCCTCTCCTCTTTTGTCTATCTATCGCTGAAAAAATGATTTATGACATTAAATGCCAACGTAAAAAAATTTGATAAAGTAATGCCACCTTGAAAAAAAAGCCACTCGTCAACACTATTAAGGAAGTGGTAGATACATTTAAATCTGTCAATTGTACTAATTAAAACAAAGCCAGGATAAAGACTGACTGGGTGGGCGAGAGCCTTATGGAGCTCTCCTGGCACTCACACCTCTTTGGGTCCATTATACCATCCCACATTTAACCTGCCCGCCACTTGCAGGCAGGGGACAAGAGCACCGCGGTAGAGGTATAGAGGAGGGTCTCCATATAATATACAACAGAAATTAATTACTCAAAGCCATCAATGAAGTGTTTACTGACAGAGCCCAAGTCTCTCCGATTCGAATGATCGTTTGCAAGCAATTCCCATTTATGCCAAATATTTGGTCGAAGGATTAACCACAGGCTAAAAATATTGCTATACCTATATCAAAAATATATTTCATGGAAATGAATACAAAGGATAAACACAGTAAATGTTCACAAAATGAGTATTTATGTGGTTATGGCTTCAAACGAACCATATATTAAGTTAAAAAGGCATTAGGTATATGCGATAAATATGTAACAAGGTTTACGTGATCTGTGTGCATTTAAAAGTTCTTGGTTGGTAATTCTTCTGGTCTTCATTCAGGATACAGCCTCGGGAGTGGGAATATACCTTTACCGTTTATTTTTACCCAGTGATACATCTGCCCTGGGTTAATGGACTACCTTGATCTTTATGAGGAAAAGTTTTCCGTAGACTGGAAATATTCCCTTTAAGTAAGTCTAATATTTTTTGAGTGCTCACAGGGTTTCCACTTATCCAAAATGTATTTTTCACAAGCTGTAAGGAAAACATTGCTTTTTCTGTGATTTTTAAGGGACTAAGTTTTTATACACTTCCTGGGCATTTGGCTGACAAATTGTTTGACACATCATCGATAGAATCTAAATCTGTGTTTAAGGATATTTCTATGTACCAGGGACCATAAAGAAGGGTTTTTTTACCAATAATGAGCAACTTTAAAACGTATTGGGGAACTTTTGCGATACCCCATAAACATTCTAGTCTTAAAGAAACTATTTCCACAACCGACTGGTCCAGAATGGTTCCAAAATATGGTGAGAATTTCTGCTTGAAATGCAGTGGGGACTCATACTGGGAGGATTCAAAGTTTGTGGAAATACAGATCGTGTCTTGCAGTGTGAGGTGTGGGGAGACTATGGAAAGGGGGATACCCGGTGGGTTGCAAACGTTACTGGGCCGCAAGAGTGCTGCAGCGATTGGGACTGATCTGCAGGAGTGCCACGGCCATTGAGACTGGTCCGGGGAAGTCCGTGGCCATGGGATCCGTCCCATGGGAGTCCCACCTATCCTCTATCAACTGTAGCAGAGAAAAAGACTCGAAGGGGACTAAAATTTTTGTAAGGGTGTGATCACGGTCTTTCTCTCGATCTGAAACCTAAGAAATCCATGTTTTTTTATGTGTGATAAACTCCTATTTGGACTTGAAAAAATTGCATATAAGCAAAATTTATACATGATGGGACTTAGCAAAATAAAGTTGCTATTTTCACGATAAAATTTTGCCATTTTGTGGCTTTACAAAATTGTGCTGTACAATTATTTCCTAATTATATATGTACACCCAGAAGAGGTGCTGATTGGCTGCAAAACAAACCAAGAGTCAAGCTCAATCGTCTGATTATATCTCTTTCTATTATGTACAGAAACTTATAAAATGTTGTATTGAGAAAATAGCATTGAATGTTGCCTCCAAGAATGAGTAGCATTGCATCAGTCCTTAGGTTGGAAAAAAATAACTGCATTGTATCACAGTGTAAACTTAGCAGAAAACACGACTGAATCTACATTTCCCTTCTAATTAGCTTTCAGTCATCTCATTTTGAGTGAAGTTGTTCGCTCCTAAGTGCCTAAAGGTTTTAAGCACCAAAGCAAGTTCATTCCAAAGGGATCACTGTTGGAGAATCATAGAATGAATCATTACTATAGATATGCAGGTGCAATTTTATCTTCTGCGGTTCACCCTGTCACTCAATGTAATAATTTTCCCACCTAAGGAGTGACCATGTAACCTATTCTTACCTATACTAAGCAAACGCTGGAATTATATACGAAAGAAAACCCCCAGGAGTAACCCGTAAAGTTTGCTGAGAAATGGCGACAGGGCAGTTTCACCCACCAGCAGAGAAGGAATGAACAGCTGAGGAAAGGAAAGATTAACTGAAACACACAAGACAATGGTGAAGATTCAGAGCAAACGCTTCGGGGCACGCAGAGCCCTAGAATTAGAAATGAGCCATTCCGGCCATACAATCTTACATTCATTCACTCAAACCAATCAAAGGCGTAAATAATAAACATTTCGTTCAAACTGAGGGTGAAAGAAAGAAGATAGGAGATACATAAAATGTGATTACATAATGGTGTGAAGATGGAATGATGGGCGATTCCAAGTGAAAAAAATTCGACTAGGCCGGGAATCGAACCACGGACCTTTCAAAGTTGTGTCAAATGCACAGACCACCATGCTACCTAGTCTACTAAGAAAACACTGGAATCGGTGAGGTTATATACAAAAGAAAACCCCTAGAAGTAGCCCTAGCCTTTGTAGACTATGTACTTCAGTGGTCTGTGCATTCGGCGCGACATCGAAAGGTCCGTGGTTCGATTCCCGGCCTAGTCGAATTTTTTTCACTTGGAATTGGCCATCATTCCATCTTCACACCACCATTATGTAATCACATTTTGTGTCTCCTATCCTCTTTCTTTCACCCTCTGTTAGAACGAAATGTTTATTATTTATGCCTTTGAGCAGTTTGAATGAATGAATGATATATATATTGTGTGTGAGAGGCGTGTTAGTGTATTTCCCATCCCACTCCCCTACCCTTCCCGCATTCTTTTGTGCGGGGCAAAGCTGAGAAGGTGAGGAGTAACCATCTTCCCCCTTCCCCTCCTCATCAACCGACGAGCACTGTGGGAGGCAACCCAGGCATTCGGAGGCGGCCGGATGTTAACTGCTTTCACACCCCCTCCCTTTCCGCCCCCACAGTCCCCAGCGTAAGCTGCATCGGGCTCAGGGTCAAGTGTACCCGGGGCCCCATGAATTCCGGGGTGAAGTTACCTCCCCTATAACCCCTCTCAACCGAGGAGACGTATATAAGACGAGAGCCACCCGCTCTCGAGGGGGACTACTACGGGAAGACTAATACGCATATTAAGGAGAACGTCGGAGGAGGAAATTGCTGTGGGTTGGCGACCAAAGGAAGGTGTGATGGCAGACGACGAAGAGTGAGCGAAACCATGCAAGAGGCGAAGGCTGGGCCCGGAGGATTGGCGGAAGGAAGGGACCGGTGGGAGGGGGTAGTGGGGTAGGAACCCCACTACCCCCCCCCCACCCCCAACTGACTGATAGTATATAAGGGATTGCTTTACACTTTTGATCACCTGATGATGATGCTCAGCCATCGAAACCCTGGTCGTGGTTGTGTATTTTTTTATGTGGTTTGAAAAAGTTTCCTCATTGTAATAAATTGTTGTGAAGGAATACCACACAGTTTCCGAAGACTACGTTTTATTCTTACGAGAAAATCTGTGTCTGGACATGTCTATAAAATGTCAAATGGACCAATTTCTTGGGAAAGTAGGAAGCAGGAAATTACAGCATTATCGAGTACTGAAGCAGAATATATCAGTATTTCTCATGCAAGCAAAGAAGGTGTTTTCCTGAGAGGATTGATGTTTGAACTGTATGCAAGGTCTGGAAGTATTTTGCTGTATAATGACAATATGAGTGCTATAAAATTGGCTGAGACTCAAGGTTATCATGCTAGAATCAAGCATATAGATGTAATTTTTTTTGCTTATATTATATAAATGTAAAGTATCTTTATATTAGGGAGTTATGTAAGGCTAATAAAATAAGACTAAGCCATTTGTCTACAAAAGAGATGCCCGCTAATGTGCTAACGAAAGGGCTGAATGGGCATTTTCATATCAAATCTATTAATGCCATTGGAATATGTTCAATGGAATGTCACGATTAAGAGGACGTGGGACACCCCTATTTTGCCGACTCTTCTGCGTTCCGTTCTCAATCAATCAATTTTGCTTATTTCAACTCAAGCTTTTTGAGTTATTAAAGTCAAGGAGTGATATAAGGGGGCTACCTATTTCAAATTTTTCTTAATCCAATATTGGAAGTCAGGTTTTATAACAAATATAGGCCTTTTGCACGAAATGTTGCGGAATGCTGATTCAAGGAACGCCATTTATGGCTAGGTAGCCCCCAAGAGTTACTTGTCTGTAGTTGATACGCCGACTGCCAATGCGAAATTTTATCAAATAAATGTATAATCTAGGAAAAGCGAACGTGAGTTTTGATGAATTGCAGCGCAGTAATGGGCGTTTATGATAGCTCCCACTGCCGTCGCAGTTCTCCATTTTCTCGCCGCGAGCGCTCCATCAGAAATTGAACACACTATCTCAGATATGGTGTTTTCTCTGCTCGTTTGCGGGACGAGAGGGGAACAATGCGTGAGGGGAGCATGGTTGTCGCTCAAGAGCAGCAGCTATCGGGTTATTTTCTCTCGCTTTCAGTTTTCCCTAACGCGCGCATTGGCCGCTTTAGGAGAAACGTTTCTACATTGAGGATTTCATTGCCTCCTACAGCATTGTTAGCTTACTACACTTGTATCTTCTATCATTTAAATGCCTCCTGATAAGCAGCGTATAAATAAGAGGCATAGTAGCATTAAATTGAATTTGTCTGCCGCGAGTAAAATATGGAAGGGAGAAAACTTAGCGCGATAGCGAGAGGAGCAAAGGTAAAAGCACATCCGTCATACTTTTCAAAAACATATAACCATACATACAAAAAATACCGCCATGCATAAAATTATTCGCCGATAACATTTTACGCTTAAGAATGGCGGTCATAAAAGCTGTCGAGTTTAGGAAATGCCAAAATGTAGCACTAGCGAAAAAAATTTAACTACTGCAACAGGATATCCTCAATAGGTCCAGCCATGTTTTTGGAGAAAATGAGCGATGTGTAGATTTAGGATATTTATATCATGGAAAAAACGCCCCGGGAAGAAAAAACAACATATGTACTAGCACTAAAAGAATTTCGGGTGTATTAAGAGTTGAAAACCTAGCACAAAACAATATTCGCCACAGCCGAAGCCTTATTCACGATAACAGTCCTTTAGAGCATTATAACGCTATCATAGCAAAATTTATCGGCGGGAAATGAGTTAATTTTGCTCTTACCCGCTCATATAGAGGAAGATGTGCCAGAGCTGTGGTCAGCATTGACTCGGGAAATCCTTTGCATGCCCTTTACAAAAATGTTTGTAATGTGAGTCCCGGGTACTACTACAAAAGGTCACTCCAAAGAAGACAGCTGAAGGCAATTGCTACTTCCAACCGAAGGAAAAAACACCGAGATCGAAGAAAAATATCTGAAATGATATATTAATCCTAAATTCCCCCACCAGGTGATATTTAATTCTTCTTATGAATACAGTACTTCAGGCGCAGGTTCCTCCTTAATCAACTGATTGGGACAAAGCCTGATTTCGATTACGGTCCCAATTCTGAAAGGCCTGATATTCCTATTGAGGAATTTAACATTGATTGTCAACTATTTAAGGAATCTCTAAAAATGAATGAGGAAGAAATTAAAGAAATAGAGTGGAAAACGATACGACAGAGGGAAAGCGTGGAATGGGTTGCGATGCGTCAGAAGATGCTCACTGCCCCTAATTTTGACCAGGTCTGTTAAATTCGTCCACACACAGGCTGCGAAAAATTAATCATGTGCCGTTATTTCGATTCTCCTCACCTAGAGGACGGAAGGGTAAATGAGGACAAAGCTCGCGTGGCATTGGAAACAGCATAGTAGAGAAGTTTTTACCCTTTCCAAGGAGCAACTTCCGATGGAATAGTGGGGGATCGGAGCATTGTGGAAATAAAATGCCCATCATCGGCTGCAGAGATGAGTGTAGATCAGGCGATCGGAAATGGAAAAGTAGATTTTTGGATGAAGAATCACGGAATGAGAATAAACCGGAAGCATCATTACCACTCACAGATACAAGGCCAGCTCCATATTTCTCAGCGAGACTTCTGCATCTTTGCTGTGTGGACGAAGAAGGGGTAGAAAGTGGAGAGGATCCTCAGGGACAATGGGTTCTGGGGGATATTCATGGTGGACAACTTATAACAATTCTATTTTGAATGCATGCTTCCGGATTAGGCGATGCGATATTTTCCCGGTCAATGCCGATTCGGAATTCCCCTAGTCTTTTGGCAGCCCAAGAGAAGAGTCTTTCAAACGTAAGGATGGGGAAAGGGATCAGAAAGGAAATTTGAGATGCAAGAAGCAAAAGAAATAAAACAATTATAACCAGCATGATGTGTTCTTTCAATAGCTCTTTCTGTATCCCATCATTGAGTAGAGCTCTGCTTAGATTGCACCACAGATGTTAGAGCCGAGGTGGTTCTAAGTTCTCGCTAGGAAGCTTGCTGACATCAATTCACGGACGGCTGTGGTTCCGGAATAATGTTTATATCGACTATTTAGCGCTTATTACCAATTTAATTAACCATTAACGTAAGACAAATCAAAATTTCATACTACAGATATGTTGGATATTTCGTAAGTAGCTTTTTATGCTGTGGACTTTTCTGTGAGGTTAATGCCGTGGGGCAATATTTTCCTTATAACTGTGCTGACTTACACTATAATAGTTAGTGAGGTCAACTCCATCCGTAGTATTCTCCCTAGCTATTGTATGCAGCAATATTTTATGTTCATTGGGTTTATTTCATCGCAACTAATTGTCTATGACCATGATCATTGAGTCGAGTTGGGAAAGTCCCCTCGTGAAAATACATTATTTTCTTGTCCTATTCCTCTAAAAACTAAACTTTCATGAAACTAAATCGTATTTCTAATGCTATAAAGACATTCCTATTATTAGTTAACCGAAGGCTAGTGCAAAGGGCGAAGTATTCATAAAGTGAGGATCAGTAAGAGGGCCAAATTTGTTTAGGAAAGGGATGAGCGCACGATACTGTATCCTGGATTGGATGAAGTAAAAGACGTAATACGCATTCAGATATGTTCAAGTTATGAACGTATATGGAGGTGTTCACCATGAAAAATCTAGAGGACTTTTACTCTCTTCCATTTAAGCATACCTTAACCGTTAGATTACCGTAATTATACGTATATGCTATTGAACCGCGCTATCCCTTATCCACAGGTAAGCGCGTCATTCGGCATGCCATCATTTCGGCATCGTACTACTACCGAGCTGCAAAAATGACTGGTCCGCTGTTGCCATGCGGCCATCGGCCAATTTAGTATCCATGAGCCAAGTCAAACTCACCCGCGCTGAAGTCACAACAGCGTGTCCGTTTAGACGTCCCAAAGAACGTGGTACAAAAACATTCCGAAGGAAGGGAGGGCTCGTGGTTTTCCCCTCCCCTACACGCAAAGTAAATGTACGTAGAGGCTACACTCTCGACAAATGCGGCGACTAGGTAGGCACTGACTTCGGTAGCTCTACTGGTCAATAAGAAAACTAACCTCACCCTCGGAGGAGGAAAAAAAATTATGTACTGCGTCCTCTTAAGTGGGTGTGTTGAAGTTCCGTGTAATCAACTAAGGAAAAGTAATCTTAGACATTCATTTGTTTTGTAGTTATTCATTTTTGTTTGAGCTCGCTCATGTTCTTGCTTTTGTTTTTATTCTATATCCTTGAGCACTCAATAAAACACCGAGCTGGACAGTCATGTCATGTGTTCTCATTACAAGTGCTCGATCCGGGCGAATCCATCAATTAGAAACCTCATCTACCCAATTAGTACATCAAAGTACCGAGCCTCTCACTTAGATACTCCCCTTTTGCAATGGGCCATTCATTGGAATTCAGGCTGCTCTCTGCTGACAAAACCACGAGAAAAGGGCATATTCTAACAGCGTATGTTCTCCTGGCCGCAAATGTTTCTGGCTGCTTGGATGTCC
The DNA here is from genome assembly GCA_963573305.1 of Pyrrhosoma nymphula. NCBI lineage: Eukaryota > Metazoa > Arthropoda > Insecta > Odonata > Coenagrionidae > Pyrrhosoma > Pyrrhosoma nymphula. The sequence continues at coordinate 91,480,219 of OY754332.1, read as the reverse complement.
TTCTTGAAGCACTGCAGCACGAAATGTTTCCTTATTCTTCAGAATTGTAAATAAGGTTGAGGAAAATATGCCAAATCGCCTCCCTATCTCGCTTTTGGACCCATCGCCACTTTCGCATAAATTGGTAATTCGTATTTTAGTTTTCAAATCCTACAACTTTCGTTTCCCAGCCATGATGTTGTATCAGTCGGACTGAACTTGATAAAAAAGCGGAAGGATGACAATAGAACAATGAAATAAACGGACTTAAAAGGAATTTATTTGTGTGAATAAGTACATGCCGTGAATGTCCGAAATGTGCAATTAAACGTCAAATTGTGCGGAAACAATACTGCTAGACGTATAATTTCAATGACAGAGGACATGAGCACAAGTTGGTGCAGGTTTGCCGAGACTGAAGCAGGCATTTGCTACTCATAATAGTAAACAACCCCAGGGGAGGCTGGTTGTTGTCCTCGCTAATACCGATTTATTTTACATGCAAATCATAGGGTTTTAAATCGTTCCTTGGCCATCCCTTGCAAATTCGAGCTTCTCGTTATATGCCCTACACGTTATATGGGGCTTCTACTGTACTAGAGACACAACATAAGGTCCTTGGAAAGCCAATCTCAGTAAACATCCTTGTGGTCACGACTTGTGACAATGTATGGGGGTATGCTTCATGTGACATCTACACTTCCACTGTATACCATGTCTTATTTTTACTCAGACTGTGGTGGTGGGGGGTAGAAGTTTTTTAATTTTTGTGACATCATTTAAGGGGGGGGACACTATTTGTGACCAACTGTGACAGGGGAGGGGGTCTAGTTTGGTCCAAAATTATGTGACATCATTTATGGACAGCCCCTTAATAGACATATACAGATTTCAGCGTATATAAGAGTTAAATGGGATAAAAAAATTTTTTTTACAGTTATCCTGTAAATGTGATACATATTGATGTAAAAAAACTTGCCAAAGTGAACATGATGAAAGACAGTGAGAGAATACATGAAGGATTTATGAAGTAAGTACAAAAAAAGAGGCAATTTATGAGTAATTTCTAGGGTCTGGATGAAGTTAGTTTCACAATGGAGACAAAAATATTTTTGGGTCATAGATGCTTCCCTCTGCTGCAAGTCTATCTTAAACATGAACAATTTTGCACAAAATTCATCCACTACTGTACATGGATATTGAAGTGTCCAAGGAGTTAAGAAATTCTCGAATATTCATGTAAGTGTCATTGAGAAAGCTGTCAGGGAAGTAAGTATTAATAAAGACCAAATGTGGCATGTAATGAAGAGTTCGATACTAAAGAAAATAAAATGAAATACCAATAATGAGCCTAAACATTGATGACTTGCACTGGGAATAAAACAGCCCAAACCTTAACTACATGATCAATCCTAGTACAGCTCTTACTTGTGCTGAATTTATACAATAACAATGAAAAATTGTTACCATGTAGTTAAAATATTCCAACCTCACCCTTATTACAAAATCCTCCTTGTAGTATCTCAATATTTTGCATCATGTTGATTCTCTTACCTTCATAAGTATTAACAGCTTCTAAATTCATCACATGCCTGATAATGTGATACTCATCAGAGATTCCATTTCCTCCCAGCATATCACGTGCATTCCTAGCTATTTCAATAGCCTTCCCACATGAATTCCTTTTAATCAATGATATCATCTCTGGAGCAGCCCTGGAAAAGAAAATTTAATGATTCAAAACTTGAGCAGTTACTTTATACACTGACATTATTTATTTAGAGGAAGTCGTCCACACATACCACTGCTTCCATTTGCGAGAGCTCTCAGATCAAACATAATATGTAATGCCATAAGAATATTTAAAAAAATAACTAAAGAAAACAACTGCTGCACAAATAAGAGAAATCCATTGCTTATTCACAAAAGGAACAATGTCAGGGATAACTTGGTGAAATTTCTCCATGATGGAAAAAGAACAAACTTTGCTAATTTCACTCATAAGTTATTTCTTCACAACCCAGGTTTCGACAGATTATGTCATCTTCAGGTCACCTGAAGATGACATAAACTGTCATCTGGAACAGATCTGAAAACTGCCATCATAAACTGTCACCTAAAGATGACATAAACTGTCATCTGAAACAGATCTGAAAACTGCCATCATAAACTTTCACCTGAGGATGACATAAACTCTCAAAATCTGGGTTGTGAATAAAAAACTTACTTATGCTTACTCATATATATTGGTCGGGCTCCAGGCATCACGAAGGCAGACCACATGCTGTGGGAAACTCCAAAAAGAACCCTTTTGGTTTTATACATAGTGTTCACTTACTTTTGTGTACCTCACAAAATTCCCCAGTGACAAAGTGTCTATTTTTCCAATGCTTGCCCCTTTCCAACCCCCCAACCGGGACCAAGACGGGGATTATCCTTAACGGGTCCCCAGTGATGAGTCGATCTATGGATGCCTTGCTTATTAAGTGGACAGAATTCTCAGACAGGCCATATCCCAATTTAGACCCTCCTTCAAATGATTTTTACACTCCTTCACCATGTGCTGCTACTATTGTAATGACATTATTGACTCTAGTCCACCAACTTCGCTACAATCTTTCATTTCATTTGGGTCTTCCCACCCATTACCCGACAAGATTGTAGTGCGTATATCACATCACAAGCCTCTTGTAGCCAGTCACTTCGAGTTCGTTTATTGTGTGAGGATAATTACCTTGAGCAGCATACTGTAGTTTTTACTACGCAAAGCTTGGTACAATGGCGCTGCAAAAAAAGTTTACGAGGTGTGGAGTGGAGTGCCTGATTTTTGGTGCACCCAAAAAGTTAACAGGTGATGTTTTCCCTACTTATACGGAGATGATGAAAATGTTTTTGTACTCCTGGTTAATAAAAGAAGAAAGTGGAATTACTGATTAATCAGTGCCGGGAATCACAGAAACCGTGGGATATGCCAAAGGAGATATTTGGAAGACATCTACTATACCAGTTATTGGACATAGGCAAATAGTGCGACGGATTATTCAATATGTACCATGGAAAATACCGTACCTAGTATTCTTCGATCTGTCAACAAGAAGTCTTTCATTGATCTCAAACAAGACTTCCTTCATCAAGCGTTTCAGCTCTTTGACGTTTCAGCATGTAAATGCTCTATTAAAACTGATTGCGTTTGCGATAATGCCACTAAGGTGTCTGTTTTAGAGCGTGAATTCCTTCAGGACCAGAGGACTGAAAGGAAAATAGTTATTGGTGGAGTTGATGTCCAGGAGACTAAGAGGAAGTGGAAAAGGTTAGAAAGAAAAATATGATTTTTTTGTTCCACGCTATCTGAGCAGCAAGTTCATGAAATTTAGAAATATTCAACTGGAGCAATATCAGCAGATGATAAATCACACAACCCAAATGATGCCGAAAATTTTATTGCAAAAAAGGTGGGTATGCCTCTGAAGAATTTAAATTTGCCAAAATTTGCATTTTCCTGTGAACGATTCTGCACATCAAACCGAGCTGCTGCAGCACTTGAATTCGCACTAATAGCAGATATTAGGATAGTTTCTCAAGCAGGCAAGACACTTGTTGTAGACAAGAACAAAGTGAGGAGGGAATGGGAAAAATTGCGTTCCTCTCTTAAAATTCAAAAGAACGTGGGAGATTTTAATCTCCAAGCAATACACTTCGACGGAAGAAAAGACTACATACGTATGCAATAAGTCAAAATGAAAAAGAGTAGTAGAGGAACATATAACTCTCGTTGAAGAGCATGGTTCTCATTACTTAGGACATGTCACTCCCAGTGTGAGTAAAGCAGTGGGGTTGAAGGATGGAATTATGACATTTCTCACAGAAAAAAGAATAGACGTCAATGGACTTCGAGCTATAGGGTGTGATGGAACTGCATTAAATGCTGGCAGGCATACTGGAGTAATCAGGAGTATTGAAACACTACTTGGAAGGCCATTGCATTGGTTAATCTGTCTACTGCATTACAATGAACTCCCATTGAGGCACTTGCTTAATATATTTGATGGTCTAATTGTTGGCCCAAAAGCTTACTCCAGCCTAATTGGCCAGTCTTTGAGCAAATGTGACCTCATGTAAGTAGTTAAATTCTCAAAAATTAGTACCTCGATTCCTGCTATCAACGTAAAAGACTTGAGCAGCAATCAAAAATACCTATATGATATGGCACATGCTGTTTCATGTGGAGAATGCCCCTAGAGCCTTTTAGCGAGAAGTCGGGAACAATGCTTCATTCCAGATGGACCACAACAGCAAATAGCATTTTTTTATTATATGTTTCAACAAAGAACCCTTCAAAAGAACTGCAGATGTTGGTCACATTTGTGATGAAAGTATATGTCCCCATGTGGTTTGCAATAAAATTGAGGCCACTATGCACGGAAGGCCCAAAGCATATAATGAATATGATACATTTCATGAAATATCTGGATCGTGACATCAAATTACGTCTCAACTCAATTATTCAGGGAAATGCTTTTTTGCCCTCCCAGAGAATATTCTACTAGCAATGCTAGCCGATGAGCAAAGGCTAATCCGTGTCATTGCTGTTCAAATAATAATAAAATCAAGGGGAAATCATAAGAAAGATTTGAGGAAATTCAAACTGCCTACTTTGAATTTTGATGCACAAGACTACGTCAACTTAATTGACTGGGTAACAGTAGAGGTAACTGAACCAACCTTAACAGCTAGCCATACGAGTAAGATTTGGGAGAGTTTCTAGAGGAAGGGGCTTTGTTTCCTTCATTCCCCTGCCACACACAAGCAGTGGAGAGGATGGTGCAAATAATGATGGGAGTTTCCAAATCCATGTGCAATCTTGAAAGCAGGCATGGATGGGTATTATCATGCATTAGATACCACCAAATTTAACCAAAATTTGAACATAAAGCACAATATAAGGCACCGTAACAATGTACGTGAAATTATACGCACGTGCCTTATGGAAGGGTGGTTGGGGGGACGGGTGTAACTCAAATAATAGCCACCTCCTTGTGGTGAGTTCTGGGAAGTTTCTCTACGAAACTAGCGAATAGCTACTTAGAGAAGCACTTGGTGATCAAACTGTACTCACATGCTACATTAATGAACTAAATATTTTTTGAATCATAATAAATCATAAGATGCATATTTATTTGTCAAAACTAACATTAATGTCAAACTATATAATTTTGTAAGTTTTTTCACAGATTACTTTATGCGACATGATGACAGAGATACTTTTAAAGGAATAATATTTTAAAAAGTAGGAAAATTATGGAAGTTACGGCTTCCAAATGGCAAATGTGAAGTGATGTCCTATGACGTTAAGGATAATCCCCGTCTCGGTCATTCCTTCCCCACCTCTCCCACTCAACATGTCTATCATCTCTGACTCACTGCAAACATGCTATAACAACTATCTCTTAAAGGATATGCATTGCTAGGTGAATGAAACTCATTGAATCATCTTTGTGGTGAGCATTGAATATCGGGCATGTATTAATTTGTCAAAATTAACGTTAATGTCAAACTATATAATTTTGTAGGTTTTTTCCACGGATAACTTTATGCAAAATGATTACTTAGATATTTGTAAAGGAATAAAATTTTTAAAAAGTAGGAAAATCATGAAAATTACAGCTTCCAAAAGGCAAAATGTGAAGTGATGTCCTAAGTTGGCGGAATTTTTTGTTGTGTGCGGGTTGCCCATGCTCAAAAGTTGTTGACCATAAAGTTGTTGACCCCAGGCATTGTAGAACCATAGATTTCGTCAAATTATTTTAAAATTTCAGAAATTTAAAACAGAGCAATAAATTCATTGTTAATACGTACTAAAATGTCGGTTTTGTAAACACCTCAGTCTTCATGGGCGTTTATTTCCCATTTGCACCTGTATTTTCCTAAATTTTAAACTTTAGGGCTCGGGCGGCAGTGGTTAATATTATACAAGGACGAAAACATTTTGCATATGAGATCCTCATATCAGTACACAACTTTCCCGCATGGGGCAAATTTGATTAGGAAAAAAAAATTTTTTCTCCCCACCGTAATGCACATGATACTTTAGTGGTTTATTCAATATTTATCCATAAAAATATTCATCATTGTACTTAGATATGATGCAAAAATCATTTCCATTCTATTCAAAGAATGATCAAAATATATTCCTTCTAATATTTGTAAATTGTAATACCGTAAGCTAAAGATAAATTGAACCAGCGCAGGAATCAAAAGGACAAGTTTTCCAATGATTCACTAGATCAGATTGATATGCGTGGAGAATTTCCCATGCTTCAGGGAAGCATGATCACAGGGGGTACATGGTAAGAATGCACACATTGTGGTGTGGGATGCATCCAGAACACGACTATCTGTTGCAGCAGAACTTGCACAGTTATGCCAATTACCTTAAAAATAATGCTGCACTCCACCAACTTCAAAGCCTGAGTAAAACAGCCACCGGTCAAACCACCCTCCCTAATACAGGCAAACTCCCCACCAGCTGACATGAGTGCTTCAAGTACCTATCAGAATATCCCTGTAGCGAATATTTGAGAATATACTACGAATATTCTATTATGGTTTGAACGGAAATATCCCCATTGGGAATATTTGAGAATATACTGAGAATATTCTATTATGATTCGCATTGGAATATCCCCGTTAGGTATATTTGAGAATAATGTAGGAATATTTAGAAATCGCTCATGTTAGAATATCACCAACGGGAATTATATATTCCCACTCCCAAGGCTGTATCCTTAACCCTTTTAATGCCGGCGGGCCGATATATCGGCCCACATTGGATGTGCAAAAACTGCCACGGGCCAATTTATCGGCCCGACTTTAAACACCTGAATATATTGGCCTTCCTTTAAACACCTGAAGAGAGCCTTGGCATTCTTCGCACATCCTACCCGAAATGGGCTGGCAGTAAAAGGGTTAATTAAGAACAGAAGAATAACTTAATAAAAGATTTTAAAATGTGCACAGATCGCGTAAACTATGGGTTACATATATTTATTGCGTACACCTAATGCCTATTTTAACTTAATACACATATGGTTCCTTTGAAGCCATAACCGTATAAATACCCATTTTGTAAAAATTTACTGTTTATCCTTTTTTTATTTTCATGAAATTATTTTTTATAATATATACAAACATGTTTAGCCTGTAGTTCATCCTTCAACCAAAAATTTGGCATAAATGGAAAGCTTGCAAAATAATCGGAGAGACTTGGATTCTGCCAGTAAACAGTACCTGTTTTTAGGCGTATTTCATGGAGGAGTCAAGTTTAAAATTTATTGTCTTAAAAATGCAACGTATTATTGCCACCAAATTTTAAAAACTGATAGATGATATTTTTGTTTTTGTATATAATAAGTTTTAGAATTATACCTTATAAGAAAAAGTTTTTGTTGTGAGTTTTATAAACAAACTTTTCCTCCGGAGTGGGATGTCGTAGAACAGCGTTCTTGGCTACGCTGTCATAAGCGAAGAATGAGTAATTTATTTTTTTAAGCCAATATAAGGCAAAATATGTAGCTGATTTTATATTGATTGATATTTATAACATTTTAGTGAGGCTGCACTCGGTGGCGATCCGCCTCGACTACCCTTGCAGCCTTGCTGCGACCGTGCATCGGTGGGCCGGACCGAGCATCACGCTCGGCTCAGCATGGCTCCATTGGCTTTTATAAGTAATATTTTAAAAGTTTTCCATCAGCGTTTCAAATAAGGGCTTTGGACCTCCAACAGATGCTTAAAAAATTTTATATATATATTTCTTCAATTTTTTTGTGGATTTCTATTTTTAATGATTTTTACATATCTTTTCAGGGCATAAAACTACTTTTATTCGTAGAAATCTGATAAGCCATCATTTACATCAAAGTCGTCTGGGTTGCTTTCAGAATCAGAGCTCTCTAAATTTTTAACAACTGGCTGCTCTTCTGGAAGTAGCTCACTCAGGTGATCATTTTCCCAATAGTTTTCTTCAATTTTTCTACCGTGTTTAATACAGATTTTCCACAACTCAGGCATGACAGAGCGTAAGACTGATTGACATAGATCCCTATTCACTCCTTCGGCATTTCCTTTTTCCTCCAAATTTGCTCTATTTGATTTTGCAATATTATTTTTCACATATGCCCAAAGTAGTTCAATGGCATTCAATTCTCAGTGTGAAACTGGCAGCCAAATCGGTTCCACGTCTTCTCTCAGGTCTTTGGTAATTAAATCGAGTTTCCTCTTGTGGGTTCCAAAGTAAGGTCAAGCTAGGTTAATTTATGATTTCTTTGTCATAAGGATTGAAAATTAGATGTGTATGGCGGAAGAGGGATGTCCTTTTTATTAATCCAATCGATGATTGGTTCTTTTTTCCAAGCCAATGTTGGATTATTTGTGTCAGGGTCTAACATAGTATGGTACGGGGACTGATCAATGACAACTGCAGAATTGAAGTCACCCCTCTCGGCACCCATCTCTAGTCAGAATATGTCGAAACCATTCCCCAAAATGGTGGGCATTCATTTCCTTGTGGTAATCTCCAGTTCCATTTTTCCCACAGCTCAGCGCCCTCCAAAAATCCATCCTCACTTCCTATGTGCACAATTATTACACGTATTCCTGCACCTGATGGAGTCTTAAATCCACCTCTCCAACCGAAAAGTTCTTGAAGATGGCAGTTGCTTATTTTTTATTTTTTCTCAGATTTTCGATTTCTACCTCTTCCACTACCACTTCCACTACCACTTCCACTACCATTTCCGCTTCCATATACTCGCCACTGGCATGGGATGAGTACGAAAGGTGCATTATTCAATCTGCACGTCCCTCTTTCTGAGCCTCGAATTATCACGAAAATATATGCTAAAAAAACGTGAAATTCAAAGCTCATAATTTAAAATTGAACCAATTGTTTGCACATAAAAATATCACCCCTCGAAAATGTTTTCCCAGAATACTTTGCAAGGACAGTTGTGTGCAGGGTTGCCACCTGTCCTCTTTTAGAGAGGGCATCCTCTTTTTCAACGCTTGTCCTTTCTCCTCCGTTGTCCTCAAAAAGGACAAGGACAGTCCTCTTTTTACCACTTCAAAAGAGGACACAAAAGCTATTAAGTAAAAATGGATAAAAACATTTCCTCTGAAAATCCATTTTTTAAATCAAAAATTCAACCTCTCATTTTGTTATTGGTATTTAGTAATCAGAAATTATTCAGGTGTTCATTTTTTTATTGGTGTGAATTCGGGATATGAAGACCAGAAGCTGGCAGTAACAAATAAAAAACTAAATAATATTGTAAAAATGGGCAATAATTTCCATCAAAATGTGTCATTTTAATTGTATGTTTTTTCGTTCGGGGGCGGTCGCAGGTGTCAACCCTGAACCCCCAGCAATAGAAAAAAAATCTGTTGCCCTGCCCCCCTCTCAGAATATATTATAGATCATGGTCATGCACTCTATTAAGATTGACATGTTCCCATTTTCTTATGGTATGGAAATAAAAATGCATTAAAAATCATTTTGCCCCTTTTTCGAAAAATTTGCGGGCTTTTCTGGGTGGCTCGCCCCCCAGAACCCTCCGGTAAAGTAGTTCAGCCTGGTGTCCTTCTTTCACATTTTGAAGAGGTGGCAACCCTGGTTGTTCACTAAAAATTGAGCCTGACATTATCGGTTTCTACAGAGTGAAATAGAGTAATCCAGTTTTGATCCAGAATATATTGCACCATTTCAATTATAATTTGGATTGCGATATTTCACGGAATTCTAGATTTCAAAAACCGTTAAAAATTTGATAAGTTTTTTCGTAGGGACCAGAAAAAATAGCATCTATTTTTTTTAAATTAACATATAATTTTTAATTAAATTAGCATATATTTTCCTGAAATTAGCATATATTTTTTATCATCGAATAACCATGAATTTATCTATAAATTCTTAAGCAATTGTTTGCAGAATATGCAAATATACCATTACTTCAATAAATAAGTTCGTTTAAACTCATGCAACCCCTTTTATGACAAATTAATCTGTCACTTTGACAATTTTTTATAACATAAAAGAAATGAAGAGTTCAAAAAATTGTCATAAAGTTTAAGACTGATTTATTTTAGAAATGAATACGACTTCATGCTAATACTCACCGATCATGTCAAGGATTTTTTCCACCTTCAAGCACATAGAAAGCAAGCCAGTCTTAGGAAAGCGGAACTTGTGCAAGTAAAAAGAAGGGAGACATTAAATGCCCGGTTATTTACAGTGTCAGTGGGCTTGGAATCAAATCAATTGGATTTTACTGTTTTTTTAATAATTGTATGTATAAGTTACTATCTTGCTTATAATTGAAAATGCTGTCAAGACTTCCAACCTGCATAATCTAGAAAATCTCACAGTTTCAATTTTCTGTGAATTGCCGGTGTAAATAATTTTACACATTATTTTTTATATGCTACTTTTTTATGATGCTATTATCTATGCTATTATCTACTACTTTATAATGCTATTTTTTAGCATTGAATTTCTTGTTATCTTTCTTTTTTCATTTCTTTTTCTCATTTATGAGTTGTACTATGGGGGAAAAAAGTTTCCCAACAAACGGAGCGTCGCCACTATCGCTCTCGGGGGAAAATCGCTTTCCTTTCTGATGGCATGTTATTCTTAGGTCTCGGCCACGAGGAGGGAAATTCAAACACAGTAAGGTGATGGACTAATCGTCCGAATCGGTGATGGATTCCCAGCTGCTCGCACGACCCGAGTGGGTTTCGCGCTGGCCCCAAGAACGGAGGTTCATTAGATAACCTTGAATGCATTTGAAACTTTTCTTTGAATTCTCTCGTACGGCTCAACTAAAACCAGGTAGTGATAAAGATAAGACCACAGGAAGCTTATCGCTAAAAGACGAATGGCAGTTGATCCGTAGGTTAGGTGGAATGTGGATTTGAAAGCATTTGCTTTTGAAGACACTATTTCTCTGTGATAACTTCCAGGGATATTCAAAACATTCCATTAAGTCAGGAGAGAGGGGATAAATCGATGAGACAGTTGAGGTAGTCTCAACTTCACTCAAATATCGAGGGCAATGGATTGGAATAGAAACACAGTATATTGCTGGCGAAAATGCTAGAGGGAGGGGATGAGATGATGACAATACGACAAAGAAGCGAAGACTAAGATGCACGTCTCGAAATGATGATGGCAGCGTTCGTTAGCATCCTGCTGACAACTCTCTTACTATTGGCGGGGTGGCCGTGATAAAGAGGACATTAAACTTAAAAGCATCTGTATGATTAGAAACCGCCTCCATGAAGCCGGTATGAGAAGTTCCAGTCCAGTAAGAAAGCCAGAAATTAGCGAAACTAATTAAACGGCGAGGTTAGAATTCGGTCATTCGTAACGGGATCATATTAAAATATCGTAACTTTCATCAATTACACTGGTCAACAAAAAAAATATTTTTTTCTGTCCTAGACATGTTGTTGGGTGATTCTAGAGGTATTTTTCGTGCTGATTCCGAATCTGGGCTCAGATGTTTTCTATCACGTCTAGTTTCCTAAGGACAACCGAATTAAATGTGGGTTCAAGGGGGTTTCAGCAAATAAATCGTGAATTAAAACAATGTGAAGAAATGGGTACTTACTTAGGATTTTCTCGCATATTTAGCATCTGGCAAGTCCCTTTTCAGTGTCCAGCAGTAATCTGCTAACATGTTGCTGAACTTTCCTTGGTACCGTTTTTCCATGTGTTTAAATATCCTGGTGGAAACGCTCACCGTGTTCATTTCTAACGGCACCAAGGTTTGGTGGGAGAAAGTCCAGGTGTGAGTCGAGAAAGTGAATTTTTAAAGACATATTGCAGCCCATTTTTTGGTACGATTTATTTAGATTAGCCACCAGATCGCGATAATTCTCAGCCATGATATTTCCTAGAAAATGTTCAACAACATTTTTGAATGCGTTCCACGCGGTTTTTTCCGTTCAACTTGATTGCTGTTGAAATTCCGAATCCTTCAGCACTTCCCTAATCTGAGACCCAATAAAAATTCCTTCTTTGATCTTTGCCTCACTGATTTTAGGGAATTTTTGTTTCAAATAAGTAAAACCAGCACCATTTTTTGTCCATGGCTTTCACAAATTTTTTAAAAAGTCCAAATTTAATATGTAGAGGTGGAAAAAGAACATTTTTCGGATCGAATAAAGGCTGAAAAAGGACATTTTTGGATCCAGGAACGAGTGCTTTACGTTCTGGCCAATCTTTTATAAAGTAATGATTTTTTCTGTCTCTGCTATCCCACTCGCAGATGAAGCAAAAATATTTCGTTTAGCCAAGTTGTAAGCCGAGTAAAATTGCAATTACTTTTAAGTCGCCACAAATTTTCCACTTATATTTTTCGTAGTGAATTTTTTCTAAAAGCAACTGCATATTCTCGTAAGATTCTTTCATGTCAGTTCCATGAGCTAACGGTATCTAGGGGAGTTCATTTCCATGATAAAAGAGAACAGCCTTTAAACTTACCTTGGAGGAATCAATGAACAAACGCCAATCATCTGTGTTGTATTCAAAATTAAGAGTATCCATAACAGAGAGAACATCATTGCAAAAAATAAGGGTGTTTTCTTGAGAAAAAATAATTTAAATTCGTCATGGCGAGATCGATGCATAGAAATTTTCGTATTTGGATCCGGAAATTTCCAACCCTTTAATCGTGATCCTAAGATTTCACTCTGCTTTTTGGACAAATTTAAATCGCGCACTAGATCATTTAAATCCTCTTGCGTTATAAAATGAGGTAAATACATCAGATGTACTCGGTCCGAAATTTGGGACCTTCGAGTTTTCTAACCATTCATTCTCACATTCTTGATTATTTTCTGGATCTTCGCTAAGATTAACATTTTCCGGTGTTTCTGCCACTGGTGAATTTTCGGAGTGAGGGTCCGGTCGTATCGCTGATTCATTCAGTTGGCAGATAATTTGACCAACATTGCATCTACCAAGAGTTTATTTATTCTCTTTGCGTTTATTTAAAATGAGTTACTTCAAATTACTGTAAAAATATTAATTTACGAATACTACGGTATTAAAAAAAGTAACTTCCATCTTGCATAAATGCCTTAAATATTTTTTTGATATGCTGGAATTTAATATAACTCCAGTTACATAATCTAAAGTGGTTTCGTACTCCATCTAGAAGCTTAAATAGTTCAACATTTCAAAAAGACAATCAATCATAAGCAAAATGTAATATCTATTTTACTTACTGTTTTTTGTCTTTTTATCAACATTTACATACTACCCCGCAAGCCGCCTCAATGGGCGTGTGGCGGGGGGTGTTAGGACACCAGCCGTTTACATATAAAAAGGATACTCTCTAATGAAATTACGCCTAGCATTTATTAAAGTCCCTTATTGTTCGGGGGAAAAACGAATTCCCGTACCTATCCGTTCGGCAAAATATCTCTCTTAATTTATCGTTTCTGTCGGACCTGGAACTATAGTGGGGTTCTAATATGATGTTCTCCTTGTCGCTCTTAAAGATATCTATTCTTAATTGCTCAAGTAATCTAAGCCTAGCGCGCAGCCTCCGAGTCTAGTTTATTTGTGTATTTATTAATTCATTAAAACATATTTGCGCATAAAAAGCTTATTTATTTGCCTATTCATTGAAAATCTACCACCATTCTTGAAATGTGCATTGAACATACGTTTGTATTCACGATTAAAAGAAGAAACTCTTATTCAATGCGGTGTTCTTTAAATATCGCAGGTTGTAAGGATAGTAGACAGCGGGTGAACCCCAGGACCTTGCTATAGTGCGAGAATTGGAGCGAAGCCAAGAAGAAAAGGAGAGGAAAGGTAAAGAATGCAGAGGAAGCTATGACGATAACGAGAGCGTTCAATGGGTTCAATGATACGTGTGAAATGCATACATTGGTGTCTAATGCGCCTCAATTTGGATGTCAGCGCGAATAACACTCGGGGAAGGCAAGCGGCCAGTAATCCGTCACTGGCTTCGACGATGAGTCCATCACATTACTGTGTTCGAAGTTCCCTCGTCGTTGCCTTGGAATAGTATGCCATAAGAGAGAAGGCCTATTTTTCTCCAGAGCGCTAGTGGCGACGCTCCGTTTGTTGGGAAACTTTTTTCCCCCATAGTACATGTAGTGCAACTTTTGATATGTTTTCTAAGTAATGTGTCCTTGTAAATGTGTGCGTGATTATTTATGAAAACAATATAAATAATTCATTATGTAAATAATTGTTTTATTTACTGATGTATATAATAAAATATTACATAAAGTACCTACAAATTAATGCTATAATAATGAAAAATTCAAATTATGATATAATTACTATGTTTACACTGATTTCAGAAGGAAGAATGTATCTAAAAATGTAAGTTTTGTACAAAAACGTTTGAAATAAACATGTGTAATAGATTTTTGTTCAATATGAATGTTTAGAACTCCATTGTTACTTATTATTTTATTATTTAAAGCATATTTCATTCTTTATATTTCAATTTTTACATATTTGTTACAGCCCCTGGGAGTTAGTTTTATTAGGAGGAGGATTAATCTGTTTTTAGAATTCTCCCATAGTCCATTTACTCATGGTAAAAATGACAGAAAATTCTTTAGTAAGGTAATTTTTTAGAGTAAGGAAGCTTATTGCCATTGTTTTTTGGAGCCTTGCTATATGCCGTCAACCCTCAAAATGATGAACGGGAATATTATTAAGTTTCCATGAATGGGAAAATAATTTTTATTTACGTAAGAACTCCGAACTCAAACTTTTTCTTCTTCTCTGAGCTGTATATATGAAGAATAGATCCTTATCGAGGGGCGTGCGTGCCTGGGCTCGGCATTCCAAGTTGTCCTGGTGTGTACCACCGGTGGTACACGACGGCCTTGAAGCCGATCTCCCATGCACCACCGGTGGGTCACGACGCCTGTGAGGAGAGACGGCCGTGACCTATTGCGAGAACGTGTTAAAGACGGGCCTTCATCACACTTCCACGAGTAAACAGTGAAGATAGGAAATTTCACCGGCCTGCACTTCTGTTTACTGACAAAGGTGAAACGAAATGCACATCACGCTCCTCTGCTCATTGCGCAGTATAATCAATTCACATATGCATATATTATTATGTTTTTAATTGAAAATAGGCTCATTTTTTGCGTTCATGTGATAATAATTATAATTTTTATGGGTAAAAACGGGATACTTCACAAATAAAAACATTAAAAGATATTTTTATTGCCATTTCCTACTAGTTTTTTGTATTCATAACCTCATTTCGCGTATTTAATAATTTTGCAGATATTTCTTTTGTCCTTAATTTTCGCAGAAATTTTGCGTTTATCACAACATACGATTTTTTCCTGTCCCTATATATTGTAACCGATGCAGTTTGGCCGGTTCCATAGGAGGAGATGAATGGGTCGCTCGAGGGAAAGAGAGCCTCATTTTTTGTGTTTTGTATTAGATATGCTGGTTTGAATGTGTGAGTGAATGGATTAGGTGTGATTCATCCTCCCCACCCCCCAATTCCCCGTTTTCCAACCCCGTGCTTCCTCCCGTGTGTCCTTGAGTGTTTCGTGAAGAAAGAAGAGGGTCCCCTCCCCTTCCCCCGACCAAGAACAAGGACGTAATTCGGCGGTCTATGGGACCCAAGTTCCCCCCTCCCAAGTATAGAAGAAACCACCTGTCCCCAGCGATGATGCGGCTCGAAAGAACACGACCCTTCCCATACTTTCCCCACTTCCCCCCCCCAGAAAACCACCCTTCCGCGGGGTATATAATAGCAGTGCGCAAGCCACCTGGGCTGGTTATCCGGAGCTTGTTACCCTGTTATGCTGTGAGCCTATTATGCTGGAAAAATGCCTGTCCGAGAGTGTAGCCTGGAGAGACAAGATTTGGAGTGGCATAGGAGGTTGGACCCGAGAAGAAGCGGGCGGAGCGGAAACAGGAGAATGACTGGGAGTTTTCCACCGCCGAGGGAAGGTCACCCCACGCACTCCACTAGAAACTCTCTCAGCCACAGAGACGGCGGAAGGCGCAACAACCCGTGAGGAAGAGACACCAGAGGAATTAAGCCCACAGCAGGGACAGAGAGCCAGAACCCCTGATAAGTAGAATTGCCATACCACAAACCCCGAATTTTGCCCCCGAAAAGAAGATTTCGATTGAGAGTCCCCCCCCATCAGCGCTTTCCACGGGCCCCAAATCATCCTTCATCCTCGAGTTTAGAAGAGACCCCCCTCCCCAGTGATGAAGAGCCGCCGCATCACGTCTTTCATTCATTCTGATTCCCTCCCTCCTCTTTTCCCGATGTGTGATTGCGGGTGAGTTTTAGCATTATAAGGACAGGGTGTGTTTTTTTTCTATTGATGTTTTATCGTGTTTCATTTTTTGAGTGTATCCAACATAGATTGTCGACAGGTTTTTTTGAAGGTGTTAACACCTCGCAGAGAGATCGGTCTGCGAACCGATTAGAAGGGAAGTTATTTTTCATTTATTTTTCATGTTTGTTCAATTATTCATTTTATTTTCATTGATCAGTTCCGCCAACACCGGTGAGAGTGGGCGATATTGTGTACCATTCCATGTGTTTCGTTTTTTTTATCTCATTAAATATATGTCTAACAAAGGATTTGTCACGGCTCTCATTCCTTCTAGCCCTCCAGTCATTGCGAGGCACCCCATACTTTCCCTTCACACACCCCCCCCTTTTCTTGTTCCCTTTCCATTCCCGATCCAGGTGCCCGGGATCACCCGCACGTCCCCCACCCTTTCCCCATATTTGCCCTTGCACCTCAAATAAACCCTCCCATATTCCCCCTTCCCCCTGTGTGCGAGGTCACAATATACATTACTGAATACTCATATAAAATAAAATAATCATACAAAACGAAAGGAGCTCCAGGGACGGAGGCTCAAGATAGGCTTTTGTTTTCTGTGGCTGCTTGCAGCAGCTGTGAGCAAGGGATCTTGGCACATCTGAACTTTGCAGATCTCCCTTTCCTTCTCGCTCACACATCACAAGAAAAAGAACCCTACCCTTTCCCTCGGAAATAATCCCTTTTGCAGGTCAACATTTTCCTTCCGTGGGTATTTTCCCTTGCCCAACTACCGGCAGGAAGGGTCCTTGTTTCGCTTGCAGAGTTTATTGCTCCCCCGCTCAGGGGTGCGTAGTTCGGGTGCGTTGTCACATCGCCGTCAACTCAGGATTTTTTGGCACTGAAGTGGTACTAATATTTTTAAACAAAACTGTACCACAGGAAATGAGTTGGCACTGATGTGACAACATGGCCGCAACACACCTTTGCACGGGAGAGGAATACATGCTCGGACTCTTACTCCCCACTGCTGTCCGGGGACCTATTGAATGAAATTTTTGACCTGCCAAGGGTATTTTTATGAGGGATGTGAGGTTGGGCCTCTGGCTCACACACAAGTGAGAAACAATGAGATGGAGATCCTTGAGGTTCGGAGGCGTGGAGAGGCAGACACCTCGCCGGCCAGCTTTGGTTTACAGGGTCTGCCTGTTCTCGCCCAAAACTCCCACCCTGCTTTTTAGGCGAGAGTCACCGATGGGGACAGAGGGGAGGGACGAGAGGTGACTGGCTAGAAGTGATCACATTGAGGGGAAAGCGAGAGGCAAAGGGGGAGAGGGGAGGAGTATTCGTCCTGGACAGACTCTGTCGTCAGCGACATCAACATCATCTGTGGAAGAATAGTTGAAGGAAAAAAAGGTATACCAATTCTCCCGTAAGGGCTAGTATCTCTCTGTGTTACTCTGTGATGTTACCTAACACCTATTAATTTAACATTTCTCATTCTGACTAACTACAAAAACTTGCAAATTGAGGACTCGTGAGAGGACTTACAAGAGCATTTGAACCACCCAGAATAAATAGGCAACTGTACAACCAATAGCCACTCCCCGGATTTCCGCATCTCCTGTCCTTCGACAGTTTCAAAATGGTAGCATTGTATCACGGAATTATGATATACTATTTAAATATAAAAAAATAATTTATTTTTAAAAATTACTACACTTTCCCATTGCTGAAAATTTTCAACCTGACCTCAGGACTGATTTTACATCTATCACAAAGCTTCATACAACAAGGCACTTACTTATTTTCATCTTTCAGACGTCCAACACGAAGGCATGCTTGCAAACCAATTGCAATTTCAGTCATCATATCTGCCATCTTCTTTTGAATCAGCTGGTTTGCAGCTAAAGGTTTCTTGAACTGTTTCCGCTCAAGGGTATACTGTCTTGCTGCAGATAAACAAAATTCAGCAGCACCAAAGGCACCCCATGCAATACCATAACGTGCATTGTTTAGGCAACCAAATGGCCCCTAATCACAAAAAAAACAATGGATTTAGGTATGCACTACATATTTTCTTTAAAATTAATAACTTTAAAAACTCTAACCTTCAATCCTTCAACATTTGGCAGCAAATTTTCTTCTGGCACACGAACGTCATCCATTAATATCATCCCGGTTACAGAGGCCCGGAGAGAAAATTTCCCCTCAATTTTTGGAGTGCTAAGCCCTTTAAAGGATCTCTCAACAATGAATCCCCGTATTTTTCCATCATCACACTTAGCCCACACAATACAGACATCAGCAATCGGAGAATTAGTAATCCTGAAATATTGAAGGGCAAAGTTTCTTTAAATAAAGGATTTCCTTAGCCATATACAAGCCATACATTCAAAAATCACTCTCTAAATATAAAAAGATATCCGAAAATACATAACTAAACAGCGTAGATCCATAAATAAGCAAATACACAGACAAGTAAGAGACCATCTATTAGAATTTGCATATAAAATGAAACTTTTTCAATACCCCAAAAGCCCGGTTTACATAAGAAGCATTATGCAGAGCAAATTCGCAAGATTTTCTTGCACAAATATTTTTGAAATCATAAATATAAGTATAATGATATACTGACCACTTACTAATGGAGTAGGATAATCAAGTATTCGCTGCCTCATAAGCATCCACGAAATGATTAAATCAGCCTAGTCAGGGTGTTACAAGATATCGGTTTTCAAATTTACTGACTTTCCTGACTTTTCCCTGACTAAAATTTATATTTTTACAGACTTTTGAAAACTCAACAAAGAGCCATATTCTGCAATTCTACATGAGAAGGGTAAAAAATAATTCACACGAATGCATGACTAGAAGAGTATTTATTATAATCTTCAGAGAAAACAAAAAATCAGGAAAAATTTTCTGCAAAGTGCAGGAAGTAATAATTTATATTAAAGGAAAAATAAAATGTCATAAAGTGCCCATAGGTAGATCAACACTAAAACAATCTGCTTCATTACAGGAACATACTCTGCATAATAAAATCCATATTCACTAAAATGATCCTAATAAAATGTCCAAAATGTCCTATAGGACTGCCAAAAATCTTTACCTACACGACCCAAGTCAGCGCAATAAAATTAATTAACAAAACGAAAAATGAGTACAATTTAACCACAGCCTGTCAAATATTTTAGCTTCTCATCTATGGCATCACAGTTAAGTTGGGATCTAACATCAGCTTCACTCTTTTAGCCATTAATTCCTCAACTTCACATCCAACTCTCATGGCATCTTTTCTTTTCTGCTCCTTTTCCTCTTTGGACCTCTGCTTGAGTGCCTCTTCGTATTCTGAACTCGCACTAAGTACCCTGTAGATCATTTTATTATTAATGGTAATATTCTCAATACCACCGGCCAGGTTGACCGCATCATACACCAGCCTCTGCGCAACTAGCGACACATCCAATTGATTTTCAACACAATTTCCCTGAAAATTGAAAAGTCGCGCAAACAAATGCATTGCCATGGCTGATTGTCAAAATCATATGGATAAGGTCAACCAACAAATCAAACACTTCTGCCTTTTCAGCACAGTTCACCAATGGTGATCTACATAGGTCATGTCATGGTCATAATCCTTCGTACACTGCACAATATTGGGCTTCTCCATTAGACTTTTAAATTCAGCTTCAATCTTGTCACAAGCTCCAGCTAAGATTCAGTTATTCCTCTGGAGCAAACTAAGATAACTACCGATACCATTGTTAGCTGCGTCCCTAGACTTAGCATTCAACTCGGCTTCACAAAAAAAAATCACCTTGCAAAGTTTGTATTTCAGTGGGGACTTCTCTATAAGCTTGACAGGCATTGCCTTCACATAAGCCACACAATCTTTAAATTTTAACATGCCCTTCTTTGGCAAATTGGAAACCTTATTCAATTCGTCCACTACAGAAAAACTAAGAACAATGTCCTTAGCAGAAATTAAATTGCCCTCTTTGGATACATCTACATCACGTACATTTACTTTACTTTTCAATTATTCCTTTTTTTTAAAACCACATTACAAATCTCTGACTAGGGACAGCAGCAGCGTGCGAATGAATTTTTAATGCCATATTTAAGTATTTGAGCTTCAGTGCCCACCAGTATTTTCACATTTACTAACTCCGCATCCAATTTCCCTGACTTTTCCCTGATTTTACTGACTGGTTTTAAATTTCCTGACTTTTCCCTGACTCTACTGACCTGTAACAACCCTGCCAGTAAACACAAAAAGCAGCAGCAGCGCTGCACAAGGATGTCAAGGTTGCATGTCAAGGTTGCTACCTAGCCAGTGCGGAAGCTGGACACCGGATTGGCCGGGATCTTTGGGTAGAGGCGTTGAGGCATTACTTGTCACAAGTTCGCAGTTCAATCGCTGTAACCCCCAGCAATTATATATTGATAGATCATGATCTCCAAGCTTGTGAAGATGTAACACTAGAGCCGGCGACGGTAGATCCAGTGGCATGGCATTAAGGAAAGCAGCGACGAAGACTAAAATGAACAAGTCCTAATTTCTCCTAATAAAAATGAAGTTATGCTCACTCTCGATACATTACATCGATTCCGAATTGTTAACGATGTTGAATCCCAGTTCAGCATGAATTAATCCAAATCAGAGGCCATGGTGGAAGAAATGATGGAGCGAAGGAAAGTGCAAAAGCAACTGATTTTTTTGTTATAAGAGTGATTCTCTTGACAGAAGAGGTGGTGTTTTTCACAATATACATTCATTCGTTTGTCGTATTTATTCTTGAATTATTATTCACTGATTCCGTATTCTGAAACTGCCCCAATGGATCGGAAATTAAGGATATTCAAAATGAATATGCACGCCCATTCCCATATTCTTTTTCCGCCACCCGGTAATCCCCACCAGGAAAATTCACCCAGCTTTCCATCTCCGTTGCTGCAAAACCTTGGCTTACTCTCCCCATCACCTTTCTTTCTCACTTGCAACAAACCCTATCAAATGCCTCTCTTCCCTTCCACACTGGTCATATTTCCCTATCAAGTGACCCTCCATTTCCCCCCTCCCTGCTCTACAGGTGAGCACAAGCCATCCCGCTCACACCGAAGTCCCTATGCCGGCCCTCCAGGAGACCAGGCCCCTTCGCGTGCCCCCATCGTCCCACCCCTGAACACTAGGTCAGGATGCAATGCCCCACGCTATGCAGGCCCCCCATGCCAACTCTTGGACCCTTTAAGAAGTCCCTCCTATCTCAAGGAATCTGTATACGGCAATGGGTCTAACACAGTCAAAATATGGTTTTGTGGGCATAAATTGATTCATTGCTTAAGTCCCCACTCTCCAGAGGCATGTCCTCCCTCTCCGCTGATGCAGCAGGTTGAGGTAAGGGAGGAGGAAGATAAGATGTGACAAGAACATGAGATGTGACTATTTGGCATAAAGCCGATGATTCATTCGATGTTTATTCCTCATGCGCGTCCCTTGGCCATGACTCCCAGCGAGATCAACCTCCCAAGTGACGTACGATACTCCGAGACCATGAGTCTTGTAGCTATTTTTGTGAGAGGTTGAATGGAGTAACTCCCGCAATGATGGGGAAAGGAGGGAAAGACAGCTGATTCTGGCCTGGTATGTCGCCTGACCTGGAGCTGCAATGCTCAGACGAAATATCCTCGCTTGATCGTAAGCACAGGTAAAAGGATAAGCAAAAATGTCCCAAATTTTGATTCAATATATCGAATCTTTAACTTAACCCCTTCCCTGACGCGGGCGAGATATCTTGTCCCGAATGGTCGAGCAAATTCTGACGCGGACGATATATCTCGTCCTACTCTACTTTTTCTCTTCTTTAGCTGTTATGGACGAGATATTTTGCCCCCTTCGTAGTAATTTGATGCTTTGCTGCTAGATGTCATGTATGGACGCATATCTCTGTATTCTCACTTTTTTGAAGGCTTATCACTTGTATTATGGCATCAAAAAAAAAAGTTCTCGCACCAAAATTACCCACCGTATACCAAAATTTACGCACTATTTTTTCATCCAATATAAATGTTAGGAAACATTTTATGGTCATGAACATTCAATTTTATCAAGCGCTCTGCCTACTACTAGGCTTATTGTAAGTTTAGCTACTTGATATCCCAAAGTACAACAGTTGGAATCTTGCTTATGCAATTGATAACGCAATTTATATAATGATTGAAGGATTGTTTTTAGATTTGTATTATTTTTGTGCACGATTACTTATTATTCCCTATCTACTTATGAGAATTACATTTTATCAGTTCTAAAAAAAACTCATCTATTTTATTTATCTATCCTACCGGAATACTAGTGGAATTACGCTCCCTGGAAGCGATGGGGTCATAAGTTCTTTTCTGCATTATCACTAAATTGCATTCGATCTAGAAAACTCAAGTAACAATTGTTACTGAGTAAATCTTTGTGTTATAATATGACCAACAATGCATTCCTGATTTTTTTATTATGTTTACTTTGTAATACATATTTACCTATTAGTTGTGTATTATTTACTTATGTACGCTGTAGTTTTGGTATCCGTGTATGCTTCACCGACCGACCCCTGCCGGACGTTCGCCGCTTAGGCTTCATTCACGTACCCTTTCTGATGCTCCTTGTCTTTGGTTCTCCGAGGGGTCTCTACCACCCTTCCTTTGGTATTTCCCAAAATTACCCTCCCATACACTGACATCTGGCGTGTGTCACTGTACTGGGTGGTCACCCAGCAAGACACGGTTGGGCACGGAAGGGCATTGATGTCACTCGGGAGAGAAAGAACACGCGCAAGGGCAATAAACAGGCAGTCGGAAGTCTTTCGGATTTTCCGACCGTCTGCAGGTCTCTCATTGATCATCCTCTACAATTTTCTGCTAATCTTCTGTTACTCAGTCTATTTTTCCTCTTTCCCCAGGTTATTCACCTCTCAGACCCCTCTTACTCTTTTCCCCATCCTATTCTCTTCACTTGTGAAAATGGATTTTTATGATGCTACCTCTAGGAAAACGGATTACAGTAGGGAAAAGGGACGAAGATTTTTCTTTCATTTACTGATACTTCACTTTCGGCAAATATGTTTTGGTTCTCCTGCCATCGGCCTCTTTCTAGCTGTCGCAAAATTTTAGGACGCGTTAGTTATTCATCGTATGCACGTTGTAGTGTGCACATCTCGAAGTTTCCCTTGAACTGGTGATATCATTTCGTTGCTTCAGAAGTTTGTTTTTCTTTGGTGTACGAATCTTACCGTTATGTAGAGTGGATCCGAAAGTGATTCGACCGCTGATGTTTCTGATGAGGAATTGGAGGACGTTGAACACTCTGGCTCTGAGTCAAGCCTCTCTGAGCATACGAACATTGATTCGGATGTTAGTGAGGATGAAAATGTTATGCATCGCGACGACAGGGAAATGTTTAGATATGTTGCTAATGTTATTTCATCAGCCCCTTTCATTTTTCTATTTCGAATACTGGTGGAAGTGGTGATACATATTTACGAAAACAGCTATACGATGAAGACATCTAAAATTCGTACGTTCTCAATAGAAACCTACATAAGTGCCCTGTATGTGTTCTACCCTAGCCCACATGAGTACGAGAATAAAGGAGAGATAGAGATAAATCCCAAATGTGTAATGCCTTCTATTGTCATGTTTGATGCTTTCCTGAGGTCAGAATACAAACACCCGCTCAAGGACTGATGGCCCACTAAGCAACCTGGCGCCCGGTTTCATGCGCATGCACTTTTGAGCTGAAATTCCACCGATGCAAACATTCCATTTTTAGTTCGATCATTTTTGTTCTAATACAAGTGGTGTAGTATGAGTGAATTCTACGGCAAATTCTTTGTTTTTGCTTGGTAACATTTGGCAATCAGCAATGGATTCCGGAGAGGAATCAGTGTTAGACCAGCAGAGATTCCGAGGTTATGGACATTGAAGTTTCCGGCTCCTAGTCGACCCTCTCCGGAGAAACAAGATCCGAATCGGAAGGCGCAGCGGAACCTTCGCGGGAAGCGGAGTGGGAGGAAATGCTTTCAACGAATCTTCCTCCGGCCACACCTAGGTTTCTTTTTGAAGGTAATTCTTTGATGAACTTTGACCTGGTTCCCGACTGTGGTTCCCTAAAATAATTTTTTCAACAATCAAATTGTTGACTTTATAACTCGGTAAACTAATCGCTGCGCCAGTAACACTTTGCGTGAAAAAGTGGGGCCAAGCAGTGCTAGCGTAAATCAGTGGCGAGCTGTGACGAGCTCCGAAATTCGTGTTTTTTGCCCTTGTAATGCTACAGAGCAGAGTGAGGAAGCCAGATACTGAGTTTTATTGGTCGACAAGACCTATACTCTCCTCTCCCTTTTTTGGGCACACATTGTCTTACCGATGATTCGTAAAAAGAAGGCAATATTTACATTTTGCCTATAATAACAATTTTGATCCCCAAACACACCCCAACGCCGAACTAAACAAAATATGGCCGATTTGCCAGAAGCTGGAGGAAAAGTTCAAGGCACTCCATACACCAGAGATGGACGTTACCATCAACGAGAGCCTGCTCTTGTACAAGGGAAGATTGGGGTGGCAGCAGTTTATCCCTATGAAAAGAGCTTCATTTGGCAAATATTTGTCCTTTGTGAATCGAGAACTTGATATGTGTGGTCAATGACAATTTACACGGGAAAGGGGACTGTGTAGGATAAAGACTTGGCCCATTTACCCATGTCCTCAAAAGTGATGATGACTCTAATGAAGCCATTATTTGGCCTATGATATTGCCTGACGACGGACAATTTTTATACATCTCCAGATTTAGCAGACTTGCACGCTTCACACTCCACTGACTCGTATGGAACACTGAGGAAAGGGATTCCAGGTCTGTTTAATGAGAATCAAGTAAAAGAATTAAAGTTTCTTGTTTCTTGTCATAAAATGAATTTTGTTATAACATTTTCAGAGCGAAAGTCATCGTCATGAGGGTTGCCTAACTCCCATGAATGTCTGTACGCTGTTTCTTGATGTACTACGGACTAAAATTGATAGCTAACATTAACGTTGTCGGCAAAGTATATACATTTGTAATATAATCTAAATGTATTCCTACTTAGATGTCTAACAGGATTACGGGAAGGAAAGTTATGCTGATATGCAGGTGGCCTAATTCTCCTAAGTTAAGGGGCAAGAATCAGAAATTATTGAATAAATCATTAGTTATTTGGAATAAAAAATTAATGAAAACATTGTCGGATTTGCCTCCCTTTAATGCTTCTGAATCTGAAATAAAAAATAGACTTATTTTGACCATTTTTGTAAAAAAAAACCCATCAGGGAAGGGGTTAAACCTTAGAGTAAATGAAAAAAGAACAGACTTTATTGTTCCGTCAAGGGTCGCTTAAGAGTTCTCAATGACTGACCGATTTCCGGATTATGGGTGCTTGACTGTATCTGAAACTTTTTCCAAAACTGAAGCTCAAAAAAATTGGGGGGGGGTAATTAAAATTGGGATATTTGGAGGGGGACAATATTCGAAGAAACACGGTAATATACAAAAATGTGCTATGATGCATCATACGGTTAGTCCAAACTGCATGAGAATCTTGCAAAGACACTTCATTGCCTAATCATTCCTAATTGGAAAAAAGAATGACAAGTTTGTTGTGATGTAAATTTCAGGGGGGCTTGGATGGAGATTGATTCTTCCAATTTTTGGGATTTCGGCCATGAAAAGATGGAAAAACGTGGAGGAAATCCCGTTAATCAGAAGAATCAACCTCCGACAAATTAGTAGTGCTCAACTGTGTGCACCCTGTGGGCATGAATACACATTTAAATATACTTTTATAAATTATAACTTTGTAAATCATGCAAGTACATCATGAGAGTACATCTTAATTCAAGGAAACAAAAAAAATAGCTTCATCACTATGTTGTTGAAAGATACTCATTCATACAAAATTTGATACTACTAAGTGCCAATTTTTCTATACACTATACACCAGGATATTCACTTACATACCTTATAATTTTTCCGTTATGGAATCAAAGCTTTCACAACATTGTTCATCAAAAGGCCAACAGAAGTACAATTGCGAACATCGAGGATACTGTGTCTGTTTCGACAAATGGCTTTTAGATATTTTCCAATGATATTTAAACATTGTATATTGAGCTGGTGAAATAAAAACTTCCATTGGAGAACCACCTTAATGATTACCATCTTTTCTATTTTCCCGGGAATTATGGGGTGGAAACCCACCCCACCCCTGCAAGACCCAAGGTTCATAATTTCAAAACTTCGTTATTTTGTAATATTGCGTACTGTTACATACGCTTAGATACCCTTTTGGTCGGGACCGAAGATTTTGCTTCGTAAAATCAAAATTTCGTAATTTCGAGTTTCGTATTTTCGAGTTTCTACTGTACCTACTTTCATACGAACTCAGAGCAATCTCAAGGATACTTACCCGTACTTCCTTACTAGCATCATAACTCTCTCACCTAGGATCAAAGCCTACACCTTGACTTTTTGGTTGGTGCTACAAAACTATAATGTAAAAGACACACAAGATGTCCCTTGTTTCATTATTTTATAGTGAATTTCCTTGCGTGTCATAGAAATATATACACTGGTAGCATTGATGACAGAACTATTTTGTATAGTTTTTCCAAGCATACATCATTTCAAAGTTATTTCAAGTGAAAGTAATTCTATGAAGAATGATTTTTTCGGGCAGTGCTGCATTTTGTTCATTTACCTGAAAAAAATGATCCTTCATAGACAAGAAAAGGAGCAAAAGTTTTTAAACAAAAATGAAAGTAATTCTCTTCACGTACTTAAAAGGGAAAAAATAACTTAAAAAACAAATCACAAGGAAATAATGGAATTATCCAAGACAAAATGTACAAACCATGTCTTGCTTCCGGAGAGAATGTAGGTCTTCGACTGAGGATCATATTTAGCTCTAGTTTCCATACCACCAGGATCACTCCCATGGTTTGGTTCAGTTAGACCAAAACAGCCAATGATTTCTCCTTTAGCTGAAGCATTAACAAGAGAAAGAAACATTATGGTAACACTCTTGAAATGTAATTTACAACTATGACATCAATATAAATGAACTTTAAGTGTAAAATGAGGTAAAATAATTGGAACCACAACATTTTGATGGAAATCAATGGACTTTATCATATAAAAACTCGAGTCCATCAATATTCCAATTCATCCTATTCTTTCAATTTGTCAACATTGCAGCAAAAAGCCCCAAAATCAAAATTCATTTGAAACAATTACATTAAAAAGACATCAGAATTATTATTTTCATTACAGCTTTAGAGTAGTTGGAAAGAGTCACCTTGTTATGAGGAATAAATTGGACATGAATTTTAATTTTTTTGCTAACATCTGACCTCATGAATGCTTTACCAAAAACCTGAAGGAAATACGTAGTTTCCACTCTTTCAAAACTCAACTCTATAATTTTCTTTGTAATCATCAGTGTTACACCATTGATGAATATGTCACTTTCACATAAAAAATGAATTTCCTTTTTTATTATTTCAATGCAGTGTTCATTATGTTGTAAAACTTGGTTTATCTTTTCATGTTCTTGTGTACATACATATTCTTTGTACAATTCTTACGTAATGATTTGCAGTTATATCTATTGTGCTGTCTGTAAAAAGGCAAAATGACATGTTCCATACTTGTGAAAAACTTGTCCATTAGGAACCAATAAAGTATTATTATTATTACCTACCTCATGCAATTTGAATTTTTAAGCAATTTAGATACGGCATCGCACATAGTACAGGGCATGGGGGTTTTTATACTGCGAGCGCCTGATTGAAACTACGGTGGCGGTGCCTAGCGCTGGCAGGGTACTCGGGTGGGGAGGTAGTCGGTGGAAGAGGAGACCCTTCCCCTACTCTCCCACAAGTCGCTGCAGTTGTGGGATGAGGTTTCCGTGTTTGAAACGACAACACGGTAATGGCCAGGAAGTGCCATAATATGACTGCGTCGGAGGTTTTTCTAGTTTTTCTGCGTTCGTTCGGCGAACTTTGTGTCCAGTAATTTAAGTGGCAGGGGAAATTTCAAGGTGCATGCGATGTCTGAGAAGAAGTGTGCGGTCCTGGGATGCGGCATGGAAGAAGGAAAATTATTTTGAATCGAAACAAGGTAAGTTGCCATGTTTAACTTGTACATTAATCTGGTGAATCCATTAACCTGACTATGCTGACGTGTATATCTGCTTGCTGCGTTTTCTGTAACGTTTGCATTGAGGCTTATGTTATGCTTTCCATTTTCTGAACTAAACGTAAGGAGCTGTTACTTCTCTATTTTGCTGTCAGTTTGAAATTTTGAATGGCTTGTACGAGGGCATGAACTTAGGAAGGAGACGACTGAACAGCATGCGTGAGGGAATTTAAATAATTACTATGGGCTGTTTTTCTAGAAATTTGTTTGTGCATTCGCCCAAGTTGTCTTCTTCATACGATGCAGTTTTGAAGATTGATATGTAATCATAATATTTATGAGTATACTCATTTACTCGCATACCTTATGAAAACAAACTGGTTTTGTTTGCATCTCTATAACCAGTTTCCTTTTAGTGCTCTTTCCGTGTTATTGTACTTTCATCATTTATCTATTATTATGTTACTTATTTATGATTTATGCCTATGTTGTATAATCTGGGTTTCAAATGCAAAAGGTTGCCATTGAATGATCAGTACTTTCAACTACTGTTAATTTGTTATAAAGTAGTGAAGAACGTTGATAAACATAAGTGGATATTTTCAGTAACGGTTTGAGGTTAATACTTACAGCTCCTTAGTAAAACTAGGCAACAGCTGATGGTAATGAAGGCTTACAAGTTTGGTCTTGTTATCCCACTGCTTAAATTTGTCATCTACATGATTACCCTACCCTCTCTTCATCAGAAGTGAAAGGTCTTTCATTTTGCTTGCTGAAGTAAAATTTCAACTACTGTTAATTTGTTGTTAAATAGTGATGAACGTTAATAAATATCTGATCATTCAGTGGATACTTTCAGTGAAATGTTGTCAAAGATGCATGGTTAGTTTTTGTCTCACATGCCCATGTTATTTCTTGATGCGTTCACATAACTCATATTTTGCAAACGAAAATCTCATGGCACAGAAAATTATAATGGCTAAGTGCCATTAGCTATCTTTGAAGGGCATACTGCTTTTGTACCTATTTCGTAAGCTTTTGCTTCAAAACGATACTCCTGTATCTTCCCTAATTTTTTATGCTATTACCATTTCCTACAATTGCAGGGTGCTCACAGTCTTTGAATGCACATGGACTCATTGTCAACGGTGTCTCCTGGAAGGATTACAGTCATGCGATGCATAGTCACAGTTAGCTCATGCCAACCACAGGAATGGACTTCCCTTCATTCCATGATTTGGCAGCATAGCAGCTGGAGAGGGAGGCAGTTTACTAAGGCTTGTAAACCTCTACTTCATAAATCATCATCATAATAAGGTGGGGGTGAATTATTCCAGAGGCTAAGGCATTTTAGGAAGGGTAGGATTAAAGGATACTCATATTTCTGCATTCTTGATCAGTCAGAACTGAATGTTCCTTCAAGTCCTTAGACTACTGTTAGAACAGTAAATGTAATCCAATGACTCAAAAAGTTATTGTAATTTGTACAACATGAGAGAATTTGGACATGATTAGGATAGAGATCAGTGGTATTTTCTGCAGGTGAATGCATGATTATCATACAATGTCACATGAATCTGATCAAGAAGCGAGGAGAAAGTTAACTGGATAAGGTATGGGGCAGTGAGGACGTTCTCAAAAGTCCATTAATGAAATGGTTAATGGTATCTGAATTGAATATGGGTTGGTAAAAAATTCTAAGGGAGAAAGTGTTATCTTAGCAGATAAGATGATTAACTTTTTATGAAAATTGCAGGAAAAAGAGGCCTGAGATGGCTGAGAGGTAAAGGACAAATATTGAGAGAAATAGTGACGCATACTAAATACAAGTTTTAGAATGGGTCCTGATGTTATCTATATATGTCACTATGTATAACTGTTGAATCAATTTCAGTGATGTAATTGAAAGCCATTAATTAATAGGGCTTGAAGAACTTTCATGTGCATTGTTTTTGGTCCTGTTTAAACAAAGTGTGCTGCTTTTGTTATAGACAGGTATAAATAGAACATACTATAACATTTTTTTAAACATCTTGGTGAATGGGTAGGTGTCTGTTGTCAATGATATATAAACATGAATTGAATAACAATTTAGGAAAAGGTAATGATGATTAAAATTTTGTTTTCTCTGTGTAGAAGTCAGTGAAGTCTTCATAGTTCTTAGAAATTTTCAGGTATTCAGCTACAGCAGTCTGGATACCTGATGTAGTGGTGGACCCATGATCACTTCTCTTATGATTCTCATATGTTTGCATTTTGATGGCTTCATTCTTAACACATTGAACGCTGACTGATGACAATTGTCGTCCGCCGGGTGCTATCCAGTGACTGCGGACGACAATTGTCGTCCAAGCTCGCTTTGCCTTCTCATGGCCATTTCGGAGCTGCGATGCTCCCTAGCACTTCTGTTTTTCTCGTGAGTCACTCAATAGACATCGGAGTGTATACAGTATCCTTAGCCTGAGTTAAATTTTTTTTTAAATTTTCATTGCTCAAATAAATATTGCAGAGACGATGACTATCTGAAAGTGCAAAAAAAATTTCAGTCACCAGCAAAACTCGAAAAAAATGCCACCGCATTGAGAGTGTTAAGGTAAATTATGCAGAATGTAACTGTTTCAGGCTGGACCTGGTGGAAGTTGTCGATATTCATAATGAATAAAAAAAACTTAGTTATCTTCCACAGATTTATTTCTATGGCACAACGCGTTTCACCACACTGTGGCATAATCACATGATTATGCTTCAGTGTGGTGAAACGCGTTGCGCCATAGAAATAAATCTGTGGAAGATTACTGTTTTTTATTAATTATAAATTATGCAGCATTATTTAGGTACTGTAAATCTTACCAAAAGCCTATTAAACATTGTTATAATCAAGTTCCCACCACTTGAAATACAGCATTTACACAGTGGAAGCTTGCACATTCCAATAACCCCATACAGGTGGATTGGTGGGACCAATAATAATTGTAAAAAGAGTGCAAGGCCAACTATATAAGGAGGGCACAAACTCTAGCAAATTGAACATTTTAATTACTTGGGCAGTAAGTTATAATAAATTGAGAATAATGGCAGCAGTGTTAGGAGGAGAATAGAATTAGTGAAAGAATCATTCAGCAATAGGAGGGATCTGATAACATGAACATTGGGTAATGTACGTTAAAGTATGGTGAAGAATTGCAATGAAGCGTTGCATTGTATGGTACAGAACTGTGAACCCTGTGAAAAGAGTAAGAGAAACCTTTGCTGGTATTTAAGATGTGGGTTTGAGATGTTTGCATTCCATGACTAATTGTCTGCATTTCTAATAGGTATTTGTAATTCTGTTCATTTTTCTTTGTTCGCCAGATTTTTTAATGGTATTTCTTCTTACTTAAAATTTTCTTATGTAACATTTTTTAAAACCACTGGAATTCATTATTCATTGTTTTACTTTCTCTGTGTTTGCTGTGGAGGACAATCTCACAGGTAAACTATATACGTATATAGGAACCTGTTTGAGATTGGCTCACGTCAGTTGGACTCAGGAAAGGTATGTACATCAACCATTGGTAAAGTGGCAACATTGAGCCCTTTTTGTATTGGAGTCCACTTTCATTGCAAACATCTATGATCAACTGCTTATATATTGTAGAGATTTTGTTGAAAGTTTATCCATTGGATCATGAAAATAAGAACTCTGAAATGAATTTACCTGAGTTACAGTGATAACATATTTATTATGGAAATGCTAAGGCTTTTGATTAAGTACATAGCTGACCTCAACTCAAGAAAATTACATTGCAACTAATTATTAACTGCAGAAATTATAAAGGTAATTCATTGCAGCTAAAGCATACCTATTTAAGATCATAACATTTATTCTTCAACATACTTGATTACCATTTCACTTGAAAACCTACATTCTTACCTAAGATATTTGTTGCATTCATGCGTTTTGATTTCACTACTTAAATTGTTGCACAACATTATTCCTTTAAAATCACAGGTGTCTTCAGAGCTGATGAATTGATTAGGGAAAGGTGAAGCTGACCCTTCATTATTTTGGTGCATTCGTGAAGTTCATAGTTTTTGACTAGCACTTTACTAATTGAGGTGGCATTCCCCCAAACTTTATTTTGTTCATGAATAGCGATATTTCACCCTCATAATTGTTGGATATTACACTAATTTCATTTCTTGAGCATTAAGTAGATCTTTGAATATTTCTCACCATAAGATATCCATTTACAGTAAAACCCAGTTAGTTCGAACCCTCTTAATTCGAAATATCGATTAATTCGAAGTTATGAGCAGTCCCCGGCTAACAGAGTAGGAAATTGAATGCTTGATGGTACGTATAATTCGAAATATGCTTAATATGTAACTCGAAGTCGAATTTCGTCCCGTGAGACCCCAACGTATCGTTTATTTCTAAACGATTCACAGGGGCAATGCACTTCGATGGTTAGTTACTATTGGAGCAAAAAAGGTAGGAGGCTGAAATTTAAGCATTTGTATGAAATTCCGCCAGAGCTCCATAGAGTCATGTAATATATCATTTTACTCATTGTTTATTTGATAACAAAATGCAATCATTGAAAAGTGTTTTAAATGTAAACGTTTAGCTTCTACGGTTGAAAGAGTGAAGAAAAACATGGGAAAAACTAGGAGAACAGCGAAGCGTCCGTCTTCTTCATCTAATCACGGCCAAAATATTTTAGTGTTGCACTTCATTATTTGTTTATGAAAAGAACGTCATCTCCACGTTACAAATATTCCTTTACAATTAAATTTTACCCATTCTTTGATGTTTAAAATGGCCGAAAGCTAGATTTCAATTTCCGAGATATAGAAAAAGTATATTAATATCAAATTTAAGTATGCCTTATGGAAAAAAAATTGCAAAATTTTTCATGTAAGGAAATGTTGATATTCTTCCTCTTACTTAAAATAAACCACAAAGAAGAAAATTGCCCCGCGGCAATGCACACTACCATTTTGCCCAGTTGGTAATGGTGAAACTCCTGGCCGCGCACGCCTCAAATCAAGTTCAGCGTTCTACCTTTTTCGTGCTCATAGTAAGGCTTATTTCAAAGTCATTGTGATTTTGGTATTGCTTTCTTGAGTATAAGTTACTTTTAAGTGTTGCCAAGCTGTTTTGAACATTTGCTTATGCTTATGATGCGCCGTGCGCCAACAGCTGCTTACCCCAATCAAATATCCCTCGAGTACATATACATCTCTGCCGCTCCGTCCCTAGCAGTTTTTTATTTTTATTTTATCGGGGCAGTCTACCTTCCGAGCCTCCCCTCCTGGAGTGATGATGGAGGATCGCCAGGTATGGTGGAGTAGTATTTCCGGATGGTGTGATATCCTTGACCAATTTTCCCAGCGTGAGAACTTTCATCATTTGGTAGCCGCTCCTCCCATCTCGCTTTGCTTGCTTCCCCAGATTCTTTTGTTTGCCCCGAATAGCTGATGAGTAATGGTTCTCAGATTTCTTTACGCTTTTCCCATCTACTCTTGTCCCATCCCCCCAAAATCAAATGTGAATAACGAGGTAAAGAAGGCAGAAGATATAGGGACTATCCATTTTGAATAAAAACTTTGTTCTTTTCCACTTTAAAGTGTGGAAAAGTACACATTTTTAAAATTCAAAATGGATATCTACAACTTCCACATAGTCAAGCCTGAAACACTCAAATTTATACAGGGACTACTTCTGGGTGGTGTCCGTCTGACACTTCATCTTTTGACATACCAGCTTTCATCAATTTTTAATTTCATGCAACAATTACATATACAGTTTATGAAATGCCTGATGTTTTCCAATTAATCTAAGAAAGAACTGGTTCGCTAAAAGCAAATTGAAAAATAAAACGAATTTGAACTAACCGGTAAGCGGCGGGCGCGAACAGCGCCATCTGTTGAGGAAAGATGTTGAACTACATCATCATGCTCGTGCAATTGTGTGCACTTGCACTGCCAGAGGTACTACATAGTCCGAGCAACCTGGGAATATAGGCAAGCGCGCCAACGAGCAAGTCTTCTCTGGCTGGTACAGGGTGTCCCTTTCAAACCTCCCACATTTCAAAGGTCCAGGGAAAATAAACTACCGTAGATATGATAATGAAATTGCACCATATGCTAGAGCATCTCAAAGAATTTATATTCCCACCTCAGACGTGCCAACTATTGTCACCAGAGTGCAGCATGATCACATGAAGTGAAAATGGCAACTCCACAGCAGCGTGAAAAGCAGTAGTGTGGTTTACAGACACAAAATCGCCGATTAGTGTGCAAAGAAATTTTCGTAGGTTGTATGTAGGATGTGATTCACCTGATGTGAAAACAATTAAGGAATAGCATCCTATGTTTCTGGCAACTGGAATTGTTTTGAAACATTGTGGCAGCGCACGTCATAGTGTTTCGGAAGAGACAGTGTAGGACATCAGACAAGCGTTTCTCAGAAGCCCACGTAAGTCAAAAGTCAATTCGGCAAGTAAATTGTTGTCGGCATGGTTTGTCCCTCAGCATCAGATGTTGCAGAATTTGCACTTTGTAAGCATACAAATGAAGACACTGATTAATCCATCTTCGTTAGAAAATATTTCCCCAGATAACTTGTTGGAAAAAGAATCTTCTGTTAAAATATGACACTGAAGTTGTCAGTCTCCTTTGCCATACTCCTTTTATTAATATGAAGTCAAACGAAATTAATATAACCAATTATTGAAGCTGGGGTCATGCTTATCCCATGTGAGCCACCATCTAATTTTCGTGCATACTTATCGAAAGTAGTGTATTTGAATTTAGGAATGATGATCATGGAATAATGAAGTTCTTTCGGTGATGTTGTAGAATTATGAGAGGCATGGAAATTCAAAAGAATTAGTGCATTACAAATAAATTTACCTTGCTTTAATCACACCTTCCTAGAATGACCTATTCCCATATACCTTTCCCTCTTGTTTCACCTTGTTTAATTTATTACTTGTCCTGATTATACAATGACAGGTTTATTTCCTCACCATGCTAAATTTTTACAGACATTTGAAAACAAAATACCTATTTCTATACTACGTTTGGTGGTTTTGTTTCATTGTTTAATTTCAGAAAGAGTAAATATTAAAAGAAAAACAATTGGCTGTATTCATAAGGGTTCCACTGTGATGACTTAGTGTGTTTTAATGCACGTTTGTTTCATTGCGGTTAATTGAGAAGAGTCAGTTGCAGATTCATGCTAAAAAAAATAATGACAAAAACATGCAATGCCAACTCCAGTGGCTAATTCCTAGTGAACATTTGTATGTGTAATTTAACAGAAGTTTGTATGAATGACATGTGAAATCCTCATTTCATGTGAAATTTCTGTTGAAAGTATGTGAACTTTGATGATTCATGTGAATCGTTTTGAGGGTTCATGGCTCAGACCTCTCCTTTATGTGAGTTTTATGTTAAATACCAATGAATCCCCCATGGTGTGACACTCAGAAACTTCCCAGCGAGATATTTATGTTAAATACAAGACACAAAGTTTGTGAATTTTCTGTGAAATCAGTAGGATGAAAATTTGAGGGAAAATTATGTAGAATCTATGTGAATGAAAACTTGAGGTATTTGAGTCAGGTGGGATATAAGGATTGAAATCCCTTCCCCTGTAATTCCTGGAAATCCATGTATCAACCACTTTGCTGGGGGGTACAGGAACTTCCCTACCCCGGGATAATGAGTGGACCGACCCCCCCCCCTCCAATACCACTGGCTACCTTCACCCACCATGCAGTTTTCGTACTGATACTATCATTTTTGCCTCTCAGTATAGGCCATTTTTGCCTGGAAAGCACCTCATATTTTGGCTGTTTAAACTAAGTTTAGTCGATATCAATGATTGACTGAGTTTTTTCACCGAGCTTCTAATACTAATTTTAAATGCCTCTTACCTACGGCGATCGTATAAGGCCCCGTGTATCATATAAGGTTTGTCTCCCTTTTGCTTCACCGCCATTACTGAATTTCTAAATTACTCTTAAGCCAGATTTTATCACGCACAAAAAGGAGTTGCTATCGTAGGAGTTGCTTTAACAAAAAAAAAAAAACATTCGTAAAAGCAACTCCTATGATGTCCATTGTGGATTTTCTCCAAACTTAAGTCCGGAAACAGTAAATGATTACAAGGAAAAAACTGAACCAATGTAGGGTAAATGGACCAGAATTAATAATGGCATCTTGGAAATAATATGGACTCGTTTTTTATGATTATTTAAATTTTCAAGTGTATTCATTAGTGTAAACATTATTACAATTATTACTTATTTTTGTTATCTCATATTTTTGTGGCAGTGCAAGCCCTTTTATATTTGGAATACCACGAATTGTTCTTAGTCATTTAGCTTGTTTTGGACTTTCATTTAATTTCTGTATATGACTGCTTATTCTTTCCAAAAGTAATTTATGAAAGTAAGCCAAGAAACGCATCTTAAGAAGTGTGCTTACAAGTTTTTCTTTGATCTAATTAGGAGCATAGATAAATCTGGTGTAGGTGGAATTACAATACTAAGTTAGCCACAAGAATGTGCGATGTTCACAATAAAAAACAATTGAGTGGATATGGTATTAAGAACTGGATCACTCTTTTTCGCTCTGTAGTAACCTATAGTGTAAGCCTCGAATTTTAGTGCACACCTATCATCGCAAAGTATTCGGGGATAGATAATTTCAGGGATGATGTATTTATGAGCAAACTATAACTAATTAATGGTTCCATTTTGAAGTAGTGAGCTTTCCAGAGTATCCAGTATCATATCAAGTTCTTCCGCTATGGTTGGAACTATATGACTGCACTTCTTTGATTTTCCATTTTTTTCCTCGATAAACTAGGAAGCCGTATTCACTTCAAATATCTTCAAATTAAAGTAGGTAGCTTGATGCTATTTTATCCCAATATTGGAATGCCTAGGAAAAACCTTTCGATCCACTCAATCATACATTTCAGCCAGTTCTCAATTATTGTTCCGCAATGTAAATGGGGTTAAATTTCTTTGTTTCCATAAAAGTAACCTGATGCCAATAATTTTAATTTTCTAGTCTCTTAAATGCCTCTTTCAATCTACTCAGTTTGTGCATTAACTCAATTAGCGAGGATCTTTGTACAGACGCTACACCCTTTTGACCCTTCCAATCTTTCCTGGGAGAGCAATAAACATTCCGAACCAAAGGAAGCCCCTTCCATCACCCTAGGTCGAGGAAAGGCCCTAAAGTGACAACGGAATGGGGCAGCGGCTTCTTATTCAACTGGGAGTGAAGAAGCAGCATTGTGGTCCATCGAGCTGTTTCCTCACATTACGTGGATGTGTGGAAGAGGCCCATACATGGGAATACTTACATGATCTCACGTTCACAGCAGCTAGGAAGCGTGGAAACGAAATTCCCACTTCTATGGTTTACACCCCCCTGCTCGTTTCGTTTTTTATTAGTTTCTTACTCATATTAATTAGCGTTGTAAGCTTACAATATGTTGACAAGCTGATTTGCTAAAATAATATATAGGGATGGTCAGATCGGATCTAAAGATCCACGGGTATTATGTTTCACTGGATACTGAAATCGGATCCTAATTCATTAAAAAAAATCGGACCTGGATCCGATACAATAAAATTCACACTGGGGAGTGGATACCATTAAAACCGTCCTAAATAACGGTCATCCTGTGTTGTGGCCGATGTTGGCACTAGTTGGAATTTGGTATTTTTGTCCTTGTACGGTAACTGTGGAAGTTAGTATTTAAAGGGAATAGATTAATGTTAGATTTTACAAAAGGAATTGGGTAATAATATAAATTCAGGGAAGTGGTAATAGTTTTAATTCTGAAAATATAGATTTAGATGGTGATTAGTATGGCTTTTGTGAGATGATTCTTACTGCTTTCTTTTGAATTTTAAAGAGTTTTTGTAAGCGCGGAGATGACCCCCATATTATTAAACCATACAGAATGACCAGCTAGAAGAAACAGTTTACATGGTACAGCCTGAAGGACTTGAGGTAAAAGGTCAAGAAACGAAGGTATGCTTGTTGCATAAATGTATTTATGGTCTCACACAATCATCCAGGACCTGGAATAAAACTGTTAACCTTATATTGACTGAAATAGGGTAATAATCCAGTAACTTTGTCGCCTGAAAGTATGGGGTAGTATGCGTCAAATCCGGTAGTGCTGATTTTTTGCAGACTTGTTCATGATGTTGGCCTAATGAATAATCCAAGTTTGTGACCTCGAGCGCCGAATGCAACTTTGTCAAAAATCGAAAAAACCGTGAAAAAATCGTTAATTTTCTAATTTAGGCGATTATAACCCTAAAGGACTAGTTTTTGAAAAAACTTTTTTAGGACGTTTTTAAAGTAGACTACATTTGCTACAATATGATACTATAATTGTCTCTGTAGACCCAATAGTTTCCAAGATTAAGCCTTTCAAAGTTTATCATTTTTTTCGAACTTCGCAATATTTTGCAATTCTGTCGTTCTGAATGAATTCTGACCCTGATTATACTATCGAAGCCCTGTACTTTTATGATGGGATGTTAAAAAAGAAAATGAGAAGTGTGAACGATGATGTTTAAGCTAAGCTATGAATAATGAAGTAAAAAAGATAAGTACAACAAAAGTTAATAAGTTTATTTGTTAGGAAATTGAGTAATTTTCAGAATCAAAAAATTAAATTAATTTAGCCCTCTTGGAAGGTCCCGGTTGAGGTTCTTCCGTATCTGGATCGACGTATTGGGATGGCATAACCCCATCAGGGGATGGTGATGAATCGTCGACGTATTGTGCCCACAAGTCATCCTCCATTTCGACATCGGACAGATCGTCACCTTCTGGGATATCTACTACTGCAACGTCAGGTATATTGTCACAAGAGGCCCCGCTGCAGTGCCTGCAGACTGATGAGCATTTTAATCCTACCTTCCTGCAGCTGCACGCGTTCCCACAACCCTTCGTGCAGCCGCATTTTGGGGTTGAGGCCTTGTGGCGTGGATATCCACCCCCATCATATCTTGCAGATATAATTGTGCACACTTTGCATAAAAGAAGTGGTCTGCTGAGTGAAAGAATGGGAGCATTTTCTGGATGGTGTCCAAATGCAAATTCCAATCGCCTGTCCGTTCTTCTTGGATAAATTGCTTCATTAGTGTCACCATTCAAAAATAAAGAACCCACAGCTTACAGCTTTGCGGTTGGTCCATTGCTTTCAAGCTTGCACAAAGCATCCGTGAATTTCATCATTAGTGCTTGAAACTGCTCATTTTCATTAGCTGTTAGAATTGCAGATCTGTCAGAGTTTGAAATAATGTCTTCAGTAATGCTTTTTTCCTCTTCAGTCAACTGAATTGTTTTCACAATTTCATTTGCCAAGGAAAGAGAGACCAAATTGTGGGCTCTCACTGCTCTAGAATAAGCATGGCCAGCCAACATCTTATCGATGCTGTTTTCAGCATAAATTGTCGAGAGCAGTTCCTTTACACCACTTCCACTCATAATCATACCTATTGATCCCAAGAAAGACATTAGTAGGTGAAAACCCCCTAGCCTCACAACGACGTTGCTCAAATCAGTGCCCTGATAGTTTGCGACTATCTCTTTGGCTTTAATGTATATAGGGGTTGGTCAAAAGTTACAACGCAGATTTTTTGTCCATGGGCTCGGCATTTATCATTTGCGAACCGAAGAGATGTAAGAACTGTGTCGTAATTGGACGGGAGATGGTTGATGAATGGCAGACATATAATTTTGGATGTTTCAAAGTGTTTCTCTGCTGTTGCTTCCTCCATGAACCCATTCCATCCCGGGATGTTCAACTTTTTTTTAACTTTCCCATATAACCATAAGATATCTGAAGGGAGTGGTACAATTTCTTCAGGTAGCGAATGAATATTGTCTAAGTTAACAATATTAATTGCCGACAAACCCTGATTGGATGACACTTTTTGGAAGGTTTCCAGCTGAATAGGAGGATTTCTCTGTACAAGTTCAGAAGCAGTGCACTTCGTCAAACGGTCTATTTTATTCTCGGGACATGAGGAATTATGGGGAGTCACAATCATTATACCTCCCATTGCATGAAAAGTACCCGTCCCATGTAAAGTGTTGACATTACAGTCGGCGTTATCAAAAGAAAATTGCACAAACGACATTGAAGGGTCCTTCAACGTGAGTTGGTCTGGTCGCATAATGGCCGAGGTTTCCAAAAGCATAGTATCCTTGTAACTAGCTGAGAATCCAAGCATTGACAATAACTCAACCAGATGTTTTGACCCGAACTTGTGATACAAGAATACACCAATCCCATCCAGTAAACAAGAGATGAACGAGCGAGGCCTG
Source organism: Pyrrhosoma nymphula (assembly GCA_963573305.1). NCBI lineage: Eukaryota > Metazoa > Arthropoda > Insecta > Odonata > Coenagrionidae > Pyrrhosoma > Pyrrhosoma nymphula. The sequence goes on along the minus strand of OY754332.1, from coordinate 91,439,280 downwards.
ACTGCCGATATTAATGAATGTGCAAGAGCAACGCACTTCTCTCTATAGGAATCCAGGCAGCTTCGTTTGTCTTTTTAAATTACTGTTTCGAGCAACAGTTTCAAAGAATCAGGGATAACTGAATTTACATTCTGGAAGAAGTCGTCGGATGGTGTGAATTGTGTTGTGTCGTACACTTGCGACCGTATATCCTCTCGTATGACTTCAGCAGCTGCTTTCACCACGCGTAGTCTTTCTGCTTGAGGATCTGAACTTCTACTGTCATACCATGTACTGGTGAGAATTTTTTGACCTGTGTTTTTAAAACAAACAGTCGTGTGTTTGAAGGTTCTCTCAACGATCAAAATGTCCTCCCCATACTTTGCAAACAAGCGATTTTTGACTGTTCGTAGTTGAGGTCGTTCTCCTTCTATCTGGTCCATGAGTTCATCTAGAGAGAACTGACACTCCTCAGCGTTCTCTTCCAGAAATGAATAAATCTTTCCCATGGCCTCATCAACTGTGGGATGCTGACGATTTCCCCTGGACTTTCCTGTTGGTGGTGCCTGGTAGAGCTTTGTTTGGCAAAACCGATGATATCTGGCATCAAGGGCTACCAAATCTGTGTTCTCAGATATACGCTCTTTTATTTTAAGAGCCCATTCACCACCACGTTTCTCAGCTGCTTTAAAGATTGTTGCACTGAGAGACAACTTTTCCGCAGTAATGACATTGTTCCGTTTTTCTGGCTTCTTCTTCCTTTCTGCCAGAAGGAACTCTTCAGTTATTTTGTCTCCACATAGACAACAGTGTTCTCTGAAATTGAACTGCTCATAGACTGATCTCGTGGCACTTGATGGCGTAATATTTGATTTTCCACTGCTAACAGCTGCTTTGACCAACTTCGGATTGTTGTATTTTATCTGACAAGCACTGTGCAGATATATCTCATTTACACCCTTCAATAAACGCTGATTTTCTATGTTCTTAAGGGAAACACTCGACGCATGAAGGGTTTTTACACCTCTTTCCTTCACTAGGCGCACTTGACCTTCACTTAAAGTCTCCTTACATATAAAACACAAACCGACGCTGGGACTGGGATAAGACATTCTGTAGATTTTGAGTTCAAACGGCACTCACGTTATAGGCAGCAGGCCAGTCAACAACTCAAATGAAAAAAAAAATTAGAGATGGTTAAAAACGTGCTACAGGTGGGTCGCATTCGTGACTTCACATGAGCAATACTAGCACACTCCGTCGGAGGTAATTGGAACTTCAACCCGCTAGAGTTATTCGAGTGACGTCTAAAATAATGCAAAAAATTGCGAAATTCGAAAAAAAATTATACACTTTGAAAGGCTTAATCTCCGAAACTATTGGGTCTACAGAGACAGTTACCCAAGTAGCAAAAGAATGTTGAAAAATGATTTTAAAATGATTTGAAATCATTTTAAAATCAAAATATCATAAGATGGCTGAAATCATGAGTTTTTCAAGATTTTAAAATAATTTTAAAATAATGTATGATATTAAAGTTTTGTATCCTGTCATCTCATTTTGTTGACAACATATATATGCATATGTAGGAAGTACTGAGACATTTATTTGCGTGAAAAGTCTTTTTTAAACATTTCACGTTAAAATAATGAGAATGTTTTTTCAAAATCATTTCAAAATAATTTTAAAATTATTTTAAAATATTTAGAAAATTATTTGAAAATATTTTGAAAATGATTTTAAAATATTTTTAAAATTATTTTAAACAAATTTAAAATTATTTTGAAATAATTTTAAAAACCTCTTATAATTATATGAATATATATATTATATGAATATATTTCATGAAATATATTCTTGTAACATATATAATAACATAACTTATGTTTAGCCTGTGGTTCATTCTTCGACCGAAAATTAGGCATAAATGGGAAGCTTTGAAACGAATCGGAGAGACTTGGGTTCTGCCAGTAAATACTTATCATTGATAGCTTTTTGTAATTAATTTCCGCTGTACACTAAATTACTGTTATGCTTTTATTGGTACATTAATCAGTTTTCTCATTTCCACATTTGTAACATTGATTATACATGCATATTCACGTTCGTAACATTTCCGCAAGTAAGTTATGTCTTCATTGAAATGTAAAAAACGTGTGGCAATTGGAAAAAATATTGTTTATTCTCATTAATATTGATTTTATATTCATTGTATGTGGCAACATAGGTTTCAATTAATTAATACCTGAAAACTGTTATCGTGATTGAATGGTACGTTTCCTCAAACTATCACGGCATTGACATTTTAAAGTTAGTTCTTGCGAACACATTTACGCACGGGAATGGCCGTATATATACAGCTTTCTTGAATTGCGTTTTTCGGTTGAGTAGGTTTTGACGTAGGTAGTTATGTAGACAATCCGTAGGTAGGTACGAGCAGGAGCGATCTTGATTGCTAGATTTGAAATTAATTGTATATGGTCCGGAATTAGGTAGGAAAAGTCACCTTTTTTTTGCAGTTTGAAGCAATCGTGACAAGCTTGCGTAGCGCTCCTGACACCGGTTTCAGCGCATCCGACATTCAAAAAAGGGAAGTTTAGGAGTGCTAGACGTGCTGCGCAGTAGAATATTCGCAGTGGCTGCAGCGCTACTGCGCAGCACATCAAATGCGCATCTGCAGCATTTTGTGTTTACTAGGTAGCTTCTTAAAGAGTTAAAACTTATTTAAAACTTATGTTAAAATCATTTTAAAATTATGAAAAAAAGATTTTAAAAGCATAAAAAGAGAGAGCTAATATGTTTTCAAAATAATTTTAAAATGATTTTAAAATATTTTTGCAATGTTTTTAAAATAATTTTTTCATAAGATATTGCTACTTGGGTATAGAATCATATTGTAGCAAATTTAGTCTACTTTAAAAACGTCCTAAAAAAGTTTTTTCAAAAACTAGTCCATTAGGGTTATAATCGCCTAAATTTGAAAAAATAACGATTTTTTCGCGGTTTTTTCGATTTTTGACAAAGTTGCGTTCAGCACTCGAGGTCACAAACTTGAATTATTCATTAGGCCAATATCATAAACAAGTCTGCAAAAAATCAGAACTACCGGATTTGACGCATGCTGTGATGTATAAAGTTACTGGACTATAAAAGAGGTCAAATCATGAGGCATGTGCATATTATAAGACATTTGGCAAGAAATAGGTACATAATTATAGCGTTGTATGTAGATGATTTTTTTCCTTTTTTCCAATCATGACAAAGAGAAAGCTAACTTAAAGAGAGAGCCAATGAAGTAATTTGTGACAAAGGACCGTGGAGAGATAAAGCATCGCCTGGGAATGTCTTTCAGCAGAGACAGGAAAAATGGAAGAATACTGATCAACCAGAAGCAGTACATTATTCAGCTTTTGGAGAGATTTGGTATGTCTGATAGCAAATCAGTCTCTACTCCTATGGATATTAGTCAGAAACAAGCCGGCAATGAAGGTGAGAAGATTTTAGGTGTCCCATATCAGTTATCTCATTGGTAACCTAACATTGTATTTAGCTGTCAACAAAAGGCCAGATATTTCATATGTTACTAGTTAAAGGGAACACTAGATCATGGACTAGTTTACATAGCTACTGGCAAGAACATTGAAGGTTTTTCTGATGCTAATTTTGCCAATGATGTCAATGATAGAAGGTCATATAAAGGATATATTTTTAAATATGGAGGTGGACCAATATCATGGGAGAGCAAAAAACAGAAATCTGTGTCTCGGTCTTCAACTGAAGCTGAGTATGTCTCCATTTCTGAAGTTGCAAGAGAGGCTGTACACATACAGAACTTTGTTTCAGAGATTATTAAAAGAGAAATTAAAATAGTTATTTTTAATGACAGTCAAAGTGCACTCAAATTGGCAGAAAACCCTGTGTTCCATAATAGAACAAAACACATTGATGTGAAGTATCATTAAATTAGGAAACAGGTTGAAAAGGCAAATATAAGTTTAAAATATCTGTTGACGGAGCGGATGATTTCAGATCATAATGAAATTAATAAACTTTGTATATTCCACACAAATATTTAACAGCATAAACCCTGACCGGTTTCAACACTTTCATGTCATTTTCAAGGGATAATACTGGTATTATCTATTAATATTGGTATTATCCCTTGAAAATGACATGAAAGCAGTGGCAACTCCTGTACGTTTACAAAGAGGAGGAAAGTTATAAATTGCATAAAATGATAGGTACCACCATCACTGAAGCATGCAATAATTAACCTTCATGTAGATATTAATATAAAACTCACCATCCTTTTATGGCCGCCATTAGTGATAGAAGAACTTTGATCGTCTCTGCTTTGCCGTTGCAAAATGTTCCATGACCTTATCATGCCATCTTGGATCCTTTTCCATCCCTGGAGTAGCAATTCTTTCTCTATTGACATGAGTGCTAGAGAAGATAGTCTATCCTGACCCATAGTATTTCGACAATACGTTTTTATTCTTTTCAACGCAGAAAAGCTTCTTTCTGCACTAGCTGTAGACACTGGTAACGTAGCAAATAAGCACGCCAATTTCTAGATATTGGGGAGGCATTGGCAAATGTCATTCTTCACAAAGTGAACTAAAAACTCTTGAAGTTTTTTACAGTTTTGCTGTAGGTCACGGCTGCTGTAAAACACAATTAGTTCATTTTTCAGGTTCTCACTGTCAAAGTGTTCAGGGTAGTAGTTCAGTAGTGATGAAAATGCACTAGTGGGGAAGTTATTAGAAAAATACTCATATTTTGCAGCGTCTAGTAACTTGAGAAAACTTAACTTCTTTAGGTCTTCAAATCTCACTTCCATTTGTAACGTCAGTGTATCAATGATGTTAAAGTACAACTGACGGAAATGAGTTTCTGTATCTTCAGCTGAAATGCGTCTTCTCTTGATGATAGGAAGTGAGTCTCCAGATTCATTAGTTGCTGATTTAAAATGTAGCTCAAATGCTGCATCACTTCTTGATTTTTTCAGGAATTCAATCATCGCGCTTACACAATTGGTGCAGAAATCGAAATCAGTACCTTTCGCCTGGAGAATATTGAAAAGAATGCTGGTTTTTGAAAACACTTCACTGAAAACCGAAAGCAAGAAATTGAATTCAAAGTCTTGTAATAAACGAATATATCCATCAGCTTCCTTGATTGTAGTGTCATCCCACTTTCTCGAGTCATCCTCTAAAATTCTTGTAATCATTTCTATAAGTCTTTCCTTGAGCACTTTTATGGATTCAACCAAACGAGATTTGAAGTTCCATCGAGTTTGGGCGTCTTTTGGTAACCTGAGTTTGGCCACATTGGTAAGTGCCTCCATGCGCTTCAAAGACTGGGCAAAAAAACAGGGATACCGCCGATATTGGCAAAGAAAACTCTACATTTTGCTATGCTGGTACAGCTCTTAGACAACACAAGGTTTAGTCTGTGAGCATGGCAGTGCACAAATAATGCCTGTTTGGCTTTTTGCTTGATCTTCACCTGTAGACCATTTAATTATCCCGCCATGACTGCAGCACCATCGTAAGACTGTGCAACAAGTTTGTCCTCATAATTCAATGGCTGCAGTTGTTGGTCCAGTAAATTGTAAAGGCCATTGGCTGTTCTGTCTCCAGTGACATTGTGGAAACAAAAAAAACGTTCTTGAATATAACCACATGGATCTACATACCTCAAAATTATGGAGCATTGCTCAGTAAGAGACACGTCTGAAGTTTCATCAGCTTCTACAACAAAGAAGATAGATTTATGAACTTCGTCCACTATTTCTCCTCTTATAAGGCAAGCAACCGATTCAATTTAATCATTTTGTATTGTTTTTGATAGACCAGTAAACGCTTTTGAATTGTCTAAATGTGTCTGGAGTACTTCATCGCGCTTCATTAGCAGTTTGAATAGCTCGCGATAATTGCCTTGGTTTGACGATGTTTCACTTTCGTCGTGTCCTCTGAAAGACAGTTCTTGTCTTCCTAACAGGCACACAATGTCCACTAAACTGGATAAAACATGTCTATTTTTTTTTAACCTGTTCATTATGCTTCGCACGAGACACTCTGGCAGCTTCACTTAACGTTAGATCAATGTGATATTCCTTTTTCCCAAATATTGTGAATTTTACTGAGCAATCGAGATGATCCCGTGATTTTTCATGCCTCTGAATCCTGCGGCCGAGATTTTTTATGTCACTAAATCCACTGAAGGACCAGACATCCTTAGAATTTGAAAATAAAATACACAGAAAACATAAGAGAGTTTGTCTTTGTTCACAACCTGTTAGCCACGAAGCTTTTTGGTACCACATAGTGGAAAACTGCAGCTTCCCGCCTTTGCTGGTTCCACATGCAAGACCACGAAGTGGAGGAGTAGGCCTTCCCTTCTGTATGACTACAATCTGCTCCTGTAAACTTAGTTTCCTAAATTTCCCATAAAATAAAATATTTTCACTGCCATTCATCGTTGGATGGTTGTAAAAATCAATAACTATTAATAGCAATAAATCTAACAACACCGCAGAACTTTTTGCGCTCACCACATGTATTAATACTGAGGTCAAGAACTGCTATGCGCAGGGCCGCTTGAAGGCCGATCCACCAGCACCATCTGGCTCTACCCGCTGTACTTTCAAGAGGGACACGAAGGACACGACTCACCGAAATGAACATGCACCGAATCGCACATGAGCAGAAGCAGGGGAGGACGTCCTCCTCAGCTGCTCATCTACTCGCACTATATCTCTACTTCTTTCTCTGGCCACTAGAGGCATTTTTCAGTGTGTATTACTGCAGTGAAGGAGGAATATATGAGGTTTCCTCCTCGCTTAGCTGGTTCCGGAGTCGAACACATTTCGTGAAGCACCAGAGCGTGCGTATTTTATAAGACGCTCAATTCCGGCATTCTTTCACCAGCGGACTTGAAAATACATGTCTTCTTCAATTTGAAAGGCAAATTTGGTATTTCTCTTAAAAGGGGAAATATGTGAGGAGGACGTTCCTCCCTTCCCTCCCCCAAGGAACCGCTACTGCATGAAAGTGTAGCAACCAGTCGGGATTTATACCATTAAATATTTTCGTGGAATATACAAAGTTTATTTATTTCATTATGAAATCGAAAGTTCACTCGTGAACCATGGAAGATATAGATGATTACAGATATATTTACAAAAGGTTTGGGATACACTAAGCATAAAAGTTGTTTGCAACGTCTTGGTTAAATGATTGTAGATAGATGTGTGCATAATAATTTATTCCTTCTGTTTATGTTAATGGATTATTTGCGCTCTTAATTTTTATTTATTCTAAATTTAACAATTTATTGTTTGTTTCTTTAATTGCAGGAAGGTTACAATTACAGGGGGATGTTGGAAATACCTAATCTTGACAGTCCACTACGTTTTGTCAATATGTATTTCTTCTGTTTCTTTACTGAGTATCTGTTGCAGTGTGACTGATGCATATTGTTGAGTTGTTTAATGTAATAATAATTTGTTATGTACTTAAAAATATATATTACATTTTTTACTTTGTTCTATCGGTTTATTCAATTATATCTCTCTTGAAACGGGAAGTAAATTTCAACAGTTGTGGACTGCGAGAGGTCTTTGAGAGACTGAACCAAGCCTTCCCCCTATCATTCTCGCCCACACATAAAGCAAACGGAAGCCCAGACCCTACCCCTCCCCTCATCAAATATCCTTTCGCAGGTCAAAATCTTCCTTCTGTAGGTCAACCCCCTTGCCAGCTGCAGGGAGAAAGGCCATTGTTCCGTTCCATGCGTTTATTGCTTTCCCGTGTAGGGGGCATGGTTTAGCTGTGTTGTCACATTGCCCTCAACTTGGGACTTAAAAATGTTTCAGGTCGGAGGTGGTAAGATTTTTTGGAACAGGACAGTACCAAAACAATTGACACAGACCAAACAGTACGAAAAAGATACCAAATGTATTAGCCCTCATGAAGTTCTGCAAACTAAAGACACACCATCCAATTTATTACCTAATTGAGGTGTTCAAAATGCCCAAAATAAAACCTTTGCTTGAACTTTCAAGGAACACGGCCATTGCAAATTGCATTGGAGTAATTGTAGATTTAACAATGCAATATTTTTGTCAGTCAGTTTCAAGCAAACATTCAGAAATTACAAACTCATGTTGGCTAAGGAGATGGATTTTTACTTTCACTACTCATGTAATAAATATTAGCTCCACAAAAAAATTGATGGCCTTGAATGCAGTGGCTCATGGCCACAGTTTCTCTGAAGTGTGAATGTTAGCATAAATCAGCCATGCAATATAAATTCAAGTAATTCAGCTAAAAGCTTACCAAGCCTAGGTAAAAATCTCTGCTTCTGTTCCTCAGTCCCATAAGCATATATAGGATGCATCACCAGGGAGGATTGAACGCTCATGGCTGAACGGTATCCACTGTCCACCCGCTCAATTTCACGGGCCAGCAAGCCATATGCAACAGATGAGACACCAGCACAGCCATAACTGGGAATGGTGCATCCAAGGACACCAAGGGACCCCATTTCAGTCATGATCTCCCTCTGGAAAACTACAAGACATCAAGTTGTAGAAAAACATTTTGCTTCCCATATGGCCTCTTAAATTTTCATTCTCTGAATTAACACCCATGAATTTCATTTATTTAATCAATTCCTAGAAGTGCCTTATCACTTTCATACTGGTTTAAATCTTCTAACCATTGCCAATCAGCACCTAGGAATCCTCAATTCCTGGATCTATATACAGTAGGACCCCCATGTCTACATTCTAAGACCTACCATGGATAACTGAGTATGCAATTCATTAGTCATTTTTCCAAGATGTGATTGCAGTCAATGTACTATGCAAGCTGCCCACTACTATTTTTATTTGGATGCTGATTGAAATATATGTACCTATATTAGCTGATTTTTAGCAAATAATAATATGCAACAATGAGAAAGTTTCATGGACATAATAAAATTTTCTGTGAATTAGCATCACACAATTGAAAACAACGCAAGACTTTTTCTTACACCACAAAATGTCACAGTGGCAAGATATTCCATTTTACTATTCTCTGTAGGGGGAGGATTTAGTGTACTGTTTCTTGAATCAACACCATGAGGCATCAAAGAATAGGATGTACCTCTGGGAATTGACCGACCAGTAACCACATAGCCTCATTATGAGGATACCAGGACTAGCCATGGTATTTCCTTTATAAAGTCACCCGCAAGTTCACATAAGTGCAATATTCCACAGAGGAAAAATCATTTGCCTTGACTGTGATTCGAACCCAGGTCCCTTGATTTTGCACCAAGTGCTTTAACCCGTTAAGCTACCGAGGCATCCTTCTCCCTGGTATATTTTTTGTGGATTATTTTTATCAAAAAATCCACAGGGGAGGAGGATGCCCCAGTAGCTTACTTGGAAAAAGCTCTCGGAGCAAAATCGAGGGATCCAGGTTCGAATCCTGGTCAAGATGAATGATTTTTCCTCTGCGGAATATATCACATATTCTCGTCTATATCTGGAAAAATGAGCCATGGGAGTATGGAATGGTCCCCACCCTCAGTCCATGGCCTGTGCACACCCTCTCCCCAAAGGTTTATTCCCAGGAACAAACATCAGCAGCATGCAATGTACTGTAATGAATACAATGAAACTACATAAACCCCTTCTCTCCAGCAACTAAAAAATGACCTCTAGTCTTAAGACCCAAGGTCTGCACAGCCAGAGACGGCAGAGCTTAGTGACAATCTTGTTAACCCACTGCACAACACCCTTCTAATCCACATCTCAAAACCTTCAGTGGAAAACATTTTGCCAAGACAGCTGCGAGCTACCTAAGCTCAGGGATGTTAAACTAAACCAGAGCCAAAATATAGTATTGTTCTGGAACGAAACCATAGTAAGTAGTAATCCATAAAAAAGTTCAAGTTAGAGAGAAAGTTACTTATGGTGATGGGCAAGGGCCCAGCCACATTGTCACACTGGTTCCAGTAAAATCACCGAAGTTAAGCGATGTTGGGCCCGGACTGCGGTTGGATGTGGCCGCCTACGCTCTTGTCCCCTGTAAGCATGTGGCAGACAGGCATGGGGTTGGCACAATGGACCATAAAGGTCTAAGTGCCTGGGCTCCTGTCGAAGGCCCCCCCTACAAACAATCTATCTATCTACTCATGGTGATTCAAAGATTACTCACCACTAAATGTTAATTAAAAATAATTGATGATCTATGCATCGTTATCTACTGTACTGGAATTACTTATTATAGTTTACAGAAATTAATTAAGCCATTTTTACGTTAATTTGAAAGTTATTCATGAAAATAAAGTAAAAAATACCGGTATACAGTAAGTCCTCGACTCACGCGGTTAATTCGCCCCAAAATTTTCCGCATAGGTCGAAATCCACGAAAGTTGAAACACAACAACTTGCCTATTCATTTTTAAACCTTAGCGGTGCCACTTTAGCTGCAATTGGTGGCTATCAGCGACGATTAGAGAAAACGCCATCTTTTGAGAGGCCGTTAAGTTAACATAATACGAAAATTCCGAGATTCACACAAGTCCAATCTTTATTTCACTACATATTTAAATCTAAAATAAGTATAATTACAGAAAACATGAACAAATTGAAAACTTGTTAACATTATGATACTCATGTGAATGCCTGTCCATAATTGGAAAAAGTTCTTAATAAATGCTCTTCAATGTGACTTTTACCATGTACAACTGTTCTAACTCTTGACTCATTCATCCCGTAAGCATGTGCAATTTCAATAAACATTTCACCTTTGTCATGTCTCTTAATAATTTCCAGTTTCGTTTCCAAACTTAAAGTCTTACTTTTCTTTTTGACACTCATAGGAATCTCACCACTCTATCGTTTCTCAGCCATTATGAGGGTTCACATCCAAAATAAATACAGAAGACGATGTTAATGATTTACGAGAAAACTTTCTCAAACTTGATAAATAACGATCCCAATGATTAAGTCACAACAGAAACACAAGTTCGTCTGTCTGCTGCATGAACGTGTTCTTTTTTTGCTGTGATGGACAACAGGCATCATCTATGGAGTAGAAAATTAACTACCCGGGAAAGTCAAACTACGCCAAAAAAAAAGACATCAATGCTGTGTACGGGTGGTACCAGGCTTATGTTTTCTTTGCGTTTCTTTCGCCACAAACATGTATGTGGTGACATCTAGTAAAAGGTAAAAAACATAGGTTCTTATGGAGCCATTAGGCCATGGGCGTTTCCTCCGCGTTTCTGTCTCTGCGACATAAATCTCCGGGTGGGGGTCTGCGACTCTGTCACCAGGAGGTGACGCCAAACTGCGAGCGTTCTGAATGCTGTCTCGTCAGCGTAATTAGTTCAGAAAGTGATGATCTGCTAATCGCGCTCGCTTTTTCTTGGTATTTGAAGAAAAAGAAACGTCATTCATCAGCGTTTTTGTTGTGATGCGCCTAAAATGTGACATGCAGCATTTTACATTTCGCCGCTAGTCGATGGTTGCAAGCTTGACTGACCCCATGCTATTCTATGCATTTCACTTTCGGTGCACTAATGCCGAATATATGTCACGGCGACAGAAACGCGGAGGAAACGCCAGCATGTCCGTGGCCTAAATGGCCATGCTTGCAACCAGCGACAGATTTGAAAGCATTGCATGCCGTGTTTATGGCGGGACATGACAAATAGCTGATGTACACTCCCCACACTGAGGACTAGCAAATGTGCCACTGCCTTGGCATCTTTCCAAACGGGCTCACTATCAAACTCCCCCTAACCGGCCTCCCTCCTTCTTTACGTCCATTCTTCCACTCATACTCAGCTTTCCTTCCATTTCTGTCATATGGTCCTCGTAAATTTTCAAGCTCTTGTAAACCAATACTATGCTGATATCCATTCCCTTATCAAAATTGTCAGGTTGTGCAGCCCTCATTCGCTCCCAAGTATCCAACGTTTACTCCAATCTGCTCTTCACGCTCTTACCTCCATACGCTTAAAAGCCCAGCGTAAACTCTCTTCACTACTCCTTTCCTTTTTTTGCAGAGGCCTCTCACTGCCCGTGCACATGGCGACACCCACCCCTCCCCCACCATCATTGTACTTGTCCCAACCGGACCTCGCTATGTGCTTTCACCTGGCTACCCCGCCTCCTCACACGTCCATGGCTTTCCAAAAGCACGTCCTTCTAAGAAACAACTCTCTTTCCGCTGGACTGCCTGAACAAGCAGTCGTAAACCTCTCCTCCACTCCTCTTTCCCCTGAACAATTATCTCTGCTTAACAAAGGCCTCAGTTTTTCCCCTACCCCTAAAATAAACCCTGTTAAAATCCTCTCTGATGCCCTTCTTTTTTGCCGACGGCTCAAATGGAAATTTTTTTGGGAAACACGGCTCACTCTTCCGTCTCCCACCTCCACCTTTCATTTTTCTACTTTGAATACTGGCGGAAGTGGCGAAACATGTTTACGAAAACAGCTATACGATGAAGACTTCTAAAGGTCATACGTTCACAATAAAAACCAGCACAATTGCCCTATGTATGTGCTACCCTAGCCCACATAAGTACGAGAAAAAAAGGAGAGATAGAGATAAATCCCAAACATGTGTAATGCCTTCTATTTTCATGTTTGATGCTTTTCAGAGGTCAGAAAACACCCGCTCGAGAGCCAATGGCTAAGCAACCTGGCGCCTGGTTTCATGTCGTGCTAATCTGCTACCCTTTGCTCCCTGGGCTACTTTCCCACAAACCAACCCTTTACTAATGGACTTTTCCCGATATCAATTTACCGTTAGTTGGAAAATCCATGCTGTTGCGGTACACACACGTGTGTATATTTTCCAAGAAATGGTAGGAACGGAAAAGAAAAATTTTACGATGAGCATGGGATGGGCTTTTCACACTAAGTCCTTTGCTTATCGTGATTGTTTGCATGAGTACAGACTTCGTCGGAAGGACGATGGTGACAGTCTTTCGTTGAGTTTCAAAGCATACGCATCCTTGATTTTCAGAGCGCATGCCCTTTTTCGCTGAAATTCCACCAATACTAACATTCTATTTTTAGTTCGAACATTTTAGTTCGAATACAAGTGGTGTAGTATGAGTGAATTCTATGGCAAATTCTTTGTTTTCGCTTGGTAACATTTGGCAATCAGCAATGGATTCCGGAGAGGAATCAGTGTTAGACCAGCAGTGATTCCAAGGTTATGGACATTGAAGTTTCCGGCTCCTAGTCGACCCACTCCGGAGAAACAAGATCCAAATCGGAAGGCGCAGCGGAACCTTTGCGGGAAGCGGAGTGGGAGGAAATGCTTTCAACGAATCTTCCTCCGGTGATACCTAGGTTTCTTTGTGAAGCTAACTCTTCGATGAACTTTGACCTGGTTCCCGACTGTGGTTCCCTAAAATAATTTTTTCAACGATCAAATTGTTGACTTTATAGCTTGGGAAACTAATCACTGCGCCAGTAACACTTTGCGTGAAAAAGCGGGGCCGAGCAGTGCTAGCCTAAATCAGTGGCGAGCTGTGACAAGCTCAGAAATTCGTGTTTTTTGCCCTTGTAATGCTACAGAGCAGAGTGCGGAAGCCAGACACTGAGTTTTATTGGTCAACGAGACCTATACTCTCCTCTCCCTTTTTTGGACACACAATGTTTTACCAATGATTCGCAAAAAGAAGGCAATGTTTTCATTTAGCCTATAATAACGATTTTGATCCCCAAACACACCCCAACGCCAAAATAAATAAAATATGGCCGATTTGCCAGAAGCTGGAGGAAAAGTTCAAGGCACTCCATACACCAGAGACGGACGTTACCATCGACGAGAGCCTGCTCTTGTGCAAGGGAAGATTGGGGTGGCGGCAGTTCATGCCTATGAAAAGAGCTTCATTTGGCAAGTATTTGTTCTTTGTGAATCGAGAACTGGATACGTGTGGTCAACGACAATTTACATGGAAAAGGGGACTGTGTTGGATAAAGGCTTAGCACATTTACCCATGACCTTAAAAGTGATGATGACTCTAATGAAGCCATTATTTGGCCTAAAATATTGCCTGATGACGGATAACTTTTATACGTCTCCAGATCTAGCCGACTTGCTCGCTTCACACTCCACTGACTCCTATGGAACACTGAGGAAAGGGATTCCAGCACTCTTCAAAGAGAATCAAGTGAAAGAAATGAAGTTTCTGGTTTTTGTCATAGATGGAATTCTGTTACTACATTTTCAGAGTGAAAGTCGTCATGCGGGTTGCACAACTCCCATGAATGTTTGTTCGTTGTTTCTTGATGTACTATGGACTAAAATTAATAGTTAACATTGACGTTGTCGGCAAAGTATATGCCTTTGTAATAAAAACTAAATATATTCATCATTAGATGTCTAACTATGGTTTACGGGAAGGAAAGTTATACTGATATGCAGGTGGCCTAATTCTCTTAAGTTAAGGGGCAACATTCAGAAATTATTGAATAAATCATTAGTTATTTGGAATAAAAAATAAAGGAAAACATTTTCGGATTTGCCTTCCTTTCATGCCTCTGAATCTGAAATTAAAAAATATGACTTTTTTTGACTGGTTTTGTAAAAAAAACCCGTCAGGGAAATAGTTAATTCTTTTATTTCCTCTCTCAACACCTCCTCTTCCCTCTCCTTTACTTCTAACATCATCTTTCTAGACGTAAACGTCTCCCTCTCAGATGGCAAATTTAGCACTTCTGTTCATATTAAGCCCACCAACCAACAACAATATCTCCATTACAATAGCTACCACCCCTCCCACACTAAACAGTTCCTCCCCTACTCCCTTTCTATTTGCGGCCACTGAATCTGCAACAACCCTGACTCCCTTGATAAATTCCTCACTAACCTCCATCAATCTCTTCTTCGCAGAGGCTATTCAGACCACCTTCTTAATAAAAAAATCCTCATAAAACCACACTCCCCCAAACTGCCTCCCACCAATAGAATTTCTCAACACAATATCTCCTTCTGTACCACCTATATCCCTGGTGTTGACTCTCTTAGACGCATTATTAAAAACATCTACCCTATCCTTTCAGACAACCTAACCACTTCAAAAATATTTCCTCAATGTCCCTCTCTCAGCTTCAGTTGCCCCCCAAATCTATCCGTCATTTTTAAAATCACCAAACCCCTGTCCAAATCTCTCAAACCCACCAAATCCCTTCCCACCCTGTGCAACTGCCCGCGATGCAAAACTTGCGCCATCCTCATCACCCAGCCCCTACCGGACAAGTTCCTCACTTTTCCCCTCCCTTCTGTCCTCTCTCCCCTTTGCACCACACCAAACAATGTTTACATCCTCCTCTGTCAATACTGCCCCTTTTTATATTGGGTTATCCACCACTCCTCTCAACATTTGTATGAATGGGCACCGCTCATCATGCAACGATCCCCCTTCCCTCTCTGTTTCTCTCCCTGTCGCCATTCACGTCTCCTCCCACAACTCCACCTTTAATATGTAACACTTTTAAAGTTGGTCTACTTGCCTCCCTTCTTCCTCTCTCCTTCAGCTCAAAGATCTTGAATCTTCTTGTATTTTGATCCACCAGCCTTTCTCGCCCCCTGGACTCAATAAATCGCACTAGTTTCTCCCTCCCCTTCATCTCCTCTCTCCCTGCTTCCTCAACTCTCCACTTCCTTTTTCTCCCCTTTATTCCTCTCTCCCCTCCGCATGCCCTCTCCCCACTCGCCCTCTCCCCGCTCTTCCTCTTCCCCCTCCTTCCCCTCTTACACCTTCGTCTCCCCCTCTTTGCCCTCCCATACCTCAATCTCTATCCCTTTCCTCATTCCTACTCTCTACCCCGAGAAAGGTGGATACCGATCCCACCGAAATATCGGAAGTTTTAATTTGTAAGTGTCTTTCGCTTGTCTATATTTTTATCGACCACCCTCTTGGCATATTTTATAAAAAAGAATTGAGACATTGAAGCAATGGTTGAAGGACTTTTTGTGATGCGAGGCGTGTATTGCAACAGGAAGAGAAGCAGATTGGGAGGGATTTTTACAATTAGCACGGTGATTATTGATGCGTATGTTGAGGGGAGTCGAGGATTTGCCAATATAAAAAGCCGGGCAGAGTTTACATTGTAGGTGGTAGACCACATTACTGGTGATGCAAGAGGATGGGGGAGGGTGAGGGAGTGAGGTGATGGAGGAGTTAGGAGGAGAGGGTGAGGTAAAGATAGGACTTGGTTTGCATCTAGCACGATTACAGGGTGAGGAAGTGAGTTTGGAAGCAGCAGGGGTTTTAGGCAGGGGATTGGTGGATTTGAAAATATCGGACAAGTTGGCAGGACGCCTATATGTGATTGAGGGAGGCTTAGAGAAAATTTTGGCGGTGGAGGCGTGGTTTTTAAGGATGGGATAGAGGTCTTTTAAGATGGAGTTAAGGGACTGTACGCCTGGGAAATAGGTGGTACATATGGAGAGGATGTGGGAGTCTTTGGTGGGTGGAGGATTGGTTGAGTAGGGATTTTTCTGAATTTTTTGATGAAGGAGGGATACTGGGTAACCATGCTTGAGGAGGGAGTGGTGAAGGTTGGTGAGGAATTTATCGAGGGAATCTGGGCTGTTGCAAATATGGTGGCCACGGATAGATAGGGAGTAGGGAAGGGAGCGTTTGGTATGGGAGGGGTGACAACTACTATAATGAAGGTATTGTTGCTTATAAGTAGGTTTGATGTGAACCGAGGTGTGGAATTTTGAGCCTAATAAGGAGATGTTAACGTCCAGGAAGGTGATTTGGGAGTTTGAAATAGTGGAGGTAAAGGAGACGGAGGCAGAGGTATTGAGGGCGGAAATAAAAGTATTTAGGGAATCAGTACCACGAGGCCAGAGGAGAAAAATACCGTCTATGTAGCGGAGCCACAGAAGTTGTTTTAATGGATATTTGGACAGAAAAGATTGTTCTAGGTGGCCAAGGTAGAGGTTAGCATAGGAGGGACTTAACCTACTCCTCATTGCACATCCCTTTGTTTGTAAAAAGAATTTTTTACTGAATGAGAAGGAATTGTGGGTGAGGATGATATTCGTGAGATCCACAAGAAAATCAGTGCTAGGGAAATGCGGATAGGGGCGTTTGGAGAGGAAACACCAGAGTGAAGACAAACCTTCAGTATGAGGAATGCTAGTGTAAAGGGAGGTGACATCTATCGTGGCCATTGTGATTTGGTTGTCCGGAGGGAGGTAGGTAGAATGAAGGAGTTTTAGGAAATGGTAGGAATCTTTCACTAAGGACGGTAAGGCGTGTACCAGTGGTTGGAGGTGGTAATCGACAAATGCCGATATTCTCTCAATTGGGGAATTGCAGGAAGAAACAATTGGTCGGCCAGGATGATTAAGTTTGTGGATTTTGGGGAGGATGTAGAAGTGCGCAGTGCAAGGGAAAGGGGGGGAGAGCAAGGAGATATCGGTGGTGGATAAACCCTCCGATGTGCCTTTTTCTTGGAGGAAGCAAGTTCCCACACAGCACAGAACGTCATCAGGATATCCTAATTTGGTCTCGTATGTCCTGATGACGTCCGAAATATCCCTGGGACGTCGCTGAGGTATCCCGCCGGGATTTTACATCCTTACGATAGTTTCCAAAGTTAATGGGTTTTCTACCCATTTTATTGAAGAGTGATACCAGGAATGAAGGAATTTAATGATTTTTACAGAAAAATTATATTTTGTACTTATGTCCTGCGGACGTCGCGGGTCCGTCTCTGGGACATTCCATTCCCACTGGTTATATGAACTCTTTAAACCAATTAATCAATAAATATTTACTCTTTTGGGATTAAATCATATCAGAGGCGAGTGACTGTAAAGTTTTTTTCATGAAACATGTCGCTTTTTTAATTTGTCATTAGAATTCTACCCCAGATTATTCTGCAACTGACGTCCTCATTCCACGATTACACATTTAAAGTGACTGAGCTAAATGGTAAGGAAATAGTTGCTAAGTAGTGGAGTACTTTTTCATTGATCACTTGAAATTCTAGTTGTTTGGACTTGATCCTTGGCGAACGAATTTTAAATGCACCACTTCTCAGCGCCAAGATAATTAGGGAACGGAAAGGTGTTTTCCACGTTCCCTCTTCCCAACTGAGAGACTGGAACGGAACACAGGACGGAGAGCTATTTTCCTGACTCCATCACTTCTTTTTTGGACGCCATAGAAGCTGACGCGAAGAATTGTGTGCTGATTGTTCTAGATTTTTTGACCACCTGCCTGCTTGGAATTTCTCTTTGGATCTGAACTTTTTTCGGCCTTCCTTCATTGGATTTGCTCGATTCGGCTTTCGATTGAAATTTATTTGACCGTGCGCTTGTTTGGACTTTACTCTCTTTGGATTTTGGATTAACTTGATTTTTGGACTGGTTTGCTTACCCTGACTTTAGACCTCGCGCGTATCAATTAACTCTTTTGGTTTCACTCTTCACTTCACCTAATCTTGCTCCCGTGCATTGCCGGCAAGTACGATCTTGGGAAATTCTTGGGCTGCCCAGAAATGACAGTTACTATGGTTGATACCTCATAAATCGAGGTAATATTACCTCGATTTATGGCCAGGCAATAATATAGGCTGTGGGTCTGCAAAGTGCGCCCCCTGAGGGTTGCGCCCCTGGCAGCCGCCCGCCTGGCCAGCCCCTAGCTAAGATGCTGAAGCTAACGTGCGGGAATTGGAAAAATCTTGTTTATGCTCAGTAGTATTGCATTTATACTCATACTATGTGGCAATATAGAATAACAGTTATCTGGCATTAATTAATTGCAAATAACTTTGATCAAGAATTTTTGGTATTTCCTCAAACTATCACGGAATTATGATTTAATGATTATAGTTCTCGAAGTCATATTTATCCGCGGAAGTGACTACATATATACGTCGTTCTCAACGCCAGATATTAATATCAGATGCGAGAATAGGTGTGTTGCGTTGTAGGATAGATAATTAAGCGTTGCAGGTATCATCACGTTAGGTAGATACGAGGTAGTATAATGTACTTCGCTTAGGGATCTAACGTTAAATCTCTGCTTCGTCGACGACTTTTTTTTGGTATGAATTTGCTTTCCGAATGCTTTCCAATTGCTTTCTTTTTGCACCATTGGCAGGCAATCGGAAAGCAACCTACGGAAAGCAATTGGAAAGGGTGTGGAAAGCAATTTTTTTTCATCTGGGTATTCAGTATATCCCATAGATGTCACAATATCCTGGTAGGGTATACCTGGGATGTCTATGGGATGTCAATGTACTGTGAGTTGATATTTGGATATCCCTATGACGTACATGGGAAGTCATGGGATGTCCCAGGGAGGTCCTGTGGGGATGTCACCAGGACGTCAAATTTATAGGACATTCCGATATCCGTGGGATATCCCATTTTGGTCAGTGGGAAATTCAGTATATCCCACGGACGTCACAATATCCCGGTAGGATATACTAGGGATGTCCGGAGGATGTCATAGTGTTGTGTGGGTTATTTCTTCTTGAAAGGTGAAGTTGGGATCATTGGGAACTACGGCATAGGAGGAGGTATCGGAGAGTTGTGTATTAGCTTCAGCAATGCAGTCGGAGATGTCTAGAACCACAACAGTGGAACCTTTGAATTATATATATATATATCCATACATATGAGTATCTGAGGTACAATAAACCTAATAATAAAGCCGTAATATGAATTTCCCAAATGTCTTTCAAAGCAAAAATGGAGAAATTAAAGCTGCACTAGAGCAGCAATAATTATTAATACATTTAAGGGAAATCCGTACATGAGTTGCTTTTAATGCAATAAAGCTGAACTTAATTTTTATTACGTAGTGTGGGAATGCCTCAGGAGTGCAATGAGGATATGTCTAGGATTATGAAAATATGTGAATGAGATTACCAGAAGCAAATAAAAATCTTCACAGGAAGTTCATAGGGTCTAAATAATCCAAGAGAATATTACAGGTTAAAATCTTCAGTTTATATAACATTCAATTCTTAATATTATAAAAAATGCTTTACCCTCTTCTCTGTTGGCTTTCAGGATACGTGGCATCAGTTGTTCTTGGCAATATGTTCTAAAAGTATCACGTACAATGGCTTCATCCTGTGAGATTTGTGATTCCAATAGGAGTGGGTCTTCCCATGAAAATTGTTCTAAGAGAAGCAGAAATATGCCATAAGATTGTAAACTTTCAAAGACAATTAAGGATATGAATGAAACCACTAAAATACAGGTATTTTAACTTTTTCCATAATACGCACTTAATGAACTCTTTTCACCTGCTGCTGACTGCGATGATAGATCTAAGATTAGTTAAGGATTGATTGAAACGTTCATTACTCATCCAAGATGAATAATTTTAATAAGTAGTATGTACTTTACTTTGAAAATCCAACTTCACAAAACATAAATAAATGTTTTTATGAATATTTATTGGATTTCGACCATAATTTAGCATGAATGCATTTCAGTGCCGAATAGAGCAATTAACCATGAATTGGGTTCACAAGTAAAGACCTGTGGTGGTACCTTTAACAAATCAGAAACCTTTCAAGTATTTTAATAGAGGTGAATCCCTGCTACCCATTACCTGTTCATGAACACGTTACTCATAGGTTAAAAATTCACGACAGCACTTTTCACAAAATCATGGCTAATGGACTATTGTAAGACTTTTTGACGCTAAATAAATACAGTAACAATGTCATAATACATTATAGGTACTTAATGTGTCACTTTTTCCGTCACACCATGAAATACGGATGTTTCGACTTAATAGACACATACAAAACGGTTGTCAATTAGGAAAAGCGATCGACTAGTAAACTAGCTGGTCGACTTGGGGAACAGGATCCTTTCGAGGATTTCGTCAGCACGGTGTCGATATTCAATTCTTCAAAGAAAGTAGATTGTCCACATACAGCAACACTGGCCAATTACAATTTTAATTTGCAATTAATGCACTCGTAGCACACAGAAAATAATAAACGAATACCAACAAAGTTTCTCTTCATATCCAGACCTCAAAACTTGAGGAAGATGGAAATATTAGCCAAATAAATACCAAGGCGCTTAAGTCCTTGGTTACTTTCAAACCTAAGTCCTAAACTATAGAATACCGCTATAAATGAAGTGTGCCGGACGACAAATCTAGTGCACATTTCGTAAGAAAATACATTTAATAAATTGAAACAAAAGGATACTGCATTGGTTAGACAGTAGTAGATGACAAGTCCGAGGACTGAATTGGGTAGTCATCCGAGTACAACGAAAGAAGATTGAAGCCATTTCTTAGCTTAATTCGCAAGCCGAAGAAAATGGCACGTAACACACGAACACAATTGCTGCGTGCACTTGAAATAGTTACACCTGAAAGTTCACGTTCTCACGAAAGCCTTCCAACCCATCAGAGCGAGTAAATACTGTTAATACGATGTGATAACTGCGATTCGTGTCACGAATCAAAGTGTAGCAATACGACCTTGATTTCTTGATTCACTTTCAGATTAATTCGACTGCACGAGCATAAGTATTAGTTCGAAGGAAACTAAAGCAGACGAAACTAAATACCGGAAATAATAACACCAAGAACAGTGTAAACAACACATTGACAAGAATATCTTTCCTTAAATGCACAATTGGAAAGCCCCCGTCATTTAATGATGACGATATTGTTACCTGACTTCAATTGTTTCTTTGCGGCAAATTTGAATGGATTTCATTCCTAGGACACATCTTTAAAATTCAACAGTTTACATTATTTTTATGCCCATACGTGATATGTTTTACTTTATTATGTATGATGTAAGGATGATGCCTTTACTTCGCTTGCGGCAGCGAAGTAAAGGCATGGCTGACTTGTGATTTTGATGTGTCTTCGCACGAGGCTGAAATCGCTGAAATATTATATTAATAATATTCACTGAAAGAAAATTTGCAGAGAAGTATGGAGGGTAAGCTCGGTGGCCGTTCATAAGGATAGATAGGGGCGTGGATGTTTCACCTATGTAGAAGGCAGGGCACTTATTACACTGCAAAAGGTAAACTACATTGGAGGATATGTAGCTGCCATGGGAGGAAACGGGATCGTGTTATTGGGACTTTGGAAGCACTGAAATATTTCGAATTAAAGGACAGGTTTTGCACCGGTGTCTATGGCAAGGAAAGGAACCGGGATATTTGAGAGGAATCAAAGTGGGAGTGGGTTTGGAGGGACGTAGAATACATTTTAGGTTTGCTGGTCTTTTGAAAGGTCACTGGTCGCTGGTCTTGTCACAGAATTTGCAACAACCCTGACTTCCTCGACAAATTTCTTTCGATCCTCCATCAATCTCTTCTCCGTAGGGGTTATAAGATATAGAGAAGTTCGATAGGTGTCACAGCCTAGCAACAGACCACGCAAGCTTGCAGGAGTCAGTTTGTTCCGCTGACAAGTGTCGGTGTTACTCTGAAAAAAGTTGTTTTTTTGTGTTCTCTTATAATTTTGGGGCAACGCCAAATAAAAGGTAAGTAGAGAACCTTTACTTATAAACTAGTAACTATCAGACCATAAGAAACTACTGTTATACAGCTATCTTTTGATCATTAGTGATGATTAATTAGGTGATGGGTTTCGAGGTTGTTACAAAATTGCCACGAGGTACAGGATGGGGCAAAACCATACATTTCTGTACAGTTTAGCCCCTAATGGTTTGTTATGGCATCATTAATAAGCTGGAATTCATGAAGAAAATATCAAAAATATTATTATTTTATAGGCCTACTTTCCCCCCATTTAACCAAGCTTACAATTAGGTATTTGTTGAAATACTTATTACCATACAAATATCAGTAGAAATACCTTACATATTTGTATTAAAAAAACATGATCTAGCAGCAATAACAATAAGGTTTTTTTCAGATGGTCCGTAAATATCAAAGAACAACCAAAAGAGCCACATGGACCGAAGAAGGAATGAAGTCGGCCATTGATGATGTCATAAAAACGTTAAAAAATTAAGAGAGGCAGCCAGGGCTTACAACATACCAGTAATGACATTGAGTGATAGACTTAAGACTCATAAAAGTTAGTTTTAGGGCATAAGCCTGTATTCACACAAGGGCAGGAAAATGTAATTGCCGAACAAGTTTTACTTCTAGCTAAAGTGTTTTATTGAATTTCCTCTGTTGAGCTCCGCCGCTTAGTTTTTGAATATGCTGAGAAAAATGGAATTCCAAACTCATTTAACAAGGCAGCTAAATAAGCAGGGCAAGATTGGCTTCATGGATGATTTGAAGCGATTCAGATTCATGAATCAGCGTTTGGAAACCGGAATCAACAAGTATGAGTCGAATTACTGCGTTCAATAAACAAGAAGTGGATCTTTTTTCTCCAACCTTGCATCTGAAATGGACAAACACAAGTTTGAGGCCTCACAAATATATAATTTTGATGAAACAGGGATCTCGACGGTTCAAAAACCGGGAAAAGTTTTAGGCCCGAAAGGAACTAAGCAAGTGGGTACTGCTATAAGCTGGGAATGGGGGAAATATATCACCATATATCATTGCACAATGAGCGCTGCAGGTGAATACCTCCCACCAATGTTTATCTTCCCTCGGCAGAGAATGAGCCCTAATTTGGTTAAAGGCAGACCACCAAATGCAATTTACCATTGCAGTCACAATGTGTGGATCGCTGAAGATTTGCTTGTTTCCTGGTTGCACCATTTTAGTTCCCATGCTAAGCCAACTAAAGAGCAGCCCGTGCTTCTCGTAATGGACAACCACAAAACCCACACTACCTTAACAGCGTACAATGTTTACAAGGAGAATGGAATAATTGTTGTGACACTTCCACCACACTCGTCACATCACCTTCAGCCATTAGACATCACTTTGTTTAGCAGCCTAAAAGTACCTAGCATTCAACAAGGAATGTTACAATTTTCTTAGGTCATATCATCATCAGAAGATAACACCTTATGATATTGCTGCTATTTTTAACAATGTCTATAGTGAGGTTACTAATATAACAAAAGGTGTAAGTGGTTTCGCATCGGCTGGGAATGTAAGTAAGTGGTAAATTTCAAGTAAGTGGTTTCGCATCGGCTCTTGACCTGGAAAAATTCACAGAAGAGGATTTTGCAGTGCGGTCAGAGGTTGAACAGGGACTACCTGTAATAGAAGACAATGGTATTGCTGATGGTGTAGGTTCGAGAGATAGGCCTATTTCCGTCTCCGGAGAAGTGAATAGCCCAACTAAAGTCCATATGGATTTGGAAATGAACAAAGACCCAACTCCTGATCAAATAGACTTGAGATCTATGCAGAATTCACCAATCACGCCTTGTATGGATGAAAGACCTCAAGCTAAGCCATCTATAAAATCTCTCTGCCCACACCTCAGTCGAAAACAGTGAAGGTAGGCCTAACTTCAAGACAACAATATTCAGTTATCTTTACTAAGTCACCAAATAAAACAAAATTGGAAGAATCTGCTACTGTGAAAGAACTGAAGTAAAAAAATTCAACAACTGCAGGCCAAGATGAAAGTTACAAAAGAAGAGCAAAAAAATCAAACAAAGATAACAAGATAGACCTACTCAAAATTAAAAGAAACTCTAAACCAAGAAGAACCATGTCTAAGGTAAGAGGCTCTAGGAATACGAACAAAAAAGTCCAAAATATGTCTTCGAAATCCAAAAGCCGAAGAAATATTATGTTTGAGGATTTGTCATCAGATGATGACCTTGCTGACATAAGAAAAATTTGTCAAGATGATTCTTTTGATGATATGGTCTCAAATAAGTCATTTCAAGAAGGAAGATTGCTAAGAGAAGCCTTGGGCTCAAACGACATATGCCTCATGAGTTTGGCAAGGACAAAGAACTCTGGTTTAGGTGCTGCACGTGTTCAGGGTGGGTCCACTCAGCTTGCAGTGCTGCTGAGTCTGCAGGTAACTTTATTTGTGATTTTTGTTTTGATGTAAAACTTTAAATATTTTTGTTTTATAAAATTTTATCACTTTTTGATAAACGTTTAGCTAACACTTTTATACTAACATCAGTTGAGCTAAATACTTGATGTTTTATATTGTATTAATTGAGTGTTTTAGGTAATAAGTAATAAAAGGTGCTGTATGCAATAATTCATTTAATTACTATTATTTACTTCCCTAATCATGTGATTTTTTTAAATGTACGGTATAGCCCCTCCTACTGTACAGAATAGCCCTGACCCCTGGGGCTATTTCGTACAGGGACGTTTTTATTATTTAATTTAAAATATAAACAGTGAAATAATTCAAATTTCTTGGCATCCAATGATCCAAATTACATGTTGCCTATTTTCTTATAATATTATACCCAATATTAGCTGAGATATAACAATTCTAGCTTAAGCGTACGGTATAGCCCCACTCTCCCCTACATAGGAGGCCAGGCACGCTTTTCTAAGTCTTTTACATTGCCTTCTTACTTGAGAGAATTGTTGGTATATCTCATCATCACAATTTGATTCTAAATAACATATGTATATGAAGGAATTTTTTGTGCCTAATAAGTATATCAACTCCTTTGAATACCACCGAGGAAAGGAAGAGATGATTTCTTTTACAACGGGTAAAATGAGTGATTGCATCATAAAAATAATTCATCTAGGCATTATTTGTATCATAGTTTCCAAAAGTTTCAGGCCAATTGATGCACAGCATCACTATTGATAGATCTGTTGCAGAAATCTTTACATTATGTAATTGAGAAACTAGGACTAAATCTCAAATCTTTCCATTCATATTTCTTATATACAGGTAATGTAATTAGTAAACAGGATATGTATACAGTAAACAGGATATGTAATTAGTTTGCTTAAAGTTAAGAATAGATATCATGTCAAGCAAAATTTTTCCTGATGACAAAATAGATGTGGGATCTGAAAGAGAGATTGGACTCCCAAGAAAGGTCAGGTACTTAAATTATAATCACCTACCAGTAAGAAATGCTTAATATTAAGTCTATAAAACAATCTTCCAAACTCCTCACAGTGTTTAAATTATAAGTAAGATTTTGACTGAGGAGGAATAGACATAGCACCAAAAAGAAAATTATTCGAACCACACTTCACTGAGACAAAAACTTGTCCAACTTCGAGGAAAGACGTAGGTAGCAGAGAACTAGAAAGAGTATTTCTGATGTCAATTAAGACACCTCCACCACGAGACCTTTTACTAGTAATAGAAGAATGATCAGCACGATAAAATACGTAAGGGCTTTTACCTCAATCAAGCTCAGTAGTCATGTCTTGAGATAGCCATGTCTCAGTAAAAATAATCATCAAATTCACAGCAACATATAAATTGTCTTAAGTCATCGAGTTTAGATCTCCGTCCTCCTATGTTTTGGTAATAGAGAGTAATGTGTTTTTTGAGTTTTTTGGATGATGTACTATAGTTGGCACACCTTTAATAAAATGAACTCCAATATCTGACTCCCCATTCTGTTTCCTGGATTCACACTCTTTATACTTGGAAGTTAGAAAACTCAGTTCTTTGGGTGTTCGATCCTTTTTGATGACAACTTTAAACTTATTTTTGACAGAATTTCTGGCCCAAAAAACCAAGTGAGCATCTAGGATAGTGCTGAATGATACCTTTACTGGATGATTCTTTCCAGGCACAATCTCCCAAGATGAAAGAAACAGATGTCCCGTCCAGTAGTTACGTTTCCTGAAGAGTTGGATGAATTGTGTTCAGATGATGTTGCAAAAGCATCACACAGTATCTTCAATATCTCAATTCAATCAGCTGATGCAGCATTTACACCCTGCGATGGTTCATTAAGTTGAAAATAAGGATATCAGATGCACAATTTTGGCAATCCTGCACTTCGGAGACGATTTCTTCAAAATGCTGAGGATCTGTGAACGATAACACTGATACAGATGCATGTGCTGCTTCAAGTTTTTTGATAGAATCAGTGATAGAGTTTTGATACCATCACCAGTTTTCTCACATCAAAAAGAAAGAAAAGCATCACATCGATGGCAGTAGAAGCGCATACGTCTATTTGTTCAGTTCATGATTTGAATTTCTTTCTTAGTAAGGCCGGCACAACTGTCGGAGTGGGTGATTATTTTACATGAATCACAAGCAACGTACGTACCAGGATCAAGACATTTCACACGTTTAGGGTCAGTCATTGTGATATTCAGCAAAGTTTTGCAGTCTTTTTTGTCATTTGTGACCAGCCTTTTGAGGTATAGTCTTCTTTTGTTGCAATAACTCCTGAAGTTCATCTGTCCACCAGAAATTTTTGGATATTGTTTTCTCTTTATGTTCAAGTGACTCGAATGCTGCCTTGTGTATTTTATTTTTCAACTTTTATTTCTTCTTTAAGTTCCTGTGTGAGACGTAATTTGTACAGAAAGCTTGTGGAATCATTTTTTAGAATACCTAGGTTATACCATTTGTTTCCTCTATTTTATTTTTTCTGAGAGTTTAATTTGTTTAATTACTACAGGTGATTTTATTAGTAGATGGTCCGTTCCTTGCCACACTTTCACATCATAAGGTACAGATCACCGGATGGTGACTATAGAAAGTTCCTTGAACTGATAGAGATGGTCTGTTTCCAGTTGGATTATTATATAATCACTATTTCCCATCAAGGCCTATTCAAAATGGCAAGAGGAAAAAAATCAAACACTTCTCCAAAAAACTGAGAGACATGAAAATCAAACTTGCTTTCCTTCACACTGCATTCAAGTCTGAAACTGAAGTCTGCATAGATCTGAAACTTTGTAAGTGAAAAAAAATGATAACATTTTCATGGAAAGGCCAAATAACAAATGCAAGGCTGCATGGCAAATCATTTAAAATGCATCAGGTATGGTTAACAATAGTCACACTGAAATTGACTTAAATCCCGATGAATTTAATAGATAGTTATTTTCTCTTATCATAAAGATGATAATGATAAAGTTGGTCATGGGATTGAAGTGGGTACGGATCTAGATTTGGGGCACATGTAAAATATGATTCTGAAATAAAACCTAATTACTACTTGATTTCTGTATCCATCTCTAGGAAGGGAGCATCATATTGCAAAACAGGAAAGTCTATGTCATGAGAAGGTCTTGTCTTGCAATAAAACAATTATTACACTTGACTTTGAGACAAAATCTTTAATAATTATAAATTGAAAATATATCTCACTTTTATTACAAAGATAACATGGCAGAAATAACAAATTCACTTATTATTCACAAAGGAAAACCTGACATACTTAGAGATACAAGGGATGTTTGGAACAATATATTAAATTATGAAATTATGCCAAAAGAAGGAATTTATCATTTCGTGGGGCCACAAAGTTTCCAAGTATACCAAAAATCAGTGATGTTAACCAAATACAAATTCCTACGCATAATTCAAATGGACTGAACGCCTTAACAAAAATAACTGTGAAAATAGCAGGAACTTTGCAGTCCATAGAAATGGTTTTTAATTATGGTTTAAGATATTACATTCTCAGTATTAATTAATAGGAAGTTATTAGCTTAATGCTCTTTTAGATCCCTTGTAGTAATCCAATCCCCCAACATTATATAGTCCCCTATAGAAAACTACTTTATTATAAAAACCTTCCCAGGCATTTAGTCTGGAGATGACTTTCATACATAAATTTTCCATCTTTTGCATTGAGATGAATGAATGATTTCATACTTTAGGCTACAATAAGTGATTTGAACCTCAGCCCAGGAGACAAAAATTTGTTAATTTTCTACACCAAAGCTATATCATAAGTACAAGCCAACGTTTCCATAGGGTCTGCGCAAATCCCCTCTTCTCACCATAAATGCAGGAAATTTAATGATGAGGAATTTAAAATACATTCGTATATGTAAAGGCCCTGTGCATGTGCTCCTGCTTGTATCCTGTTATGTCAAGCTCAAATATTGAGCAGGGTTTCATAGCTCCCAAAATGCAAAGTAATGTAAAAATACAGCGATAACATTTTTATTTCTATTATTTTTTGTTTATAAGATGCTAAATTATTGAATGCCATGAGATATTCCATGATGAAAAACATATAACTCTAAGATGAATATATCAACATGGCATATTCTTCAATTCAAAACTATCACAGTGAATTCAGGTTCACATTCTCAGCAGTAAAAGCCAAACCAGAACTGGTTAGACCTATAACCAGACTAAGAAATGCCGAGAGCAGATATGAGGATGTTATAAAAATTATTACACTCCAATAATTCCATTTACCAAAATTGAGAAAAATAATGAATTAGCAAGCAATTAAATGATCTTCAAGTAAAGATTACTTTGTTAATTTTCTTTTGTCTGGTTTAATTACTAAATGTTCACAAGCATACACCAAAAATACTTTCCAAATGTCTTCACACAAAAAAATCATTCCGAGAACTGCACTCAACAAACAGCACAACCAGGAATAAATAAAAATCAATATCAACCAATGAAGGCATGAAATTACACTCAAGTGGTTTAAAAATACTTTACGTCAGGAAAAAGATTCCTTAATAAACAGATAACCCAATAAATATTCTAATTTAATCTTTCTTCCTGTCACTATTGTCAACTTTTTCTTGCAATTTGGCATGCTCTTTCATCAACTTGTCATATTCTGTGTTCACAGACTCCACCTGAGACCGAAGCACACTCTTCTCCTTCCGTTCTCGCATCAAGTCTACAACAAAAAAAAAGAATGATCAGATGAAAACAATGCAATAAATAAAAGATTTACAAAAAGTTATTATGATAAGATTGAAAGTTTCAAGCAGACTAGGCATGAACAATGATGCCTTTCCTTAGATCCAAACTTCTGCATCCAATACTTACACGATGTACAACACAATGCACATATGTAACTGTAACAGAAAATCTAAACCTCATGGATACAAAAACAGTACAAAATTCCACTATTTATTTTAATGCTATTGACGGGTTTCGACGTAGAAATGAGGGTTCAAATCAAATTTTCCTATCCTGATTGTGTACAGTTGATAAATGTGAATTCTTTGTTACAACCCAACCCTCCCTTGCATCTTACCACCACCCCACCTTACTCCCCCCCCCCCCTTCCCCATGTTACTTTGTCTTCTCCCAGACCCGTCCTCCTTCCAACCAACCATTGATTCCTGACCTCCCCTCACTCCTTCATGTTCCCTCTCCCCCCTCCCTTAGTATATAAGGCTAGCAAGAGCAATATTTCCTTCTGTTTGTCCTGTAAATGACGCTATAGACGTCGAAACCGGCAGACAGAATTAAAATAAATGGAGGAATTTTGTACTGTGTTTTTGTCATAATGAATTCTATCTTCAATTTCCACTACGTATCACCACTATCGATTAATTTGACACATATATGCAGTTTGCACATGGAGAAAGTGTACGGTATTAATATGCTTAGCCCCTCAAGCATGGCCAACTGAACCATACTTCAATCCCCCTGAGCTGAGGACATTCCTCATTAAATGGCTGTGAAAGACACGCTTATTCAAAAAGTGCTCTCAAATGGCAACTATTTTCTTAATTTCCATGATTTTTGAAAGACTATATATTTTTTTCATATTATTTACTATTTTCATATTATTCACTATAGATGATATTTTCCCTCATTCCATGCCTTTTCCAATTTACCATTCCTTTTCCCATTTACCATTCCTCTTCCCACTTCCCATTCACCACTACCCATTCATTTTCCCTCATCCAATTCCTTTTCCCACTTCCCATTCCTTATACCACTTTCCATTTCTTTTCCAATGCACCAATCTTTTTCCCATTTACCATTCCTTTTCGAAATTCCCATTCCTTTTTACACTTCCCATTCCTCTTCCATCATCAAATTCCATTTACCACTTCCCATTCCTTTTCACTCATCCAATTCCTTTTCCCACTTCACATTCCTTTTCCATCTTCTAATCTCGTTTCCCTCTTCCCTCCCTTTACCATGGTTGTCTACCACCCCCTGCCACCCAGTGGTAGCTGGTAGGGTAGTCATTCTATGTAGATGACCATGGCACTGTAGAAATACTGCCGTGACTTAAAAGTGTGTCCATGGATAATTTGGATATAGTGCTGGGACATCATATACGATCAAAGTTAAACTTGCAGCTACAGGGCTCGAGATACACCTTTCCACCCATGAGTAACTGATTCGAACCTTTCATTTGAACCCATGTGGAATATATCACAACCCTTGACTTCTACGTACCAGACGTAAGGGAACATTTTGTCGCAGTGTGTCATCATCAGCGGCTGACAGGTCTATTTGCCTGCTTCAATAATAAAAAATATGCACCCCTGCTCCTCTGCCTGTTTCAGGGTTTCTCCTGGTGCCTGTGCAAACCCCGCAAACTATGCAACTTTGATGTCAATATGACACAAAGAAGTGGGAATGCTTTTGAGTTCTAGATCAGATCTTTGGTCACAAGTAGTTAATACTTCAGCATGCATCTCCCTCCATCGTCATTAACCTTTTTCGCTACCATAACATTTCCCTATATCACACTCTGAAAGCTCATGGCCAATTTTACAAAATTTTACCTTTCATTTATTTTCTACAAGTCTGCTTCATTTAGTACTGACGTCAAAATTTTTTAAAATGCTCATAAAAATTCTGTTCAAATAAAGTTAATTGAGACAAATCTTTATATAGTTTTTTATAAAACAACATTTTAGCAAAAGATCTTTTTCTGTAAGCTGACACACATGCAATTCAACACTGTCCTCTCCCCCATCCTCCTCATCCCCATTCCCTTTCCATGGTTGGCACCCACTGCCACACCTCCATGGCAGCTTACAGAATACTACACAGATGATTTGGCACTATGAGTGTCAAAGGGTTTAACTCGAGAAGGGTTGCAATGAATCATAATACTGCAAGAGTAACTGAGGGGATTACTTTTTGGAAGTTCAACAACTCGAATTAGAATGAATTACTAGGTAACATTTCAAAGCCATCCATAACTCATGAAATGGGACATACCTCAACCTAGTAGAACCTCACTTATGAAACTTTCAGCGGATTACCAAAAAAAGTTTCATAAGTGAGGAGTTTCATAACTGAGGTTTTATGGCAAGGGAGTGCGAAACCCCTTTCAGCTGCCCAATTTGGTCTGTTTGCTTCCTGGCTGCAATTAATCATCTGTAGGCAGGAAAATGAAACCTAATACTCTAATTTACTCACAGGCAACACCACAAATGTTCATGTTACCAAAAAAGAAACAAATGTGCATTCCTGAACAATGTCTCCAAGGTTGAATTTCTTGGTCTAATTGTTTTCCAAGCACTTAGTCTTTGGGCTGAAGTTTCAATTCATACTTGGGAAATGTTCTGATGATCATACTAAATGAGTGCAGAGTAGCCAATTTTTGAAAACATTTTGATCATGAACAGCTGTTTTCAGGCAATTCATTTTGTGACCAGGATACAGACCAAGATTGGAGATTGAAGAAATGAGAACCTCGATGGAAGTCATGCATATATATATAGTGAAATTAGTAATAGAAAAACACGAAAATATGAAAAATTTTCGACATGTCTTTAGTCACACTTTTCTAACGTTACAGTGAAGGGATGGTTGCCGATTTCATATCTATGTGAGAATTTACCATAATGTTTACTGTCAGTTCATCTTCTAAAATCAACAGCAGTATTTCTTTATAAAAATCTGCCCTGATAAAAAGATAATTTTTTCCGCTACTAATTAGTTTTCTTCGAAAATAGAATATCACTAGATATGTGCAGAGATCTGATATTAGTTTGAGATTCTATTCAATGAGAAAGCATGCAGTATAGGAAAAATCATTCTTCATTCAGTCATTTTGAAATTAAAAACAATAAATTTACCCTGATTTTGTGTCATGTGAAGAGCATTAATGTTAACTCATTTACCAGATTTCAGCAAGATAATCTATCTAATAATATCAACTATCTAATAATTTTTAAGATAAACATTTTTAATAAAACACCCTAAATGGAGGCTAGGCAGGATACAAAACGATTACAGTAAAGCCATGTTAATTTGAAATTCTAGGGACCAAAAAAATTGGACTTCGAATTATCCGGGTTTGAACTAAACGTACTTCCCGAAAATTAATGAAAAAGATCCCGTGTTTTCCGAGATAATCACCATACCGCTATATTTTGTTATTAAAAGGCAAAGAATATGCACTAAAAGGAGGAGTTAATGGACAATATTGTTCATGTTTATCAGATTCAAGTTAAAGTTGGGGAAGTAAGCACTATCAGATGCGAACATACGGAAAATAAAAACAAAATTAATGATTTCGGGCATGTGTCCAGTAATACAACATAAGGTGTATTTTCCATGTCACCAAAATTTTTGCCGTAGAAATATAAATTTACCGGCCTGCTCTCCACCCCCAAGACTTTTCTATGACGAAGAACTGCTGCATCATCATCCTTGCCCACCGCAAGTCCATTATCAGTTACGACCGCGAACCAAAAGTATCACATTTCACTCATCGCTTTCCTACGCCCTCTTCTTAGGTGGCTTCCACTAGGGGAGGGGCTTGGGAGACGGGAGAGAAGGGTAGGGGTGGAGTATCACGTCAAGGTCTGTGACGAACCCAGAATCCCTAGCCCTCCGAAAGAAGGGAACCCGAGAAAAAAATCGCTGACGCAGTGTCGGATGGACACCACCCAGAAATAGTCCCTATACAAATTTCATTTTTTCAGGCTTGACTTCGTGGAAGTGATAAATATCCATTTTGAATAAAAACGTTTTTTATTCAAAATGGATAGTCAGTATATCTTCAGCCTTCCTTACCTCGTGATTCACATTCGAGTTTGGGGAGATGGGGCTAGAGTAGATAGGAAAAGTGTAAACAAAGCTGAGAACCATGACTCATCAGCGATTCGGGGCAAATAAAAAAAATCTGGAGAAGCACGAGATGGGAGGAGCGGCTACCAAATGATGAAAGTGCTAACGAAGGGAAAATGGGTAAAGGATATCACACCATCCGGAAAATGCAGCCTGGCGATCCTACAGTCATCACTCGAGGATGGGAGGCTCGGAAGGAGAGGCATCAATCATGGCGTGAAAGCCCCGAAAAAAAGTTTGGGACGGAGCAGCCGAGATGTGTACATATGTACTCCAGGGATATTTGGTTGGGGGTAAACAGCTGCTGGTGCGCAGCACACCATAGGCATAAGCAAATGTTCAAAATAGCTTGGCAACACTTAAAAGTAACTTGTGCTCAAGAAAGCTCACAATAATGATTTAATTGAAAGCATGAGACTGATAATCATCATCGGCTAAAATCAATACATGCAATCTTTCCATACGGCAACTCTCTGGCAAGTCGTTAAGTGAGGTACTTCCTGTCATGGGACCAGAAAAATAAGTTTCATAACAGAATTCGTCATATAAATGAAGTTCCATAAGAGAGGTTGGAAATACATGGGGTCTAATTCACGGGACCAAGAAAAATCGGTGTATAAGTGAGGTTGTTGTATATACGAGGGTTGTATATACGAGGTTCTACTGTACGTATTCATGCATCCAAATTAGCATTACCTTGCCATAACAGCATTCACTTACAGATTCCTTAGCCATGTATGCCAGAGGACTAGGCAAAATCAGATTGTGAAGGTCATCTCTGCCTATGGCGTTCAAAATCCAAAGCTCATGGAAATATGTGAGAAAAAAAAGACAAGAGTCTCTGTCTGCATTCCACACCTCAGCAGCAGTTGAAGCAAGAGTAGTTGTAAGACAGAGGGCTGATTCAACTAAACAACTACAACTCAAGTTTCATGGGAAATATGCATGCATGTATTTATTTGGTACATGGACACTCATTTCCTCAGAGCAAAATAACTTTTTTCC
Organism: Pyrrhosoma nymphula; assembly: GCA_963573305.1. Lineage (NCBI taxonomy): Eukaryota > Metazoa > Arthropoda > Insecta > Odonata > Coenagrionidae > Pyrrhosoma > Pyrrhosoma nymphula. The sequence goes on along the minus strand of OY754332.1, from coordinate 91,404,406 downwards.
ACCTCAATTGGAGTGGGTTACAGAACATGATTGGGAGCAAAATCGAAGACCAACCTGGCCCTCTGCACTTCAGCTTCTCCATTTTGAGAACCCTCCGGAGAAAATAAAAATCCAGGTTCATGGTACAGCCAAATGAGCCATGGTCCCAAGTAGTGCTGAGTGACCCATATTCATGAAAATCATGTACCATGAACACCACCAAGAAATAAAAATCCTGGGGACCAATTAATCAATAAATTACCTTGCTCTAGGGAATCAACCTTCTTCTTAAATTCCTTTAGCTCCAGGTCATGGGCCTCATTTGTGACATTTTGATGAGCTTCCCCCGAGGGAGAGCTTCCACTCTGCAGATTAAGGAGTGTTCTCGCATGGGAAGACGCAGACTCTGCCTGGCGTAAAATTGCCACACTTTCAGCCATTATTGTGGCTTGTGCAGAAATTAAGCTTAATAACCGCTTGATAACCCTGTAAAGATGGGTGAAATTGTAGCAGTTAAAAGGATACCATTCTTGCTGATAAACTGGCACACCGTGTTCACAAATCACTCCCTCCTTTCTAACAGCTGTCAAGAGCTATCAAAATGCATGCATCTAATTACTAATGAGGTAAGGTGAGCAGTTTTATAATGAAAAAGTTACATTATTACTTTCATGACCAAATCACTCCCATAGCTTGAAACTGAAGTTCTTTGGAATAGATAATACATATCAGTGCTTGAGTTGAAATGTGGAAATGAAACTATATATGTATTCAAGCAGACTACCTGGCAGAGTCTTCACAGAATAATTTAATTGTTGAATTCCTTATATTCAAATCCAGGCAGTTCATGACCACATAAAATCAATTCTTAAATAAACATCATATTATAGCAGAAAATAAAATACAAAGAAGTTTTTCTTGTGAGCAACATTAGCCTTTATCTGCCGTGCGTGCCATATAAGTCCCTTTAAATGTTTCCGCTCACTGCCGTGCGTACCATTTTCGTCCCTCTGGGTTTCGTTGCGTCTTCCCTACAGTCACAGCGGGCGCCTTTGTTCCAGAGCAAATCTGTTAATGTGGTTGGGTCCTCCAGACTTGTCTCATAAATATGAGCCCTTCTGTGACTCCAAAGATAATCATGTCAGAGATAACGAGCTTTGGAGAGAGGAAGATGATGCTTCAGCACAATACGCCCCTCGAGCAGACGGTAAACATTTTCACAGAGTTCGAATGAAGGCCAGCAGATAGTATGTAGATGGAAAGAAGCAGACGACCATATGCCTAATTGGTTTAGTGTTGATAACAAAAAAACGGATCCTGTGCGATATTTTTTCTAGCTGGTTCTACAGTTACCGAAGCATCTCAGTCCCAGTCGTCAGAGAGCTACGAAAGTGTTCGTTGCTTCACAAGTGAAGCGGAAAATATAGTTTTTGATTCCCCGCTATAAATGGGTTCCAAACGTAAACTGACGGAGTTACACATTGAAGGAGAGTTGATAGCCGATAGTGATTCGGATTCTTATGAAGATCCAAGTGCTGGTGGGGAGAGCGATGATTCTCAAGAGGAAACTCTGGGAGAGGTATCCAATCCATCGATAGTTCGTCTTGGGGATCTCCAGGGGATCAGGAATGTGCTAGTGTACCTTAAGCGTTTACTACTCATAGAAAAAGAGTGAATTTTGATGAAGCTAAAAATATCAGCAGTGAGTCAACCCCTTTGTCAGTTTTTTTTACTGTATTTTGCAGAAGTGATTCCACTATTGGTGGACCAAACAAATCTATATTATCAGCAAAGTTGCAGTGATGTAGATGAAACCTCTTCACCACGACCTGATGTTAGTCTACATGAGATGTATTTGTTCTTGGCGATTATTTTCCAAATGGGGCACTGCACTAGAGATACGCTGAGAGACTACTATTCTACTCTTGAACAGTTCCATACTCCCTTCTTTAGCACAGTAATGAGACGCGATCGCTTTCTCCACATTTTGCGATTCCTTCATTTTCCTGACAACACTGAGGCACCTAATAAAAATGACGAAAACCATGACAGGTTATGGAAAATTTGAAAACTTTTTGAAAATCTCAATGATAACTTTGTGAAGTATTATTTCCCCAGCGAGCACTTGGCAATCGATGAAGTAATTGTACTTTTCAAAGGAAGGGTGATATTCAAGCAATATATCCCAAAAAAAAACAAACATTTCAACATAAAAATTTACAATCTTTCTGACTCAACAGGTTATACGTATGATATGAAGGTATATTTAGGCAAAGATAGACAGACTTTGACACAAGACGTTACAGCAACTCATGCCACTGTTAGACAATTGACTAGGAGAATTGAAGGAGTTGGCCATAAACTATACATGAACAATTTTTTCTCATCTCCAGCTCTTTTTGATGACCTCAAAACAAGTAAAATATTCTGCTGCGGAACTGTGAGACATAATCGAATATTGCCACGAAATATTGACCGTAAGTCACTAAAATTGAAACGGGGTGACATTCATACAATGGCACAGGGTGACTTGACAACAGTGGTTTGGAAAGACAAATTGGAAGTGTACATGCTCTCAAATATTCACAATCCACCAATAGAGGGTAACTTCTGTGATAATCATGGGAATGCTATCCTTCCAGCTATTGTCAAGGAGTATAACCTCCACATGGGATACGGCGACAAAGGCGAAAGGATGGCAAACATTTATTCCATCAGTCGTCGTACTTGGAAATGGACCAAAAAGCTGTTTTTCCACCTAGTTGATCTTACCATCATAAATACTTGGATACTTCTATCTTCATGTGGTGCCGATTTTTCACATCGCCAATTCTGACGAACTCATTAGGAACCTTGTGGTAAACGGGTCATCTGCTCTTCCAAGTCGAACTGCCTAGCAAGGACGACCTAATAGTAGCGTGAAACATGTGGTTCGTTTGGAAGCGAAAGACAATATGTACTGGCCAGTGAAAGGCAGACGCTCACGTTGTAGCGTATGTTCTTCGACAGGGATTGACTCCAGAACAACATTCAAGTGTAGTAAATGTGACGTTGGACTCAGCATTGTCTCCTGTTTTGAGACCTACCACACTAAGACAAGACTTTAGAATAGCAGATGATAGTTAATGTGTTTCGGAACGTCAGGAGGAACTTCACCACAAAATATGTGAGTAAATAATAAATTATTATTGTTTTTCTAACGTTTTCATTTCTTCTCGTTCTCAAAAAAATTATTTACAATTTCTACATATCATGTAAAGACAAAATTACAGGTTTTTAAATGTTTTCACATAAATATACTTTTTGTTTTATGAAATTATGATCATTATTTCATGAGATACTAAGCTTTTAAGAATGTGAGCAACTTTTTTTAAATGCCTCAAATTTAAATCCGGCAGCCATTCTACGTAGGCATTTAAATCCGGGGATAAAGGTTAATATCAAGTTCCTATATTATGCTTATTTCTGAAAATGTTGTGACAAAAATAACATTCAGCCCATGAGTGAATGTAGAGGAGAATATTCTGCAATCTTTGTTACGCCAGCCTTGATTAGCCAAAATCCAATACTTGCAAGATGTGTAAAAATCAAAGAAAATACTACAGAGGAAGAAAAGATGAGTAGTTCAGTGCAAAAACTTCTCCAGTAAAAGAGAGCTGAAGCTCCAAGGCAAAAACTCAAGAAAATAAGGCAAGAAGCAAAAGAAAATACAGGTGAAGTTCATTCAATCTCTATTGATTTGCAACAAACATTGCCCACACCAAAACTCATTGTCAAGGAAAACAAAGAATTTACAATTCAGGTATCCATAACTGAGGTAAAGGGATTGGTTACATGATTATGCACATGGTATGAAAGTGTTGCATAAACTTTAGTGGTTCTATCGAGCAAAATTGTGAATGTAAATGTAGCATGTTGAAAATTAATTTTTAAAAAATGCTGTAATTTCTATCTATCGACCACCTTTGGGGAACATAAATGACTTCATGCTAATATTTCATGACGCACTTCCATTTGTCATGTACCTAAATGTGGATGGGGTTTTAATTTTTGGTGATCTTAGCATTAATTTTCTTGTGGATTCTTTAGTCAAATCAGATCTTGTTAATTCACAATCTACTTTTGGTTTACATAGCATTAATTCTGTACTTACCCATGTAACTACTACATCACAAACCTTGATTGATAATGTTATTTCAGGTATTTCGGCTACACTTATTGATTGTCAGATTGTAAATCCTGGGTTTTCTGAGCATTTTGACTCAAATGCAACTATATTCTTGAATGTACCATCTTTTAAGGGCAACTCTCCTCAAATCAGAGAAACATCATGCAATTTTCTGCAAACCTGTCCCATGAAACTTGGGAAGATGTTTATACTGCACTTAATACTGACCTCAAATTAAGTACTTTTTCAAATGTTTTTTATTCACTTCAATGGAGCTTTTCCTATTAAAAAGGCTTCTCTAAAGCAGCATTCTAACAAAATTAAAATGTATACCCCACAGTTCATATTGATGTGGAAACCTGTTCATGAACTGCAGTCATTACCTAAATCAGGGGATCCAGCTTCATGCCAGTCTTACAAGAAAGCTCGCAGTAAATTTAAATTCCTTTTACATAAAACTAGGAGAATTGCTCTTAAAAGTAAATACATAATTCCAAAAATACCATCAAATCCACATGGAATCTCATTAAACGTAGCACTAAATCATCTACTCAGCAAGAAATTGCCAACAACTTTAATCTACAGTTCTGTAATGTTTACTCTAAAGTGAATTCAACACCACTGTCTATCAATAGTAGCCAGTCGCTCTCTTCAATCTCTGTTTCTTTTTTCCACCAGCCCATGTGAGATCCTAAAAGTGATCAGCTCCTTCTCGAATAAATTCTCAAGTGGGCTTGATGGCATTCCAATGGCAGTTGTAAAGGCTACTGCTCAAGTTATAGCATTGCCTCTATCGGATATTGTTAACTACTACTGTTCTAATGGTCATTTCCCATCACTTCTTTAAATGTCTTGCATAACTCCTGTTCCAAAAAAAGGCTTGTGCTAATTCTGAGAATAATCGGTCAATAGCAGTTGTATATTCTTTTTCTTAAATAATTGAAAAACTATTCCATAACCGTGTTATGGGATACTTGAACCTCACAAATTACTCCACAAGTGATACTATGGTGGAAGCTTGTTTAAATTACACCACTTTTGGTTATTAATATGAACTTTGTTATCTATTGTTTTTACAAGAAACTCTTAATAATAATAATACTTCTCCTCTTTTCTTGTTGTAATATGTAATCTGTTATCTGTATAAGTTTATGTTGGTACTCATGTATGTTGGTACTACTGTATAATGAAATTTGACGGTGTATGGGAGTTTTTCACGCTGTGACTTGACTATGACAGTAGTACCCGGATGTCCTTTAAAAAACATGGGTGTACAAAATGTGCTCTGCGTAACTTCGTTTTATTTCTCTGCTCAACAACCCTAAAATCATTAATTTCTCAAAGTTAACAAAACAGTAAACAACCGTATCTTAGTAACATATTAATTAACATAACATAATATTTGTTAAATGTTTGGGTTGCCAATACTCAACACTCTCCCTCAAGACCAACATTTGACAAACCTAAATTAGTTACATATTTCTAAAATAAATTCTTATGCAATGATTTTGTCAATCCATCAGCTAATTGGTTTACAGTTGAAACATACTCCAGCTTAATTAACCCTTCCTCCAATTTCTGTTTAACAAAGTTACATTTTACTTCCATATGCTTCAATTGTTTTTGATCAGGATTCTTTATAGCTTTTATAGTGCTCTGGTTGTCTTCAAACATAGTTACATTTTGAACTTTAATATCAAAATCCTTCAACAATTTGTCTATCCAACAAGCCTCAGCCGTCGCATCACACAAAGACACGAACTCAGCTTCAGTCGAACTTAAAGTGACAGTTGCCTGCTTCTTTGATTTCCAAACCACAGTATTGTTTAAATTTTAAACAAGTATCCTGATGTAGATTTCCTATCACTATCCCTTGCCCAGCCTGCATCTGCAAATCCTATCAAAGGAGTATTTAGGTGATCTTTAGTGTAAAGAAGTTATATATCTACTGTTCTTTTTACATATCTCAAAACCCTTAAGTACCTGCCATAGTTGTAAACTTGGCTTATTATGAAAGCGGCTCAAGTAATAAATGGGTTGCTAAATCTGATCTAGATCCTATGGTCGCATACATCAATGAACCTAAAGATTTATATGGAGGAAAATTCTAGAGTAGTGTTTTTTTTGAAAACCTTTGCCTATGTGGAAGAAAGCCATGACTCTTTTCCCGCATTCAACACACCACGTCCAGCCTGACACTGTTATGTTTACACTACAAGATGCATAAATGATAATGCTAGCTGCAAAGCATTGTAAAAATACAAAGAATAACAAATAAACAATTCAACCCAATTCCTCACAAACATGATTTACTGCATTCCACACCCTTTAGATATTCAAAATTTCTTTTACCACTTTTTAAATACGCCAATCAACTAAAGAAAATTTCCCAAAACTCTTCTCCTACCTTTTCCAATGTCTAGTAATGAATGGCATTTATCTTAAGGACCACAATTAAAATACCAGACTTTTTCAAACTTAAATTCACATTCAACCAGAACTAAAGACGACCCCATAAATATTGTTACAGTATGAACAGAGTAGCTCTTAAGTAGGAATAAAATGTAAAATATATTTTTTATCACTGTTGATAAAACCTTTAAATACCAGTACAGGATTATAGATTAAAAGAATACATGCAATCTCACCACATGAAAAAGAGGGCAAATCCAGAAATGTAGAAATTTCTTTGGGCTCTGAATAACCGCAGAGAAGCATGGGTTTCATCAGCAACGTGGAAATGCTCCCCTTCTCCAGCAATTTTTCCAGAGTATTTCCTGATTTCTCTTATTGAATCTAGATGGGTGAAAAAGATAATTTAAAACATTAAAAAATAATACATGCAAAAATCAACATGAAATTCAATTTCTAATTAAAACTGAAAATTTGTCTTCCTTGCTACCTTTCTAGCTTCCACCAACAACGATAATTTTACCTTTTACCACAAAATGCTGTGCACAGACAACAAAGATTTTCTTAGCTATATGCTGAATGTTGTCCCCATAACTGAAAATTTTCCTTATGAATAAGAATTTATTTGGGGCCAGCACAAAGGTATAGCCTACATTTGTGCATTGTATACCCTCAAGTAGTAAGAGCCACAGTAAAGCTCCCACACATGCAAGTATACACTTCTGAAACTAACTAAGAAGGACCCCAGAACCTTTACTCGATAACTTGCAATCATGTGGCAATGCCAATCTTGACTCTTCCTTGCATGCACCTGCAGCCAAATAAATGATGTAATGGAAGTTGTTATTCAAAAGAAATATTTGCTTCATAAACCACCAATAAGAGCATGGAAGTTATACCTCGAGCATTGGCATGTTTACAATAAAAGTTAGCATTGATAAAAATTGAGATATTGTGCAGAAGGACCAACCAATGACGACAAAAAGGAAACATACTGGTTTCTATGCTTTAGAATTTTTTTCGGGGCATTCGTGCCATGACCAATGCCTTCCCCTCTCTTCCTTCAGAGTTTCCCCTCCTCGAGAGATGACCGCAGGATCGCCAGGCATAGCGGAGTAGTATTTTTCGAATGGTGTGATATCCTTTACCCATGTTCCCTGCATGAGCACTATCATCATTTGGTAGCCGCTCCTCCCATCTCGCTTCGTGTACTTCCCCAGATTCTTTCGTTTGCCCTGAATCGCTGACGAGTAATGGTTCTCAGCTTTGTTTACGCTTTTCCCATCTACTATTATCCCATCTCAAACTCAAATGTCAATCACGAGGTAAGGAAGGCAGAAGATATAGGGACTACTTTTGGGTGATGTCTGTCCAACACACTATGAGCGATTTTTTTCGTGCGTTCCCTCAAGCTTCTTTCGGAGGGCTAAGGGATTCTGAGTTCGTCACAGACCTTGACGTGATGCTCCACCCCTAACCTTTTCTCACAAGCCCCTCCCCTATTGGAAGCCACCTGACAATGAGAAGAGAAGGGCGTGGGGAAGCGATGAGTGAAATGTGATACTTTTGGTTCACGGTCGTAACTGATAAGGGACTTCCGGTGGGCAAGGATAATGATGCAGCAGTTCTCATCTTAGTTACTCCACTTCGACATAAGAAATAAATACTGCTCCATGTGCGAAAAAAATTAGGGAAATCAACCAAACATGAAAACTACTACAAAAACTGGGATTTCTCCTCAGGTGCTATGGAATCTGATAAGGTGGTCCAAGCATTTCGATCCAGCAAGCAACTCCATGATTTAGAGTACCATTTCCTTGTTGGAGACAACAACTCCAGCGTAAAGAAGAAAGTAAGGGAACTAGTGCCATATGGTAGGCATATTAACAAAATTGAATGCGCTAATCATGCAGTGAAGTGCTACACCAAGGTGTTGTTTAAAATTGCAGAGGTGAGGCCTGATTTAAAAGGTATTATAACAAAAGTAAAACTACTGCGATTAAAAAAAGCAGCTCACGGAGCTATTACACACAATGCCTCAGCAGGAAATAGCATATGCTGCATTGAGTCCTTAGAGTATGATTTGAAAAATGGACCTAAGCATGTATATGGGAGTCACGCATCATGCCGTGATTACTTTTACCAAGCTGTTGACAGGCAGGCGAAGACTTACAATGAGGAAGAAAATCCGTGCCTTGAAAAACTTGAAGTGGCTTCGAAGCCACTTATCCGCAAATCTGGACAGCTGATTACCAATGACACCAGTAATCATGCGAAAAACTTTATGCCTGTTATGGCCAAAAATTATGGTGGAAAACAAGTGAATAGGCGCAAAAGGGGATCATAGCACAGGGCTTACAGCGCTGGTCTCGATTTCCAGTTAGGGCTCATGTGGAGGTATTCAGCTTGGAAACCTCTCACAGGCCAAAGTCCCCACACTGCTGTCAAATTCACTTGCCAGAGAAGGCTTAAGCGTTTGCAAGCAGTAAGGACTGGCCAAGCAAGGTGTAAAGAAACAAAAAATGTGGTGAAGAAGTGATGGGGCTGACTACAGTGAAATGTGCCCAAAATTGGACGTGGACCATGAAGAATTTGAGAAAGAAGTGGACACACAAATGGAAAAATTGACAGTTACTCCAGTTTCAGGAGACAGACTAAAGAAAGACACGCAAGGTCAATCGGAGAAGGAAAGATGGTGGGAAGAGAGAAAGAATAGCTTAATGTCATCCAACTTTGGAGTTATCTGCAAAAGGCGTAGAACAAGTAAATAGGCCCTGATTGTAAAATGTCTACTGTACATGAGTAAGTTTAGTAATGAAGCAACACAATATGGGCAGATGCACGAAAAGGAAGCTATAAGGCAGTACGAGAAAATCTCAGGACATCAGGTATCTCCATTAGGGCTATTCATTGACCTGAAGCAGTGCTTCTTCGCCACTTCTCCAGATACCATAACCGATGATGGCATGAGGGACACTATTGAAGTGAAATGTCCCAAGTCTGCTGAAAATTTTACGTTGGAAGAGGCAGCAAAAAAGAGTACTTTTGTCTTGACCAAAATCTTCAATAAAAAAGTCATAAATATTATTACCAGGTTAACTGCAAGTCACAGGCGCACCATTCTGCGACTTGGTGGCATGGACTAAGAAAGATTGCAGGATTACCAGAGTTTTAAGGGACGATGAATTTTGGTAAGAGAAAATGGAACCTAAATTAGTATTTTTCTACAACGAAGTTCTTCTGCCTGAAACAATCGATCGTAAGCTGTGTAGATCAATGGATTTATGAGAACTGGAGTATCCTTCAAAATAGTTTATTTTAACCCATGTTAGGGTGTGGAAATGGAAAGAAAATTCAACTTCTTTTTGCTTGACTGAATTTCTAGTTAGCAATGAAGAGACTGTGACTTCCACAGTTTATTTAATATAGAACGACCGGTTTCGGCAGTTTCGGCTATATTAAATAAACTGTGGAAGTCACAAAGTCTCTTCATCGCTAATATGGAGCCCTTCCACCACGTCATAGCTTCTAATTTCGATTGAATTTCTAGTAAATAAATATTAATGGAAAATCATTATCAGCCGTTATCAAGATTGATTACAAATACTATTATCCGTTCAAGATAATAGAGCATTGGGACATTTCAAACCTACAACCAACCAATTAATAAATGATAACACTTTGAATTTTCTGCACTACTTTAATGCTACCTCAACCGGTTTCGATGCTTACACCTCATTTTCAAGAGGAGTTCATTTTCTCATCTTGAAAATGACGTGAAAGCATCAAAACCGGTTGAGGTAGTATTATAAGAAGTGTGGAAAATACTAAGTGTTATCTTTCATTAATACGAATTTCCACTAAGTAAACTTGTCAATGATTGATCTACTACGACCAACCTATGTTCATCTAAGAAGATACACCTGAGCGAGCTGGTACCCTATTGGTCACAGGTATTAATTTCCAAATACTCTATTATCTTGGACGAATAATAGTTTCGTTGTAGCCCTCCACTCTATTCCCCTTTCAGTAAATGGCTTTCTGCATCCAGAGCCATTCTTACCAAATAATTCTTGGTCCACCCCAAGTTCCTTCCTTCCTTTCCACTATTCGACCAATACCATTTTCAAAAGGTAGTTACGCCACAGTTTCTGTTCAATAAGTTTGTCTTTTCTTCCACCAATTGTTTTCATTCAATACGATGGACACACTACGTAGCTGATAGTATAACCCCGAGAATATTTAATATTTGAAAGATTTAGCCCTGTAATTGGAGGTTGAAAAACTGATGAAAAGTATTGGTAATATTAAAAGTACTAAGCTAACATCCAACAACTTGATAGTAAGAAACCAACAACAATGTATTTTGTAGGTTAGATACATGAGTTTCACTACTTAGAATTTCTATGAAAAAATATTGATGCTCTAACTAAGTTTAATATCTAAACTTTATCTTACTGTCTAAACTAAAATTATACCCGTCGTTATAAAACTTTTTAAAAATCTGGAAATAAGAAGACGGTTGGAATCTGTTCTACCACGAGTGTAAAAATAATATTTTTTGCATCAGTTCCAAGCTGTGTAATAAGGAAGTTATGTAGATTAGGAGCTCTATTAATCAGTGCGTTTTCAACAACCGATATCACCGACTGTTGGTAGTCGTCCCAGCTCAATGAAACGCACCACCCATTCACTGTTTCTGCACTTCTAATTTCGAGTTCATGTACCATTCGTGCAAGCAAGTAACGACTGCACATGTACGTTAATCACCATAGATCTCCCCTCGCCCTGCGACAATAAACACACTTACCTACATACTTTTCAAATTTCGCCCCCTTTCGTCATACATGATCCCCCAGCCCATGCCAAAGTATGGGCAAAGAATGTACTATGTATTACACTTTTCAGGCCTCTCTCTAAACCTCTAATACCGGACGGTGGATGGCTGCATCGAAGCCATGGCCACAGGTGTGCAGCAAATTCACGAGTGGTTTGCATTATTGGCTACTAAGAAACTACTCTCAACTATCTGGACGTTAGGTGCAAGTATTGCAGCATGTGTCAGCATCTGATCATAAAAGTGGAAGGTCAATGACGCACGAAAGTGGCCTCCGGAACTGGATTGGATCATACAGCGGAATGGAAGCTGATATAGGCATTTAGATGCAGCGAGGAAATGCACGGTTCAATTTACTATTTCGTGATACTATATACAATTTACAAAATAGTAATAGTGTGTGCTAATCATGCGGTGAAATGTTACACTATATCTCTTTTTAAAATTATCGATATTCACCCACATTTGAAACCAACTCTAACCAAAAACACGATAAAGAGGCTGGAAAGATCAGCCCGAGGAGCATTTTTCCACAATGCTCAAGAAAAAAATGACTACGACTCACTTGGCTATGACATGACTTGTTGAGGATCTGAAAAACGTATGCTGCACGTTTTCAACAAACACTCGCATTGCAAAGCATATTACTGTAATAATCACGAAAGGAGGGAAAAGGTTTAAAACAAAAAGGAAATGGATGCCCTAGAAAGAGTCGATGATTCATTGAAGCCTTTGATAAGGAAATCAAATATGTTAGTCACTAATGACACCAGTAACCTTGCCGAGAATTTTGTCTTTGGTGGCTAAGTATGTGGGAGGCATGCAAGTTAACTGCGGGAAAAGGGGTTCCTACTCTCATTGAGTGTAGAGCTTGATTTCCAGCTGGGACTAAAGTGGCATTATTCTGTGTGGAAAGTGATATACAGAAGAAGCCCTTTCAAAAGTATGCACCGATTGGGTGAGCGAAGGCTGAAACGATTGCAGTCAGCTAGGAGATGTCCCGGGAGTGAACAACCTTTCCAAGCAGAACGAGAGCCCTCCCTCCCCGTAGCTGGGGGGAGTTGAACCACCCACGGAAGGAAAATTTTGACCTGCAAAAAGTATTATGTATTTCAAGGGAAGGGGTAAGGTTTCTTTTTTTGTAATGTGTGAGTAAGAAGAAAAAGGGAGATCCGCGCGGGAGCAATAAACTCTCCGAACGAACAATGGCCCTCCTTCCAAACTCACTTTTTGAGAGGGAACCTCCACCCTAAGGACGATTTTGACCAGCTAAGGGATTTTTGAGGAGATGGGTTGGATTTCGGACTCCCGTTTGGTTATGTGTGAGCGAAAATGAGTAGATGAATGATAGGTCTGTCGGCCAAAGTCAACCGATCTCTCGTAATAGAAAGCTACCATGTAGAAGCCAGGACTCAAATATGCAGTGAAAGTCTCAATCTGAGCACGGGGAAAAATCCCGCTGCAAATGACATATCTTCTTTATTTTTCTCTAAAAAAGGCTATTACCACAAATCGTCGCTCAAAGAGATTGAATCGTGTTGAAGAGAATTTATGAAATATTTCATTTAGATTTATTCAAATAATTCTATTACTTGAAAACATCATGACTTACTTGGTATTTCTGCATGTTTCGACATTCTTTTGTGTGTTACAAGCCACATCTATGACACTTAAGACAGATTTATAAAATATAAAACTTATAATGCAGCGGAAAGCATTTTGACGACATAAAAGTTTTTTTGCTTCACAGGAGGTAATTTATTGAAATAGAAAGGAAAAGAAGCCTAAAATAGTGACTGTAGCGAAATTAGATCTGTCAATATGTTCCCACCTAATGTCAACATTTTCCTGCTCACGACACTTATTTTATGCCATTTATTGCTCCATTTTTTCAATGCCTAGCTTTAGTGAAATGTGGCGTGAAATTAAGCCTTAACTCTATGCTTTTAATAATGCAGCTTAATTATTTTCGTTTGTCTGATTCATCCATGTAAAGGACCCTGGCATGTATTGAATGACATGGCTCATGGTTTAGATTTTGGAAGGGCGTTGGAACTTCATGTTCTTACAGTGAATATTTTCGTTAGAATGCGGGGCTCAGAAAATCGGACGGACGTTTGGATGGAAATAATGCAGGTTTCGTACTGATACTATCGTTTTTGTGACAGTGACCGTTTTGTTATTCAATTTTGAACTTCAATTAAGAGCGAGTATAATCTGTGAACCAAAGATATCATGAGTGCGGTCTTTTTTTACTCTTTTCCTTAATTTACAATTCATTGCAGGGACAGTTCCTAAACAGAAAATATTTGAAGAGAAGATAGCAGTATGCTTGGCTATCGCAATATTTTTTTTCACGCAAGGGAGCTGAATAATACCTAATGAATTGACGAATCTAAAATAAAAATCACTTTGCTCAAGAACATTGATAGACTTATTAGGCTTGCTTTATCCCCGATACTCTTCTAGTCCAAGTCTACGTCTGAAGGCAACAATATTCATATATTTTCGAGGAAAACACCTCATATATTGACTATTTAAACTAAGTTTAGTTGATATCCATGATTGACTGAGTTTTGTCTCCGAGCTCCTAATAATTTCAAATGCCTCTTACCTACGGCGATTGTATAAGGCCCCGTATCATATAAGGTTTGTCTCCCTTTTGCTTCACTGCCATTACTGAATTTCTTAATTCCCCTTCAGACTTCAGACTTTATCACGCACCATGCGCGATTAATTGAAGAAAAACATTCGTAAAAGCAACTCCTACGATGTGCATTGTGGATTTTCTACATACTTAATTCCAGAAGCAGTAAATAATTGCAAGGAAAACAACTGAACCAATATAGAGTAAAATGACAAGAATTAATTATGGCATCTTGGAAATTATATGCACTCGTTTTTATTATTAGTTAAATTTGCAAGCGTATTCATTAATGTTAAGAATAATCGCAATGTCGACATATTTTTGCTATCTCGTATTTTTGTGGAAGTGCAATCCCTTATATATTTGAACTTACGCAAATTATTTTTAGTCATTTACTTCGTTTCGGACTTTCCTTTAATTTCTGCTTATGGCTGCTAATTCTTTCCGAAGTAAGCCAGGAAACGCATCATTCAAAAGAGCTCTTACAACTTTTTCTTTGATATAATTAGGTGTGTAGATAAATCTGTTGTAGATGGAATTAGAATACTAAGTTTGCTACAAGAATGTGCGATATTCACAATAAAAGAACAATAGTTTGGATAAGGGATTTAAAACTGGATCACTCTATTTTGCTCTGTAGTAACCCATAATGTCAGGCTCAAGTTTTAGCGCACACCTATCATCGCAAAGAATTCTGGGAAAGAAAATTTCAGGGGCGATGTATTTATCCACAAACTATTACTAATTAATGTTTTCATTTTAAAGTAGTGAGCTTTCTAGAGTATCCATTATCATATCAAGTTCTTGTGCTATGCTTGGAACTATATGTCTGCGCTTTTTTTGATTTTCCATTTTTTTTTATCGATAGGCAAGGGAAGCCGTATTCACTTCAAATATCTTCGAATGTAAGTAGCTCGAAGCTATTTTATTCTAATATTGGAATGCCTAGGAAAAAAAACTTTCGATCCACTCAATCATGAACTTCAGCCAGTACTCAATGTCTCGCGGTGGAAATTGGATTTAATTTCCTTGTTACCATAAAGGTAACCTGATGTCAATAATTTCACTTTTCAATTTACTCAGTGAGTTAACTCTATTAGGGAAGATCTTTACACAGAAGCACCACCCCTTTGGTCTTTCCAATCTTTACTGAGAGAGAAATAAACATTCCAAACCAAAGGAAGCCCATTCCATCACCATTGCTTGGAGAAAGGCCCTAAACTGCCAAAAAGTGACAATGGAAGGGAGCAGCAGCTTCTTATTCCACTGGGAGTGAAGAAGCAGCGTTGTGGTCAGTCGAGCTGTTTCCGCACATTATGTGGATGTGTGGAAGCGGCCCATACATGTAAAAACTTACATGATCTCTCGTTCACAGCAGCTAGGAAGCGCGGAAATGAAATGCCCACTTCATTGGCTTACATCCCCGTTGCTCGTTAAGTTTTTTAATTAGTTTCCTACTCGTATTAATTAGTGTTATAAGCTTACAATAGGTTGATCCTAAATATATATAGCATTAAGATTTTCTTTGTCTGGGAGTCCTTGTGGTATCAAAATTCCTAATACTTTCAAAATGTCATAATTAATTCTGCTCGTTTTTCAGGACATTGGTTCAATTTTCTTTACTTCGCCATAAAATATTTGCTGCCTAGGTAATTAAGTTAGGAAAAGAGCCACAAAACACATTGTAGAAAGTGCTATTACGAATTTTTTTTCTATAGATCTCGCATGAGAAAAATCTGACCTATGGTGAATGGAAAATGCAGAAATGGCGGTGAAGCAAGAGGGTGACCACTTGAACCTGATACAACCACTAATCTAAGATCAGCCAGCTCAAGTCATTCATATATGGTATAATGTCATTAGTGAACACATAATATACACGTATTTGAAGTTCTACATTGGATAATAAAATGACCGAATTCACAAGGAGGATGAGATGAGTGCGAAAGATGCATTTTTCAATCTACACGTCCTTCTTTCTGAGCCTCGAATTATCACGAAATTATTTGCTAAAAGAATGAAAAATTCAAAGCTCATAATTTTAAAATTAAACAATTGTTTGCGCATAAATATATCACCCATAGAAAATTTTTTCCCATAATTTTTGCAAGGACAATTGTGCACTCAAATTCGAGCCTGACATCAGTTACATAAGAGCAAAATTGAGTGATCCAGTTTCGATCCAGAATATATTACACCATTTCAAATATAATATAGATTGCGATATCACAAGGACTTCCAGATAACGAAAATGCATCAAACATTTGAAAAAATTTTACGTTAATGAATACGCGTATAAATTAAAATGCTCATAAGAAACGAAAGGAACTCCGGGGATTGAGACCTAAGATAGGCTTTTGTTTTCCGTTGCTGCTTGCATCTGTCGTGTGCGAGAGATCTTGGCACGTCTGAACTTCGCAGATCTCCCTTTTCCTTCTTACTCACACATCACAAGAAAATAAACCCTACCCCTCCCCTCGGAAATAATCCTTTTTGCTGGTCAAAATTTTCCTTCCGTGGGTGGTTCAACTCGCCCAGCTATGGGGAGGAAGGGCCGCTTGGAGAGGTTATTGCTCTCAGGGGGGCGTGGTTCGGCCATGTTGCCACATCGTCATAAATTCAGGACTTAGAAATTTTCGGCGGTACAAAGAAATTTTCGGCGGTACAATTTTTTTGAACAGAACTGCACCTTTCCTTTTCCTCGCTAAGACTTCACTGTACTTTGCATGAGCATTCCGGAAACTGTGAATTAATTGCTTTGTGATAGGTACAGGTCTAACACCCCCCACCACCATGATCGCATCGTGAATGGTACGAAGGGCAACCAGAGTGACTACAGTTAAATTTTCAACAAGAAGAAAGGAGTTATTAGAGAAACCTCTTTCAAGGCTGGCATTACCATGGAATAGAATACAGACAAGCCTGATAAATCTCTATAAATTGTGATATCCACTTTTGTCTCCAATAGAAATCATCCAGAAGTGGTCAATACAATCATGATCTCCATCAAACTCTTTAAGCATGTCCTTCACTGACCTAATCTCCAAAAGATTCTTGAATTCTTTATCAATAGCATCAGCCTCATAGCCGCCAATGCAGTTCAATTCTGTAAGATGAAGCAATGCTGAGCCTAAACGTCTCTTGGCAACTTCGGTGTCGATTGCCACTTTCAGGTCCAAACGTGTAATAGACTTAGTGAAGGAATAAGCCAGGGGCGTTTTATTAAATATTTTTGACACCATGCTCTTCATAAATGTTTGGCATTTATGCCGGAACCCTAAGATATCCTTCTTGGACACCTTACATTGACCAAGAGCTTTCTTGGTTCCGTAACCTATGTAATCTTTCTGAGGTAGCAGCAGATTACCATCGTCAGTCAGATCTATTTGGAAGATGGTCTGACTCTTCATGACTTCAGTTACTACAAATTTTCTCATAAAATCTACGAGGGAAGTAAAAAGAAAAGGAACTAATGGGGCATCTGACTGAAATTTTGTTAGAAACAGCTCAACTATAGTAGCCAGTCTCAAAGAAGGCTAGACGAGCTCTCAGTATCATGTACCTCAAACACTCACTAACTGGTACTGTTACTATCAGGAATTGCAATTGTAAGCTTCGGTTTTGGTTTTACCTCCCTTTTCCTTTTTTACCCTTTCTACTTCCTCCACATATGCTTCAACAGCTGGTAAGATTTGTTGTGCCCTGGCTGCCACCATTTTATTTTTCACCCACTGCACGGCACAAAACTTCAGCGGGAAAACGGATGTACCCATGATGTTGGTACAATCAGCTCGCTGAGAAGGAACATTTTTTGATAGATTACACACAACTCTCAGACATTGGACTAGGCTCCAGCCAGTGCTAATACAACCAGTCTTGAAGGCACCATGAATGGTATGTAAGCCAAACAGCCCAAAGTCCAGAAGTACAGGATCCCCTGGGTCACCCTTGACTTTCAGCAGACTTTTTAGATCCTTTAAGAATGCCTTATTTACTTTAGGGCCGTCCAAGGAGACCTGAAAAACTTGCCCTTTCAACTTTATTTGGACTGGGATGCACCTGCTTCAAATGCTGATACTAATCTTTTGAGGCACTTTTGCCTAAAACACTGATGTAACACTGCTACACTGATTCTGAAGCCTCCACTCCGATACCATAGTGCAGCGTGTCCTCTGATATCGCAGCGCCTAGGTGTCCAGCGCTATTCCGAAATTAATTAAAGGAGGGAAGAAGAAGGGGATGCACGATTGTGCCGCGAAGCTAATCGTGTTTCCGACGCTACCGCAATTCACAACATCCGTCTTTTTCAAATATCTCCAACAAACTCACTGAAATAATTCTTCTACCTCATCTAGGTAATTTTGCAAGCAAAATTCACAAATCATTTTGCCATTGCTGGAAGCAATCAGGGAAGTCATTTTCCAATTAATGAAAATTTCACGGAAGAATTCAATTTGGACAAAATTGTATTTATTGCACAATACACTAATTATAATAAGCTGTGGTTGCCATTGTACAGTGGCCCTGTCGACTTCAACCCCGAGGGCCGTGATTTCAACACTCAGTGACCGCAAATATTTTATTTAAAAATGTATTTTTCAACAGGAAAAGGAATATAAGTGTTCAAATGTACGGTGCTGCGATCTAGCCACCGAACACTTAAGGTACTATGCTTTTTGTCATATTTTACTGGGGTAAAGTGATACGGGTGACACTGGACGATGTTTGTCACTTGTATTACTTTGACTCTCAGGCCCTCAATTATCAAGTATATAGCAATACACCAATTATCCACTTAGGTTGCTGGCCGAATGGTATTCGTATAATTGCGGGAAATGCCACCACGCATGCTCACACGTTTAGATTTATCAAATTTGGCAACACCAAGAATTCCAATCATACCACTCTTTGAACGGAATCAAGATTTCTGTGTGGAATTATGTTTCCGCTGACTGAGATGTACAATTGTATTTTGGCATCAATACCGATTTCATTTGTAGTGGCCATTTTACATGGGAATTAATCTGTGTGGAATTTGCCTTGCTATGCAATTGGCCCCCTGGACTGCGCGAAGGTAGAGGGGGGTGGGGTGACAAACCACAAGCTGTGTGCAGGTGCACAGCTAAGAAAAGAGTATGAAATGGACCAAGCTCAAGGCTACGCTGAGCCGATAAAAATTCAAGCAAAGGCGCAGGTTAAACATCTCTCTCTGCCTTAATGGAAATCAGCTGCTGTGCATTTTCCAGGGTTTTTTTGGAAAAATACAAAAATTCCCTGAGTTTTCCAGGACAAAATATTTCCCTGAGTTTTCCAGGTCGCCGGACACCCTGTATCTGTACTCAACCAATATATTTAAGTGTTCTATCATACTTCTTTCAGTAAATGTTGCCACCTCAGAGTTATCTCTTTATTTTATTGCATTATTTTACTTGGATTAGAATTGTGTTGACTTAATTAATCCTTCTATTTTGGGCAAGTAATGAATAATTGGTATTAGGAATAATGAAATGGTAAAGGATGAGTTGAAAAAAGGAATTGTCCAAAACAGTACATTACATTTACAAGGATACACAGTTTAAATCCTTTCTCCTAGACAGTTTCCAGTATAACAACAGTCATACGGCAGGAAATATGGCCAAAGAGTTGCAAAGGGTAATGAAGGAGTGGGAAATAGATGAGAATGTGGAGGCTGTAGTAACTGATAATGCTGCAAACGTTGTGGCAGCAGTGAAATGTGGAGGTTGGAAGCATATTCCATGCTTTGCACATCTGATAAATTTTATTACTCAGTATGGAATTTATAATGCCTTCCAAGAAATAGTCAGCAAAGTAAAGAATATTGTTAAACACAACAGGCATAGTGCCCCAGCAACAGAGGAATTAAAATAAAATAAGAAAATGTTGATTACCGTATACTAAAACTGAAGCAGGGTTCACGATTATCATTCACGATTCATTCACAATTTCTTTTCTTCAAACTTTAACCACACCTCCCCCACCCTTCCACTCCCCGTGATTCAATCCATTTGCTCTCATTCCCTCTCTTCTATTTCAACCACCCCTCAGGAAGTTTTAAGTACCTAAGCCAGCTACCTTGCTCGAAATCCACCGGGTCTGATAATGCGGGGTCACTCTTCCTCAACCGCACTGCTACATGACTCAAAATTCCTTTAACAATCCTGTTCAATAGATTTTTCACAAGTGGCTGCTTCCCCTACCAGTGGAAATACTCTAATGTCACACCAATTTTGAGATCTGGCGCTATAGGTGTTGTAGAGAACTACAGTCCTATTTCCATATAGCCCATTTTATCAATAATTTTTGAACGCATTATCCATGACCGTCTTCTTCACTTCACTCTCCCTTACATCTCCCCCAATCAGCATGGCTTCCTCCCAGGTGGATCTTGTCTCACCAACCTCACCGTTTTACATCACCATATCACACTTGCTTTCGAATCTAACTCACAACTGGATGCTTGCTACTTAGACTTCTCTAGAGCCTTTGACTCTGTTAACCACACCCCACTCATTCACAACCTTAAGCTCAGGTACAATATCCATGGTTCTCTTTTATCCTTACTATGCAGTTTCCTTAACTGGCATAATAGCATGTTGTAATTCATGGAGTGTCATCCACCCACTTGCCACTCGCGTCAGGGGTTCCTCAAGGTATCGTCCTGGGTCCCCTTCTGTTGTCCCTTTTTGTTGATGATGTCGTGGACTGCATTTTCCCACTGGGATGTAACATTTTACTGTATGCAGATGATTGCAAGATATTCAGTAGGGTTGATGGCCCCTCCAATTCCAGATCCCTACAATCCGTCCTCTCCTCCGTCCACGCCTGGTCCTGCATCTGGCAGCTTCATATTAACGCCTCAAAGTCAGCTCTACAGACCTTTTCATTGAAG
This sequence comes from Pyrrhosoma nymphula, assembly GCA_963573305.1. NCBI lineage: Eukaryota > Metazoa > Arthropoda > Insecta > Odonata > Coenagrionidae > Pyrrhosoma > Pyrrhosoma nymphula. The sequence continues at coordinate 91,383,453 of OY754332.1, read as the reverse complement.
GGCAGACCTCGTAAGTATTTCTATACCCTCTCACAAAATCCTATCCCATGTGTCAATTCCCATTGTGACTTAGGGGTAGTCTTCGACTCTCAACTTACCTTTCGCGAGCACATTAATAAGACTTCCAGGAAGGCAATGTCAGTTGTCGGACTTCTGTACCGCCACACAGACAGTCAGGATCCTTTTGCTCTTCGGACAGTATTTTTTGGATGTATTCTTCCTATTTTAGAAAACTGTGCTCCAATTTGGTCGACTGCTTGCCCCACAGCCTTGAATACGCTCAATCGCCCTATTAACTTCTTTCTCGCCATTGCCCGCCACCGAATCCCTTCCTTCAGAAACTTGTCAAAAGGATACATCCTTTCTTCCCTTTCAATCCCAAACCTCTCACTCTGTCATGTACTATGTTACATGAAGTTCCTCCATAGCATTTAGAGTGGCTCTCTCCGTACCAACTGATTTTTTCCTCTCTTTCCTCTTCATGTTACTCCACATTCCCTACGCAATAACTCCCCTCTTGAAATTCCCAAATTTAGACTCTCAATATCCCAGCGCTCCCCATTCAACCGTATCCCGAAAACTTCCAACTCCCTAGCCTCGCAGTTACCATCCCTTCACCTGTTCTCCACACCCTCCCTTGACCTCTTCTCCACTCCCTCCGTTTTCAAATCAGTCCTCAGAAAACATATTGCCGAGTTGACTCCCTCTATCCCATCTTCTTGTCCATAAATCCCAATCTCAAGCTTTCTCTCCTACGTATTTTTCTATTTTTCTGTTATTTATTACATTTTTATGGTATATATTGTTAAGAATTCCATTTATTTGTTCACTTTTCGACCAACGTAAGAAGCCTTTGTGCCGTTTTTGGAGACTTTTCAAATAAATAAACAACATACGCAGCTCACATTAGACAAATCAATCACAATTCACTTGGCAGCTCTCACAGCTCGTGAGCTGCATTCAAGAGCAATGGTTGATATGTGATGTAATTTCATTCATTACTATCGTAATTGGTAAAGATTAAGCTCCTTGGTCATTCAAGAGATCCAGTTCATCAATTATTCTTTTAAGAGAGCCAGATATCGTGATTCAATCACTCACGACCGACCCATCACTAGTTTAAATGCAGTACATCATCTTCAGTTAACTTTAAAAAACACAAGTCCTTATATATACAATGGCACGTGGAGGGGAGGTAAGGGTTAGAAGGTTGATGGAGGGTAGGAAGGTGGGTGGAAGGGGAAAAGTGTAGGAAGTTGATGGTTGGGGGAGAACAGTATGACAGTTGGTGTGATGGACGAGGGGAGCGAAAGGTACGAAGTTGATGGATGAGGCGAGCGAAGGGTACAAAGTTGATGGAGAGGGGGGAAGGGGGGAAAAAGAAGGAAGTATCATCTCAAGGAATTGCAGTCATGTCCTGGGCAGAAGGGTAGTGTGGGAAGAGTGTAGTTGGTGCTTAATGGGTTTTTATAAAACTTCCTCACCACCCTCCATTACAGGAGGCTTATGAGGAGAGGGGAAGGGAAGGGTAAGCAGATCCACTCAAGAAGTATAGGAGGGTCAGTTAGAAACTAACTTTTAACTCACCTTTAAATAGGACAATGTGCAACATTAATCATGAATGCAGTCACATAGATCTATGAAATATAAAACCAGCCAATTTGAAAAGAAAATTGCCTTTGCATCTACATTGGATCTGCTTATTAATTTTTTTTTATATATGTGAAAACGTATGGTAAAATTACTATTTGTCGCTTTATATGTCAGTGCTTCAACTATATTTTGTTATTGCTGTAAAAATATGTACGCCGATTATATCTTTGTAAATGGACAGTTTTACCTGTCATTAAAATATTATAATTATTCTGTGTTACTTTTGTAAAATTATTACTATTATTAAGACGTGTTTATTTCACATCACTGGTTTCCTTTTACCATTCAAAATTTTCAGGTGTTTAAAATAAAGGCTTTCATTACAGTTTTATATAAGCTAATTGTGAATTTTGGAAAAGATGTAAAAATCCTTGGTGCAATAACTTCAGTATGCCAAGATATATTTTTACAGTAGTGTTTTTTCTATACAGATAGAAAAAAATTAAATTTTAAGTCAGGTGTAGTATTTCTGCAGGGTCAAGCACCTAAATACCTAGATGGTAACTTTCTTAAAAAATAAGCTAATTATTTTTATTAACATAGGAGAGTAAGGAGAATAACTAATAGAAGTTGGCAAAGGTTCCATTTGAGATTCGGTTCAAGCACCCCTTGGATTTCAGTCTAGATTTGGATTCAATGGATGAATGGATTCGTACTTTAAGCTAAATAATCTCATTTGATGACAAATTAAGGACTCACTAAATAATAATTAAATGGTTGATAAATGGAATTTACAATCATTTACTTGCAGTTTAAAAAGTCCTTATGTATGAACAACACATTTTACCAATGAAGTACTCCTATCGAAGGGACCATTGCCCACTGTTTTAATCATTTTAAAACAATTCTCATAAGCCTACATGACAAGTAAATTATGTAAGAATTTGATGAAAACGTTAAACACTTCATCATAGATAATTATTCTAAATGTATCTCCATAAGATAAGTATGTGTGCAGGGAAGGTGGGCAACAAAATTATTTTTCCTTAATGCGGGCATGAATGGGATTTACCAATTATAATTATTTTAAATAATTGGTTTGGATACTCTTGATTTCCTCTATTATTGTAGACAATGCCATTCTTTAAACAAACACCCCCATTAATGAGAATGTTTACTAGCATATACGAAGTACGACAAGCCACTTCACCAAAAATCAACAAAACACTGTGAGACATTCATAGATTCCACTGGAGAAAACTTCAAGCGTGGTCTCCAGGAAGGCACATGCCAAACCTGAAGCAGGCTTGGGTTCCCGTAAGAGCATCAGGACCATTTACAAGAAGGTTGTGGAGCCAAATAGCCATCAGAGCCTCCTCTAGCTCCTTACCTGGCCTTGAGATGATGATTTTGGAAGGTTGGAGCCTTCTCCAGCCCCTTTTCTCAGATTGGCTCCAGAGCCTTCCATTATAGAATATGAATCGGAACTAGGAGTTTATTTAAGCTCTTTTCACATCTAAGCTCTAGAGTTTCGAGTTAGAGAACATACCCAGAGGACTTCATGGATGTTTCCACAGGACAATTTTGAGAGCTCTTCTTAACATATATTAATGACTTCCCAGTTGCCATAGGTGAAACTTAAGATAATGTGAAAATACAAGTGCCATAATGTAAGATACTTGTAATTTCAATCAGTTTAGGTATGTCCTGGTAACATAAGTTCTATACATGCAGAGTGAGAAGATTTCCCCTTTCTTTCTACCTAATAAGACAACATAGCACTGGAATAGAAGTACTTTACAGACTTTACGAAGAAAATATTTGTATGTTCTGTTGAGCATAATGCTTTGGGAGGTCTCCATTGCATTAATGTTGCATATAGCATTCAGAAAATAATAAAAAAATTATGACCTACCACCTCAGAACTAAATAATTGTTAACTACAAATAAACATTCAACAATTTAAGATTGCATCTTGAATTAAGAGTAGCAATAAAGAGGATCTTGTAACACTTAATGCATTATGCCAACTATTTTCAGGGCCTAATAATGATGCCATGATAACTATTACAGATATGTTTAATAAAAACTGAGCATTTTCCCTTCAGTAATCCATATCATTAAATGTTGTACTATACAGCATGAACCTCTTGCATTCGAAATGGGATACACAAACATCAAACATGGTAGTAATCAACTGATTCCTTTTGGTTCCAGTTGAAGTGTGCTAAGTTTGTTCAATGAGGTCACCAAAGTAATGAAAGTTTGATGTTTTTTTACTTTTAAATAGTTAATTTGTCTTGCATGATCGAAGACAGATCCTGAAAATAAATACTTAGAAGATTTATTGGCAATATTTTAGCTTTTGAGAGAGGATCTTTGGGAAAAATATAACAAAATGTATTGAAAGGTAAGACATCACCATTCCACTACAAGGGCAATGTTATTTAAAGGAGAAAATAAAGATTTCGAAACCTTTTAAATTGGTGCCAAATGGCCAACAACCTTCCATTATGTTTTCATAGACAGAAGAAGGAATGTAATAGTGGCTCTCCCTTAAGATTAATAATAGCTTTGCAATAAGTACAATTTTCCTTACTTCTAGGAGATAATATTAATGAAAACTCAGTTAAGAAACAAATTTTATATGCATTGGACTTTCATAAGTTACGAGAAAACTGAGACCACCTAAAAGCTGTGGCTGAGGTGGGATCCTGGTGGCTGCAAAAAGGGTTTATCTAATTGATTAACTCTCATTTATATTGCAAGGGGCAGACCTTGCATGGCTACATAAGGATTAAGCTTACAATATTTTTCCAAATATCACTATCTTTAGCTCTCAAGTTTGAAACTGCTCTATATAATGTTTGCTTCAGTTAGTGTCACCAGAAGTATGAATTTGTAGGAGCATCAGCATCATAGCAAAATTTTTGGATCATATAAATTTATTAATTTCTAATTTCAGCTATTTTTGCAAAGGTGGCTTTGTAAGGTGACTTCAAACAAGTCAGGATGTATGCTTCAGAGTTGAATGGCAAATAGTTTTAATATTAAAAGTTCAAATGGAACCAGTATTTCATAGGGCAAAAAGCATTGGTACCGCTGCAGTAAAACTTGCTTAAGAGGCAATGAGTGCACACAAAAAACCTGCATAGTCTTCATGAATGAAATCTTCTCCAATATGAGAAAGAGTTAATGCCAAATAAGCTGACACACTAAAAACTCACGAGTTTTCAACATGACCCATTCAGTAACAATAGGGCTGTGAACCAGTACCTAATTTCCCAAAGTTACGTCATTCAATTGAAATTTAGTGTATAATCACTCCACTAAACATAACTTAAAATGCAAGAAACACATTGTACATTGAAGAATAACAAAACTTCCCGAAAATGTAATGTCCAAAAAAATACTACGGTTATGTCACTCAGCAGTATCTAATCTATGTATTTGTTTATATTTTAAATGACAGCCGGGATTTTTTCTACAAAGTGACATGAAAATAACGCCCAACTAACTTTATTCATCACAGCATAAAAACATGCCTTCCTCAAGTGTTAAATAGCTAACTTAAGGTTTTAAATATTACCATTGATTAAGACCAGTATTTCTTTTACAACCTGAATTCCCAAATATGAAAATTGAAAAAATATTATTCTAAACTCAATGTAGGACGGAATTTTGCTGGTGAGCACCAAAATGGGTTGGAATTTCAGGATAAAACTTGTGCCAAAACAATTCTTTGTGATTGAATGGATGAAAAAACTTTGGTTGTTGCATTAACCTTTAAACGCCTAGCATGCCCGAAGAGTCCCTTTAAATGTTTTTACTGCATGCTGTGAGTGCCCAAAACATTGCTCTGGGGATTCATCGATATAAATCCGAAGGCGAATACAAAAGGATTTAAATCCAGCTGTTAAAGGTTAATTTTAGAGATGGGTCGGTTCTGGTACCCAGTTCTCGGTACTGCTGGTTATTGACCCTTAAAACCGGTATCGAGAACTGATCACATAAACCAGCACAGAGCGTTGACAAGGATTTGAATTTTGCACCCAAACCCGAAATGCTCTAAGTCGTCTTCAAGGTCACAGCCAGTGTCTTGCTCGAGATTCTTTAATTTTTCATTCATTGCATAAAATACTGTATTTTAAAAGAACATGATCAACACTTATTCAAACCTCCTTAAATGTTCAACCTACTAATTAATTTCGATGTTACTATCTAACAATGGCACCAGATGGCATGGCTGTATAGGTGGTACAGGCATGTTGAGCAGTGTTGGTGTTGAGGTTGTGTCAAAAGTGACAGTGAGGCAAGCGAATAAGTTGTAAATTAACGAAAGAAGATAGCTACATGGCAGAATCAATTTTGAATTGACTTGTTAGTTAAGGTTATAGCAAATCAATGGATGATGTCGTCAGAAGTTTGAGGGAGTTTTACAATTTATCCTGATAATACGATCTATGCAGTATGTAAACTGTGCTCCAAGCGTGCTTCGCACGGCCCTTCAACATCAACATCGATCCTTCGAAAACATCTTACAACCCACAGACAGAGAAGGGGAGGGGGGGACACGGAGACTTGAGGGGAAATATAACCAGTATGGGAGAGAAGGGAAGCGTTTGATAGGTTCGCCGGAAGTGAGAAAGGTGATGGAGAAGAGTAAGCCGCGATTTTGGAGCAACGGAGATGGAAAGCAGGGTGAATTTTCCTGGTGGGAAGTGCCAGGTGAGGGAAAAACAATATGGGAATGTGTGGGCATTTCTATTTCGCATTTCCTTAATTTCCGGTCCATTCGGGCAGTATTATAAAAGGGAATCAGTGAATAAGAATTGAAGAAGAAATACAACAAACGAATGAATGTATATTATAAAAAATACTTAAGCTCTTCTGTCGAGAGAATTACTCATTTAACAAAATATGTTGTTTATTTTTGCACTTTGCTTCGCTCCATCGTCGCTCCGACAAAGGCCTCTCATTTGGATAAATGCAAACTGAACTGGGAGTTGACGCCATTAACAATTTGAAATCGATGCAATGTATCCCAAGTGAGAAAAATTTCCTTTTTATTAGGAGAAATCAGTAATAGGTCATTTTCGTTACAAGCCTCAAGTACGTTTCGTTAGAAGATCGTGATCTATCGATTTAAATTTCTGGGGGTTACAGCCTATAAACTGCCAACTTGTGACAAGTAAAGCCTCAACCCTAAGATCCTGGCCAATCCAGTGTCCTGCTTCTGCACTGGTAGGTAACTCCCACCCCCGATGTCCTCCCGAAGTTTAATGCTCGCTATCCGACGGCGTGAGTTTCAGCATCTTATAAGATGGTTCCACTTATCCTCTTCTTGTTTATATCTCTAATAAGGATTAAGCTACAAAACCCTTATTTAATACTCAATCAATCTGATGGGACGCACCTGAGCTCTCGTTTAGGATATTTTTTCAATCACTGGGTTGGAGCAAAAGGGGAGAAAGGTACCTACACCCTTTCCCGAAACAAATATTTATGGATACTTGAGCATTTTTTCCCTTTGATTATGCATGCACCCAGCGCTAGTCATATTTTAGAATTAATGTGCGTAAAAGTAATTGGTCGTACGAACCAAGCGTACTCGTATTTTCTCCAATTTTCTTCGCTGTCGGTGACGGAAGAAGGGAAGGGCAATACCTTGCTCGAAGTCTACATCAAAACGCTCTATTAGGATGGGAAATTAAACCTGATTCTTTCGATGATAGCTAATGCCAGCCTGAATAATTATGCCGTGGAGCAAGGTTGAGTGTAATCAGTCTGAAATAGTGTGAAAAAAAGCTTCCTTGGGTTATATTCACGACTGAATCTACCGCTCAAACAATACAGCACCATCTCCGATACATGTCATAGTTTTTAAGCTCACACGCACAGCAAACAAATGCTGTACCAGGAATATTCATCATGGATTAATGCTTGGGAAAACCGGTAGCAAAAAATTCCAGGGATCATGAGAGGAAAATGCTAGTTGTAGCAAATAGTCTCTTGCGGGCGAGTATATCCGTACATGAATAATTTACATTTTTTACTTGTTGGTAACTCTGTGGACTTGTGGTAACAAAGCCGAACGCATTTTTTGTTCGACTGGTTCCATATTTTATGTGCTACAATGCCTACGATTCAAAGTTGTCCTTAAGGTCTGGTTTCACTGGGCGACCAGCCGCCACGTCCAACCTCCGTGTCTGGACGCCGGCTGGATGACACGGCCGGGTGGTTTCATTCAGACAACTACATCCCGTTTCCGCGACTGGGCGATGTAGGAGAGTATGGATTTAGTTTAATTACGAATTTTTTATCGCTTTGTGTTTCCTGAGAGTGAGTTGATTTTAAGCTGAATGGATGGTGACCATTTAGTTTTGTTGCTTTTGTTGGAAGACGAAGAAGAGGACGACCAATGTTGCAAGTAGTTTTACAAAAAAGAGCTAGGAAGGATGCATAATGTAAAACACAGAGAGAGGAGAGCAGAAAAAATCACCTAAAATTGACACAGACGTCGGGCATCAACCGTCGAATTCGACAGCCGAGACGTATCAGTGAAACCGAACCCATTTGATATACATTGGATGAGTACGGCAGTGACTTCTGACTGCTGGACGCTGACGACGGACGCAGCCGTGGGATGCCCCAGAAAAACCACACCTTTACTACTGTAGCATAGAAAAATGAGATATGGTTCAGGTAATACATTCAGTGCATAATGTATTTGGCGACGATGATTCATTAGATGTTTAACTCTGACAAGGAGCGCCGAAAAACGTTAGTGTGATCCATCACTATTCGTATAAACGAGTAACTTTTTCATGTCGGGCCCAAGATCCGAGGTTCGTAATTTCAAAACTTCGTTATTTCGTTATATCGCGTACTGTTACTTACACTTAGATATCCTTTTAGTCGGGACTGAAGATTTTGCTTCGTAAAATCAAAATTTCGTAATTTCGAGTTTATACCGTAGTTGAAGAGTTGACTTGGTGGAATTTCGACATGATAGAATAATACAAACTCGTCTCTTAAAAATGGGCTTATCTGAGCTGAAACTGATTGAAAAAAAGCAAGTTGAGCTCTAAGCAATTTAAACTTTAAGGCATCTTCAACTATTTTAAAACTTTGGCATTTGGGCTCATTAGCAATGTTCTTTACAGATTGGACATATTTTTCAATCTTTGGCAACAAAGTTATGACTCTTTCAATTGCATTTTCAAGCCACCTGATGGCACAGGACTTAAAAGGAAACAGTTCTGATCCTGTAATTCTTTTGAAATCTCCTCTTCTGGCAGGGACGTCTTTAAATATATTGTATAAGGCCCTTAACAACGGTACCAACTGCCCACCCGTGGCCTTCAAGCCATTCTTGAAAGCACAGTGAATGGTATGCAATCCACAAGACCCTATATCAAGTAGTCTTCAATTTTCAGGTTCACCTGCTAAATCTTCTTTCAATAAACGAAGAAGTTTAAAATTAACATTAGGGCCATGCATTGATACTTGTAATAGGCACTTTAAATCAAGACCTTATTTTGTAGCTTGGTCTGATCCGGTGATCTAGTTGATAATATGAGAGCAGGCTTAGCACAAAGAAAAGGGTCTCCAGAGGTGCAATCTCTAATGGGGAACATGCATAATTTTTTATAACCACTTATATCCGAAGGACACTATCTAAAATGGATGTAGCGAAAATTTCACAGATGGCAAGCGGTTTTTTACTGAGATATCAGTCTTTAAAAATAATTCTTCCTCGCCAGCTTGAAAACACTACGTCATCGGGGAATGGACGCGTGACGTCACGGAACGGTATCGCTAGAGATTGTTTACCTTCTGACGAGAAAGTAGGCGGATGTTATTGATATGGAGCAAGCATTTGGCGTAAATGATTTCATTTATTTCATATTTACTGATATTCACTAATCTTACTTGATCATTTCATTTGAGCAGAATTTATCTAAACGAGAAAAAACCGGGAAAGTTATATAAACCCTGCATCGTGCCTTGTTGCTCAAATACCTCAACTTCCACGCCGGAAAAGGTTTTTATTTACGTCCCGAAAGACTCGAAAAAGAGGAGAAAATGGTTGATAGCCTGCAGAAGAGACGGAAATTCTCTCTCTAAATTTTCGACGGCTTATTGCTGCGAAGATCATTTCAACGTAAGTGCCGGTCCCACGTATTGCAAACCTTATTTTTGTGAGGTAAAAAATGTTATAATTGAGCCAAATTATGTTATTGCCACGTAATATAAATTAGAAAGTGAAAAACTATCACATAAAAGGCACAATATTATTTATGAACGGAAAGTTATGACGTGATTTCAACAAAAGTATTATTATTTAAGTATTCTACCGCCTAAGGTACGTTTACATGGACCTTGCATACTTCCCTTTTTCAATTAATCCATATATATCCATAAGTAGAATGAAAGGGAATAACCCTTATATGAATTGAAAAGGGAAGTATATAAGCTGAATGTAAGCCTACCTTAATATATTTAATACAACTTACGTCTCTAAAGTCACAGGGAAAGTAAATTTCCAAGCTTTGAACGTTATTTATATGCGAGCAGTAACATTTATGGCTTTGAAAATCGTTAGAGAACTCATGAAATACCTGTTATATCTCACTATTAGTTCATGATTTGTCTGTTACACGTTTATACCATTAGTTTGCGAACTATAATTGATAGAGAGTAAGGGTATACGTAAGGTTGTAGGCCTCGATGAGATCTATAAAACGCCGTCAACAGATTGGAGGTGAGAATGTTAGTTTAGAAGGTTTCGCCGAGAAACCGGGTCTTCGGAGTCGGGCATTCGCCGTCATTAATGAAAATTTAGGGAGAAAAATAAAGCAAAAAAAGTTTTAAAAGGTATTGCGATGGAGAACCTAAAATTTCCAAAGATGTTAGCGAAACTTGCTATGAAAAAAAGAAGAAAAATTAATTCCCAATACTGGTTTCGAACTTCCGACCTTCAACTCCACAACCCACAACCTTACCCCTACGCCACCGGCTATTTGGGAGATTTCATGGAAAATATGCGTTATATTATGCATTTCATGTATCTGCCTATCATAATTTTCTATTTCAGATGATTGTTTAATGGTTATCGTGAGGTCTATGAAGAAGCGAAAGGTATACATCTATAGGAAATTTTAATGGCTACACAATGAAGTAGTTGAAAAAGGACAGATACTAACCGTTTAGGAGTAATTGACGACTAACCGCAGGCTTGCGCGTCCCAGCGGACGAAAAATCCGAACTTGGGGGATTGCGAGGTAACTCTTCGGGGTAGCAAAACGAAAAAGACATCAAAATTTACGCCATTTCAATAGCTACTAGAGGAATTCGTAACATTGGAAATACATTTCATACTTTAATAACTACATACTGAAAGCCGAAATCTACAATACAGCAAATATACTGCTTTGCCATGGACTTCCCTAATATAGTCTTCAATAAAAATGTAGGTAATATGAATAAAGATTTATATCTATTCAATAGAGGGGGAAACATTACGACTGCATGGGTTAAGTTTCGGTAATAAGGAAATTTGAAAATCAATAGATTCAGAATATGAGACACATTGAGTTTGCTACATATTAATGCAAAACTTAACATGCCGACTCGTATTTTTGGCGACTGAAGCCGTTGCGATAATTTAGAATTATTTAGACATTAATCATACTTGAAAGCTGTTTGTACATCAGTTTATTTTTCCATAGTTGTATTTTAACAACAAAGCAGCTGATATAAGAGAACCGCATAATGTATCGCATGAAAAGTTAGGTATTAATAAAATTATGGGCAGATGATAATTTACCGCAGTCACGCATCTCGGCAGCGACGAAACAATCGCTGTTTTTCAGGAAGGCGGCCACCATAAGTGAGTCAATCATCGGTAAATTATCCGACTGTGCCTTCTTGAATCCCACTTCAGTCATTTCTTCTATCGAGAAATTACCAGAATAATTTTAATAGCGAATTTGCTCCGATAACTTCAACAAGGCGCCTATCTCTGCAGCTGTGAGGACTTCAGTCCCGTTCGGTGACGTCAAGCCAATGAGAAAGCGTTTCGAGTCACGTGACTTTCGTCGATTTTTGCTAAATTTTAATTAGCTTTTTACAGCATTTGTAATTGACGGAGACAGCTTTGGCTTACATATTTGGATTTGTGAGAAAATTCTCTACATAGTGGGCTACAGTAACGGGAGAAACAAATTCCATGCATGTTCCCCATTGCTGAATATTTAATTGATACACGCCAGCTATCTAGAAGAGTCTTGCAAGTTGATAAAATGTGAAGCAAATGTTGGCGATCTGCATGATCGTATTCCTCACAATGAGTGGAAGGCGTGTTTACACAATGCATGTTCTCGCGCAATTACATGCCTGTATAAATGTGTGAACAAAAGCAACAAATTAGAGCACGGGCTCTTTCACGGCTGCACGTGTTCATGCATTTACTTAATTTTGCATGTTTGCATCATGATAAATTTTGATTTTATTATTAATAACAGATATTTTAAGGTGACTCTTTTCTCTCTTCATCACCTTAATTATTCATTCATCATTATATTTCATTTTTTAAAGATTATTCACCATTTTTTTGCTCACTTCGACCCTAGCAACTCATTGTTCCCTAGGTAGTTCTTCTACTGGCATCGGACACCGATAACCCAGGTCGAGAGGGAGACGCGTCAGTAGGAAGGATGTTGATTGATTGTTGTTGATTGTCTGTCGGTGGGCCTTCGACACGAGCAGGAGCTTAAGGTCAGTGGCATATATATGTATATATGGGGTGAGGCAGGGGGCCAGCCCCACCCCCCTACCCCGAAATAAGACCACATGGCCGCGGCGAGAGGAGCTCGGCGCATGCCTAGACTACAGCCAGCTAGTGTTGGCCCCCCCAAAAGTTATAACCTATATTAGCTACTGCTTAAGATATTTGTTTATGAATCGTGACCATGCCTTAGCCCAATTTTAAACTGTGGGCCACCGCGCCACTGACAGCTAGTCTACGCCACAACACCGAGTCTGCTCGTCGGCGTGACTTCCGCCGTGCTGCCGTAGTCAAATTCAGATCGTGAAGCTCACAAATTTTACTCAGTAGTAGGATGGATAATCAATCTTTAATCTTAGTTTTGAACCTCATATTTCTTGGAGTCCAATTGCCAGTCGTCAGGGATCAATTAGCGCCATAGATATCAACGGCGTGGACGCCGGAGCACTGCTGCACATCACAAAAAAATACGCCACGATGCCGCCTCTGACGAATACTACAGCTGGCAAACAGTTCTTATTGTTCAGCACTTCAGCAGTTAATGAGGGTAAAAGGACACTTGACATGACACTGACGTAACAATGAGCCTAACTAAGTACAGGTCTTCGATTTATTTATTCATATCTTCGCTAAGTCCATTACATTATGTACAGTTATCAAACAACATATATCTCATGACCATCGTGGTTGATTTAAATTATAAAATAAGGATTTTTACGCCTTGAAATGCCTGAAATTTTAAAAATTCCTGAACGATCCCAGGTTTTCAAAGGTACGTGGACGTGATAATCTGCTAATACCTTATTTTCCATTTTTGCTGAACAATGCAAACTTTCTGTTACTGTGATTGCAACTGGTAATTGGCAACTATGTCACTTAATACCTCTAACGAGAAATAATTGAATGCAGAAATATGACCTCCCAGTTCAATATATTATCTCTGTTTTTAAAAATATTGAATACTAAGAAAACAATTCGAAATGATGCTATTATGATTCTTATGATGACCAAAGACTGAATTCAATGACAAAATTTACAGTGGAAAGCAAAAGTCTATACAGTAGAATCTTGATTTTACATAACCCGATTTTATATCTATATTTGATTTTACACAAGTGAATGAGTAAGGGTGGCACGTGTAAGAGTTCGTTGGATATTCTCTGACTTTCATCACAACCTACCTCTAACCGGTAGATTACTGTAATGAATGAATGAATGAGTGGTCCTGGCAGACTCCTATAGTATTCCTATGGTATCATTATTTGATTTTATGTAAATTTGACGTAACAATTTAACATAAGGCTATTTTGGTCCCTGGCGGAGGTATCAATTGGATTTCACCACATGAAACAACAGAACTTATAAAAAAACTTAAAGAAAATCTGGCAGATTCTTGCCCATAATTAAAGGAAACCTTCAATTTAATGCTGTACTACTGTGAAATTCAACTTGAACGAATCAATACATGGTATTGTAATGGTACATATATTTTTATTTTATTTTCCCATCTACCAGCACAAACAGTTATGGATTTAAGGTGTTCACTTGTTTACGCTCTGACAGTTTCGCCGGAATGCTCACGCGAAGCTGCTATATGACCTTAAAATAGGAATCCCATCAGCTGTTCCAAGTGACGAGATGAAGCTCGCTTTGAGGTCACCTGCAAGCACGCATGTCATGACACTGATGCGTGTTGTTGAGCAGAATGAAATATGGACAACGTTTGCCCTCGACCAATGCGAGCAACAGAGGCGATTGGGAAGATAGGTGACATTGTAGTATTATATAAAAAATCACAATTGATGGCATCACACGGCTCAAACTCACTTAAATCGGCATATATGCTTGGCAATAAATGTTTTCCTGTAGAAACATATTTACCAACTATATTTCCCATGTACTGGATAGGTCTGTTTTGGTTGCCTTGTCTGTACTTTCCAAATCTAGAGCTTTAAACAGAATTAGATACTCGGTTTGGGTCAGCCAAAAATTAAATAAATTAAATTGAAGAACCAAGCAATATCAAAATGATAGCGAACACAGTGTAATTAAAGACAGAGAAATTTTTAAAACTGATGATCTCAGGCCTGACCTCGTGGAAATTATGGATATCCATGATGAGAAAACCACCTTTGTTATTTCCACAAACTTTCTTTCGCTGGCACGACGTGCATTTCACCACACGGTGGCATACTCATGTGCATTTAGCAGTAGGTTGTGTGGTAATATATAGCCTGGGCGTAAGTTGAGGAAAGGAGAGGGGGTGGGTAGGGATGGGGGAGGGGAGAGGATTTCCGTTAAGTTTAAAAATGAGTACCAAAGAGGCTATGGGTTTCTCGGAAGACTGCTAGGCGACTCTGATGGCTAGGGGGGAAGGAGAGGGGTGGAGTGTTTAGAGGGGGTTTTTAGGGGTATAAGGGGGAGATGCAAGAGAGGGGGGTGGAGGGGGTGAGAAGAGGTGCATGGTGTAGGAGGATTTGGGGACCAAGCGCTTTAAAAACCACCGTGACCACCCTCTTAAAGAGGAAAGGTCTAATTATCTCTAACAGAAAATATATAATAAACACACATTAAAAAAAAAATCACCGTCATTAAGGTGTCGGACTAAAACTTTACACAAACAAGTAAAAACTAATTCTTCTTCCTACCCAACAAAATTATCTAGAGTTTATGGCCTACTGGTAATATAAACTACTGTTAACTAAATAAACCACACTTGTCACTTGCACACAATATGTACTTCCTGTCCATCAGGAGAATGATGTCAATATGAAAAATTGAAAAACACACATGTTAAATCACCGTCCTTACAGTGTCATACTAAAAATCACACAAACCAGTAAAAACTAATTCTTCTCCCTAACCAACAAAAATTATCTAGAGTTTATATGGCCTAATATTAACATAAACTAATTTTCATTATATGCATATGCCACACTCGTCAATTGCGCATATTATGTACCTCCTGTCCATTGTAAGAATGGTGAAAAGATTGAAAATTGAAAAACATATATATTAAATCACTGTCATTGCAGTGTCCTGCTAAATATTTACCCACACAAAAATTCAACAGAGTACACACGACACTCATCACTTGCATACAAGAAGAACTTCGTGCCCATCATAATGGTGACTAAAAATAGTATACTATAAACTTTTAAAAATGGCACTGTCATTGCCGTGCCCTGCTAAAAATTAACCACCAGGAAAAACACTAGTCCCTATACATCTCACTCGTCACACTGTGGAGGGGGGGGGGGGGGGTGAAGATGTCTTTGCTAAATGGAGAGGAGGAGGGGGGTGAGGTCGTATGTTAGGGTTTGGTGGGATTTGAGACAACAGTCTCGAAAGGGATAGTGGAGAATAAGCCAACGATAATCCAAGGGCAAAATAAAGCCTAAGCTACAAGGATGCCGCAAGACAGCCAGAATTAAGTATGGTAAATGTAAAAATAATAAGTCCCAAAATGCCGAGAGAAAAGTTCAAGATGACGCGCAAGACTATAAATGAACAAAACACTGTTGAGGTTGGCTCAGGTAATCCAAAGAACGCACTGCTACTAATCAAACACAGAGGTCAGTAAAAAGTCCAGATATGAATGACCAAACAAAGCAGGGGTCAATAGCAGAAGAGAAATCTAGGAGAGTCCTGAGAGATTAACAATAAATGCACTGTGGACTTATTTCCAAAGACTAAGTCCAAACAGTATGCGATGGGTCAAAAAATGAGCGAAAGGAAACTCAGGAAATAAACTCAAAAGGCTAGTGCAGTAGAAGAAAACAATCAAGTAGAAGGACGCATCGAGAAAAAAATAACGGTAAAGAAGTACAAACAGGCAATAAATATAGCAGCTGTGGGTAATACGATACTTCAGAAGCACTATCGGGAAGCTAAGGGATAATCATGGACCCTCTTATACTTAGATCAAGAAGGGGTAACTCCCAAGGCCAACGCACCTCGGAGAGGGAAATCCTCAAGCTCACAAGCTGTCAGCAGGAAAAAGATAATAGACAACAGAAAGGCCAGAAATACAAGCGAGCGCCCGGTGACGGTCAAGATAACTTCTAAGAATCATGTAGAACCCACAAGAGTTCGTCAGAGCCATCGGCGACATAAAAAGCCTCTCAAAACGCAGTGCAGCGAAGCAAAGTTCCAATGCATCACGGCATCATCGCATCAATGAAAAGGAATTAACGAGTTTGTCTTCTCAGGACGCTACCCAATGAAGATGATGATTTATTGAAATTTTGGAAGAAAATGGCAAAATTGGATGCGATTCACGGTGTGTCACAGGCCTGGTCCTCAGTGAAACCTATTACACTAGTTCGTTCTTGGAGGAAACTTTTGTTTAACCTCAAAGGTGAGTTTTGGGGATATTCAGAAACTAAAGGGGGATTCACATTCAAGCATTTCACGCGTACTAAGCGAAGCGTGTCGCGCGCAGCCAATCAGGTGCTTCGCTTCGTTCGCCTGGCTACGTGCGAGCGAAGTTGAATTTTGCTCAACTTTCTACGCGCACGACGCACCTGACGCGTGAAACAAATGGCGGACACATGGAGTCATTTCGTATTTACTTATAAGATTCACTGGGATATATTAGCATGCATACATGAACCGTCCATTTCTGTTAATCATTGCTACAGTTCTGGATATATAATAGTTGTATTATTGGCACATTGAGAATTTTATGGGCTAACTTTCGTGCATTAACATCCCAGGCGACAACGGGACACCGTCGCAGTATTCATTATAATTAACGATTTCCCCGTTAATGCCCGCCAAAAATGTGAAGTTTGATCAGTTACGAGCTATTAATAATTGTTTTAGTGTAAATAAGAACCTCAATACGTGAACAATGAGCAAAATAACAAAAAACTCCTCAAGGTGGGGACCGACATTCTCAGGCCATAACCCGAGATTCATAGAAAATGGTATGTATAGACCGATCTTTTCAAGATCACGGTAGACCGGTCGGTAGGGCACTTAACTGCGAGTGCGATGGTCGGAGGTTCAATCCCGAGCGGTGTAATTTTTTTTCCCCTCAATATTTAACGTAAACATTTAATTTAGCCACTACTATAGCGATATATTTTAAAAGTAGTGAATAATCTTATGAAGGAAATTTTTCTGTCTTAGTTTTCGAACTAATTCCTAGTCAATGTTGGATGAGTAACATTTGAAACATTCTTTTCCTCGTAATTCCCTGTGCGAATACGTGCATTCCTTCTCCTAATGAAACGTATTTTTTTTAGATAAAATGCAATTACGTTCTATTGACAGTCGTTGCGGTTAATGTTTTTCATTGGTTGGAAAAGGACTATCTCATAAATGCATCTTAACTACGCGTTTTGGAGATCTTGACTAAAACTATTATAAGAAGATATTTTAATATGGTATTTCCGCTAAACGCTATAAAGATTCGGGTGGTTTATATATTATAATTGGTTAAGGGTCGGGCGGGTTATAAATTAATGATAGTTATTACATAAAATAATGATAAAATATCTCGCACCTAGTTCTTAGGAAAATTATGGGAATGTATCCTTCTGGTCTGCAGTAAATATTATCAACTTTTCGGGCATTATTTATTATCAACTATCGCAATCGATCTTAAATTGGCCTACATTCTGGTTGGTATAATATCGCATAGCAGTTACTGCCCATGTGCCTAGTGTTACGAAACCAATTATAATTTGATAGGTACTTGCGATACCTACAGAACGATAGCTTATACGTTAGTAAATTAAATTCAATGGTCTTCGGCATGAGCAGAATACAGGCGAAAAATTTTACAAAAACAGCGTCTACAGTCCTTTTTTTTCTTCTCCTCGAAATTGTTCCTCCGCCAGAGTTGCATTTAATGATAGGTGTCGTGAAAAATTTACATAAACATTTACTGAATGAATTTGAGCTAGATTCTTTTCAGTCGGCAGAAACATGCAGTGTGACTCGCGATATACCTCAAGGGAGTTCAACTTTCAACGGCAATCCTTACAAAACACTGTGAGTAAAGCCTGATTTACTGCGATCAAGAAGCCAAAATTTGAGAAGCTTGATATACGTAACTGTATTTGAAAATTTTATAAATGATGTTATGGTCTGCCTTGGTAAAAACTTCAATCCCAACTTCAAAAATAAGATTGCTGCATACCAAGAGAGCTCTATTATGCTCAATACAACGGCAACACCTAAAGTCCACGCAGCATTTTTTTCACATACCCGATTTTTGCGACAAAATGCAAGTAGGCCTTGGTTTCTACAGTGAATAGTCAATGGAATCTGTCCACGCTGATTTCAAACTTATATGGGAAAATCATCTAAGCATCAAATCTCTAAGAACCATCCGGAATGAACAGAAAGACTGCTTCATGTTTTTAGTAATAGACTTTTTATCACTCATTTTAATGTCTATTAGTGCTATTGATGTTTGAATAAATGGTAAGTTAATTATTATTGAAGTGGATTGTTATTTTTCTAAATTCATTATTTGAATTTGATCTAAAGCAATAATTTATTATACAGTAAGCTGTTTTATCTTGCAGAATAATGATAGAAAAGATTATATAATAAAAATATGTATGTTATAGCATAGAATGGTAACAAGATACAATTTTCATGTATTAAGTGACTCCAAATCATTACTCGTGCTATTGGTTCGAGATGATAAAATCAATTTAATTTATATTTCCAATTCAATTTCATTAGAAATGCATTATAAAATTACCATAATTGAATATACGTGAACAAGGTCCGAACGTGGAATTTTCATAACAGAAAAATTCTGACGGAAAAATGCCATGTAAACAATAAAAATCAATTTTCTCACAAATCGCTCTACCAATTATTTTCTTTTGGGGATAAAAATATTCGTGAGACATCGTAGAAATGAAATTTGAAAAGATTTCATCGGTGCAAGCACTTTTAATTTTAAGTCGATCGAAGCCCACCGTACATTTACATGTCCTCATAATGAAAGAAAGACTTGTCTAGTCGCTCTCCTCGTACCACCTCACTGCTCGCACGCTCCCGGCGCGTCCACGCACGCAGAGGCTCGACTTATTTTTACAACTTCATTCATCCTCCAATAGGTGTCACCATGTGCATTTCACGCGTACAACGACGTTGCCTCCGCTTGAATGTGGACCTTTCGTGCGTTTCGCACGTAAACTGTACGCGCGAGACGCGTGAAATGCTTGAATGTGAATCCCCCTTAAAGTGCACGACTCCGAGTAGGGGGCTTTAGTGAAAACCATGCAAGGATTTGAAAATGTTGACGTGGAGAGCTGAGAAGAATGGCTAACGAGAGACGAAAGTGTCCCGGGCTTTCAGCATGTGACTGATATCGATATTGATTCCGCCGCGATCGGACAAGGGGGAGAGGAAGGGAGTGGAGAGAGTTGAAGTAGCGGGGATGAAGATGAGGGGGTCAGTGAACGCATAAATCACAGCCAGGCGCTCAACTTCGTAGATGGTTTGCTGCAGTATACGGAGCAGTTGGAATACGACTACAATGGCAATATCGCTGCTTAAAAGAAAAACTGCGGTGGGGTGAAGAAAACTAACAAATAGTCTTTGAAACAGTCTAAAATAACAGACAATGTGTGCATATTATGAAAATTATAAGAAATAAAATGAAAGTTCGGATTATCCGTGTTTTCTGAATATCCGTAAATCCTCTCCCCATCATTAGCCCGGATAATTGAGAGTTCTCTTTAAGTTCTTTTATAATGAACACTCTCTACGATGATGTTTATAATAGAGTTCTGTTTAAAATTTGGAAATGCACAGAATAAAAACATAATAAATGTACTGAGCTTTTATTTTCCCAGCATGCTACCAATATTGTTTTAGTAAATCCACTGAGTACGTAAACAAATGCTTGACCATGGACACCCGCAGTGAAGGCATCTACCACTGAGACGAAAGGTTGGAGATTACCCCATCCTGCAGGCCACGGAAGCATCTGGCGACCAGCGGGTAGGGGAAATGATTAAGTTGTCATTTTTAGGGTCGATTCCTCAGTCGGGTCTACACGATTGACACATCTAAACCGGTTTTCCCCAAAAGACTCCTCTCACTCACGGCACGACATAATTCATCTGCTCGTGACTCATTCAGCAGGACAAACAAGGGAGTAACCTGAGAAGATCGCTCCTTCACCTTATCTGTATTTGTTTACCCCCGCCCAGCTTCGCTTCAACACAGGTGGCTTCCACTAGCAGGGGAAGAGTTTGACCTCTTTTTGGGGGCTCCTGCAGCCAACACTGGGTTGATCCTCAAACGAAATAAGGGGAGCCTTTATTTCGGTCGATTCATATCGGAACCTTTCCCCTTAATTACCCCTGGAACTTTTTTGCTTGCTTGCATCTCACTTAGCCGCAGAGCCGTGTTGACATTCCGTTCGCTCTCTTGCGTGAAAAGATTTACATCGTTCATAAATGGCATTCTTATGCCTCCATTGAAAAATCTACGCGTGAGCAACATTAACTTCGTAGCGAAAAGGTGGAATAAAAAATTTTCCATTCATAATGGCGCTTGGATTTAATTGTTATTCCTTCCCTTAGACGAAATTTAATATGAGAATAGTAAATCTTCCTCATCGAAACAGAAACCACTGCATCTGAAAGACTGGGCTTAGCCAGTGATTTTGCAGACTATTTTAATTGTTTGGGGGCACTACAGACTTCTAGTCTAGAGTACATAAGGATGGATGATGACACCCTGATAAATTCTCATGGAAAAACAAATGAAGGAGATGGCTGTAGAAATGAAATGTTGACTGACAATGATAAAATTAGATAGGAATAGTAGAAAAATTTGACAAGGTCATGCCTGAACACAAAAAAGATGATATCCTCTAGGCATTAAATACCCTGCATCATTTCTCATTGCTTCATGAAGTTGATGATTTTAAAGAGAATTTGAGAAAAATTGAAAAAGTAATCCACTCAAAAATGGAACAATTAAAAGTTCAAAAAACATCACATAATATTTTAAAAAGACATAAATCGGTAAATGAAATTGTACTTTCAGATGGGGTTTTTCTTAATTTTTATTTTTCCCAGGCATTTTGTTAGTTTGCTATGCAATTTTATTTCACTTTCATTGAGTGGAATACTTTTCTAAATAATATCTTGGATAACTTCTTTAAAATGACATATTTTCAAATTTTATCTCTCAGTACAATTCACTCTCTCCCACAGGCATGATTGTCTAATTATGAACACACTTGATTTAGCCACATGTTTAAATGCTTTACCTATACTTTAGCCTGAGCAGCCAAAAATCTATGATTATGTTCTGAAATTCTATTGTTCTATGTTTTATTTTCTACAGCGGAATATAACGTATAATGATCTCTTTGTAGTGAAAATAGTTTCAACATCATTGTGTTCTTATGTGTTGTGAAATCTCAGCACATTTTTCAAAATCCGCTAATATCTAGATTTTACATAAATCTATTTTACATAACACCTCATTTTTGGTTCCCAAGGTGTTACGTAAAATCAATACTCGACTGTATAGGGCCAATAAATATTTCAAAAATAAAAACTTACCACAGAAAAATATTAATAGTGTGATGAACATTACACCAAAAAGGACGAAAGCTTTGTTTTTAAAGCTTTCTACAAATCTTGAACGAATGATTTTCTGCCATCTGAAATGAAGAAGGAACACATTTAATAATAACACCTAAACTACATGCAATGAACTACAATCAGATATGTCCCTATGAATAAACTATAAATGTGAGCTAGAAGGCTTGACTTTGTTCGTAAGCAGACTTTGCATCCAAAGCTGTTCCCAAAAAACTTGAACTCTGCTGAAATAGGGGTAATAGATTTCATTGGTTACCACTTACACGACCAGGTTTGTCACACTAGAGAAAAACAAATGACATTAAATCATAGATCGCACTCCACAACCCAACATGTGAACCAAAATACCTGGAACGTCTCGTGAGTCCATATCTATCAGGAGACTTGACTCTGGTGAAACATTAACACAGTTGTCTAATTAGAAGATGATTAGCATTTACCAAGGAAAATTACCTCAGGCAAATAGTCACCTCAAAAGTCACTGAAAGGATTCACGGGATTTTGAAGAGAAGTGCTTCAGCATTCATGAATTGGCCCGAATATAATTCAACAGCAAATATAGAGAGACCACGAGTATGTTGAAGTAAAATTAAGAAGGAAATACCACTTACTTTACCATTTGCAATGTGATCTATTTTTAATTTTACCCTCAAGATGATGTTTTAGTGTTTTCATACATTTTTGAGGATCCTGGGACTAGCCACGGCATAACTTTATACGGAGTCACTCGCAAGTGCACCTTAGTGCGATATTCCACAAAGGAAATAATCATTTGCGGTCAAGACGAACTATTTTGCCTCTTGAGGAATTTCATCCTTTTCATACATAGTTGCATCGTAACATGAGAGCCCATTTTATTTACAATGAAGGGATTATAAGTAGACAACCGGAAATGCATGGAAAGACAAGCAATGTACACTTATGATTTTAAAGATACTAGTACATGCTTGTGCATAGTGCCAATAGGACTTTAAAATGGGTCCATCAAAAAAATATCTTACTTCAGGCAATATGGTAACACTATTAAAATGAAAGCTATTGGCAGATAGGAGTTTACAAATCATTGTTCTAGTGACTAAAAGTGATGGCACAATTATCTCACTTGACCTTAAGACCTCTTGCAGAATTCAATTTACAGCACATACAACATTAACACAGTAATGATCTCAACAAACTTCCTGAAACAATGCATCAACTCCATCTCTGGAAATTAAGGGTTACCTCCAGCATTTCAAACCTAAGCAATACAATTTACATCTAATTTCATTACTGTCATACATATTTGTGTAAATGTAATTCTTGAGTCAGCGATGACAATTGTTTTCTTGTTCATAAGTTGGTAGTCCCAAGTTAATTTTTTTTCATCGTCCCACAATCTGATGTCATGGTGCTCATTCGTTTGTGCACAGCATAGACATGTTCCTCTCATTATACGTTACCACCAGGAACTATTTTTTATTTCCACTGCGTAGCCAAAAACTAACAATAAATTGAAACTAATTTAAGAATAAAAACTGAAGCACTTCTACAACATAGCTAACACTTAATTTCCACATCATTACCAAATTTGTTTTTTTCTCCCCCACATGAATTCTTCTTTTGATCTGGAGTTTTGGTCCAAAAGTAAAGTTCAAACTTTTGAAACAAAACTCCAGATCAAAAGAAGAATACAAAATTATAATAAAAAATATATCCATGCATTCATATCAGAAAAAAATATACTTATACATTATAGAGAACTAGAATAGACCAACCTTGATGGAGGGATCAGGGGGCACAGCAGAGCTGACACAATGCCCACCTCAACTACGAGAATTCCACAGGCGATGGTCCACTGAATCGACATGTTGTTACAGCAATGACTACACCTCTGCTATAACTGGAAAAGTTACGAAGTTTAATACTGGTTGGCATTAGATACCATGACCCAAAATCAAATTACATTAAAATATTTAAAAAGAGTGTTGACTACGCAATCTAACTACTGAATATCAATAGTGATTTTCTGCCAAAAACGAGATTGTTCAAGATTCCATTCTGGTTCTGTTTGTTGGTTTATCTAAATGTACAACCTTTTTGTAATAAATATGCAATTTACAACCAAGACTGTCTCAATAGATTATGGGCCTAGGATAAAATAACCCTGCTAGTTTTGGTAAATTGTGCCCAAAAAATTATTTTCTTATATGCATCTCCAATGGAACTTCAGTTTTGGCATTCATTCCATAGTTACTAGAAGGACTGACTTGCTTCTCAGAAGATTGATTTCTAAGCTACTTAATAAAGATGAATTGAAGGGTGTTGAAAATATGGAGTAGGTGGAAAATTCAAGAACTAATCTGAAACATCATGAAGTTACACGTTTGACAATATCTGGTGAAATATGGTGGAACATCATGATAATTTAATAACATTAAGTTAATAAAACTTGGTAATATCCACCGAGTAATTTTACTCAACTATGTATTTTGATGCTATGGCATCATCATCAGGTACTATATAGGTATGTACCGGGTGGCCACTCAGTTACAAAAATAAAATTCCTGACTTTTTCCAGGTTTTCCCAAGTAAATTTCTGATTTTAACCCATTTTTTTCGCAATCAGTTTCCATACGTTTTCTAATCTATACATTAAATGACCCCAAATGACCCTTATTGCAACTTGAGTAGTTGCACCAACTGTTTTAAAATCCACCATGAGATTACGCTCATTAAAGTGGGGAGGGCCGCAGCGGAATTCTGGATTTGGGTACTGAAGAACCAAACGAAAAAATTGATAAAACATGCCTATACAAACTACCCCCACTTTGGGAGTCAGAAAATTAACCTCATTCTTAGGGAAAAATTTTTTTGAAAGTACATGGGTAAACTGACTCGCCAAGCCATTAGCCAGTGCGGCATATGTCAAAAGAAGATGCACCACAACCGGACTTTCTGAGGGCCCATGCAAAATATAATACCGTCTAAACCACAGGAAACCTATGCTCTCCACCTCTATGGGCGCTGCCAAAATCGCGCGCGGGAAATAAATTTGTCTAAGTAATCCTTGAGGTCTTCTCAAATTACGTGCAGGTTTACCCCATCAATAAGCCCACAAGTAAGAATTGTTTAGCCCATCTACTTAATAAGTACTTAGTAAGTAAAGTGTGGCACCCCGGAAAAGGTGCTCACCGAACACAGGACACAATTCACAAGCGAGTTGTGGCGACGGACCCTCCAGGATCTTGGCGTGAGAGTAATTCACTCATCCATTCACCATTCCCAATCCAGCGAGAGTTGTCCTAGCTGTTTCGTGTATAATGCACTGAAAAATATACAAATTGACCCGAGGTGATGCCCCGCATAATTTCATGGGTAAATGAGGTCCCTCACAAGTTCCACCATCGCCGTTCGAGGCCCACTTCGGAATAAAACCAAAATGTCCAGATGACATTTTCCCTAACGAGAAAGCAGAGGAAGGAAGTAGTGATATCCAAACAGGCAGGGTTCGGCGAATAGTGCTGGAGAATTTATGAAGGTGCGGTAGGAAGAGAAGAAGGGCTCAAAAAGGGAGAACTCATGAGTTCTGTGAAGGCGACGTGGTCCTCTTGAATCCCCAAAGATGTCCGATACTAAACTTAAGCTATTTCACAAATTCTTCCCAATATTTATGGGCCCTTAATTGTTCCGCAAGGTTTTCAATCAAATGCCTGTGAGATGGAAGAGGAGGGTGGAGGAATCCTCGGTATTTATAATCTCTGGAATCTCATACTCAATTTATCGTAATGGTAATGTTTTCCTTTTTAAGGCAGAATTTTGGTGTGGGAATATCTGCACAGACACTGTGGATAGTGATATGGGAAAAAGCCAACCTTGTTTTGATTCATTTTTTTTATTGCACGCCAAGATTTTTGGTTGCAGCTACACTGATTGTGTCTGTTGTATACAAGTCTTTTTTTGTATATCTTGTTTTTCTCCCGAAGTTAGGTGATTGTTGATTCGTGGTGTCGTTTTCAACACAGCCGAACCTTTGGAGGGGGAGGCTAATGTAACCGGCCTCGAATAACATCGGTACATTGGAAGGTTATTTGTTTAGTTTTGTGATTATTAGGAGTGGTTATATGGAATTTAGATGTAAGAGAGTGAATGGGTTTGACGGAGCGACTGTATGTGTGAGTGAACAAGAGCAGAGAAAGCCCGTGCAGCCAGCCCCAACCCCTGCGAATATTGCACCCCATCCCTCGAGATGGGCCACCATGGTATTTTTCGTAATTTACCGTGCCCATTGAAAATTACCGTAATTTTCAATAATATTCTAGATAATTCACCTATGTTTGAGATAATTTTTCATACAGATAAGTTCCCAACATGTTCTTTTAAGCCAAGTCCACATTTTCAACGTGTTTAATTTTAAATTGAGGCATGTACAACTCATTTTTGGCATATTTTACTTAAATTATAACATTATTGAGTAATTATTAGTAGAATATTCTTCTTGGAAATCTCTCATACTTTGACAAAAGAAAGCCAGATTGCGTGTTGCTGCTGTATTTCTTTTTAGAATTTTAAAAATATATAACAGATTAATGTTACATTAGGTATGGTTTAAACATCGTATTCCCTTCCTTTTGCTATTGGCATTCTTATTTAACATTAAGTTTTCTGTTTAATGCTTAAAACTGAAAAATACTGGAAAAATACAGTAACTTTTGAAAATTACCGTAATTTACCACTGTAAATTACCTCAGATGAAAATTACAGTAATTTTCCCATCTCTACCCCTCCCCAAGGGGAACGCACCAGAAAGGTTGTGCGTTGTTTAGTGGACCCCCCTTTCCACTCTTCCACCCCTCCCCCCCAAAGCGGGAAGAAATTACCACGAGAATCATGCGATTATCCCATGACGTCCCCCTCCCCTCCACTCCTCACACCTCCGCCCCATTACTCCTTTCAAAACCCAATTTAGCTACCGTTCTAAAGATGCCTACCCCTCCCCCACAGCCAGTGACAAGCATTCTTAAGTTTGATGAGTGAAATTAGTTCTTTGGAGTACTATTTTAGGTAGGTAGAGTTGAACTTAGTGTAATGTGGAGTAAACAGTACAATTACATTCTGCGAGTGAAAATAAAAATTGAGAAGGCTTCATTCATAGATTTGTTGGACAATTATCCAGACCGATTAATGTTCTCCAAGTGTGCATTAATTGCAGAAGTTAATGTTTAAGGATGACTCATTAATGCTAAGTGTTCAATCTGAAATCAAAAGAAGAATTTACTCACTTCCAAGAGGCATTCCTAAATTAGACTAACTGAATGTAACAGTATCATATCCATTGATTAATGGTTGCCTCGTATTACAGAATGTACACGTTGAGGGAATCCTTCAAAAAAGAGGTCTCAAGATTCGTGCCCACATCTTGATATACAAAGGAGTGTATAGCAGTCCACCACCCAATCTCATAAAGTGGCAGCGATTGAGAAAACCAATCAGTAATTGCCATGCAAATAATCTCACTAGACCGATTCAACAAGAATAAGAGCATACAATGATGACTTATACATTAATTTCATAACTACACACCAAAATTATTCACTAAGACACGAAACGTAGAACATAATTGAGTAACGCGGGTTAGTGTTTAAGGTTGCAATAAGATTTGCTATCACCGTATTTGGTTACATTATTGCTCAGCTCACATCCTGTCAAAGTAGTACTAGGTACATAAAAATCAAAGAAGACATCAATTTTTGGCAATGAAATGTGAACAGATTCAAAATGCACCATCATAACCATCGGCAATAGAAATAAAATCTTGCTTCAAATTAGTCACTTATTTCGTCATCAGTCGTATCTAATTTTAACATACCAAACAATCACATCAACAAGCGTATGGTATCAACCTATATACGATCCTGTTTAACATACGGGACGACATCGTAAGGTTAAAATAGAATGAGAATCCACCCGCCAAATAAGAGGCCAAACCATAATCGTAAATATGATTAACAGCTATGAAAAACCAGGAGACTTCATAACGGAAAGGCCATCACATTCACAGGGATGAATAAAATTGCATAAAACACAACGTAGTGACTAGTTCATAATAAAACTTGGCCAAAGGTACATCCATGACAAGGAGAAAATCGTATCTTAATACTCGTTTTCAAAAGTTGCCACTTTTAAACTTTACTAACGCACAAAATAAGAATAACAAACTAACGCCAATGGCTTCTAATACTATTTCATCGACCTGTTTGTCACAACTAAATCTACTAGTTCATAATTTAAAACTTACTGTTACTTATTTCCACTACCAGGCCTCCAACTCAGCCGTTGTCTAGCATACAATGGCGGCGACGGATACCGACTATCAATTGTTGAATGACGTAGCGACGTAGTTTTTCAAAATCTTCGAAATACAAGAGAAGCGTTCTCTAATTCAATTACGTGAAATAATTCTTACAACCTCTGCAATCAATTATTCCACAAACCATATAAAGATGGCCCACAAACGCTGAAATGCTCGCTACCGCTCAACAAAAAAACCTGATAGACAAATGAATAATGATACCGGGGACATGCCGGGTCTCGCCAATATTGAAAAGAAAAAAATGCTTATAGCTATATTGCATAATCCTAAAGAATGGCATCCACTTATCAGGAAGTCATCTAAATTATTTGCTGATGTTCCTGTAATTCAAACCATGTTCAGAAATATGAATTTTTCAGAAACTTCAAAGACAATACCCGCAGCTCCATTGTTATTTCACATTGAGTATAGAACATATAGAATTATTTTCTAATACCTGTAGTTATTTCGACTTCTTTAAATCACAACCGTCTCTATCAATCACGGTTCTGAGAAGGCGGTGTACATGGAGACTGAAACTGCTGTATATTTCTATCTCTCGATCTTTATATTCCATGGTCGTGTAGACGCAGGTTTGTTTTAGCCGCCATATTAACGATATTAACCATCATTCAAAATACGGGGCACGATATCCACTAATGGCCAAAAGTCACAAGAAGTGACAACTCGAAATTCTATTCTCTGGCCCCTGGCATTATCGACTTATGGAAGTGGGCGCTACGTTTTATTCCCTGGTAGGATCCCTCGACTGAATTAGCTTTCAGAAATGAAATAGCAAATTAATTTCAGTTAACTCTTTTTTTTGCTAGAGCATCAAATTCCGCAACTTCTTCCGAGTGTGTAATCTGTCAAGAAAAAAACATAGATGAAGACTTACCTCTGCCGTTTATTCGCAAGTCGAAGGTTAATTTTTAGAGCTGCCACGAAAACGATGTCTACAAATGCTCTTAAAACAACAATAGCGGTTTGTCAAATTACATCCAAGTTCGATAAAGAAGAGAACTTCAAATGTTGTTCGAACTTAATATGGAAAGCCGTCGATAACAATGCCAAGGTATGATGCGGAGGTTCACTTGCACCTCCTATAACTTCTTTCTGTAGATACTTCTGTAACTAGTCCCATTGTCGGTGGGATCCTACGTAGTGTTTGAATGAACTGTTTTCGTGGTTTTTTTTAATTGCTTGGACGTGTAGGCAACGCTCTAATGGCCTTAGTGAGTAATAATTGTGTTCTAAGAACTCTTTAATACTGTTTGCCTAATGTTAATTCGCCGAATGCGTAGGAACATTAAACTACGATTCTTAACGCTAACTTTGTAAGGGAAAGCTTGTATTTCTTCTTCATCATAGTTATTTTGAAAAGTTCATAGTAATTATCGTGTGTATGATGCCTGATGCAATCATATTATGCCTGAGGCATTGTAACGTGATATCGGTTTTTCGTGCCAGTGCATCTCCATAGTGTGACTGTTCACATCACGTTCATGACCTATTTATCTTCCTCTTTCATCCACTTATGCCGCCCTTACCTCTATGACTAATGCCTCAATTTTTCCCCTCCACGAGGCCAATTTTCCTTTATTTCTAAGTTTTATTTTCCTTGTTCATGGTGAAATAAAAAACCGTGCAATTTTCCATTATATAGAATTTACAAACGACCCGGGTTTCAATGTTTTACATCATTCTGGTGAAATCATTATCTGATGAAGTATGCCTTTTATGGATTTATCCACTCAAGGATAACACTAGGAATTAACCTCTGGGGATCCTCGCATCACATGAAATAATATTTGAGATGCAGAAGAGAATCTTAAAAATAATGAAACAGGTTCCATGAAGAACTCCCGCTGAACTCAAAATATTGCCAGTACCATGCATTTACTTAATGGAAACAGTATCCTCCATGTACAAAAATCATAATTCTTTTGTAGAAAATCAATTTCCATAGCTACTACACAAGATCATATGAACTTATTCATCCAAAAAACCACAGAACGTCCAAAAGCCTAAATAGTGCCACACACACCTCTACAACAAACTTCCGGATTCAATTAAATGTTTAGAATATAGAAAGTTCAAATAGTGTAAAAGGTATTCTTTAAAAAAAAACTTGTTCTTTAATGTCAATGGAATGCAACTTGTTAAAACGTTTCATCTGATCTCCAACATTGATGCACTATACCTATTCATTTTGAATATTTGTATTCATATGTATGTATCTATTTGTACTAAGAATCCATGCAAATGTATGTTTGCCAATGGATAATAGAATATTATTATTATGTATTAGTATTGAAATCTTGGTTGTTAATTAATTTTATTTTGGGTAAAATTGCTCGGTTTCTTATTTAATCATGTACAAACTCCACTCAATTTTGCAAGAATCTTCATATTTCATTTCTTTGTTCATTTCCATGCTTACATCTCTTTTTGTTTTTACTCCACTCTTGGTCGCCACCCAAATAATGTTGGTTTTGGATGTATACCCAGACAGCACAGTTTTTGTAATACCTTCAGTGTACAATTGTAAAACCATGGTATAACATTTTGTACAACGTTGTCATACCACTATTACCTCTGTATTTCTACATTTATACAAATTGTATTAACCTTGTACTAGGACAAACCCTATACACACATTTCTGTTCTGGTACTTCAAAAAGACGACTAGTACACCATGTACAATAGAGGTTCAACATTAATATTTTATTAGCAAAGAACTAAACAAAGGTTAGACATTTAGGGCTAAAAAAACTAAATTTTAAAGTGTCGTGTAAATTTCTTAGAATCTACAAAGAAATAACATGCTGAGCACATGTTAATACTTGGAAAGTCATTGAAAATAACATTTTTGCATACAATTAGGACAATATACTGTTCGCTATATTTAATTAGTTCCTGATGAAAAATTATGCATTGCTGTAGCATAAATCATCCTTTTTCATTTGCAAACTTCAGCATGCACACAAAACCTTGAATGCAACAATGGCTGTGACCAACAAATGTGCTGTTGATAAGGGCAACAAAAATTAGTGCTTGATCTTATTTATCATAATTTACAGACCAGTTTTTTTATTCTTTTGCCACTTTGATCAGCTTTTTTCTTTGCACAACTAGCTTGCTTAAGTGTCTTGAATTTCATTCCCTGCTTCTGAAATTTAATAGCATCTGGAAGTTCACGAAATTCACATGGTGATTTTTCAAGAACAAGGAATTCAGTCCGACTTGATTTAGGTGTCCCACAACACTATCAAAGACTCCACAGTGTCTAGTGGTGAGCCTGTTGGCCATCTTATGTGGGCAGCACCTTCCTGTCGTGGAGTTAGAGGAGAGATGAATTAAGATTCCTGTGTTCAGCCGAATGATAACACAACAGATACGTTTACTCGCCATCATGGAAGTGACGAACATATATTTTGAAAGACCTAAATACAAAAGCATACCAAAATACAACTGCTGCCAACACATGAATAACAGACAAAGGTGGCAACTAGATTACAAAGATGCATAACATCCTCACTTAATCTAGTTGCACAATAAATTCATACCCTTTGCACAACAAAAATGTTTATGTTTAGTTAAACTTTTTGTTAGAACATTTGCTATAATTTCTTTGGTGGATTTAAAATCTACCACCACTTTTCCTTCAGCCACAGCTGTCTTAACAAAGTGAAATCTCACATCAATATGCTTCGATCTTTCTTTCACATCAACATAATTAGCATTTCTTACTGCAGACTGGTTATAATTAAAAATACACATTGACCAATCCTTCTTTTACAATGTTTCCTTAAAATCTCCTTTAAAATTTTACATAAAACAATTCCTTTCTTAGCACATGCAGTTAGACTGACATATTCCGCCTCTGTAGTGGACAGGGCTACACAGGGCTGCTTTTTGCTCTCCCATGCCACTGCTCCCCCAGCAAATTTGAATACATACCCGTGCAAGATATTCTGTCAGCCTTGTCACTGGCAAAGTCTGCATCTGCATACCCTTCTAAAAAATTCCCAGATTTTACATATGTGAGACGATGATTCAGTGTACCTTTTAAATACCTCAACACTCTTTTAGCATATGCCCAATGTTCCATGGTAAAATTATTGTTGTACCTACTCAACTTCGAAACAGCATAAGCAATATCTGGTCTAGTGCAGGTCATGGCATACATAAGACAACCAATTAATACTTGGTATGGCACATTAGGACATTTTTCTGGATCACCAGGATTAATGTCAAGACCAACTTCCATTGGTGTAGAAGCTGAATTGGCATCTAACATATTAAACTTAGCAAGCATATTTTTAATATCTTCCTCTTGGTCCAATTCAACCCCCTCACTTGTCCTTGTTAGTCTCATTCCTAGAACACTTTTAGCCTCTCCCAAGTTCCTGACTTCAAAATGCTTTTCCAAAAAAGCGACTAATTCTGCAACAACATCATTATTTTTACAAAACACCAAAATATCATCTACATAAACAGCTATGACACAAAGAGTAGGACCATCACCCTTTACATAAATACATGATTCTGTTGTCAAATTCATGAAACCAAATCCTTTTAAAATACTTTGACACTTATCATACCAAGATTTAGTTGCCTGTTTCAAACCATAAATTGCCTTGTGTAATTGACACACCTTACCTTCAGCTCCCTTCATAACACAACCTTCAGGCTGCTCCATATAAATGGTTTCCTTAAGATCACAATTTAAGAAAGCTGCAGTAACATCTAAATGTGTGATATTTAAATCTAATTCCTCTGACAAGGCAATTAACAGTCTTAAGGCTTAACTGATTACTGGAGAGAATGTTTAAAAATAGTCAACACCATACTTTTGGGTGAAACCCTTTGCCACCAACCTAG
Source organism: Pyrrhosoma nymphula (assembly GCA_963573305.1). Lineage (NCBI taxonomy): Eukaryota > Metazoa > Arthropoda > Insecta > Odonata > Coenagrionidae > Pyrrhosoma > Pyrrhosoma nymphula. The sequence continues at coordinate 91,350,254 of OY754332.1, read as the reverse complement.
CCCTGAAACGCTCTAATTCTCCAGCTGCATTCATCTTTTGTTTAAAAACCCACTTACATTTTATTGGTTTCTTATCTTCAGGCAAATCAACTAGCGAAAGGACCCTTTTTTGTGTTAGTGCTTCCCACTCTACCTGCATGGATTTTCTCCATTCATCTCCATTGCTACACAAAGCTTCCTCAACTGTCTGAGGATCAATACATGAAGACACTGGCTGGTTGCAGGCTGAATTAATTGATGCCAAGAATAATACATGATCTGGGAATTCCTTTGGCACTCTATCTCTTGCTGGATACCTCCTTTCTTCCCTATGGTCAATTATTCCCATCCCTTGGCTATCCCTGTCGGACCCTGCAGTTTGCCCGCTACATGTACTGCCTTCTTCTGTGCCCTCACTACTTACGGTATTTTCATCGCCCTCACTGCTTGAATTACCTATCTCAATGGTTTCATCAGCACTTACCTCAATTCCTGACTGGGGCTGGGGGGTAACACTCACAATATTCCCTGAAAAATTGGGTAAAATAACAGTTTCTCTCAAGGCGTTCTGTATTGGTTTCTTTTCCCTGAATCTATCCTCGAAGAATACCACATCCCGTGCCTTTGTTATCTTCCCCACATTTTTAGGATCTGCCAGCAAATATCCTTTTGAATTCTCGCAATACCCTACAAAATAATATTGCTTAGATGTAGCATCCAGTTTCTTTCTAAGCTGCTTAGCCACATGACCATAGGCAATGCACCCAAACACTCTCAGATGGCTAAGATCGATTTTAAAACCTGTCCATCTCTCTTCTGGTAATGCGTTCCCTATTCCTTTAGCTGGGACTCAATTCTTTAGATGTAGAGAGGTTCGACATGCCACAACCCAATAGCATTTAGGCAAATTGGATTCAAATAGCATGCATCTTGCCCTTTCAATGATATCTCTATTGGCCGTCTCTGCAAGCCCATTCTGCTCAGGATTATAAGGGATTGTCGTTTCATGTTTTATTCTGCAAGCTCTCAGCTCCCCCTGTAATGCCTGACCCATGTACTCACTGCCATTGTCTGTCCTCAGACACACAATCCTGTTCCCTGTTTCATTCTCTACCCTTGCTTTAAAGGCTTTAAAACATTCCAGGATTACATGAGATTCTTTACTTTTGAGGAAAAATCCAAAAACCTTCCTGGTGCAGTCATCAATAAATGTTAGGATATACAATTCTCCTTTGATCCCAGCAGGATCCATTGGCCCTCACAGATCAAAATGAACTAGGCTCAATTTCTTACTCACCCTTTCAGTCCTTGGCCCCACTGTAAATGGTCTTTTGGCAAGCTTTCCTTTAACACAGGATACACAAGGTTGAAAAACTTTATCAATGGAATAATCCACACCATTGATAAGGCCTCTTAACATTTTCATATTTTTATGCCCCAAATGTGCCAACCTTTTGTGCCATAACAACTGTGAATTATTTCTTTCAACACTTGCAGAGAATCCTATGACACCATTATTACTAAGATCATCATTTAAATTACCCTGTTTTAAATCTAAACTATAAATACCATTCTCTCTTGTCCCGGTGGCTTGAATGACCCCTCTAACCTTCAAAGTATTGGCATCATACATCTTACATCCAGAAGAATCAAATAAAACAGCTATACCCTTTTGCACTAGCTTATTCGCAGATAGCAAATTTGTTGCTAACCCTGGTATATGATGCACATCTGAAATAGCAACTGAATTTCCCTGCTTCAAATAGACTTGTATTTCACCAACCCCAGTAACACTCATTTCATCATTGTTGGTCACTGTTACGCCACCACTAGTGTTATCTGATCAACACTTGGTGAAACAGTCCTTATTTCTGGCCATATGGGCATTTGCTCCAGAATCAATATACCACTTTTCTCTCCCCACTTCACATCAAAGAGCTGTCAGCCAGGTCATCAGATTTCCTTGTCTTGAACCACTGTTTCCTGGACCACTTCCCCCGGATCGATTCGTTCCTTCTTCGTTACACTGGCTCTTGATGTGGCCGATTACTCTGCACTTGTGGCACCTGGCATCCTTGGATCGAAGGTGGACTTCTTCTTCCACTTGCCTTTGCCCTCGGAAGTGCTCTGCCCCGGTGTTGAGGTCGAGGAGTTCCCACTGTGATGCTCTCCTTGATGCCTGGGTCGCTGCTTGGCATAGAATGCGACTTGCTCCCCTTTGGATTCTGCGGCCCGCTTATGTCCTTCCTGAAGCAACCTCTGCTTGACTACATCCGACTTGATGGCTCCGGTGATTGTATTCTCTAATGCCCTCCGAAACGGTCTGTACTCTTGCGTCAGGCCGCGGAGCATCAAAACCGCAAGCAACTCGTCATCTATTCTCTTGCCAATGCTTTTTAGTTTGGCATCCACTGTGGAGAACTGCTGAATATATTCCTCCATACTTGTGCACATTTCCAAGTGTATGTCGAACAGCTGGTCTACAAGGGCGACGTACTTATTAACACCCTTATCCTCGTACGTTGCCTGCAACTTGTCCCACATAGCCTTGGTTGTCTTGCACTCAGTGATTTCCATTTTTGGCCCCTGGTCCAGCAGCAAATATATCTTGCTCTAGCTCGCTGAGACTGCTTTCTGTCGTGTGCCGTCGCATCTGTGATCACTTCTGCCTCCACGTAATCCCAAAGATCCTCATGAAGCAGATACATTTCCACGTCCATCTTCCATTGCTCGTAATTTGGAGATCCACATAATTTTTCAATTTGGGGCAATGAGCCTCCGTACGTAATATTCACGCTTGGTTCCATTTCGCTCAGTTCAAATCAATAGTGAAAAAATATCCAAACATGAAACACAACTCGACACGTGGTTATCTCGCACAATTATAATCCTAAGATATTTCAAATAATAGGCGACCATCACTAAAAAGAATTTATCATTTCACTAGCCAAAGAAATACTTTAATCTCCGCACGCTGAGCACATAGCCTGTCGTGGAGTTAGAGGAGAGATGAATTAAGATTCCTGGTTCAGCCGAATGATAACACAACAGATACGTTTACTCGCCATCATGGAAGTGACGAACATATATTTTGAAAGACCCAAAAACAAAAGCATACCAAAATACAACTGCTGCCAACACATGAATAACAGACAAAGGTGGCAACTGGATTACAAAGATGCACAACACTTCCAAATTGATCTCCCAGCACTTGGGATGGTAGGACAAGACTTGTTCACCTCCCATCTTCCTCAGCCAATTCCCCCAGCCATGACACAGACCAGCTGCAAAGAGAAAAGCACTTAAAACATGCAAGTACAGTGTTTGAAGCTCCAAAATATTTTAATAGTTAAAAGAGAAATAGATTTATACTATTTTATGTACATATATGTACGTCAAATAGTCAAAACTCCTAAGAACAAACATTAAAGATCACTACTTAGCAGTGGCAAAGCGTGATCTTTTAGCCTAGTCATCGCAGATTGATGCGAGACGTGGTCATTCCCCTTCCGAAAATCACATATCAAAGGCTATTTTTAGCCTTCAAAATACAGACTTAGAATTCCTACTATGGACACACTTGCAAATAATTTGTTTAAATTATAATTAAATAAAAACCAAAATTTAAATATAATCCAGGTTAAATGCCGTGGCGGACACTGGTGTCCACGGAGAAAGCGCTGAGTGACTGCTGTTTTCGTACTTTGGCCTTTTTTAGCTTCATTTGGAGGACCGCTATGGATATATCTTCTAAAACCAGAAATGAATACAATGTGTTGAAATGATGATATGAAGTTCCATACACTGCTTTACTTTGGTCAAAGGGAAGAGTCTTCTTCAGTGGCGTAGCCAGGTTTTGGGTCCGGGGGGGGGGGGGGGCAGAAAATTTTTAGGGGGCGCTGACTCAATTAACCAGCTTACTAAATTTAACAAATTTTGGTGAAGCAATAGGCAGATGGGTTTGTACAAAATATAAGTTGACAACGTATTATACTCATTTATTTATACGTACGTGGGACTTGAGAGTGGAAAAATACACAGCTTAGGGGCACTAGGAAAAAGGGGGTGGGGCCTTCGCCCACCCCCCTGCCCCCTCTCCATAGGAACATGCATCATTACATATACGTATAATACATAAAAATACACGCAATACAGTTAAATATACCGTATTTCTCGGAATATAAGCTGCACTTTTTTTTCCCGATTTTGGGGCCTCAAAATTGGGGTGCGGCTTATATTCGAGGTGCGGCTTAAATTCGAGAACTTTCTTTAAAAAATCGTAAAAATGACCGATTTGAGAAAACCAGCCATTCAGATTCACGGGGAGGCCAGCAAAACTCGCTTAAGCTACAGGGAAAGTAAGAAATAACGCTGAAAAAGTCAAATAGGTGCACCATTTATCCATGCATTTAATTTTCATTGCCTTGCTACTTAATGCTACTTTATACTGATAGGTTACTTTCTCTGACGAGAAAGTAACCAATCAGTCAGCTACCCGAGCATGGAGAAAAATCCCTGTGTTATTAAACAAAATTCCGTTATAATTAACACTATCGAATTTATAGTAAGCAATTTGAATCTTGGGCTTATAAACAAGTCTTAGAATATATTTTTCAAGCCCTGGATTTACTTCATGGCCAGTCGTACGAAGCGTTTCCTAAGGTGATATCGAAAATTAGGTAAATATACAGGTTGTTGAGGATTGCATCACAGAATAATTTCCCTAACAATTAAATTTATGCAACAAATTACGTTTCCCTACAATTATTATACATGCCAGTGTTATGCTAAGTTACCACTCAAGTAAGAGGCTGTATATTTAGGTGTACCTATCACATTATTCACGATACTAAATTAATTTTTGGTACCTAATTTCACAAGTCGCTTTCGCGCGTTATCTATACATTAAAAAAATGCCGAAAAAGTTAAAGTGCGCGTAATACAATAGGTGCGTGTTATCATAGAGTAAGCATACTAGAGGAATCACGGTATAGGTGGAAATGGTATCGAGAGTTTTAATTCTCAAAGGGCTGATAGATGGCCCCGGAGTCGCCAGCAAGAAACGAGTCTCCTCGCTCCAAGGTCGTTTCTTCCGCTCTCGCCTCTCCCCTCTCCTTCCCGCCCTCCCCTCCCTCCCCTCTTCTTTACTCTCCGTCAGGCTTCTGTCTTTTCTGGGACTGGCTTTCTAATATGCTTACTCTATGGTGTTATCTACCAAAAAATACGGTAATAATAAACTCATGCAGGTATTATGATAGCAAAGGGGACCAATGGGGAGAAAGGTGAGAGACATCTGCATTTGGAAGCCCAATGAATTGATGGAGTTTGGCAAGAATGACTTTACAGTTCTATTAGGCATTTATTAAAGACCACTGAGAATGTGGTGGTCATTAAAAACCAAGCATAATATATTTCCTTTACAAGGAAATCGCCCTTGAACTCCCAATGGATGTCCTTTTCTGAAGGCCATACAGCACAGCAGAACCTTGTTAGTATAATGCTCATTTGCACAACTCTATGGTATGGAGTCTTTCTATTAAAATACAGACTCATTTCTTCACATACATGGCTTCTCACCTAAACTAACAGGTGGCACTTTTTGGTCAGATCATTCTCTACAATGTTCTGAAATAAATTAATATCACAGACCAATTGGAACAAAGGTATTGCGTAAAGCTCAAGAATTTTAGCAGGGCATTAACTTTTTCATGGCTTACTTTACTATCCCCAGCTCACGCCACTAGTTCAGATATGAAGTTTGCAACATCAAACGATTCTTCTCCTTCAGCATCACTTTCGTCACTAGAAGTAAAAAAAACTATCTGAACTCCTTTCATAATAATTATCCGTATTAATGCCTCCAGAAAAACTTTCATAATTGTTTACGTCAGTATCCGCAGTTAAGTGATTATCTTCACCACTTTCGCCTCTCTCTTTGTCTAATCCCTTCGAAGCCACTAGGTTTGTTTCAACCTCCTCCTTTGTTGTCGTGGACCAAGTAACGAAAAATCATGATAATGGCCTTTAGGCATTGCAGTACAAGACAAAATTTGAAATGGAAACGTAAATGCTCTAGTAATCTGTCACATTCATCTGTAAAAATAAGCGTTTACATTGTTTGTTTTCCTTAAATACTGTTTAATATTAATTTAAGTGATAGCAAATGACTTACATTTTATGGGTAGCCATTTAACTGCAACAACACCCATGGTTTTTCAATCGGGTTGCTAAAACTAAAAAAAGTTTCGTCACTAATATTTTCAACGTACCATAGGTACTTACCAAGCTCGTAAATATCCAGCGATTTTGGAAGATATTTTCACAAATTTGGGTAAGAAAACACATTAACACAACAACATACACATCTGAAGAACAATTCACCCGTCAATGATGTAAACTTCAATAGCTTCGACGGGCAATTCGGCTGCTGCTCATTTGTCACTCACGACACAAACCAAAATCATTCCAAAACAATGAATAGGATATATTAGAGCACAGAAATACTAAATATAGAATTTATTTATTTATTAAAGTTGTAATTTGCAATCCTGTTATAAAACAATTGAAAAAATAATATTCACCTAGATCTTAATTTGATTTAAGTACAGTGCGTCCTCGTTTAACGTTGTTGACTCGTTCCTGAAAAAGTAGACGTTAAGTGAAACAACGTTAAACGATGCAGTATTTTCCATAAGAAACAATGGAAAAAATTAAAATCGGTACCAGACCTAACAATTCTTCCTTTCATGACAACGATTTCCGCGCAGCACAGTGATAAAAGGTTGGATACATGGCGTTATTGAATGAAGCATTCAAACTAATTTTCTAAAACATTTTAATGGTGAAACTTTGATATTTTCACTCACAAAAGAAATTTTGGAATTATTCTCTATCCTGGCGGCACGAAAACTACACGTGATAGGAACTTACTGTTGATATTTAAAAATACAGCGGACCTGGTTGAAAGGTGTTATCAATGGATTAATGCACAAAAATTGCCAATTTCCTGAAAAATTTGTGTTTTCATGGACTACTTTGCATCATCCTCCGCCAATTTACAGCGTATTATAATTACGTGGGCAGTCGAATAGATGGTACCACTAGTCAGAGAGATTCATATCTTAGATGAAAAAACTGAAAAGGCATTTTTAAAACAATAAGCACCAGGTTTCCCTCCTATATTTCTGATATTTTTAGTGCTGTTAGCATCGGTTTCCCTCTGAGTAAATAGAAATTTTTGTCATTCACTACGGGAGCATGCGAATGAAGTGAAGGGCAAAAATTTCGCTTGCTGCGATCGCGAAGACATAGGAAATCATTTAAAATAGTGAGTGAAGTAGGGAAGCTCGGTGCTGTGTACAAAATTTTTGTTATTTCGTAACAATTTTTTAGGAACAGTATCACCCTCGACGATTTACTGCATCATGGAGGGTTTAGAAAACTTCCTCTTACACACTAATTCAACACGAAAAACACGTTTTCGATTCACCTCAAACAGCAGTGAATCAACTTTTTCTTCCACCAATTCTACCTTATAGCGGCATGGGATTTTCAGGTATTTTTCCTCTACCTCTGGATCTACCTCTGGATCTACCATTCAGACATGGTATTGTTGATACCATGCCATTCAAGATGGTACTCTAACATTGGTTTGAGTTTTAAATCACCCGATGCATTAAGGGTTTTAATTGTTGGACAACGTTATCACAAAACAATGTTAAACGGGGCAACGTTAAACACTGTACCATCAATTCAAAAATGTTTGTGAAAGGCAGGCCTTAATACAATGGTATTACAATGTAAAGCTTACAAAAGTTGTACATTTCATTATGTACATCAATATTACTATTGTTTTACAAGGGTAATAACATGTTTAAATGTATATTGTACCGGTACAAAGGTTTTACATCTTGTAAACGGAAAGCTGTGCTGTCTGGGTATGATTCCATGTCCGATTCTAGTTTTCCACTCATACCTTGAAATTGGGTCCCCATTATTGAGCTACTTCCTGTTCTTTAAATGCTTTTTTTCTCAATACATTACTCCTATTATTTGTAAGACCTGTTTACATTATGATTGTATTCACACGAACATATGCAAGTATGCCTGCGAACACGCTCCTTTGGAGTTGCGAACATTGGGCTCTTTTATGAACATGTGCAAGCTGTGTTTAGTTGATAGTTGTTAGTAGTTGTGATGAAGTTTTTCTGGAATGTTGCCACTTCTGTTAGCCCTTGTAGTACAGGCATCATCTAAACAGACTCTTAACCTTTATCTGCCAGATTTAAATACCTATGCAAAGCCTGGCTGCCGGATTTAAATTTGAGGCATTTAAAAAAATTTGCTCACATTCTTAAAAGCTCAGTATCTCATGAAAGAATGATTGATTTTTCATAAAACAAAAATTAAGTTTAGTTATAAACATTGAAAAACCTGTAATTTCGTCTTTACATAATATGTAGAAGTTTTAAATAATTTTTTTAGTGCGAGAAGGAATGAAAATTTTAGAGAAACAATAATAATTTATTATTTAGTCACATATTTTGTGGTGAAGTTCCTTTTGACATTTAGAAACACATAAACTATCATTTGCTATTCTAAAATCTTGTCTTAGTGTGGTAGGTCTCAAAACAGGAGACAATGCTGAGTCCAACGTCACATTTACTACACTTGAATGTAGTTCTGGAGTCAACCCCTGTCGAAGAATATACGCGACAACATTAGCGTCTGCCTTTCGCTGGCCAGTGCATGATGTGTTTCTCTTCCTAATGAACCACATGTTTCACACTACTATAAGGTTGTCCACACATGGCAGTTTGACTTGGCAGAGCAGATGACCCATTTACCACAAGGTTCCTAATGAGATCAAGTCCGAATTGGCAATATAAAAAATTGGCACTACATGAAGATAGAAGTATCCAAGTATTTATGTTGGCAAGATCAACTATGTGGAAAAACAGCTTTTTGGTTCATTTCCAAGTACGACGACTGATGGAATAACTGTTTGCCATCCTTTCGCCTTTGTCGACGTATCCCATGTGGCGGTTATAATTTTCATCATTTTTTCAGGTGCCTCATTGTTGTCAGTAAAATGAAGGAATTGCGAAATGTGGAGAAAGCGGTCGCGTCGCATTACAGTGTTAAAGAAGGGAGTATGGAACTGTTCAAGAGTGGACCAGTAGCCTCTTAGCGTGTCTCTAGTGTCTCTTAGCCCCATTTGTAAAATAATCGCCAAGAACAAATACATCTCACGTAGACTAACATCAGGTCGAGGTGAAGAGCCTTCATCTACATCACTGCTACTTTGCTGATAATATAGATTTTCTTGGTACATCAATAGTGGGATCACTTCTGCAAAATATAGTAAAAAAAACAGGCCAAGGGGTTGACTCACCGCTGATATTTTTAGTTTAATGGAAATTCACTCCTTTTCTATGATCAGTAAATGCTTTAGATACACTAGCACATTCCCGATCCCCTGGAGATCCCCAAGATGGATTATCGATGGATACCTCTCCCGCAGTTTCTTCTTGAGAATTGTCGCCCTCACTATCTACACCAGCACTTGGATTTTCATAAGAATCCGAATCACTATCGGCTATCAACTCTCCTTCAATTTCCAACTCCGTCAGTTTACGTTTGGAGCCTGCTTATAGCAGGGAATCAAAAACTATTTTTTCCGCTTCACTTATGAAGTAACAAACACAGCTCTCTTATGACTGGGACTGAGATGCTTTGGGAGGACCAGCTAGAAAAAAATATCGCTCAGGATCCATTTTTTTGTCATATCAACACTAAACCAATTCTGCTTCTTTCCATCCACATATATACTATCTGCTGGTCTTCATTTGGACTCAGAGAAAATGTTTACTGTCTGCTCGAGGGACGTATTGTGCCGAGTCATTGACTTCCTCTCTCCAAAATTCGTTATCTCTGACCTGTTTATCTTTGGAGTCACGGAAGGGCTCATATTTATGAGAAAAGTCTGGAGGACCCAACCACATCAACAGATTTGCTCTGGAACAAAGGCGACCGCTGAGAGCGTAGGTAAGATGCAGAAAAACCCAGAGGGAAGAATATGGCTTGCACGGCAGTGAGCGGAAACATTTAAAGGGACTTGTATGTTATGTAGAGCAGATAAAGGTTAAGGTCATTTTACAGAAGGTACTTCATTGCACAATTTGATGCACAGAAAATGCGAGCATGGAATTTGAGCCGGGGCTATTTTCCCATATATCGTTTATGCATTTGCACATGCTTTCTTGCAATTCACCACTTTAAATGATGCAATTTTCAATGCACATCAATACGTACATTAGATTGTGCAATAAAGTACATAATGTAAAACGGCCTTTAGAGAGATTTGTTCACTCCAGGTAATGTAGCCTCCTTGATATATGTATGCAGATATTCAAAGTACTCACTGCTATAATTTTCAAGTTTTTATTCATCCCTCATCACTATTGAACTTACTCTGTTAGCTTCATTGCTGTTGATTTCCCCTTTTTATATATTCCCAAAATATTTTCACGTGTTGGACACTATTGATTGGCATTTTCTCGGTGACTGCTTTATTCCTTTCATTCTTTCCTCTTTTTAGAGCCTGGGTTACATGATGCATGAACCCATATGAGTTCATGCATGTCCCATCAAAAATCCATCTTGTCACCACTGCTTGTGCAAATGCGTGAATTCATGGCCACGAAATTGCTCACATTCTGATTCCGTTTGTTCATGTATTCACGCACGAACTCAAAAAAGTTCATGCATCGTGAAACCAGGCCTTTAGCGCTCTCTTAAGGTGTTCATATCTGGAGTCAGGCAGGTGGAGTGTCAGGTGACCTCCAATTGTCCCACACATAGAACATGTGAGAATACTACTCTGTGATGAGTGATGGCACATATGTTTGAGCAGAATACCTTACTGCAATTATTAACAAACCTTTGAATATAAATAGCTACATCGCGTCCTGGGATAAAAACTGATATCACTCACATATAACTATGGGCCCATATAATGTATATACATAAATATATTAAGGGCCCATAACTATGGACTCATTGCATGTAAGAGAAGCACTTATGTTCTATTACAACTTTAGGTTATTTGTTTTTGCATTGTTTTAATATGGGATGGATAAGCTCTAAGGCCTCATAACAGTTAGACAATTTTATATGGCCCAATGGCCATATAAAATGTGGAGCATCACACCAGGGATCACCCAAAAAGCAAAACAGGCACACACCATAAGGTAGAGTTACTCCCTATCAATGAATCTGTGGTGGTTTATGGGAAAACTAATTCATTGCCAGTGACCAACCACAGGACACTAGGAATAGGGATGTTGTGAAGGACCCTTTTCTAACGGCTGAACTGCACTGTGCCATCAGCAGCACTCCGCTTTTTATGAAGTTCACTGGATTTTTCCTGGCAGACCAGCCACTGGTGCACATGCTCTGCTTAAAAATGGAGACTTAGGGGAAAAAGTTGGTGGGTAGAGTCTGCAAAGTCAACTCTAACAGTAAGTTGGGAATCTGCAGTAAGCTCGTAGATCCTGAATACCTGCTGAAAGTGGACGATGTTGATGTAGGGGAGAATGCTTAAGTGGAGTTGAAGAGGCTTCAAGATCTTGCTTACCCTGCTGTTGATTTTCAATCCTTTTGGCTGTGGGCACAGAGACACATCGTCAATGCCAATAATCACATTCTTGCCAATTCTGCACTCAAGAACAAGGGTATCGTTAATGTTTTGTACTGCCTCCAACCAGGTGAGCAGACAATGAGCTGCAGTAAGTCAGCTACTTGCAGGGTGGCAAAAGTACTGCTGATTGAGATCAACCTCGATGCATTGCGGGACAAGTGGACCCTACTCAGCACCAAGAGTGACTCCTCTTTCCCTAGCAACTCGTCTGAAATCCCCGAGGATGAATATTGGGAAAGTATTTTCAAGCTGAAGATGCAGGCCAACGTCCTGAAATACGAGCTTTCCATGAAAGTGGTGATGGCATCTCTGTCCCTAAGTCACGGTAATGCTTATGTCGAACGTTATTTTTCCATGTCTAATTTGTACCTGACTTAAGGCTCGCATGCAAGAAAAATCACTAAATGCAGCTATGACAGTCAAAAGTGACATGAAGGTGTATTCAGAAAATGGTGCTGCATTCAAAGTGTTAAACATTTGTAAAAGATCTTTTCAAACAGTTTAGAGAATTGATTTTTAATGTTGATTGTGCAATAAGAAATAATATCTTGTTCCTATGGTTGAAGAAAAAATATTCAAAGGTGTTGAATGTTCATACCATTCCGATGGTATTGTACTTAACTGAATATCTGTCTATCATTTACCAACAAGTGATTTGAATCAGTTTATAAAAAAATTGGATGAGTTACGCCATTTATTGTACAAGTGTGACAAAACATTGGTATTAACAGTTGATTTTAATTGTGATTTTTTTTACTTGCATCAGGCCACTGTTCTCATTAATGTTTTGCAATCTTAAGGTTTGAATAATAAGTAGTCCTACTTGTGTCACATGTACTTCTAGCTCACAGATTGACTTTGCAATAACCAACTACGACTTATTGAAATGTAAATCTGCAGTAACTGATAATGGCTTATCAGATCATTGTATCTTAGAAATAAAGTAAATTCTTTACTCTGGGACAAATTCCATTGTCAACTACATATTACAGGAAATGTTTTACTCAAAACAACATTGACCATTTGAAAAATTTACTTTCATTGGAAAACTGGGGAAATGTTTTAGATAATGGTGGAGATTCCCTAGATATGTACAAGTTTCAGTTCTTTCTACTCAAAATATTGTTATCTATTTGAATGTGCAATTCCAACAATTAGTGATCAAACACAGTAGATAGATAGCTATAGAGATATCTAGATTGTTTGTAGGGGGACTTTTGACAGGAGCCCGGGCACTTACACCATCTTGGTCTATTGTGCCAACCCCTGTCTGCCACATGCAGACAGGGGACAAGAGCACCACGGTGAAGGTATGTATGGTCACCCATCCAACCGCCGTCTGGGTCCAACATTGCTTAGCTTCGGTGATCTTATGAGAACCGGTGTGTCAATGTGGCTGGGCCCTTGCCAATCAAATGCAGTAAGAAAATATTAAAGAAACCTTGGTGACTCCTCAAATAATAGAAATTTCCAGAGTAGTCAAAGAGAAAGCAATGTATGCAAAATTAAATAAGTCCCCTGCAATTTACTCAGATTTTATTTAAACTAATAAAAGTTTCAATTGAGCCATTAAACAAGCCAAAAAATGTATTGTATTGTAAAAAAGGTACAACTGTGCATTGAATAAAACTAAGGAAACTTGGAGAATAAATAACAACATGCTCGGAAGGACCTCAACAAGACATCTGCCAGACTTCTGTGATGAGAAAGGTATATCTATAACTGACCCCAAAATATGGGGATGGGATGCGCCAATGGGGATATAGAAGACAGATCAACAGAGAAAGCACTCATTAGCACTATGAACTTCGTGACTAGCTCCCTGGATAATAGCCAAAAGGTTTTAACTTTATTCTTGGATTTATCTAGGGCTTTTGATATGGTATTTCATACTATTCTTCTAAGCAAGTGTCCATTAGATCAGGTATCCAAGACATAGCATTGGAATGGTTGTCTTCACACCTGTCTGATAGAGTAAAAAAGTTAAAATAACAACAAAAAATTTGAAATGCTTGTCTGGCCCGTATGAAATTACTGCAGGTGTTCCTCGGGGGATCAATTTTTAGGACCCATTTTGTTCTTACTCTATGTCAATGACTTGCCTAATATAATTAACTCTAGCAATGTGAAAGCAGTGTTATTTGCAGATGACACAAGTTTTTTCATCACTAATAAAACCACGAATGGACTCAAATCAGACCCAAGAGCTACTAGTTAAGGTAGTATGGACTTGGTGTCAAAACAATAAATTAAAGCTAAATTGCAACAAAACTCGGGTTCTACTACTCAACCAATTAAGTATAAAAAAATATTTCAAAACTGGCTTCTAATGGTACACGTATTTTATATTCAAGTGATGTGAAATTTCTAGGTTTGCATATGCAAAATACTGGAAGCTGGAGAATCCATGTTTGCAAATTGTGCTCCATTCTTGATTCTGTTCTATATCAAATTTGGTTTCTTGACAACACTATCACAAGATGTTATACTATCAACTTATTTGTCAAACTTTTACTCAAGAGTTTCTTATGGAAATGGGGATCCTCTTCTAGTCTGCTCCAAAAGATTTTCCGGGTGCAGAAAAAAATTATTATATGTATGGTGGGTGTTCATCAACAGACTTCATGCAAACCACTAATGAAAAGGCTAAACCTGTTAACCATTGAATCCATATATATCTATTATGTAGCCATATATTTTTGTCAAAGAAAATATTCAGCAATTTCATTTTAACAGTGAAATTCACTCTCATGCTACAATAAATTCAAATGATATCTATGTAAAACATCACAAAAATGAATTTCTTCAAATAATCCAATATTGGTGCATAAATTTACAACTCACTGCCTGACAAAATCAAATATACTAAGTTAGTAAAAATATTTAAAAAACTAAAAAAATATGTGATAGCCAAATGTTACTTTCGTAAGTGAATTTTTTAGCGATGATAAGAAACATTGTTAAATGCAATTCTTAAAAAGAGGTGAAATTTATATTTAAACATTGTGACTGATCTTTGTGAACATGTTTATATTTTTATTTTATTAGATATGTATCAACATACAGTAGACTCCCACTTTACGATGGTATACCGTTCCATAGGATTGATTGTAATGTGAATTCCATCATTAAGTCAGTCAGTACATTACCGAACGATGGATCCCGTTAACTACATCATCGCCAGTGCATTCAGTGATACACAATACAGTATAGGTACGAAATATGCTGGAATGAAATTATTTATAATGTTATTTAACCAATATTCAAACTTGAATAAGGTGTTGTAAATTGTTAAGACATAGAATGTAAATGCATGAATACACAAGATGCTCCTCGCCTCCGTACTCGGCATCTATCTGGGAGCCAATCGCAACGACTTAATATTTAACCACATTTTCAAGCAATGGGAAGAAAACGTGGAGTAAAAATTATTCAACTCTCGTAATACCTCTGCTTACTACAGTAAAGTTCTTACTACAGGTTAGTTCGAACCCTCTTAATTCGAAATATCGATTAATTCGAAGTATTGAGCAGCCCAGGCACACGGAATAGGAAATTGCGTACTTGATGGTACGGATAATTTGAAATACGCTTAATATGTAACTCAAAGTTGAATTTCGCCCTGTGACGCCCCACCGTATCGTTTATTTCGAAACGATTCACCAGGGCAGCGTACATCGATGGTTAGTTAGTGCAAATTTCAAAGTCGTGATTTTGGTATTGCTTTCATGAGCATAAGTTGATTTTAAGAGTTGCCAAGCTATTTTGAACATTTGCTAATGCTTATGGTGCACCGCTCGCCAGCAGCTGTTTATCCCCAATCAAATATCCCTCAAGTACATACACATCTCGGCCGCTCCATCCTTAGCTTTCTTCGGGGCTTTCGCGCCCCTTCCCCTCTCTTCCTTTCAAGCCTCCCTTCTCGAGTGATGACTCTAGGATCACCAGGCACGGTAGAATAGTACTTTCCGGATGGTATGATATCCTTTACCCATTTTCCCTGCATGAACACTTTCATCGTTTGGTAGCTGCTCCTCCCATCTCGCTTCGCGTGCTTCTCCAGATTTTTTTTTTTGCCCCGAATCGCTGTTGACTCATGGTTCTCAGCTGTGTTTACGCTTTTCCCATCTACTCTTGTCCCATCTCCCCAAACACGAATGTCAATCACAAGGTAAGGAAGGCAGAAGATACATATAGGTATTACTTCTGGGTAGTCTGCCCGACACTACATCAGTGATTTTTTTCTTGGGTTCCCTCGAGCTTCTTTTGGAGGGCTAAGGGATTTTGGGTTCGTCGCCGACTTTGACATGATACTACACCCCTACCCTTCTCTCCCCTTTACCAAGCCCCTCCCCTATCGGAAGCCATCTGAGAAGGGCGTGGGGAAGCTATGAGGGAAATGTGATACTTTTGGTTTGCGGTCGTAACTGATTAGGGACTTCTGGCGGGCTAGGATTATAATGCAGCAGTTCCTCATCGTAGAAATGTCTTAGGGGAAATGGGTTGAAAGGCCGGTAAATTGAAAAGTCAATGGCATAAATTTTGGTGACCTGGAGAATACACCTTATGTGTTATTAGTGGACACATGCCCGAAATCATCCATTTTGTTTTTATTTTCCGCGTGATCGCGTCTAATAGTGCATACTTCCGTAACTTTAACTTGAATTTGATAAACGTGAATAATTTCACCCATTAACTCCTCATTTTAGTCCATATTCTTTGCCTTTCTTGGTGAGGTGATCCTGATTATGCAAGGAATGTTGCGTTATCTCAATGGCGCTGATTGGTGGCAGCGCTAATCCCCACAACATTTGCTCGATTTGCTCTAATCATTAACAAATAAAGCTTCGAATACTGAATGAATAACAAATTATGGGTGCAAAAAATCATCAAAATGGGAAATTATAAAGGGTGCATGCAAAGTCAGCATGCTTTGAAATTCCTAGCATGCAGATCGTAAAGCGAATCCATCGTAAAGCGGGGCTTCACTGTATTTTGTAATTGACGAATCCTATGCCTACACATATATGTTAAGTCTTTGGAGGATAAATTATTAATGGGCACCTCCAGTTTATGTGACACCATCAAGTAGAGCATTAAACAATTGGTAAAATTATGCATAATACTGTGGAACTTGGATTATTTGAACTTTTTAAATTCGAAATCGTCTTTAATTCGAACATTTTGCTTGGCCCGTAGCTGTTTGTATCAAAACAACATTAAAAAATTGTGGTTAATTTGAAGTTTTTATGAGTGAGATAAACTACTTTCACAACACAATCTTCCCAAATACCGGCCAGGCAACGTTAGATTGTGATCCAAGGCCGGGTTTATGCTCTGCATTTTGTGACGCGTCTCTCAACACGCATGTTGTTTAAATTCATTCTTTTAGATGTAGACATTTATTCACTGACAAGCGTTCGGGTTGCAGGTGTGTTGTCAAAATCAAGGCACCAATCTTTCAGGATGGGCGTCTCAAAAATCACGCATTCCATCCAATTACATTAGTCTGTTTTTGCATTCCTGTGAGTTGGAACACGAGTCTCAAGACGGGGAGGGTCAAGACAGCGGGGTAGAGAGAGGGTATAATCATGAATGACTACAGTTCAACACTGGCCTGTTTTCCCCTCCAAACTACCGACGAGCGAGTGAACACACTTGACAAAGTAGTCAATCGCACGTTGCAAAATTCCTGCATCTGTGAATGCTTTGATATTGCGTGTCAAATGCTTCAATCGAAAAACATGCGTCCTGAAACGCGGTGCAATAACCCATCATAACAAATTGAAAATACCTTGTCCTTACCTCCCCCGTCCCTTGGATGCACACCTCCTCCAAAAGCATATTTCGTGCACAATGTGTACTATTTGTGTGTGTCCGCCCATCCTTCTGCTCTTGTGACAAGTGAGTCAAGCACAACAGTTCAGTGAGACCTCACGAGCCTTCAAGTGGTACACAGTGGTATTCTTGTGTGAGACTGCATTGCTTTTGCTGCACCTTTTTGTTTGCTCTGGTTTGTACATCCAACGATAATATCGTTGTCCAAGTCAAAGACGTATAACCTTGGCTGAAAAAGTAGCGGTGATTAAGGAAGTGGAAAAGGGACTAAAGAAGAAGTCAGTAATTGCTAAGGATTTTGGGATGACCCCTAAAACATTATCAACTTACCTATTTTAAAAATGAAGAAAAAATTTTGAGCAGTGGAAGTGTGAGTGGTAAAGACCAGAAAAGATCAAGAGCGCCTCACCATCCAGATGTGGACAATTGTGTTTTAAAGTGGTTCAAACAAGTGCGGAACAAGAAAATTCCAGTGTGTGGTGCTCTTGTAAGAGAGAAAGCTGAAATGTTTGCCTCTGAATTGGGGAAAAAGTATTTCAAAGCCAGCTGAGGGTGGGTGGATGGTTTCAAACAGCGGAACAAGATTTCTTTTAAATCTGTTTGTAGGTGAGAGTAGTGCCGTGGATCAACTTAAGGCCGAACAGTGGAAAACACTTGGAAGAAATTATCCAGGATAGGGAGCTCAAAAATATTTTCAATGTTGATGAGACGGCTTTTTTATAAGTGTACCCCAGACAAAACCCTTGCATATAACGATGAAAAA
Source organism: Pyrrhosoma nymphula (assembly GCA_963573305.1). NCBI lineage: Eukaryota > Metazoa > Arthropoda > Insecta > Odonata > Coenagrionidae > Pyrrhosoma > Pyrrhosoma nymphula. Next base: position 91,331,973 of record OY754332.1, on the reverse strand, counting down.
TGTAATGGGGGCAAGCTTAGCAAAGAAAGAGTTACACTGCTGGTTGGAGCCAATATGGACAGGTTAGAAAAGCTGCCCTTTTTGATGGTTGGAAAATCGGCTAACTGCCGTTGTTTTAAAAATGTCAATTCAAAGCCAATAGAGTATGTATCTAGCTCGAGAGCTTGGATGACAGGTGACCTGTTCGAAAAATGCCTCTTGAAAATCGATGAAAAGTTTGGCAAACAAAACCGGCAGATCATTCTCTTTGTTGACAACTGCACAGCCCACAACAGCATTCTGCCTACGGACAACATAAAGGTAATTTTTTTCCAGCCAACGTCAGTGGTACAGCCTATGGACCAGGGGATAATAAAAAATATTAAACATTTCTACAGGCATTTATTGGTCGAGAATGTTCTTTCTGGAGATTCTAGCAGTCTAAACATTAAACTTGACATTCTTCAAGCTTTGCGAATGTGCAAACAAGCATGGGATCAAGTGAAAGAAGAAACCATCAGGAACTGTTTTAAAAAGGCTGGTTTTGTCAAAAAAGAAACTGAGGGAAAAAGTGCCAACGATGCTGATACTGTCGCAGTGCCTACCATTGACGGCTGGGAGGATGTTGTTCCTAATCCCACCATATCCTATGAAGACTTCGTCAAGGTAGATGAAAATTTGGCAGTGTGTGATGAGCTTACTGATGCGGACATCTTCTTTCTCAAATCCCCTTCTGCTGTTAGGCATCGGGGTCCCTCAGCCACTTTCCAAATTCTTTCCTGTTTTGAGCGAGACGCTTCACCTCATTCAGGCTCTTTCCGCACCCGACTGCCAATCTCTCCACGTATTCTTCCCATTCCATCCTTGGTCATCCTCTTCCTCGCTTTCCCTCTGGTCTTGCCTCCATCACCTCTCTTGGCTTCCTTTCCTCATTCATCCTAACCACATGCCCGTACCATCTTAGAGTTTTCCTTTCTATCGACTCCACTATCGGGTCTTGCTGGAATTGGGCTCTGATTGTGGTATTTCTCACTCGATTTCTTTTAGTGCGTCTTGCTGCTCGTCTTAGATATACCTCATTTCACAGCTTTGGAATCTGCTCCTATGTTTATCTAGTAGGGTTAAGCTCTCCGTTCCGTATACCAATACCGGCTGGAAAATGGTTTTATATACTCTCATCTTTGTCTTTTCTGATATTTCCCTCTTTCCCACTATTGGTTTACTAATCTGATAGTATACCTGGTTTGCTTTGTGTATTCGGTGGTTTACTTCAGTGTCCGGCCTTCCATCATTGGTAATTAGTGTCCCCAGGTATTCGAACTTGTCAACCTGTTCTAGTTCTTGCTCTTCCCACGATATGTTCAGCCTTTCCTGTACCTTATTTTTTGACACTACCATAACCTTGCTTTTCCCCACATTCATTCTCATTCCATGGTCTCTAATTGCATTAGCCCATTCTTCTACTGCTGTTTGCAAATCTCTCTTATTCTTGGCAACCAATACAATGTCATCTGCATATACCAGTGACTGTACATAAACAGGCCTTAACCTATAGTTTCCTATCTTGCACCTTGGTGTTCTTCTTTTGCAATGTTTATGTATCTGGTCCATCAGAATGATGAATAGTAAAGGACTGAGGCTGTCTCCTTGTTTGACACCTTTCCTCATATCAAATTCTGCTGACGTTTTTCCAGCTATTCTAGCCACTCCTTTCACATTTATGTATAGGCTTTTGATTCTTTCGGTTAGTTCTATGGATACCCCTATTTTTTTTAGTGCTTCCCATAGGTTGCACCTTGGCACTGTGTTGAAAGCTGCCTGTAAATCTAAAAAGGCTAGGCAGACTGATCCATTTCTGTTGATATATTTGTCCATCACTTGGCGCACTGTAAAAATGTGATCCTGGGTTTGGCGATTTTTCCTGAAGGCACATTGTTCCTCCTCTAGTTCTTTCTCAACCTCATTTCTGAGTCTTATTTCAAGAATTCTAGTATATACCTTCAAAGCGACGGAAGACAGACATATGGGCCTATAGTTGCTGCATTGGGTAGTATTTCCTTTCTTGTAGATTGGTGCTAAAGTATTCAGTTCCCAATCCATTGGGATCTTTTTCACTGTCCATGCTCTTCTGCATATCTCCCACATCCAATCAACCACTGCATTTCCTCCAAACTTAATCATTTCCGGCGCCAGGCCATCAGCGCCTGCTGCTTTACCCAGTTTTATCTTTTTTATTGCTTCCTCCACTTCGGCATGTGTTATTTCTTCTCCGTTTCCTCCTTCTCTTTGTCTTTGGGGGTTTGGTTCAGCTTCCACTTCCGTTATTTCTACTTGCTCCTGGTGACCAAAAGTTACAGCAAAGTGATTACGCCATACTGTCAGCACATCTTTCTCATCGGTAACTGACTTCCCTGTTTCATCTGTTACACTTCTTACTCTTTTTCCGAACTTTCCTTTTAGGCTTTTCACAGTTTGCCAAAACTTTCGTTGGTTATGATGATAGTTTTCTTCCACTTCATTACCAAACTCTTCCCAACATTCTTCTTTTGCTTGTCTTACTGCTTGCTTCGATTCATTTCTCTTCTGTACATACTTTCTCCAAGCCTCATCTGTTTTATCTCTAATCCACGTTTGCCAGGCAACCTTTTTATCCTTAATTTTTCCTTTAACATGATCATTCCACCACTTTGTCCTTTTAGTCTCCGACTTCACTATTTGCACTCCACAGATTTCTCTAGTTTTATTTAATAGGGTTTCTTTCAATATCCTCCAGCCTAGTTCCATTTGATCTTCCTCACTTTCAACCCTTGTTATTTCTTCCATTCTCTTTTGTAATTCTGCTGTTACTAGGTCTCGATATTCCATTTTCTTTTGTTCATCTCTAAGTTGTCCAACCTTTAACCTCTCATAAGGAGGATCCTTTCTAGTTTTCAGAGGGCTCAGCCACAGCTTCATGATTAGTAGTCTATGTTCTGTGCTTAGTTCAGCGCTTCTGTATACACGCACATCGTTCACAGCATATCTCATACTTCTTGTGTAAGTGAAATAATCTATCACACTTCTTCCTCCTCTGTTCTCTGATTCAATAGTGATTTTATATGTTATTCTATGTGGAAAAAAGGTATTGCCAATCAGCAGATTGTTATCTATGCAAAAATCAATTATCTTCTCTCCGTTTGTGTTGATTACTTGCTCTCCCCCATGCGGTCCAATTGATCCATGTCCTCGTTCTAGATTCCTGCCTATTCTGGAGTTCCAATCTCCCATTATCACAATGTGTCTGGTCTGTTCTCTTGCCTTGTCTATTGTTTCCTGCAGCTGAGTGTAAAAAAGATCTTTCTCAAACTGTTCCGCATCCTGTGTCGGGGCATATACCTGTATCAATGATATTTTCTCCTGCATTTCCAGATTCACTTTTATGATTCTTGAATTCACTGGCTCCCATTCCATTACTCTGTCTCTATAAATACCCTCTATTACTATGCCCACTCCTTCTTTTGCTCTACTGCGATGTTCTACCCCAGAGTAAAACATGTGATATCCATCTTTCAACGCTGTTTCTCCAAACCTTTTCTTTTTCGTCTTGCTTATACCCAGAATCCTCAGTTTGTACTTTTTCATCTCATCTACAATTTCACACTCCTTTCCAGTGAGTGATGTTATGTCCCATGTACCAAAAATGGTGTCCGTTCATTCGCTCTGTCGATTCCTATTAATCCATCCGGCTCTCTCTGTTATACTCTGAATAATTAACTTCACTGAGGTGAGTTATTGGCCCTACCGAGTTAGCTGGTTGGAGGTGCTGCCTCCTAAGCCTACCGGCTGGCTGTTTTCTGTCAGGGTTGTCTCCCTTAGCCTTCAAAGATCCCTCTTCTAACCACAAGGCAGTGGTTTCTGTCCTGATATACCCCAGTCAATCGGGTTGCCTCTTCCGCCAGTTCAGCCGTACCGAAGTCCATCTTCTCCGCCTTCGCTGCCATTGAGGGCTTCACCGTGACCCTGGCTAGGGACCCTTACAGGGTGCTACCATCCGGGCCAGATGGACCCTGGTTTTTTTTCGAGGTTGTTACTCCTCCGACTCCTCCTTCCTGTCTCTTAGAGACAGGCCCCGGGCTTGCCACCGGTATAGCAGAGTTTGTCTCTTAGAGACAGGGATGCGGACATAAATACTGTATTTCTCCAAATATAAGCTGCACTTTTTTCCCGATTTTGCGGCCTCAAATTGGGGTGCGACTTATATTCAAAGTGCGGCTTAAATTCAAAAACTTTCTTAAAAATCGTAAAAATGAAGGATTTGAACAAACCAGTTATTCGTATTCACGGGGACGCCAGCTAAACTCGCCTAAGCCACAGCGAAAGTAAGAAATAACGCTGAAAAGGTCAAATTGGTGCGCAATTTATTCATATATTAAAGAACATTGTGTCACAGTAACATAGGTAATGTAAAAATAGATATACAATTCTAATGCCTAATACTGTAGGTAGTACTTGTTTATAATTAAATTTAAGAATCAAGCAATCAGAGTATAAAATTCAAAACTAGTAATTCAGTCAGCAGGACTAGAGGTCACTATGGCACACTGTTCAGCCATGTCACGCGGGGCGCACGCATTTTCATAGTGGTACTGTCACGGGCTCACTCTTCATACTCATCGGTTTCAGCTGAGGCCGAACTAGCCATTGACTCGACGTCGCCGTCGACTTCATTACTGTCATCTGAGTCACCATTGTTGTCCTCTGCGTTGCGGTCTGAAACAATAACAAAAACAGTGAATTTTCTCAGTCAAGATGGTTTCCTAATTCCAGCTCGGGATTTCAAATGCAGCTTCCCAGTCTCGTCTTCCCAGAGAATATCATCCTCGGAGCTATCTAGGGCATTGCTGATAAAGTATTTCTTAAAAGCACGGACCAGGATTTATTCAGGGATGCTCTTCCAAGCTTCTGACACCCATCGTGCCACAGTACTTTGAGGTGGCTTCTTAATTTTTCCTGATGGCATCAGTTCTTGGGTAGGATCGCAAAGCCTTTTGCTGTAAATTTTTTTCAGCCTATCCTTAAAGGACTTGTTGACTGAAATGTCCATTGGTTGGAGGATTGACATCATTCCTGCAGGGATAATCAGGTCGGATTTTAACTCATTCATTTTGTCCTTGACATTTACAGTAAGATGGCCCTTAAATGCATCGAGCCACAGCATTGATGGCAGCCTCAACAATGCCCCTGGCCGTTTATTCCACACTGTATTGAGCCAGTCGACCATCAGGTCTTCTGCCATCCACCCTTTAGACTGAACCCTCACAATGACGTCGTTGGGGAAGACCTCCCTCTTGGGCAGGGTTTTTCTCTTCAGGATCATGAAGGGGGCAGCTTTCAGCTGTCTGCCATTCCCCCTGCATCACGGTCTCTCACATCTTCTCATAGCCGCACGTCTTCAATAGAACTTCCTCGGAACCCGACGCCTCCACATTGTAATTCATTGGCATGTTGAGGTGAACAGTTGTTTCATTGGCATTAGCGATTTGTCCAAGAAGGTACTCTTTTTGCTTTCGGCACTCGGTGATGAACTTCTGGAAATTAGTCAGTTGAGTTTCAAAGTTGGCAGGTAGCTTTTGGCAGACCGTCGTGTGACATCGCAAACTTAAGCCGGTCCACCTCATAAAACGTGCCACCCAGCCAAGGCTAGCTTTAAATTTAGCCCTTGGTATGTTCTTAGATCTGGCCAAATGCTTTGTTTCAAGGCGCATCATGTCGTAGGTAACTAGCGGTGCATCCATGCAATGGTCCTTCACAAACTTGAGAACAGCATCATCGATTTCTGGATGGCGCCCTTGTTTAGGACCCATGAACTTACGCCGCTAGGGCTCATAGCGGACAAGCGCATCCTTTTGCTCACGCCATCATCACACCAAGGTTTTATCCATGCTGAAATGTTTGGCTGCAGCACGATTTGAGACGTTGTTTTGATCAACGTACCGAATCACTCCATTCTTAAATTTCGCCGTGCATGATATCCTCTTCCCTACTCTTTTTTCATTGCAGTCAATGATTTCGCAGAGTTCCACCGCATCCACTTGCTCCTCCTTTATTGTTTCAGTTCAAAAACTTATCACTGATCACCCATACCACACACCACAAACCAGAACCTGTCGAATCTTGTCACTTGTTACGTGAGAGCAGGGCGGTTTAGCCGAGCGAGCGAGAGGGAGGGGGAATGTAGAGGAGTGGACGGATGTCGGACGTAGTGCCTGAGTAGGTCTGCAGTGGGCGCATGCAGGCAAATGGGAGGGGGAAAGGTAGCAGTGTTTCATACGTCCAGGGTGGCTTGCGGCATGATCTGAATGGCTGTAAACAATTCGCCACATTTACGGCACGATAAAAGGCCCTCTCATGCCATCTTTTAGTTGCTTTTTACACTCTGATGGGATGCACTAAAAAGGGTGCGGCTTAAATTCACGTATTAACTTATTTCGCTGTTTGAGACCCCAAAAAATGGGGTGCATCTTATTTTCGATTGCAGCTTATATTTGGAGAAATACGGTATTGAAATACTTAACAGCAACAACCAAGCTGACGACAACACATCTGGTGAAGACGATGATTCTTCAGTGGCCCAAGAAAGAGCAATCCCGAGTGCAGCAAAAGCATCAAATCACATCCAAAAACTCCATAGATTTTTTGAAAGCCATAATGATGTAAGTGATTCCATTTCCCAGTCAATAAATCAACTTGAGTCATACGTTATTACTAAGAGAGTTCAATTGAGGAAGCAAGTAAATATGTCAGATTTTTTATAGGCATTGTAAATGTAGATTTTGTCAAAATTGAATTGTACTTTACAATACTGAAACATTTAATTTGTGTTGTCGTATAATTTTTATCATTTACAATTTTTTTATATCAATAAGGCGATTAAACAAAACCAGTTATGTACTAATTAAAAGAATAAATATCTGCTTGTTATGTCACACGACATGCGTATGTTTTTAAAACAATTTTTAAGAAACTTCTATAATTTGAATTTTTGGATAAACTGAATTATTTATCTGGTCCCTTCAGGTTTGAACCAAGTTCCACTGTACTGTCTTTTTGAGCATGTGAGTATATTTTGAGTAGGTATACTTTCACTTGCACATATATTATTCCATGTAACGAATTAATGAAACTGGCTAGATAAATAAATCAGGGAACAAAGGCAGTTCGGAAAAGGAATAAGATGAAGGGGATGTTGGAATAATTTTACTGAGAAAGAAAACCTCTCAATTCATAATCCCGAAATGAAGCCAGGGCCTTTGGGATGGGAAACCGCTACTCTGCCACTACCACTTGCTCAAATAACTTTGCCCCATGATTTAAACTTTAGTTTTCTTACATCTGCCTATTCATTCTAACAATCGAGGGAAAAGACTTGCTAATAAACTTTAGAGTTAAAAGCCGCTATCATACATCAGTAATGCCAAGGTATTGATTTGATGCAGGGAACGCCCAACGGTGCCATTCAGCACTGCTAACATTTGTGTTTACTCATCTCAAAATGCACTCGTCGCAAGTAGCTATGTCTTAGCAAAATACTAAGTTGTACTTTATACTCTGTGAACACATTGGTATCTAATTTTTACAACAATAATTATAGCTTATAAAAAACACTTACCTTGATCGAGTCACCATAATTTGTGTGCTAGGGAGAAGCCTATTGCTGTGCAACACGTAGGAGGATCGGTATACGGTGAGAAACACAATGCATACTGATTATAGAAGAGAGAATGCCTCCTACTAGGGAAATACATATTTGTTACTTTGTAGCAGTTTGAACTCTGCTGTGCAAAGCGATGCCGTATGGCACCTCTGGGTGCTGACGGGTCAAGTAAGGATCTAAAGAAGAGGCTGGTGAGGAGCTTGATATGGAGTGAGGCATTGTATGGGGCAGAAATGTGGATTCTTGAGAAAGGAGGATGCAAATAGTCTGCAGGCATTTGAGATGTGGCTGTGGAGGAGGATGGAGAAGGTGTGGTGGATGGAAAGGAAGACAAATCTGGAAGTGCCTGACGTGGTGGGTGAGGCACAGAAACTTCTGGATGAGATTAGGGGAAGTTTGGGTAGGTAGCTGGAAGCAGTAATGATGGTTTAATGAGGGCCGTGATAGAGGGAAGGATGTTGGGCAAGGCTTTATGGATGGGATGAGGAAGGTTAGGACTTAGGTTGAGGTGATGAAAGAAATACTCAAGGTAGATAGGGCCCTGCACGTGTAAGGATCTGTAGGATTTTCTCTGACTTTCATGATAACCTACCTTTAACCGGCAGATTACTCTAATGAATGAATGATGTATATACACATCAAGGCTATTATATGGCGCAAAATGACAACAATATGTAAGCATGATGGCACTGAGTCTCCTCCAGAACTTGAACTCTTGAACCTAGGGAGCTCCCAGGCAGTGTAGTATTTAACAACTAAGTTCAATGCATGTGTCTGCTACACTTGGTGTTATGATTATTTATTCATGGGAAATTGTGTATGCAATTGAATGAGCTATGCAACTCTCAAATCCAGTTGAATTTGAGAATTGCATAGGACATTCAGGGTCAACATATAGTGGTCTACTCATGAATGGTTCATTCAATTCACTAATTATGAGTGCAGAATATTAGAACGGTAAAGAGAGATCATGAAATTTGGAGTACTGCTGTATGCATTAAATTATTTTAGTTGCTTATATTTGAAGGTGCATTTTTTTAAATCAGGTTATTGAGGAATGCCCACTGAAGAGGGAGGTGTAGCTGATTGGCCTGACACAATCTTAATTATAACTTTAGGTCATATTCCTTCCTGAAGCCTGTGACTATTTGGGGAGAAGCACAAAGGAGGTATTAGCCCTAGCTGAACCTTTGGATGGGCCCACCATTCGAAGATACAGAAAACTTGCTGAAGATCACAAGGTGTGGATTTCTTTGGGTGGAGTTCATGAAAAGGTGTGTTATCTAGGCATTTATTTATTTATTTTGTTTATTATTTACGTTTTATCAAATTCTTACTATTCAGTCTTCAGACAACAAAGTCAGCAATAGCCATGTGATAATCAATGAAAATGGTGCCATTGCTGGTGTTTACAGGAAAGTGCATCTTTTTGACGTTGATATTCCTGAGAAGAAACTTTATCTAAAGGAATCAAAATATGTGAAGAGGGGAATGGTAATCCCATCACCAGTGCCCACTCCTGTAGGAAACATTGGAATGGGCATTGTATCCTTTTCTGAGTGCATGTAATAGTAATAACTTTATTTTGCTCTGGGAATACCATGGAGGAGGTAAATATTCACTTCATTTACAGTGATCTTGAGAAATAATGAATAATTCAATTGGTCAGTTCTCAGTGTAGAGAGCATGGGTAAATGGTGCAAGTGTATAAAACACCTGAAATTAGAAAATATTTAATTTATTTTTAAGTACCTAATAGTTAAAAAAAATTGTGTTTTTAAGAAAAAGGACATGAGACTAATTCACCTGTAGGAATTAGCTTTTGTGTTGTCCCCCTTCCCAGGTTTGGGAATGAACATCACCTTTGTTTATCTCCAGGCTTTTGGGACATAGCCATATGCCAGACAGGCAATGAAATATGCGTAAGCAAGGGTGTATTGATTTAAGCTGGTGTAGCGTGGCAGCTCTGCAATGCTGCAGGTTAATTAGGAGGAAGATCAACTCTGCACTCCGACTTCCCTTCGCCATCTGCAGCCTCTTTTTCTCCCATGGAGGGCTCCACATTGCATTTTTCCAACCCTTCGGCTGAATCCATCCTCTGCTCCACCCTCCCCAGAAGCTTGTAGTCGCCCCTTTGGAAACTGACAATTTGATGAAGTTCGGGCTTGATAACCTCTCCACAGAGGAATCGTCCACACCAAGGACGAAGCGAGTGCCCTTTTTGGTTTCACTCCGATCGTAGACCCTCCATAGATCCATCCTCAGACCTGGGTTGACCTTCATAATTCAGCTGATAAGGACCCAGGCACTTAGCCAAGTCAGTCCAAGGACCCAAACCATCAGCCGCCTCCTTTTGATGAGGGAGTCAGCATCCACTACCTGGAAGGAGACTCCCTCAATCTCTTCCAGTTGGACTGCCATGCCCTTTAGCCAGTCCACTGTAAGGGTGTTGGCACACGGTATTTCCATCGCCCCATTGAGCAGGCATGTCCCTCCGAATATGGGCACTTCGTGCCCCTGGGGAATCGCATCCCAGACCTTAGTAATTTTTTGGTTTGATTTTCTCGTACCAACCCTGAATATATTTGAAAATGTTATTTAATAAACTTCCTTTAGAAGTATGTAAAAGCAATTTATAGCCAAGAAAAAAAGTTCAAAAATATTTTAAAGGATTTTTTTGTAAAAAAAATGCCTTTTACAGCATTCAAGAGTAAGTATATAGAGAGATAAAAAATCTTAACAATGTAAAAACTACTTTTGCCTCTCTTTTTGTGATACAACTTTGTGTGAATTTTTTTGTAGAATTTTTGTGTAAATGTTTTGTAGAAATTTTATTTTTGTAATTTTTATATACCCATTCAGGTGTGATCTTGTCCTTTTTATGGTGAATAAATCAATCAATCAAACAATTTTACAAGAACAGAGCACTACTAACAAGCGCTAAACAGAATGTATAGGCAGTTTGCCAACTGAAGCATAGCCAATATAGCCACAGAAAATCTGTATAGGTGTTGTATGCATCGTAGTTTCAAAGCATTTATTAAAATCTTTACTCTTGGAATATTATCAAAATTTTGAGATGTAGGGAGGAGAGAGTGGTGTGGATAACCCACAAACCGGATATTCCATGCACGGATAATCAAGAATTTACTGAGTTGCGTAATTAATTTCAATGCTTTCAGTCAATTGCTGTCGGTTCTAGAATAAAAGCATTCGAATAATTCCTTAGAGGGAAGACAAGTGAAAGGCGGATGCCCCAAAATTGATATAAGGTCAGTCAAACCTGAGTCCTCATCAATAAAACTGAAGCACTGTACTATTTCTGGTTTCTTTTTAGTGAAGTCTGTTTGGGCTCTACACTGGGTCACAAACTGCATTTCTGCTGCATTTTGAAGGACCCGAAAGATGATGGATGACTCATCCTTCAAAACGTCAACAAAAATCCAGATTTTGACCCAGTGAAGAACCCAAACAGACTTCACTACCAGCATACACTGGGAAAGCATCAGATCTTTCTGCTAGCCTTTCACTTTACATTCGTGCAGCTCCTGAGTTCAAAAGCCATTCCACGGTTTTCCTCTTAAGTTGCTGGATTGGCTGAAATTTCTCTTTCATGAGTGACTCGCTTTTGGCCGCTTTTTTGGGTTAGTCCTATATTTTCTTAGGTGTCCATTACAGGGTTTTCTTGCGTCTATTGCTGAATTGGCTGAAATTCCCTTACATATAGGAAAATGGGATAGCCTTTGTGGGGAACTAGTATTGATGGTTGTTAAAATATTTTCTTCCCGAGCATTAGGCACGACAACACGTTATCTATTTGATATCTACCCACCCAAGTGTAGGTGTTAGTAAAAGAGGTTTTCAGAATTTGGCGAATGGAATGTATGAAGCACATTCTCCATGATTTTGAGCAGAGTAGGATCCTTGCTTCTAAAGTTGATTCCGCCAGGATTCCCGCAGTATTTGCTCCTAGATGGTAATAGAGAAGATGAGGGATTTGAATTGGTGGGAGGGGAGTGACCAGATTTCCTGGATCCCTTTGGCAGTAACTTTGATAAGTGAGATGTATAAGAAACGTATATTGTAACTTGATATTGTTTTCGGAAAACACGTGCTGGATCAACTATGGAGAGTTTAGCTGCAACGGTGTCAGGTTGCACAGTGGAAAGGGAACAGACGGCTTGGAGAGGGGAGAGAGTTCATGTTCCATGCTCCATTGCAGTTTCCAATACATATATGTTTAGGAGGTCACGTTCGCAGTCTACGACCATCTTGCGAGGGAGATTCACACTAACATCCCACCCTATTTCACCTTAAAAGCTATCCAATAATTGACTAATTCTAAATGTATCTCATTTATATAATTTATTCATAATTTAATTACTAACATAACATTTCCTTGGCTTTACAATTGCTCATGATGTTTTATTTGAGTTGATCTGATTTGAAAATGTGCCTAATGAATCAGGTAAGACTTTTAAAACTGATTAATTTGAAAGATCTTTGACGTGAGAAAAGTGCTACGACCTGCGATTTCCAGCATTCTCTCAAAAACTAGTGAAAATGGGTGCTGAAGTGTTAACTTACCCCTCTGCATTCACCACCACCACTGGGCCTGCCCATTGGGAAATTCTGCTGAGGGCACGTGCCATTGAAACTCAGTGCTACGTTGTGGCCGCTGCTCAAGTGGGCACCCACTTCGAAGGACGATCCTCGTATGGGCATAGTATGGTATGTTGATCAGTATCATTATGTTACCTTCCTTATGTTAAGCATGTCGATGTGAGCACTAGCTTTATCCGTTTGTTGTCTTTTCTGGAAACCATGTGCCTCTAAGAAATATTATGGCATTGAATTAAAAATGTTTGATCAGGATGTTGTATTTTTTTATATTCTTCATGTATTCGCATGTATGTTTGGCATACAAGAAATATTGAAAGAGGTTATGTACCCAACATCACTGTGAGTCTTCATTCCTTGTTGTTCCTGACATTTGTGATTGACAATAATTACCCCATGACCAATATTTGGCCTTAACATGCTCATTTAGGCAGGGTTTGTGTTATGGCTAGAGTATTGGACTCCAATCTTGAGGGCCTGAATTTCAATCTTGGGTGTGGTACAGATTTTTCATTGAAATTCCTATCTCAATTTGGGTGGTTTTTGGAGGGTATTTTTATTGAAGTACTCCTCACTACATACCTAACTCCATATCCTTATTTTTTAAAATGACCTCAGTTATTGTTTGTCTCCCCAAAAAACCTAACTACTAAGATGGGCTTGTTGTGTCCTGTGGAATTCCCACATGTGAATGGAGAACAGAAAATTCTTTTAGAAACCTGGAAAAACTTTTGATAGACAAATGTGATATGGGAATGTTTTATAGACAAATATGCAATTGAAAATATGTTGGATTCAATATTATCTTGAAAGGTGCTGTTTTGATACAATAATAAAAATATTTTATTTACTCCCACATGATTGATGCAATTATGGGTAGTAACAAAACAGCGGGAGCTTTTGGTGTTTTCCATGGTCAAGACCTTAAATGAGCCACCAGCAAATTACGAAAAAATGTGTGCCATTGACAATAAAAGAAGTAACAGTTGCATAATTTAAGTTTCATGGAAAATACCATCAAAATAAATATTCAACATTTACTTGAGAAGTATGTATTTTCATTTATGTGGGCCCCATTAATGTACATCTATCCATGACTCCCAGAGTAAAACTGTGAAATAAAATTCAAAGCATAAAGAAATACCTTCACTGTAGTTCAGTGCTCTGCCGAATTTCTTATGCTATTGTAAACCTCTTGGAATAAATCAAAGACGTGTTCTGACAACTTACTTTTATGATATTGGTTAGCATCTTTGTTGATACATTAGAGTCCCACTAATTTGAAGACTGATAATCTGAAAGTTTGGTTAATCTGAACAGAATTTTCGGAATAGTAAACTGTACGTATGGTACAAGCATAGAATATTTTAATATAGAAATTGTATGATACAGATTTTAATGTACTGTAATTATTGATGATTGTGTTACACAATACTGTACATAGTACATAATTGTACATACTATTGTAGCAATACACGAAATAAAGTGATTTGATGATTTGATGGATTTTTACTGTTATAATGCAATTTTTTGGGATTATCCAAAAATTTTGCAATCTGAGCAGTGTCCAGTCCCAATAAGCAGATTAGCGGGGCTCTGGTGTATATAGATGTATTCATTTCATAACTTTATATGTCATTCCCGTGATTTCATTCTCCACAGGTTGTTGATCCATGGGGAAGGATTTTGGCTGAATGTGCCAATCAAGAAGTTGGCTTGATTCTGGCTGATTTGGACATGAGTACGTTGGCATCTGTGAGACGAAATATGCCTGTGCTTTGCCACTTAAGAGAAGACTTATATAATTCTCCTGGTCCATTTTCTGCCGTACAGACTAACTCTGGAGCTGAGTATCAGTTTGGATCCGTCAGCTTAAAAGAATCTGTCATATTCTTGAAGACTCATCTAACCATAGCTTTTGTCAACAAAAAATGTGTTCTTCCTGGTCGTATCCTTTAAAATATTGTATGAATTAGTTGCACGGAACATAGGTGGTTGTCTATCTTATTCGCACCATGTCTGTTTATCATAAGCGAATCATGTTTGTGGATGGGGTCGGTGTGGTGGCAAGAATACTAGCTTCCCAACCTTCTGTCCCAGAGTTTGAATTCCATCTCTGGTGGAATCCTTGTCGTGTGCCGCATGCCACGTGTGTCAGGTGAATTGTACGGTGGAGAGCGCACACACAGGTGCGTATGTTGGTGCGAACCCTCACCTTCCCTCACCCACTCAATGACCCCCTAGTGGTTGGTTGCAACCCCCATCAAACCAATCTGTGAGAGAGAATATTTTACCTTTCAACAAATACTTTGCTCATTCACGTCTCAATAATTGAGGAAATATGTGATGAATGATATCACGATTCTCCAATCCTGTCAAAATCTGTGTGTCAACTATTTCTCATTATAATTTTTCTACATTCAGTTAACTTAGTTTTGTGAAAATTTGAATTTTATGGATACATTTTTGTGTTGAAAATCATGCATCCCAGCTGGCTCTAGGTATGACTCATGTCCATAACTAGGGCACTTCCTGTAAGATTGAGAAAAAAATTAATAGAAAACTTAATTTTGTTGCTGTAATGTGTTCTTAAGGTGCTGCTCAGTTGTAGGGCTGTGTGTAGTCACCTCAGAAACGTTTATATTAAATTATATCTTTTCATGTGCCCCGATCTCCTTTGTGCCATTTTTCAGTTTGATGTTGCTAAATTTTAATTTTGCATAATCATGGCATGTATCCCTATATTGCATAGATGCAATTTAGTTGCTATGAAAATAAAATAAATTTAGCCTTTCAATGTATGGGCACTTAGAAATTGTCATGGCAGTACGTATTACCGCCCCCTAAATAAAAAGAAATTTTTTTGTTTTCCTTTGAGCTTCACTATTGAATATGCTTATGGCAGTTCCAGGATGGATTTTTGGGATGAAGCCTCTACCATTGTAATCTCTGTTAAACTTGGGAAATAATAATGGGCTGCTGGGGTAGCATTTTTGTGAATGAACCATTTTACTTTTATGCAAAATAGTGACACTGCAGTTAATTCATGGGATCATGCCCTGTAAAGATTCAGACCCAACTAGCAATCACTGTGCTGTGTCACAACATAATCAGCTGGGTATCCATATTAAGTAAGTTTGAGGTGACGTCAAAAAAGACTTGTTACATAAATCAAAAATAAAATTTTCCATTGAAATTCCTTGGATGGCAGCCTCCTTTTGAGTTCTTATTTCATCTGACTGCTGTCGCTAAATGGCGAAATATTAGGCAACTGGCTCTTATAGGCATATACTACTTCTAGGCATTATGAAAGACGAACTGCCTAGCTAGTCTTATGAAGGGCATCGTTTTTGGCGTTCTGTAGCTCTCTTTCCAGTTACGTGATCGCTCCAAGCATTAAACTTCATGGGTGGACGTGTGAAGCACCAGCGAAGTGCTAACAATCGATACGTGATAGGGAGGGGTGTTGTGCTGCTCTCGACCACTCTGTAACGTCGAAATTGGGGTGTTATGAGCTATGTAATCACCCTACAAGTGTCGATCAGATTCCTTGCGAATGTGACCAAGTCTACGTGGGGGAGGCATGAAGAACTGTTGCTACGAGGCTTAAAGAACCCCAGAGACATTTCAGGCTTGGATTGCCCGAAAAATCTGCTGTTGCTGAAAACAACATTAGTCTTGACCACAGGATTAAATGGGATAGCACCAAGATTGTTTGCTGTTCCAACAGTTAGTGGGATAGACTGGCATAGGAAGTAGGGATGGACTGATACCAGAAACCCCCCCCCCCCCCCCCCCCCCGATACTGTTACTAATACCGATACTACTTCGTTCTAGGTTTAATACAAACTCAATATTCCACCTCAAACATTTTAAGCTGGCTCAATCAACAAAGAAACCAGATAACCAAAGCAACCATTATTGCACAGGCAAAACACTGAATTCACTGAAAAAGTTTTAATAATAATAATATTTTTTTTATTGTTCAGCAGGTCAAGTGACATTGAACTCGTCAACATAACTATACTCAAAGCACAAAACAAGATAAAAGACAAAAGTATGCATGGAAACACAATTAATAGACAATTTATACATACTGTAAATATAGTCAATAAACCTGCATACAAAAAATAATTAGATAAAAGAAAAGTTATGTATCCATGAAATCACAACTAATAGAAACAATTAAGGATCATCATCAAAATATTCAACCACACTGTAATTAAGCTTACTCTGCAAAACTTCACAGAATATCCTCTTGAAAACAACTGGAGAAGAAATAGATTTCAAAGATCTTGGGAGCCTATTGAATATTTGGGATTCTGGGTAATGACGACCTCGTCGAAAATAGTCTAAATTGTGACAACTCAGATGAATGTTGTCTCTACCATGGGTCATGCAAGTATGGTAACATGGTATGGTTCGCCATCAAGTTCATTTGCCTACTTTATGATTTTCTATTTTGTAATGGAATTACAAAAAATTTATTTAATTTGATGATCTAAATAAATGCACTATGTCTTACATTGAGCAAAACTCACTGATGGCGTACGGTACCAGAGCACTCCAGTGGTAGAATTTGACACCTCGCTAAATTCGCTGAATTGATTGTAAAAATCTGAAAAACACTGACGTGACTGACAATACCAATGCTACCGATACCATAAGTATCAGCCGATACTTCATATCGGTATTGGTCCATCCCTAATAATAATAATATATTCACCACCTCAGAAGGGAGCTCGTATGCAGTGGACGGAAGCCCTAAGGGGCAACCTCCTCGCATGCCATGCTGCAAGCGAGCCCGATCGCAGGGGTTATATGGCAAGAATGCACTCTTTGTGGTGTGAGATGCATCCGGAACACCACCATGTATCGCAGCAGAATCTGCATGATTTTGACAACCACCTGCGAAAAAGGAAACTCCCCACCAACCACAAGTTCAGAGGAATACACCACCGGCCAGACCGCCCTCTCCAACAAAGGCAGCCTCTCCACCGTCTGAGGCGAGAATGGCATTTGTGTCAGAGTCTCTGCCAAATGGGGAGGAAGGTGGACAGGCCATCTCTGAACTAAGATCGCAGTTTGTGGGCACAGTAAACTATGATGTAGGACAAACTGGGCAGAGAGACATCCACCAAAAGATCTCTCTGTGGGGTAACCACCTGCCCCAGTTGAATGGCCTCATTGACGAAATCCTGACGGAGACCTTGGACCTATGGATAATAATAATAATATAATTTATTGTTCACAGATTGTTACATCCGATTTGAACATATTATTAAAGAACAGTTTATAGCTCAGCAATCATTTTTATGTTAGGCATGGTAGTTAAATTGAAATCCTAAACAAAAATATAACAAAGAGTTTACAAACATTTTCATAGTGCATGGAATTCATTCTGATGAAATTCATATTTGCTTTTAATATTCTGTCTCATTTTATTATATCGTTCACAGTTTAATTTCTAAGCACAGAACAAGAAATGAAGCTTGTTAACAAATGAAAATATACAATAAATGATAATATACAACACAATGTAAAACATATATTAATTAATGTACAACATTGAAAATATGAATTAGTTTGGGCTATTTAGAAATAGGTTGCGTCAATTGCGTGGTATATGCTGCTGCCTAAATTATGGCTCACTCCTAAAAGAACGTCTCTTGGGAGGACAAAGCAGCAAAAAGGCTGGAACAGTTGGAGGCCAAGATCACGCAGGCGAGATCACAGGCATCGAGAATTCAGTGTGTGATGGAATACATCGCATCTGGGCGAACTTTCACTTCTTAAGTTCGGCACACAGCACGCAGCCTCAGATACAACCATCAGACACTGAATAAAAGGGTGCTGCTCAGCATTAAGCAGCACGCGGTCGATAGAGTGCTGGCGCTGTCCACAGCCCGGAAAAAACTCCTCAAGAGGAGCAGAGTTGTGAGGGAGAACTCTCCCTTTCTCCTTCACCCGTTCCGTCTCTATCGACCACCTCTGCCTGTCAATAAATATCTGCCACCCGTCCAAGAGGTTGAACATTTCTGGATGGAAATCTATGAAATGTCCAAGCCATTCAACGGAGACTCTCCGGCCATAGGCCTCTTTAAAGAGTTCTGTGACCACCACCTACAAGATGTGGGTGGACCTCTTTCAGTCACAGAAAGCGATGTGAAGAAGGCCTTCTCTGGCATGAACTTCTCCACTTCAGGAATGGATGCCATGAATAACTTCTGGTGGAAGAAATTTACTTCCACCCACCAAGATCTCGCCAGAATCTTCTCGACTTTTCTGATGGGTAGAGAACCAATTCCACATTGGCTGACTGAGAGACGCATGGTTGTAATACCTAAGACGGGAGAATTGTCCAATCCAAAGAACTACCACCCTATAACCTACCTCAGCACCGTATGCAAGGCGTTCACCTCTATCTTGAGCGACCTTATCCTCCACCATGTCCAGTCTGTGTGGGAGGAGGTGTACAAGCAGAGGGGCTCAAAGCTGGGAATCGCAGGATGCAAGGACACCCTGCTCATTGATAGGTGCATATGCCTAGATGCCATCCGGCATAAGCGAAACCTATCAATGGCCTGGGTGGACTACAAGAAGGCCTTTGACACCACTTCGCATGAGCTTTTGATTGCTATGCTGAAGTTGATGAAAGTCCACCCAGAGGTAGTGTCCTGCATCCGACGCCTGTTACCACTCTGGAAAACGAGCTTTGTTCTGAATTCAGGCAAGCGGTCAGTATCCACAGAGTTGGCTACGTACCCACGTGGTGTTTTTCAAGGCGACAGCTTGAGCCTCTTACTTTTCTGTATTTCCCTCCTACCCCTGTCCCTGAGGCTGCGACGAGGTAGAGGATACATGTGCAGTGTTCCAGGTGACAGGAAGCATAAGGTCACCCATCTATTTTATATGGATGACCGGAAGCTTTATGCTTCTAATGCGAAAGACCTTCGCACTGCCCTGGACACCGTACTGGAATACAGTGAGGCTATAGGGATGGAGTTCGGATTGGATAAGTGTGCATCCATTCTTATACTCCACGACTCTAGCATTCTCTCCCACATCAGCACCGACTTCATACGCGATCTTCCTCAAAATGTCCTTAGTGGCTCTAGCCAAATACGCCATAGTGAAATCTTAGAGTTTTATTCACAAATTACTAGAAAACTGCGGTCATACACGTGGAAGTCAAGAACAGTACCCAAAAATGAGCCAACCATTCGGCAATCGGTACTCACCTATTCAACAGCACAGCATCACACCACATGTCCGATCGCAGATCCTTTTCTCCTGTCGCCGATAGAAGAATCCAATCCACTGCCCGTAGTTCCTCGGATATGGCTTCCACTTGATGTCACTCTTTCCCCATCTCGGCAACCATAGCCACAAATGATCCGTCCCCGAAAGGATGCTGATTTCCAAATCCATTCAACAAACGGTCAATCCTTGACTCGTGAGTCTTCTAACTATTCCCGGGCTGTTCCCATAACAATTATCCCACCGCTGCCACCAGAAAAATTGGGTTCGCATCCACGTCTGTAGCGTCAGACGATGTTCATAAATAATTAACACCTATTCAACACATTTCTGCTTTCTTTATTCTTTAATTCCTCAGAGCAGCTTCCAGTCCTGCTCTCTCCTTCTCCCTTAACAACCCATCTCCTCACCAAAACAAAAAACCCGTAACCAAAACATTTTAATAATTAACACAAAAATAAATTAAAACATTTAAACAAAAACTATACCAAATTAAACAAATTAAAAACAAGTTAAAAACAAATACCGAGGTACTGTTCAAACGCTACACTTCCCTCTCCTCCATCGACAGCGGCCTCCTCGGCTAGGGCTGGGCAAAATTTCAACATATTGAGTATATCTCAATATTTTTTTTATATTGAGTCTCAATAAATATGATATTGATGTGGGTCAATATTCTGTTCCTCAATATCTCAATATTAAATATTGAAGTTGTGTAACTCAATATTCTTTATTGAGGTTTGAGCTCAATATTCTTAATTGAGGTTTGAGCTCAATATTCTTTATTGAGGTTTGAGCTCAATATTCTTAATTGAGGTTTGAGCTCAATATTCTTATTGAGGTTTGAGCTCAATATTCTTTATTGAGGTTTGAGCTCAATATTCTTTATTGAGGTTTGAGCTCAATATTCTTTATTGAGGTTTGAGCTCAATATTCTTTATTGAGGTTTGAGCTCAATATTCTTTATTGAGGTTTGAGCTCAATATTCTTTATTGAGGTTTGAGCTCAATATTCTTTATTGAAGTTTGAGCTCAATATTCTTTATTGAGGTTTGAGCTCAATATTCTTAATTGAGGTTTGAGCTCAATATTCTTTATTGGGGTTTCATTATATTATATTGAATTTTGAGTTAGTTTTTATATTGACGTTTTAAATCTTTCCGTGGGTGCCAATCGAGCAGTTAACGAGCGCGGCATTCCCTCCCTTCTCTCGTCCAAGCCAAGCCTCGGGCCTCGAGGGTGGCTCTGAAGTAGACCCGCAAGAGAACGCCAAGAGAGCCTTTGCTAAGGAGAAGGCGATCTACGAAGGACTCCCAGATGCCAACCTCACAGAAGATCCTTTAAAGTGGTGGCATCTGCACAGTGGATCGCTTCCAAAGCTGTCACGGTTCGCCCGAAAATACCTAGTGATTTCTGCATCTAGTGTTCCCTCAGAAAGATTGTTCAGCACCGGGGGAAACATTATCACAGATACAAGAACTTCATTAACTGGACAGATCGCCGAAATGCTAATTTTTATCTCCAAAAACATTGAGCACTGCCCTATCCCAATTTAAATACAGCTCAGATATTGTGCTATATCGGCACAACTATTTTTGTTATTGAATTCACCCTATTTTTCATTTGTATTTTAGTGATACATTTAAATCGCGACATCTCGACATGCACAAATGCTATGTTTTTTTCGCTTTTTCAATGTCAGTATTCAGTTATTGACCTCAATAACTCAATATTGATATTGCGATATTGACCTCAATATCTCAATATTAATATTGAGATACCGACCTCAATATTTATATTGAGATATTGAAGTATTGATTGCTTCACAACATCAACATCAACATTAATAATTGACGACTCAATTACCAATATTGACATTGAGGTCAATCTCAATACTTTTAAGTATTGAGTATTCATATTGAGTTTGGTTTAACCACCCAGGCCTATCCTCGGCTATCTACGGAGGCAACACAAAAAAAGAAAATGAGCGGTGGGTATACACGAGCGCCAGCATAGAAACGTTACAATTGGGCTTTCTCCAAACAGCACCTAAGGTCCTGAAAATGAGAACTCTCATCACTAAGGAAGTTTAAGGTAGCATCATTGGTGCATAAGGCCGTGCATCATGATACATATGTAGATATGGAACTGTAATGGATTGTAAAAAGAATATTGCTTACTTTTAGGAAATGTGAAATTAACTCTTGCTTGTTGTGGTAGCCAATGCATGCCAAACTTTCACTTACATTCAAAATTAAGAACTGAATAAAAGTTGACAACACGATTAGCAAGTTTTAGTTTAAGCCTGGAAAAAACCTATGTACTTGTTGAGAATGAGGGAAATGTAAAAGCCATATACTGCCAGTCTCTCCTCATCATACATCCCATCTACTGTTATCTCCCACAAAACCCAGTAGGAGAAGGGATGTAAGGTTTGCAGAACATGTACACAATGTACTGTTGAATGCTGACAACACAGAAGACGTCACCGCTAATAGAGAGCAAAAGGTTACACTAGTTATTCGTAATGAAATGATTAATGCGCAGTAAGTATCATGAATTACAATTTCCTTTACTCACACTAGAGCTAGGTTTTCCGGAGCAGCTGCGTGTGTCAGTTTTCATGACGACAGCTTCTCCCCTGTTACAGGAGGTCGTCTTTGACCTGTAGACACCTCCTGTAATGGGGGAGAAACTATCGTCATGAAAACTGACACACACAGCCGCTCCGGAAAACCTAGCTCCAGCATGATCAGCCACTGCGGAAGCCTTCGATCCAACTTCTTTACTCACAGTTTGATTTTCAAATAACAGGTTTGCTACTTTAAACATCTTTCCAAGTTCATAAAACTGTGTAGCAAATGATAATAGTGCATGATTCACAAGTTTGTTCTGATCATCGAAAACCGTGTCTCACTAGGAAGAGTGATTGTGACATGTAAAATCATAAAGTAGAAAAATATGACAGTGTCTTAACGAAATCAAATCTTCTGTGACTGTGCTTGTTTGAGGGCTTTCTGTGTACAGTAAACCCCCGTTAGTTCGAACCCTCCTAATTCGAAATATCGATTAATTCAAAGTTATAAGCAGTCCCCAGCAAACGGAATAGGAAATTGCATACTTTATGGTATGGACAATTCGAAATACACTTAATATGTAACTCGAAGTCGAATTTCGTCCCATGATGCCCCAACGTATCATTTATTTCGAAACGATTCACTGGGGCAGTGCACTTTGATGGTTAGTTACTATCAGTGCAAAAAAGGTAGAATGCTGAACTTTTAAGAATTTGTATGAAATTCCACCGGAGCTCTATAGAGTCGTGTAATATATCGTTTTACTCCTTGTTTATTTGACTACAAAATGTATTCATTGAAAAGTGTTTAAATGTAAACGTTTAGCATCCATGGTTGAAAGAGTGAAGAAAAACACGCAAAGAACTAGAAGAACGGCGAAACGGTCGTCTTCTTCATTTTGTCACGGCCAAAATATTTTATTGGTGCATTTCATTATTTTTTTATGAAGAGACGACATCTCCGCATTACAAATATTATTTTAAAATTAAATTTTACCCATTCTTTGATTTGTAAAATGGCCTAAAGCTAGATTTCAATTTCCGAGATGTAGAAAAGTATATTAATATTGAACTTTCGTATGCTTTATGGGAAAAATATTGCAAAAGTTTTCGTGTAAGGAAATGCTGATATTCTTTCTCTTACTTAAAAATCGAATTGTCCATACCATAAAGTACGCAATTTCCTATTCCGTTTCCCGGGTACTGCTCACAACTTTGAATTAATCGATATTTCGAATTAAGAGGGCTTGAACTAACGGGGGTGTACTGGAATTTAATACAAATACTTAAAGTTCAGCGTTCTGCCTTTTTTGCGCCAATAGTAGTGCTTATTTCAAAGTCATTGTGAATTTGGTATCACTTCCTTGAGCAGTAGTTAATTTTAAGAGTCGCCAAGCTATTTTGAACATATGCATACGGTGCGCTGCACGCCAGCAGCTGTTTACCCCAATCAAATATCCCTTGAGTACATACACATCTCGGCCACTCCATCCCATAGCTTTTTTTTGGGTCTTTCGCACCATGACTAATGCCTTCTCCTCTTTTCCTTCCGAGCTTCACTTCCTCGAGTGATGACTGTAGGATCGCCATGCATGGTGGAGTAGTATTTTTGGGATAGTGCGATATCCTTTAACCATTTTCCCTGTATGAGCACTTTCATCGTTTGGTAGACGCTCCTCCCTTCACGCTTCGCGTGTTTCCCTAGATTCTTTTGTTTGCCCCGAATTGCTGATGAGTCATGGTTCTCAGCTTTGTTTATGCTTTTCCAATCTAGTCTTGTCCCATCTCCCCAAACTCAAATGTGAATCACGAGTTAAGGAAGGCAGAAGATAGAGGGATTATCCATTTTCAATAAAAAACTTTTTTATTCAAAATGTATTTCTATCACTTCCACGAAGTCAAGCCTGAAACAATCAAATTAATATAGGGACTACTTCTTGGTGGTGTCTGTCTGACATTGCATCAGCGATTTTTTTCTCGGGTTCCCTTGAGCTTCTTTTGGAGGGCTAGGGATTCTGGGTTCGTCGCCAACCTTGATACTCCACCCCTACTCTTCCCTCCCGTCTCTCAAGGCCCTCCCATAGTGGAAGCCATCTGAGAAGTTAGGGCGTGGGGAAGCGATGAGTAAAATGTGATACTTTTGGTTCACGGTCGTAACTGATAAGGGACTTCCAGCGGGCAAGGATGATGACGTAGCAGTTCTTCATCATAGAAAAGTCTTGGGGGAAATGGGCTGAGAGCAGGCCGGTAAATTTATACCGGCAGGCCGGTCTATGGCGAAAATTTTGGTGACTTGGAGAATACACCTTATGTGTTATTACTGGACACATGCCCGAAATCATTCATTTTGTTTTTATTTTCCGCGTGATAGCTTCTAATAGTGCATACTTCCCCAACTTTAACTTGAATCTGACAAATGTGAAGAATTTCACCCATTACTCCTTTTAGTGCATATTATTTGCCTTTTTATAAAAAAATATAGCAGTGCAGTGATTATCTCGGAAAATACAGGATATTTTTCATCAATTTTCAGAAAGTACGTTTAGTTTGAACCAGGATAATTCAAAGCCCAATGTTTTTGGTCCCTTGAATTTCGAATTAACGAGGTTTTGCTCACTACGAATTGGAAAAATTTTATGTCCTGTTAATTTCAATCCAAAGAGAATTAACTGTATTTGCATTTTCCGTGTACATTGTATCAAATGCGACATGCCTTCATCTGAATTTTACCACTAATTTTTATCATTCGAAATAAAAATTCCTGCTGCCGGTGCTCCCGACCATATTTAATTATGAAAACTCAGTGGAAACTATGGGTCTATATACTATACCCAGCGTGCATTAAAATGCACGCATGGCCATAGGACCCTACATCCCAGCATGCATTGGAATGTACCCTAGTCCTTTAAAGGTTAACTCTTATAAAAGTACTTATTTGCTCTTCATTGAATCATTGCTTAATATTTTTCTACTACTTGTCACTTACTTAATTTTGTGTACTACTTCTTGTCATATTGATGAACAGTATATTGCATGTCAAGCAATTTTACAATTTGTGTAGTATCTTTAATAATTTCTTGTAGATGTCCTTGTTGCTCCTATAAGGCAAGTGAAAAAACTTGAAGGTCTTTCTGAAGAAGAAGCTGCAGACTTTTTCAAAGTAATCAGAATTGTAGAGAAAGGAATGGAAGAAGTCCACAACACTTCATCTTCTACTGTTTCCATCCAAGATGGAGAGCATGCTGGTCAAACAGTTTTTGTAAGTTTGAATTAGTTCCCTAAGTTTGGTAATCATTTATTGTTAGCTGTCTCAGTTACTGAATGGCTAGATCTTTTAGACACTGTGATAAAACTGGTAGCCTATGGGGGACACCTGCATCCTCTCGTCTTACAGGCATTTTGGGCAATCAAGCATGTCCAGTTTCTAGGTCTCCTGGGTTTTCCTCCGTGTTGGTCCATTATGCATGGGACTACTGTCGGCGTCAAAATGAAATGCCGCTGTACTTTGAAAATTTATATCTGGATCTGTGTGAATGCTAATGCAATATAATAGACATCATTTTGAAAGTAATTTTATAGCTATTTTAGCTGCTATTGTTACTCTATGGCAGATTCAAAAATGTTAACATGCTCATGAAATTATTTTCTTCGTGCACCCTAAAATTAGCAATTTTCTCAACTTTATGTATTTTTTCACACATTCTAGGGAAAACCAAAAATTCTACGGCATTATCCTTTTACCAAAAGTTGCAAGAATGAACATATAAGTGCAAACGCACATTTATAAAATGCATAATTTGTTGTTAACTAACGAAAATGTTTAAACATTATCTAGTCCTACAGTTTGTCTCGAATCGAAAAATGAAAATAAAGGTGACATGTCCTAATATATTCATAATTTTTCTATGATCTGAAAAGGTATGATTTATATGTAGTATAAATTATATTAAGACGTTATGAAAGTACACAAGAGTGAACGATTGCTGCGTTGCCATGTCTTGTGAGCGATACTCATAGCGTATGTTTGGATGAGTGGCGTGTACTGTGGCTGAATCATTTTTCATCGAGCTTTAGAAAATGGATGACATGTTCGATAAATTGAAATTTCAAGTAAACCGATCATAAATACATACTTCAATACCACATTACATATTTCTTTTTTAATCCTTGAAAAAGGTCCTCCATTTATCAGTTCAAGAATTCTACCTGCTAATCTAGTGCGACCCTGGAGATGCAATTTATGTAAGCAACGACTGAAAATCATGCTTGAAAACCTTTTGGGTAGGCTAGAAATGCTATCCCTTTGAACCCTTGTTCACAGCCTGGATGATTCACAGTCATTAACCCCCCTGCATGCCACTAGCCTAGCGTCCCAACCCTCCCGAGGTGATCATGCTAAGAGAAACAAATTTATCGCAAGCCCGGAGGCACAATGTATGTGAATGAGGAGAGCAAATATTTCTTGAAAAGACTTCTCTGTCTTTTCAAGGAATATTTCCTAAAGGAAAGGTTATACATTCCATTCCTTACCTCCCAACCCCTACACACGACTTTTTACTATTAGACCCCAGCGGGCGGAACCTCTCTCCTTGGAAAGTTCCCGAAAAGACATGCAATGGAAGGGGTGGGTAGTTATTTTACTCACTCCCACCGCCTTGATGTTTTAACCTCAGCATTAACACTAGAACGCCTGAACATGCCTTCCTACCTAGAATGCCTAAGTGGTCATGGGGGGGGGGTTGTGTTTATTAAAGAAAAAATTATAATAACTTAATTCAATGAATGTCATAAACTGCTGTGAACATCAAATAGGCCTTTCTTCTACTTTTTTGAAGTAATGGGATGAAAAGAGGCGTAGTGAGGGGCGCCCCAGGCCCCTCTTTCAGCATAGGCCCCAAAATTTTAGTTTTTCCTGTTTTTACAAGACCCATAAAAACCTTGGTTTGAATGAATAATTGGTTGTCTGAGCTGTCTATTGACGTACATCGTTAATTTGGTTATAAATGAATTTATGAGCAAGAAAATAATGCATGAACACCGACCTCGGAAGATACTAGACCCAGTGTATTATCACTTTCAAAAGTCGGTCCACAAGGTGAGCGAGGCCAACTTCACATTTTGCTGAATTGGAACTTCGGGTATTGCCTATGCATTCAGAGACTACTAAGGGCCAACTTGACTCATTTCCACTCAACTATGAAGACCCTCGTATGACCTTCTCCCGCTATCGCTGACCAGCCAACTCCCGTGACTCCAAGTGGTAGGCAACGGTAGGCGGAGAATGCAAAAGGGAAAGGTGTGAGGTGTTTTTCACTCTTACGAGTAGCGGGCTTAATTGTATTCTTGATAAATTGAGGAAATAGATCGATGAACTAACCACCACAAAGCAATTTTTTGAGGATAATTCTGGACTTTGCGTTTTACCCTGGACAGCTAACTCCCCGGACCTTTCTCCTATTGAGAATACGTAGGGTAACATTGTGAAGGAGTGGCATTACGACAGAGAAATAACCGAGTAAAACTTTATAAGTCTACATACGGGATGTTTGGAATTCTTTAAGCCAACGTCCCCGTGTAATAGAACATTTGGTTGGGTCTATGCAGTCACGATTACAATCTTCAACTGAAAATAATGGCGATATTACGAAATATTAAAGTTGTTCTCTGATGAATGAACATTTTGTTTTAGATTTCCGTTACCATAGTTAATATACTGAAAATGACTATCCCAAATTATCTAGTACACTTTTCTTCCTAACCTTATCAAATCTTGACTCATTCCCATTTATTTTCGCTGCAAAATGAACGCCAACTTTAAGTTGAAACCACAACTTCTATTTTGTTCGAATCTATTCTAAATAATGAGAACATTTTTCATGTTGCTTATTTGAAAATCTTATCTTTTTTATATGAGCAGTTTTTCATCGTAGGCATTTTTAGATGGAGTGCATGTATTCTCTGAGAGCGAAAAATCAATTAAGTTTTTTCTCCACTGAAGGGAAACTCATTCAAAAATGACCGCATTCATTTCTAATAAATTACAATCCACTTTTTGTAGCTTCATTCGCCATAGTTTTGCATTTTTGTTATCCTACTTAGGGTTTTATCCTTTTTTAGGTAATATTGTAAAGCATAATTTTCGGTAATGATATGTGTTGGATGAAATAGCTATGACTTCGCTTTGCGTATTTAGAAATCAGCTTCGATCTGCGTTACTCCGAAGGCATGTTTCAATGTTAATTTTGCTCTATTAGGCTGTAATTCATCTTAAATAGTTTTTATTGGACTGTTAAATGCACTCCGACTGTGTTTAGAAAGTTAATACAAAACGAAAAGATTCATTCACTGCAAGTATATATATCCATCCATCAGTCCATCCAGATATATCCATCACTCAGCTCTCCATTCCTGAACGAACCTCTAATTTCTAGAAGCTATGTTCACTTATGTGGCAATATATTCTGGAGATGTGGTAAAACTCTACTGACCTCTCTGACTATGGAATCTATCAGTCACGCAATGGGGGATGCTAGCTAAAGAAATTTTTGTGAAATCCAAGGTATCAAACGCACGACGTAAATTTAATTAGGTAGCTTTTTTTATGCTCCTTTGGACGAGATTGTTTCACTGCACAGCGCAAAACCTACACTTTCACACGCGCTGACGAAAAATGAGCTGCTGAGGAGATATCAGGGACTCTAAACTGTTTAAATCTGTCAATCCTTTAGCATAAATAGATTGGTTTGATAAATCAATATATCCAATCGCAAGGCAATCAATTAATAAATTCAGTTTGAATACATTCTCGTAAAAGCAATGCCATACTGTGAAAAACATTGTGTGCCTCATTGTGAGAGTACTTTAAAGCTCTATGCCAAATGCAGTGCACTTGACTTCGGTCACAAAAAAGTTGTGATATTTTCGTGGCACAAATAATAGGCTTGGAGTTAACGTTTCCAGGCTTAGAATTGTTTCCTTTCATTATGCCCAGATTATTTTCAAAAATTAACTAAGTAGTGACCGTTCACTAGTCATTACTTTGAGGGAAATTCGGAGTGAATATTGAATAAATCTCAACTCCCGATTGCAAGAGAATGATCGGACTCCCATCAGTTTCTCATCCCAGGTGAATACTCGGTGTTAATTTTTCCCTTATTGGTGTTTATGAAATTCTCAATGGTCTGTGTATCCAAGCAATATATTTTGCTACAGTTCAAAAATGTAAAATCGTTGCATCAGTAATTAATGTGTGTGCTGGAGGCTTTCCAAAACCTACAAATTTTCGTTCTGATACACTAATTAATGATATAAGTTTGAAGGCTATGTCAGTTGTTTTGTTCTTAAACTTTACTCAAAGGTGTCATTTTAATTTACCGTGCAATATTGTTTTAATTTTACTTTGCAATTATGGAGATAGAGTTGCACATTTTTCATCACCACATGTGTTTCACTAATGTAGATCTTTGCCGTAATATCCCCTTTCCCGTCGTTGAGTCACATACCATCTATAGCACCTTAGGCAACACCACGTTTTATTTGTGCTGTCTCTCGTATATCTCCTATCGACTTTTCGTTTATTTTTCTCTCCATCCTACTTGAAAACAGCGAAATTCATATTCAAACACAATTCTTTAAATCCTCTGTAACACCAATATCCATACATTAATTTATCCTTTTCTGAATTAGTTATACTTCCCGGAAAGGTAACCCGTTTCCCTAGCTCAGAATTTTCCTCATTTTCCTTCATTTTGGACTATTACTACTTTATAAACTTCATTACCTGCGCTTTATATGATTAATTCGCATTCCACATATCACGCAGCTTTTCACCTGTGAAATAGACATCGAGTCCCGTGGCTGACTGGCTAAATAAATCTTGGCCATCTGCAAATCTACCAAAATTAACAGTTACTTGCTACTTTCCTTCGCAATTTTATCCCTTTCCATACATTTATTACCAAATTGTCAGCGAACAATCGAAAATCAATGGTAATAAGAAATGGCATGGCCTGAATCCTCTTCCAACATATACCCATTCCGATTCGTCATTCATTACCCGTATACCGCTTCATCCCCGTGAGGTTTTATAATCATGTGCCTAAACTTCCAGTGTACTCCCTATTTCTGCAGTAATATTTATTATTCTCGTCCAATGTACTCTGTCAAAAGTCTTCCAGCAGTCTAAGGAGCAAATAGAGACATAGTGGCTATTATCTATAAATAAATGTTAGAATACTCAACACCAGAAATGCGTTTCGCGTCCCGCTCTCTTTCCTTAACCCCTGTTAAGTCTGGTCTTCACCGAGGAAGTCTTCCGCCCTTTCCCCGATTTCATTTTAACAGCTATCTCAGGTATTTTTATTACGTGCGAAATAAAAATTCTGATCTCTTAACATTATCTTTATTTTCTCATTGTCGGGAAAGGTTTCCGAGCTGATTTTGCAACAGTGGATTTTGGCAACATATTTACTATAACTATAGATTACTAGTTTTCCTGATGCAAACGAGGCTACTATCTGTCCCCTTTGCGCAGGACTAATGATTCTTGCCATGATGACCCATGTCATAAGGAGAGTACGGGAAATTATCGCCTTCTTTCTCCCACAAGAAATACCGGCCGAAGTTCTCCCACAAGAAAGTCCCAGCCGAAAACACTTCACGGGTTCTTCGGCTGGCGAATTCTTATGGGAGTGGGTGTTGGGAGGGTTTTGTCGGAGGGAGAAGGTCACGGGAGGTCTCTTAGTGAGTAAAAAATGAACTCAAGTTGTACCTGTCGTAGCAGTAAAATTGGCCCCCAGAAGTCATGGAACGCGCATGCAATACGTGAAGCTCGATTTCAACAGATCATGGAGAAGGTCGTGCTCACCATGTGGACTGACTTTTGAAAGTGATAGTACATCAATGACATAGGCCCCAACGAGCAGAACAAGAGAAGAGGGCAGGGAGAAGTAGGCCTCACAGAATTGCGGACGCAGAATCAGCTGTTTGCCACTCGTCACCCACGCTACCCTCTAGCCATTGTTAGTCAACTTTCTATGCAATGAACTTCTTTTATGCGACTTCTTTTATGCCTCATTTTTCCGATTATAACACATACACATTTTTTCAATAAATTTTTATGAGCAAAATGTGGGAATTTTCTAATCACCCTGTGTAATACCTATTCGAATTTTTGAGAACAGCACTCCTCTCTATGTTCACCAAGAAGTTATGGAGGGAGAGAGGGAGAAATTGAGAGACATTTTGTATCGACTCTTAGACGTAACCCTTTTTTTGGCCCAGCTAAATTTGCCTTTTCATGGTTATAGAGAACAAAGTGATTCCAAAATCCAAGGCGATTTCTTGAAGCTTGTAAACCTCATGTCGAACTATGATCCTGTTTTGAAAGAGCTCAACGTTTGGCTTCAGCAATCCTTAGAAGCAGATTCCTGCTTCTTACTTGTCACCTATGGTGCAAAATGAATGTATTTACCTTCTAGGAAATAGACATTGAGTGTGGTTTCTTGACCAATTATTAAAAAATTTAAACTTTCCTAGTTGTTTTCCTAATGTCTTAAGATCTTAAAATTATTTTTTTTTCAAATTTTTATTTCAAGCGGTTTACCGTGAACGGCCATTTTTATAATGTTGCACAAGCCCATTTTTGCATTTGTAAATGGTTATGTAAAAGTCGATAACTATAAAAGTATTTATCCTAGAAGAATGAATCAAAAAGCATTTTGTTTGCAATTTCTCAAGGTACAAAATAAGTCCAGTGGTTTGTTTACATATCTCTATCTTTTCTAAGGTAAAAACTACAAGCATAGTTTAAAAAAGTGATGATTGAAATTTCAATTTTTGAAAAAAAATGTCTATTAATACGAGTGGATTATACAGTTTGAATTTTTTTATTTGTAGATATGTATTTGTAGGTTTATCATAAAAAATATCAATAGTCATATACTTACCCTTGAATTGTTATAAATTTTTAAAAAGTCACTTTATTCAAATTTTGTCTTTGAATAAATCTGATGGGGTTGGAGATAAAAATCTCAAATTAGCAGAACTTACAGTCTTTGTGTATGTGTACTTGACAAATAAAAAATGATGTTGTGCATTTTACTAATAAAAAGTTACAACCTCTCAAAAATGACAAAAACTTTGTTAAAGCGAAACCTTTTGGCACCCTGAGTAGGGCTTTGTAAGATGTTTCTGATCTTCTTTGTAATTGGCAGTTTGTATCCTTAGCCTATCCTAAATGCTGGTGAAGTAGATTTTTTTAAATTATTCAAAAGTATCGTTTGTATTTTGTTTTTATTTTTAATATTTCTTTGTTACAGTGTAATAGAAAAATCTTGACAGCTTTTTGACAGCAATAACTTACCAATAACTCAATGCTATTACAATAGAGAACATTTGCAGAATTTATTAGCTTATTTTTTAATTCAAAACACCACTTTCTAAGAAGTAATATAATAATAATGACCACCGGTATTTCTCTCTGTGGGAATCTGTGGGTAATCTGACCCTGGGACGTGGGTGGGGGTCATGGTTTTTTGATCCAATCGTGGCCCAGGATTCTCCTTTGTCCTCTTTCCAATATTTTCATGGTTCCTTACCCATACTCTAACTTCTTTCCCTAAATTTTATTTCTCCTTTTTTTTAAGAAATCTGAATTTTAGGAACGAGGTTATGAAGGAGGCATGTTATGGAGTGTGGAAGGGAGATTATGAGGGGGGTGTCGATGAGAGAAATATCTTGCCTAGGCCCCGTGAGGAACACGTAGGGCTAAGGGGGGTTCAGTCGTTCTTACTCGGAGTGCAAGGGAGGTGTGAGGAGAAGAGGGATGGTTAGGAAGGGAGTTCAAGGAGTCTCGGTGGAGCGAAGAGTTTGGTCCTCTGGTGCTACGCAGGGGGGATATGGTTCCTTTTCCTTCACTTGTTGATGTTCTAATTCCCCTGCTTGCGTACTTCTCACTCTCCGTGTCCGGCCAGCAAGGTGGGTCATGGGAGGGAGGTGTAGGGTGTGGGAAAGGAAAGAAAAAAATCCCTAGGGTGGGTCACAGGTCTAGAATGAGGGAAAAGATAATCCAGTGACTTCTTCGTTCATGGGATGTGAAGGGGAGGAGGATGGGATTAGGAAGTGGTCGGCAAACCGCGGCTCGCGAGCCACATGTGGCTCTTTGGCCCCTTGAGTGTGGCTCTTCCACAAAATACCACTCGCGGGCGCGCACTCACAGTGCGATTGAAACTTCGTGATGACTGGTTTTCTTATTTCTATTTTTACATGTTTAGTTGGTATTTATGTGTCTTTATCTTTAGGTGAGTGCTCTGAAGCAACTTATTGAGAAAGCATTTCCAGAAAGATAAAATGTCAACACGTATTGTCAAGTGGTATCTTTGCATCGTGTTCTACAATGTATTACTTCCGAGCGCGTGTCCCTGTAGGAAAGACTAGAATTGTAGTTAATATCCACACCCCTGCGGTTGGCAATTCCACCTGCCTCTGTCCGAAGCGCATTGCCTCCCCTACAAGATTCCACAAAGGAAGAAGGCGCATTTAGGGGCTATGAAGTTTCAATCGGGCTGTACGTGCGGGGGTCGGTCGGGCAACGGGATACGCAGCACGGGGGAGGCCCATTTAGGGTCAAATGTGCCCCAGAAATGTTTCAAAGAATTATCGCCCATCTACTACAAGGGATACCTGGAGTGGCTAACTCACAGGATGACATCAGAATTGGAGAAAAATATAAAGAAGAACATGACCAAAGACTGTCACTTGTTCTGCAGAAACTGAGGAGTGCTAACCTTACCCTCAACCTAGCAAAGTGTCAATTTGGATCGCCAGAAATTACTTTCCTGGGACATCACTTGTCAGCAAAGGGGATTCGTCCCACAGAGACGAATCAGTCGGTGGTCCAGAAGTTCAGGTCTCCATCAACTCGTGAGGAAGTAAGAAGCTTTCTGGGTCTCGTTAACTTCTTTGCACGTTTTGTACCCAACTACTGCACGGTTACTGTACCTCTGAGAAAACTCACCAAACAGGATGTAGAGTTTGAATGGGGTCAGGAACAAGAAGATGCTTTCCAGCAACTGAAGGGGATAATAGCGAGCCCATCTGTCTTGGGATTCTATCAAATAGATGCACCAACAAAAGTGATTGCAGATGCTAGCCCAGTTGGACTTGGTGCTGTTCTAGTCCAGTGTCAAAAATTGCCCAACAGCACCAAACTAGAACCAATGGTGATCCAGTACGCAAGTCGCTCTCTGACACCTGCAGAACAGAATTACTCGCAAACTGAACGTGAAGCCCTTGCCATCGTTTGGGCATGTGAAAAATTCAGCATGTACTTGCTCAACAAGAAGTTTGAGATAATCTCTGACCACAAACCTCTCGAGATTATATATGGGGTCAAATCAAAGCTAACTATGAGAATTGAAAGATGGGTGTTGAGACTTCAGCCATATGATTTTAAAGTAATCTACCGCCCTGGAAAAACAAACATTGCAGACCCTCTCTCTCGTTTGATAGATGTATCACAAGCAATTGGGACATCTGATAATGAAAGGGCAGAAATATGGGCTATTTCCACCCAGTCCATTCCCAAGGCCATGACCCTGGAGTAAGTAGTCCACGAAACTATCGAAGACCCAGAGCTGCAAAATGTCAAACAAGCTGTAAGAACAAATTCATGGACAAAGGATATGAAGATATATGAACTAATAAAGGAAGAACTATGCATTGTGGGGGATCTCTTACTCAGAGGTGACAGAATTGTTCTTCCAAAGTCACTTATTGTCAGAGTGCTAGAGTTAGCTCATGAAGGCCATATAGGCATGACGGGTACGAAGGCTAGGATCAGAGATAAACTGTGGAAGACTATTGATAAGGATGTTGAATATTGGGTCGATACATGTCAGGGATGTCAACTTGTGAAAACACAATCTCCACCTGAGCCTCTGCAATTAACAAAGTTACCATCTAAGCCCTGGGAGCTTGTATCTATGGATTACATGGGCCCATTACCATCGGGTCATTATTTATTTGTGATTGTTGATTACTATAGCAGATATGTGATGGTCAAAATTGTTAAGGGCATCAATACTGAGACCACCATCCAGCAATTGGATGAAATAATTGCAGAAGAAGGGCCAATGGAAACACTGTTGTGTGACAATGCAGCTACTTTTAAGAGTGCTGAGTTTGCCGAATATCTATCAATCAATGGTATCCGGCTTAGAAATTCAACCCCTTTGTGGCCTCAGGCAAATGGTGAAGTGGAACGTCAAAACAGGTCTCTCCTTAAAAGACTCAAGATTGCTCAGGGTCTAAACCAAGACTGGAAGAGGGAGCTGAGAGCATATCTGAGATCATACCGCACTACTCCACATTCAACCACTGGAGTACCTCCTGCAAACCTTTTCAAAGGAAGAAAGGTGCGGTCCAAGATTCCAGATGTCAGAGTCCAGTTTGCAGCTAATGACCTCCAAGTTCGGGACCGAGATGCCGAAAGGAAGGCCTCTGCAAAGAAATATGCAGATGAGAGGAGGCATGCACGACCCTCAGATCTTAAGATAGGAGATCAAGTTCAAGTTCAACAACCAAAACTGAGCAAATTAACCCCAAGATACAGCATCGAAAAGCATACTGTACTATCTAAGAGTGGAAACTCGGTGGATGTAACGACACCCAGTGGATCGGTGCTGAGAAGGAATACATCGTTCCTTACAAGGGCACCCGAATGAGATTTGTCCCGATTTGATTCATTAAGCACTTCTACTCAAATACAAGAATTGGAGGAGACGAATCAGGAAAGTCTAGATTCACAGTTCATGCCGGTGGGAACTCCAGAATCGACATCGAAGTGTCTGACTCAATCCCCGCCTGATCCTGATGTATACAATCCGAAGATGACCATTCAAAGGCCTGCAAGGACTATCAGACTGCCGTCCAAATTTGATGATTTTGTTATGGGAAAATCTTAATAGCCATCTTGCCTGCAACTTGAATTAATATTAGTATAGTTTCTTTGATCTTGAATTGATGTTATGTTGTTTACATTTTACTTTGCTTTGTTGAGTTTTCACCAGTTTGTGATCCTGGTTTTGGGTTGGTTTTATTTGTACTTTGGTCATTCTTTGCCTGCATCCTTTGTCTGAAAGAAGGGAGGAGTTGTAGGATCTTGGGCTGTCTCATTTGTCGGTCGTCAATAGAGACAAGGATGTTTTGTTTGCTGAAAGTAACTATG
Source organism: Pyrrhosoma nymphula (assembly GCA_963573305.1). Taxonomy (NCBI): domain Eukaryota; kingdom Metazoa; phylum Arthropoda; class Insecta; order Odonata; family Coenagrionidae; genus Pyrrhosoma; species Pyrrhosoma nymphula. The sequence continues at coordinate 91,295,620 of OY754332.1, read as the reverse complement.
AACAGTTGTTGAATACAGACGAGAATAAAGATAAGATCTTATGATTTAATTCTGGAGATAAATCAGTATATACCATTTGATTTCAATGCGATAACATGGAAGAAGAATCTCGTTCCAGTGAAGCAGCTTGAGAGTTCTGTGGGACTTTATGCAAGGTGATTGATGAGGGTGAGTACACTTAAGAGTAATTGTATAACTGTGATGAAACTGAACTCTACTACAGATTGCTTCCAACAAAGTCGTTTGATATTAAGAAGTCGGCAAATAAATCTGGTATGAAAATGAGCAAAGAAAGAGTGACTTTATTACTCTGCGAGAACAAATCAGGAAGTCACAAATTAAAACCTTTCAGTATCAGTAAAAACTAAAGTCCTCGGAGTTTCAAGCACGTTAATATGACAGCACTACCTGTCATTTATAAAAACAGTAAGAACACGGATGACCTGTGATGTATTTATATCATGGTTCAATGAAAATTTTGTACCATCGGTAAAGAATCACGATAAAAAAGTTTGAAGAAAAAACACTACATAATTCTGTTGGTTATGTGTCCTGACCATCCTTCTTCTGGTAAAATTGTGGCAACGTGTTTACCAGAAAATACTACTGCCCTTAGTCAGCCCTTGGACCAATGGATTATCACAGCATTTAAAGCCCACTATCGGCGGGAATTGCTCACTGATGTCATCAACTCAGAACTGCAAGTACAAAAATTCCTGAAAAGAGGTTCCCTGAAGAATATGGTGTACAGTATTGGATTGGCATGGAAGAAATTAACTTCAGCTATAGTGCTAAATTGCTGGTCGGAGTGCATACATATAGTGGGTGATAGAATGGAAGACGGAGATGAGTTTTTGGGTTTTACGGAAGATGCATGTGAAGCTTCCAATGGTTTTGCTGATAGAATAAATGCGAATGATCTCGTGGCCTGGATACATGAAGATGAAGACATTCCTGTGTCTGGCCATAAGAACGATGAAGAGATTGTGGCTGCAGTCCAGAGCCATGGAAGAACAGTTGCATTATCGGAAGATGAGGGCAAGAATAAAGAAGTAGAAGATGAATGTGAGGTAGAGATGCCAAAAATAGGAAAAGTATTGGAGAACATCAGTGAAGTGATGAATTGGTTAGAGAGACAGAGCGATTGCAATCATATTCATCGTTTACATTTGCAAAACATTAAGACTTATGTGACAACTGTCAACTATCACGCCAAAAGTAAATAGCGGAGTATTTTAGTAACTCCCGTTAAAGTAGGGCGTGTATTTGAATCAGAAAACATCAATTGCTATTGTACATATTACGCAAATAAATTAGTTATAAATTTAGCTTTAGTTTTTTTATTGTTTCCCACCCAGTTTCTTGTAATAACGTGGTTTTCTGATAACGCAGGTGTAAACTCCGTCCCCCTAGACTTGCGTTATAGTTGAATTTTACTTAGTGATATTTTTCTGATTTTTGAGCGGTTGTAACTTCATTAGTAAAATACACAACATCATTTTTTATTTGTCATGTACACATACACAAAGACTAAGTTCTGCTAATTTGAGATTTTTATCTCCAACCCCATCCGAGTCATTCAAAGCCAAAATTTGAAAAAAAAACACTTTTTTTAAATTTATAACAATTCAAGGGTAAGTATATCACTACATATTGATATTTTATATGATAAATCTGCAAACACATTTCTACAAATAAAAAAATAATTCAAACTGTACAATCCACTCCTACAGAGTATTTGCACACTTTTGGGAAGTGACATCTAAAAAATCTATCAATACTTCAGACACTAAATTTTCATTCTGACGCTCGAGAGGCTTTTCGTTAATTTTTTATTAGCTAATAAAATCTAATAAATTATTATTGTGCCGAAACACTGGTCCGCCATGTTTTGTAGGCTCTGACGTCATCTCCCATAGTCGACCATTTGTTGATTTGGAGATTGTGTGACTGTGTAGTCTTAGCGTGCGGACGAAACTTTAGCTATTAATTAGCAAATATCGAAATAACTTCAAAAAGGCAAATACTATTTCACTCTCAACGCACAGCTAGGCTATTTCGCTTCTGCTAATATGGGAGATGACGTCACACTACGAAAAACCAATGGTTGGGCGTTTAGACCTAGGCAATTTCGATGCTAAAACAATGCATATTAAAAGCTATTTATTAAATTAATTAGTTGGAATTATACCTTGGTATTTCATACGTGGCATTTCGAAACCGAACACTACTCGCTATAATAAATTTCAACAAAATACCTCACTTACGCAAATACTTACTATAAATTTAAAATTTGCTTGTAGTTTTACCTTAGAAAAGATAGAGATAGGCAGAAAAATCACTGGACTTATGTTTTACCTATAGAAAGTGCAAACAAAATGCTTTTTGTTTCATTCTTCTAGGATAAATACTTTTATAGTTATAGACTTTTATGTAAACCTTTACAGATGCAAAAATGGGCTTGCGCAACATTTTAAAAATGGCCGCCCAAGGTAAACCATTGAGATAAAAATTTGAAAAAAATTAATTCAAGGTCTTAAGACATGAGGGAAACAACTAGGAAAGTTTCAATTTTTTTTAAATTGGTCAAGCAACAAACTTTTTTTTTGGACCAATTCAAATGGATTGACCCAATAACTACCACCCTATATCCTGCCTCAACACTGTATATAAGGCGTTCACCTCTATCTTGAGCGACCTTATCCTCCACCTCGTCCAGCCTGTGTGGGAGGAGGTGTACAAACAGAGGGGCTCAAAGTGAGGAATCGTGGGATGCAAGGACTACTTGCTATTTGATAGGTGCGTATGCCAGGATGCCATCCGGCATAAGCGAAACCTATCAATGGCCTGGGTGGACTATAAGAAGGCCTTTGACACCACTTCGCATGAGCTTTTGATCACCATGCTGAAGTTGATGAAAGTCCACCCAGAGGTAGTGTCATGCATCCAACGCCTGTTACCACTCTGGAAAATGCGCTTCATTCTTAATTCAGGCAAGCGGTCAGTTTCCACAGAGTTGGTAACATACTACCGTGGCGTTTTTCAAGGCGACAGCTTGAGCCCCTTACTGTTCTGTATTTCCCTTCTACCTCTTTCCTTAAGGCTGCGACGTGGTAGAGGATACATGTGCTGTGTTCCAGGTGACAGGAAGCATAAGATCACCCATTTATTTTATATGGATGACCTGAAGGTTTATGCTTCTAATGTGAAAGACCTTCGCACGTCCCTGGAAATCGTACTGGAGTACAGTGAGACTATAGAGATGGAGTTTGGATGGGACAACTGTGCATCCATCCACCTGGCGAGAGGGAGATTTTCGGAGATCAAGGAAGATGTGCAACTTGTTGACGAGAGTCATTCGTCACGTCAAGGACAATGATAGCTATGAATACCTTGACGTCCCCCAGCACCGAATGCAGGAGGTTGCAGCAGAGAAAGAAAGGCTCACCGCCAATATTGGCAGACTCTCAGGAACAATTTGAGTTTTGAGCTGGCAAGAACAAGGTTCTTGCCATGAACATGATGGCGGTTCCTACACTGCTGTATACCTTCTGATGCATGAAGTGGAACGTCAACGAGTTGCAGAACCTCCATAGGGGAACGAGGAAGATGATGACCATCTATAGAAGTCTTCATCCGAAATCTTCCGTCACCAGATTGTATCTCCCTTGCAATGTAGGTGGTAGAGGACTATTGAGTCTGGAGTGTCTCCACAACAGAGTTGTCCTGGATACAGCTTGCCAAGTGTTGAAAAGCAGGGACCCCCTGCTCAATCTCGTGAGAGATCATGAGAGTGCGGGAGCAGGGGCATTTCTCTTCCAGGCGACAAAGAGGGCAGCGGACAAAACCGGCCATCTTGTCATTGAAGGAAGACATCCTCAAGCTCGAAATAAAAAAAGCCAAGCAGAAGGCCTTGCTCAAGGCATATACCAATAACCCCATGCATGAATGTTTTATCTGAACATAGAGAAGCATGGATTATCGAAGGAGCTGACGTTTGCCTTCTTACGCTCCGCTGGTCTAAAGTCCGAGACCGAAGGTTTTGTCTTCGCGTGCCAGGATGGTGTCTTAAACACACTCGTGTACCGCCGCATTATATTCAAGGCGGAGGTTGTGGACACGAGATGTAGGGCGTGCCGAGCCCAGCCGGAGACGTTGAGTCACCTCCTCTCCGGCTGTAGCTATTACGCCAAGTCAGCGTATTTAGCATGGCACAACGCGGCCCTACGGGTGCTATACTTTCACAATCGACACCATTATGGCATCGACGAAACACCTGTGCTGCCCTATGCCCCGGCAGATATCGAGTCCGTCGTGGAGAATAATAAATGCACAATCTGGTGGAATTACTCCTTCTCCACCACCAGGCAGTTGGAGGCGACCAAGCCTGATATCATTCTCCTCAACCACCTCACACGCTCCATGTTCGTCATTGAGTTTTCTGCTCTGGCTGAAACTAACATGGATGCGAAAGAGGTTGGTCCCCCCCCTCCATGAACGTCTGGTCTAGAGCCGCCCCTGGAGCCAGTATGGCAGTAATCCCCTCTCACATCAAAGGTGGTGGCTGGGTTGAAAAGCAATTTGTAAAAAATAATTATTAGGTTAAATGATAATTACTAATTTTGTGCTTAATTGCTTGATTTGTTTTGGAAAAAGAGAAAAGTTAAATCAATGCAATTTCCAATTCATCCCATAATTAAGCTTTGTATTTGGCATAATTATTTCTCTGAGGCTTACGTGAAGGACTGATTTTAAGTTCTACTGAAAAGTAAGAAAAAGTATTTGGGAATACTTAGGTTTGATTTACACTTGAAATTTATTTAGCCCTGGCCTCTTAAGCTATATGGACTTGCTTCTTTTCCCCCCAATCTATCATTTATGGATTAATAGCAAAAAATCACCAATGTATAATATTTACTCTTTCAATTACATGCATTGAAACTTTTTTTTAGCAAATACATGCTCACATAATTCCAAGAAAACTCAATGATATAGAAGAAAACGATGAAATATACCAACGTCTGGAAAGGCATGAGAGTAATCCAAATATCAAGGCAAGAACAATTGAAGAGATGGAAAATGAAGCTGACCAACTTCGTCAGCACTTTAATCAACAATCCTAGCTAAAGCTCTGAGTGGAATTCTTGGATTTTTATGTATATTTGCAATATCATTTCAAGATTGTGTAGCCATTTATGATGCCAAGTTGCCCTTTGTTATTATCATTATATAGCTATGTTAATGTAAGCCTATGACAGCATAGTATTGATTTTTGTTCAGTGGATTGGTATGTATTGAATGTTCTCTTCTCTTGCAGCATATTTGATCATTGCTGAATATCATTGAAAATAATGTTATACATATTTTCGCTTGAACATACATAAGAGATAAAATTATGAAACATGTAATTAAGGCTTTGGCATTCAATGTATTTTTCAATATTCCAAAAATTAAAGTGAATGCTGTCTGTAATAACGATTTGTTACTTTTCTCCAGGTAAATCATATGGAGACTTCAATTTGGTTCATTGTCGTTGTCGCTTACCCCGGTGGCAACGGGGTAAAGTCCCCGCCTGCTAAACTGAGGGTCGCTGGTTCAAGTCCGGCCTAAGTGGATTTTTCACCACTCAGGACATGGGTATTTGTGTTCATCAATTGTTACATGTTAAAAACACCCGATGTAAAATGCTGTATGTGCTGTTTTTGAGGATGTGGAAATAAATAAATAAATAAATGGACAGATTATTTAGTAGTGATTCAATCTCTTTTAAGGGCAAGGGCCTAGCCATGTTGAAACACCGGTTCCCATCAGAACACCGAAGTTAAGCTACATTGGGCCCAGGCGGGGGTTGGATGGGTGGCCCTCCGTGCCTCCACCGGGCGTGGGTGGAGAGGCGATACTCCCTGAGACCACGGGGAGGCCGGAGGGAGATAAACCCAGACCGGGAGAATTAGAGGGAGGACACCCTCCAAGTCAGTCAGTAAAATCAAAAGGAATGAGCAACAGAATCTCGGGTCCATTGAGTGCCCTTATTTCCCTTTTTGTGGGAGTACTAGAACTCGAATGTCTGAGGAAACATGAAAGCTTTTTTTTACGTTTGAAAGCCTTACTCCATATAGGGAAGAAATATTTTATCAAGAGGTAAAGGTACACTGGAGTGCAGGAATTGCTAATGATTAAAATGGAAGTGAATTCGTTACTTCCTGAAAAGATTTAAAATGAATAGAGGTACATAGTAGGATTTAAGTTGATTTTGTATGTACATGCCTCAGAATATTTTTCATTCTTTGTGAAATTTTTATTCTGAATGTTCTCTTATACGAACTGACCTACTTCCTGTTAATTCACAATCGTTCCTTTGTCATCATCATCATTGCTGGTCATCAACCCTATGGTTGATGCCTAAAATCCATGATCACCTAACTAGGTCACATTCATACGTGCACATAACCCTCCACAAACAAAAACTGTCCTCCACAATCCCCATATAGCTATGGGCTCAAAATTATAATTTACTCCCCCACAAACTAAGATGTATCACCTCAGTAAAAAACTTTAAAGCCGACCTTAAAATGTGGAAGGAAGATTATTTTTTTTAAAGTGGAAAAATGTTTCTACAGCCTACAAGTGCACTACAACAATGCTTAACTATGCATAATATATGTGAATGTTACTTGTTCATTATGTTATGTACATTGCTTGGAATCATATATTTTGATTGTCTAACTTCAATGATGTGTCCTATATCTATGTTTTTGTGTCACACTGTAACATATGATCTTCTGGACAAATAAAAATAATAAAATAAAAAAAGTTGGTTTGACATGGTTTTCCACTCGATTCTTCTATCAGCCAGTCTCTTCAACTCTACATATTTCTTTGTTTCCTCATCATTCATTATTTGCTTCATGTATCTCAGCCGAGGTCTTACTCTGCTTCTGGCTGTCTTCATTGGACACTTATATCTTAAAGTATGTAATTAGGTTGTCCCTCCTTTTCCTTTGAGTTCTTATGAGATTTCAATCATCTCCCACTCATCTCAGTGCCTCTTCGTTAATTGATTAATCAATCCACATGTAAGCCGAATTGTATATCTTTTCTTTATGAGAAAACCACCTTTGTTATTTCCACAAAACTTTATTGCACTGGCACGATGAGCGTTTCACAACACTGTGGCACACTCAAGCACAGTGTGGTGAAATGCACGTCGTGCCAGCATAATTAAGTTTTGTGGAAATAACAAAGGTGGTTTTCTCATTATGGATATCCATATTTTCCACGAGGTCAGGCCTGATATCATCAGTTTTATTTGTATATCCCCTCATGCATAGATTCCTTTGGGATGATTTTTTAAACATCTACTATTAATTTGTTTGAAATTCTAAGAGCGGTTCTCCTCATTCATTTTACTGTCCTAATCTGTATTTACCCTTTGTTCTTCCTTCTTGGCTTTGTGTAACAATGACATTCTAGTGTCCAATCATTATTCAGTTATCATCTTCTTTCACATTTTTTTTTAATTCCAAGATATTTTTCACTGCAGATATCTTCTTGCATGACAAGAAGATATCGCGTGACTTATGTTTGGGATCCAAACGAGGCAATAATTTTCAGAAAATATAGAGAATGTGGGAAAAGTGTCACGGCTTTCTTCCATTTAGACCCGTGTTCGAGAGAAAAAAGCTATTAAAGAATGTTCCTCCGCATAAATTCTTTACAGTTCACGCTTCTCTCAACAGTTTGATCCCAGGTAGCAGCTTTTTTTTTCGAATATTTTATGGAATACATAACTGTAAATTGCCCACCCCCATACATTTCAATCAACCTCCTTGGAAAATTTTCGAAGCTGATTTCGGGATTCTTGTTCAGCCCAAAATAAGTTTCACATGTTGACAGACCTAGTATGTTTAGATTTTGAAAATACAAGGATACTTCCGTGAATAGGATGGGCTTTGATTGGTCGTGGGTCTTTCTCAAGGCCGTAAACAATGAACGGATTATCACTTTTTTATTAGCAACGATGTACTCAAAATTTCCCAGGAGCCGCGTTCGAGTTGAAGTGGCCCAGCTTTCACCAGCTTCAGTTCTACGACTTAATTGGGATCGAAGATTTTCCAAGTACCTCCTTTCAGCTAAAGTACGATCACGGGTCATGGACACTTCGAAAAATATAGAACCATTGTAAAATACCTTACCTGTAATTAATAAGTAAATTACCTGTTTCCCTCCTTAGTCCACGAATCCAGTAGATTTCCTATTTTAATTAAATGATTTTCAAAAGATCTTGTGCCGTAACCATGAAGAACACTGTATATAGTGTTCTTGGCCGTAACAATGAACCGCGAGCGCAGTGAGCGAAATAATTGCCCTTCACTGCTCGCGCGCGCAGTGTAGGGCTAAAATTTCCATGTTCTCAGAGGGGCAAAGAGCAGAAAATATCGATCGAAGAGGAGGGAAACCCGGTGCTCATTAATCTAAAATGGGCAAGTAGAGGCTGTGTACCCCGTGACCGCAATTGCGGTTAACTCAGATCCGCGATAATGAGAAGAGGTGAAATTATACCGAAGTCCTCTGGAAGCCTCCAAGAGCTTTAGAAGCCTCTGGGCTTCAGGGTGGCGAGTAACAAAACACGGCAATATGGCGTCGGAAAGTGAGAAAAAGCGTGAATTTGGAATAAAAATATCTGTGGAAGAACAAGGGTTATGGGAATCCGGTATACCTACCAAATACCAAAAGTTATAACTACCAAAAACATTTGCAGGGATTCATCTTTCGGAAAAAAGTAAGCCGATATCTGTGCTATTAATTACGGTGGAAAAGCTATACGCGAAAAAGAGTGAGACCTCTTCGCGAACACCTACCGCAACGGTAATAGCAAATAAGACGAACTTTTTGAGAGGGCCCTTTTCCCGGGAAAAACAAAATCAAAAGAAACTTACCTTACTCCAGTGAAGCTTGGCCGTGTCCTATCATTCTCTCATCCAACTTGTATCGCGAAGGCAAAGCAATGCACGTCCAACCTCGAGTCGCAGAAACGGCAGAAGTGACGGTGGATTAGCGTTCCACCACGGAATATACAACCAAAACAACAACAAGGGAATATTCTATTTTCTTTGAGCTTGACTAGTAAAGGTAAACTTCTTGGGTAAAATGTAGCTAATTGGAACGCAGGTAGCAATGGAAGGTGGGTTATGACGGCTGAAATAACCGTATACGGTTATTTCAGCCGTCATAATGGAATGTTAATGGAAATGGTATGGAAACGGGGTCGCGGTAACACAGAAAACAATGAAACTACCGCGGATTTAATGCACTTTGCTTCGGATATTTGCATATAGGCGAGATATTGCTTTTCAGTTGAGTATATATTTATTACATATCTAAATTGACTGAAAGAAATACGTTATTTAATTACATTGAATGAAATAGTATCATTGTAAATAACAATTACTCGCAAGGCTTACAAGGCCCCTCTCCACATCATGGCTTCTCTTTTTTAACACAGAAAATATTTAAAAAATGACAATTGCTATGAAATAAAAAAATGTGCGAGTTAGCAGATACAGCATATTAATTAAATATATCTCATTTCACCAAGGTCTTTGAGAATGTTTTCAAAAAGAAAGTAATGCCTTGTTTGACGAAGTGCGACCTTGCCGAACCTTTTTTTCATTAATTTATATTTACTTTCTGTAAAATCCAATTTACTGCCCTAAATACAATTTCTCCGGTGAATAGTACACGATTACTATATAATTAATGCATTTGTATAAAATGTGAATCAGTTTTTGTGTTGGCGTCATGCTGCTCGACAACAATGTGCAATCTGAAACGACTCAATCTTCCCAAACCCTCACTGTTGGCAATCATGCTTGGTCGTGAAATTCGTCTTGTTTCTCTCTCGTGGTTGAGAACAGTTGAGAATTCGCGATCCTCGCGAACGGCAGTTGATAAGTGGTGGATAAGTACCAGACGTACATATCCTGTGTACATAATCATTGGCAGTGAGCAGGAGAAACTGTTGAACTCATGGGACGAATTCGATTTTAAAGGAAATATTTCACGTAAGACCATACAACGAAATCATTTATTACTATGCTGTGACTTGTGTAGTTGGTTGAATAAGTTTATTTTGTCCAATTCTTTTGCAGTTGCTGTATATTAAAAATGTAGTTCATGTATTCAAAATCGAAAAGCCATGGGCAATAGCGGATCGAAGCTTGTGAAAAAAATCGTTTCGCCATTATCCACATATTCAGAGCCTAAATCTGAGCCCGATAGCTGCGAAAGTGCGAAATTAGCAACTCCCTACGTATTGTCAAGGAAAGGGTAAATGTTACTAAATGTCATTTGGCAATTCAGTGGTGGAAATATTAATCTTTCTTGTTCAGTTCTAGCCGTGAAGTAATTGGAAACTCTTACCGTATTCCTAAAGTGTTCAATCTTTCAGATCCATGTTTTTGGACGAAGACGGAGATTTGGCTCACGAATTTTATGTGGAAGAACCTCCGCAGAAAATGGGAGCTAAAGCAACGATGAGGAGAGTGCACACAAACCTCACGCCTCAGGTAACCAGTTGTGTTCAAGGTGACAGCAAGAGTAGGAGTTGGTCGATACTGTAAGATATTCGTATTTTATAGTAAGAAACTTGAGTTTTTCATTCATTGATTATTTACTCGTCAATCGAAGTTGACTTAATTAAGATATAGGTAATACATCTGACCGTAATTATGTGCCAATAGAGGCTCTTCTTCAAAAATAACCGAGGATGTCATGAAATTTGGGAGGCGGTATTAAAAAGGATAAAGGGATGATAATTAATCGATATCAATGAGTGCATGTTGCTCTCTACTTGGTGATGCTGTTTAGTAGTGATGATGTCAAGTTTTAATTATGAAGTACTGTTGCCCCCTACTGTTTACTTTATCGTATTGTTCTTAGCTTTTCTGTAGTTCTTACAGAAGGCTGTATAAATTTGTCTCATGAAAGTGGTTTCTTACAATTTTTTCCCAAATACATATAACTTATTTATATTCCTCTGGCAATCCTGATGTGGTACTCTTAAAATGAAATAATATATAATCTATAAGGCTAAATTGCGCATGTATGAAAATTATGTATCTATGTCAAACCAGATTAGTATATTTACAGAGATCTAAACTTCAATGACATTTCAAATCGATAACTTAATTATTACATTAATTATATCTGAAAATATTGTAGAAATGAAAAGAATACTTGTTTTTTCGATGGCAGTGCTAATTGTTTTATATTCTTATAAAAACTTAGCATTTGACATATCCACATATTAGCCTTATTTGTGATGATATATCATTCATGAAATATTAATGAAGGCTACTCGAGCCACTAATTGGGAGCATACCCATAGGTTGCGCATGCGTAACACTCCCAACAGTACACCATATACCAAGAACAACCAATATAGTATGCCATATGTATGCCCATTGCTTACCAACTTCTGGATGTAATTAAAGCAGTATACAACTTTTATATGGCTACCTGTCTATGTACCACATGTACTCAATAGTGTATACCAAATGGCTGGAAATCAGGTTTCAGGCTTATACCGTATGCGGCTACAGCCAACACCACCTGGATACAGGCCAGAGCGCTTGGGAGTGACTTCATTCGCAGGGGGGCCTTTCAGCCTTATGTACGGTGGTGCAAGAATTTGCAGCTGGATCAGCACTTTTGAAAGCATTTCCATGTATAAAACACTGAATCTGAATCCATGCTGTAACTTAAGCGAAATCATATAGGTAATTGGAAAATTATGATTTTAGGTTCCCCATATAATTTTAGGTTGACATTGCAGACTTTTGCGGAGGGAAATAGAGAAAAATCAAATCATAGGAATTAAGTCCCACACATTGAGACACAGTTGAAGGCCATATTAGTAGCTCACAATGCAGAATGAACAAGTGGCAACATAACTTGAATTAGAATGATATTTCTTTGGCTTTCTAAGAGTATTTTCCTCACAAATTAAAATGTCTTTTCAAATTGGAGAACAATGAACAAAAAAGATGCACACACCGTTTGCTGCCTAGTAAAGCCTACCTAATAATGAGTGCAGAATCTATTTGATGAAGCTGGATAACCATGGATAAGAATGGAATCTTTTTATTTTACAATTCGTTAAATTAACTTGAACTACTTACGTCGATACTTACCTCTATTTCCAGCCTAATGTTTATGTTTGTCTAGGCAGTGGCATAATGAAAGGAAAATAATACTACATTTTATATCAGAGCCAGCATTTTATTTCTAAACTTTATTCCACTACCACAGTAATACAAACACTACAATAAGGAATTGTATTTTCATAAAAATTAAACAACTTTGCTGTTTTACTCCAGGGAGAAGTCACACAGAACAATCGACAATTATCATAAGGTATGTTTTGTGCAATGATAAATATTTATTAAAGAGCAATTTCTTGATGTTTTAGGTAATTTCACAGATGAGTTTAACCACACAGCAGAAAGTCAATAATATGCACATAATATTAATAAATTGTGCACCTTTTATACCGTGCTATTGGTATAATATGTACATAAACTGTAAATATATTTGGTATTATGTCCCCATATTTCCCTCAATTATGTACATAATATGCTAAATCTAGACGCTGAATGGAACAGTAGGTATAATAGGTGCATAATATTTGAATGTCTTGCGCACATTGTTCATTCTGAGCTATTTTAGAGACTGTAGGGTCTTGAATATATTCAATATTTACCTCCGAATTGTTCCATGCATATGCAAATAATATTAGCATGGGATAAACATGCTGTATATATGTGCCACTTAATCCCTGAATTAGGCCATGTATATTCAAATAATATACATAATTCACAGGTAAAAAATGAGAAAACACCATTAATATATTATCCACATTTATTCAGTATCTTTACATAACTCCTCACATTTAATCCAGATTCTGGGTTGTCAACTTTCCCTAACAATAAGTTTATTGTGGACTTCATGGTGAATTATGTTACAATTTGCTTATTAATGGTTGCTCCTTCAAATTTGATATTGATAACTAAATCCAAAGGTTAATCTGGTGTCCCACAGTCCAAAACTTGAATACAATGTGCATATAAAATTTTTATTAAAAGCAGTTTCATCAAATGTTTTATGGGGTGTCCTATGATAATAGGTTGATTCCCATGTTAATTTTTTTCCTATGCACATAATCAGAATGATAAATGATGTAAATTAATTGTCATTGTTTCTTTTAATCTGGTGAAAAAGACATTTAGGCTGATTCATATCGGGAGTCAATATTTAACACCACACTATCACAAACACTCCGTACTTATATGGTTGGAGTTATTATAATGATTTAAATAACATTTGATATGATTTTATGTAGGATGGACAAAAAGTAAACCACATTGAAAGTCAATCACCCGTGCTATTGAGCATAAAGCAAAGTAAGGGTATAAAAAAAAAACTTGATCAAAGACAGCTTTCCGACCATTTGCTATTGAAATAATTGTCACGATCTTGGAGTTCTACATAAACCCATTGAACTGAAATATTTCAATTGAGATATTCACTGCTTTATCCTTTGTTTAATATCTGTCGTCTCAGTCTCAACGTCATCAACTAGAAATGCGTGTTTGTTTATATTTTTGATACCATCGTCAATTTAATTTTTTTGCTTTGCTTAGGATAAAATTTTGGTATGCAAATTGTATACAATTTTTGGACTCTGAGAGTCCGGCTTAACCTTTGGATTTAGTTTACAATATCAAATTATAAATACCAACCATTAATGAGTAAAATAATACATAACTCACCACAAAGTCCCTCAATAAATTAGGGAAACTTGACAAAAATGGCAATTTATTTTGCTTCCCTGACCAATTTGAAAACCTTGTCAGGGTGTTCCTCAGACTCCTCTCCAAGTGTTTCCTGACCCATTTCGACAGGTCCTAGATTTTTATTCCAAGGGAAAACGCAACCTGAAAGGGAAAAGGATAATTAATGTGATATTGTTACACAACTAACAATAAGTAGAGCAAACTTGAGTGAAATTGAACTGAGAAATACTGAAATAAAACTTCATAGTAAGTTTATCAAGAGGGCATCCCCCAATAAAAGTGTGATTGGATAATGGTCAGTCAAGTGTCATAAGATTGTAATCACAAGTATGGCAATAAGTTACTTACTGCAAAATAAAAGACATAGTGATTAAATTCTCCCAAAAGCTAGGATTTTATCTAGTTCAATGACTACTGCAATTAATTTTCAACACCATGGCCACCAGTTTGCCATTATATTTGGCATGGAAATATAGAAATACATTGCCTTACCTTAACTTAGACGATGAAAATCAGTGAAAAAACAAAGTTCACATTTACTTAATACCTAGTATCTAAAACTAATTGAAACTCAAAGCAATATCACCCACCACAAAAAGATGCAATATCAACATCGTGCATATCTTTTCATAAGTTTCGGAAGTCGACGGATTAACTACCAAACATATCCCATTTGATTATGTGTGTTGGCTGGTTTCATGATAATAAAACCAATAAAACTCCAAAGAAACTCACCTTCCAAAGCAGGTAAATCGGTTAGATCTGTACTATTCCTCCTTGATGTGAAGTACGTGAATTAACCTTTCTTCCTTGAAAAGAAATGGCATGTGAAATATGTTTATCTTTTTTTTTCCACGGAAGGAGGATTTTTGGCGGTAGTGGCGATAGGAATAAATGTCGCATAATATTTTCATATTATGCAAATTATGAAATTCTTGTTGTAAGGATTTCAGTAATTGTATGCGTCACACTCAATTTGTTGCTCATCCGAATAAAGAGCACCAAGATTCCTCGCGCACATGAAGATGAATCCAAATACCCACGCTAAAGCTGAATGTGCAAATTAATAATATAGGTTACAAGATGGTAAATACGCCAACTGCAGACTTAAACTCTGGCGCATAGCATTATTAAGCATAGCATATTAGCGCGTAGCATGCTTAAGCAGATAATATTAGAATATTATTCACACTATTCCATCGGCATAATACGTGCATAAAATGTTCATAACTGTGAAAATTCTCATTGCATGATGTCTCCGTAAGACCTTCTTATGTGTGTAATATGCATGATCTAGAGATAGCGTAATATATACATAGCTGTAGCTTCAGCTTTTACTATAAAAACGATGTACTACATATTCATTTGTAGCAACATCATTATTCGAGAGCATAATATTTGCCGTCTACCGACATGAAACGTGTCTGCCGGAAGTATTCAGATCAACTACTGAAACTGGTGGTAGAGGAATTTGGGTTAGTTTTAAAATTTACTGGAATCTATGAAAAGCTATTTACTGCCATAGATTTCTTGTCGTGAAATAATGCACAATTAGGGCTCACTGAGAATATGCCAGATAATGTTGTAAGCTTTTTTGCTTACCATCTAAAATTTAAGCTACGCTAGGTAATGTTGGGCAGTTACGATACGTTGTGGCTATCGCACTAGTAGTAGGACCTCCGAGGTGAGAATCAAAAGGCATTAGACTATGGCTACTGCTACACAAAAACTATTTAAAGTACAAGTGTCATACAGTGACTCAGTAGTAATCACACAAGCAGTATAACCTCGGACATAATAAGCAAAAGGCATTAGAGCATTCCAAGCATTAGACAAATATTATTAACAATTCAAGTTCCACTGTGGTCATTCAAGGGCCATGTTGTGGCTATCACACTAGTACATAGTAGGACCTCCTAGGTGAGAATCAAAAGGCATTAGACTATGGCTACTGCTACACAAAAACTATTTAAAGTACAAGTGCCATACAGTGACTTTAAAGCAAGCAGCAGGGCTTCCAAAGTAAGAAGTTAAATACATTAAAGCATCTCAAGTGCTTGGCAAATACTATTAACAATTCAAGGGCCACTCAGTGGTAAACACACAAGCAGCATAACCTGAAGCTGAAATAGTACGCCAGTAGCTGCTTCCAGGCTGAGAATAGGCCACGAGCCATGAACACCATAGCTACCTTTGCCATAGCATTAGAAGTACCCATGGCGCGATGATCTTCGAAGCCTACACTACGATCCCTCAACCTGTCATAAGCCAAACCGGGCTTCAATGACATTTCGTCAAATAGAAGACAGCAATACCTGTCCTTCTCTTCCATTCCCTCAACAGCAGAAGAAAGAAAGTGGAAAATTTCTGTATTGATTCCAGGAAGAAAAGAGAAGTGGGAAAGAGTTTGGCATAAAGTTTTTCGACAAGGGAGAGGAGGTAAAGCCCGAAGTAAAGAGTAGCATTTTGGCCTTTTTTTGAAAATAGAGAGAGCAAAGACTTTCTCCTCATGGGACCATCTTCTTCCATTGGGTTTCCTTTTCCCTTCCCTCAGTATCATTTTCATTAACGTGACAGCAGATGGGGAAAAATTTATATCCAGGCCATGTAATAATCTGCTGCCCATGAGGTGGGGAATTGAACTCAAATCTGACTTAATATTGTCAGTAAATTTAGACAACTTCTTCCATTGTCTGCGCTGATTCTTCAATCTATTGTACATAACTTTCTTTCTTGGAGTCAAGTCAGAAACTCTTGTCATGCCAATATCTTGAATAATTGAGCGCCGAGCACCTTTCCTAACCAAAGAACATATCATGGTTGTAGTTAGAGACTCACTACAATCAGGCATGTCGCCAGAGAGAGGTGGTATGACAATGGAATGTGTTGCAAGGGAAGGCCTTTCCTCTTCTAGTGCAGGACTTAGGCAATGGGAACCAATGACAGTGTCATTGGCTCCACCATCAAAGGTACTAGGAGAGGCAGATACAGGGGTTAAATCTACAGATAATCGATGGGGGGCTGAGGTGCCAGGTGTAGAGGTAACAACCAAGAAAGATAGTGATCTTTCAAGGAGAGATGATGAGGGATGAGATGGCGAATGATTATGACATGAGGAAGAGGGTGAAAAGGGGTTAGCAGGAGATGAAGAAGACGATGAAAAGAGGGTCGGAGATGAGAAAGGAGGATGCAGGACAGGCACAGCATTCCAGTTCAGCTTCAAACAGGCATGAGTTTCGAAGCCCTCAACTCGGAAGTGTCTCTTACAGATGAAGCCCTTGCAGAAGAGCCGGCGTACATCCACCCCCTCCAGCTCCACATTGCCACAGAATGCCCTCCACAGCTCTGCCCTGAAAATTTTAGAGTTAAAATACATATTTATTTTATTCAATTTTATTCAATTCAAGCAGAATTATCGTTAACAGTGAAAGTATTCAGTTAATATAACATTTTCTGGAAACGGAATGTAATATTTTCTAGACGGAATGTACTCTAAAACCGATGTGAAAAGTTAACAAAAAGTTAATTGCATTGCTGTGCATATCAAGAGAGAAACATCACAAACAGCTAAGACTGTTTCACTTATATGCACTCTGAAACTTGAGTTAAACAGTAAACTAAAATATAATTACACTACTGTGTTTATCAAGAGAGATTCATCACAAGCAGCTGAGTGTTTCACTTAAAAATACTCTGAAACTTATGTGGAAACAGTAAACTAAATTTTAATTACAATACTGTGCATATCAAGAGAGCTATATCGCAAGGAGCTTAGAGCGTTTAACTTTAGTATACTTTGAAACTTATGTGAAAACAGTTGGTAAACTAAAATATAATTACAATACTGTGCATATCAAGAGAACTATATCACAAGCAGCTAAGAGCATTTCACTTTTATGCACTCTGAAACTTGAGTAAAACAGTAAACTAAAATATAATTATAATACTGTGCATATCATGAGAGCTATATCAAAAGCAGCTTTGAGCGTTTCACATCTTTTAACAGATTTAAAACTTATAAAGAATCACTGTAATTATAAATATGTATGTGAAAACAGTACACTAAAATATAATTACACTACTGTGCATATCAAGAGAGCTATATCACAATGTTTCACTTAATTACACTGAAACTTTAGTGAAAACCGTAAGAAAACTAAAATATAATTACAACACTGTGCATATATGAGAGCTATGTCACAAGCAGCTTATAGCGTTTCACATCTTTTAACAGATTTAAAACTTCCTCGTCACCGAATTACAAGGTAAAATGACTTAATGATGGTGAGAAAACAAGAAAATAGAGGAGTACCAGACACTAGCATTCACGGAAATTAAAGAGTATCAAGAAAATATGCACATGAGGAACTAAAGACTTCAAAGAAAGTCAACAGCTTCAACTTTGTAGACGAACAGAACGATGTCTTTTATAAAAACCGAGCATGAAAATATTCAAATTACAGTCAACTCTCGATTATCCATGCTAATGGATGCAGGACGAGGCACGGATAATCGAAAAACACGGATAACCAAAAAAACAGAAAATTTGGTCGTGATATTGACATTTCACTTTGTGGGATGGAAACTTTTTCACATTAAAGATTGCAGTGGTTACCGCAAGACAACTAATGAAATACTAAATATTACTATTATTTTGCAATATAATAATATCGTAAACATTTATAAATTTATAGCTTCTAATGCTTGAAACACAACATAATGGGTACAAACTTAGCTTGACCACATAGATAATAAAAAACTGACATCTTGCATATTTTCAGTGAATGTATGACATCGAAGTGATTATATAATACAAAACATTGTTATATTGTGAGCCTCTGAAAAATATGTGATATAATATATAGATTCGGCATTAGTAGGATTTAAAATATTTCGCTTTGCAATTGACTGCAGGTGTTACACCAAGAAAACAAGTGAATAACGAAATACTAATTTTCTGTATCAGGGTTCTTTCGGGGTTTGCACCGGGTAGTTAGGTCCATGGCGGCCGACGTTTCGATGCTCGAGTCGAGCATCGTCCTCAGGGCAGAGGTGAGTGCCTTGACTGGAAGTGGTCATCAATATATACCCTATGGGTAGGTAAGGTCCGAAATTTTGGCGGGAAAATTATGTATCATCCGGTGGTCTTGACTCTCCCATAATCTTGATGATAGGTTTCCACGTGTGACTCAGGTTGTAACCGGCGTCACGGTTAAAGTTTCGTTTTTCTCTCCGGATCTCGACGGCCTCCTTGATGAGCCGGTCCCAATAGCCAGATGAGCGGGCAATTATTTTTGTTTTCTCAAAATGGATGGCATGGTCCATCATGATGCTGTGCTCTGCAACAGCCGATTTTTCCGGTTGGCCCAATCTAAGGTGACGCTGGTGTTCCTTGATTCGCGTCTCCACCGTCCGACTTGTCTCACCCACGTACACTTCACCGCATTCACACGGAACGCGGTAAACTCCTGATGTCTTCAGGCCAATAGGGTCCTTTGCTCTGACTATGAGCTCCTTCAGTTTGGGTGGCGGTCGGTGAATGGTGTCTATGTTATGTCTGGACAAGTGAGTGGTGAGACAAGTCGGACAGTGGAGACGCGAATCAAGGAACACCAGCGTCACCTTAGATTGGGCCAACCGGAAAAATCGGCTGTTGCAGAGCACAGCATCATGATGGACCATGCCATCCATTTTGAGAAAACAAAAATAATTGCCCGCTCATCTGGCTATTGGGACCGGCTCATCAAGGAGGCCGTCGAGATCCGGAGAGAAAAACGAAACTTTAACCGTGACGCCGGTTACAACCTGAGTCACACGTGGAAACCTATCATCAAGATTATGGGAGAGTCAAGACCACCGGATGATACATAATTTTCCCGCCAAAATTTCGGACCTTACCTACCCATAGGGTATATATTGATGACCACTTCCAGTCAAGGCACTCACCTCTGCCCTGAGGACGATGCTCGACTCGAGCATCGAAACGTCGGCCGCCATGGACCTAACTACCCGGTGCAAACCCCGAAAGAACCCTGATATAAATCTTCGCCGGGAAAGCCTGAAATCATTCATCACTAATTTTCTGGTTTGTTTATTTCGAATATCATGAAATCTTCAACATTCATATATAAATTTTTTCTAATCTGATAAATAGTTTCTAATGCTTGAAACGAAAGATAGTGGGCACTTAACTTGACCATATAGATAATAGAAAAACAATAGCATATCTTCCGTATTTGATGCAAATGTAAAAATCATTATCGAAGTGTATATCAGAATAGAGCGCATTCTTTTATTGTGAATCTCGGAAATGACAAGTTATTTTTTGCTGTTTACTTGATTTCTTCATGTTTTCTTTTGTTGCAGTTCTTATTTTTCTGGCTGAGATTACGTCGCAATAATCGAAATAATTTTGTCGCATGTAATCCAGCAAAGGTTCAACACTGGCCAGAGCTGTACTATGTTTTATTTTATCAGTTGCAGTTTCTTCACTCTCGTCAATGTCAACACTGCATTCCTAGTTTCCTCCATTATCATCACTGTTTTGCATTACTGAGTTAACAATGTCGTCATCATCTATATACTGGTATCGAGGAGGGTTATTACGTAATTCATAAGGACGGCATTATGGGGTGAAATGGTGAGGGAAGAATGAAGGTATAGGGAAGGAGGGTGAGGGAGGTAGTGAGGTACTGTGAGGGAGGGTGAGGGAGGAAAGAGAGGTACTGGGTGGGAGGAAGGGAGGAATGGAGGTAAAGGGATGGAGGGTGATTGGAAGAAGAGAGGTAAGGGGAGGGAGAAGAGAGGTACAGGGAGGTATGGTGAGGGAGGAAGAGAGGTATGGGGAGGGTGGGTGATGAATAGAAGTATGGGGAGGGTGGAAGAGATGAATGGGGAGGGAGGGTGAGGGAGAAAAAGAGGTATTTGGAGGTAGAGTGAGGGAGGAATGGAGGTTTTACCTTTTTCTTACGAGGTTTTTCGCCGGCTGTATATCCAGACTACCGAGGTTTTTTAAACTTTCTGCCACTAAAACGTTGTTTTTTAGAAAAGTATTTGTTGTATCACAATAAAACAAAAAGTGCTTTATAGAGACAATGTCTCCAAAAAGAAAGGGTTAGAGTGAGGGAAAATATTCTTGATAAAGAAGGGGGAAGAGATAGGTGGAGGATGGGAGGGGGAGGTAGGGGTAATTGAGAGATATGAAGAAGTGAGATGGAGGGAGAGAGATAGAGGCTCAAGGTACTGCTGAGGGTTGATGATAAAACCTAGTACGTACGGCAGAATTTTTTATATTTCTGATACGAAAACATGAGTGCACCTTGCATACGGAAAATTACTGTAGTTCAAAAACTTAAATAGCAACTTTGGCAAAAAACCCCATATTTATGAGAAGTCATGGAAATTTCGTATATACCTGCACATTTTCCTTCGAGCTGAATATTATCATAGTGATGTACCAGTGATGATAGTCTGCCAGATATGCATTTCATATATTGACAATTGTGTGATAGATCATGAAAAAGAGGTCTACTTACAGCCCAACTTCATATTCCGGGCACCAAAGTCGTGTTTCTTAGAAATATACTGATGAAAAATGACTCGTCCTTTGAACGACACAATCACCTCGTTCCAAAATAACTTTGTTGCCAAAAAATAATTTGTCAAAAGCGAGGAGACTATTCTCTATCGTGAGTGGTGCTTGCTCTAATCTATACGATGGTCCGGTGAGCGCATGCACTCTTTGCTTGAAATTCCGCAACAGTAAATACCAGGAGGGCTCAACATCCATGTCACTGTCTCCATCACAACTGCTCTCTGTCAGAATTTCTATACCTTCCTCTTCTCCAGAAGTTTACTTCCAGAAGCCATATTGCTAGAACTACGATATTACTAATAATATTGTCTCAAAAACACTCATGCCACAGCACTCAACACTCTTGAACAATCAGTTTCAGGAGAGACTGTCTCACCGAGCCAGTCCACGATGATATGAAAATGTTAGTCACAACAGTTTTGCAGACTGAAAGGACTTCGAAGTGAATGTATGCAGAAAGGCTTGCAGCCAATCAAAGATATCATTCAGCATCCTA
This sequence comes from Pyrrhosoma nymphula, assembly GCA_963573305.1. NCBI lineage: Eukaryota > Metazoa > Arthropoda > Insecta > Odonata > Coenagrionidae > Pyrrhosoma > Pyrrhosoma nymphula. The sequence continues at coordinate 91,273,674 of OY754332.1, read as the reverse complement.
TTATCTTGATTTGTGCTCACGTAAAGATTCCCTTTCCTGCTTACCAGCGAGGTAAGCAAATTCGAACAAAGAGGATGAGTCATTCAGCGGACAGATGGTCCAGCGGAACCTATTACAAACGCATATGGCGATAAGGAAAAAACCTCTCATGAAAGTAAGATGCTCCTATCGTTGAGTGCTATCTGAGAAGATAAGGATATAATTGGGCTGTATATCCTTCTCTGTCATGGCCAAAGGATGAAGTTTCGAAAGTTTCATTAGGCGAAATATGGTCGAACAAAATCTCATTATCTTGACATAACCAAGAAAAAATTCTCATGATAGGAGGACCTTCTATGTTCTGAATGCTTCTCTTATAGAAATATGCATCTTTGTGCGGTCTATAACTTCATTTGTACTGAGGAAAGTATTTGGTTCCCTCCTCATACAAACGGCAAGCAAACCTTGTTGACGGGAGTTGGATTCTTCATGTGATATTACGTCAAACAACATATAATACCGTGAGATATCCACAGAAAAAAATTCAGATGGAAGAAAGATATATTCTTTGTCGAATACCCCTACAAAAATATGACTTTCTATCATTTGACAGTCCCAGGGGCCTTGAGAGTGAAAGGAGAACGTAGTGTGCCATATGAACACGCTCTGCAGTCTAGGGATATTTTTTTTGTGCCGGAGAGTCACGCTCGGCTGATAAAGGTGAAGGAGGGAGGGTGAGGGAGGAGGAGATGTATGGGGAGGGAGGGTGAGGGAGGAAGAGAGGTATTTGGAGGAAGGGTGAGGGATGAATGGAGGTATAGGGAGGGTGGGTGAGGGAGGAAGAGAGGTATAAGGAGGGAGGGTTGATGGAGAAAGAGAGGTACTGAGGGGGAGGGAGGAGGAGAGGTATGGGCTGGGAGGGTGAAGGAGGAATAGAGGTATAGAGAGGAATGGTGAGTGAGGAATTGAGGTATAGGGAGGGAGGAAGAGAGGTACTGGGAGGGAGGGTGAGGGAAGAAGAGAGGTACTGGGAGGGTGGGTGAGGAAGAGAGGTATGGGGAGGGAGGAAGAGTTGTATGGTGAGGGAGGAAATCAGGTATTTGGAGGTATGGTGAGGGAGGAATTGAGGTATAGGGAGGTAGGGTGAGGGATGAATGGAGGTACTGGGAGGTAGGGTGAGGGAGGAAGAGAGGTATTTGGAGGTAGGGTGAGGGAGGAATGGAGGTTTAAGGAGGGAGGGTGAGGGAGGAGGAGAGGTACTGGGAGGTTGGGTGAGGGAGGAAGAGAGGTAGTGTGAGGGAGGGAGAGGCTGATTTCCTGATGAGGGGGATGGGCAGGAAAGTATTTTGGCATTATGATATGGGGAGTGAGAGGGAGAGATTAGTTGAGGTTGAAAGGAGGAGTTATGATAGTCCTCTCATAATAAAAGAAATATTTATGATGATGACATATTGTGTCAGTTTCGGTAAACGATTCGGGGAGAGTGCATTTACTTTTTTTTATTTTGTGCTCATTAAAAACCTTTCCGAAAAAGCTATTTTACGGTTTTAGATTGTGAGAAAAATTAATGCTCTGTAGTCCGATGACAAATGTTAGCCAATATGCTTTATAAAAATATATTACAGTAGATTCCGGTTAATTGGGACACATCGGGACCGGTGTACTTTGTCCCAATTAAGCGGCAGTCCCGTTTATCCGAAGTATCCTGTAAATATGTTTAAATAAGCATTGAAATGAAAGTCAGAAAGCTAAATGACAATTGAAATGCAAAATGTTTAATTTCATAGTATATAAACAATAAATTAATAAGAAAACATACATTATAAACATTTTTGGAAACCTTGTGTCATAAAAAAATCTCTTGGCATCGATCTACTTCGGATAAATTCCCTTTACGAAATCCTGCAAAAGAAGGATTTGTGATTAGATATAGAATTAACGATGGAATATTAGAAAAGAATAGTTGATGATCTAAAGCTTCATTTGCTTAGAAACCAGGGAGTATTTATTTAATGTGTAGCTCCTAGTTGAAGGAATTAGTCCAGGGTGTTCTTCTTCATTATCTTCACTCTCGTCGCGCATAAAAGGTCGGCACAGGCATCTGAGGACGATATTGGACTTCCTTCGTTGCCCTCTTGCATGAAGTAGCGTCACAACCCATCAATAAATTTCCTGGCATCTGCAGAAGTAACTCGGCTACACTGAGATACGTCTTCATCTCCATCAGTCTCCTCGTCTTCAATCAAACCTTGTTGTCTCGCTAGTATAGTTTCCACTATATCATTTTTGCTGCTATCATTGTTGTCATAACAGTCCATATTGGAGTCGATCCTTTCAAACTCCTTAAAGTTCTTTACTTGACGCAGCTTGGAAGCAGATTCATTTTTACTTTCACATTCAAGTTCTTCCGATATTTCTGCACTTGAGTGCTTAAAACCTCAATGAATGAAACAATTTCTAATCGTTTTACTGGTGACTTCTCGCCTGCTATCTGCCAAAAACGTTACTAATTGCAGGACGTTCACCTTTGAGCTCACTTCCTTGGCAGTTGAAGACGATGTCAGAAGATTATCTTCCATTGATGCTAGAATTGATTGATCAATGAATTTTGCGCGGTATATTGTTTTCAAATTTTTGATGATCCCATGGCTATTGGTTGGATAAGAGATGTTGTGTTGGCTGGTAAAAATTCCAGACAGAAAAATTCCATGTTTTTTAAGTCGTTGGAGCAATTAGGGTGTGCCGGACAATTATCCAGCATACGAATCACTTTCCTTGATTTCCGCGCTAGTTCCTTATCCCAACTGCTTAACTAATGACTGAAGAGGCCTGCAATCATCCACGCATTTTTATTGGCGTAATATTCCACCGGTAAGCTGTTCATTCAAAACTTCTTAAAGCAGCGAGGGTTAGTACTTTTTCCAATCACCAAAAGTTTCTTTTTATCACTTCCCGACATGTTTGAGCATCACCAAACAGTAATCCGTTCCATCGCTTCTTTAGACCCACTTAAGGTAAAGATGAGATTTTGGTTCCGATATGTCTATTGAAAGTGGGTGAAAATCGTGTTAACGCTGGCGAGACGAAAGCTCACCTTTACCCCACTCAGTTCCACATAACTGTTGCAAAGAAAGCTATTAGGTGGCTCGGTAACACAGGCCGGTTTCATCGGCGTTGTACACATCATCTGCACAGAATTCCTGAAGTAGGGTGTGTAGCCTCTTACATCTCCATTCCTCTGCACTTACAAAATCAGCCGTATGTTTTTCTCCGTGAGCATTTTTGAATTTTATTTCGTTTCTACTCTTCCGTCTAGATAGCCAACCATCTCTTGACTTGAAACCAGTATGGCCAAGCTTCAAAGCCAATTCCTCCGACTTATTTTTTACATAGGTCCACTGAAACTAACTCCTCGTCCACTAAGAATGGAAAACCATTAATTAAAAGCGTCCTCGACATCAGGATCCTTACCTTGGCGTTGGCGTTTTTGGGTAGCACCTTGTTTCCTTTTACTGCTCCAATCTTCTCTAAGTTTATCCTGCTGCTGTATTAATCGGGCTATCGTTGATTTTGGCACTCTTGTTATCTCTGCCAAACCAAGAAGACTGGTTTGAGGTAGATGGTCCTTAATTCGGTCCAGTATTGTAATTTTTGCCGCCAGTGAAAAATCCTTACGCTGTGTGTTAACCTGAATAAGGAACTTTTTCGGGAGAAATTTCGGGAAATTAGGAGGAATCACCTCCACCCTTCTTTCCTCAAAACATTTTATCTTATGACAGATCGCCTACAGCCTAACCTTCACCTTAATGGTATAATACGCTAATAAAGCCAAGTTGTCTACCTACACAGTATGCACCTCCGTGACCACAAATTCTAAATCCACTTATAACTGGACTACCTTAGAACGAAGGTGAGTGTACAAACAGTGAAGCATTAATTGAAAGCGCTTTCATGACTGACTTCGTTTAGCGACGGTAAATGAGAAAGTAAAGGTTGCAATAGATTTCCACATTGGAGATTGGTTCAAATGCATAGGGAAAATGTACCAAATGATTTACAAGAGCTTAAAAATTTGTATTTCTTCAAGGGAGTAGGAGGCAAATACAGCCGATGCATGGCCCGATTAAGCGGCTTCCTGTCCCAATTAACCGGAGAAAACTCAAAGACTTTCTTCAATTGGGTTCTGTTCTTGATGATTTGTCCCGAATAAGCGGCTGTCCCAAATAACCGGTGTCCTAATTAACCGGAATCTACTGTATATGATTTTAAATCTAGAGCTGACAAAGAACCTTCAGCATTTTAAGGAGGTTTGAGAAAGCTGATATATATCGTTGCCTTGAGCACCAAAGTGTTATGCATTAGTATGAATTTTTGTACATTCCATGTGGTATATCAGCCAACAGAAGAAGTCACAAGCAAAGATATCATAATCTTCCATGAAACCGTCAGTGTACGGCACGCAAACATTTAAATCACGCTCTACCATTTTATAGGTTATCTGTGCTGATATGTACAGCTTAATTTAATTACTAGAGTAAAGGGATTGTCTCTGATAGGAGTTTTATTTTCATGTGTCATCAAATATATTAAAGGTAATTACATATTAATAATATTAAAAATAAAGTGAAATGTATGTGGATCATTCCACGCCACTTCGGACAGGAGTTGACCCTTGACCTCTCAGATTTTTGATGAAAATTGGTGGAACTGTTTGCCTCACCAAATGGGAAATACAGTTTCAAGCGTTCTGCAAAGATGGAAAAACAGATGAATAAGGGACATTTTTCAAAATGGCTGTTTTTGTTTTCACGAAATTTTCATTATCATATATCACGGGGAAGAAACTAGGTAAAGAAGCACTTGATAGCTCATTTCCAAATAAAATTCTTCGAAAAATCTCAAATTGCCTTTATAATAGTGATAAAATGATTATTTGTTTAAATATATCAATGTTAAACAATTCAAAGTTTTTAAACGTAAACTTTTGAAGGTTTTCGCATTTAATTGTTCTCATTTGTTTTAACTATCGTACCTTGTAATATTATAAATATTATGTAAACATTTTGAGAGGTTGTTTTTCCATTTAAGAGAGGAAAAAATGTTTTAATTTTCCCCTGCAATGCTCATTTGATGTAAACTTATGAACATAACTCCACATATGCCTAGTTTTTATCAATTATCTGTTGAAATAATATTTCCGCGAGACTGACCAATGGCAGATGAACTTAGATAAAAAAATATATGGTGAAAATTTGACCCCAAGAACTTCTTAAGGCATGTTTTTAGCATAAAAGAGAACAATGTTTTCCTGTGGAAAAAGATCTCGTTACCGATTACTTCAAGTTATACAGACTTAAACAAATTGAATTTACATATTTATCTACATTGTCATAATTACGTGTCACAAATGAGGAATAAAAAGTCATGTATCCAAAGCTTTGCTGACGGCATTAAATTTAAATCTTTCATTATTAATTTTACCTTAAATGCAAAAGTTCATTACTTTGTTGTGGACACCGCTTCTAATTTCTGCCCATGGATCATACAAGTAGCCTGAAATATTAGGGAAGACATTTAGCCAATAGAAGAAAGTTTATCCCACGTGATTATATGGCATTGTTAATAGATCTCTATCTCATCTGAATTCTAGCTGGTTCCTCGGCATGCCTTCTAAGGGGATGGGTTTTAGTTGTTTCAAGCTTCAGAGGGCTTACTTCCTTTACTTCTACTGGACGACTGTAGCAGACAAATGGGTGTACTCTAGCTTGCCTTTTGTTCCAATGCACTCCTTGCATGCTCTCCTGAAGAAAAATGTTATAGTTTTCTGAGAAGTCAGCTACAACTATCGTTTCCCCCATTGCTAAGTTTTCTCTGTTATGTTAAAAAAATTCAGTCTACTGTTTTGCCACGTAATTATGTCTCACCAAATTCAGGATATCCTCCACGAATAAGTCATTAAAATCATTTGAGGTCTTGCTAACCGTTCCCAGTCCGCATGTGTCTACTTGCACCCATTGCTGGTAAGAACGTCTTCTTTGAAATTTGAATCAAGCATACTCTCTAACATTCTCCTCAACTTCGTTATGGGTGGGCATTTTCTGCAACTACCAAAATAACATATCTCCCCAGTAATCTCACATACAGCAATCAGTAGACAATCTCTGCTAGAGTTAAAACAGGGTTCCCACAAGCCTGGAAAGTCTGGGGAAATACAATTGGTCATGGAGAGTCCTGAAAATTTTTGGCCGGTCGTGGAAAAATTGAAAGTGTTCTCGTGTCGTCTGCCAGCCAAGGGGATGATCCCCACTCACTCGTCGTTCTTACCTTCCATGCACTCGCATCCACCTCCACTGCTCACGGCGGTGGGCTACAGTCCAGCCGCCGAGAGTTGTCCCATGACAGGCAGAAGGGCTGAGTTAGGGGTGGGGGCAAGGTTGCCACGTCGTAAAGGGAAATGCCCACGGCCAGGGGTAAACAAAGGCTCCTAGGAAGAAACCAAGAAAGGGTACGGGAGGGCAAGGCAGAAGGAAGGAAATTTCGTTTATTTCGTATTATCTGCTACTATTAACTCCGAAAATACATTTTTCCGTTGAACCACTGGGTGAAGTGCAAGACCAAAATACACTGACATTTTAAATGCCACATTAGTACGGAAATACACATTAAAATGGCAGTGATAGGGAGGGATTCGGAGAACTCAGTGCCCGTTTTTCCTGGCAATTTCGTCAATTTCATAAATTGGGAAGCGAGGTTGGTGATGCTTATAGACAACCTCAGCAATTCCATCTAATTCATTCCGGGCTCTAACTGCGCATTTTATTTTTGTAGCCAGCCCAAAATCTCTTTTTTTTAGCCACTTACACGTCAGTGTTTTATGTAGCCTGATGGTGTGGTATGGGCGTTGTCCATCACAATGCATCTATTTGGTTTTATGTTGGGCAGCAGCTGATTGACAAACCAAGTCTTAAATGTTTCACTCGTCATCTCCTGATGGTAATCGCCTGAATTCTTGCTCACCTTGAATAAATGGGTTGCATAGGCACTAAACCTTCGGATGTCCCCCCTTGAAGAAGAATTAACCGGAACCCCTTGCCAACGGGTGCCGGCATTGTGCCTTTCGCGGTTTCGTCGTTCAAATCACACTTTTAGCATGGCCTGAATTGAACCAAGTTTCATCTAGCCACACTATGTTACTAAAATTCACACCACTGATGTCCCTTAAAAATTTCCCCCTCCAGGCTACTATGTCTCCTTTTTCCATTAGAATCAGCCGGTTTCCGGAGAATTTCTTCCATTTGAAGCCAATTTTCCACAGTACAATTCGCAGGCTTGTCCTTCCACCCTGAAAAAGGTCCGCTTCTTTTAAGGGAGACAGAAGTTTTCCGATCGACGGATACTCCCTCCTCTCATAATAACTATATACATACATGCCATCGTCGAAATTGTCCACAGACGTTTTTTCACTTCTTCTTGGCCTTATTTTGGCGTGTGTTCTCAAAACAGCATTCGGTTCATTTTCACCGTCGTTGTCTCCATATTTTTCTTTTAAAATCCTCCCAACTGATTTCCTGCTGATCCCACATGCTTGTGCAGTTCTCTCCATTACCTTTGCCAAAGGAACAATGAGGCTGCCATGGAGCTTCTTCTTCTCGAAGAACTCATGAATATTCACTATCAATTCACGAGTTTGTGAGCGCAATGTCACACCCTTACCACTTTTCTTCCCGCTCATCCTTGTACACGAGGCAAGGCAGAAAATACCCAGGTAAACAATATCTCTCAGGATGATTACTCCAAAAGGCTCCAGGAAGATGTCGCAAAGCACGGTAGGAAAAAACTTGGTTGAAAAGCACTCGACACTACACAGAGGAACTAGGCAATGGCTCACGAAAGCTTCAAAACAAAATGCACGCCAAAGAATTTGAAGAAGTATTTAAAGGAAAGGGTACTTCTGGTGATTCATTTCCAAGTGACAACGTCGCAAGACAGGGCAGGGGTGTGGGGTGCAAACAGGGGCTAGAGATTGGCTGTGCTAATCATGCAAGCGCCAGGATTTTCCTCCCCCCCTAACTTTCTCTTTTTCTGTCATGGGACAACTCTCGGCGGCCGGACTGTAGGGTGGAGGTGGAGGAGAGGTGCGCTCACCAACAAGTGTGGTAGTGGCGGTAAAGGGCGTGCGAGGACCGAAGCACAGTGGTCTAAAATTGCTAATGATGGACAAAACTCCAATTATTGAACAATATTAATGAAATTTCTTATTAAAGTTTTTTTGGAGGTCGCTGAACCCAAATATGACATTTTTCACTAAAAACAAAATGGCGGCCCCAAAACGGTGGTCGTACTCAGAAAAACATTAATTAACAACAAGAAATATTATACTTTTTAACAAAAATCTGTTTAAATATTTTCAGTGTCTAATCATCATCAACTGGTATTCTGCCTACTGGCAGGTCCCAAACACCAAAGCTGTCTCCAATTCGTCCTGTCCCAGGCCTCTTCTTTGGTATTCTTGTAACTTATTTTTATCTTCACTTTTTCATTTTCAGCCTTCTTCTTCCTCTTCTCTTTTCTCCCTCCACTGTTCCCTCGACTGCTGTATTTAAAATTTCCATCCCTCTTAAAATATGTCCCATCCAGTTTCCCTTTCTCTTCTGTAATGTTTTCAGTAGTATTCTTTCCTCCCTAACTCTTCCCAGCCCCTAATCATTTCTTACTCTATCCACCCATTCCACTCTCTCTAGCCTCCTCCACACCCACATCTCAAAAGCATTGATCTTATCCTTCTCTCTTCTTCCCACTGTCTAATATATGTACTCACATAAATAATATTATAGGTTCACATGCTGAATGGAGTGGAATTAACTTCTTCTCCAAATCTTTGATGTCGTTGATGATTTCGAGTGTAGTTGCAGTATTTTCATAGTGATATTGAATCTTTTTTGGTCGACTAAAACAAGGAGATGAGGGTCGAGGATTCTTCCATACAATTTTCTGCGAGCAAAGTAGAGAGAATTTCTTCTTGATATACATAGCATGATTCTGTAAGCCGTATGATTCAACAATGATTGCAGTTGAACTTCGGCAATCTCACCTCTAATTTTAATGCTCGTTTTATCGGGATAGCGTCTAGCTGTAGCTAATAAAACTATAAGGTATGCAGGATACATTTCGTGATTCAATGGTCATGCTGTATTTCACATTTGTTTGTATAAATCTGGTCGACCACTCCTTTTTACTTCTTCACATTCAGTAGATTAATCATCGCTATTAGAAGACAGAGTCGCAAGTGTAATCTTTATTAAAATTCAGCCATGAATGAAACTTGGAAAGAAAAAGCTTTCTGTTTGTCAAGCTTGTTGTCACCTTTGGTGTAAATCGCTCTTCAATCTTATAATAAATTTCTTGCACTCTGGAAGTATGAAAGGACATTTTTTTTTTACAAATGATCTGCAACTTTTTGATATGCTGCAAGCGCTTCAGAGGTTAATCTGGTTTTAATAAAATGAAATTTTCCTTTCATGATAGGGACAGTGAACCCATAATATTACTCTTCTGAAACAAAATTAAGAAACATTTACGAAATAATGTGAGTTAACGAAATGATACTTTAACACATGCATTAATGTGCACACAATAAAATAGAATAGAATCAATTATTATACATTTACGTGCTACCCCGAGATCCACCTCACGGTGAATAGCGTGGAGTGCAGGCTGCCACTCACCCATGAGACTAAAACCATTCGTAAAAACTAAAATAGCACTTAAAGGCTGCTAATTTTTATATCCCCACACAGAGAAAGCTTTTTCTTTAACATAGTGTAATAAATTATGAAGGACAATTTAAGATTTTTCAATAAATTTTCTTCAAATTTTATGGCATTTTCGTATTGAAAATAAGTGGCTATTGCTATTAAAATTCATAAAATTGCACAAATAAAAGGAGTTAATACATAGTATTTTTCTTACCACAAGAAGGATTATCCATTTTGTAGAATCAAAATCAGTTGATTTGATTCAATTTGGTGACCTTTTGAAGTATAAGCTCGATGTATTAAACATGGTGGAATCCTTTTTTTTAATGACTGTAAATCTTGTTTTGAATTTATGCAATAAATATTTTAGTTTCAATTATACATTTTTTCTATTGATTTAAGCCGTTGATCATATTAAACCATTTGTCAAAAGTCATGGAAATTTTTAAACTTCGGTCTGAAAAGTCATAGAAAATGCCAAGAGAAAATTTGTGGGAACCCTGTAAAAACTGTTTCTCCATTTTCGCCCTTGAGTTGGCCAAGCTTAGCACCTTTGAACATGAGTTTTGTGTTTTGATGAATAAGGCACACGCAAGCATGTGCATATTTGAAGCTCCAGCAAGGACACACTCCATAGGTATCACTGAGCAAACTTAGGAAAATAAATATCTTCTTTTGGAAATATGTATCTCTGTGAAAAGGGTGAATGTCTCCTTCAGGTTTCCCAAAACTAATCCCTTTCTTCAATAAACTCTGGCATCCTTCTTTTACGCTCCTGCGCTACACTCTGGATCAGATGCTCTTTCCTCTGATCCTATCCCACCAGATTGATGATGAAGTCATGAAGGCCTAAGTAAGAAGTGCTTATTTCCCTTTATCGCTCCCCTATCGGAGATTTCCGTGCATTCATTACCAAACTTGACCAACTTATTGGTTCCTTGTATGCAAATAGTCGAATACTTGTGGTGAATGGGGATCTCAATTGTGATCTCCTTGTGGACTCTACTCAAAGAACTGAGTTACTGAATCTGTTCAATACTTATGGTATGAAATGTCTGAATAACAATCCTACCAGAGTTACTCCGTCATCTGCCACCATAATTGACTATGTTGTGACTAATTTCGATTAAGACAAGACTGTATCCACTGTCTATAACCTAGGAATATCCGATCATAGCATTGTTAAAACGTGTATTGATCTCAATATAACAAGGGATTGTCATAAAGGAAAAACTAACAATGAGCAATCATTTTCAGATGCAAATATTCATCATTTTTGGATCTTACTTAGTAGCTAGAACTGGGATAATGTATATAACTCTAAAACAGTTGATGAAGGTTTCAATTATTTTTATATAACATTTAGACACTATTGTGACGTGTGTTTTCCTATAGTAAATCGGAAATCACCCCAAAAAAAAAGTAAGCCATGGTTAACTGATGAAATTCGTTACTATTCAAATATACTTAAAAATCAAGCTATCTCTCTCAAATTATCTAGTACTGATGAACTAAAGACCATTCATAAAAAATTCCAAAAGTACTACCGTAAGTTGATCTCTAATGCTAAAAGAACATGTAATGATAATAAATTATTCAAGTCCACTAATAAATCTAAGGCAGGTTGGGAAATTATTGACAATTCTAGAGGGAAAAAAGTCTCAATTAGTTCTCCCGAAACATAGTAACTCTAATTATAAAAATAAAACTGCTATCATTTATTCGTCACTAGTGAATGAATTTCATAGGCATTATATAACCTCTTCTGGCTCAACTGCCTCACAAGCTAATGTCACCCTCATCATTATTTTTCAAGCCCTACTCTGAAGCTGATCTAAAAAATATTATTTCAAAGCCCAGAAGCAAATACAGGAAGAAGCAGCTTTAGATGAAATTCCTGGTAAAGTTGTCTATCATTGTTTTGACGTTATAAAATCTCCACTCTTATACTTAATAAATGAATCTCTGATGCAGGGGATTTTCCCTTCCCCATTAACCCCTCCAGCATGTGCGACGCAGCATAAGCGTCCACTCAATTCCATGTCTCCAGCGTGACTTTAATCGGAGGTATTTAAATCCCCCAGGGTGCCTTTTTTTCGCAAGCAGCGAAGAATTTGTGCAGACATTAGCCTAAATATTTTTAGCATTGTAATCGCTATTTTTAAAAATTCAAAAAAATTATATTATATTTAAAATTGTTTATACTGTATCATTACAAATTTATACTTACATTTTTTCATGCCATTTATTTTTTTCTGCTCCCCATATCCGATGTTTAGTAGTTGATCTGAGTATGGTATCGCTCAAAACAGGGGTCTAGGCAGAGAGATGGTGTCCCTAGGTAGTTTTTACATCTGTACCTTGTTTCTTTTCTCTTTCCGTATTTCGTACACACCACACACCTTCTTCTTCCAACTTTAAAAGTATCTGTTTTAGGATTTTCTTGAATGAAATGCTGACCTGTCAATCGCGTGCATTCAGTGTCGGTATCTGAGGGCCGTCCTTTGCGCTTATCTAAATTCTGCCCACGGTACTTGCCTATGATCTTGTTCACTAAGTCTATTCTGAACGATAGATGATCTTTCTTGTTTCCAGCCTTGCGGTAAAGAATGTAAGCATTCAACACAGCTGTATTACTAAGTGATTGAATAATTTTTTATACCACACTTTTGTCCTTTTCCTTTCTAGCAAGAACGATTCTAAAAGTTGATCTTTCAAGTCTACACCACCCATATATTTATTATAATCCATTACACAAGTAGGCTTATTTACCAATTCTAACCCACCCTTTCGACTTACGGGTTGCATATCGTCTGAATGTTTAGTTGTCAGCATTGAGACATCGCGCTTATCTTTCCACTTCAACGCCACTAATTTACCACACTTTGCACTAATCACTTCTCCTTTCTTCAGTTTCTTTTTTAGATTTATCGGTATACCTTTGCATGTGATTCTAACTGTCCCAACAGCATCTGTTGTCCTCTGAACCAATCTCTGGAAAAGATCGGGACAACTATAATAATTGTCCATGTATACACATCTTCCCGAATCTAATAGTTTTTCACAGCCTAATTTTGTTCCTGAGCCACTGTAAATTATAAAATTCCACAAATATCCTGCGGAATCACAAAGTTCAAACATTTTTATTCCAAACCGGGAAGCTTTCATGGGAATATGCTGTTTCCATGAAAGCCTACCTTTCCACAACAACAAAGATTCGTTGACACTGACTTCTTTACCTGGCATATATACTTTCTGGAATTTATTGTTCAAATATTCACTTATTGGTAGAATTTTATACAATTTCGGTTCTCTTTCCGCAATTTCCTTTTCGGTGTTATCTACAAAATGTAGAAATTTGGTCAGCTACGAAAACCTTTCTTCGCTCATTGCATGGGGAAAAAAGGTGTTTCTAAGATGTGTTTCCTACTAAAGTACATTCTGAGACTTGGTTTCTGAATTATCCCCATCAACATAAGCAAACTTAGGTACACTCTAAATTCTTTCGGAGTTGTGGGAACCCACTTTTGAAAGTGCGATTTTTTTTTGCATCAAGATTTTTTCTTTCTCGTGAGCAAGAAACTTTTCCGTGTAACGGTTTGTTTCAGTTACTATGATCGTAATTAGATCATCGTCAAAAAACAACTCGAAATATTCTAGGGGATCATCGGCATACTGAACTTGCACTATTTGTTTCCCAACTAAATCACACGGAAAAGGAAGAGGAGGATTAGCACTGTCGATTTCTTCCCAAGTATTCTCTTGATTATTCACAGAAAATTGAGAAGGTTCTTCCACTTCCTCTTCTGAACTGGATCTCAAAGTGTATCCACTAGAATCCTCAGAAATTGTATCTGTCAGCATCAACACGCAATCATAAGCTCTCTGAGAGTAATACATCAGAGCGTGAGTGGAAAGATCTGTTGACAATCAGGCACAAGAGGCCGGGCCGCGAGTAAGCAATTTCTTTACCAGGCATGAGTCAGGAAAAAAAAATAAAAAATACAAACTCATATATACAGGCAACAAAGAAGCACAAAAAGAAAGCAGGCACCTTAAGCTCACATATGTACTCACTGGAAGTATATATATCAGAGCATAGGCGATAAGAATTCTTAATTAAAAGTGTGGACGCAAACTGTGCATCGCACACGCTTGAGGCATGGATTTAAGCGGACGCAACTGCTGCGTTGCACACGCTGGGGGATTTAATACATCCATTTAAAGTCACGCTTGAGGGGTTAAAGGAATCTAAAGTAGTGCCCATGTATAAAAACAGTGGCTGCGCTAATGATTTGAATAATTATAGACCAATAGCCATACAAAATACATATGCTAAACTATTTGAAAAGGTTATGTATCTTCAAATGGAGTCCTATTTGGAAATAAATAATTTACTTTCCAATTCACAACATGGGTTTAGATCTGATAAATCTACTATGACCACCATGTTTCAGGCAATTAATGGCATACTTGGCTCATTAGATGCTAAAAATGAAACTCTTGGGTTGTTTTTTGACCTATCTAAAGCCTTTGACCATGTTAACCATGATAGACTGCTGATTAAAATGGAAAGGATGGGAATAAGAGTAGTACTGTTTGTCGATGGGTTAAAATTTTTATCCAATGCCTGCCATTTTTCTCGAGGTGTTCCTCAGGGCTCAACCCTGGGGCCACTTCTCTTTTTGATATATGTCAATGACCCCCTAATTATTTACTGAACTTTGAAGAAATAATGCCTGTCCTGTACGCTGACGACACTAATGTTATGCCCTCTTCGCAATCTCGTCTTAGCCTTGTGGAAAAATCAAGGTCTGTTACTATAGAAATTAATAAATGGTGTATTGATAATTATTTAAACTTAAATGTTAACAATAGTAAGATTGTGTACTTTTCTCCCAACAAAAATGTGATAGACAGTCTGCTTGTAAAAATTAATGGTCAATCAATTGAACAAGTCTCAGAATGTAAATTTTTAGGCATCTTCTTGAGTGTGAATGTTTCTTGGGATAAGCATGTAAAAGTCCTGAAAAGTAAGCTTTCTACCTGCTATCTGTTAAGACACCTGTGTGAGACTACAAGCAAAAAAGTACTATTAAACTTACTATGGGGAAATGTATTCAACTAACTAAAGCAGTAAAGATAGGGCCTAAGGAAATGGGTTTTAGGTTACATAATAATATGCCCAAAAGTATTAAAGATATTAAGGGAAATACAGTCTTAAAAAAAAAATTTTTTTAAATACCTTTTAAATAACATGTTTTATTCCATAGATGAATATCTAAATGTAACTTCTGCTGATTGATTCCATTACAATACTTCTGTGTAAAACTATTGTTACTGTGATACTATTGTGCTCAATTTATGTGAATTTTTAAACTGACGTGCCTTATACTATGTATTCCTTGTAAAACATGGTCTTTGGGCAAATAAAAATATTATTATTATTAAGTTATCTGATGCCTGGTTTTGATGCACGGAAGGAGTGGATGTTTTCTTTTCTTCCTCATCAGGGCCATTCTCTTTCGATAAAGTTTCTTTCACATTCACTTCATCATAGACTGCCTTCCTAGAAGCTATGCTCAGCTTTTCACCCTGTTTTATCCTAGGAATACTTTAATTTGTACACTTCTCGTGAAGTTCAAAAGAAATAGTTTTCAGCTGTTTTTGGACGGATGCTTTATGAATCGTGAAAGGCTTGGAGCATTTAGTTAGCTGAACCAGATATCTTAATAGGTTCTCAGTTTTGTGTTCTTGGCACAAAGCACTCTCTTTAAATCCATTTCTCAGTCGTAGTAAGTGCAAGCCCCAGCGTGAAAACTCCCTCCTCATTTTTAAAACGACGGAGTTTGAACACAGTGTTTTTAAAACTTTTCCTAGTGAGCCTTCATTGCAACCCATTTCACGCCACAAAATACAACAAAGTTCGTAATAACACTTCACCATGTATCAAAGCACTGATGTAATGGTAAAGACAGTGTCCAAAGAGAGGTCAGCAAAAATTAAGACTAAAAGGTGGACTGGGTAGAGGAATAGTTGCGGGAAGCAATCTCCTGTACAGCCGGTGCCCCACGCCACACAATACAATTTCTGTTATCAATTTGTATCCACATATTTTAATCCCTAAAACCTGTCGCTTGCAATGTGCATAAAAAGTATGTAATAACATTGAATAGAACACCTGCTTAAGAAATTCCAGGAAGGAATAACTGAGAAGTCTGTATGACCTGAAGTCATGGGTTACGAGATCTTTTTCCACAGGAAAAACTTTGTTCTATTTTTTGTTGAAAACATGTCTTAAGAATTTCTTGGTGTCAAATGTTCACCTTATATTTTTTTATCTAAGTTCATCTGCCATTGGTCAGTCTTGCGGAAATATGAATTCAACAGATAAGTGATAAAAACTAGGCATATGTGGAGTTATCTTCGTAGTTTACATCAAATGGGCATTGCAGGGGAAAATTAAAAATTTTTCTCTCTGAAATGGAAGAACACACTAAACATTTTTTATATGCATAATATTACAAGGACGATAGTTAAAAATGAGAACAATTATAGGAGAAAAACTTAAAAAGTTTAAACTTTTAATTATTTAGCATAGAATTATTTAAACAAATAATAATTTTATTGCTATTTTTACGGCAATTTGAGATTTTTCGAGGAAATTTAATTGGAAATGAGCTATAAAGTGCTTTTTTTACCTTGTCTCTTCTCCGTAATATATGATAACGAAATTTTCGTGAAATCGAAAACAGCCATTTTGAAAAATGTCCGTTATTCATCTGTTTTTTTGATTTTTGCAGAACGCTTGAAATTGTATTTCTGATTTGGTGAAGCAAACAGTTCCACCAATGTTAATCAAATTCTGAGAGGTCAAGGGTCAACTCCTGTCGTAAGTGGCATGGAATAATAATAATATTTATTGGCCCCACAGATCTACTAAAGTAAATTTAGGGCAAGTCATGTACGTACATTGATATAATACCGTTAGCTTACAATTTTAAACAATAAAATTACAATGCAAGATCGTTTAAATCCAAAATATTTTAAACTTCCACTCCTAAAAATCTATCTTCTGTTCCATAGTACAAACATCAATCTTACAAATCACATTTTTACACCAACTACCGCTGCCATATTCATACTCATTTCTATATTCTTTTCCACTAACAATTACAAAGTTGTTGTTAAGAATTCATGCACCTCATAATAGCACTCCTTTATCAACAATAAATGCACTTTATTCTTAAATTGGTTTATTTTGTCTAGGCATTTTATAATCTCCGGAAGTTGGTTATAACATTTCAAGGCCATTTTGTATGGGCCCTCAAGGTGTACATTAATGCAACTCATTATATGTATATTGGTTTTACACCTTGTATCATAATTGTGTACATTACAGTTTCTACAAAATAGATACATATGTTTTTTGGCAAACATTACAAGTTGTTCTATATACAAGCAAGGCAGTGGCAAAATACCTAATTTATTGAATAGAGGTCTGCAGTGATCTCTGCTCTTGGCATTTGCCAAAAATCTTTCTGCTCTTTTCTGTTAGAGAAGAACATCTTTACTATGGCTGCTATTGCCCCAGAAAATTAAGCCATATGTTATTCTTGATTGGAATAAGGCATAGTAGGCAGTTTTCAAAATTTTTATACTTACTTTACATCTAACAAGGAGGCTTCGCCAAAATGATGTCAAGAAACAAGATGAGACCTTTTGTACGTGATAGTAGACTATTAGATAGGAATACGGTTGATGGGTTCTGGCTCCATTCGCCTTGGTTCGAGAGAAAAATGTATTAGAAAAACTACAGAATTCTGCCACGTGCAATATATGCAGTAAATCTATCTTGCAAATTCAATAACTCATTAGACTAGGGGTAAAGCGTAGGATTCACAGAGGCATGATAGACATTGGTCCTGGGTTGGAAACTTGGAACTGGAATATTTTTCTTGTTTTCTAAGTTTTACATTTTTATTAATATGTTTCAAAATCTTTAAACCTGTTGTTTTAAGGAATATTTAATTTTTTTATCTTTGCAAATAATAGAAAATGCACTCTTCACTAATATTGATAGCTAACTCACCCTTTCCTCGCATATCATACAACCAAGGTATATTCAAGCGGACTAGACAAGGCGGCGTTGCTGATGCTGACGTTAAGGAATCTTAATTTGGAATCGAGAGAATTTAAAATTGACACCAACAAGGAAGGTCTCAGGTTCGAGTCCTGCTGCGAGTAGTTTTTCTAATCTTCCAATCTGGTCGATTTGGAGTAATCCAAATTCTTATCTTCGCAATTTCTGCTTTTGCTATACCTAATTTGAAGAAGTTAAGGAAATAGGTTCCTAAAAAATGTTTATAGCCAACTAACCCTTGCCTCGGATGTTGTTATGCGAAGAATTTATTCAAGTGAATAAGTCGATCTAGAGTTGTTCAATTTTAATGTAAAGAAACTTCAAATTCAAACACTTTCGTAATTTTCATCTTTAAAATTCGGAAGCGAGTGATTTTAAAAAGACTCCCTCTGCGGGTGTTCAATAGTGGGACCTGTGGGACTCATTTAGCTTTCCGAAAACCCTCCTAAATCAGCAAAGCCCCTTAGTAACGGTACATGCCAGGGCCTGCATAGCGGTACATTAGTGAAAGGGTGCTCTGATGATTGTACATGCTCAATTTGCTTATTGGCAAGGTCATTTATGAATATAATGAAAAGGATAGGGCCAAGAATTGAGCCCTGAGGAACTCCTACGTTAATTTCTTGAATGCTAGATTTTGCTTGGCCTATTGAAACATATTGCTTCTGGTTTGACAAGTATGATTTGATCCAGTCTAAGGAAATCCCACGTATTCCCAGTGATTCTAATTTTCTGATCAATTAACAGTTATCTACCATGTCAAATGCACGTGTTAAATCAAAATGTAGGCCAAGGGTTACATTTTTGTTTAGGGAATCCAGGATGTTATTGATTACGTTGAAAATGGCTAAATCAGTGGACATTCCTTGGCGAAAACCATATTGATACGGAGACAAGAGAGAGTGATTTTCTAGAAAGGATGTTAATCTTTTACAGTATAATGATTCAAATATCTTTGAACAAGAACTCTGGATGGCGATAGATCTATAATTTTCAATCCTATCTTTTCTGTATATTTTATGAATTGGCAATATTCTGGAGGTCTTTAACAATCGTGGAAATATACCCTTGGATAGAGATTTATTGCATAGGAAAATTAAGGGTTCTTTGATTAGGTCAAAACATTTTAATATGAGCCAGCCGGGAATCTCATCAAAACCATATGATTTCTTCTGCCCTATTTTTTTAACTATGTCACTTACTTCATTTTCATTTGTTGGGGACAAGTAAAAAGAACGTGGAGCTCTAGGAGGGATGTTTTGGATGTTGACATTGTGGTTTGATGCTTTGGGAATTGAGTTGATGAAGTGGGAATTAAAAACATTTGCTATTTGTAAAGGATTGGTTATATAATGACCTAGTGTATTTGTGATTTTTTGTATACCTAGTTCTTGTCGGAAGTTTTCGTTGTCCCTTATTAATTTCCATGAATCTTTTGCTATATTCTGGCTTTGGTTGATGATTCCATCGTTAAAAGCCCTCTTTGAGGTCTGAATTAGTTTTCTCTACGCTTTTTTGACATTTTTATACTCTGTATTTGATTCTGGTGTTTTATTGTTAACATATGAATGTACTTATATGTATAATTACATTTTTGCTGAATAGTTTAAATTCATTGTTTATGACTTACAATATGTGATTTCCCTTCAAATAATGTTTATGATCATTTAAGCCTATGGAAATGATTTAATTTCCCTGATTATTGGTTTTCTTTGCAGGGCGAAGTGGCTTACCAGTTTCCCAGACTACATGTAGACTTCCCAGTAATATTGCACCAATCCTGACTATCTTGCCTCTGTGAGGCCATACCTTTAAAGTTAATGTTGTTACCTGACATTGTGTTGTTTCAGTTAAATTATATTTATTCAGTTGATGGAATTGTTAAAGATTTCACAAGACATTGAAAAATTCTATCATGTTAAATAAGTGATATTTTTCTTGTGTTATTAGTCCTTCTGTGACTTTCCCAATTTTTTTTCTGTTTCATGGAAGACTGTGCAGAATTAATGTGGCCTCCTCATGGTTCACTCATTCTGCTCCTTGTTTGTAACAGTTGTATGTTAGAGAAATTGTTCAGGTGTGGTACTTTCATTCAATCTTTCATGGTGCCAAGGCATTTAACAGTAATAACCAGGGCTAATAAAATGTTCCTGGCTATAAATAAATAAGGCTGTTGCAAGTTATCTCGTTGCATAAATAATATAAAATGAAACTTAGGTACTAATGGAGGTGCTGTGGCTGTATGTCCAGAATTTTTGTTTATTTTTTATGTCACTGGAGATGTTACTGCCAGGAACTTACATGAAAGATGCATGAACTTAAATTGTTATTCTTCTCCATTCCCAGTTTATTTTATTCCAGTTATTTGAATGTTTGTTCCAGCCCAGCATTGTGAATATTTCAAGTTTTATTCCATGGTGGTTGTACCAAAATATTGCCTGATGTGAGGTTGAGATAAGTTTAATTGTTGGGTAAATGACTGTTTCTCATAAAATATAATATTTCTAGTGGTTTATTCTTGTCATTAACATTTAATAATAAAATTAATATATTTTCACTCTGTCAAAGTATCTTAGGTCATAAAATTCTGCAGCAGATTATTTAATTACAGCATGTTTACATTCGTAAAAGCTATAAATAAGACAAATAAATATATACATACATATATATTTATAATTGCATATAAGTTCGTAGATGTATCACATGTGATCATGTAAATAAAATGTGCCGCAAGCGAGGTGGTGTTATATATATAAACACTGAGAAGAAACACTCACAAATAAAGTTCTGATATTTCGGTTGCCACTAGCAACCTTTCTCACAGGAAGGAAGGAAACTTATTCTTATTGAATGTTTCAGTAAGAACACATCTTGATTATCTTTTCTTTCCCTCACCTCCTGTAAGTTTATGTATGTATGTATATATTTTCGCTATCTTTACTCTGAGAAAGATGGATCGGCTTCCATCGAAATATTGAAGTTTTTATTTGTGTCTTCTGTTCGTTTCTGTATTTTTATCGGCCACTCTCTTGGCATATCCTGCATTTAATTGCTCGAGTGATCCTTCACGAAGTTGTGTGTGTGTGTGTATATATATATTCACACAGCGAAAGGTTCACCAATAAGCCACAAAAATAAAATATTCACTTAACAAGGGGTGGGGAAAGAAAAGTAAATATAAAAGTAAATACTTACAAGATGCCTTGTAAGTCTTTCCTTTTCTTTTTACTTTCCTGTTCCCACCCCCTGTTAAGTGAATATTATATATATATATATATATATATATATATATATATATATATATATATATATATAAAAAGAAAGGAAATAAATATAAAAGTATAAGCTAGCAACAAGGCGTTGAGGTTGGGGAAGGATAGGAAAGTAAATCAGTGGACACTCACTAGAAGATGCTCCATGACGACACCGGTGTCCACTGCTTAGGGTAGCTTTCGGGCTAAGGACCCTTCTTCAGCTGGAGGAGATTCATGTCTCTCCTCCAGCTGAAGAAAGGTCCTTAGCCCGAAAGCTACCCTAAGCAGTGGACACTGGTGTCGTCATGGAGCATCTTCTAGTGAGTGTCCACTGATTTACTTTCCTATTCTTCCCCAACCTCAATGCCTTGTTGCTAGCTTATACTTATATATTTATTTCCTTTTATTTTATTATATAAAATACGTTCGGTGGAAACTTGTTTGACCATCGCTATTCATGCATACCTTTCAAGCAGCATGCACTTTATTATTTCCTTGATTATCAGGCATATATTTTGTCACTTTTGTAAGAAGCTGGGTATTTGTGTGATATATTTTTTAAGCCAGTGACCAGACAGTGGGCTTGTAGCTGGACAATGATTTTCATGGCTGTGTGTGTGTGTGAAATTTTGTTAGCTTTCAGTATATGTTGATGGTTTCATAAAAATTTTATACCTTAAAATGAAAAGTAATGATATAAATGTTTCAGAAACAATCATGGTACAATTTTGTTCCCCATTATTGTTGAATGTATTTCATGAAATCTACATATGTGGAATATAAACTTAAAAATGCAAATTTAAGTTTGGAAGTAAATCCAATATGTTAATTGTCCACGGTTAATTCTTAGACTTACATGTCATGAAGAAGGAATGTTTAACTTTACAACTCCATTGCTGATAGATTTTCATGTCATGTAAGTGGAGATGAAAATAGTGAGGTCACTTCATTTAAACAATTGGACATGAGTGTATGAAGCTGGGTAACATGTATGACCCTGGCACAAAAACGTCTGTTGATCAAAGTATGCCCTAATGGGTGGTAAAGTTCAAAAAGGATAAAGTGGACCTAAGAGATGCTTTGAGAGTCGAAGGCTGACATTGGGTAAAGGTGGCTGTTAATTTTTCATGAGCTTTCATTCTTGACTTGCATACTTGTGAAACTATTGAGTTTCATTCATTTTAATGTTAAAATTAAATTTTGCCTATAATGATGCTTTTGATTGATTCATTCATGGATGTTTTGTTTGAAACCTCACTGTGCACTTGGGAGAACGTGTGGATGCCTTAAAGTCCTGTTACCATATCATCATTAAGTTTTTATTTATTTTTGTTCATCATTTTCATGTTAACATAGTTCTAGTCGTTTATATGCCGCATGCAACTGAAATTTTTTATGTGGCATCCCCTAGAAATGAGTTAAAATTTTCGACACAGATTAACAAGCTATAAAGAGGAACTTCAAATAATTCTGATAATTTTTCACAATATTTTCTGTGAGGTCCACCATATAATTATTTTTCTTTTCAAACTATGAATGTTGGGGGTGCTTGGTCCTTCTAACCAACTACCAAAAACAGTGTACACTAGTCCTTGGTGATTTTTTACATGAAATGAATATACATCCTTTTATCTCTGTGGTACACTTTATAAATGAAAGTTTTGTCTCCTCTAGAAATGGCTTCTAATAAAGAACATCAATTATTTTGCATACTTTTTGTGTTTTATTAACATATTCAGATATGCATAGAGTTGTCTTTTTATTTTGAATCGATGTATTGAAATTTCAATGTAGTGAAATAAGAAAGGAGGTCCCACCTGTAAATGGCTTAATCATGTAAAAATGCGATGAAAACATGATGAAATTTGGAATGTAGTGACATCGGTTTTTTATTGATGAACTTCAGATTGTATAAGATATAATGAAATATGCACTTAAATAGTTTCTAATTTGTCCAAATACATATGTGTAGCATATTTTGATATCCATTTGTACTTTTAATTGGCGACATTGATATTATTACTATTCATTGCAAAATTTGAGGTAGTGAAATAGGAGCAAAATCTGCCCCATTGGTTTCACTATAAAGAGACTATATCCAATTTAAACTAAATATTCTTCGGAGGCATGTTGAAAAATAAATTTTTGATGGTCCAATAATGAGAAGTAGTACCAGTTCACTGCTATACACAATCCTGTATATGGCATTACATATTGTGATAGTTAGTATTTATTGCGAACACATAGTGGATAAAACTTGAGAAAAACTTAATTTAGACACGATTAGAAAGAGCATGAGGGCGCTCCAGCAATGAAATAAGTCGATGGTTGGTGTAAGAGAGCTACTGGGCAAGTGTTTTGAGGCAAGTATCCCTATCCCCAGAGAGTGAATTAAGGGCTCTGATGAAATAGGTGATTGGTTTTGCTTTGAGAAAGGTGATGTTCTCCTCTTTTGTCAAAGCAGAGGATGTTTAATTTACATGAAAATATAGTGAATAAAGATGAATCGGGAATTTTTCAAAGGGTTGGAGCAGGGTGACGCACACTGATATAAATCTGTGGCAAGTATTGACAAAGTTATATTATTCTTAATCAGTTTTTTTATGTTGCGCAGTAATTGTCTGAATTATGCTGATTACCTGATAAATATAGCTAAAATATATGAATACATACATTACTATTGATGTTTGTTCGCAGGTTTCCTCAGTGTTGATCAGATGATAACTACATTTTTTGGGTGTCTCCGTCAGCAGATACTGAATTCCACTAGGAAATCTTGATTCTGTTCTAAGAGCGGTGTGAATGGAATTCTTGGTGTTGCCAAATTTATGATAAATCTAAACGTCTGCTCATGCGAGGTGGTATTTCCCGCAATTATATGAAAACTATTCGGCCACCTACCTAAGTAGATAATTGGGCATTGTTATATAATTGATTATCCTCACCCAATAATCTCAATCCTCATCGTTTTAATGGTTGCAGAAATTTTTTTGGAAGGAGCGAAATTACTTTTTGTGGTCACTGCGTGTTGCAATCACGGCCGTCGGGTTCGAAGTCGACAGTGCCACTGTACAGGGGCAACCCAAGGTAATTATAATTCGTGTATTATCCAACAAATACAAATTTGTTATAATTGAATTCTTTCGGTTGTTAGATCCGTAATTATCACAAAGCAATTAATTCACAGTTTCGAAATGCTCATGCAAAATTCAATGAAGCCTTAGCGGAGAAGAGGAAAGGTACCAAGCCTCGAGAGAAAAAGAATAAGAAAGAGGTGCTGCAAACCAACTGAAATTCGTCTTGAATTAAGATAGTTTGGTGGCCATAAAAAAGTAATTTCTTGGAAAGCCAGTAAAGTTGTTGCTGAAGTTCAATCGGAAATGCACTCATTGAAAAAAATCACCAGTTTCTTTAATATGCAAGGTCTTTTTCAAAACTAGTCTGAATATAGTCTATTATGGAAAAATTAAAAGGGGTCTCCAATATCCGTAAACAATTGGCACCACTTGTCAGAGATCACTAACCTTGCTGTGTTGGTTTGCCGGCATGGGACTTCCACAGCAGAGACCAAACCCAGCCTCTCTACCACAATACCCTCCTGTGATAGTTTACGGGAAGAATGCTCTCATGCCAGTGACCAGCACAGCCGCAATCACACAACCCAGATAGGATCCTTCGCTAGTCTAATGGGACCCTGCCAAGGACCCCGGCATTGGAAAAATCAGGAATCTATCAAACCAACTGCAACACTTGCCATTTTACATAGGACAGACACGACATATGTTACAAACCAGATTCAAAGAACACTATTCTCACTACAGAAATAGTAACCCCAAAAAGTCTAGCGTAGCACTGCATTTAATCCAGACCTGGCACAACGTAAAAATAGATAATTTGAAACTTTTGAAGCGCACAGGTAATAACCTATTAGACGCTTACGAGAGCATTTTTATTTTTTCAAACAAAGGGAATCTCCTAAACAGTGACTCTGGACCCATTCCTTATTCTTCCCTCTTCTCAGTTTTGAACTGTGAGTAATTGGTCACTTTGTTTTGACGGACATAGTCCCACGCTAACTTTCTCTTCCTCCTCTTCCCCTCCCCCCTCAGCCTCCCCTTCCCACAACGTCCTCCTTTATGTCTGTTACTGACCCCCCTTTTTTTGTTGCTGCTTTCCGCCTTTTGTTTACGCCGGTCTCCCTTCCCCCGCTTTTGCTGACGTCATGTCCCCCCTTTTTTTCCCCCAAACCCCCCCATCCTCCCATCATTTTGGATGTCATTACCATTCCTCACTTCAACCTTGCGTTGTTGTGACTCTTTTCCTTCAGATCGCTGAAGAGGGCTACTTGGTAGCCGAAATACGTGTATTCGACCCTCACCCTCGTCCGTTCTTGCTTGCAAGATTTTTACCGCGCTCTTTTGGATCAGTTTCTTCCAGAAGTTGGGCCCATTTGTGTGTGTGAATGAGTGATTTTGAGTGCTTGTGAGTGTGGGTGTGTGTTCGTGCTAATAACCAGGCACCTTTAGTAGGGTCTCATTAGCCTTACGAAGGATCCCAGGTTATAACCCAAGAAAAGTATCCTTAGCGGGGTCCCATTAGCCTAGCGAAGGATCCTATCTGGGTTGTGTGATTGCGGCTGTGTTGGTCACTGGCGTGGAAGCATTCTTCTCGTAAACTATCACAGGAGGGTATTCTGGTGGAGAGGCTGGGGTTGGTCTCTGCTGTGGAAGTCCTATCCCGGCAAACCAACACAGCAAGGTTAGTGATCTCTGACGAGTGGTGCCAATTGTTTACGGCTATTGGTGACCCCCTTTTAATTTTTCCATTTGTCTAGCCGTAAGAGCTCACCCCATCATTGTAATAGTTTATAATGTTCAAATTGCATCTGACTCAAAATTTTGTTGTCAGTTTACCGTTTTTGTTTATTTGTTGGTTAAATAAAACCCGTAATACTCCACATTCCTTGAAAACTCTATTATTTAACTCAAAGTAGGTACTGAAATTTCTCATATTTTTCATGTCAGCAAAATATTGCGATTTTGTTATAAATTCATTGAAATATGTTAGAAACAAAGTGCAACAAGACCCTGGAAAATGCAAAAATTTGTCTGGAAAAACTGGAAAACTCAGGGAAAAAAGATATTGAAATTCACCGGACAATCTGTAATAGCAAAGGAGAATAGGTACATTTCAAGAATTATTAGAGAAGCCATTGAAATAATTAAAACGCCAATGAACTGCAATAGAGATGATGGATACCCACTCCACAGTGCCTGTAAAAGAGTAATTAGTCTCCCACGCAATCACGATGCTGCTCTATGACTGGGCGCAGAATTGTCCGAACTTTGCGCCAAATCTAGCCAGCATAGCCCCTATAAGACTTCAATGTAAAACATTCTTGCTATCCTTCACCTGAGGATATCAGCAAGATTGCTGGCGAAACTGTTGTGCATTCTAAACAACATACGCAGACGGCACCTGAAAAATGTTGATTTCATATATGACTATTTTTTCAATGTGAAAATTTTGAAAATATGCTTGGGCTTGAGTGAGTGAGTTGGGCTTTTCAAGTAACTGAATATGTATGGCTCTGGTGGTAAGAGCAGACCATTTAAGATTAGTTAAATATTTTCTCGTCATGGAAACCAATTTTTAATGTGTTTTCCCCTCGTTGATGTTCCTATCAGCTAAGGGACAGTCTGGTGTCATATGCAAAACCCAAACTCTCAATTAACAAGTTAGTGAAAAAGCTTTGCCATCTTTCAGTTAATATAAAGCAGGTATTATAAAGTCTGGACTTTATGTGTTTATTTTAAAGCAGAATTTTTTTCCTAATATTTCGACATATTTGTCCATCATTAAGGGTAAGTTGGCTTTGTCAGTAGTTACAACCATTGGACATAATGGGACATTTCATCTGTAACTAATACATAATAATAATGTCTTTATGGGTAACAGCCGAAGCCAATTACTACCAATTTGATATATATACGAACACTCACAACCATGCCCTGGGAGGTGAAAATCCTACCCTGGTGGGATTCGAATCTGCAACCGTTGGTTCAGCAGGGGAGGACCCTGTTGCCACCGGGGACAGTTAAAATGTTTTAAAATGTGGCATTAATTCTCTAACATGAGATTTCACTGTGACAATGTTCCCTTGTGGGCTAGACCAGCGCCACCTAAAGTAAAAGGCCTCAGTGCTCAAGAGCTAATGATGCCTGACGTCATGACACGGAGGCCACGATTCTCAGGAGATCTCGGCAAAACTGTTGATACGGAAGTGGATATTTGGGCATGTGGTCGAAGCTGTTGGTATGAAGTCAATGTTGTCAAGTGCCGAATACACTTGATTTTTTTTCAAAATGAGGGAGAGTTATTCTATTGAAATGGTTTACAAGTGTTGTGTGCCGAATTGCTGAGGACACTATGTGGACAGTGAAAAAGTGTCTGTGTTTCGATTTCCAGATGATGAGGTACTCGAGAAGAAGTGGATAAGAAACATCCCGAGGAAGATCTTGCCAACTAACTATTCCATATACATCCTTAATTGTGCAATGTTTGTCAGAAATAATCGACCCTTGTTTTTGCTGATTTCGGTTATACATATAGCCACAAGACTCGTGGTAGTGAAGATGTTCATTTAGCTAATCAGCCACTATGTATATCTATAAGACATCACTCTGCCTCAATAGATAATAACAAGATTCCAATGTCAATTTAAAAATTTTCCAGCATAAATGTCTTTAAACCTGAATTTAAAAAACTTCTAATCCACAAGACCTATTACAGTGTGGATGAGTTCTTAAATGATTCATGATTTATTTTTTAAAAGATTCATATATTTATTCATTGGGAAGGATATGTTCTCCATGTATTTATGTTTCATATATCCGGGAAGGATGTGATGTATGTACTTATGTACATATTTCTGTATTTATTTTGTTTCTTTACATTTGTACCTATATGACCATGTTCTATGTCATTGGGGTGACCAACGGAACAATAAAGATTTTATTCTATTCTAAATGATTCAGGAAAGATATCCTTTTCCAGAGACATTAAATTGAAAATACAGAGGGAACAATAAGGAGTTACAACACATTTTTAGTAGAATCTGGTCTGGACCCATACTCTAAGAAATATATATGTATATGTTTTAGTTTAGAAGGATCACATTGGTTGATAATTTTATGTTGGATAGGCTGAAAGTCTGCAAAAATTGAAGTAAAGATATATGTATTATCGAGGACTTAACTACAAACCTTTGAGAAGTGGGTCGCAAATAGATAATTGCTTATATCTATGTAGTGGGTTGTCATAGCTTTAGCATTATGCAGGTACATGTATGTGTGTACATAAGTTTAGGTAGCATGTTTGATTTCTTTAGACTATTCACATATGTGACCATGGCGCAGAAGTGCTTTACATTACCAAATATATTATTTTGGACCGTATCATTATATTTTACATACCTAAGTACCTAACAGGATTTAGTTAAAATTTTACATTTTTACGGAGACTAAAGCTAACTTTTGGTAATTTTCATGGTTACCACTAACTTTGTATGTTTTATGGAAAATCTTATTTTGTTTATAATATCCTTGAACTCCCCTTGTGAAAATATTTCCATAAGATTTTCTTAAGAAATTTAGCAGTCATATTTTTAGAGGAAACTGTGAGAAATGGGACCCTTTTCTCACGAATGTGTCATTTACTCCTTCACGACCTTCTAAGATTACTATAAGAAATTACATACTAAGGTCAGACAGAGGAATAGACAAGAACTATATAAGACATTTCAGGCAAAACTGAGACATTAGCATGAAATTTGATACATATGGTAATAATAAGACAAAAGTGCAAGTGAAAAAGAAAGGGGGGCAAGTGGGAGTGCATCCCTCCCACCGAAGAGAGGAAGGAAAAGAAGAAGCCGCCTCAACCCCTAGCCCACTCCCCCCTGTGGTGTGAAACTTGAAAAAGGCAGGTCAACGCATGCAGCCTTCTCTCTGGACCCACTCACTTTCCTCCCAATCAGGGCACCCTTCTCCAAGGGCCATCCATCAACACTTCACCCTCGCCAAGGGGTCAGTAGCTGGAGGGGTCGACTCGCCACCCCCTCCTCATACCACCACCTCGTGGCCACCTCCTGTACCACCCCCTTTCCCCCTCCTCTTTCCTCCAACTTTCCTCCTCCAAGAGAAATCTTTCCTCCAACTGGCCCATGAACAAATTGGCGTATGAAGGAGCCATTTTTGTGCCCATAGCTGTACCCTGGATTTGCAAAAAGATTTGATCTCTGAAGGAGAAGGCATTTTTTTTCAAGGATAAGTCGGGAAAGGTTTGTGAGGAAATCCGTAGAGGGGACATGGGGCGTGGGACGGAGGGAGAGGAAATGTTGCAATGCACTGGGGCCTTCACAGTGCGGAATTGAGGTATAAAGGGAGGTGGCATCAATGGTGACCATTAAAATATTACTTTGCCGGGGGATCTGGAGGGCACAAATCTAAAAAGTGATAGCTGTCACGGATGAAAGATGGAAGTGACGAGACAATGGGTTGCAGATAGGAATCTATTAAGGCCGATATCCTTTCAGTGGGCAAGTTAACATTACTCACTATGGGCCGGCCAGGATTATTTGCCTAGACAAGCTTGTGTACTTTCGGGAGGAGATAAAATCTGGGGGTGCTAGGATTGGGAAGAGAAATAATGGCAATGTCTTTCGATGATAGTCCTTCCTTGGGGCCATGAGTTTTTAGGAAGGACAAGATGATATTTTGATAGTTGGGATTCGAATCGTGGGAGAGAGGTTTATAGAAATTGGCATCATTGCGTTGGCGGTAGGCCTCCACGTTGTTGTCAGTGTTATTCATGACTACAACGCATGAGCCCTTGTCTGCAGGGGAAATTATGATACTGGGGTCAGACTGGAGTTTGCAGATGGCAGCCAGTTCACTGTGGGAAAGATTATTTTTGGGTGTGATGGAGTTCAGGAAGTTGGGATTCAAAATTTTATTCATAAATTGTTTTATGAAAATTTTAAACGGGATGGGTTTTGTGGAGTGTTTTGGGCTCAAGGTCGGAAGGTGGGCATAATTTTAGAATGGCCGGATGCATAGGGGCTTGAGAGAGTGAGTGAGTTTTCCAGAAATCCATCTTAGGTTCCGGCAAAGATTAAGAGAGTCAGCAAAAAAGGACAAGGGATTGAATTTGGGGGTGGGTGAGAAGGAAAGGCCCTTGGATAATACAGACAATTGGTCACTATTTAAGACGGTGGATGAGAGGTTGATGACCTCTTTGGACATAGGGGAAGGAGGAGGGTTAGTTTGAGGCTGGCGCTTGGGAAGTTTGGGTGTAGATTTAGAGGGTGGCGTATTGACGTTAAAAAGCAAAGGTTACATTACACTACGATCATTAAATGTATTGGGTGGATTTAATAGATAGGTTTTGACTAAAAGCTCAGGCAGCCAAGAAAACTCAATTCCAAACTAAAAGGGTGGGGATCCTAATAAATGCTGAATCGACTGCATGACGAGGCACTGCCAAAGGAGCACTGTGGCAGGACGAAAACAATACGTTTTCCCAGGGACTCATATATTATGTGCACCATGTGTGCTGTGTGGGATCTTACGGAGCAATCAGAATCGACAGCAGGACGGATCGACATTCGTCAGGGAAGGGGTTAATGTTGAATTTAGGTACTTTCACGACACGATAAGGAATATAGGTAC
The DNA here is from genome assembly GCA_963573305.1 of Pyrrhosoma nymphula. NCBI lineage: Eukaryota > Metazoa > Arthropoda > Insecta > Odonata > Coenagrionidae > Pyrrhosoma > Pyrrhosoma nymphula. Next base: position 91,242,812 of record OY754332.1, on the reverse strand, counting down.
CTACTCAAACAGGCAAAATGGCTTTTCAAATCAACTTGTGGCAAAGGGATAGTCCTGTGCACAGATCTGTAAGAGTTAAATGTTGCGTTGAGGATACATTAGTTTCCGGGTCTTATTCCGCGTGTATCCATTTTCTTAAATCTCGCATGCGTTCCAACTGGCTTCTTCAGGTCCGCTGAAGTGAAGAAGAAGCCAGCTGGAACGCTGGAAAAATATTGTCCTAAGAAAATGGATTCATACAGAAGAAAACCCGGAAACCAAGTCTCTTCAAATCAAGAGACTCCGCGGAATCCTTCACCGAAATGTAGTATGTTGCCTTTGATTTGATACCTTAATCATGCATTTGCGATTAAAATATTAAAATTATGGTTTTAGTTTGATAATATTCCATTTATTGCTAATTTATCAATATGAATTTTATGTTATCAGCTGATTTAAATTGATATAAATTAATAATTTACTACTGCGCAATATTCGAATTTCCCGGCGTTGGGAATACGTTAATGGCATCTATTGGAACTATTACGAACTTATTAGTTGTTCCGTTGAAAGCAGTGCCATCTGCAAGCAGGGAATTTAATCAAGACCGAGACCCTCAAGGCCCCGAGAACCCTTGAAGTGGGAAATGTTTTGTAATGTAGAGGAGGACCGTATCAGCCCTGTCATCACGGCGTTCGATACATCTACAAGGTTACAGGGATGGGGGTTAAATATTTATCCCATGGGAGTCGTAGCTGAAAGTACATTCGGGGAAGTTTGTTGTTCTAACGACGAACCTAAGGTATGTGCCATAATATCCACAGTATGATGCACCCTAAGGGATATTAAATTACTCCTGAGGGTCGACCCCCTATTACGAAACACTTTAACGCATGGAAACTGTGTCTAACTTGCCGAAACTAAGTTTTGATAATCAGATATGACAATGTATTTTCCATTTGGAATAATAACAGTTCCTTTTTATCGTGACTGTTGTCATCAGTAGAAAAGAAATAATCTAAGAGTCTATGTAATACTCTATTTGCAAAGGGTTGGCCGAAATATGTATCTGAATTCTGTGAAATATTAATGTCGAATATTTTTAAGTGGGAAACCTACTATCATGAATAGTTTTTGACGACTAATGCCAAACTTGATTTTATAAATTAAAGAATAAATTTATTGCACATTTAATAACCACATCGACAATTTTCCTTCGGGTTTCAATAAACGTGCAAAAATGCGATTAATAAAAGAAGTTTCATTTCCGAATGACACTTTTATTAGCGGCTGCATTAATTATTATTCCATCAAGAAATTATATATGAAGAAGCAATGTTACTTGTCCTATTATTTTTGATGGAACAATAGTATCTCCCCTTAAGGAGTACTGATCCAATACTGACAAAGTTTGTCAAGCCTGGGGTAGTGGAAGACAGCAATCTTAGTTACCATCTCTAAACTCCCTATTATGAGGGTAAATCCTCACCCAGGTGTTGCTCAGGGAAAGCTAATGGTAAGCTGAATGGATGAATGGCTTTTTAAATTATTTATAAATTGTTTAGTTGGCTGTTTGGTATTATGTGGTGGAAAACATTGTGCTGAAAAATGAAGAATTAGCGCAGTGGCAGGAATTGTTTACCCCGGTAGCACATATTGTGTCGTATCTAATTCGTATGCAGATACCCTCCAGTGACGAACTGGATACTAGTGCCTGTTGTATCCTTTCGTATCAAGGTACGATCCAATACCAAACTGTGTATGAGCATGATAATTATTCGGCAAATGTCAGGTACGAACCGTGTAAAAAGGGATACAACTGCTAGGCGTGCAGGAATACCAAATAGCCGATGTCATCCATATTTTTCCTCTATCTTTTAAATATTAATATTATTCCAATGAATTTCAGATGCGCAAATTGCTAATTACTCGTTAAATTACTGTAAACGGGCACAATCTGCTGGACACCAGGCTTCCATAGTCAGGCAAAATATTCATAAGTACCCCACAAACATCAGAGAAAGGCAATAATAAGGGAGGGATAGGAAAGAAAGCAATAGTAAGATACCTATATATACCTTCATTTTTATTTAAAGCATAAATACATAACATTCTTTGATGCACATGTCAGAATGTCCAAGCTAAAATCAACATTTCTTGTTTCATACATATCTCCTTCCTTTAAAAATTTAAAACAACTATGAATGCAGTCATTTCAAGTAAGCACATACACCTGTAATTGAAAAATGTATATCCCATTAAAAACTTATATCACTGCTTGGGAATGGGTTTCTACACCATCGCATGTGCAGATTTTTCTTAAATACACGAAAGTACACTTCCTATGTTCACCATGTCTTCCTTCCACATCAAAGAACGTTTTGTATGAATATTAAAAATGCTAATAACACTGCATTCAAAATTTCACAGACAATGTATCTTTAATGCGTACCTATGCATTAAGAAAAGTTGGTAAGGATCCTTACCAATTAATTAATTAATCATGTCAATTAATCCTTAATTCGAATTGTGTCAGCAAAAATCTAGTCTAGCAATTTTATTATGAATTCTGAGAGAATTGCGTTAAATTAAATTCATCCAACGAAAAGCATTAATATAGGTATAAGAAGAACATAAAAGATCTTTAAATGTGAGAACACATCGTCGGAGGGAGAAAAACTTTGAAAAACTATGCCAAAATGAAAATAATATTAAAGTTAACTGACAACAGTAATTGGGATTACAATAACATTGGCCAAATTAAGAACGATTTGAAACAAATCGCTGGATCATTTATTGCTATCACAATTTTCTCATGCTACAAAGATATGATATTATTAGTTTTTCTCAGTTTAATAATGTTTTCTGGCACATCCACGAATTGAAAGGCAGCACATAAATATCACCAGCATTAAAATGCTCGCATCAAGGCTCCAAGATAGATATTGAAATTGATATTCAACATAATTAAATCCACTCACCTTTCTTTCACAATGAGATTCCTTTCTTGGCTCAGATTCTCTTTTTTAGAACTCCACAATCTTGAAAACCGCCGAAAAGTGGGCATTGCTCCTTTCCAAAAAACTATCACAGTCTTCTAGCCAAATAATGACTTCGATAAGAGTAATGAAATCGTATTTATCACCGAAAACACTTAGTTGGTAATTAATCTGGCTATCTTAATGAGTGGAAATCCTTCAGGAAAACTTTGTGTATGATTATGATGGATGATGAGTTTCAACACAAAGAACTGCACATAAATTCCCGATGCATGTAAACTAATGCCACCAGAGCAAAAATAAACCTATTTTTCACTACAATTACCCGAAATACGAATGTAGGGTACTTCACACAACTGTTTTAAAATGATATGTTAGTAAATACTTCTGATTTACGACTAATATATTGGGAAGCACAGTCACAAACTCTCACATCATAATGTAAACAAACGGTGAACAAGTCTGTGACCGCTCCAAAGTAAGCCTCCGCGCCTGCAAAATAGTTCCATCGGACCGTGTACAAGACCTGTCAGGACAAGATACTAGTATCCTGTATCAATTATGTACGAGCGGATACTAGTATCGCTTGAAGTTATTTAGCTTCTTACAAAGAAGTATGCGAATTCATTAGGTTTTTTTAATTCTGCATGTTATGTGCAAGGGTAAACTTAAAATGTATGCTCATTCTCTCGAGAACTAGTGCTTGCATATTTCTATAATTCTCTTGTGAACATTGCATATGGCCATTCTTGTATCCTAATTGTTCACCATTGTATACAGATACAAAATATTATGTGCTGTCTGGGTAAGTTTATTCATAGATGTACTATGGGGGAATAAAGTTTCCCAACAAACGGAGTGTTGCCACGACCACTCTGGAGAAAAGTCGGCTTCCTCTCTTATGGCATATTATTCCTAGATATCAGCAACAACGAGGGAAATTCGAACATTGTAAGAGGATGGGACTCGATGTCAGTGGCCACTTGCCTTCCCTTAGCGTTATTTGCGCTGGCTTCCAAACAGACACACATTAGATAACCTTCTTTTCATTTGAAAGGTTTCATTAAAGTCTCTTGTTCTCACTATAGTTACCGCTGCATTCTGTCTCTTTTCTCCCTTTTTCTTTTAGGCTTTGCTCCTCCTCTCACACTCTGGCAAGGTCCTTGGATTCTCCTGATGTCCACCTCTCTCCCTATAACCTGCGATATTGAACACCACCATGGAAAAGGGTTTCTCCTATTAATTGTGAATACAAATTATGTTCAATGCACCTTTCAATCATAGTGGTAGATTTACATTTACTACACATATAAATAAGTTGCAAATGCACCTATTCTAATGAATTAATAAATACACAAATAAAAAAGACAAACATAGTAGGTAAGAAAAATATTACATTTTCCATATGACTGATTGCTTTTTTAGGCGTTTATTTATTCTGTTAATGTGTTTTAAGGACTATTTATGCTTCTAGCTGGAGTATGTATCCACTTTAAATAATGTTACTAGAGTTATCATATGTTCCAGCATATTTCAAAAAGTTTTATTGATGGTATTTATTCAAGATGGAAGCGTTACCTTTGGAAAAATACCTTAGTATTCATAAATTGATCCATTTTAAATAAACATAAAGAGATTAAATATATTTGTGGTTGATGGCTCAGTTGGTCAAATTATCTGTCAACTTCATTAAGAAATGCTTAGTAAGCAAATATTCTGCATTCTCAAACATGAGATACATAGCAGAACGATGTCCTGGTGAACGGTTAAACTTATTGATTGCTATTAATAAGTATTTATTTTTGCCCCCATCACAATCAAAGACTCCTTGAAGTCTTTGGCCCAGTGACCTTATTTAATTTTGATATAATATAGGGCGCCGACCTAAAGATGCCTATACCTCCTGGATGTGACCTTTCACAAACATTTGTATTGGATTAAGGTCCAGTGAGTTTGAAGGCCAGGGTAACACTGTGATGTGCAAATTCTCCTCGAGAAATCTGAGTTTCACGGACTGCGAATGGGACAATTGTCCTGTGCAAATGTTATTACTTCACATTCTGGTACTACTTTGTTTACTTATGGAAGCGATGATAATGTGAAGGATTAGGACGTAATCCTAAGACGTCATTCGAGGTGGTGATCTTAATAATGGTCCCGGCCCAGCAGCAGAAATTGCTCCCCAAAAACGCAGACTTATATGTCCAGATGTATTTTTCCTCATTATGTTTTGTGGGTGATACCTGAAAACAAAAGAAATATTAATTTTGTTTCTAATTAGGGAACTGTTCTCAAAAGTACTATCAATTAATAAAGTTATATTTACCTCACATTGTGTGTTCTCCATTGCTAAACATCTCCATTCTCAACTCTTCTAATCATTTATCATCGATGAAAATGAGCAGAATTTACCCTTGCTGTTTATTTAGTTTAGTTTATTGCAGGCTTTCTTGCTGAGCTGCAATTTCTCATACCGGCTTCATGGAGGCGGTTTCTCACTATGCAGGTGCTGCAGTTTAAGTTTAGTGTCCTTTTTATTACCGCTGCCCCACCAACAGAGAGGCTTGCCAGTAGGATGTTAACTAATGTCGTTATCATCATCTTGAGATGTGCATCTTGACCTCCGCTTCTTTGGCGTGTAGCCATCATCTTATCTTCCTCCCTGTAGCATTTTGGCCAGCAATACATACATAGCGGGTTTCTATTCAAATCCATTGCCCTCGATATCTGAGTGACGGTTGAGCCTGCCTCAATCATCCCATCGATTTATCCCCTCTCTGCTGGACTAATGGAATTTTGAGAGTAACTGTGGAAGTCCTCACAGGGATAATAAAGTGCTTGCAAAAGCAAGTGCATTCAAATCTGCATCCCATCTAACCTACCGGTCAACTGTCGTGTGTCTCATTGTGATAAGCTTCGTGTGGTCTTAACTACGGAGTTTTGCTTAAGGTAAACTATTTGTTAGCTATAACCTGGTTTCGGTTGAGGCATATGAGAGATTTCAATGGAATGTCTCAAATGCATACAAGGTTTTCTAATGTGCCTCTGTTCCCGTTGCCAGTGCAAAACATGCTGGGGGCAGGCAAGCGGCCAGGAATACATCACAAATTCAGGCGATTAGTCCATCACTTTATTCTGTTTGAATTTCCCTCATTGACCAAAGAATAATATGGCATCAGAAAGGAAAGGCTGTCTTCCCCCCCCCCCCCTCAGAGCACCAGTGCTCCTTATGTTGGGAAACTTCATTCACCCAGAGTACATACTCATGCATTCATCCATTCCAGAGGATATTTAAAAGGAATTTGTATTAGAACCCAATTGGTACTGAAGAATTTGTTGACAATTGATTCCTGACGACAGAGTGGTTGTCTAAATTTGTCTAAACAGTTGCAATTAATTAAATTCTTTTGAGGTAATACTCAAATTTGAGTAAACAGTTGCAATTAATAAAATTCCTTTGATGAAATACTCAGAAATCTTTTGTCAATCCAGGAATTTGAAGATTAAAATGGTTGGCATATTAAATGCTATAAATGATGATGTAATTGAGTAACAGGCTAACCCCATCTATGAATTAAATGTTATCATCCCAGTTGTGACAACCTGTCAAACAGATTCAAGTAGCAAAGATGATGAATTTAGTTTGTGGCAGGAGTGAAGAATTAAGGATAATTTCACTATCCGTAGCTAGTTTAGTGAGTGCCAATATCTCCTCATTGTGATTAGTGACATCTGGAACCAGTATGAAAGTATTCTGTAGATAAGTGTGAAAAATGAATGTTGAAATTTCTTTTTTTTTTCAGAATTAGCTCTTTGTTGCTGAACATGGGGACTAGAGCAGCAGCCTGTGAGTATTTGTCATAGATATATATTTGAAGCAGTGCATGGCAATTTTTGGCATAATTATAATTGCCATTTAATCTGTAAAATTGAAATGGTAGTATGTACTTGCAATTTGGAATATTCTTCTTTATAGTCAAGTTTCTGTCATACGTTCTTGTTGATGGACTTGTTTGGATTTTATGAATGTTTCTGGATTTATGAATTCTATATACTTTTTGTATTTTAATTTACATATTAATTCTAAATATGGCATAATTTTCATGATTTTTTTTCATCAGATGATTAGGGTTCTGTGACTTAGTTTAAATGAACATCAATGATGAATCTGGCTATAATTTTGCCATATAAAACTCATAAGCTCATGCCAATTGTTAATTCAATGTTTTTTACAGTTACGGCCAAAATACAAAGCCTTCATGACTACCAGCTGCGCCTTCTTCATGGAATCGTGCCTTTTCCATCAGGGATTGACATTGCTAATACTCTCAAGCACTTCTCTCAGACTCTCTTGAGTAAGTAGCAATTTGCTTTTCATTCTCTCTTCCTATTTACACAATCCTGTATTTTTGCAGCCTTTCAGGTTGTAATTCATAATGAACTTTTCCTCTTAACCCTTTCGCTGTGGCGGGCTTGGGGGCAGAGTCACTCCCCTGTGCTGAATTACTCCCGGGATTTTCTTCCCTCCCATGCTGAATTTTTTCACGGAGCGTGCTTGAGATTTTGGCGTCTTTCGCTTTGAATCAAAAAAGTCCATTGAACAACAGGAGTGACTCGTCAGTTCAAAGGTTTTGGAAAGGGGTAAAGGCATCTCTGAAGGGCTTCCAAAGTGTCCACTATGATCCTAATTTTTGCCAAGTGATCATTTACATTCATCACCATCGTCGCAGAAATGCACATGGCATAGCAGATGACAGTATGCACCCTGTGACTTTTCACCAAAATTTGGTCTTATCGTGAATGGGTCCTTCGACCAATACTCATTGTAGGATACATTCTTCATTCGTGGTGTCAGTGACATAACTGCAATGAATAGTAAAGTAACAGTAAAGTAACTGCAATAACTGCAAAACATCTCTTCATCGTCAGTATCTTTCCAACTTCTGATCTGTGGTTGCTCACTCTCCAGAACGTTTTTTGTGGTGTATTTGATAATTATTAGTTTTGTTCACGATAAACTTCTGAGATCCACAGAAAAAAAAAACAAAATGGAAAAAATCTGGTATTGCATAATCTTTGCTAACACTCACCTTCCATCCAGAATCTTGGGGGTTGAATCCATGCATTTCTGGATTCAGATCTGCAGAGTGCCGTACAAATTCAGGGAAATTCTTCTCCAAAGGTGGCGGTTAATCGTCTTCGTCTGAGATATCATCATATTCCGAAGGAGAGCTCAGAAATTATTTTTCTTTAGCAGAGGCTTTGATGACTGACGTAGATGGTTGTGAAAATGTACCTCTTGAAGTGCCTTCCTTTTCCCCCTTAGGGTAATCTTTGGAAACATTGTCTAAAAATTCATCCCTGCTCTCATTTTCCTCCAGAATTTCTAAAACCTTCCCTTGTGGAGCACTTTTTAAAGGACATATGTCGATTGTATATATTTGTGTTCAGAAATGAAGATCTAAAATGGGATGTAGGAGAATTAGACAACGATAATCCATGTGCAAAATAAAGCCTGAGTTACAAATATACCACAAAAACAGTCCAAAAAAAACATTGGTCAATGTAAAAACAATAAAAGAGTCTCAAAATGCCAAGAGAAATGTCCATGATGACGTGCAGGACAATAAACAAAGGAAACACTGTTCAGGTAATGCAAAGAATGCCCTGGCACCAATCAAAAGCAGAGGTTGGTAAAATGTCCAGAGATGAATACCCAAATCAAAGCTCATGCGCGGCAGCTGACGGCTCAAAGCGCGCAGTGTGGAGTCTATGCTGGAAGGGAAATGCAGGAGAGTCCAGAGATATTATGAAAAGTAGCACAGTAGAGTTGTTACCGAAGACAAGCTCCAAACACTATGTGATGGGTCTAAGTATGAGCAAGAAGAAGCGCAGAAGATCAAACTGACAATGGCAAGGTGAGTAGAAGACTGAAGCATCGAGTAGAATGACACATCAAGAAAAAAATAATGGTAAGTAAAGCTATAGAGGCAATGAATCTAGCAGCTGTGGGTAAAATGATCATCCACAAGCACAATCACAAAGATAAGGGATAACTATGGACCTTTATTTGCTTAGGACGAGAAGGGGAAAATCCAAGGCCTTCGTCCGGGAAATCTCCAAGCTCAGCAGGAAATAGAAAGAGGTCAAAAGAAAGGACCATAAATATGAGTTACCGCCCTGTGACAGTCAAAGGAACTTCTAAGAATCATGTGTGACCCACAAGAGTTTGTCAGAGCAATTGGTGACATAACACACCTCTCAAAACACAACACACAGTAGCGAAAGGGCTAATCCACTTCAGATTCTGAGTCTGTGATTGACCCTTATCTATTATTAATTTGGCATTATTCACAAATGACTGCATAAGTGTCATCAGACCATAGCACAAAATGTTGCTGAAGTTATAGTATTATACACTTTTGAGGTTTTCTGACCCCATGATTTAGCAGTAGGTAATATTGTTGTCTAAGATTTATTTATCAACTTTTAAAGTTATTTTATTTATTCTGCAAAGCAAGATATATGAATATTCAATTTTAAATCTTTGAGTCTGTGTTTATTTTGTATTTTTATGTAAGTGTGAAACAAGTGCACAGTATTGCATATAGAATGCATGCTAAGACGATCTGGTGTCCTTTCATAGAAATGTGAGATTTCATTCTAAGCTATTCTTCAGTGAGATTTCATTCTTAGCTATTCTTCATGAGTTAATTTTAGTTTTTACAGTGTATTGGATCTTAGAAAATGTATTTATTCAATCACACCTGTTGCCATAGTGAATGGGATATCGAAATAGCTGCATCCTTCGAGTTAGGCAGCGATCATTACGTACGTTAATGTGCGGTTTGCCTACATACAAGGGATTGCTGGGAAACTGCTATTTACCGTGGGTTTTGAAAATACCCAGCTGAAACACACTGAAACAAGTATGGTTGTGCCAAGAAAGACATTCGACCTTAAATGTGTCTTTGGGAGGTTCTACTGGTTTCTAGGAATTCCTAGTGATTGTGTTATGATTAATACAGTTTTGGAGATAAAAAAATGGAAGGACATTACTATGAAAGTGCAACCGCTTTATTGCGTGACACCAGAACATGTGAGGCACAGTACAAAAAATTAAGAAAAGAATAATGGTTTCTGGAAACATAAAACCATCGAAAAAAGATCTTATCTGCATTGTATGAGAAATATGGGAGTACATACATCCCAACACTTCCCCTTATTCACATATTACTTCACACATTTAACACCAAGGTCAATCATGTAATCATTATGTCTTTCCCTAGGTAAAGCCTTTGCCAAAACATCAGCCACCATGTCAGTGGTGGGTCTATGAACAATATCAATGACATTATTTTGAACCATATCCCCAGGCCCGAATTTAGGACCTCTGACGCCACTGGGCAAAATACATTTGCTGCCCCCCCAACTTGCAATACATATATTACTTAAATTTTCACAACATAGGGAATGGTTTCACTAGTTTGGATACTTAAGTATGAGTGGCAAACACCATAAGTGAGTTTATTAAAATTTAAGTAGAAACATCTTAATAGAAAGAACTTACACTAAAGAGGCATCACCCCATATTAGATGTCAAAACATATACTGTTTAAATAACAAGAAGCTTCCTTCTTGCCCTGTCATTTGAAAACAAGTTTATGAGTTTGTCATAGTCCATTTTCACTGTTAAGTCAGATTCAATTGCAAGATAACTAAGATGATCCTTCACTTCTTAAATAATTATTTATGCGTCTTATAGCAGAAAATGATCTCTCAGTTGAGCAGTTGGAAGCAGGAGTGCTCAAGTATATTTGTAAAGCTATGTTTAAGTTTGGGTAAACACTCTATAGACAGTTACCTTTTAACATCTTGCACAGCTGTGTAAGAGAGTGCGACGCATTTTCATTCTTTTCTATGTAGCTTTTGAAGTGTAAGCATTCAAGTACAAATGCTGAATCTTCAAGATCCAAACTGTAGACTTTCTGAAGTCTGGATAATGCTTCCTGAATTTCAAGTGGACTAAGCATCTTCAGATTTGTCAAAAACATAAATGGTTCACTGAATTCCTTGTAGGAAGAAACTCTGTTGATCAGTCCTTCAATCAATTTATCCAGAATCAAAAGGAAAGACATCTGTAAGTCATTTGAATCATCATTTCCTTCAGAGTCTGAATCAGATTCATCAATGAATCTTTTCTTTTTCTTAACGCGTTTCTTATCCTGATCAATTGTAGTAATGTTACAAAGAGATTCAAATTTCATCTGTCCTAGATTCTTGAAAACTTCATATCCCATTTTCATTTCTTCCAAGAAACCAACCAAAGAACTATACAAAATACAAACAGTGGCTACATCCATGTCTGCTGTTTGTAACTGCTTATTTACAACATTGAACCTTTCAAGAATGGAATTCCAAACTACAGTCATAAAAGATGTCTCAAGACTACACACTAAAGAGTTGTTTCTCCCAGACCTATTGACTCGAGTCATCACTCTCACCTCAGTGACTCGTTCATTTGAACGACTCGTGACTGATCGACACAACTCTAATCAACAATAGTTTTATCTCCTGCTCCTTTTAACTTTACTTTAATGTCACCCATTCCATGGCTATTCAACTTCTCATTATTTGCTACTCTTACCTCTGAAGAATTTCCTTTAGAGTTATCAAAAAATCAATCATTACGTTTTGTCATATGGGAAGTACATCCCAAATCAACGAACCAATCGGTGACACTGAAAGAAGAGAACTAAATGCAGTGATTAACAACAAATTTTCATTATCTCCTCTGTCGGAATCTGCATTTTTCTTGATCTTGATAACTTCACCCTTCTTTTTCAGCTTCCTTAACTGAGGACATTTTGGTCTGATGTGACCACTCTTACCACAATGATAACAAATTATTTCACTTTTCTTTGATTGTGAAGAAATATTAGTATTCAACGCACCCTTTATTTTTAAAGTATTCACCATGAAACCATGAAATTCTAGCCTTTTTAATAGACCTAAGGTTAATGGATCAAGACCAGTGTTATTTATTCATACATGAATAAAGAATTGATTAACAGCTAATGAAATATGGTAAATCTCAAAACCTATGATTGAGTGAAAAGGCGTTTTATATATCATGCGGGAAATAAGTAAGCGGGAAATGTATAGCCTGCTTTTTCATGAAAATACAGGGTATTGAACTCGAAAAGTAATGCTATACAAGGTAAGGCTATGCATTGTTCCATGTCACCGCATTGAAACTTCTATAGATAATTGGACATTTTATTCTCTTTCCTTCAAAAGAAATCTTTGAAAGCATACGCTATATTACTAGCAATAAATTTAATTAAAAGATCAAGTTGTTTTCCATTCACATTCTGTGGCTTAGGCAGCGTGGAATGATAAGGCGTTTCTTCATTGAGGGAAAATGTTTATTGTGCAGCTCTTCTTACAAGACTGCCTTGTGTGGCAGGAGAAGCAGCTTTTATATTGGTGGCAAAGATGGAAAAATTGTCTGGAATGCCACACCAGAATTCTATAGGCCCATCTACAAATGTTTTGAAAAAATGTTTGCCGGCACCGAGAACCAAAAACTGGCTGCCCGCATTTGAGGTGAGAATGGATCCACCGAGCCAATGCATCAAGTGTATTGGTGATACCATATCGGAGTTGTTCAATATTCGGACAGTTATTGGACGTTTCTTTAAAACAGGTGTAAAGTGTGTATTAGTTGACTCAGTTCCGCTCCCACGGATACCACCTTCCTTCCTCGCTTTCCCCACCCACCACCCACTTCCCTCGACCATCTTGCTGACACTCTCAGGTGGCTCCGTTAGCGGAGGAGACTAGGCAACGTGACAGCGGTGGATGCCAGGTAACACAACCTAAGGGAAACCAGAAGAAGCTGCCACCCCAACCCATTCCACCCCTCCTACCCCTCCTCCCCCCTTTTTTCCCCGTTTGTACCGTGGGAGACGACACATGCAGAGAGTGTAATTGTGGACGTGATGGAATAAAGTCGACTTTCGAGAGTACGTACACGTATGATTCCTGTGCCCTGACTCCCGATCCCTCAACGAATCCTGGGCGGACCAATGATCCTTTCGCGTCCATGAATGCGCCGTTACACAGGCATATATAATGTAATAATTGGATATCACCAGACTAAAAAAACGTAAGGTTAAACACATTTGGATCGCTAACATCAACAGACTTCAAGGAAAATTTGCCAAAATCCAGAGGCAATCGATGCATTTCCGCCATCTTGGCTCAGAAATCTATCCCTTTTCAGCTATAGGATGCCCCAGACCACCCTATAACCACTATAACTTATCGGGAAGGGATCGGTTTACAAAAGCTTATTTGAAGGGAGAGTTGACCCGACAACCTTATAGTGACCTCTAAGAAATCGGTGTCAGATAGGTTCACCCTGCTTCTGACATCATAGCTGTGCCGCTCGACCGAGTACGTGAACCAAATGTCCGAACCTGCAGTTCCTCTCGTACTGAGCAGGATTACTGTCGCAACGACCAGTCATCAGTAGGGTAAAATTAACCTGTCTCACGATGGTTTAAGTCTTTAGTCTTCCATACCTCTCACTTGATAGCCGAAAATTGTCACAGGCACATACCAACACCCATTTCCCTTAATCTGAAATTCACTTATGCCACAGGTCGTACAGCAGGAATGAAACCCGAAAACCAGAGGAATCCTATTTCATCTAAGCCTTGCGGAAATATACATCATAACAACTAACTTGTCGTTCTTTTTTTTCAGATGAATGATTTGGCAATGAAGCGTCTTTGCAAGATTCTAGTGCAGTTTAGACTAAGCCTATGAAGCCTCAAAGCGTATTTTTCTATATTATTTTATAACTAGAGAACTCGTCACTTTAGCGTGAGTGATGTATTATCATCAGTAACATTGATTGGTGCATACTAAGAAAGTGTGCGACTTGCGTGTTCATTTGCGACTGGATCCGACAATATTGGTTCTCTCTTTCTCTCTCGCACTGCTACCTCTCTTTGTGTCCCTATCTCCATCCTCTTCAACAGATTCTTCTCCATTAGTGTATTCCCTGCACACTGGAAGAACGCTAATGTCACTCCAATTTTAAAATCTGGCCCCAAAGTTGTCATTGAGAATTATCGCCCAATATCCATTTTACCTGTGCTATCCATCAGTTTTGAACGTATCATACATAGTCATCTTCTTCACTTTACTCTCCCTAACATCTCCCTACATCAGCATGGTTTCCTTCCCGGTGGGTCGTCTCTCTCTAACCTCGCTGTATTGCATCAGCACATCACCCACTCTTTCGAATCTAACGCTCAACTTGACATTTGCTATATCGACTTCGCCAAAGCTTTCGACACCACTCCTTACTTACACATAAACTCCAACACCGGTACAACATCCTAATCGGCAAATTTCCTATCTTTAATTCATAGCTTCCTCAGTTCCCATTACCAACGTGTACTCATTGATGGCACCTCATCCTCTTACCTACCTGTTGAGTCTGGTGTACCACAGGGTAGCGTCCTTGGCCCCCTTCTGTTTGCTCTCTTTGTGGATGACATTGCGGATGGCATAATCCCTCTTGGCTTCAATATTCTGCTCTACGCAGACGATTGTAAAATTTACAAACAGGTGGATCGCCCCTCAGACTCACATTCCCTTCAATCTGCCATCAACTTTGTTTCAGAGTGGTGCTCTGCTTGGCAGCTGCAAATCAACCCCTCAAAATCGGCGCTGATGACCTTTTCACTAAAAATCAAATCCCACAAGCATTCTTACTCCCTCTTAAATAATCCTATCCCTCCTGTGACTTCCCACTGCGACTTAGGAGTAATTCTTGACACAAAACTCAACTTTCATGACCACATAAGTAAGATAGTGTGGAAGGCGATGGCTATAGTAGGCATGCTTTACCGTTTCACTGACGTTCAGGACCTTACGGTTCTGAAAACAGTATTTTTCGGTTGCATTCTCCCGATCCAAGAATACTGTGCACCAATTTGGTCTACTGCCTGCCCCACTACCTTGGATTTGCTCAACCGCCCAGTTAACTTCTTTCTCGCCATAGCCCAAAATCGAATACCTGCCTTCAGAAACTCTATCCGTGACTTTATCCTTTCCTCCATTGGCATTTCTCACGTAACTCACCGCCGTGTCCTTTCTGATATGATGTTCCTACACAGAATCTTCAGCGGATCTCTACGAACCAATGAAATTCTCCTCTTTCGTTTGCATGTTCCTCCTCGTCCCTTATGCAGTAACTGTCTGCTTCACATTCCCCGATTCTGTCTTTCCATCTCCCAACGCTCTCTTTTCCACCGAATTCCCTCCTTGTTTCACTCCTTGGCCTCAAAATATCCTTCCTTGGACCTCTTCTCCTCTGCCACCGCTTTCAAATACTCCCTGAAACGCCACTTGAAAAATTCACCCCTCTCCAATCCCTAATTCCCTTTCTTATTCTTTCATCATTTCTGTTTTATTTTATGTTTACTATTGCTAGAAACTTTTATTTATTTGTTGATTATGTCTGCCTTTGTGCCGTTTTTGGTGGTGAAATAAATAAAATAA
The DNA here is from genome assembly GCA_963573305.1 of Pyrrhosoma nymphula. Classification (NCBI taxonomy): domain Eukaryota; kingdom Metazoa; phylum Arthropoda; class Insecta; order Odonata; family Coenagrionidae; genus Pyrrhosoma; species Pyrrhosoma nymphula. The sequence goes on along the minus strand of OY754332.1, from coordinate 91,227,252 downwards.
ATTTGCACCGGATGTTGAAATTGGAGGAATAAAATTTCGTTGAAAGAAGATCATAAGTCAGGCATAATATAACTACCTTTATTAAGCTAAGGCAGTGAAAAGAAGATTCTTTCACGGATGATATGCCATGGATGCATGTTATGTATTTTGTACAAATAATTATATTCCTGTTAATTTCGTGAAATAACAATCGTTATTCTCCCTTGGATTCCGCTTATTTGTGCGTGGTTGTTTCCGAGACGATGGAGCTGAAGGAAGAGCTTAAGAAGAGTTCAGTGAAATGTGTTCCTCCTTTCAAAAGTAGATTGTACAAGCCACACACTTCTACGGTGAAGGCAATATATAGTGAAACTTCGTTGAACTTCTTCATTTTTTCGGGTTCTACCGCTTTGGTTGCTGTGGTGATGACAACAGTTTCAACTCTTGGAGGTTGAGTCAGCTATTAGAAAGCTCCCAAAAGAAGACGCTGCCAAGATTAGAGAACACATCTCCCACATCCTTAGAATGGCCAAATCACCAAAACCGAACATGTCAGCCGCTGAAAGGAGGGCTCTGACGAAACTCCGGAGCGATGAGAACATCCTCATACTACACGCCGACAAAGGTAACGCTACGATCCTGATGACTAGTGGAGGACTACAATGAGAAAATCACCCAACTCCTGGAAGACTCAGCATATCAAAAGTTGAAATCGGACCCCACTACCAAGATTGAACGGCGAGTTAAGGAGCTCATCAAGAGGTCTTCCATTCCTCAAGAGAAGCAACGCAGTCGTCTTCCCTCTGCCGCCAAAACACCGAGATTATACTGCCTGCCGAAGATTCACAAGGAAGGAGTTCCTCTGCGAACAATAGTGAGTCAAATCGGTGCCCCTACTTACCATTTATCAATATACCTGTCTCAATCGCTTTAACAGTATGTGGGAAAGACTCAGTCCTTCGTTAAGAACTCCACCCATTTCATAGATATCTTAAAGAGTACTACCATCAGCAAAAACAACCTCTTAGTCAGTTTTGATGTCATCTCCCTGTTCACCAATCTCCCGATCAAAGACTCAGTGGAAATTGTCAAAGAGCTCACTGCAGTTGGATTACCCAAAGATTTCCCATCATTAGTAGAGTACTGCCTCCGAAATTCATATTTTTTTTCTGGAATGGTAATTACTTTGAACAGAGGGAAGGCGCATGGGCTCACCATTGTCGCCAGTGATTGCGAACCTGTACATGGAGTGGTTTGAGAAAAAGGCCCTCGATACTTGTGAGAAAAAGCCATCTCTTTGGCTTCGTTATGTGGATGACACGTTCGTCATCTGGCCCCACGGCAAGGAAGAACTCCGGGAATTCCTTATTCATCTGAACTCTCAACACAAGGTGGTACAGTTCACCATGGAGATGGAGAAGAACAACCAGCTACCATTCCTGGATGTCTTGCTTAAGAAAAGGAGCGATGGCAGCCTTGGACACTCCGTGCACCGAAAGACGACATACACGGACCGATATCTTGACAATGCCTCGCACCACCATCCGTTAAAAAAGGCGTCATTAATTAAGACACTGTTTCACCGGGCCCACCACATTTCAGATGCGGAGTCGCTAGCAGAGGAGGAGAGGCATCTTATGGCAGCACTGAGGCAGAACGGATACCAGGATTAGGCCCTAAGAAGGGCCTCGAAGCTGAAAAAGCCGAAACCAAACCCCAGTGAAAATGTAGACAAGAAAGCATGGGCTATCATCCCTTACATCGCAGGAACCACAGAAAGGATTGCCAGAGCATTGATGAAGCACGGCGTCAGCACAAGGTTCAACTGTGCCACAAAAATCAGTGACATATTACCCTCGGCCAAGGACAGAATCCACCATGAGCTACACGAAGGAGTCTACCAGGTGCCTTGTTCCTGCGGTAAATCATATATCGGCGAGACTTGCCGGCACTGAAGGTACGGATACAGGAGCACCGAAGAGCCACAAAAAATAGACAATTGCAGCTGTCTGCCATATCTGAGCACGCCAGGACCCCAGGACACAATGTAAAATTTGACGAAGCCAAGGTGATAGTAAGAGAGGGCAGATATTACCCTAGACTAATTAGGGAATCAATTGAGATAGCCCGGACAGACAATTTTAACCGAGACGAGGGATACCACCTCGACTACACTTGGAGGAGACCCCTGAAACGAACCAACCAGCAGCAAGAATTGCCAGGAAAGAAGCTCCATATAATGAGGACCAAAATTGTGAACCGGCATCTTCAACATGAAGAGGCTGGCAGTAGTACCAGCAAAACTGTTGTCATCACCACAACAACCAACGCGGTAGTACCCTAAAAAATGAAGAAGTTCATCGTAGACCACCACGAAAATCTTCGTTCTTACATCAGTGAAACCTTGTATTTGCGTTATCGGAAATTACGTTTTCCCGCAATTTACACCACTTTTGCTAAGTCCCATTCAATTTCCTATGTTTCCAACGTATGCAGAACCCCGAATTTAGACTATACATTTTTCAGTTTTCCTGCAATTTGCACCACAACGCGCTCTTTCAAAAAATAAAGTTCACTTCTTAAGTCCATTACTCATGCATATTATCCTTTGTAAAACACTTTTTGGCTTTGTCTTGTACATATATGCGGAAAAAATACGAAAGAGAACAGCAATAGGACCTGTTTTAAGGAAGAATTTGAATATGGTGGGAATAGTATACAGTGCCACTAGTAACAGAAATTTTAACTTCAACTCTAAATTCAAGCTATGAAATGAAGCGTAGTCTTTTTTATGCAAGGCATTTTCAATTCAGTAGGGGATAATTCTATAATATCATTATTTTAATGTTTTTATGCATAAAAATGATAATAAATATCTGGTTTTAACTTCGTAAATCGCTGAAATATAGTACTTTTCCGGCTAATCTGTTGATGCCCCTGACGACGAGGGCCGTGTCGGACATCGAAACGGAAAACATGGAACCTTTCCCCCGTTTGGACACCCCAAAAGCTTTGATTTGCAAATAGTCATTTTTAGAAAAAATATACCTATTTGTTAATACATATAATGAGGAAAATGTGAGCATACAGAATTAAAAATGAAAACTACGAAACATTTTCATGATGCAACACTCCTTGCCAGGGCCGATTGATTAATGCGATTGACTATCAGTTGTTTCATTGTTTTTGATGCTATCGTCGTGTCGGGTGTTAAGAAATTAAGGTTAATTTCAATGGAGCAGTTTAGTCTGCTCCATCCACATTGCGATTTCAGGTGGCTGGTGAGGATATACTTCTACTTTTTCTGCAGCCAATAGTTTTGTGCCGTCGCTTCATGCAGCTGGCATCGCTCCGCCTGCTCACATCGGACATGGTCATAATATCTGTGCGTACGTAGCTAAGAATTTCCATGAAGTTTCTTGCACTTTACAGCCAGAGAATAAGCAATAAAGCATTATATGGCTAAATGTGCGCACCATGAAGCAGCGTAGTTGTGGCAAGTCACAAAACTAAAAGTAGCGATTTCTCAGCCAACAGTGAGGACTTCAAACTGCAATGTGCATAACTCAAACATACAATTCGTTTAGATTGCATGTGCAATCGTTTTTTAATTAAATTACCGCGAAATGCTTGTAAGGTATATTATATTCCAGCAATAAAAGGAAACATTTTAATTAAGTGCAGAGTGAAAATCTCTTAAAACAACTTTTATGATTAAGATTTTCTGATTTCTCAGAATGTGTATGAGGTTGTTTTTGCAACACTGCTGGACTATAGCGTGCTCCTGGATTACCGGATTCTGGGTGCTCACCTGTAATTAAACCTGCGGGGGAGTATTAATTTTATACAGAAGTAGAAACTACGAAGAATGAAAATGGATTTTTATTCAGATATGATGAAAAATGAAACAACTCATGGTGGAAAACTGAGATCATTTGCACTGCCTCGTTTCCCGAGTTATAACTATAATAGGCAAGACAGTGTGTGCTGTTCTAACTCTTTAAAAAATTATAACTTAGTAGGTATACCTATAGTGATTGCTGTGAGCAAATGCTTGAGGAACTGCAGAAAATAAAGTACATAATACATATTATTAATAGGCAGAGGAAGTCCAAAGAGTTTCAACAAATTCATTCATTACAGTAATCTACCGGTTAGAGGTAGGTTGTGATGAAAGTCAGAGAATATCCAACGAACTCTTACACGTGCTGTGCCCTTTCTACCTCTTGTATTTCTTTCTTCATCTCAGCATAAGTCCTACCTTTCTTCATCCCGTCCAAAAAATCGATTCTCTTCCTTCCCCTTCCCCGCTTACCCAACATCCTTCCCTCTATCACGACCTTCAGCAAACCATCGTCCCTCATTACCCCTTCCAGCCACCTACCCTGCCTTCCCCTAATCTCATCTATAAGTTTCCTCTCCTCGCCCACCATGTCAAGCACTTCCTCATTTGTCTTCCTTTCCGTCCAACGCACCTTCTCCATCCTCCTCCATACCCACATCTCAAAAGCCTTCAGCCTATTTTCGTCTTCCTTTCTCAAGGTCCACGTTTCTGCCCCATACAATGCCACACTCCATATCAAGCTCTTTACTAGCCTCTTTTTTACATCCTTACTTAAGGTCCCCGTCATCAGCTCCCTTCTATTATTGAACGCTTCCTTCGCTAGCGCTATTCTCCTCCTAATGTCTTTGCTACTATGTCCTCTTTCTTCTAGCGTACTACCCAAGTAATTAAATTATTCTACTTGCGCCAGTTTGTGACTTCCTACTCTTATCACCAGCTTCGCTTTCTTTGTCCTAGAGAATCTCATTACTTTTGTTTTCCTGTTATTTATCTTCATTCCGTATTTCTCACACTGCTTTTCCAGTGCATCTACTAAAGTTTGAAGTCCTTTCGATGACCGACTCACCAACGCCTAGTCGTCTGCGAATCTAACCGACTTTATCCACTGGCCTCCTACTTTCATTCCCACGTCTAGCTCATCCCATGCCTCTCTTACCATTTCCTCAGAATAGATGTTAAAAAGTAAAGGCGACAACGGGCACCCTTGCCGCACCCCGCGACCTATAACTGCCCACCCTGATTCAACGTCCGCTACCCTTACCTGAGCCCTCTGCCCCATATATAAGTTTCGGATGAGTCTCCTATCACGCCAATCTATTCCTATTTTCCCCAGTATCTGCATTAGTTTCTCCCAGTTTACTCTGTCAAACGCCTTTTCGAAATCTACAAAACAAGCGAAAACATCCTGATTATGCTCTATGTTTCTATCTATAAGTGTCCTCATTACCGCAATCGCATCTCTGGTTCCCCTCCCCTTCCTAAACCCAAATTGGTCATCGCCCAAATAGCACTTTGCTCTGCTCTCCAACCTTCTATTTAGTATTCTAAGCAACACTTTTGCTGCTTGCGAAATTAAACTGATTGTTCTATACTCCTCGCATTCTGACGCTTTCTTCTTCTTCGGGATAGGTATTAATACTGTTTTCACGAAATCCTCTGGCCATACTCCTTCCTCGTAGATCCTGCGAATAAGTTCGAAAAACGATTTTCTCCCCCTACTACCTAGATTCTTCAGTAGCTCCGAAGGTAGGTTATCAGTTCCCACGGCTTTTCTACCCTTCATCTCTCTTAGTGCCCTCTCTATTTCACTCTCAAGTAACTCTGGTCCGAGGTTATCTTTATCTATTGTTCCTTCGTCCTCTAGATCTAGGCTAAGGGGTCTATTCTCGCTGTCATATAGCTCCTCTACGTATTCTCTCCACCTTTCTTGGATATCTTCCTGTTCGATTAATATCTTTCCTGTTTTGTCCTTAACCTTTGGTATCGCTTGACCTCTCTTACCACCCGATAACATTTTCACCTTGGCGTACAAAGCGCCCACTTCCCCCTCCTCCTGCATCTTTTCCATTTGCTCACATTGTCCCTTCCACCAGTTTTCTTTTGCCCGATTGGTCACTCGCCTGAGTTTATTATTCAATTCCTTGTACTTCCTCTTCCCTACGTCGGTGTTCACGTTTTTCCATATCCTTCTCTCCTCCATTTTCTTTATCATTTCTTCTGTAACCCACTGCTTCTTAACCCTCTTCTTTTCCACCGTTCCTATTGTTTTCTCTGCCGCTCTTGCGATGCCTGTTTTTATAACCTCCAATCTCTTCTCTATGGTTCCCCTCCGCTTCTCTTCACCTATGTTCTTTTCTACTAGCTCTTGGTATTCCCTCTTTTTCAACCCTTTCAATGCTTCAAGGTTCCACCTCTTTATCTTCCTACCTTTACAAAGCCTTTTGAATCTAACTTCACACTTCATCATCACCAAGTTATGATCCGAGTCCGCATCCGCCCCTGGATAGCTACGAGAGTTTTTTACACTGTTCCTAAATCTCTGCCTCACCATTATATAATCAATTTGGTATCTCCCAGTGTCACCCGGCATTTTCCATGTGTACCTACGCCTGGGGTGATGTTTAAACCAAGTGTTTGTCACTACTAATTTATTTCTTCTACAAAATTCAACTGCCTTTTCCCCGCGATCATTTCTTCTTCCTAGCCCAAACCCTCCCACTTCTAATCCGTCCCTCCCTTCTCCCACCACTGCATTCCAGTCACCCATCACTATCAGGTTTTTCTTCCCCGGCACTTCTCTAATTATTTCTTCTACTTGCTCGTACACCTCTTCCACCTCTTCCTCCCTATGGTTGCTCGTAGGCATGTATACCTGGACCAGTACGAAATTCGTCGGGCGTGCTTTTATTTCTACCACTAGTATCCTGTCGTTCACCTGTTCAATGTTTACCACCCTCAGTCCCAACTTTGTGTTCAGTACCATGCCTACCCCCCGTTGACTCTCATCTCCCCCACTATAGATCACCCTGTAGTTATCACTCCAATAGTCCCCGCTATCCTTCCATCTAACCTCGCACAATCCCAAAGCATCTATTTTTCCTTTTTCCATTTCCTGCTTAATATTTTCAAGCTTCCCGGCCCTCATCATGGTCCTTACGTTCCAAGTTCCTATTTTTACCAATGTTTTCCTCCTCCTCTTCCTCTTTTTCTTCTTCTTCTCCCTCCTTTCCCTTGTATCTTCTGATGATGATGATTCTGATTCTGTGCAAGGATTTCGTGTGATGACGACCGCGGAGGCCTTGCCTCCCCCGCTGCCGGGCACGACACCCGCCCTAGTGGGCGGCGTCCCGTAGTTGCCAGGAATCAATTCTCTTTGAATGACTTTCATGTTCTGGGAGGAGATAGTTGAGAGGTATCCCACGCGACTCAACGGTATTTTTAACGTGACACCATCACGGAACTACCTTTCGTCTGGCTCCTACCCTTCGACCTATCTGGCATGGGTGGCCCTACCAGGAGCAATGTACTTGCTCCTGCCAGTCCAGCTCTAGGGGTCATTGGAACGCACAAGCCCTTCCACCACGTCAAGGTCGTAGTTCAAGGAAGAGTTTCAACAAATATAAAATTGAAAAAAATAATCATCTTATATTCATTAGATAGTTTCAGTGGCTGCATAATAACAAATCTAATGTAAATCGCCCTGCCATCTTCATCCTTTTTCAATTTTCTATTTGTCTAAGATTTTTAATGTATTTTTGTTCATCAAATATAAATAAATGAGAAGTTCTAGTTCAAAGAATAAATTATGACATTGCTCTTTTACAGTTTATCTGTGTTTCTTATTTTTACCCTTACTCCGGTAAAAGAACATAGATGTAGAAGTTAAAATTCTACTTTTCCCACAATGTGCATTTTCCTGCAACTAACACTTTTCTAGGGTGCCTGGAAAAGTGTAATTTAGGGGTTTTACTGTAATTCCCACACTTTATCGCCTACTAACTATGCTAACACTACAAATCAATAATTTTCGTTATCCACTCTGCTCTGCAAATGCTTCATTTGTGGCTCTATTCAGATTAGGTCTTCTGCTCTTCATTCATTGAATCTCAAGGTTAATTTAAAGATTCGATACTGAATTAAAATTTGGGATATTTTTGCTTATTGTTTTTCTTCTGCTTACAATCAAACAAGGAGATTTTCGTCCAAGCATTACAGCTCCAGGTCAGGCCACGCATCAGGCCTGAATCAACTGTCTATTCCTCGTTTCCCCATCATCGCGGGGGTTACTCCATTCACCCTCTCATAAAAACTGCTACGAGACCCATGGTCTTGGAGTATCGTACGTCACTTGGGAGGTTGATATAGCTGGGAGTCAAGGCACGCGAGGAATAAACATCGAATGAATCATCGACTTTATGCTGAATAGTCACATCTCATCTTTCTGTCATATCTTATCTTCCTCCTCCCTTACCTCAACCTGCTGGATCAGTGGAGAGGGAGAACATGCTTCTGGAGAGTGAGGACTTTAACAATGAATCAAGTTATGCCCACAAAACAATATTTTGGCTGTGTTAGACTCATTGGTGTGCACAGATTCCTTGAGATAGGAGGGACTTCTTAATGGGCCCAGGAGTTGGCATGGGGCCTGCATAGCGTGGGGCATCGCATCCTGACCTAGTGTTGGGGGGGGGTGGGGCGGAGGGGGCACACAAGGGGCCTGATCTCCTGGAGAGCTGGCATGGGGGCTTCTGTGTGAGCAGGATGGCTCGTGCCCACCCGTAGAGCGGGGAGGGGAGACACGGGGGGTCACGCGAGGGGGAAATATGGCCAGTATGGGAAGGAAGAGAAGCGTTTGATAGGTTTTCTGTAAGTGACATATAAAGGTGATGGAGCCAAGTAAGCCTAGCTTTTGGAGAAACTGAGATGGAAAGTTGGGTGAATTTTCCTGGTGGGGATTGCTGGGTGGGGGAAAAAGAATATGGGAATGGGCGAGCTTTTCTATTTTGCATTTCCTTCGTTTCCGATCCATTCGGGCAGTCTTTGAAAATGGAATCTGTGAATAATAGTTAGAGAATACTTACGACAAACGAATGAACATTTATTTTAAAAAATACTTCTGCTCTTCTGTCGAGAACATCGCTAATTTTACAAAAAAATCAGTTATTTGTTTGTGCACTTTTCTTCTCTCTATCGTCACTCCCACCATGGCCTCTTATTTGGATAAATGCAAACTGAACTGGGAGTCAACGTCATTAACAATTTGGAATTGATGTAATGTATCGAGAGTTAGCAAAACTTCATTCTAATTACGAGAAATTAGGACAAGTTCATTGTCGTCTTCATTGCTGCTTTCCATAATTTCCCAGATCCCTGCCACTGGATCTACCGTTGCTGGCTCTAGCGTTACATCTCCACAAGCTTGGAGATCGTGATCTATCGACATATTATTGCTGGGGGTTACAGCCAATGAACTGCCAACTTGCGACAAGTAATGCCTCAACGCCCATACTCAAAGATCCTGGCCAATCCGGTGGCCTGCTTCTGTACTGGCTAGGTAGCAACTAACTCCCACCCCCGATGTCCTCCGGGGGTATCGTCTGGTAACCCAAGGAAGAGATGCAAGTGCTTCCAATTGGGCGACAATGCTGATGAGGTTTCCCTCTTCGACGGTGTGACTTTTAGTATCTCATAGGATGGTTCCACTTATCCTCTTCTTATTTATTCTAATAAGGATTAAGCTGATAAGGATTATGCGGGAACTCAGCTGAGCTCTCTATAAGGATATTTTTTCGATCACTGGGTTGGAGCAAAAGGGGAGAAAGCTTCACCATTTTCCGATATAAATATTTATGTATGGTCGCTTGAGTGTTTTTTCCCATTGATCACTCATGTGCCCGGAACTAGTCATACTTAAGAATTAATGTGCGTCAAACTAATTGGTCATATGAACCAAGCAAACTCTTATTTTCTCTGGCTCTCTTGGCTGTTGGCAACCGAAGAAAGGAAGAGCACTGCTTATGAAGAGCCTTGTGCCATGACTACATCAAAATGCTCATTGTGGACGTTAAATATACCTGATTCTTTTGATGGTAGCTATTGCCAGCCGGAATTATTATGCTGTGGAGCAAGTTTGAGTGTAATCAGTGTAGAAAACTGAGAATAAAAGCGTCATTTGGAGATATTCACGATTGGATTTACTGCTTGAACAACAAAGCACCATCTGCGATAATGACAAGGTTTTTTAGTGCACGGGCGAAGCAAATGATGTCTGTACTAGGAATACTCATCATGGATTTATGTTTGGGAAAAGCCGGTAGCAAAAAATGCCAGGGATCATGACAGGAAAATGCTGGTTGCAGCTATTAGTCTCTCACAGGCGAGTTTATCAGTACTCCTCTAGTTTATGTTCTTATACTAGTTGTTGGTAACTCTGGACATGAGGTGTAACAAAGCCGAATGCATAATTTATCCGATTGGTTTCACATTTTGTCCTACAATGCTTATGATTCAAAGTAGTCCTTACTATTGCAGCATTATAAAATTAAGTTTTCACATAAATTATTGTTAAAGTAATTCACATTCAGTACATAATACATTCGGCAGCCATGATTAAATCTTTAAAATTAAATCTTTAAAATCCAAAAGTGTGTTGTCCGAGTAATCGCTAGGAAATCTTATTGTGCCCCTTCTAAACCAATATTCAAATCAATTGATGTTCTTCCCCTTCCATGTGTATATTTACATTCTTGTGCTATGTTCATTAGGAAAAATCTTAAAGAATTTGTCCTCAATTTGGATGTGTACCAACATAACACTAGAAATTCTTACCATCTTCATCTAGCCAACGTCAGAACAAGCACCAAAAAATCAGGACCTAAAGAAATGGATACATATTAGAAAATAGAACAACTTGTCTAATGAACTGAAATTTATCAAATCTAATTGTGTCTTTAAATGCAAGGCAAAGTCTTTTCTCCCAGAAAAAACGATACTATTCAGTCAATGAATACTTTAACAACATTTTATTGACCTTGTTTTCATTTGTCTATGCTTTTATTTACCTATGCTATCATTGTCTTATCTTTTCATTTATCTATGCTATTATATTTAATTATTATTTATTTCTCCTGACGTGCCTTAGACAATGCACGATAATTACTTTTCCTTAGGCAAATAAAGCATATTATTATTGTTATTAATTAGACTTTGACAAAGGGAAGGGGAGCTATTTTCGAGTATGATAAGAGAAAACTACATATTCAGAAATTCCATGGCTAATCGTCCAAACTAATGGAGAAATATAGGTAATTAATACGCTAATATAACTCTTGCCTGTAAAAAAACAAAGTATATTTTGAATAATTAATTTATTTTAATAATATATACGGGCTTGGTATATGAAAGTGTTAAATGACATTTAGAGACTTGAAAACAAATTTATTACTCAGAGAGGTGTGCAATGAGCTGATTGTAGGTATTTTTAAGTCTGCAAGTTTTGGGCCGAAGTCATGGTCAAACCAAGACATTGGTTTGACCGATGAGGCTTCCGCAGTGATTTGATGAATTACTTTTATTTGGGTTTCTCCCACATTGATTCATTTTATGGACAACCGATTCACTCGCATTCCAGCTAGCACCATCAGGTCCTGAATAAGCTGCAGAAGATTCTTTCTCTGTTATATATACCTAACGCTAAAGCTAGTCAGGTGCTGATTGGCCGGATGGACTTTTAAATTTGATTGTTGCAAAAGACGTTGGAATGTTGAGGAGAGAGGATAGCCATCTTCCCTGTTGAAATTCTCTGCGTTTTTTGCAATTTCAATAGCATCTCTTATCAGCCAAGAGAAATATTTATTTCCTCTGGCGATGATCATACAAGTGTGAAAGTTTATGTCGTGGCCGGGTTCTGACCAGACGTGCTCTGCAACCATGGAATGGCGAAAATTTTTGTTTTCGGTCACCCTTTGGTGTTCCGATATTCTGCATTTCAGGAATCTCAATGTCTGCCCGATATAGGAATACATGCATTGCTAAATCTCATACATGTTGATGCAGTTCATGGAACAGGAAGATGACTCCCCTGAATAAAATGCTCCTCCAAAAATCATGTGTTCACTAATTATGATGGCTATTTGAGTCATGTTGAACCTTTGCTTCTGTCTGTTCAGTGTTCTTTTAGAAGAAATTGCTACCATTGCTTTGTATAAAGAGTGACTCTATAAAAATTATTTTTTTTTTCAATTTTTTCTCACAGCTGTTTTGAAAGATGTTCCCAGCTCTCCCCTAGAAATGCTTAAATTTCCTGAGAAGGATGCAACACGTATGGGCTTGTATCCAAATCTAGATTATAAAGGCCTCTACAATGCTATTGTCCAATTGATGGATGTTGCACCTCTGATCCAGTATGGTCTGCAAGGTAAGTCATCATATTTTGTTTTTGTGTGATCATTAAGTAAGACGAAATATCTATTTGGGCAAATAGGTGACTTTGCCCAATTATTATTGACTTGGTTTTATACTCATTTAATTGAAGATGGTTTTTCAGCACCCAGAATGCTATTTTCTCGATATCTTCATTGATCGTTGCAATTGTAGTTATTAAATCAGATATCGACGAATAACAATATATCTGGAAGTCATCATTGTAAAGATGGTATTTACAGTGTATTATGACTTGGGGAAGATTATATGAACAATGAGAAAAGAAGAGGGCTAAGGACTGAATGCTGAACTACGCCTCTGGAATTATTTATCCAGTTAGAATGTGTATTATCAGGGCCAGCCACAGATTGGGTACGGTTACTGAGGTAAGATCGAAACCACTCTACTGAACTCCTTGAAAAGTTATATATGGTCAGTTAATGGAGGAGCAGCTCATGATCTAGCATATCGAAGGCTTTTTAGAAATCAAGTTACACCAGAACTGTGACCTCTCATTTTTCCATTGCTCCTCTTATATCTTCGGTGATATTCAATAGTGCTGTTTGGGTGCTATGTCCCATTCGAAAGCCAGATTTCCATGCGTTTAATATATGGTTATCGATTACAAATGTGTTCAGTTGTTCGAATACCACTCGTTTAAGAATCTTATCAAAGGCGCAGATGATACCTATTGGTCTGTAGTCAAATGGTTTGGTAGGCTCAGAGCATTTCGGCATTGTGGGTATTATAGAATGCTTCCATTTTGTGGGATATTGCTCTGTTTGAAGGGATGCATCAAAAATATTTAAAAGCACAGGAAGTATGACTGGAAGAGCCTTCTTTATTACGGCAATATTTATTATCTCATGACCTTTTACGTTTGTGGTGATATCTTTGCATGCTCTCATGACTGAAGAGGGAGGAATGTGAGCAAAGTAAAAACCAGTTTACAGAGAAATTGGTTGTGTATGGCTTTTGGTATGGTGTGACTAGCTAAGATGTTGCTCGCGTTGCACTCATTACTACTTTCATTTATTGAAAAATAATTATTGAGTATATCTAAATTAATATTGATAGCATTAATATGTTTTGGCTGAATTATACCAAGATCATGAATAGTTTTCCTAATTGTTGTAGTATTTGTCTGTTTTCTGATGGCATTTTTAAAGTGTTCTCTTTTGGCCCTGCGAATCATGTCTTTAACTCTCTTTTGCAGTTCTTTGTATTCTGCGTATACAGCCGGGTCCTTGAAGCATCTAAACAATGCCCTAGCCCCATTTCTTTCTTTGATTTTGGTCTTTATTTCTGTTGAAGGCCATGGTTTTGGAGGGTGGGTAACACGAACTGTCCTTATAGGAGCATGAATATCTAGGGTGTTGAGGAGCAAAGAATTTAATACCTCCACTTTTTCATCAATAGAGTCAAGTGCACCAGTAAACACACCAGTTTATTTTGCACAGGTCGCTAGAGAATCTCTCATGAATGAATGACTTAAAATCTCTATAGGTAACCATTTTTGGTATAAAAGCAGAGCTGTTATCTTGAAGATAATGTAAACCTGATCATGACAGGAGATGGGAGGGTCAGACGTTTGCCCACTGGATAACACTTTTGAGTTCGTCGACACATATTAGATCCAGAGTGGTTCTTGTGGTTCTTGAATGGCAAGTATGAGATATTGGGACGTTACTAAGGTTACTACCTTGCAAGACATTAAACAAATGTCTCTTCAGCGATCTTTGCATGAGAGGTATTGGTTGGGAAGGAGTGGGGGAGGTAGGGGAGGTGGGAAGTGAAGTCTGCGACCGTTGAAGCAAGTATGGGGGAGGGGGAGAGATAGGGGAGGTGGAAAGGGAAAGGAAATGAAGTCCATGACCGTTGAAGCAAGTAAGGGGGGGAGGTAGAGGAGGGGGGGAGTGAGTCCGTGACCGTTGAAGAAAGTGGGGGGGGGGGGGCGAGAAAGCAGTCAACGTTAAAATATTTTTGAAATATGATAATTTCAAAAAGAAAGAGCACCTCATTCTAAAATAGAGAAAAATGAAGAGTAAGATTTAGGTCCTTTATCGCTATTCACAATGTTTCTCCTGAATTTGTGTATGTATAGACATTCATAAGCATCAAGCAAATGATTAGGCGTTTGTTTGATGAGTTGAAGGTTGTTTTCTGAGGTTTCGTGTCCTGTGTTAAGTAAGTGTTGTGCGATACTGGATTTTTTGGGTCTGTTATATTTGAAATTGGCTATGTGTTCCTTGAATCTAGTTATTATATTTCTACGTGTTTGCCCCACGTAGGAAACATCACATGAGGAACAAGATATTTGATATGTGCCGGACTTATTGGATGTGTCGATCTTGTCTTTCCTGTTCCCCAATAAGTGTTTTAATTTGTTGTTACTACTAAATGAACCCGTTCAACGTTCAACTTTCAACGTTCCCTAGATTTTATTAGAATTATAAATGGTATTTGATATTTAAAAACTTACAACCCAGGTAAAAATTGCAGCTAGAAATGGGACACTTCCAGCTGGAATAGCAGGATCCAGCTGGACTTGTTGGATCCTGCTAGATCCACCAGGACCCAACTAGACGTAGCAGGAACCAGCTTGATCCTGCTAAATCCTGCTGGGTCTGGCAGGAACCAGCAAGACCTAAAGTGTTCCAGCAGAAAGTGACCAATTTCTATCTATAACCAGCAGGATCCAGTGGAAACTAGTAGGAACAAGTTGCATCCATGATGATCAGAAATTCACATAATAATTATGCAGTCAGATCTTATGAGAACTATTATCGAAGACCTCAGAGTAAACAACTGAGAATGAAACTGAATTGCATTTATTAGGATAAAAAGACCAGTTAAACTATTACTCTGAGAACGTAGCTTCCTTAAAACACCACCACACGTGCTGAATGCCATAAGGTGACACAAATATAAAATTGAAAAACCACAGGTCATGTGTTTGAATCACTGAATCAAGTCACACTTTTTCAGTTTACTCTTTTTGGTAGAATTACGAATTCACTACACAATTTTATCATGTTTCCAACATTTTTAATTTATTTTTGATTTTCCATAAGCACAATCACATTTTTTCTCACAACTCCTTGAGGAAACAGAAGGCCAAAGGTCACCCATTGATTTGAAGATACAATGAAAATCAGGTTTTACAAATAATCACTGTGGATTCTGATTACCATTTCCGTGCAAATTAAGCACGGCACTTATGCCCCCTGCCACACACACTTGAGGTGGCTTGCAGGGTATCCTGTAGATGTAATTGCCTGAAAATATAGGGTGATAAAAATCTAAAGTTAAACATGATGCTGCAAACTTGCTTTGTTAAGTCCCAACGACCATGTTAAATTCTTACCTTTTTCTATCAATGGTAGAATAAGTATTGTTCGGAATTATGCCAACCTCAAACATTAGCTAATCTTTCGATCTGGTATATCATTTCATAAACTCGTTGACATAAATCAAAACATGTCCCGGAATCATTGCACATGAATCTCTGTATACGCAAGACACCATTTTCAAAATCGATTAATCGCTCTCGAGAAAGATAGATCGGATCGATCTCACTGGTAGAAGGCAAGACCGCAAATCATGAAAGCACTCGAATGATAGGTGTTAACGAACTTCATAGAAAAAAATATAATCCGAAGAAAAATGAAAGATTATAATATCAACATTGAACTAATTTCTAAAATGGCATATCAATATGATTTTCATAATATAATATGCAAGGTCAACGATTTAGTCATTTGAAAAAATAACTGAATTGCTATTCAAATGAAAATCTTTGGCTTTGTATATATTTTAATCGCTCACATTCAAATATTAATTAACGAATCAATTACTACTTGGCCTAAAGGAATGGATGATTTATGAGAATTAGATTTTGAACCTGCTACATCCAACTGGATTCAGCAAGATCCTACTGGATGTAACTGGAAATTAACATGTCCCTGCGATTGCTGCAAATAATTGTACTTCCTGCTACATCCTGCATCATCTTACAAGATCCACATGGATATAGCAGGAGCAAACAGTAATTGATTTATTCTTAAGTTCATGCTTCCTGCTGGATCCTATTAAAATCAAGCTAGTATCTGCTAAATCTAGCTGGATCCATCTGGAATCTGCTAAATATTCCAGCTGGAATTTTCACCTGGGAAGTTCTCACTGGATGTTGTCATTTATGTATTTCATGCTGATCTCATTCCCTTTGTTTAAATCTTTACTGCATTGGTGACTTTTGCCAAAAATTTTTTGTATTCTGCATAATTACTGGGTGAATTAAAAGTTAGTTATTTCAGTTGAAAAATCCAGGCTTTGTCATTTTCATTTACATTGCCATATGGACTTATGGTGTGGAACGTTTTGACCTGGGACCTTAATTAGTTTCTCGAATTTAAGTTGTAGGTAGGTTTGCATTGACAGTGAAGATAGGAATAAATTTCTCAACTTATTCTTGAGTATATATAGAAATTAATTTCATTGTGAAACAAAGTTCTTCTTAGCTCTGTCTTTTTTTGAAGCTTAATAATTTGATATGGGTTTATGGGAAAGTTTGGAGAGCTAATTATGGATTCATAAGTTAATAAGAAAATGTAAATATAGATTTGGATTTGTTTTATATATCTATTGCTAATGAAAAGAAACTTATTAATCATTTTTGAAAGCAGGATTCCGATTAGAGATTTGGTATTTGAGATTCCATGAAATAAATAGATTCGGATGTGATAAATTTTTAGTCGACCCATCACTACTTATAATATCACTCTAGATAAAATTATCCAACATCTTTCTTTGAAAAGTCTTTTTACCTCAATATTAAATCTGTTCCTGCATTGATAAGATTTTACTTCATTGCTTTAATAATGTACAAAATTATACCTTTTTCCTACCAGCATTTGGGCAGTGTGTACTACAGTGCCTTGGATGTCTGCTGCCTTTCCTTGGACATGATCTGATTGATTCACTGCCCTGCTTAGTGGCGTCATCCATGGCTGTGCTACCAGTCACACTTCATCAAACAATAGTGAATACACTGTGCTTTTATGTATTGCCTTTCACCATTGGTAAGTCAGCATGTTACATGCTATATAGTCAGATTCATTTTATTGACCTAATTTTTAACTCATCTTTTGATGTTATTTTTCACTCATATGGATTTAATTGGATGATTAAGTGGAAACAATGGAAAGAAGGATGTGGCATTGGGTGGTTCGAAAAAAATAAAGTATTTTATTTCTGAATGATATAGTGGACAAAAGTTTCCATCGGTAAGACAAGACAAAATAATATTTAAAAATAAATTTATTTATATATCTTCGAGTCGCGCATTGCCGTTAAAGTTCGATAAAAATCATTAAAAACCATAAAATTTCAACATTTTTTGTAATTACTATCAACTCTCGATTATCCGTGCTAATGGATGCACGACAAGGCACAGATAATCGAAAAACACAGATAACCGTAAAACATGGAAAATATGGTCATGATACAACATTTCACTTCGTAGGATGGAAACTATTTCACATAACAACAGACTGCAGCGGTTACAGCAAGACCTCAAATGAAATACTAAATATTACTATTATTTTGCAATATAATGCAATCGTAAACATTTATAAATTTATATCTTCTAATCGTTGAAACACAACATAATGGGTACTTACTTAGCTTGACCACTTAGATAATAAAAAACTGACATCTTGCTTATTTTCAGTAAATGTAGACATTGACATTGCAGTAATTATATAATACAAAACATTCTTATTATGTGAGCCTCTGAAAAATATATGTATGTGATAAAATATATAGATTTGCCATTATTAGGATTAAAAATATTTCACATAACAATTGACTGCAGGTGTTACTCCAAGAAAACAAATGAATAACGAATTACTAATTTTCCGGTTTGTTTATTTTGAATATCATGAAATCTTCAACATTCATTTATATATTTTCTAATCTAATAAATAGTTTCTAATGCTTGAAACAAAAGATAATGAGCACTTAACTTGACCACATATATAATTAAAAAAACAATATCATATCTTGCTTATTTGAAGTAAATTTAAAAATTAATATCGAAGTGAATATCAGAGTAGAGCACATACTTTTATTGTGAATCTCTGAAATAACAAGTTATTTTTTGCTGTTTACTTGATTTCTTCATGTTTTCTTTTGTTGTAGTTCTTATTTTTTTGGCTGAGATAACGTCGCAATAATCGATATAATTTTGTCGCATGTAATCCAGCAAAGTTTCAACACTGGCCAGCGCTGTACTATGTTTTATTTTATCAGTTGCAGTTTCTTCACTCTCGTCAATGTCAACACTGCATTCCTCGTTTCCTCCATTATTATCACTGTTTTGCATTACCTACTGAGTTAACAATGTCGTCATCATCCATATACTGGTATCGAGGAGGGTTATTACGTAACTCATAAGGACCCCCAGTGAGCATACCGACTTTAGTGAATACGGAACTCATAAGGCCGTCTTTATGGAGTGAAAAGTCTTTATCATAAAGACCCAAAAATAATGCCAGCTCAAGAGGGGTCCTTATGAAGATAAAGACCAAGATGGCGTGTTTGCGCAGGGGTTAATTCTGCAAAGTCACGAGATATATAATAATTATCAAAGCCAATGTGTAGAACATCATTTCAAGTAACAAGCGTTCACACTTAGGAAAGTTGCGAAATGTTTTTAAAACATTTCTGAGTTTCAAATCAAATGCATTGTCGAGACTCGGGAGTATTTCTGATGACGGTTCACTTCCGAGGACTCGCGAAGTATATTAAATTAATAATCAAAAGCTATGCAAAGAATAATATGAAAAGAAGTACGAGTTTACAATTAAGGGAGTTTCGAACTGTTTTAAAAATATTTCCGAGTTTCAAAGCTATTGAATTCCTGAGACCGGGAGTATTTCTGACGGTGCAGCATACGGCTGAGCTTTGGCGTACAAGTTAGTGTAGATTTGATTGATACTACTCGTATTTCATGGAATAGAAGGTCATGTGAAGAGGCAAATACAGATATGTCATCGTTTTCTATAGCGTTATTATCCCTGCCACTCATGTCACCCCGGAAAGATGTGCGTTTATAGTTTCTCATTTCAAATACACCTCACTGTCACTTTTTTAGACCCACATTCCTCAAATGTAAACTCTCTGGGAAAATAATTACACGTTCAAGAAATATAAAAACTGTTGGTGCTTACTTCCTAAACGTTGATATGCTCTTTCCACTATTTTCTGTACGGTGACAATCAAAAGACTTTAGCAAGCAGCACGTCCAATAAACTTTTAGATACTCTTCGATCGTTATCGCGCGCGATTATCACAGAAATACACATTAATTTATCAGTCTCATACACACTTTGCACCGCTTTAAAAACAAACCCTCTGCACATTGTGCAAACTCATTTTTTCTGCGTATTAGTCGAAAGAATTCTCTTTATTTTTCGACAGCACGAAGCATACACCCGGAATGGTTTTCTCTCTCTTTATTTCCACCAATGTAACTCACTAAAGTAGCAATTACGTAATAATAAAGATAATTCAAAACTTCTTTCAGGAAATAATGACTGAAAAACATACTCAACCTGCATCGTTAAAATCAAGAATGTTTATTTACATTCCTGGTGAGGACCGTCGCTAAACGATACTCATTTTATTCATGTATGCTTTTCGTTGGATATGAGGTCTCATGCATTTGGTTCACTGTTCCACACAGGAATGTCAAGCATTTCATTGGTCGATACATATTCCGAAAGAGTTGCACGGACTTGAATGAAGAAGTTGCCAAACCACTGTCTTTATGGGGATAACGACCCTGTTCAACACTTCTACCTTGAGTTCCGTAATCACTAGGGTAGATATGTTCAGGCCAGGACAGTTTAATTTATTTAGGACAGGACTTATTTAACGCCCAGAGTTTCGTAATAACCCCCAGGTTCTAATTTATCACAGTAATATCATTCACTTAAGTTCTCTGAGTCTGCATTTTCAAAGCCTTTCATCGCATGCAATAGTTGAAAGATATCTGTTGAAGTATTTAATATTTCCTCATCAGAAGAGCCGCAGAAGCTCTCTTCAAGTTCGGGAAGAATTTTCTTCCTAGATCGTACAAGTGTTACAGGTTTCACAGAGACAATTGTTTCCAAAATTATGGTAAATTCTCATCCTCCCTAGCTAGAATTTCTAAAAGTCTACCTCGATATTGCTTTTTCATTGCCGCAATTACTCTTTGATCCATTGGCTGGATTATTGCCGTAATGTCAGGAGGCAAAAATTTGGCAGTGATTAGACCATCATTGGATGTTAAAACAACTTTGTTTAGATGGGATGGAGCATTATCCAACAACAAAATAGCTTTTGGTGGCAATCCTGCCTTTGCCAATAGGGAACGAACGTCAGGCACAAACTTATTCTTAAACCAATCCGTGAATATACTTTGGTCCATCCACACACCCTTCTGAATGTAATAATTTACCGGCAAAGTAGCACAGTGGAATGATCGAGGTTTTTTAGATTTGCCTATCATGGAGAGGCATAATTTGTCCCAAGCTGCATTCCCACAGCACAACACTGTGATCCTCTTTTTTGACGATTTATGTCCCGGAGCAGAACCTTCGTTCTTGAATGCTAAAGTTCTTGTCGGAAGGCATTTCCAGTATAGACCAGTCTCATCTGCATTGAAAATCTGTGCGGGTACCAACTCTTCTTCCTTTATGTATTTTGTGAGCTCCAAGCGAAAAGCATCAGTGGCTGAAACATAGCCACTCAATCGCTCTCCCTGAATAGTAATTTCACGAATTCCATGTCACTGCTTGAATCTCGTCAACCACCCAGAAGAAGCTTTAAAATTCCCTTATATCCCTAGAGACTTGTGAAAAAGTTTTGCCTGCTGTGCGCACATGGGGCCTGAGACGGGTATACCACTTGACTGTTTTTGATTGAACCAAAGAAGCATGGCGGAGTCTAAATCTTGAAGGGTTGATCGTTTCATAGTCTTATGCTTTGAGGGTCCCAAACCACTGTCCGAGGCTTCAGCAAACTTCAACAGCTTACTTTTATTCCTAATTATATTCTGAACTGTTTGTAATCCCACTCCATGTATGAATATATTCTTTTTCCAGTTTAAGCCGAGTCTCACCTTTTTCATTTCTTGTAATGAATTCTAGTTTTTTAGCAATGGAAAGGACAATTTTCTTCCATTTTTCTGCCTTTGCATCAGCTTTGCAAGAACACGGCACCACAGTAACAAATGTAACTTTGAAGTTATTAAGATTGCCACACGAATGAACTAGCACAATCATATCTAGGTAAAAATAAATGACTGTTCAACAGCAAATAATGACCAGGGAGCACTGATACTGTTTCGTATTTATTAATTCAGACCGAAAAGTAAGAACATACGGAACAATAAGTATGTAGTTATTTTTAAGTATAATATAAGTTAGTTTGTTTAAAAGTAGTTTATTTGAAATTATTTCCATTGAATATTTACTATTCTGTTCGTTTTAGGAAGATAGAATATTCAGTGGGAATGGGTAATGGGAAAGAACAGATAAAATAATTTTAGAAGCAGATGCGGCTGAGTTCCCATCATTCTTAAGAGTAGCAAACAATTTCCATAATATTGTGATTAAATTAAAAAGTTAACCTATAAAGAGACATCTACAAACTTGCAATTCTTTTTAGATACATTGAACTTTCAAAGAATTTACTTAATTTTACCATTGGAATATTTTTCATACTTTAAAGTATAGCGATGAGAAAATAGCACAGATAATCCACAAACTGGATAATTGAGAGTTGACTGTGATATGGGTGATATGACTACAGTCCTATATTGCGTAATGTAAAGTGTTGATTTGTTGACTCAGTTCCGCTCCCATGGATACCACCTTCCTTCCCTCCCTTTTCCCCACCCACCATCCCTACTACGATCTTGCTGACACTCTCAGGTGGCTCGGTTAGCGAAGGAGACATGCAACATGTCAGCGATGGATGCCAGGAAATGCAACCTAAGCGATACCAGATGAAGCCGCCACCCCAACCCCTTCCCTCCCCCCTACCTCTCCCCCACTTTTCCCCACCTGGACTGTGGGAGACCATGTATGCAGTTAGTGTAATTTGGGACATGATGAAATAAAGTGAACTTTCGCGAGTACGTACAAGTCTAATTCCTGTGCCCTGACTCCTGATCCCTCAACGAATCCTGGGCGGACCAATGATCCTTTCAGTTCCGTGAATATGCCTTTACAGTAAACGATTTAACTAGTATTTAAAAATGACTTTAAATTATATAAATTATATTTATATGACATCTTTTGCTCGTGCATCGGTATGAAATATGTGGTAAATTTTTTGTTTTAGTAAAATTTCAAAGTTTTACATTTTATAACGATTTTATAACAAATCTAGAAAAGACGCTACAGTTGGGAGGTGCCTAACCTAGGTAACCTAGAGGAGCTTAGAAAAAAAGTACAGTAATATAATCATCATATTATAATACTAACCGGTTACGCAACTGCATTAAAAAGTGACTAATGCTGCATTGGCCTTAGTTATAGTCGTGTTCTTTCGCGTGAACTTTCTATATGATTTTAAAACAAATAAGATAAAAGTGGCATATTTGAATACACATTTTTGAAAGTCCTATGAACTTAAACCTGCTTTAGTAACACTATTATTTTAATTCTATTTGGTCGCGCAGCTGAATGAAATAGAGTTCCAATCATAAATTTTGCACAAAAAGGGAGGTATGAGGCGAGATTTTGTGGAATATGAACATAATAAGAACTTAGAAGATGCAATTTTCCATAGATAAAAATTTATTGACGAATAAATTTTTATTTGTGGATAAGTGCATCATCTAAGTTCTTATTACAAATTTTGCGATATTTTTCAAATTATATTGTGTGTGCAGCTCTTCGTTCCTTTTGCTTTACAACCCAGAACTCAACACGGGGAGGTGGTTGCACTTTGAGTTCCACCCACACCCTACCCAACCAACCATCCAGTGATTAGGGTGTGTTATTTATAATATTTACAAGTTTAAAACATATACAAATTTACACAGTTTTTCTCTGCACTTTTTCTCCATTGTTTTAAACATTAATCATTTTTGTCCATCACAACAAATTTATATTCTGATTTGTGCGAAAAGGTAGGCATTGCTGATCTTGACAATTATGTAGCTCCGATGAAACCATCTCTTACACTGTGTCCACAGACTTCACTGGAAGCTTCTGTCACAATCTTAATGCTCCTTTTGACAGCCTGCATATGGCATGGAAATTTTTTGAAATCCATAACAGGCTTAAACACTCTATTTACATATTGTTTTACTTGGTCATTATTCAGTGCTCATAACAAAGGAGGTGTAGTCAGATTACAAGTGTCCAATTGTATAATTTTGGTGTAGTCTGTAGCTTTAAAGTTTAGGTTTGGTAGCATAAAAGGTCTACAGTAGAAACTCAGTAATTACAAAGTCGATGGGACCAGAAAAATCGGCACTTCGTAATATCAAATTTTGTATGAACGAGTATCTTTCAAAAACATCGCGATGCAGCTTTTTTTGTTTCCTTAAATTAAGATGTACTTTTGCGACGTACTTGCATGATTTACTAAGTGATAATTCATGCAAGTACATTTAAATGTGTATTCATGCCCACAGGGTGCACACCATTGAACACAACTAATTTGCCGGAGTTTGATTCTTCCAATTAACGGGATTTCCACCACGTCGTTCCAGCTTTTCGTGGCGGAAATCTTGAAAATCGGAAGAATCAACCTCCATCCAAGCCCCGCGGAACTTTACATCACGACAACTAAGTCCTTTTTCCAATGAATGATTAGGCAATGAAGCGTCTTTGCACAATTTTCGTGCTGTTTGGACTAAGCCTATGAAGCTTCAAAGTGCATTTTTCTATATTATTTCCTAACTGGAAAACTCGCAACTTTAGCGTGAGCGATATATAATCATCAATAATATTGATTTATACATACACTAAGGAAGTGTGCGACTTGCACGATCATTTACCTATCACCCCCCGCCACACGCCTATTGAGGCGGCTTGCGGGGTAATATGTAGATGTAGATTTGTACCGGATATTGAAGACAGTGAAAATAAGATTCTCTCGCGGATGCCATGCGATGGATGCATGTTATGTATTTTGTACAAATACTGATATGACCGTTAATTTTGCGAAATAGCAATCGTTGTTCTCCCTTGGATTTATCTTATTTTTGCATGTTATTTCCGATTCGATAGAGCTGATAGAATAGCTTTTAGAAGAGTGCAGCTAAATGTGTACCTCCATTCAAAAGTAGATTGTATATACAAGCCACGCACTTCAACGGTGGATGCGATATAACTCCCTTTTCACTTCATCGGCTACTAACAATTCTACAAATCAATAATTTTAGTTTTCTCTCAACTATGCAAAAGCTTCATTTTGGCTCTATTCAGATGAGGTTGTCTGCTCTTCATTCATTAAATGTAAGGCTTCATTTAAAAATTCGATATTGAACTAAAATTTGGGATATTTTTGGATATAGTTTTTCCTCAGCTTTCGATCAAGCGAGGAGATTTTAGTCCGAGCATAGCAGCTCCAGGTCAGGCCACACACCAGGTCAGAATCAGCTATCATTCCCTCCTTTTCCCATAATTTCGGGGGTTACTCCATTCACCCTCTCACAAAAACAGCTATGAGACCCATGGCCTCGGAGTATCGTGTGCCACTTGGGAGGTAGATATATATACCTGGGAGTCAAGGCCAAGGGATGCACGCGAGGAATAAACATCGGCTTTATGCCAAATAGTCACATCTTATCTTCCTCCTCCCTTACCTCAATTGGCTGCGTCAACGGAGAGGGAGGACATGCCTCTGGAGAGAGGGGGCTTTTACACCCAGTGTTGAGGGGGTGGGACGGAGGGGGCACACCAAGGGGTCTGATCTCCTGGAGGGCCGGCATGGGGGCTTCAGTGGGAAGATGATGGTTCGTGCCCACCCATAGAGTGGGAGGGGGGACAAGCAGGGTCACTTGAGGGGGAGATATGACCAGTATGGGAGAGAAGGGAAGTGTTTAATAGGTTCACCGGAAGTAAGTAAGAAGGTGATGGAGGAGAGTAAGACAATGTTTTGGAGCAACGGAGATGGGAAGCTGGGTGAATTTTCCTGGTGGGGATTGCTGGGTGGGGGAAAAAGAATATAGGAATGTGCAGGCTTTTCGCATTTTCTTAATTTCCGATCCATTTGGGCAGTCTCAGAAACGGGAATCAGTGAATAATAATTCAAGAAAAATTATGATAAACAAATGAATTTATTTTATAAAATATATGTCAGATCTTCTGTCAAAATAATCACTCATTTAACAAAAAATCAGTTATTTGTTTGTGCACTTTTCTTCGCTCCATCGGCACTCTCACCATGGCCTCTTATTTGGATAAATGCAAACTGAACTTGGAGTCGACATCATTAACAATTTGGAATTGATGTAATGTATCGAGAGTGAGCAAAACTTCATTCTAATTACGAGAAATTAGGACAAGTTCATTGTCGTCTTCATTGCTGCTTTCCTTAATTTCCCAGGTCCCTGCCACTGGATCTACCGTTGCTGGCTCTAGCGTTACATCTCCACAAGCTTGGAGATCATGATCTATCGACATATTATTGCTGGGGGTTACAGCCAATGAACTGCCAACTTGTGACAAGTAATGCCTCAACGCCCATACTCAAAGATCCCGGCAAATCCGGTGGCCTGCTTCCGTACTGGCTAGGTAGCAACTAACTCCCACCCCCGATGTCCTCCGGGGGTATCGTCTGGTAACCCAAGGAAGAGATGCAAGTGCTTCCAATTGGGCGACGATGCTGATGAGGTTTCCCTCGTTGACGGTGTGACTTTTAGTATCTCATAGGATGGTTCCACTTATCCTCTCCTTGTTTATATCTCTAATAAGGATTAAACTGCAAAACCCTTATCTGATTATTTATCAATCTGCAGGAACGTAGCTGATCTTTAGGATATTTTTTCTATCACTGGGTTGGAGCGAAAGGGGAGGAAAGTACACCATTTTCCGATACAAATATGTATAAGTGCTTGAGTGTTTTTTCCCGTTGATTATGCATGCGCCCAGAACTAGTCATACTTTAGAATTAATATGCATCAAAGTAATTGGACGTATGAACCAAGCAAACTCATATTTTTTCTGGTTATCTTGGCTGTTGGCGACTGAAGAATGGAAGAGCAATGCTTATGAAGAGCCTTGCTCGATGACTACATCAAAATTCTCAATGAGGACGGCAAATCAAACCTGATTCTTATGATGATAGCTATTGCCAGCCGGAATTATTATGCCATGGAGCAAGTTTGAGTGTTATCAGTCTGAAATAGTGAGAAAAAATGCTTCCTTGGATTATGTTCACGACTGAATCTACCACTAGAACAACAAAGCCTCTGATATATGTCAAAGTTTTTAGCACACTCGCGCAGCAAACTATTTCTGTACTAGGAATACTCATCATGAATTTATGTTTGGAAAAAACCGGTTCCAAAAAATGCCAGGGATCATGACAGGAAAATGCTGTTAGAAGCAATTAGTCTCATCGGCGAGTATATCCGTACACGATTAATTTATGTTTTTTTACTCGTTAGTTACTCTGTGGACCCGTGGCAACAAAGCTGAGTGCATTTTTAAGGTCTGGTTTCACTGGGGCATCCAGCGGCCAGTTCCAACTGCCGCGTCTGGATGTCGCGGCTGGACAATACGGCTGGGTGGTTTCGTTCAGGCGTCTACGTCCCGTCAGGGGTCCCGTTTCTGTGGTTGGGCGATGTGGGAGAATATGTGATTAGTTTAATTACGAATTTAGTGTCGGTTTTCGTTTCCTGAAAGTGAGTTGCTTTTGAGCTGAAATGGATGGTGATGATTTAGTTTTGTTGCTTTTGCTGGAAGACGAAGAAGAGGACGACCAAATGTTGCAAGTAGTTTTACAGAAAAGAGCTTGGAAGGACACTTTATATAAAATGCGGAGAGAGGAGAGGAGGAAAATCACCCAAAATTGGGACTGCTCGACTAGACGACTGCGTCTCGACGCAGGCGTCAGCAGTCGAACGCGACGGCCGAGACGTCCCAGCGAAACCGCTTATTTGATATACATTGGATGAGTATGGCAGTGACTTCCGTCTGCGGGATGAGGACGCCGGATGCGGCCATGGGACGCCCCAGCAAAACCACACCTTTACTATTGTAGCATTGAAAAATGAGTTATCGTTCAAATAATTCACATTCAGTGCATAATGTATTCGGCAACGATGATTAATGAGATATCTTACTATGACAAGGAGTGCCTAAAAACGTTGCTGTGATCCGTCATTTTTCGTATAAACGAGTAACTTTTTCACGTCGGGACCCCGACCCGAGGTTCGCAATTTCAAAACTTCATTATTTCGTAATATCGCTTATTGTTACATGCACTTAGATACCCTTTTGGTCGGGACCGAAGATTTTGCTTCGTAAAATCAAAATTTTGTAATTTCGAGTTTCGTATTTTGGAGTTTCTACTGCAATAGAATCATCTTCAGAAGTTGCTTGCCTTGCTTTCAAGATTCGTCTTTACCCAAGCTCTCGGATGGGGTTTTTTTAAACAATGACCATTGCCAAAAGTAAATTTTTGGGATGGGTGTAGTAAGCATTCCGTTGTATAACAGGGTCTATAACTTGAAGCTGCTCTTGTGGCAGATACCATGTTGTTTGAATGGTCTGATAAATATGTTTTGGACCATCAGTGAAATTCTTTGTTTACCGTAATGATAAAACACATAGGCATGTAGGACTTAGAAATAAAAGTACAGTAAATCCTCAACTTACATGGTTAATTCGTCCCAAAAATTTCCATGTAAGTTGAAATCCGCGTAAGTCAAAACACAACAACTTGCCTATCCATTTTTGAACCATTAGCAGTGCCGCTTTTACTGCAATTGGCAGCAATCGGCGATGATTAAAGAAAACACCACCTTTTGAGAGGCCATTAAGTTAACATAATACGAAAATTTCAAGAGTAACAAAAATCCAATCTTTATCTCACTGGATATTTAAATCTAAAATAAGTATTTTTACACAAAACATGAACGAATTGAAAATTTGTTAAAATTATCATACTCATGAGAATGCATGTTTATAATTGGAAAAAGTTCTTAATAAATACGTATATGCTCTTCAATTTGACTTATATCATGTACAATTGTCTAACTGTTGACTCATTCATCCCGTAAGCACGTGCAATTTCAACAAACATTTCACCTTTGCCATGTCTCTTAATAATTTCCAGTTTAGTTTCCAGACTTATAGTCTTACTTTTCTTTTTGACACTCATAGGAATCTCATCACTCACACGTTTCTCAGCCATTATGAAGGCTCACATCCGAAATAAACTCATAAGACGATTTTAATGATTTTATGAGAACACTTTCTCAAACTTGATAAATAACGATCCCAATGATCAAATCATAATGGAATCACAAGTTTGTCTGTCTACTGCATGGACGTGTTCTTTTTTGCTGTGATGGACAGCAGGCGTCATCTGTGGAGTAGAAAATTAACTATACGTTGACTTAGGCAGGCCGTAAGGCCGGTGACAGGCTCAAGTTTTTTTCACATTTCTTTCGCCGGGACAGATATGAGGCGACAGCTAGTAAAAGGTCAAACGCATAGGTT
Organism: Pyrrhosoma nymphula; assembly: GCA_963573305.1. Taxonomy (NCBI): domain Eukaryota; kingdom Metazoa; phylum Arthropoda; class Insecta; order Odonata; family Coenagrionidae; genus Pyrrhosoma; species Pyrrhosoma nymphula. The sequence goes on along the minus strand of OY754332.1, from coordinate 91,198,269 downwards.
CTTATGGAGCCATTAGGCCATGGACATGCTTGCGTTTCCTCCGTGTTTCTGTCGCCGTGACATAAACTCCGGGTGGGGGTCTGCGACTCTCGCATGGAGGAGGTGACGCCAAATTGCGAGCGTTTTGAATGCTCAGTCTTGTCGGCGTAATGAGTTCAGAAAGTGTTTATCTACAAATCGCACTTGCTGTTTCGTGGTATTTGAAGAAAAAGAAACGTTCATCAGCGTTTTTGTCGTGACGCGCCAAAAACGCGATATGCAGCGTTTTACAATTCACCGCTAGTCACTGGTCGCAAGCTTTACCGACACCATCCTATTCTATGCGTTTCACTTTCGGTGTACTATCGCCGTATATATGTTGCGGCAACAGGAACGCGGAGGAAATGCCAGCATGCCCATGGCCTAAACGGCCATGCTTGCGCCCAGTGGCAGATTTGAAAGCGTTGCATGCCGAGTTTATGGCGGGACACAACAAATAGCCGATGTACACTCCCCATACCAAGGACCGGCGAACGTGCCGCTGCTTATCCCACCGTGGTAGTAATGAGGGCATTCCGAACACCCATAGTTTGGCATCAACTCTTGCACACTTGACAATGAGCCGCGAGTCGTCACCCAGTGCATCTGTCGTGCCAACAGAAATGCAGAGAAAACGGAGGCATGTCACCAATCTAACTGAACATCCGTGTAGCTCCGGATCTGCGTAACTCAGATCCGCGTAAGTCGAGGACTTACTGTAATAATTAGCCTCATATTTTAAGGACTCTTTACACTAATATATTGGCACAAAACCTTGATAGTGGTAGTGAGCCATCTTGAGTGTAACTTAGGGCCTACGGATTGAAAAATCTTCAGAACAGTGCCCTGTCTGGATTACTTCTGATATGTCCAGTAAATACAATTGATCTTTGCTGAGTATCTGCTTATCTACTTCAGGAATCACACAATCAATAGGTTCAAATTCAATTACCGGTATATTTTCTCACCCAGGTAGATCTTTTCCAATTGGCCCTGAATAACCTGTTGGGCATGTTGTCATACCATCTAAAGTGCTGGAAAAAGTGGTGGAATGGAAGTTTGTTGAAATGAAGAAGACAAATACTCCATTGCAGAGGTCTTTCCAAATACAACTCAATTTGGTGAATTACACCACTTTTCCAACCAGTGTTTGTAACAGTGCCATCACATTCGATTACTTCTAATTCGTTAAGTGATAAGCCATTTTCTGAAAGATAGGAAGTAATACTGTTGGCTATGTCAGTTGTGGAGCTTGAAGAGGGAGAAGTATGTCCTATGTAAATGGACCGATGCTCTTGGATTATAGAGTGATGCTCCTCCTTTGATGTTCTATGAAAATGTTTTCTCCTAGCCTTTTCAATAAACATACAGTAAAACCCCCATACAACGAATTTGTTGGGACCGGAAAAATCATGACTTCGATGTAGGGGGTTTTCGATGTATGGAGGTGTTGTGCGTCTCCAAAGGGGCATCCAAGTGTTCCGCGTGCTTTACGATGCAAGTCGAGTAAATATCTCAATCTTGCTTTATTCACCATTAAAACCTTTCCTAGAGTGATGATAAACAATTTTTATTATTTACCATCAAATACCGTGGCTATCACCGCGTTATTTTCAATCTGCGTATTTCTAATTGAAATTATTGTTTTTTTCGTCCATTCTGCTCTACGCCTCATCGCTTACTTTAGTTACGGTCTGAAAGTAAAGGAGCACCAAAATTAATGCCTAAGGACTAGGTATTTTTTAAAGTGCTCCATAATTTTTCTGATTATCTAGTCGATATTATTCTTGGAGTGCAATAATTTAAGTCAATATCAATTGGCAGTTTTATGCAGCAACTTTGCTTGAAACAGCACATATTCCCATTTAGACTAAGAAATAAAACGCACTGTTGGAATCCCATTGAAATACCGGTAAATATCTATGTTCGTGACCAGAATATACTAGATATCGATAAACGACGATGGAAGTTAGGTGGGGCGAGTTAGTTACCGCGAGTAAAAACTTGGCAGTCGGCAATGCACTGAGGTCACAATGGCAATCTCAGATGATAATGCATTGACGATGCCGTTAACGCGTGTAAGAGTTGCACCCCTCTTTTTATGCGTTGAAGTTGAAGAAAAAATTTTGGGGCTTTTTTTCCTCCTATTGTGAGGTGTTGTGGGACTAACTTCGAATTTTCGGCCATTATCAAAGCCGCTTGCGATATTCTCTTATAATTTACGCGGCATTTTTCATAGGCATGTATGGACCTCGGAGGCAAGTATTCACTTGTTGCCTAGGTCCTACAATGCTTGCATTGTTTATTGTCCTTTGGAATGTGTGGAGTAATTGATATTCATTAAAACAAAACAAATCCGACCTCGCTACAATTCGTGTTTAGTTGGTAAGTGCGGACAGTCGCACCGAGCTCTGATTTATAAATCCGAATCCCCCCACCGTTTTCCTAATGCACAAGTCATAGTTGCTGTGTCACCTTTTAAAACGTGGTTAACTTTTACAAATTATATTTTGCTGTAAACGATGACGAGTGGGAATGAAAACACGTTAAATGCAAAATACCCAAGCGTACGAACGATAAGGCGTAGATACGACATCAAAACTTGAAAAAAGTCAAACTTTGAAAGAAATCATAACTGTCTATGGAATTTAAAGCAGTTAATATTTCAATATGGTCCAACAAAAATCTTCAATGAATGACAACATTAAAAAAATTCATGATTTAGGTACATAAAAACGGCTGACTTACTAGTGAGACGGGCATCGCAGTACGGCGGCACGCGCGCGCATGTCCTGTCACAGCTCGTAGATTTTCCCCGAAAAGACCTTCTGTCCCTATTGCTATGGAATAGTGCAACCTCCATCTTCTAATGCACGATTCCGGCACATCATGCCTTAGTCCGGCAGCGCGGTTTCCTACATCCTCAGCGTCTTTGATGACTTAAAGCACTTCAATTTTTTCAACTACCGTGAAAGACCATAACTTTTTCCCTTGTTCATTTTGGAACAACACTGACCTATGTTGACGCATGCACAAATGTTAATATTCACAGAATTCTCTCAGTTGAGCTTAAGGCAGGTGCATACAGTTGAGTCACTCAAAGTTGTCCGGTGACAGAAAATGAGAAAGTTAGGGGGGTGGAAAATTCCAGTGCTTGCACTTGTCGCGCAGCCAATCGCTGTCCCCCAATTGCACCCCACACCCTTGCCTTGTCAAACAACAAGTTTTTAAAGTTATTAGGCAACTGCATCCCCCATAAACAAGCGAGCGAATGATACCCTCCCCTTGATGACTCACGCTAAGCACCAAGGTCACTCAGCTCTCCAGGGACTTGCCTCGGCCACGATACGAGCGGCGCGGCTGTAGGCGAGCGATAGAGTGGCAACGCTGAGTTTTATGTTCCTAATGTTTGACATGGAACACACTCTAACCCAGCCATGATAGACGTGAGCGGCATAGGTGCCGCTCGCCGCCAATCCCAGATATTAAATTTTTCTTGTGCCGTTCTTCTCATTCTGTGGCAAAATGTCTGCCGAGAACGTTCTGTCTTCTGACAGTATGTACTGCCATTTCTGATTCTGAACTTATCTGAGGTCGAATCACTGCTCATTTCGTGGCCACTACCGCCCTGCCGCGATACTGCTCTGCAGCCCGCCGCTCATATCGTGACCGAGGCTCGAAGGCTGGCAGATAAAAAATTCATGTAAGAGGCGCACCCTCATTTTCGGCTGCGATTTCTAGGAAAAAAGGTATCCTCAAGCAATCGAGCAAATATTAGGGCGATCTCGAGCAAATGCACCACTTGCCGGTTAACAGACCACATCCATCAAGGTTAAGACGGCAATAGCAATATTTGGATAGAGTAGAGAGGTTACTCCAGATTTTCCTTTGGGATGGGGACAGAGTAGATAAAAATTGGCTCTCATTGGTTGAACACCAACCAATGAAGTTTTAAATACTTCGCCCTCCTAACAAGGGGAGTGTCCGATAAACGGGTCGCAGATCTCGGTGAAAATTCGTATGCATATAGAACTCCGAATGCTTTTCACGAATCACTCCACATATGGGCGTATAAATCCAATAGTTAACAAAAAAAAAGGCATTTAAACATATACAGATGTTATAAAATCCCTATTTATCAGCCTCCGGCATCAAGGGTGTGGTCCATTGATTAGCGTACGGGGCTGCGGTGCGGAGGGACCATGTTCGATTCCCGTCGGCGACAAATTTTTCATGCTTACTTTCTTTGTTTTTCCTTCGTGGAATTTTATGTTAAAATCTAATTTTTACTTTCCTGTTCAAAGTTTTTTTTTTAACGAGTGGAAATATTTTTTTTTGCGAATACCATAGGGCTTATTTTTTTTTCTTTCCCACGAAATTTCTTTGTTTCCCCGTTCTTTCACCACGCAAACTTGATTTGATGAAAATTTTCTGAAAGTGGTCACTCTCGCCATTTAAAACACGAACCTTTCTCGACGAGCCTTATTACAATGTATTTATTTGTATGTCTTTAGATCGTGAAATGGTGACTCGATTACAGAAATTAGTAGATAAGCCGATCGCATTTTCCCCTCCTTTTTTCAATGAACAACAAAACAGGAAAATGGGGATCTTTGATCGTGGGTCTTATAAATAATGATGTAACAATTATTTAGACTATTGTATAATTATAATATCAACAGGAGGTCTTGCAAATGAAGGAACAAATGAAGTTTGCGTGGTGAAAGAATGGGGAAACAAAGAAATTACGTTGACTTCGCGGGAAAGAAAAAAAAAGCCCAATGGTATTCGCGAAAAAAAATATTTCCACTCGTTAAAAAAAAACTTTGAATAGAAAAGTAAAAATTAGATTTTAACATGGAATTCCAGGAAGGAAAAACAAAGAAAATAAGCATGAAAAAATTTATCGCCGACGGGAATGAACACGGTCCTTACAGGCAGGTGGACGGTCTTACGATAACCGTCCACCTGCCTCTCCCTAAATAAAATCCGATACCGAAAGGTAATTTGAAACCATTTTAGAGGAAAACATGGAGCTCCTCCCATTCACGGGGTCCCGGGAATGTAACCCAATATGGTAAAGTAATCTGATACGATTTAAAAAGGGAAAATTGAGCTCCATCCTCACAACTCTAGGTACAGCTATGTAACTATAGTGTCTCAACCAGATTTGTTATAAAATCGTTATAAAATTTTAAACTTTTATTTTTTATTTTAAATTTGAAATTTTACTAAAATTACAAATTAATCACATATTTCATATCGATGCATGAACAAAAGATATAATATAAATATGTATAGTTTATATAATTTTAAGTTATTTTTAAAAACTTATAAAATCATTTAACTACATCTACATACTACCCCGCAAGCCGCCTCAGTAGGCACGTGGGGGTGTTACGAGATATGAGACTGTAGTCATACCACCCTTACATGCCTTCAAAAATTTTTGAAAGTTTATGGTTTTGTAATGATTTTTATAGAACTTAAATGGCAATGCCAGACTGGAAGATATGTAAATAAAAAAAATGTTTGTATTATTTTTTCATGTATTTACCAATGGCAACTTTTGCATGCTATACCATTCTGAAATAAAATACTTTATTTTTTTCGAACCACTCTAATGTGGCAAGGGCATTCCGCTGTTGAATTACTATGCCGGTATTAATTTTTTTTCTGAAATTCTATAAAACAATTTTTTTTGCATTCAGCTCGAGCAGATGATCAGTCTCTTCAGCAGCAGCACATGAACAGTTATGCTGGCCACAGTGTCTCCTCCATTATCATGCTCATTTTCCAGTATTCTACCAGCCCGTGTGAGGATAAATTTTGCATTATTTGGTTTGATAAGTGACTATTGAAATTAAATTGATTTCTTTGATTTTAAGCTGAAAATAGTCGTAAATCCCTGAAATTCAAATGTATTTTACAGTCAGCTGATATTTTCTTTACAGCTCAGCATTGTCAGCTCCTGGAGTGTCTTATGTCCATGAGGGCAAATATTGCGCAAGATCTACTGTGTGTCATCGCACATGGAACTACACCAGCAAGAGCAGCTGCAGCTAAGCTCCTTTTTCATTACTGGCCTCCCTTCTGTAGTGCACTGGTTCCTCTAGAGTTACAAAGAAGACAAGGAGGGGGAACACCGGCCGCATCTATTAAATTTACTTGTAAGCATGCAGAAATGCACAAACAGTTTTGCATCCTCCTTATTTTATGTAGGTTATATTCAAAGTAGCAAAATTACAAGATTTAAAGTAGACAGGTGCTATTTGGTGCTGATCTATATCAATTATTCTCTGTCCTAATTACAGACAATGAGTAATGTTCAAGGATTGCTCTCTTATTGTAAATACAGTGAAACGCAAACTCAGCTTCTTGTTCAGCAGATTCAAATTATGCAGTAACAAGATCTTCTACACTGCTGGGTCTTCATGGGAAACAAAATGCCTGAATTTCAGCTGAATGCTTCACAAATTATGTAGTCAAATGCATTTTATCTCAACATTTGGTGCAAAACTGTGTATAGGGACAACCATTACAGTAAGTCCTCGACTTAGGTGGATCGGAGTTACACGGATCCGGAGTTACGTGGATGCTCAGGCCGGTGACATACTTGCATTTTCTCCGCGTTTCTGTTACCGCGGCAGATACACTGGGTGATGACCAGCGACTCTCTGTCATTCGCGCAAGAGTTGATGCCAAACTAAGGGCGCTCGGAACACCCGCTACTACCACGGCACAATAAGCAGCGACATGTCTGCCAGTACTCGGTATGGGGAGTGTACATTGGCTATTTGTTGTGTCGCGGCATAAACACAGCATGCAGCGCTTTCAAATCTGTCGCTGGTCGCAAGCCTAGCCGGCTCCATAACAATCTTATGTGTTAGACCTTTTACTTGCTGTTGCAGTATATATGTTGGGGTGACAGAAACGTGAAGATAACGTGACCCTGTCACCGGCCTTACATGGCATCAATGTCTTTTTTCGGCATAGTTTGACATTCCCATGTAAGTTGACAGGTAGTTAATTATCTACTCCATAGATGACGCCTGTTGTCCAACACAGCAAAAAAAAGAACACGTTCGTGCAGTAGACCTTGGTGGTATGTCTTTGTTATGGAATTAGGCGGTCGTACTGTCAGGACGGGTCGGGTCCTTTGAAAGACAAGGGTTTTCCTGGAGTGAAAATGGTCAGTTTGCAGCCGCTTACTACAACCTTGGGGATTCTTACTCTGAGAGGCTGAGAGGTGGGGGTTATTTGAGAAAATAGCAGGTCTCATGTCTCTGTACTGCTCGTTTGAAAACTCATGGCCCCTAAATGCGAGGAATGGTGGCGAGTGGAGGCAAGGGTAAGTTTGGGGGAGGAACGTAGGAGGGGAAGGAAAACCTCTCCCTTACCGATGGTCACTTCCTCCAAAACCCCGGCAGGAACCGTTCGTGGAAATAGACTCGTACAGGTCAAAAAAGGGTATCTACGCACGGGCCACAAAAAGCAAGATTCCTCATTCCACGTAGGATTGATGCCGTACAGCGAGATATTTTGTTCAAAGAAGTGAAAATCCTGCTGGCTTCCGGAAATTTATTAGTTAAATGATTAATAAGAAAAAAAATATTTTGAGGAAACAAAGCAGGTGAGAATTTTTCCATTATTTCCAAAATGCCAATATCGGCAACACTGTAATGCATTATACCAAGTCGTATACTTACATTTTTGAGTAATTGGACTGTGATCTTTCAACTAAACTATGGCATGGATATAAAAAGCCAAACTCAACCTGATATTTAACTTAAAAACAAAAGTAATTAATCCGATCATGCAAAGGCGAAACCACGGAGCCGGCGTCAACACTGGGTCGACGCAAATTAATTAATACTAAAATGTTGTTATTTATATCATCAAAACTTTAAAACATAGCAAAAGGTACCATTGAATAAGTTTTTCAAAAGACTTCGTTAATTTTACATTTGGCCACAGGGGTTGGATCTGATGACTTAAGTGGAGCTGAATGTGTTAATTCTCTGTGTCACATTTTCATCTGTTCCACCTTTCTCTGAGACAATGCTCCCTAAATACTGGAAATGGTCAACACGCTCAATTCTATTATTAATAATAATAATAATATGATTTACTTACCCAAGGACAAGTAATTTTCATACATTGTATAAGGCACATCATATATATAAGGCACCAGGTACATTTACAAATAAATCAAAGATCAAACACTATAAACAAATGAAAACAAGGTCAATCAAATGTCATTAAAGTATTCATTAATTGAATAGTATTGTTTTTCTTGGAGAAAAGATTTTGTCTTGGATTTAAAGACACTATTAGATTTTATACATTTCAGTTCATTAGGTAATTTGTTGTATGTATATTCTAATTACTATTTCTCTAGGTCCTAATTTTTTGGTGCTTGTTCTGACGTTGGCTTGATGAAGATGGTGACAGTTTCTAGTTTTATGTTGGTGAACATTGGAATTAAGATTATTATTGCCATTAACAAACAAATCTTCATTATTCCTGTGATTGATTCTAATTTCCTTTGTTTTACTAGCATTTATCTTCAGGCCAACCTTACAACCTTCCATTTGCAGTTCTTCCAATTTCTCTTTCATATCAGAAAATGTATGCGATAACGAGCACAAATTGTCCGTGTAGTTAGTATCCTCCAGTCATTGAGTTATTCCCCATTGTATACCTCTAACTCGCCTATGGACCCTTTTCATGACTCCATCCAACTCAGTCAAAAACAGTATGGGCGAGAGTAGACAACCCTGTCTAACCTCTGTTTTGATCCCGAAAGACCTGGTGTGTCTCGCTTGAATCTTACTCAGTATGTACTGATAGCAAGTTAATACCCCTCCAGTTATTACATATATGTAGTAAGGTCACCCTTTTTGGGTATTTTAACCAACAGTCCTTTCTTCCAGTCTCTAGGTATAGCTTCCTCCTCCCATATTTTAACCAGCAGCCCAGTTAAGATATTTCCTGTAGTCCCTGGACTTATTTTTAACACCTCCGGGGGTATGTTATCCACACCAAGGGACTTCCCATTTTTTAATTCCTTGGACTGGTGGTGCTGTACTTATGCGAAAGACTTCTTCTACTCCATTGTTTGGCCTGCTTCTTCTTCCCTTCTTCTTCCACGTTTCTATTCAATAGTTCTTCAATGACTTCTCTCCATCTTTCCAGCTGTTATCCATCTCCAATCACCAGTTTCCCATCCTTATTCCTCACTGGTTTCTTGCCACCTGGTTGGTGAGTAGAAACCGCGAAGGAACGCACCTCCCCCGGTGTCAAGCTCGCGCTTATTACCAGGGTCGATGAGTGTGCGAGGTTAGGAAAGGATTGAAAGATAGAGCGTGAAGGGCAGGGGAAAAAGGAAGCACTCAACTACAGAGTCATAAATTGGCTAAGGGGCTGACGAGCGGCGAAACAAAACTTTGAATCTCAGGGGTTGGCTTTGTTAGAAAATATAATGTAAAATACCCATTGCAATATACCCGCTTGGGATAGAATGGATATTTTAACCTGGAAAAATGAACATTTTGGTCTGGAAAAGTAATGGAATTTCATAATTTCTGGTCTGTAGCCACCCTCATTACTCTTTTTGCACAGTGAGCACTTTTCTGTGTGCTCAGCAACAGCCATATACATGCTCATAACCACAAAACTTGCATTTACTTATATCACTTTTCTGATTAACTCCTACCTCCTTTGTTTGCAGTTTGCAGATATGCATTCAGGAAATTATAATCGCAGTGATTTTGTAAATCTATTGGAATCCTATAATTTAAATACCCATGTATTTGAGCCCACACGGATTACTAGTCACTCTTCAACTTTACTTGACAATGTCGTTACAAATTTTAACAGAATAAAACGTAGTCTTCGGAAACTTTGTGGTATTCCATCAAAACAATTTATATTACGCACAACCACGACCCGGGTTTCGACGGCTGAGCATCATCATCAGGTGATCATAAATGTTAAGCAATGCCTTATATACTATCAGTCAGTTGGGGGAGGGATAGTGGGGTGAGGGAGATGGGAATGGTCAACAAAAGAGGAAAGGATAGGGGAATTGGCGGGCAGCAAGCATTCATTTAAAAGATTAACATCTGAGTCAACATTTCATTTTAAAATTTCGAGCTGTTCAAATGCATTTTCATGTCAGTTATCAGTAAAATGTAGTAATTTAACTTTAAAATCACTTTCATGGTCAAAAGTTAATAGGTGTTTGGCAAAATTACTCTTTTCTTCATGGTGATTTTTAAATGCACTATAATGTTCTTTCGTTCTGGTCTGGAAACTTCTCAAAGTCTGCCCCACGTAGACCCCTTCACAGTTGTTGCATGAGAGTTCGTAAATACCACTTCTGCACATAGAGTCCACTTTATCTTTGCAATGTCCAAACTAGTTTTTTAGGGTCATGGTTGACTTATATGATACATAGAGTTGATCTTTGGGGAATACTTTTACAACATTTTTGGTTACTTGACCGTAATACCTTACAGAGCTCCATTTTTTACAATTCATTTTACCACTATTACCAGAATATATTATAGAATAGAATATAATATTTTATTGGTCCAGAGATTTTTCATTGTAAAATATAGGACAGGTCACAAAAGCAAAACAATCATGTAAATCATGAACTTTGTACAATATGGGGGATTTTACAAGTACATACATGCATATTAATATTTATAAACAGTCTTCTAAATAGTCTTTGACACTGTAATAACATTTATCTAGCAGGAAGTTTTTCAACTGGTTTTTCAATGAGCCTCTTGAAGGGGAATTTTTTATGCTGGCAGGTAAATGATTACATATTTTAATGGCAACATGGAAAGGGCTTTTATTATACATGCCAGTGGAGTGGCTAAAAAATGGATATCCACACTGTGGCGTGTTTTGTACCCATGTATCTAGGCATTGATGGTAAAATTATTTTTGTTATCCACAGGTATAAACACAAGTATAAAATTTACAAACAAGGAAGATTTAAAATTCTTAACTTCTTGTAATATGGTTTACAGGATTCCCACTGTAATATTTGCTAAATATCTAATAGCCCTTTTTTGCATTAGGAAAACTTTTTGGGAACCAGGTGATGCCCCCCCAGAAAATAATACCATAGGTTAAGTGGGTCTGAAAATTGCCATAGTAGACCATTTAGAGCACATCCAAATTTATGATGCCAGCCAGATTTCTCAGTTTCATCGACGGCTTCGTGTGATAAGTCAAAACCTTGAAAATCGAGCACACAATCACTCCAAAGGTTTTTCCACACAGTGTTCATAGTTTTTTGGCTGATTTCATCCCATGATTTAGCAATGTTTTCTATTGCATGGTGGATATTGTAGCTTCTCCAGAATTTTTTTAAGTCCATGCCATTTTCACCCTCTGTAGCCTTCACAGCTTGACCAAACGTTTCCCTTAGATAATATGCCTTAAACGTTGAAATGACGTCTTGGTCCATGGGCTGCAGAATAGCAGTTGTGTTCGGTGGCAAAAAAACGACTTTGACTTCTGGACTTAAATCGCCAAGGGTTCTTGGATGGCCTGGAGCATTATCTAGTATCAACAAAATTTTAAAATCTAAATTTTTTTGTGCACAGTACTTTTTTACTGCCGGACAGAAGTAAGACGTAAACCAATGCTCAAACACGGGAATTGTTACCCAAGCTTTTTTATTAGATGTCCAAAGGACAGGTAGATTTTTCTTGTCATAGCCTTTCAAAGCCCTCGGGTTTTCTGAATGATATACAATCATTGGCTTCAACTTAAAGTCTCCAGCAGCGTTTCCACCAAGCAATAACGTCAACCGATCCTTCGAAACTTTGAATCCAGGCATTAGTTTCTCCTGCTTAGAAATATACGTCCTGGCTGGCATTCTTTTCCAGAATAACCCAGTTTCATCGGCATTAAAAATTTGGTGAGGTGAGTACCCATTCATTTCTATAATAGCAGCAATTTCATCGACATAAGCCGCTGCTGCACTATCATCTGCACTGGCCGATTCACCATGAATAGATATGTTGTGCAAGTTATATCGTGCTCTAAAGCGTTCAAACCATCCTCGACTTGCAGTGAATGTTTCGACACTAGAACTACTAGAACTTTCTGGGAGATCTTTAACCAAATTTGCAAATAGACTTTTGCTTTTGCTTGGATCATCAGCAAACTCACGGGCATACGTTTTTGAATTAAATCCTCCATCCAAATACTTAATAACCTCTCCATTTCCACCATAGTCTTTGATCTTATTCGGATCCTCACAGAAGTTAAGGGAGTCGCAGCCTTTCCATATTCCTTAATTTTTTCTCTATCTCTGATGATAGTCCTTACTGTCGAACCAGCCAGAGATAGCGCCCTGCAGACTTTGTGTTGTCGCTGCCCAGAATCTAGTCGTCGCAAAACGTCCAATTTCACGTCAAGGGTTAGGCTTTTCCTTTTCTTCTTATCTGACTGTGGCTTATCACTCATGACCTTAATGTTTGAGAAGAAAGTGGATTATTAATAATGTTATTTTGTAACTAGCAAAACTATCGGATATACTGTGGTTAGGAGGGCTTTATAGCCTTAAATACAGCTACGCTGTACTTAAGGCTATAAAGTCGTTCAGTTATGTATGTGATAAAAACGAAAACGCGAATGAACGAATAACAGGAATACTAACTTTCAATTTTGCTCAATTTACAGACGTCTTTATTAGATTTGTTTTTTTTTTTTTAAACGTTCGCAAGTGGTCAAATGTGGTAAAACACGGATCTAGCGACTGCAGTTTCTAATACCTTCCGTATCGGGCGCAGCGATCACAGTGAAATTTTCAAATGCGGCGGTAGTTATGGAGAGCGCTAATGCGGAGCAAGAGCGTTAATAAGAGTGAAATTGTATTAAATTTTCGACAGCGTTAATGCGAAACAGCGCTAATTGAGTCAGCGCTATACGAGGACTGGGTGTAATGGAAAAATTCTCTACTTTGTTCCCTCAAAATATTTTTTTTCTTATAAATCATTTAACTAATAAATCTGGAAGTCAGCTAGATTTTCACTTCTTTGAACAAAATATCTCGCTGTATGTCATTAATCTTATGCGGAATGCAGAAGCTTGCTTTTTTGTGGCCTGTGCTCAGAAACCCTTTTCTGACCTGTACGAGTCTATTCCCGTGAACGGCTCCCTCCGGGGGTTTTGGAGGAAGTGACCATCGGTAAGGGAGAAGTCCTTCCCCTCCCATGTTCCACCTTCAAACTTACCCTCCCCTCCACTCGCCACCATTCCTCGCATTTAGGGGCCACGAGTTTTCAAACGAGCAGTACAGAGACATGAGACCTTCTATTTTCTCAAATAATCCCCACCTCTCAGGGTAAGAATCCCCAAGGTTGTAGGAAGTGGCTGCAAACTGATCATTTTCACTTCAGGAAAACACTTGTTTTTCAAAGGACCCCGCCCGAGTGTGCAACCCAAACAACGTGGTGACTGATCTCCAATGAGGATAAGTGGTGATGGCATTTTTCTATGGTGAGGAAAAAGCACGTGCACTCACCTTTTTATGAAGCCGCCTATGATGGAAAATCCAGTAATTTTGAAGTTATGTCCAGTAAGCTCCAACTTCACGCATATATCATTCACATACACACTCACACTCATACAAATAAATTGACACAAACAGTAAAGTTTTCAAATAATTTCAGCAGAATTTATTATTTTTCGTGAAACTTTCGAAAACATCCTTCCAAACAAAGCCCCGGCTCTCCATCACACTTCTTACAAAAGTACAATGATTCCGTTCTTCTCCCTTCATCAGCACACATCCTACACCTACGGTGTAAAAATCTCTGCTTGTCATTTTTTGGAACCTTGCAAGGCAGATGCACAATTTTTGTGTTTTTTTTAGGTGCTTGCAGAGGGAGATTTCTAGAACAAAGAAGAGATCTAATTGCGTTTAACCTAAAATCATAAAGACTAATTTTTTTACAGTATTTTTCATATAAGACAAATGAATTTGTCAACATAATCTGAAAATTATGAATCCCCACTTTCTTATGCCATCTGAGGGTTTTTCTTTCGCAGGGGTAATAAGAGAGCAATTGGTCTTGCCCATCGACCCCTGCCATGAATTCATTGTACTTCGCCACGGGTAGGGGTAATCTTTTTTTTAAATCCTCTCCTATTTGTTACTTCCACCATTTCACATTGGAACTCACTCAAAATGAAAAGTACTTCTTTCTTGTCTTTCCATTTTGCGACACAGACACCATTTCCACTGTATCTAGAAACAACCTCACCTTTTTTCAGTTTTTTAGTCACTACGACAGAAGGATTTTTTTTCCGGATTCGTCGGAGGGTGCCAGTACATTACAGTTCTTTTAACAAGTTTAGCACAAGTTTAACACTGTTGTAGTAGTTGTCCATGAATATGCTGTGGCCAACTCCCAAGTTACCCTCCATCAGCTTCATCACCACACTTTGGCAATGATCATTGCCAACTTCAGTAAGAGTTCCCTTTTCAGAATATACAATGCATTGAAGTACAAGGCCACTAGGTTCCATCAACAAGTACAATTTGATGCCATATTTATGTATCTTTCCCTTTATGTACTGCTGGAACAGTAATCTACCCCTCCACAAAACCATCGATTCATACAGGATAGTTCCCTATTTGGATAATAAATGGAATCCATTGTTTTGTTCAAATGGTTTATGAGAGGCCTTAATTTTTCAAGTCGATCCAATGGCTCGGCTACGTTTCCATTCTCGGAGAAATGGAGTGAGCGAAGAATGGAAAGAAACCTATTTCTGCTCATGAGACGGGAAAAACAAGGAAATGGAAATAGTTCGTCCGTTTTCCAATAATCCTGCAGTCTATTCATTCTTATTGTTCCTGTATGGAACAGCAGTCCAAGAAAAATCTTAAATTCAGCTTCTGTAATAGGTTTCCACTGCCTGCCCATAAAAATTCTCTCACCGTATAGATTTGAAGATTTTAAAACCAATTCATAAAATTCCCTATTCGCCAAAAAATTGAAATAGTCTATTGGCTCAGTGCCGAATTCACTCACTTTTAAACCTGCTTCACCAGAGAAACCAAATTGCAAATCCTCATTTGGATGCTCCGTCCATTCTTCCTCGATCTCTCCTGGTACTGGGCCTGATTTCTTCACCCTCCGAGAGGACGCAGACTTTTTGGCCACTATGGGAACGATTTCCTCTGGTTCCTCCTCTTCATCTGCAGTATCACCTTCTCCTAAATCGGTTTTGCTCAAGCTGGAATCCCCCTCATCAGTCGACGAAAATTCTTCTGAGGGATTATCCCCGGAAGATCGTTCCACTTTACTCTTGCGTGATTGAAGTCCTGAGGGCCCAGGTTGTGCTTCTGCCATTTCCTAAATTATTCCAAGAATTTCTATTATTTGTGGAAAATTATGTAAGCTCACTTACTAGTATTAAAAATAAAATGAAATTATTTATTTTAATTTCTTTGGTTATTTATTTTTACGTCATATTACAACCATGCATAAATAAAATTAAATGTATAGTGATAGAATATTTACAGTAACGTAGGTGTTAAAATGAATATAAAACTTACCTTCTGCCACTTTCAGCACTCTGGTAAAACTCTTCCAAAAGAGAAATAAAAAAGATGTACTCCTGTAGAATGAGGAGCCTGCAAGGGAGGTAGCTGCGTTCACGAACTAGGAAACTCACTGAATCTATAACCAACCTTTGTGCACACTCGTTGCAAGTAAACTGAGGAGCTGCTGTCCCTTGAAAGTTTAGAGAGACCCTACATAACGGCACATTTATTGCCAGGCAGCATGAGCGTCGACGGGGGTTGCTGCTAAATGTTGGTGGGATGGGTAAATGCTCTGAGTGTCGGAGATACCAGGGAACTACACAAGGAAAAATAATCGGAAAAGGCTTAAACATTTTACAGTCATCTCTAGAGTAAGAAAAAAAGTGGCACTAAAACTCGCATTTAATGTTTGATGTAAATGCTTGAAAATTAAATATGGCTAGCGTGTGAAAAATAGGGCCGTCTCGTTTTTTTGCCTCATACCAAATATTTTTTCGGCCATGGCCTTAGCCATGATAATACTTCTAAATCCTGTAACAAAAACGCGAAAACATTTATCTATAGTTTCAGAGAAATCATCGTCTAATAGATGCTTGAATGATTCTTCTGCTTCTTTCCATTTTTAAAGTTGGAAAACCTGTGATGTGTGAGGTTGCAGAGTAGGTCTAAATAAAAAAAAACTGCCCCTCGAAATAAAAAATAAATATTAGAGTTCTTTAAAAAGTTACAACAGGTTATTTTTGATATTCTAATTCGATATTGAACATCTATAAACAGTCAAATACATGCATAAATCCATGCCTCTTCCATTACTTCCAGAGTTTAATTTAAAAAACAGAAAAATTGTTATGAAAAATCGAAAAATTATCAAAAAAAGAAACCAAAGAAACTGAATGCTCATCAAAGCTAAACCAAGGAGCCGGCAGCTTGGCCTAAAGATACACAGAAAGCCTGCTCGCAAGGGGACTCGTATATCCGAGCGGCACACGTGTCGACTACGCGTCGACGGTGGCCACCGGCGCTCGGTATCCTCTGTCGACCCGTAGTCGACGGTGGCACTGAATGGGTTAATTTTACCCTTACTCCAGTGAAAGAACATGGATGTAGAAGTGAAAATTCTACTTTTCCCACAATTTGCATTTTCCCGAAATTTTCACTTTTTTTCTAGGGTCCCTGGAAAAGTATAATTTAGGGGTTTTAATGTATATCATAAATTGATATATATATTATATAAATATATATAATGAATAAAGAGAACTGATCCATTGAGTTTTTATATTGTTGGTCTGTAGAGCATTGACTAGTGTGGACTGTGTCTAATGGGCCATGTGTTATGGGCCATTGATAGGAAATTTATGAAGTGATCTTCAGTAACTCAGATGTTTCATTATTGCAGCCGAGTGGACTCCATTCGTGTGCCAGAGAGATGCTTGTCCCAGTGCAGGGACTGCTGAAGCTGTCAAAGTGTGCTTTGACCACGGCATTGCAATTGCTTTCTCTGCTGAAAGTGGAAGCCCTCCTCCTTTATATCTTTGCATCGAATGTGCTAATGAGATACATCGTGCTCATCCAGACCGAGCATTCCATGACTTGCTTCATCCTGTACAATCACAAGTTTCTTTGTCTTGTGAGAATAAGGTAAAATCTTGACTTATTCTATTCATGTGGTTTAGGTATTACACTGCTACTGCCAAATGAATATCATGTCTTATGCTTGTCACCCATTGTTTTCATGTTATGATTCTTGAGAGGAAAATTGCATTCCTGTATGTATATCTTAACTCTCCAGTGCTGGGGTAAACGTTTGGTTAAGTTGATTGGTGTTAAAGGCAAGGGACGTATTCAGATTTAGCTGTAGAGCTCTACTACCTGAATACTTTCCACCAGATGAAATTTTCTGGGTTACATTGGGCAGACTCACTCAAACTTCAGCTGTGTTCACTCTATGCTCCTGTCTGCTATGTTGCCAAGAGTATCACTCTGTCCCTGCCCTTGACCCGAGGGTCATTTGGAGCATGGCTAAGCTTGGTTTTTATCTTTTTTTATTCCGAATTCATGGATGGAAGTGGAAAGAGTAGATTTTTAGGATATCAGTTCAGCTCATAGTTTGCTTCAAACCTTACCTTTTACCTGTTCTTTCAATTTTCTGATTTATTAAAATATCAATTAAGTATATGCATTGTAACTCCCACTTGAACTTCTGAAACTCCTCCCAGAATGCCCAATGCCGGCTTAGCTCATACAAACAAATTAAAACTAAGGTCAAAATCCTCAAGAGGTAGAGTGCGGTGGGTCGACTCTTTGACTTTAACTTAAAAGGGTGCCAGGTGCACCTGAGACGAATGCACCATCAAAGGGATACACATTAAATTTCAACACTTACAGGAAGTAATTGACATTACTGTTTCTAGACATTTAGGTTGAATGCTTGGAGGAATAAGAAATAGCGAAAGAATTATACAGCTGATTAAAAAAAGGCAATAATTTCAGGGAGACACAAATAAATTTCACAATTTTTACATCTCATTTTAACTGAGATAGCCTTGCACCTTCTGACGATTATCCTTGGGTCACTTCCATGCTAGTTTCTTTTTTTTATCTAGAAACACGTCATATGTTAAAATATTCTGATGCTTGAACCGTGATTCCAGTCATTCAAATTTCTGTTGCTATCTGCATAGTTCTTCCTCCCTCCCTCCCTTGTGCATTTTACAGTTGAGCCGTCGAGAGTTGTCCGATGACAGCGAGAAAGAGAAAGTTGGTAGGGGCGGAAAACCCTGACGCGCAGCCAATAGCTGTCCCCCAAATGCACCCCACACCCTCGCCTTGTCATACAACGTTGTCACATGCATATGAACCACCAAAACAACCCTTTTCATTCTTATCTCTTTTGAGTTCTCTTGCGTGCGTTCGTTCAGCTGCAGTAGTGTTTTGAAACTTTCTGGTGCCTTTTCCTACGTTTTCAGTAAAACTTCAGGGCGCTTCCAATTAGAGTGTTTTAACTGAAGTGCTTGTAGAAAGCCTCCGAGAGTGTTTTGTGCTGTTCTGCTGCTGTTTATTCGTTTATCGAAGTATTTTTCCCCGTTCGCTTAGTCTGTTAGGATGAGTGGGAAGAAACGTGGTCACGGTGTGACATCGTTTTCACAAACTCGTGAATTGATCGTATCTACTTTGAGAAGGAAAAGCTCCACGGCATCCCATAATTCCATTGACGAGGGTGATGATGATTCCATTGACGCAATTGCGGAATTAGTTCTAAATCAGTTGGGAGAATCCTGAAAGAAAAATATGGTGACCGCAATGATGAGAATGCACAAGCTGCTGTTTTAAGGACACCCGGTAGGAAAAGGCCCAGGAGAAGTCAGAAAACTGCGCGATCTCCATATCTCTCCTCTTAGAAACTTCAAATCAGCGCGAGAGTGCACACCAACGGAATTCGTCGGCGTATTTCCATTATTGTGATGTGTATGTTGCTTGCGCTGGAGTTAATAAATCAAGGAGAAAGGAAAATATCCCAAGAAAATTTTACTATCCCTAAGGAAAGAATTACCCTTATGTTGTTTTTAAAAAGGAAATTGAATAGCTAGAAGGAAAATTGTTCGAAATAATAAATATCAAATCAGAAACAGCAATTGGTTAACCAGAGTCATTTCTATGATTTTCCTAATATTTTTCTTCCTCCTCTAGCATTTTAATTAGCAGCATATTTGTATATTTGCTTCAATAACCGGTTTGTTGTACAGAAAATCGCAATTTTTCCACGTTCACGATTCTTTCAGAGAGGATTGAGACGCAGGAAAGAATAGCTTAAAAAGGTTATGATGACCGCGTTCCTTCCGTACACCCTTCCCTCCCGTCGCCTTTCCTGACTCCTTACCTCAAGGAAGCCTTTTGTTTACCTCTGGCGTGGGCGTTTCCCTATTTGACCTGGCAACCTTGCCCCCTACCCCTAACTAGACTCTTCTGCCTGTCATCGGACAACTCTCGCCGGCTCAACTGTAATTACATCCTCTGCTCCTATTCAAGCATGTGTGACTATCCTTTTTCAAGAAAACATCCTCTAAATTCAACTGCTTGATGAATCAGTCGGTCATATCCCTTTCGGAAATATTACAATGTTTTTGTGTCATCTGTTTAACGATTCTTAATTGAGTTTTCGAATTTCAATCACATGATTTGTTTCATCGTCCAACTACAGTGACTTTATGCTTTCTTCTTTATGCTAAAAATCTTTCCTTGTAAAAATAAGAAACTGGGATTTGGTATCTGGGGGCTCTATTTCCACCTCCATTGGTTCAATTATTATTGCCATTATTTTCTTCAAAAGGGCTGCTGACTTCTATATAGTGCCTCTGTCTTTTGGCCTAGTTAGTTTTGTAGGTTAACCATGCTGTGACATTTTGGACCCTCAGAGAGTTCTCACTATTAGTTAAGAGTGCATTTTTTTTGTCCAATGTGCTCACAGGCTTAAAAATCTGGAAAGACAAAGAAATTTGTATATACAGCGGACTCTCGTTAGCACGTTCTTGAAGCGACCCGGGATTCTGAACATGGTAACCAGGAAAACGTGCAAAACAGGGTAGGCATTCCATGGAAAGTCAAATATGCACTTGTTGGTTGCATAACTTGCAGGGGAATGTTATCCTTTTTAGTTAAAATGAAAACTTGGTTATATTCTACACAATTTATCCTGCCGCTCAGTTTAGCTCATGCCGTAGATAATTGGTGATCATTGACTGTAAAAATAGTTTATTTTCCATCTATTCCGCATCCCAAGAAAATACATATGACACCTAATGCTGATGCATACTCAATTATTAATGATGACGACTATTGTGCCTACTTAATCTAGCGCTTTATGTTTATATTGCTTGTAGTAAATTACAATGATTGCACCCAAAATGCTGTATTTGTGTTTACCATTAAAAACATTTTAATTTCATGAACAAATATTATAGCATTATAAGGATTGTCAGAACTCCTTGAAAACATGAACAAATTGAGCTCCCTGCCGGCCCAAAAATATCGTCTTTCCCCTGCGTAATGGGCCTAAACTTGATTGCTTGTAACAAAACAAAAATGGAACTTCCTGCGTGTTCTCCACAAATATTGCAAACAAAAATGGATAATTTAATGGAAATACATGTAAACTTATGGTGGCTGGAAGAATCTGTCCATGGTGCTTTGTTTTTATCATTTTGAGCCCTAATTCTTTGATAGTTCAGTCCATTTTTATTTAAGTATTCATCACACTTTCATCGACTTAATGACTGCTGACGAACTGTCACCATTGCTTCCACTCTTTTTGCGAATTTTGGAGGATATTCGGGCTCTGCTTCATCTTTCCTGGTGTTTCCTTTATTGACATTAATGAACTGATAAAAATACGTGATAATGAGATTCACCGACTTTTTTAATTACATTTAGGAAGATGAAAGATTATGTTTGGAATAGTTATTATTAATTTGTTACGTAATTATCTCCATAATTAAAGCTTCATTTTTAGTAGTCACAAGTTCCAGCAACCAACCTGCAGCCTTCGATATCGGCATCACAAGCGATGCACTCGCCAAAGGTCATACCCTCCCCTTCCCCGAACAGGTGATCCCAGCCCTCACGGGTGTGCTCGTGTGCTGCCTCATCGCTCAGTGATGCGGAATCATCCTCGTTTGTGCTGTGATGAAATCCAGGGGTCCAGAAGCTATTTCTTATGCTCTTGGCTTTGACGGAGTCGCAGGCATGCTTCTCAAAATGCATTGCTTTCAGAATATTTACTTTTCTTTCTGACTCGAGAAGGCTTGCCAACCTCTCATTGACTAGTAGTTTCCTGTACTTATGCTTCATATATCATATGATGCCTTGATTGAGGGGCTGAACAACACTTGTGCAATTTGGAGGAAATAACACCACTTTAACATTTCTTAAAAATGCAATGTCTTGGATGTGCTGTGCAGTTATCAATAAGTAACAAAATTTTTCTATTTTATCCACCCATATATGCATCCAGTGCTCGTAGGGACGTTTTGAAAATTGTGGTGGTCATGCAAGCATTAGAGTTGCAATCATATGTCCAAGATAATGTTTGTACATGTTTGAAGGATCTGGGATATTTATATTTCCCTATCACTTACGGAATCAGTTTTTCCATTCCAATTTCATTGCAACATAGGACAGTCAGCCTCTCCATTCTCATTTTACCTCTAAATGCCAGTGTTTTATCAGGAAACAAATTAAAAAATAAACCAGTCTCATCTGCATTAAAAATGTTATTTGGGTTGTAGTTTTTGAGGATGACATAGATGATGATCACATGCGTGGTGCTCACGCAGTTTTGATTCCATAGGTGACAATGGCAACAACAGCGATAGCCGCGACTGCGATAAAACAAATGAATATCTCAATAAATTGCGCTGCTTGTGGGGAACTTGTCAAGCGTTGAAGAGTCGACCTTGGTGGCGGTGGAGTAACGTCCTCGCCTGCCAACCCAAAGGTCGTGGGTTTGAGTTCCACCTGGCGAGGATTTTTCTCCTCCCAGGACATGGTTGTGTGTGTTGTCCTTTGTTACTGCTACAACGTCTCATGTAAAATGGTCCTCGAGGGTGTATTCAGGTTGATGAATAAAATAAATAAAATAAAATAGGTGATTCTAATGTTTGGGATTGCTTTTTTCTTACTTCATAAACAATTTTTTGAACCATAATATGACTATCAAAATAGTATTTTAAGCGATAATGATCTTTTTTAATGCGAGGAGTAAACTTTTTATGCGAGGAGATTTATCCATCGTCTGATTAACCTACGAGGGGGTTATTTCCCTAGGACAAATTTGGTTTTGTCCTCCTCCAAACGTGCTAAAGAGGTAACCAAAACGTGCTAACCATAGTTATTTACATGCACTGTGACGTGGACCTGAGGAAATGAACGTCCAAATGAGGAATACGTGCTATTAAGGAATGTCCTAACGAGAGTCCACTGTACTGACTTAATTACAAGGTAGAAATTCAAGTTCCAGATATTTTTAATGAGATATTAAGAAAATCAACTGTGAATCAAAAGCATTGCTTAACATAAAATGTACTTTCCCAATAAAGCAGTTTGAATGGCATGAGAGCTAAAAATGGGTTCTTATTAACCCTTAAGTAGGCGCACCTCACTTTGTGACGTAAGTGGGCGCGTGGGGTCTTTTAATACCCCATGCGGAATTGTTAATAACTTTGCCAAATTTGTTTGTTTTACATTGCTATATTTTACGATAGATATTGAATGTTGGATAATTCGACTTACGAACCTTTAATTTTTTCCTATTAGTTCTTCCTGAAAAGGTCAACTTCGAAAGCAATTTTTGTTATAAAATATTGCGTTTGCTACACCCATGGGGTCTTTAAAGACCCCACGCGCCTACTTAAGGGTTAAAAATGGGATATTTTTTTAAATGTCAGTATTCTTTGCCAAAGAGTAAAGAATGAGTTGATTCTGTGTTTCAATGTTGCTTTCTTTTTTTATTTCACTTTAGAGTTGTCGTTCCTCTCAGAAGCTTGTAGTTGCTGTCTGTTTTTCCATGGATTGTGCTAGCTACAATGGTAACCGTCCCATCCGATACTGTCGTCAGTGTCATGCAATGAGGCATAGTCGTCGACGAGGGGGTGAAATTCATATGGTACATACTGCACTCCTGCCTGCTCATCATATGGATCCACAGACGCAGACATATTTAGTTGAAGCAATTGTCAGGTGTGTAGTCCTTATCACTTTAAGAAGATATGGCTCTTTTCATATGTTTCAACTTAAATGCTTCACTGAAGTGACTTACTCTGAAAATGCTTTGACTTTTGAATATAAACCATTGCTTAGCAAAACTATGTCCAAACTATTATTGGAGTTTGAATAGTTTTCCTAAGCAAAGTATGATATGAAATGCTTTATTATGCAAATATGAATCCTCAATGTATATCATTGGTTCAAATATAAATTGAGTGTGTAAATTGTCGCTTATGCTTTGTGTGTAGTGAAACAAATACTGAAAACTTATAATAATGAAAACTTTATTCATGTAATAAACCCATGTAATAAACCCATGTATTGGAAGATTATGTCTGTGCACAACAACTGTAGTATTTTGTGGGAACTTATTCTCTTGATGCAGTGACCAATATGTATGAACATGGCAGATCAGAACTGGGCAGAAATTAATGAGTCAGATAATGTTACCAACAATTTCAATGAATTTTATAATTCTTTCAACTTTTGCTTTAACATTGCCTTCCCATTGGAGCAAAAAAAAACTCAGGGGTGATAAATCTAAACCTTGGCTGACACCTGATATCAGAAATACGTCTAAACTAGTAATACAAATGTCACTAGATGTCAAGTCATCAAATGATATCACATTGCATGAGCAATTCTCTAACCTATAAAAATACAGGCTTTGGATTAAGAGAGCAAAAAGGGAGTATAATGAAGAATATATTAAAAAATCTTCTAACTACTCTAGAGCTGCATGGGAAATCATTTAACGCAATGCTGGTTCTAATGTTGATAATCTGCCATCTCAATTGTATGATGAATCTGGAAATCTTCATACTAATGCCTCTGATGTATCCAATGCATTATATTACTCCTTTTTAAATCTGCCATATACCATTTATACACCACAAAGTGGTGTAACAGAATCTAATATTCAACACTTGTTCCTGGAACTCTGCAGGAGAAAGTGAGCTACTTGTCGAAGGTGGGGAAAACAAGGTCAGCTGATATTGACTGTATCACAGGCAAAATAATTAAAGAATGTGGGGATCTTGTAAGGCCTCTACTTTCCTTAGTGAATCAATCTTTGGGTGAAGGAGTTTATCCTGAGCTCCTGAAGATATCTAAAGTTGTTACAATTTTTAAAAAGCAAGGTGGCCGAGACAATATTAAGAACTACAGATCCATGTTAATAATCCCTCATGTTGGGAAGGTGTTTGAATATGTGTATTGTAGAAGATTAATTGATTACCTAGAGTCAAATAATTTGGTCTCAGCTCAACAGTTTGGGTTTTGAAAGGATAAATCTACTGTACAAGCAGTATTTGACGCAGTTGACTACATAGTTAAACAACTAAATGAAAAACAAAAGATATTGGGAATCGTTTTTGGCATGAGGAAAGCTTATGACTCAGTAGATCATAAATTGTTGCTGCCTAAAATTATACCAAACTTGTCATAATGAATTAGTGAAGGAAAAAGGAATGGCATATGGTAATTACAGTGAACTCCCGATTTTCCGTGCGCGGATTATCCATGTTGCGGATTATCCGTGCGTGATTTTTTAGTCTTAGTAGATGTTTTCTGCGGTAAGTTTAAAAAAATTCAATCAAAAAACACATTTGGATTTTAGCAATCTAATACAAACAAGACTTACGTAAGGCCATTTTTTGCCACTGAAATCCACGTAATTGTTTTCCTTACTTACAATGAACATGTTATGTTTACCTCATTGTTCATCGTCAGTATCTTTCCAACTTTTGAGTCGTGAATATGCACTCTCCGGAGCTTTCTCGCTGGTATATTTACAATAACTAATGGTTTCGTCCACGATGAACTTCGTGAGATCCACTGCAAAAACAATTAATGGAAAAATCTAGTATCGCACAATATTTGCTAGCACTCGCCACTCGCCTTGCTTCGCGGGAATCTTGGGAATTGCATCCATGAATTCCCAGATTCAGATCCGTAGAGTGCCATATGAATTCTGGGAATTTCTTCTTCGAATGTGGCGGTTAATCGTGAAGATACAGGTCTTCTGTGTTTTACTCCGCATTGGTCCATCATCTTCGGACGACGGTTTTGCCTGCGTTGCAGTCGTGAAGTGGTCGACTCTACACCGACTATCGACTTTGGGAGTCGTGAAGTTGAGTCGTGAAGTGGTCAACTCAACGCCGAATTTCGACTGCAACGCCGGCAAAACATTTCATCTGAAGAAGATGGACCAACGCCACTCGCCTCGGTTTAGTGAAAACCTGGAAGACCTGTATCTTCACATCCATCAACCCGCGGAAGCCTACACTAGGCGGTAAATCGTCTTCGTTTGAGCTATCTTCAGATTCCAAAGGTGAACTTGGAAATTATTTTTCTTTAGCAGAGGCTCCATCCCGACGTAGATGGTTTAGCAGATTGAGCTCTAGAAGCATCTTCCTCTTCCTCCTCAGTGCCTAAAATTTTCACACTTTCCCTCTCCTCTTGCTCTCTTTCAAACAGAGCAATCGCTCAGAGTTTTTAAAAAAATTTATTTAAATCGACGAGTTTTTATGGCGACGTGATCGGGAGGTTGGGGAAAGGAGGGATTTAGAGTAATATTTGGAAAAATTGTCTAAAAATTCATCCCTGCGCTCATTTTCTTCCAGAATTTCTTAAAAACCTTCCGTTGGAATGTTCTTCTTGAAAAATACATACGTTCTTCATACATTTTTGGGTGTAGAATCAATGAATGTCTCAAAAGAGACTGTGGAGAATAAGCCAACGATAATCCAAGGGCAAAATAAAGCCTAAGCTATAAGGATGCCGCAAGACAGCCAGAATTAAGTACTGGTAAATGTAAAAATAATCAGTCCCAAAATGCTGAGAGGAAAGTCATAGATGACGTGCAGGACTATAAACGAACAAAATACTGTTGAGGTTGGCTCAAGTAATCCAAAGAACTAATCCAAGCTACTAATCAAACGCAGAGGTCGGTAAAAAGTCCAGAGATAAATTACCAAACAAAGCAGGGGTCAATACCAGAAGAGAAATCTAGGAGAGTCCAGAGAGATAAACAATAATTGCACAGTGGACTTATTTCCAAAGACAAAGCCCAAACAGTATACGATGGGTCAAAAAATGTGCGAGAGGAAATGCAGAAAATCAAACTCAAAAGGCTAGCACAGTAGAAGAAAATCAAGTAGAAGGACGCATCTAGAAAAAAATAATGGTAAAGAAATCCGTACAGGCATTAATATAGCAGCTGTGGGTAATGCGATACTCCAGAAGCACTATCGCGAAGCTAAGGGATAACCATGGACATTACTTTACTTAAATCAAGAAGGGGAAACTCCCAAGGCCTATGCACCTCGGAGAGGGAAATCCTCAAGCTGTCAGCAGGAAAAAGATAACAGACAAAAGAAAGGCCAGAAATACGAGCGAGCGCCCTGTGACGGTCAAGATAACTTCTAAGAATCATGTAGAACCCACTTCAGTTCGTCAGAGCAATCGGCGACATAACAGGCCTCTCAAAACACAGTGCAGCGAAGCGAAGTTTTTTTTACCCCCGAACGTCACTTCCATACTTCAGCCAATGGATCACGGGGTCATCGCATCAATGAAAAGGAATTAACGAGTTTGTTTTCTTAGGATGCTACCCAATGAAGATAACTATTTATTGAAATTTTAGAAGAAAGTGACAATAATGGATGCAATTCATGGTGTTTCACAGGCCTTGACCTCAGTGAAACTTGTTACACTAGTTCGTTCTTGGAGGAAACTTTTGTTTTACCTCGAAGGTGATTTTTGGGGTTTTTCAGAAAGTGAAATGCACGACTCCGCGTTGGGGGGTTTAGTGAAAACCATCAAAGGATTTGAAAATGTTGATGCAGAGAACTTAAAAGAATGGCTAAAGAGAGACGAAAGTGTCCCGGGCTTTCAGCATGTGACTGATAGCGATATTGTTTATGCCGCGATCAGACAAGGGGGTGAGGAAGGGAGTGGGGAGAGTGGAAGTAGCAGGAGTGAAGACGAGGGGAGCAGCGAATGCATTAGTCACAGCCTGGCGCTTAACTTCGTAGATGGTTTGCTGCAGTATACGAAGCAGTGGGAATACGACTACAATGGCATTATCGCTGCTAAAAAGATACACGGTGGGGTGAAGAAAACTCACAATTAGTGCGTGAAACAATCTAAAATTACGGACTATGTGCGCAAATGATATTTCATTTTTTTTAAACGCATATTATGAAAATTATAAGAAATAAAAGTGAAAGTTCAGATTATCCGTGTTTTCTGATTATCCGTGCGTTCTCTCCCCATCATTAGCCCAGATAATCGAGAGTTCATTGTATATCATTACAAATTGCAGCCTTCCCAGTGGTTTCCAAAAATTCCCTCCTGCCCTATCAAATTTACTTTAAGTTATTTCATGGTCATAGGAGAATGATCAAAGATTATTCTCAATAAATCCAATATTCATGGAATTGTATTATGGATATTGTAAGCACTACTTGCATATTCTAATAAGATGAACCTGATAAAATCTGTACCAGCCTATAGGATCATTCAGTTTCACAAATCAAGGGAAACAACGTACTTATAGCACAGAGTGAACAGTCTCTTACATATTTTATTTTCTCATTCGAAGAACTGTCATTAACGCCATTGTTATTGTATTTTTTTCCATATTGATAGTTGCCGAAAATTCTCCTGTCAAGGGAATTATTCAGTATCAGCACCAATGATAGCAACTTTTTAAAAAGTTCACGTACATAATTCAGCTACTTTCCATCCTCGACTGCTACTTAGAGATATATACTCCTGTAGTTGTAGGTGCAATGTAGCTTGGGCCATCTGTATGCACCACATTTGGTGAAGATGTAAAGTTATCCTCTTTATAATTAATTCCCGGTTTTCATCTCAAATTCCCTCACGACCATATTCCGCTCTGACTCCATGATTCATTAAGTATTTCTCCGGAAAAAAGTGTATTATTCTGCCATCCTACATAGCACAAAGTATCTACTAAATATCTACATAAAGTCTACAATGTTTGAGATGCTTTCAGTGATATGTATAAGATATCTTGAATGTTTGTAATCTAAGATATCATTAATAGGTGATTTACAATGTTACGCTCCCTTTGAAGCGACTTTTAACAAAAGTTGACTACATTGTCTTAAGTATAACATTTTTAAATGTTTACTTGCTCAATTTGTTTATATTGTATAGATGTTCCTACAAAATGTATTAACTCCGTCAACTTCATGTTTCTCATCACTGGCAGTTTGCGTTCATAGTTGATATAGACTCAATGTATGAAAACCTTTCTGCTCAGTGATAGAAAAGTAAAATAAAGTGCACTTTCAAGTATCATCTTACTTCTCCTGAACCCTATGACTCTCAAGATGCCGATCGGCCTCCTGTGATTTTGTTCATGTGCTCATGGTGTCAATACATTGGTTCTTGATGATTATGTTATTTCTTAGAACATAGGTTTATGATAAAATATAGAATTGACCCATAGAAAAAATTTAATTATGGTGAAACATGCCTAAAATATGTTTAAAATTTCCAACTTTTAGGTCAAATGTTAGGTTTGCAAGATTGTTTTTAACAAAATTGTTTTAAGTTTTAGCCGTGATCTTTCTGGGAGGGCTAAACGTGAAAGCCATGAGAGTGGAAAGGGTTAATAGCTTGGTGCCATACCCTTGACTGTTCTCTGCAATATTTTTAGTTCCAAATACGGCAAATAAGACCAAGTGAGGATGAGCATACCAGCCATTTCCTCTTCCATAGTATTCAAGTCTCGAAATGTATTAATTATGTTTTCCTGTTTGAGCGCTTACCAATTGTAATGCACACCGCGGAGAATGAGTCGGAATAGTATAATTTTAGAGCAAAATGCGATCTAAAATCTGTGAGTGATACTCATGCAGACATTTTTGAATATTCGTATTATTTTAACACAGGAATTATTGTCGTCAATACTTTTTGAGGATTTCGCTTTGTTTTATCACACAGTTGATGTCTATCGCCCACTACATTACTTCACAGAATCCACCCGTCCCATTCACAGTTCTCCAAGACCTCTAGGAAGTTCGTGGTTTCCTTCCACCGAGATCCGATGTGGCATAGAGAGAAAGATGAAACTCAACACTCTCTGTGAATGCCTCGCTATTAGTGATTCCGCTGCTTGAGGGTCCCACCATTGAGGGCCAGATTTCCTCACCTGATTTTCGTAAACAAAACGGCTTGCTAGTTATTCTTCGGTATCACAACGATGATAGAAATAATTTATTAGCCATCATGCCCCTAAAATTGGGCCAAAAAAAAGCTGTGTTTCCAGGGGAAATAGATATCAACGCCTTTATTGGCGCTGCGGACATGATGTGACGGACCCGACCCTTGACCACGAAATGTGATTTAAGAGCCGGGACAAACGTCCACATTCGTGGGCAAGCCATCTCCCGTGAAAATGGGAAGCACTGCCCTTATGACTGGAAGCCGATTGTCCCAAAGTGAATTGGAAAAGATGGTTGCCCAAAATTTAGAAAATAAAAGGTTTTCTGAATTGGGGTTGGGTTGGTTGGGTGAAAAAAAAAGGCGATGGGGTTCAGAGGACTGCTTGCCTCTCGGCTCCTGGGTAGCACCCATATAATCTCCAACACACACTCTCACGGTTTCAATTTGACATGTATTCCAATATCTTGGAGACATACAATTTGACATAACATAAGAAAGAAAAAATAAAATGGTAGATGATACAAAAAAAAAGAATGAACCTTATGACCTAGTGAGGGATGAGATGCAAGATATGGATGAACCATAGGTGAATTATTGACATCAATGAAAACCAACAAAAGGACACCCGCCTGATGTCAGGCACCAGCAGAAAAATCAACACGGGACATTAATTGGAAATTGCAAATAAATGCCTCACCTGGAGTATTGACGGTCAAGTGCAAATAACCACAGTTAATTGGGCACTAATCGCGGGAAGTTGTACTGAGTCTTCCCCCTGATAGCGCGATCAGGCACTTTGGGCAAAGCCCACCTATTGAACTGGGAGATGGGGACCCCCTCCCCATCATGCATCGAAACACTGAGGCTCGGCACTCTGGTGACATGGGGGGATCACCGGGGGAAAAGCAGCGTGGGCTCCGTGGAAGGATTTATGGGGCGGAGACGATCATACGTGACCGCTGATTCCAAATCACGCTCAGCTCCTGGGAGTTGCCCACCTTCTCCGGCTCCTGAGCACCAAGATGCCAGGATCTCAGCCAGCATTCGCTGATCCACCTCGCACCGTCATCAGTCTCTGCTCCGGAAGACTCAATTCGAGACTTTTGCTCCCACGGGGTGGCTCGGTTGCTCAAATCGCGAAAATTCCGGACTCCTCTATTTCCTCTCTTCACCTTGCCAAGCGTCATTCTGTCACCTCTGCGGCCGAAGACTCATGTTCGGGAATAGGAGGGACTGAGCGGCGCTCCTTTGCCTCCACGGCCGAGGGCTCACAATTAGGAAAAAAAAGGGGGCCGAGTGACACCTGAATTCGCCTCCTATATACCCCTTGGGAAAACGAACTTTCTGGGGGAAGGGGGTCATGTGAGGGGGGGAAGGATGGGTGGAGCACGCCACTGGGGTGGGGTAAGTTCACTATTGGTGATAACCCCGAAGCGAAGTAAAATAGCCCCTCCCATGCCACGCACTCGCTGTCACACTTAATTGCATCCTGTGAATCTTAGCCTCTCCAAACCCACTTGTATGTAGTGCACTGCCGGCCACGGCGTGCCGGGACCAGGAGCCGGGGAGAGTGGAGTGGGGGTGGTGAGTGGGAAAATAGGACAGGGGGAAAACAAAATAAGGTGGGAGTAGGAGGGAAGGTCAGTGACGGACCCGGGCTGTCACTCTATATATATATTTCGTTCACTCACTCACACACGACCTTTAGGCAAATAAATATATAATAATTTGTACAGAAGGTGAAAGAAAGAGATAGGAAACAAACAAACAAGGCATTTTTCTGCTCCTCCAGCCGTTGAAGCATGTGTAGGGTGCTGTTCCACCTTGTCGGTTCGTCTTGAATTAGGCGGTGCTGAGGGAGACTCAAATTATCCTGGACTTGTTTCAGTCTCTTTGTATTTTTTGCTGAATGTTTAAAACTACCAACAAGCTTTTTGCTTTTAGTAATGACATTGTTTAACTTTGGATTTTCGAGTAGCCCATCCTTGATAATAAGCTGTAGTGTGTGAGCCATACATGGAACAGCTATAAGGTTCGATTTTCAAGTGCTGAAGTTATATCATGCCCATTGTCCCGAACAACTCCAACAATCTTACCTTGCAGGCCCCATTTTTTCAGCACCTCAGCCAGGAAATATCGCAAGGCTTCTCCTGCATGGCTTATCTCTGGAAATGGGGCTACTTCCAAGCACCTATGCTTCAATTGAAGCAATCCGCTGAAGAAATGGGCCGATACTGACATATAATCACAGTTGGCTACCGATGTCCACAGGTCTGTGGTTATTCCAACGTATCTAGCATCAGCTACTTCTTCCTTCACCACCTTCACCACTGATTCATACATCTCTCTCAGAGAATTATTGGCTAATGTTTTTCTGGATGGCATTGTGTACCTAGGCTCCAAATGGGCAATGAGCCTTCTGAATCCCTTATCGTCGACCACTGAAAAGGGCTGCACATCAATGCAAATCATTTCGAGTATCAACTGAGTGATTCGTTTTGCTCGATAATCACCACTCTTAAACTTCTTGACTCTGTCGACAACTTCCAGGAGTGTTTGCTGTTTCCCCTTGTTATCAAGCTTTATAACTTTCGGGTAAAAGGCTGTATGAACAGATTCAGAGGAATCATTTCCGTTTTCGACTATGTTGTTAGCGATAGATGAATCACAATTATCACTGGTTCTGGTATCACCGTCCAAGCCGATCCAATCTGAATCATCAGCAATTCCTCCTTCTGTACCACCATCTATCTGTGAACAATTTGAAGAATGTCCAGGTTCGCTGGTCGACATATCACCTGGGCCAGTTAGTGGTCTGCGGAATAAATATTTTTTGATTGATGACTTCGCCGATCCAAGGTTTGTAGGCGCAGGTGGTTTGAGATTTGCAGACGTTTCTCCGTTATTTGACACTGTATGATTCTTTCCTCTGCTTCTGTGTGTTGTGAGATGTTTTCGAATGTTCGATGTTGATTTTGAAGGGCCGCGCGAAATACGCTTGGAGTACAGTTTACATACTGCATAGATAGTATCATCAGGATCAATCGTGAAACTCCCCCAAACTTCTGACGACATCATCCGTTGATTTGTTGTAACTTGTGAGTCAGTTCAAAATATATTCTGTATTCTGCGATGTAGCTTCAATTCTTACTTTAATTGACAACTTATTCGCATGCCTCACTGTCACAGTTCTTATAACCTCAACACTAACACTGCTCAACACGCCAGTACAGCGACGCCACAGATAAACTGAGCGGCCGCGGTGGCGGCTTAGCCCGCGCGGTGGATACGCCCGCCGCGCGGGCGCCGTAAGCGGCCATGGAAATGTTACAATGTTGGCGAGAGCGACAAACCGACGAACCCTTAAATGGCGCGTGTTAACGAGCAACTCTCAAAAGAAAAAAAATTGGAAGCCATGCGATCGGAAAGTAAAATATGCGTTTTTTGATCTTTTTTTCCACTGCCGGTCACGGCAAATCAAATAATTACTATTATGAATTACTATCGGAGTAATTATAAGGACCACCAATTTTTAGAGCTACAATGGTCGAAATATATTTAAAATTTTCATAGTAGTTGTTGTCTGATGATTACAAAAAAAACACGCAATGCACTAAGTGCAGAAGCAAAGACAAACTCTTGCCAACGTTAATAAAAAATATTTTGACTGTTTCGTGTTTTCATAGCCCAGTTTTGTCAAAGCAACCCATGAGAAAGTTGAAACTTACAATTAGTAAGCGTCAGCCGCCGCGGCCAAACTCGACAGGTCGTGTTCGGCCGCCAACCGCTACAAAGGCCACGGTCGCGCCCGTAAGGCCGCTCTGGTGCATGTGGACGCACCGAACGTTACATTCAAGCTACATTGTTGCTTGGCCGCGTACCGCGGCTGCTCAGGTGTGTGGCGGCCTTCATTGCCATCTGATGACATCGTTATATTGCAACGATTGCAACAACGGAAAGTAGATTGAACATATAAAGGAGTTTTAAAGAATTGTCAATAATGCCCTATTACAATGTGGTATTTGAAGTTATGAATGACAAATGAAAGAATCTCGTGCAAGACTCTGGCCGTGACCTTGAAGACGACGAAGTGCATTTCGGGTTTGGGCGCAAAATTCAAATCCTCACCTCTTCTCCGTGCCGGTTCCTAAGTACCGACTTTATGCGATCGGTTCCCGATACCGGTTCTAAGGGCCAAGAACCGGCAGTACCGAGAACCAGGTACCGGAACCGACCCATCTCTAATATATATATATAGTAACAGCCTGGGTTCTATTTTTGTACCAACTAAGGCATCACAGGCGTTACAAGCTAAAAAATATAGGCACACACAAAAAAAAGGAAACTCACACGTTTATTTGATATTTCGGCAGCACGACTACCATGTTGTGAATTGCATAGAGTAATGGATGAAGGGACGGGTTAGGAGAGGAGAAAGGAAGGGAGGGGTAGGCTGGGAGGGGAATGGAGGGGAAAGAGGGGAAGAAAGCGAGGGAAGGGAATGGAGGGGGAAGAGGGGAAGGGAGTTTAATGAAATACATTGATGCCCAGTGGATGGGATGCTTTATACAACCAAATAAATGATAATTCAACTGATTTCAGTTCAAGTGGGGGAACAGTAGGGGGAGGGTAAAAAGAATTGAAACATTGTAGCAATGGTTGAAGGATTTTTGTGATGCTAGGCGTGTATTGCAACAGGAAGAGAAGCAGATTGGGAAGGATTCTTACAATTAGCATGGTGATCATTGATGCGTATGTTGAGGGGAGTCGAGGATTTGCCAATATAAAAAGCTGGCCAGAGTTTACATTGTAGGTGGTAGACTACATTACTGGTGATGCAAGAGGAGGGAGGAGGGTGAGGGAGAGAGAGGGGATGGAGGAGTTGGGAGGAAGGGGTGATGTAAAGATTTCTGTTGTAAATAAACTTCTCACACATTTTACTTGCAGCTTATTTACTTCCTCACATTTTTTCTATGGTGATGATGTCTCATCTTCCTTTCCAGTTTATTGAAGGAATCCAAGAGCCCAGATGCGAGTGGCAGTGATTCTACTGAGATGCAATTGTTGAGCACGGGAACATTGATTACGTCAGGGGGGGGAGTTGGGATTGGAGGGGGCCCGGGTGGGGGGACTGGGGTAGGAGGTGTGAGCAGTGCGGGGGGAGCAACTAGCGGGAGTGGGTCGGTTGGTGGTGTGGGCGGTAGCTTGGCCACGTGCGGCTCCGATACTGGCACCAGTGGTGGTGCTGGTGTCACTGGCGTGGTGGTAAGTGGTGGGGCTGTCACATCCAGCGTGGGTGGGGGTGCTGGACTTGGAGGAGTGCCCGTGGGTGGGGGGTCAGGGGAAGGTAGTGGGAGTGCTGGATCATCGGGGAGTCAAATTGACCCAGGTGGCCGCTTGACCATTGAGGATAGGCAGTTGCTTGGAAGGTATGGTGTTTGGTTGCTAGTGGAGTTGTGTGAAGCTGTGAAAAAATCTGGGGAGGAGTCAGAGGAATCGAAAAAGGATTCATTGGGTGAGGTGCTCGATGTGCCAATGTTGGTGAAGACTGGAAAGGGCCTCCCCCTCCCACCACATATACTTGGCAGGCTGCTGTCCATGCTTTTCCACTGGTTTGATGCCACAGCATATTCATTTGATGGTAAGCACTCTTGCATTGACCGACTAATTTGACTGATAAATAAGTTAGACTGATGCTCTCTGGCTTTCCAGCCTATGGTAGGTATCCTTGTGTGTAATTTTAACTATATGTATGTATATATTGTAACGGTTACTCTCGGTCACCCGGCTTCAGGCCGAGAGAATCGTGTACATTAATGAAGTCCCCACGACTAACGTGTCTTTTGACGAGCTGCTCCGAAGGACTTCTAAAAGAAATATTCTTTTGTGGGGCGTTCCCTATTGCAGCCAATCTCTCATGAATTTTATCTAACAAAAAGGGGGCCGAATGACAGTGCAGCAGTCACTGGGGGTAGGGATCGGGTTAGAGGGAGGTGTTCCATTTTGCGATTGTACAACAATAAGGAACCTTTCATACCACAATAATGCAACATGTATTCATTTTTCCGGGGACATATTACAAAGCACAATCAAGTGACAGAATTCCATTAACCCTGATGAATTTTTATGCGATGATCAATTGAGGTTAGTAATGATGAAGTTGAAAGCAAAAAAATGTGAATTTAAACAATAATGGCAAAAAATGATGATTTACATAACGACGTGGCCTTCTTGGCTCATTAAGTGAGCATTTCACATTAAATACCAGATTTTAATGTTTAACATATGATCCAGGCCTCATTTATCGAAGTGGGAGGTAATCAAGTCCGTCCCGGAATATGATCTCGGCTTCCTCTTGCTATTGAGAAACGGGGAGACGTGGAGGTTGGGGACAAATCACTGATGGTATGTCGGTGCGGTGGTTAAACCACGGAGTCGGAGGCGTGATGAGACTCACGGGGGGGATAAGGACGAACGAAATGGGGATCACACTGGGGTCAGGGTCGTGGCAATGCAACGTTACGTGACCGGGTGACCACTGTAAGGTCCCATCCCTGGTGCTGAGGCCCTTGTAGGATGCAGGCTTGTTCGATAATGCGGTCCTTCCACCTTTGAGGAGGACGGGGAAAAACTCTGGCCTGTGAAACCCTGGAGCCACTGTGGTGCACGACTGCGGGATCTCAGAACTCATGCTATCAGCAATGTCCATCTCCTCTTCTGTCACCTCGTAAGAGTTGACTTCCGCTGACTGTTGATTGTCTTTCGCCCACCTTCCACAGCTTCAGAGTAACTGCCTTGATTCTCTCTATTTTTCCATAATTCTCTTTGCGTGACTTCTCGCGTCTCATATATTGCCGGCCTTGGTGGCGGTGGGGTAACATACTCACCTGCCAACCCGAAGGTCGCGGGTTCGAGTCCCACCTGGCGAGGAGTTTTCAACTCCCAGGGCATGGTTGTGCGTGCTGTATTATATTTACGAGTTAATTTGTAGCTCAGAATAAAGGGATCTATACTGGTTTGTGGGGAGATAAGGTTCGAGGCGAATGGTAGCTGGGGTGGGGGATGGGCCACAACCTTCACAATATATATATATATATATATATTATACATGGTGCATTTGCAAATGCGTGTTCTTATTGCCTGTCTGGCAGATACAATCCAGAACTTTTGAGATAGCAAATTTAAAAGAGTGGCGCAAACTTCATGGTTATTAAGTCTTACGATAATTATCTATGATTAGATTAGTCGAAGTACAGTTTTTATGAAGCAGTGATAGATATTTTTTTCATAATCCAAACAGGAATGATTTTACCTAACCTCCACCCTGATACAACTGCAGGGGTTAAGGAATGGAACTTGATGATTACCATTTTATGAGTTGAAATCCACTAGACTGCAATGGCCCTTGCAACTCTTTAATTAGCTCAATAGCTGCAGATCCACTTGATGCCCCCATCAACAGATCATCCACGTAGAAATCTCGTGATAGGACAGAGCACACTTGCGGAAAATTCTCAACTTCATCTTTAGATAATTGCTTCAAAGTACGAATTGCAAGATAAGGGGATGAAGTGAGCCTAGAGGTAACTGTGTTTAGTCTATACTCCTGAAAGAATTCATTATCAGATGATCGCCAAATAATATGTTGATAATCTCTGTGCTGAGGCAGTAAGTGAATCATCCTGTACATTTTGCAAATATCCGCCTCTAGTGCCACCGAATGTAAGCAACATCTAGTAATTAAATCTGAAATATGTTGTTGTAACTTGGGTTCCTCTAAGAGAAGATCATTCAGTGACTTACCTGTGCTAGCCTTGGATGACCCATCAAACACTACTCAAACTTTGGTAGTACTGCTGAAAGGTTTCAACACCGCGTGATGTGGTATATAGTATTTCCCCGATCCCCATTCAGCAGGTGACATATGTTCAAGATTTAGATACTCCCTCCCTGTATACTCAACATATTGTTCAGGATGCTGTTTCAATTTATGCTCTAAGTTAGTAAATCTATTAATAGTTTGCATTTGGGAGCCCCCTAAAGGCAATAAAAGGACAGAGTCTCTTAATAGCAAAGGTACTATGTAACTGCTCTCAGGATTTCGATAATGTAAGGTTGTGAATTGTTCTTCAGTGATTCTATCTTCGGGTGAGATATTATCAGTGGTAGGCAATTCTTCAATGCTCCAAAAATGTTGTGAGGAATCACTCAAATCATTTTCAACAGACGTAAAACAAGTGGTGATAGTTCCAAATGTAATGTTTGAAATGTGATTCGATATTCTTGTTGCCATTGGGCCCATAAGTATATACCCAAAAACAGAGGGCCATGCACTCGGAAGACCTTCTAGTCGAAGTATGGGATCGTCAGACATAAATTGGTACCAAGCAAGAAATCAATTGGTGCTGGTTTGAAAAAACTAGGATCTGCCAGATACAATGAAGAGAATTTTTCATGAACTGAATCAGGCTTAGTAAAAGGCTTCCTAGAGGTAATTTTAGGAATTACAACTGCGGATAGCTGAATTTTGTTGCCATTATTACGTGGCGTCATTACAAATGAAGTAACACCTTGGGTGGTACACACAGGAGTTCCTGATAATCCTAATCAATTAAAGCTCATTTTTCTTGGAAACAGACCTAATCTTTGTTGGCAATAGGTTGTTATAAAACTAGCCTGTGATGCTGGATCAATTATCATTCTTAAAGGTTCAACTATTCCATAATGTGTTTGGACCAGTGCGACAGCAGTGCCTAAAAGAACGGTGGCCGGCTGAGCATTCGAATCAGTCATACAAGACATCGAGTTTACTACAGAATTATTTATCTGGGAAGAGAGTTGAGCCTCCTCAGACAAATCTTTTGAAGAAGCACTGGTTTGTGTGTGCTTCGTTACTTCAATGACTTCATCAGACTTCAATATTGAACGTTGAACTGAATTGTCTTTCATGCATAATAGTGAATGGTGCCTGAGAGAGTAGTATCTACACCTGTACTTAGATGTACACTCTATTGATTTATGAAGACTGGCTAAACAATTGAAACAAATGCCTTTAGATTTGATGAAGTCCCTCCTTTTGAATACACCAAAGGCATTAAATTGTGAACATTGATCAAGTCTATGTAGCGAATCACAAAGCTGACATTTAATTCTGCTTACGAGATCAGGTTAAGACATAGCAATTAATGTTGTCTTTTGAGACATTCCTTTAGTCACAGCAGAACTCTTTACGATTTCAAATTTAATTTTCTTGCAACCAGATGTTCTCAGAATGTTGACATATTTGTGTCCGAATAATAATAATATAATAACCGAGACTGAGGGGTTTATCCTCGCGTGCCAGGATGGTGTCATATTTGGTTCCCCTGGACCATCTGTCCGCTGAATGACCCATCCTCTTTGTTCGAGTTTGCTTATCTCACTGGTAGGGAGTTAAGGGAATCTTTACGTGAGCACAAATCAAGATAACAGGATGCTGAATGATGCTTTAGGTAGCATGTGATAGAGGAGGTTTAAACACTGAATCTTTCACATAACCCCACAGAAAGAAATCGCATGGGGTTAAGTCGGGAGAGCGTGGAGGCCATGACATGAATTGCTGATCATGAACTCCACCACGACCGATCCATCGCTTTTCCAATCTCCTGTTTAAGAACTGCCGAACATCAAGATGGAAGTGCGGTGGAGCACCATCCTGTTGAAAGATGAAGTCGGCGCTGTCGGTCTCCAGTTGTGGCATGAGCCAATTTTCCAGCATGTCCAGATACACGTGTCCTGTAACGGTTTTTTCGCAGAAGAAAAAGGGGCCGTAAACTTTAAACCGTGAGATTGCACAAAACACGTTAACTTTTGGTGAATTGCGAATATGCTGCACGAATGCGTGAGGATTCTCTACTGCCCAGATTCGCACATTGTGTCTGTTCACTTCACCATTAACAAAAAATGTTGCTTCATCACTGAAAACAAGTTTCGCACAGAACGCATCCTCTTCCGTGAGCTGTTGCAACCGCGCCGAAAATTCAAATCATCTGACTTTGTCATCGGGAGTCAGGGCTTGTAGCAATTGTAAACGGTAAGGCTTCTGCTTTAGCCTTTTCCGTAAGATTTTCCAAACCGTCGGCTGTGGTACGTTCAGCTCCCTGCTTGCTCTCTCCGTCGACTTCCGCGGGCTACGCGTGAAACTTGCCCGCACGCGGTCAACCGTTTCTTCGCTCACTGCAGGCCGACCCGTTGATTTCCCCTTACAGAGGCATCCAGAAGCTTTAAACTGTGCATACCATCGCCGAATGGAGTTAGCAGTTGGTGGATCTTTGTTGAACTTCGTCCTGAAGTGTCGTTGCACTGTTATGGCTGACTAATGTGAGTGCATTACAAGCACGACATACGCTTTCTCGGCTCCTGTCGCCATTTTGTCTCACTGCGCTCTCGAGCGCTCTGGCGGCAGAAATCTGAAATGCGGCTTCAGCCAAACAAAACTTTGAGTTTTTCTACGTATCTGTAGTGTGTCGTGACCATATGTCAATGAATGAAGTTACAGTGAATTTATGAAATCGCTTCAATCATTTGTAATAACCCTGTATATGTAAAACCATACCTATTGTATACCCTTAATTGGATAGCTTGCAGAAGTTAAAATATTTCAGTACCTACTGTTAAGTTTTCCATATTTGACCGTAATTTATACATAGTTGGTTACAACCCATGATAGCTCCAGCTATTTTTCTGTTATGTTATTTTTTCAAATATGTATATCCATTCTAACTCATATTTCTTTGGTCATTTATTTGTAGATCAGTTGGAGAGTGTACCTGAGAGACTAAAAGCTGAACATGTTTGTGGATGGCTGTCTTGCATTTGCCATAGTCATCTTGACCTTTTTGTTTCATGCCTTCTTCCCCATCCTCCAGATTTTGCTCGTGTGGGGGGACATTGGTAAGTCATGAGCAGAGCTATTGAAAATGGTAACAATGAATAATTCAATCAGTGAATTAAATTAATACATGAATATGAAAAAGGTAAACTTGGGTTAAAAACTTTTCCAGTGATTATGTTATTCCAAAATCTGTTAATAATAATGAAATGGGATTTGGTCATTATGGACTGAATCTTCACAGAATGCTGTGAGAGAAGCCATATTTTAGACTTTTTCTATGAAATATTCGTGAATTAGGAGAAGGAAAATGACTAGATAAGTTTCCTCATTCTGATTTCCTTATACTGTAGATCCTCCATGGTGCCTTTGTCCACTGTTTCTGTTGTTCATGCAGCAAGAAAATTGATGAAAAAGTTCAAATGCACGCCATACTTATGATGTGAAGCCTTGTGTTGAGCCCTTAGTGCATAACTCATTGCCCAATGCCTCAGCTACTATTCTGGCCAACAAATATATGACAGTTGGCCCTGAACATTTTAAGTGCCTGTATTAATTCTTTCATTGTGCAAATGTCATTGTGACATCTGGTGATGGAATCTGTGTATTTTTTATGATGGCTTCCAAATGTAAAGGTAGTAACAGCAATAATGAACAGAGGGCATAAAGTGCTCATGATTAAGGAAAAGTGTAAATCTCCATTTAATTCAGAAAGAAAACAAAAAAGATTAATTATGCTATATTTCAATGAAATTAACAATGAACATTTTTATATTCATTTTGTCAGAAATAATTTTCATTTACCCTTCTTTGCTTGATGTGGCAGCAAGCACTTGAAACAAAAGAATACATCTAGCATTGTGGAAGGGTAGCAAAGTTATGGTCAGCAGTTTCTGGCACCATTCTTGGGGAGCACTTCTTGACACCAAGATTTCTAATAGAAGGTGGTGGGATATGGTTTGGGAGGATGTTATGGAGCAGGTACATGTTTGTTCCAATAGCCATATCCCTGATTGCTATGATTGCTATTGCAGGGTTTATCGGAACCTGGAAAACCTGGGA
Source organism: Pyrrhosoma nymphula (assembly GCA_963573305.1). Lineage (NCBI taxonomy): Eukaryota > Metazoa > Arthropoda > Insecta > Odonata > Coenagrionidae > Pyrrhosoma > Pyrrhosoma nymphula. Next base: position 91,156,768 of record OY754332.1, on the reverse strand, counting down.
AACTTGGAAAAATCAGGGAAAATGAAATCGGCCATGGAAATCCTGGCCCAGTCAGGGAATTTTACTTGGGCTCAGGGAAAAATCATAAAACGGTCAAATTCCGGAATTAATCACCTGAAAACGCCAAGAGATCGAAAACTGCACATAGGAGCAGTAGGCGGGGTGAAGGAGGGGACAACTGGCATCAGGCTGGCTTCGCTGCGTAGGCAGCTCAGGGGCCCTATTCTGGTTCTTTCTTGCTATAGCCTGTGCGATTTGGCGATAAGATTGGTGAACGGTGTGCATATTCACATTCTCATTTTCATTTGCTAGAAATTTCTCCTGGAATGCTTCGCTTCGTCCCTCTGGCGACAAATTAGTTATTCTCGTTCTGTCTGGCGAACATAGAGCAAATGTAAACATTCGCCAAGAGAGACTTTCACTAGCAACGATAATGAAGTTACTCTAGTGGATTAGCGAAAGAATTGACGAGTCCCCGATTCACAATTTAATAACCGCTATACACCATTATAATGTTATGGAAAAAAAGTTCGGCTTATATTCGGAGAAATACGGTAGTTAAATAAATGGGAATAGAAGTGTGTTTGCATTTGAATGAACCACGAAGCGTTTGTTCGATAAGCACATTGTAGTGCTGTGGGGGGCGCGAGATTGCCAAACCCACCTCACTTTACACGCTCCTCACCTATTGCGTCACGTTGCCGGATATCACATTTTTTAGCAAAGATACAAATGATGTGCAGGCACATTATTATTCCTCAGCGTTCCTTGGTCATTCCCGGGCGGTAGATCTACGCAAGGCCTTTCAACAAGAGCTGAAAGAGCTCTCACTTACCAAAAGTTTCAATAGATGGCCCTAATATCAACTTGGCTTTTCTCTAAGAGCTTCAGGCTTGAACAAAACAGACCCAATAGCCCTATTTTTCTTGACATGGGATCCTGTGGCCTCGATACTGCCAATAATAGTTTCAAGGGTGAATTTAAGGATGTTGATTGGAAACTGGTTGAATTCTTGCTTGTAATTTACTGTGTTCATAGAAGTACCTGCTAGAAGAAGTGATTATACATATTAGGTTCAGTGAAGATAGTGACACTATTTTTCCTGCAAAATTCTTCACAGTAAGATGGCTAGAAAATGAGGAAGTGACTGTAACTGCTCTTAAATCACTTTCAAACTTAGCCAAATATGTGGAAGGATATGAGGAAGAAAAACTGAAGATTGATTCGAAGAGCTACTTAACATGACATCTGGTTTGAAGGAAAAGCTATTGCCTGCCAGGTTAGCCTTCTTTGTATATGTTTCTCAGCAATTAAACCCCTTTCTGAAGGTATATCAATGAAAAGAACGAATGATTCCGTTCTTGTATACAGACCTGTCTTCTCTGATTAGAGACCTTATATCTCTCTTCATCAAAGTTGATATCAAAGGCTAAGTCAGTAGTTGATGTCGATCTCAAGAAAACAGAAAACTTCTTACCTGACAAGCATTTGAAGTTAGGAACTGCAGTTAAAGCTGAGCTGCGGAAACAAATTGAGTGCAGAGAAGTTGAAGAAATTCAAAACTGATTGCAAAGATGTGTTGCTTAAATTATACCAAACATTATTACAGAGTTTTGAACTCTTATATCAAAAACTGAAGTGATTGAAGCATGTAAAGGCTATCGCAGAAGTGTGCAGAGAATTGATCACTTTTGGAGAGGTCTGCTTGAAGGTATGGAGAGCATCCAAAACTTGTACACCCTAATCAAGAAGGTGCTAATCTTGAGGCATGGGAAGGTCTTTGTGGAGAGAGGTTTCTTCATCAACAAAGAGCTTATTGTGGTGAACCAATTGGGAGCAGTCAGTGGGCTTCAGAATATGACCATTGACAAAAAGATCATTCTGTTCTTCAGTAATACATGGTTATGAAGACGCCCTGAATCAGAAATGGCAAGAGGAAGAAGCCAAGAAATCTCATTTGTTTACCAAGAGGAGTCTCTTACAACAGATCAAGGAATTGAAAGCCAAACGAGCCAAATTAGTGGCAGAGGAAGTCACTGAAATTCTTTCGATTGACGACGAAATCGTAAATCTGACATCAAAGTTTAACTAATTTTCTATTTATTTTATGTACCCAAATATTGTAATAATATCTATTGTTATGAAAAACTGGCAAAGTTTTCAGTTTTATTTCCTAATAATGATAATTTTTCTTTTGCTGACTTCATCTACATCTACATACTACCCTGCAAGCCGCCTCAATAGGCGTGTGGCATGTTAGGACACCAGCCGTTTACATATTAAAAGAAAACGCTCTAATGAAATTACGCCTTGAATTTATTAAAGTTGCTTATTGTTTGGGGGAAAAACGAATTCCCATACCTATCCGTTCGGCAAAATATCTCTCTTAATTTATCGTTTCTGTCGAACCTGGAAATATAGTGGGGTTCTAATATGATGTTCTCCTTGTCGCTCTTAAAGACATCTATTCTTAATTGCTCAAGTAATCTAAGCCTAGCGCGCAGCCTCCGAGTCTCTAGCGGCTCCCAGCCTAATTCGTTTAACATCTGTGTAACGCTGTCTGTAAGTCCGTAGCAGTTTTTGACGAATCGCGCAGCTTTCCTTTGTATTTTATTAAGTTCCCGGAGTAAGTCTTCTGCACCAGATCCCATATGCTCGCTGAATATTCAAGGTGTGGCCGGACGAGTGTGAAATAGCACCTTTCTTTTACTTTTTCATCTGAAAATCTTCCCACAATACACTTGATGAATCCTAGCTTCTTCAGAGCTCTGCCACAAATATTTCTTATATGTGTTCCCCACGATAGGTTTGAGGTTATCGTAACTCCCAGATACTTCACTTCATCTGTCGCCTTTATGTTAACACCATCCACAGCATATACATGGGGATGGTTGGACGACTACCGCAAGAAATGTGCCACCGTGCATTTGCTCAGATTAAGTTCGAGTCCCCACTCTTGGCTCCATACATGAACGTTGTTTAAATCCGATGATAGAATTTCAAAGTCAGAGTGATCACTAATTTCGCGATAGATGACAGCGTCGTCAGCAAATAAACGTATTTTACTGCTAATTCGAGAGCATAGGTCATTTAAGTATATAATGAACAAAAGGGGCCCGATTACGCTTCCTTGTGGGACACCTGATGTCACTTTAACTACATCAGAGCTAATTCCGTCAAGAACTACTTTTTGCTTACGATCACTCAGAAAGTCGCATATTCAGTTTACTACTGTTTCGTTCAGCCCGAATGACTGTAATTTGTATAAAAGTTTGTTGTGAGGTACCGTGTCGAAAGCATTCTTAAAATCTAGGAATAATGCGTCCACTTGTCTTTTCAATTCACCAGATTTGAGAACGTCATGAAGAAAGAGCGCGAGCTGTGTTTCACATGATCTACCTTTCCGAAAGCCGTGCTGAGAGCCAAGGAGGAAGTTACGACTGTACAGGAACGTCTTGATATTTCTAACGACGATATGTTCGAGTATCTTGCCAATAATAGACGTTAATGAAATTGGTCGATAGTTCCCTGGGTCCTGTCTGTTTCCCTTTTTGAATATCGGTGTAACGTTTGCAATTTTCCAGTCTATTGGTATCTTTCCTTCAGACAATGACTTCTTGAATATTATGTCTAAGAACTTTTAATTATGTCTATGATCTGTGGCGCTAACTCCTTGAGGACACGCGCGGGTATTCCCTCCGGACCCGGAGATTTACTATTTTTTATCGACTGTAGCTGTTTAGTTATCCCATCGCGTTGAATAGTGATTTCTTTCATCGGTTCCTCAGTGAATGAAATGTCAAAATTACATGCAATATCGTCTGTAGTGTATACACTTTTGAAGTGGGAATTTAACGTGTTAGCTTTGTCAATATTTTCGGTGACAAGTTTGCCATCTTTATCAAATAAGGAATCTACGGTTGAAGATTTTCCCTGAAGCTCTCTTGCATATGACCAAAAAGATTTAGGATTTTCTTTGAGTAATTCTCCAAGTACTTTTTTCTTGAAATTTCGCAATGCAGTAGGCATTGATTTCTTGGTTTTTGAGCGTTGCGCAGCTTAACTTTCTTTTGCTTCAAGTTCCTTCGATTTGTCACCTAACGTAATGGACTTTTTTGACAAGTTGTACATTTTTCTGTCTCTTAAAGTCCCTCCTAACATCTTTGTTATACCAGCGAGGTTCTTTACTATCACATTTCAATTTTTTCGGAATATATTCGTTGATTCCGTGGCGTAGAATTTCTAAAAAATATTTTCATGATGCATCAGTGCTTTTATCCTCTGTTTTAGCTACGAAGTCCGTGTACGAATCATTAAGCATCTCGCCAAATTTTATGAAGTTGCATTTATCAAATAAATAAATATTGCATTTCGGTTTTACAGCAGATTCTACTTCAATTTTTAAGGTTGCAAAAATTACTCTGTGATCACTTATGCCGTCAATAATATCGAGTTGTTTTATCAATTTAGGATGGCTGACTGCAAAAAGGTCTAATATTTTATTTCCTCTCGTAGGCTTGTCAACTATTTGGGCAAGTGAGTGATTATCAAGTGTGTTGAGTAAGATCTTGCTGATTTCTCTATTCCTTGAATTCGGTTTTACAGTGTAAGAATCCCAATTTATAGATGGCAGATTAAAATCTCCCCCAATAATTATTACACTTTTACTGTCTCTCAAAGTAAATGCGGATACATATTTGATTTTCTAATTGGTAAATAAAATCAGCTTCGGAGTTTGGAGGTCTATAAAAAGAGCAAGACTTAAAGTTGTTGATCTCTTATTACTGGAAGTTAATATGATTAATATGAAAATTAACCTACAATTGCTCATAAGTTTAGACTTCTTTGCTTCCTCAGTACCACTTTTATCTCTATAAATGACCGAAATCTTGGCGTTTTCAGGCGCTCAAAAGTCAGGGAAAATCTCTAATAATAGTCTGGAAATCCTGGAAAAGCTGAGCTGCCAGTGTTTGTTACTTGGGAGAAACCTTAGGACAGGGGGTGTGAGACCACAGACTGGGGTGGGGGCTCACCCCCTTGGCCATTTTCTTCAAGATGAAGATGAGATAATGTGATTACTGGTTGGTCAGCTCTCAGAGGCATGCCCTCCGTTTTGACACAAGGGTATTGATTCACCAAAAGCATAGTAATATAATAATAATAATATATTTATTCATCTTCAATGTTACAAGGTATGTCCATTTAAAATTAAACACAACAAGAAATACATGTACAAGAAAATCAATTATATTCCCAGCCAAGACTTGCTAATCAGCAATAAAACACTTGACTGTCAGCAGTAAATTCCTTCAGGTTATAGTATGCCCTTTTTTGTAAATTTTTTTAAAATCTGTGATTTAAACCTGTTATTGTCCATGTTTTTAAATTTTTCAGGCAGTTTTCATATTTAATTCCCACATAGAGTGGACCTTTTGTATAAGATGAAGAATTATGTGGAATTAGCATAAGTGAGTTTGCCTGCCTGGTGTGGAGACCATGGGTTACAAGATAGTGTTAGAAGTAGTGAACATTTTCTTTCACAAAAGTTAGGATGTTCAAAATGTATATATACACGGTAAAGTTAGTATTTTGTCTTTAAGCAATAAGGTCTACAAGATTCAAATGGCTTCAGATTATTAATTATCCTCACTGCTCTCCTTTGTAATCTGAAAATTCGATTTAAACAGAAGACTGGAAGCCTGACCCCAGAATATTATACCATAGTTAAGGTTACTGTAGATTAGACCATAGTATAGCGTTAGTGCTGCAGCTTTGGAGCAGTTTTGATGAATGATTCTAAGGGCAAAGAGTGTCATGCTTAATTTTTTGGTCAGGGTATCTATGTGAGAGTTCCACTTCAAATTGTAGTCCAAAATAAGTTTTAGGAAATTTAAGCTCTCAGGAAACACGAAAGACAGAGAGTTCTTTAGGGTTAAGATATTGTCGTGATATTTGGCTGAATTTGATGGTGCACAGTGAAAAAGTCTTGTTTTTTCTTTATTTATGATTTAGTCATTAGAGGAAAACCACTCGGTTTCATGTTCAATGACTTCTAATATTGTGGGTACAGCATTGTGTACATAAGTGGAACAGATTTACATTGATGTATCATCTGCCTGCATAGTGGATGTTATTCCTTCCATAAATATAGTGAAATTATTTGTATAGATAAGATATAATAATGGACCCAATATTGATCCTTGCGGAAAGCCTTCTTTTATGTGCTTGGCAGAAGATATAGCGACACCACTGGTACTATTTATTTGGACAAAAATCTCTCTGTCTTCTAAGTAAGATTTTAAAAGGTTTAGGGTATTTCTTCTAATATCCCAGTGTTGTAGCTTGTGTAGTAAGAGCTTGTGATTGACACAGTCAAAAGCTTTACTTAGATCTAAAAACAGATTAATTGAGATCATGTTACTGTTTAGATGTTCTGATAATTCTTGATATACCTCAAAGGTAGCGGTTTCGGTGGATTTATTTCAACTAAAACCATGCTGCTTTTTTGAAAATAAGGAATATTTGTCAAAAAATTTAACTAATCTATTTTATATTACTTTTTCTAAGATTTTGGACAAAATTGGGAGGATAGCAATAGGCCAATAGTTGATTACATCTTTAGGATCATCCTTTTTATAAATGTGTGTCAGAGGTTTAGAAATGTATCGTGCGACAACTTTAGCAATGGCCGAGTCATAGATAGTTGGATTTGTGTGGCCCACCGGTGGGCCACGCCGCAGTGAATGTGTTATGCGCTGTTTCTCTAAGTTAGCCCTAAGGGAATTAAGTTATTCATTGGAATACGAAAATTGGGGGGCATTTTATCAAGCCGAAACATTAGATGAAAAATATGAGGAATTCATTAATATTTTTCAGCATCATTTTGACGTTTGTTTCCCCTTGAAACAGTTCAATTCCAAAAGCTTTGCAAATAGGAGAAAAGGGTGGGTTACCCCAGAAATTAGACACCTGTCAGATGGAATTAAAATGCTTTATAGTTATATGAAAGCAGTTGATACAGAGGAGCCAAGAACTGCTACAAAGAGTGCAAAAAGCAATATAACTTGCTTATCTCCAGGGCCAAGAAGAAATTCAACGTTGAATTGATAGAGTATTCCAGTAATCCTAGTAAAACTACATGGAATATTATAAAAAATGCTTCCTCAATACCCTTCAATGATCAATTAATTGACTGTTTTTCTATTAATGGGAAAATCATCTCAAATGCCTAGGACATAGCCAATCATCTTAACAGGCACTTAATAGACTCAGTATATTGGCTGTCAACTCATATTCCATCACTTAAAACCTACATGAGAACGCCCTCCCCTCATAATGCTGTCAGCAGTACCAATTTCCTCTATCCAATAGATGAGACAGAAGTTCTAAAAATCTTCAAAAAATTCTCTCCAAACAATCCTCTGGGTGTGATGGTATCCCATGCTCTATTCTAAAAGGCTCTGTAAAACAGCATATATTTACTCCACTTGTATATTTAATCAATGCATCCTTTACCTCTGGGGCCTTCCCCAGACAATAAAAAACAGCAAAGATTGTTCCTATTTTCAAGGGTGACAATAGACTAGATATAAATCAAGAGTCAAGAAATTTATTTTACGGTAAACACCATTATATAAAAATTACAAAAATAAAGTATAAGTTATAAATATACAAATAAGTATATAAATAAGTTCTTCTGTACATTAATGACCTTCCCTCATGTATTAGTTCTGGCGATCTTATGATGTATGCAGATGATACCAATCACATCTTAAAGTACAGCTATCAATCATTTACCAGTACACTGTGCACTATCGACTCAATAGTGAGGTGGTGTGAAAACAACAAAGTTCAACTGAACAAAAAAAATCTTCATTTATATAATTCCATCCACACCAGAAAAAAATAATATCAAGTCCGTTGCTTAAATTAAATGGTAAAGTACTTTCTGGATCTGCATCCACAACATTTTTAGGAGTGCTTGTGGATGATTGTGTTCATTGGGAACTTCATATAGATTCCATTTGTTCGAGTATAACGTCTGGGTGCTTCCTCCTTAGACGGCTTGTTCCAATCTCGAATATGGAGACTGCCTTATCTATTTATTATGCATTTATCTACAGTAAGCTTAAGTATAGCATCGCTGCATGGGGTCATTCACACCGTACCCAGAGGCTGTTCCAATTACAGAAATGGGCTGTGAGGATATTGGGCGGTGTCGGAAAACAAAGCAGCTGCAGAATCCTCTCCAAGGAACCTCCTAATCCTACATGTATTTATATCTACTCTTCTGTTGTATATGTAAGGGAACAGCATATCACTGTTAACCTGCTAGTAAACAAAGACATTCACAACCACAGTACAAGGCATAACAAAGACTTCACACTCATCCCCCACAACCTCACACTTTACGCCAAAAGCCTAGTTTATGCTGGTGTGTCGTTCTATAATTCCCTACCACCAGAGATTAAGATAGACCCATAGAACAATTTAAAAGGCCCGTAAAACGTTTTTTGATCGATGGAGTCTATTACTCTGTGAATGTGTATTTTAATAGATAATTTTTTGGATTTTATGTGTACTATGTTGTAAATTTATAACTGTTACATGTATTTTATTTGTATTTATTATATATGTATGTAGTATGTACAATATGATTATTGGTTTAAGTGTTATTAGACTGCTAGATGCCCTTGAAAATTGACTTGTCCTATACTTGTACAACATGAGTCCCGGGACGAATAAATATAATATATTTATTCGTCCCGGGACCAATTATTATTTTTATTATATTATTAGAACTTAACCTGTTTTTTTTTTAAGGGAAACTTTGTCTTCCAAAACTTGGCATCTTCGAGAAGGCTTGAATAGACTTTTATGCCTTGTGCCATATGAAGTTGTCTTGCCTGAAATATGGGACCATGCCATGCCACATTGGATGGAAGCGATTGCAAGTGATGTACCTCAGCGAGAACTACCTCATCTCCGTACCCTCCTGAGGTAATTTAGAATTTTTTGTTAGTGTATCTTAGCTTAAATCCTTGAATCTCTGATAAAATCTTATCCTATCAGTGAACTGACATCATTTGAGCATCTGGGACCTTATTCTGTAACTTGGAGCTCTGTAGCTAAGAGCTTCAGTTCTCACCCAGAATTAGCTCCTACTCGTATTCTGTAATTCACTGGAGCCAACTCAAGCTCCGAATCAGGGTGGAGAAAAGTCAGTAGATGAAGTGATAAACTTGAATTCCGGCGAGTGAATGATCCGCCAATTACAATCATTGGGCGCATTCAGGGGACGTAGCGCTCTGGGAGCGGTGGAGCGGACCGCTTCCTAGCTTGTGCTCAGCTCCCCTGAATGGAAAAAAAACTAAGATCTACGGTGGAACTTTTGAATCGTAGTCTCTCTCTGTCTGCAGATTTCTTATTGGAGATAATTGATGGAACGGACTCATAGTGGTTTAATAAAGCTCGAAATTGCTTTCCTATGATTAGTAAGCACAATGGCAGATGTGTTAATCTGCGCTATCATCGTCTAGAATAATTTTTATATCCAAAAAGGGTGGAAAATTTTCCTCATAGAGCATGCTCTTTAGTTAATCCTTTCCACGAAAAGAAGCGATGGAAGGAGTTGAAGAAATGAACAATAAACCAAGCTTGGATGGGCAACTACCCTTTGTGAGCTTATTGTATTCTCATTGATACTTCACCGAGGGAAGACGGTTAATTTTTTGCTGTGCTGCTCTTGCTGCTGTGTGAACTTCGAGCATCGATTGCAAGTTAAATGCTATCAATATATAAAATGACAAGGTTCAAAGGTTATGTACTTCGATAATTTCCTTGGGAATGTGCAAACATGTGATGGTGTTTTACAGGCCACATTTTTTGTGTTGCCCTACGGTGATATTATACCTTTTACGTAATTGCATGCGGCATTAAAAGGCAAGATCCCTCTGTGGTTCCAATCCCCATCATGGAAAATGTGGACGTGTTCGAGATTTTCTTTTCTAGAAATCTATCCGTCAATTATTTGTGCTCTTGAGCAAAGTATTATTATATATTAAGTATATTGATGATGTTATGTTTGTTTCATAAGTGTATGCTATCTCAAAACTTGTTAAATTATGTCAATCGTTACCTTAGCCCATAGCCCAACAAACTCAGCCCACAACATATGCATGCATGCACGTTATCTATAGTCATGTTCATTTATAAATAATCATGATCATTTAGAGAACGAATTGTTAAATATCCTTATAATTCTCTCGCAAACAATTCACATTAATATTTTTCTTTCATAATCATACACCATCATCGATAAACACAAATGTATGGGCATACAATACATCACTGTCGAGACATTTGCTGATCCTTGTGTATTATTTTCCCAGTCATATAATAAGTATAAATAACACACAAAACGTCGGCAAGGGAGATACGTCTGGTTTATTTTATTTGTGACAAACATCTCAATAATACCATGAGAATTAAGAAGAGTTCTACACTAATTCTAGCCAACTTTTGCGATGAATGAGAGACGGATAGCAACTAAAGCAACCATGTTTGCATCGAAAGTGAATTATATTAATCGTATTCGAAGATAAATGTGAATCACATTCAGGAAGATAATTTATTGAATACATATTTTCATGCACCAGACCAGACAAGCATGTAAGGATGATTCACGCGAAGACACCATGCCGAGTAGTAGTACAAGCATTCGAAAAATCGCGCCCGGTCACCGAGTGCTCAGTGCAGGTAGTGGCCCAAAAGACAGCTCCGAAAAATGGCCAACCACTCCGACGGAGCGGCTACGTAGTGGTCGCATTCAGGGGGAATTACTCCAATTTTGAGCGCTCCCAGAGCGCTCCGTCCCCTGAATGCGCCCATTGTTTTATTTTTGTGACGTTTTTCTGGCTTGTACTTCCAGAAAAGAGCAGACAGCCTTCATGAATACAAAAAGTTAATAATATTGATTCATTGTTGATTGTATGACTTTGACATATAAACTAAGTACCTTTTTAGCAATATGCCGACTATTTGACAAGCTGTAGAGCCTCAATTACGACTATCCAGAAATACCCTGCTGAATTTAACGTGTTTCTAGTTGGGAAGCTGGGAATATGTCAGCTTAATGCATGCCATTATATGATTTTACTAGTAGTTTCTCATCAAGAAGAAGAACAAAGAAATAATTAAACATCTTGATAACGAGCATTATTACCTGCATCAGTTGATTTTTTACTTAAGAGAACAAAATATTATAGTAATATAGTAACATCAGTCATCCTCAAAAGCTATTTCTGTGAACGGCGAATTGAAAATAATAATAAGATTTCCTTTTATGTTTTTCTATATTATCATATTCTTGATGGTTAACTGAAGTACATGTAAGGTAAAACTCTTTCTTTAAACCTGTAGCAGTTGTTGATCATTAGGTTTCATTGTTTTACCTATTGATCATTTATACAATCATCAGTGATGTGGTATAATTGATGATAATGCAATAGATCGGCCATTCACTGATGATATCTTTGTTATTCTATTATATTTTCTGTGAAACACTACTATTAAATCCACAAAATGTACACAACACATTGGAGACTACCTACTAATATTGTTTAGGAATTCCCGTGTGTTCTACTGAAGTACGCAGCTATTATACCCATGTGTTATGCTCTCCCGAAAGTATACGTACAGCACATCGTTATTTGATTAGACTTGAGTGATAGACTCTTTTTTGTACTCTTTGGAGTGAACTGGAGGAGAAACTTAAATGAAAGTCTTGGTAAATAGGAACTTGTTGCTCTATAGTGCTGCTATAGTTATACAAGAAATTTCAGTCACATCAATGTTAAAGGGTAATAGAATTTTACTTACTTAAATGAAAGTCTTGGTAAATAGGAACTTGTTGCTCCATAGTGCCGCTATAGTAATACAAGAAATTTCAGTCACATCAATGTTAAAGGGGTATAGAATTTTACAGTTCATGCTCCACTGTTGATGGTACCTCAGAATAATTAAAATTTTGCGTAAACGCTCACTTTTTACTTAGGAAACGTACTAGGTGCTTAGTAATTCATTGACATCATTTTATTACAGTTATGCATATGATAAATCATATTCTGCGAGTGCATGCGTAATCACTTCATATACATGCATTTATACATAAAGCTTTTGTTATCGTTTGAACGTCCATAAACGTACCTTTATACATTCTATCGTGTATTTTTCTTCTCTCCATGCAAAAACGTCGATTTTAAGATTAATACCTAGAACTGCAGTGGAAAGAATGTTTTTAATAGGTAGGTGCAATAATTGTACTCGACCACACATTAAGAACTTGCTTAACAATAATCAGATAGTTGATAAAATGGAATTTACGATCATATACTTGCGGGTTAACAGCATCAAAATAAGAACACTTGTGAAAAAATCACAACATATGTCTTTATGACAATTAAGGAAGTGCTCCTATCGACTTGATCATTGCCTACTGTTTCATTAATTTAAAAACTTATCCTCAAAAGTCTGTATGACAAAGAAATTCAATGGAATAACCTAGTAAACATGCAAAACATTTTTTTATTGATGAATGTTTATGAATTGATCTCCCAAAGACAAGTACGGCAGATTGATCTCCCAAGATTGATATCGAAATTATTTTTCCATGATGTAAACAGGGATGGGATTTATTGGTTAAAATAGGTTAAAAATCAATCCCTTGGGTATCTTGATCCTTCCGCTGTGGTAGACAATGGCATCACCTCAAGAAAAGCTACCAATAAAGAGAAAATAATATCATCGGTTTAACAACAACATACACAGTTCACGAAAAATCGACAAATCACTGTGGGAATGCGCATGGATTCCGCTGAAGAATACTCCTAGCGTGGTCTCACGGCTGGCGCTTGCTGGAGCTCCCATCTGAGGCATGCTGGGGCTCCCAAAAGAGCTTCGGGACTGTTACAGAATACCATGAGGAGTTTAATAAGCTCCGGAGCCTTCTCTACCTCCTTCCGGCGCCTTTAGATGCCGACTTTGCCGGGTTTGAGCCTAATGAAGTTCTTTTTCTCTGGAGCTTTCCAATACAGAATACAAATGGGAGCTAGGAGCTTATTTAAGCTCTTTTCGCCAGTTAGGTCTGGAGCTTCGAGTTACAGAATAAGGCCCCTGGTATCATCTTCAAGTTGTGAAAACCATGGTCAGCTGTAAATTAAAACTGTGAAATTTATGGAGTTACAGTAGAAACTCGAAATTACGAAGTTGATGGGACCGGAAAATTCGGCACTTCGTAATATCAAATTTTGTATGAATGAGTATCTTTCAACAGCATCACGATGAAGCTATTTTTTTGTTTCCTTAAATTAAGATGTACTCTCGTGATGTACTTGCATGATTTACAGAGTTATAATTCATGAAAGTATATTATAATGTGTATTCATGCCCACAGGGTGCACACAGTTGATGATAAACACAACTGATTTGTTGGAGGTTGATTCTTCCGATTTTTGGGATTTCCTTCATGTCTTTCCTTCTTTTCATGGCGGAAATCCTGAAAATCGGAAGAATCAATCTCCATCCAAGCCCCCCTGAAATTTACATCACAACTAACTTTCTTTTTTCCAATTAGGAATGATTAGGCAATGAAGCATCTTTGCAAAATTTTTGTGCAGTTTGGACTAAGCCTATGAAGCTTCATAGTGCATTTTTCTATATTACAGTAGAAGCCCCATATAACATGTAGGGCATATAACGAGAAGCTCGAATTGACGAAGGATGGCCAAAGAGCAATTTAAAACCCTATGATTTACGTGTAAAATAAATCAGTATTAGCTAGGACAACAACCAACCTGCACGGGGGTCGTTTATTATTACAAGTGATGAATGTCTGCTTCAATCTTGGCAAACATGCACAAAACTGTGCTCATGTCCTCTGTCATTGGAATTAAATGGATAGCATTTTTTTCTGCATAATTTGATGGTCAAATGTTCATTTTGGACATTCACGACATGCTCGTATAAACACTAATAAATTTCTCATAAGTCAGTGAATTTCATTGTTTTTTTGAAATCCTCCCACTTTTGTTTTATTCCTTTCTTTCCGAAGCCGCCCAAAACCGGCCGCAGAAAATTCTCCGCCACGCACAAAATTTAAATACCCTCCTGCCCCAGTGTTAGACCTATTTTTCAGCATGTTGAGATGCTTATGAACCTAAAATAACGATTCATTGAACCTAAAATAACTCACCATCCAGTCAAGTATTTTGGTTTTAAGTATGTAAATTTATTAGTCATGCATCGATTTATAGAAATTATATTATCTTACCTCAGTGGTTTTTTAATTCCCTACATCCACTCCATTTTCTTGGTGATACCAGAGAAAACAATCTAATTTGCACAGGGGTAAGTCACAGCTATGGCACTTCTGCGATTTTTCAATGCTCTGTCCAGCTGAGGCTGTTATTTTCTATGAGCTGAAGTAGGCACACACTTTTTTTCTTCCCTCGATCTTTGCAAGAATATGTTGCTGTATATGTGAACAATTTGCCACAGGAAGGCTTCTTTTGCAGCCTAATATTTTGCGGGAGGAGAATTTCCCTATGATTTGTTTATACAGAGCCAAACGGAAATTCTTCTGTGTTACGCCGTGTCTAGTAAGTCGAGGTGAATTAGTTTCCTTGTACAGAGTAAAACTGTTTACTATGGCCATATTAAAAACAAAGACAAATAAATACTTCCACCATTTCTTTGTTTTTCTGCCTATGCCGTAGTAGCACCTACTCTGATCAGCTCTGTAAACCCTGCCCATGTATTTTGTATAATATGCAATTGAATGAGGACATAAGACTATTATTTGTTTGTTCACTTTCCCAATTTTTCTTGGAACCTCTACATTCTTGTTGGGATCGACATTTGTTTGAAGGACACTAATTTCCCAATTATTGCACCTAGCCGTAGTAGCTGTGACATTTCCGCATTGCAAACTTCTACTTTGACCTCTTTGGATCTTTAGTTTCTTTGGATTTTTTAGTTTAAAATGGCCATTCCCTTGGGGTCTTGTAGTAGCACATGCATAAGTGTTTTTCGTAAGTAACAATTTCATTAGTCCCACACTTGAAATAAAGCTATGAAAATACACATAATGATGTTTTCCAAAATAGTGATCTAGTAAATTCATCACCACCTGAGTCACAATTAATATTTCACAGTTTCTTCTTTCTTTTTTCCCCAAGTACCCATTCCCCTGAAGAACGTAACCATGATAAGTTGCTAATACCTATACAATTTAAATCCCCACTTGGCTTTCCCTGGATGTAGTGTATTTATGTAATGACATCCTTTAAAATCAACCATTGCTTCATCAACACTTAACTGTTGACCTGGTTTCTACTTTTTGTGGAAAGTGCCCATAACATCAAGAACTGGCCTAATTTTTTGCAAAACATTAAAACCCTCTTCTCTTAGCTTTTTTTCTGAGATATATCACTTATATGGAAATATTTCAAAACTTTTGTGTATCTGCCAAAGGTCATACCAGTGTAATACAATTACGGAGTGTTGCGCAGTCAATATCTTGACCATGCCAGTAATCCCTGCTTTCTGGCAAATCTAATATTCCCATGTACACAAGTACTCTGATGTAGGCCACCATTCTGTCATATGTAGCATCTACCCCCACTCTTTGTGAACGTCATTTCCTGTGGAGTTCTGCGTACTTATTCTCGTCAATTCCACAAATTAGACCTTCTCCCCCTAACATGTATTTTAGAAAAGAAAACTCATCACTGCAAACAAGCATATCATGCGTAGGTCCAATTTCTTCTTCGAAATCACAAGAATCTTTAAAAATTAAATTATCTCTTCAATTGTCTTGCAACTGAACTGTAGCTTGGATATCACTCGTATTCGGGATAACTTCATCTCCCGATCCATTTTCACTCAAATCGTCACTATCACTGAACTCTCCCGAACTTAAAACTAACTTTAACTATCTGAATCACTTGAAAAATCAACTCTGTTCACCTCCTCTGCAATAGCATCCTCATGGAAGTCATAGTCAAAACTGTGGGTCTTTGGGATAATATTTTTTTCCTTTGGGCTGTGCTTCATCTCCTTGCCATTAGGGATAAGAAAGCCTGAGGAAGGTTGTGGTGGAGACCACCGAAGGATAAATATCCTTCTGTGGTCTCCACCTGTGGATGAGAGCTACTCCTTGACCAGCCAGAGGAGGTTTGCGTTTTTTATCTTTCATTTGTGTCCCATGAACTGTGCCCATTCATTCGCTCGAGAAATCATCGCTCACCGCTACTCTTTAAACTGGACCCCAAAACAATATAGATTTGTTGAATGATTCGAGAACCTTCCCTAATAACCTCCCTGGTGATGATAAGTGAGCCAAAAGACAATTGAGTGCATTATGAAAGATATATGGGGCTTTGCTTTGCCTTAATTAGGTCCTTCGGCCCTTGAGATTTTTGTGACAGATAATACGATGCTCTGCTTCGTCTCTGAGGAGCGGGAGATAAGAAGGATGCTTGAGTTGGCAAAGATAAACTAGTGGAAGAGGATGCAGATGAAGCAGATTATAAGGCGAAGAAGAACACCCTTAGCATAGCAGGGCTGGTCGGTCAGTTTCGGCCAGCTTATGAGGAGTGTTTTAAAAATCAGTGGCCGGTTTCGGGTGGGTTAGGAAGGAGTGATGATCGAGGCATTTAAATTTCGGTGGGGATTTGGTGGGGGTTGAGTTCAGTCTGACTGATGCAACATCATGGCTGGCAAACGAAAGTCATTGGATCTGGAAGATTAGATTAGATTAATTAATTGGTGGAGTTACTCCAAGGTCCATTGTGCTAACCACTGTGTCTGTGGTCACCCATAGAGTCCAGTCGCCCTGCTAAAGGATAACGTCCTCCACGGGGATACCACTGACTTCATCTAGTTCCAAAAATGGTGAGCCCAGATGCCTAACTCTAGTCCTCATCAAGCCGGGACACTTGCAGAGTACGTGCGATGTTGTTTCGTCCTCTTCCTCGCACCATCTACATTTCGCCGAGTCTGTAATTCTCAGGAGATGAAGGTGCCTCATAACTTGATAGTGTCCAGTAAGCAGTCCCACTATCATACAAAGTTGTCTTCTATCCAGTGAGAGAAGCTTTCTTGCTAGTCCCGGTCTGGGTCCTTTGATTAGGAGCTTGGCTTGCCTGAGCCCCTGTACATTTTTCCAGATCTCTGAGTGTTGAGCCAGGTTCCACTCTTTGATCTTTGCGATCCCTAAAGAGGGTGCAATTGGGATGAAAGGATCTGGTCCAACTGGGATCACGTTCGAGCCTTCCTTAGCCAGTCCATCTGCTATCTCGTTTCCGGTTATACCTGTGTGTCCAGGGACCCAGAAAAGTTCAACTTTGCTCTGCCTGCTGAGGGAGTCCAGTGCTTCCCAACATTCCAGCAGTAGTCTTGATTTGCACCATGGGGATGTGAGAGCTTTTAAAGCTGCTTGACTATCGGTGCATATGCAGATTTGTCTGCCTTTGCGGCAGATATCTTTGGCGATATGGGTACAGGTCAACAAAGCGTAGACCTCTGCCTGAAAGACTGTTGCATGCTCCCCCAAAGAAATTGAGAGCCTTTTGTCAGGTCGACGGCAGTGTACCCCTGCTCCTGCTCTTCCTTCTTTCCTGGAGCCATCTGTAAACCAGACATATGCTCCGTTGTCTTTACCTCCTTCCTTGTCCCACCATTCCCTTGTTGGAAAGTGGGTTTTGAAGAGAGGCGGAGTTTTGTTGAATGTGACTGTCATGTCGTCTGTACCCATTTCACAAATGGGGTTCAACTCCCTGAGCTCCATCCATAGTTGTCTGTGACCGGAGAAACTTCCCCTGTCACTCCATTGTCCCTGTCTCTTGAGACGATAAACCGCCATCCTAGCATGAGTTTCGACCTCCACATAAAGTGGTGTGAGGCTCAGTAGGGTTTCAAGGGCTAGGGTGGGAGTCGTTCTCATAGCTCCCGTAATACCCATACAGGCCATTCTTTGTAGATGGTTGAGTTTGCACCTTGCGGTAAGCTGCCTTGTCTTCTTCCACCAGACGATTGAACAGTGTAGAAAGGCCGGCTTCACCACTGCAGTATAAATCCATTTTATCGATTTTGGCTGAAGTCCCCAGGTTTTACCGAGGGCCCTTCTGCAGATCCATAGGGAGGCGCATGCTTTCTTGTTTTTAACCTCAAGATGCTCTCCCCAGTTGAGTTTGGTGTCCAAAATGACTCCCAAGGTACTTAACCGTTCGGGATGGCTGTAAGATCCTGCCTTGCAGTAAAGGAGGGTCAAAACCATCTCTCTTCCTCTTATTGGTAAACAATATGAGCTTAGTTTTATCAGGGTTCACCGTCAATCCTGTTTCATTGCACCAGACCATCGTCCTGTCTAGGGCTTTTTGCATAAGTCCGGAGACAGTATCAAGGTATTTGCCGATGATGAGGATTGCCACATCATCTGCGTATCCCTGAGTATAGGCTCCCGTTTTATTTAGCCTTGTGATTAGTTCGTCAATGACCAGATTCCATAGGAGTGGAGATAGCACCCCTCCCTGTGGACACCCTCTGGTCGTGGTCACCTCCATTGTGCTGTCCCTTAGGACAACCTTGATGGTTCTTTCTTCCAGCATGTGTCTTATCCAGCTCACAATGTGTGGGTGGACCCCATGCCTCCTGGCTGCACGGCAGATTTGGTCAAAGGATGTATTGTTGAAGGCCCCCTCTATGTCCAGGAACGCCCCCAGACCATACATCCCATGTTCCAGTACTCCTTCTATCCTAGAAACTAAGTTATGGAGCGCTGTCTCAACTGACTTTCCTTTTTGATAGGCATGTTGAAACGGGTGTAAGGGATGGTCCTTCAGCGGTCCCTCTCTTATATACCTGTCCACTATTTTCTCCAGTGCTTTGAGCATGAAGGACATGAGACTGATACCTCTAAAGGAACCAGCCTTGGTATAGTCTGTCTTTCCTGGTTTAGGGATAAAGATGACTTTTGTGATCCTCCAGGTTTTTGGTACATATCCATATGCCAGGCAGGAGCGAAAAATTCTGACAATTGGTAACAGTATTAGTTCCTGTCCCTCTTGCAGAAGTGCCGGGAAGATGCCATCTTCTCCAGCAGACTTGTATGGGCTGAAACTTGAGATCGCCCATCTGGTGGCACGATATGTTACGATGCTGGAGGCCAATCTCCATTCCGTCCGAGCCGGACGGATGGGAGGCCCCCTATGATGCATCCCCTCCCCCTCCAGAAAGCCTGGAAAGTGTGTCTCCAGCATAAGCTTTAATGCTTCCTTGTCAGATGTCGTGAAGTCACCTGAGGGAAGCAAAAGAGCACCCACTCCTGCTTCTGGGTCTTTTGAAATAATTTTGTGGAATCTTGAAAGTTGCGGAATAGCCTCCATGTTGCCACAGAAGATCTTCCAAGATTCTCTTTTAGACCATTTAATTGTCGCCTTGTACCTGTGTTGGGCAGCTTTGAAGTTGTCCCAGTCCTCAGGCATTGTAGTCCTCTTAGCTTTGTTAAAGAGTCTTCTAGTCTCCTTACGAAGGTGCTCCAGCTTGTTGTCCCACCAGGGGAGCTTGACTCCCTCCTTCCTGGTTTTTAAAGGACAGCTTTCTTTGTAGGCCGAGATTATGCTGTCCTGAAGGTAACCCACAGCAGCGTCTATCTCGTCTACTTTCCTGAATTTGCATTGGGGGGTCTGCGATACCAGTCCCCCAAGTAGTTCTCTGTACTTTCTCCAGTCAGTAGACCTGGGATTCATGTACGTTGTTGGCTTATTATTAACCTTGAGTAGTGTGAAAAGTATGTAGGTGGTCAGCCAAAGTGACTTCGCCTGATACCCTCCATTCTTTAATGCAATCCACCATCGGGTTGGTGCAAAGCGTTAGATCTAGCACTTCTTCCCTCATGCTGTTAGAAAACGTGGGTCAAGCGCCCCTATTGAGTATGTGCATATCTGTCCACATCAAATACTCCATCATGGCCTCCCCTCTGTTGTTTGTGTTGCTGCTTCCCCACACAGTATGGTGTGAGTTGGCATCACATCCAACGAGGAGGTCCCAATTATTGGCTCTACAGTAGCTTACCAGTCTCTCCAGATCAGCCGAAGGTGGTGGGTCTGGGGCATCATACGGGAGGTAGAAGGAACAGATGACTATCCTCCTCTCGCTATCACCGTCTCCAAGGCTGAGCACAGCAGCTGCCTGGTCCCTGGTGATAAATTCTGGTAAATTCATGGCATTTAACCCATTAACATAGATACAAGCTCTAGGCCTATCGACTGTGGTACAAAAGAATAATTTACCCCTGGCATCCTTTAAGCCTCTGACTCGACCCTGGAAAGCCCAGGGTTCCTGAATCAGTGCAATTTTGACCTTACCTTCTGAGAGGATCCTTTGCAGGACCCCTGAGGCTGCCTTACTATGCTGCAGGTTTGCCTGGAGAGAGCGAATACCTGCCATTATGTTTCCTTCCTCTCCTCCTCGACCCCCTCAGACTCTGGGGTCGGTGGAGGCTTGTCCGGTTCCCCTGGGTTGCCGAGGAACATCACCTCTGCCCTTTGCATGCCTACGTAGGGCCTGAAGGTGGGGCCCGACATGAATTTGACCGATGCCTCGTCAATCCCCAGGACGAATCTCGTCCCGCGATCCACCACGCACCGCTCGTAATGTCTCCACAGGATGGTCTGTAGTCCCGGGTTTGCCCTTTTAAGCCTCTCCTGAAGGGTTTTGGTGTCGGGTCTGCTCGGACCTGGGACCCACACCATAGTCCTTCTTCTCTTAATCAGGCTGTCGGCATCGACAGCCTTGACCTTAATGTCCTCAAATGGTCCGATGAGGTTCACTGCTCCTTCGAGCCAGGAAGCGGAGTAATCGTTGGCGCAGGCAAATTCCACCGCGCCGTTGATGAACCTGTTGGCCTCAAATAATGGGACCTCCTGGTCTGCAGGTGCTGTGTCCCAAAGCTCCTCAAGCTTCAACACAGCTAGCTGGTGCCATTTCTCCTTCATCATCACCTCAGGATAGTTTACTGGCACTATCGCAATTCTTTTCAGGTTTTTAGTAACCTGCGCATATGTGGGCATTGTTCTGGCCCTTTTGGCATCCTGGGAGGCAGTTGGTGTGCTCCCAGGCGTCCTATTTCTTTTTTGAGAGGAGCTGCTCGTGGCCGTAGCAGTATCTTCACCCCGCCCATGGGTTCCCCTAGTGGGTTCACCACCAGCAGTTCCTGCCAGGGCAGGGGGGTGTGCACGGCCCCTTGCAGCTCTCTCAGCGCGTTCCCTCCTCCTCCTCTCCCTTCTCCTGGCCATGCCGCTAGGTCTTGGACCTGTCGACAGTCCCTTTAGTTTCCCTGAGATGCTCCCCAGGGTTATGTTGGAGGCTCCTCAGTCCGACTCCAGCTCAGGTCCTTCTTTTATTGTGGACTCAGATGAGTCCGATGAGGTGTTGCCATCCTTGGTAGATACCTGTGGAAGGCCTAACGGTGTGTGAATCCCCAAGGGGACCACCAAGGTTGGGGCAGAGGAGGGGCGACCGCTGGCAACCCCCTCAGGGCTCACCAGCAGCGCCTCCTCCATTGTTAGTGACATTGGACTGCAAAAGTCCTTAGTTGGAGTCCGCTTTGTGGCCTACGCAGTTTTAGTTTTGATTTTGGTTGATTCCATATAAATCCCACGAGTGGCTAGGGAAATAAAGGGTCCACCCATGCAGAGTCCCGCATACATGGGCAAGGCTAAATAAAACCGGAGGTCGCCCTGTATCCGGAGTCTCACCTGTCAATGACTTCTTACCCTCCGCCCCACGGATGCGGTCACCATTGGCACAGGGACGCACCGTGGTGATGGGAGCAGTTTATCGACCGCCAGGTCTAGATCTGTCATGTTCTGCGAAAACCAGGGGCACCTCGTGGAGGATGTGGCTCTTCACCACGCATGACGGTCTTGGTGTGCGATCACCACCACACACCCTGGGATCACACATCCCTCACCCCCATTGGATCTGGAAACTAAAATATGAATTATTAATGAATGCGAAAGTAGTGAGGGGTTCAAAAGCGAGACTGGGAGGCGATTTAGCATATCTTCCTCAACCTTATTCACAATTCTGATGAATAAGAAAAAATAATCGTGTGGCAGACTTCAAGAAGAACATCCTAGCAGCAAGAAACATTTGTGGCCAGGTGAACATACACAGCCTGTGCATATAATCTTTGATAAGCAGTTTGAATCTGCCCTTTTCTCATGGTTTTGCCAGTAGAGAGCAGCCTGAATTCCGATAAATGGCCCATTGATGAAGGCAAAAGCTGACTATCTAAGTAAGAGGCTCGGTATTGATGAGTTGAAATGTTCCGATGTTGAATATGTAAATTGCTATGAATTCAGATGTCTTATATTTTAAGTTGTCTATTGTCTATTAAGTTATGTATTGTCTTTTGGAATTTTTTCTAAGAGTAAATATTGAAAACAGGTGAAGGATGATTCATTTTGATGTGCACGGAAGGTGGGGTAAACCGTATAGTTATTGGCCATTTGGTGTTTTGAAGAGCATAGTAAGACTACAGTTGGACAAAATTAACCATAATCACGCTACGTAGAATGTACAGGGATTTCAGCCCCTACAGCTTTCTTGAAATGACCATCACTTGTCACATTATTAAGTATGACAGGATTTTTCCAAGCGCTGGTTTTTACAGAGAAGTTTCTTCTCATTTTCTTAAGGAAAGAAGAAACATAAAGGGATCACTGCGGCTCTCTCATTTACAAAACAACTTTTATAAAATTTTGAGGGATAAGTTTAGGTTACTGCTTAACACTAGAATGCCGGGTACTTTGTATCCCCCGATAATGCCGGGAGGGTGTCATTTTGACACCCATGTTCACTGTAGCCGCGTTACGTTGCAGATTTTTTTTTTATAGTTGCTTATTTGTCAAATTCATTGCAATGTTTGTTTTTGTTTCCTTAATATTTTCAAAAAATATTTTTTTTAAGAGACTACCATTGAAGAAAAATTTTTTATGCAAAACGTCTACTCTCTTGCACTGCATCTTCCATCGAAGATTACGCTGAAACGTTGGAGGGCGCACGTAATTGATGAGTAATCATTGAATACTTTTTTATGAGCATTTATTGTTTACATAAAAATAGTTACATTATATGTGCATAAAACACCTTACATCAATAAGATAAGAAAATCTTGTTTTATTCTTTTTAGAAGTATTAATAATTTTTGCAACAGGTTTTCGTCTTAGAATGTGGAAGTTTGCTTTAAAAGATGAAAATTTGCAAACGATAAAATCAATTAAGACTGTTAAAATACAAAATTGTTTAAAAGAAATCTAAAGAGCATAAAGAAATCAAATACTTTTTCGTAAAGACTTACAAAAAGTTTATCTAAATTGCAGATTCTTCACATTTCTGAAGGCCGCTTTACATGATTAAAGATTTTGTACAAACGAATGTACGTGAGGTTGTACGTTTGTCTCAACGAAATTAGAACAGGTTCTATTTCCCGTGCAGGCATTGAGACATTCGCACAAGCGTTCATACAATTTGCCACTTTACACGATGTGTACCGTGTAAAACGGCCTTGACACTTTCGCTCTGTTTTGGCCGTAGATGAGCCACATACTGACTTTTTACATAGCTTACAAAAACCAACAGTTCTGTTTTTATTACATTTTATTTTAACTTGACAGTTCCTAGTCAGATCTGGATCTCGCACCTCTTCACATTCGTTAGAGGGTTGACAAATATTATATGACGCAATGTAAGGACTTGCAAGCTCTTGTGCTAACTTTTGCAAAAATATTTTTCGTGATATCTTTTGTGAAGTTATATCTTTATAAATTATCCAGGAATTTATAGCGGCCAAGTCAATAGTATTCTCGAAAGAATGAACAGGCCATCGCCTGGTTCCACTTCTGACCGAATACTTCCGCCCCATTTGATCAATTATATCTATGAGTAATGGTAGCGGGCGTGACTTCGTGGAAATCCTTCACAGTAGGAACGTCAGAAGAAATTACAACTTGGCTGTTTCCACATGAGGTTTTATTGTTACCGACCATGGTTTCGTTACAGAGTAACATTATAAAGGTGATAATGTTAATGTTATATCTACTCCAAACTCCAAACTTTGTCTCATTATAAAACTTTACAGTTTCGGGCGATTTCTTAGAGTTGTCACCAATATCAACATGAGGGTGAAGAGAGCTTAGAATAAGAGCACATTTTGTCGGTTTTCCCTGGTAAACGATAAGTGTTACGTCACCATTTTTATACAATTTAGAGGAATACAACTCTTCTCGAGAAGATTTTATTTCAGCAGGGATTTCCCTCCTTCCCTTATTTACGGTTCTCAAAAGACTTGTTACCTTTTTTTCAGTTCTTTGGCGAGAAAAAGTGATGTGAAATAATTGCCAGTAGTGACATTTCTGCCCTTACTCAAATAGCTCGTATTACGTAGCTTTGAAGTCTGGCTAGCGCCCCTTCCACGTCGGCGCACAGACTCACGACCACGCTTAGATTTCTTCTCTCCAATTGCCGGTGCAGATCCAGGTTCATCTACAAACACCTCAGGAATGGGTTCCACAGCATGGCCATCTCCTTCTGTGGCAGGATCTTGAACAAGAAGGCGACGTCTTTTTGAAGTCTGGCCAGCGCCCCTTCCATGTCGGGGCACAACCTCACGACCACTCAGAAATTTCTTCTGTCCAATAGCCTGTGCAGATCCAGTTTCGTCTACAAACACAATAATGAACACATTGCTAATGCCGTACATAGTAGCAGATACAATAACTCAATCATGTGTATGTGCGTATTGTAAAATAAATATGTGTATCTTTCATAATTAAATTACTACAATGAAATATGCAAAACGTTGAAACTTACCGTGCTCACTATTTTCATCGCTTTCGGATGAACTTTACTGACCCTCCGGTGCGACCCAATCGTTGTCTGACTCGACATCTTCATCAGACCCTTTCTCCGAAACGTCTTCAGGAATATCGTTGAGCATTGCAATAATTTGCTCTGGCGTAACACGTCTATGCAGTGCCGTTATCAAGAACGAACTGCCAATGCATATCGAGTAGCACATTTCGACGGGTCGCGACACGCTGGCGAGCCAGTCCGCCAAACTCCGCGCCAGACAGCGAGAGAGGGAGCCAAACATAGATGTTCGGCAGAAGCCGACTACATCTTCGCGTGCGTCACTGCACTGTTGTGTTTCACGGCAAATATGTGTCACCGCGGTAAAAATTGGCTGGTTTCAAGGCGATTCATACGCAAAATAAAGCGGAAAATACTTTCCTCACGAGCTACTAAATTTTCTAAAAAAAATGCAAACAGCCGATATTTATTTAAATTATGTAAAACATAAACATTCATGAAGGTAATGTACTATAGTAAAATACTAATTTGACTAGTAATTATCAAACCGCATACACCTAAACCGAAAGAAGAAATGATAAAATATACCGAGTGTCAAAATGACACCCTTCGGCATTCAAGGTAAATTCGGATTTTTTAGACGAAAAAAGGGAGGGGGTAATCCCTTAGCACTGTTGTCTTGTTAAGCACTAAAAGTAAATAAAAGCCACGGAAGATTTTTTTCTTCAACAATCTTTAAAGGCCCGCTCCGCAAAAAATGTATGGGTAGGGTGTCAGAATGACACCCTTCGGCATTCTAGTGTTAAGTAGTCATTTGTCATTATTGCAACTTGCCATACCAAGTAGCCCATACTGACGGTGGCCAATAACTGGTCCTATTTAACTCCATTTTCAGTTATTGGCCGCCCCAGCCAATAACTATATTACAAAATTTTTTTACAATTACGCAGCATTTACCTTTATTTTTTTTCTTGGTTATCATTTGTAAATAGTTTTGCTTCATTTGCATTTCTGAATAGAGTAATCAGATATTGGTCACCTGGCCAATAACTCTAATACCAAAGTTTTAATGCCTAGAATGCTGAAACTTACCAATGTTTACCCCTAGGGTATGGATGCTGCATTGCAAGAAATTAATCTTATGGGGTGTTCCTTAGATCAGTCGCAAAAAATATTTAGTACCAAGAACAAGCCTACAGTTCAAATGAAATAAGTCTGGGTTTCTAAAATACTAGCGGCCCATCACCAGTTCTCTCCAATTAATAATAAAACACGCAGCTTCGCTTAGAATACTCGGAAGGTGAACACTGATTGTTATATTAAGTTTGATCCTTGCTTTAAATGTGCTATGTAGGTTTATTTAGGTAGATAATATATCTGGTTGGAAAGGGTTCCCCAAGTAACAGAGAATACCTAAATTATTTCCAGTTTACTGGAGTTCTTGATTACGCACCCAAGACAATCCATATAAGGATAATCGTCCTTGAGAGTCAAGTGTTTTGTCTAAAAAAGGGAACATTTCTGTTTTATTATTCTATATGCTTTTTAAATTAAATGCTAAAACTGCTTTATAAATTAAATGCTAAAATTGCAAATCGTTCAGTTGGAGGAAGAATGTCACCTCTCTAAGTAATGAAATTTTTGGAACAAGGTAAAGTTTATCAAAATTTAATCACTGAAGCATCGAGTAGAAGGACGCATCGAGAAAATAATAACGGTAAAGAAATCCGTTCAGGCAATAAATCTAGCAGCTGTGGGTAATATGATACTCCAGAAGCATTATCGCAAAGCTAAGGGATAACCATGGACATTACTTTACTTAAATCAAGAAGGGGAAACTCCCAAGGCCAATGCACCTCGGAGAGGGAAATCCTCAAGCTGTCAGCAGGAAAAAGATAACAGACAAAAGAAAAGCCAGAAATACGAGCGAGCGCCCTGTGACGGTCAAGATAACTTCTAAGAATCATGTAGAACCCACTTGAGTTCGTCAGAGCAATCGGCGACATAACAGGCCTCTCAAAACACAGTGCAGCGAAGCGAAGTTTTTTTTACCCCCGAACGTCACTTCCATACTTCAGCCAATGGATCACGGCATCATCACGTCAATGAAAAGGAATTAACGAGTTTGTTTTCTTACGACGCTAGCCAATGAAGATAACAATTCATTGAAATTTTAGAAGAAAATGACAATATTGGATGCAATTCATGGTGTCACAGGCCTGGTCCTCAGTGAAACCTGTTACACTAGTTTGTTCTAGGAGGAAACTTTTGTTTTACCTCAAAGGTGATTTTCGGGTTTTTTCAGATACTGAAGTGCAGGATTACCAAGTTGGGGGGTTTAGTAAAAACCATGAAAGGATTCGAAAATATTGATGCGGAGAACTTATAAGAATGGCTAAATAGAGACGAAAGTGCCTCGGTCTTCCAGCACGTGACTGATAGCGATATTGTTTATACCGCGATCGGACATGGGGGAGAGGAAGGGAGTGGGGAGAGTGGAAGTAGCGGTAGTGAAGATGAGGGGAGCAGCGAACGCATGAGTCACAGCCAGGCGCTCAACATCGTAGATGGTTTGCTACAGTATATGGAGCAGTGGGAATGCGACTACAATGGCATTATCGCTGCTAAAAAGATACGCGGTGGGGTGAAGAAAACTTACAATCAGTCCATGAAACAATCTAATATAACTGACTATGCGCAAAAATGATAATTCATCATTTTTTTTACGTGTATTATGAAAATTATAATAAATAAAAGTGAAAGTTCAGATATCCATATTTTCTGATTATCTGTGCGTCCTCTCCCCATTATTAGCCCGGATAATCGAGAGTTCACTGTATTACGAGTATAGAAGGTGGTATATCTTACTTTGTCACAATTGTTACAAAGTAATATTTACAGATCTAAGTGAAGACGAAAAGTCATTGAAAATAATCGAAATAAAAGTCAGAGGAGCAAGATGATGAAGAGATAAATGAACTGCCTATCCTTGCAGTTAAGGAATTCATTGGAGAAGTAAGGTGACTCATGGTCACAGTTGTTATAATCGCAATAATGTATGAAAGCTATGACAATTGGGTACTTAAGAGACAGCAAACGCACATGGCCAATAACTGTGCAAGGTGGCCAATAACTGTGCAAGGTGGCGAATAACTGTACCAATAGTCAATGTTTGACTATGTTTGGCAAAGGCAGTGCTGCCACTAGATATTTTCTTACACAACTTTAAATTGACATTCACATACACCTAGAGATGGGCCACTCTGAAAATTACCTCTGTAATTTTCATAAATTACCACGGCATTTTTCGTAATTTACAGCGCCCCTGAAAATTACCGTAATTTTCTAGATAATTCACATATGTTTGAGATAATTTTTCATACAGGTAAATTCCCAACATGTTCTTTTAAGCCAAGTTCACATTTCCTACGTGTTTAATAATAAATTGAGGCATTTAAAACTCATTTTTGGAATATTTTACTTAAATTATAATATTATAGAGTAATGCATTGGAATATACTTCTTGAATATTTCTCATACTTTGACAAAAGAAAGCCGGATTGCGTGTTGCTAAGGCGTCTAGTTCGAATCGCATCCACGGAAGTTATTTTTCGAGGTAATTATTGCTTTAATTTTTATATATTGTGTTCTTATCATCGTTGCTTCAATGAAAAATTTTTTTAGGCATTTTTTAAAAATATTAATGAGTAATTCACAGGGTATGGATTGGAGCAAGGGCAGTTATATATTTATTTTTTATATTAAAAGATATGTGTATAAAGGATATTGCAATAGTAAATTATCATACATAGGGGTGGGGACAGAATAATGGCATTGGAATAAATGATTCGGGGTGAAATCCTACCTAAAGACTGCTCATGCTTCCATTGGGAATGGATCAGCTAAGGATTGGGAACATGGGATGAAGGGTGGATAGAAACCCGGCATCAGTGTCAGCCTACTCTTTACGAATGGTACCAAGGGGACCATGGTTTAACTGTTTTAACGTCCAATCTGAAGGACAGTGTACTGCACTATGGTGTAATCCATATTACACACATAATCAGATTGAATTTCGGAATGCTCTGAAATTCGTTCACGAGAATAGGATGTGGAAGGCCAGTACACTACCTAACCACTCCAGTTATATCTTTATTGGGCAAGGGCCTAGCCATGTTGAAACACCGGTTCCCATCAGAACACCGAAGTTAAGCAACGTTGGGCCCGGACAGTGGTTGGATGGGTGACCCTCCTCCATACCTGCACCAGGCGTGGATGGAGAGGCGATACTCCCTCCAGACCACCGGGAGGCCGGTGGGAGATATACCCAGACCGGGAGAGTTAGAGGGAGGACACCCTCCATACCTGGTACTGGGGTGAGGCAGGGGGAGGCCAACCCTCCATACCTCTACCGTGGTGCTCTTGTCCCCTGTCTGCAAGTGGCAGACAGGCATGGGGTTGGCACAATGGACCAAGACAGGTCTAAGTGCCCGGGCTCCTGACGAAGGCCCCCCCAATAACAATCTAACAATCTATATCTTTATTTATCATTTGCATGTTTGCATGTTACCAGATGATAGTCATCGTAGAACAAAGATTATATACACGGAAGCACGTTGTAGAAGTACGCAAAGCGCACAGGTTCTCCAGAATATTTATGGATTTAAATAGCACTAAATGTCATTAAGAAAAAATTAACAACAGGTAACTTACTCCGCTCCTTCCATTTTGAGATATTTTCCGCTCAACAAGTATTCCACGTTTGTTTAGGTTTATTTACCACGATTTCCGCCCTTGGTGCTTTTAATAGAATAATGAGCTACAGGATATTGTTTATGAATGGAGGTGAAGGAGCCATTGGTCTCTCCCACTCAGCACATGTTTCTGGTCCATAGAGTGCCACACTTCACACAAATGTTTTCACATTCTGTCGCGAAATAACAGGGCGACGATGACAAATAATTTTCTGGCTGTACTTTACACACACTGGCATTTACGTGGGAGAGTGTGGTAACCTGGGATTGGGATAGGAAAAAAACGCCATCTCCGCCAAAAACTTGAGCGGCCGGCGTTCATCCCTGGCGATAGGAAGGTTACTGCATTCTCACACTGCTGCCACAGGAAGAAAACTCCACTCCACACTACCCATAATCCCCCTGTCAGGGCATAATTCCCATCAACCTGGCTTGATGAGGCGGGTGAGGAAAAGGGATGGACGGGAAGGTTCAAAAATGGCCAGCATGTGAACTCAGTGGCTGTTGAAAGTTGACTTACATCCCAACTCTTGCTCATTAGGATCCAGTTGTGGAATTTTAATATGAGCAAAGAAAGGAAAACAACGTTGGCACTACATACTGACCATCTCTTTGTGAAGAATACAGAAGTACATTATTGCAATTTGCCTTCATTGAATCATTATATATTCCGTAGCTATTACTGTAAGCAGTAAGTAGTAGCTCTGCCACATCTTGGCCATTATCTAAAACAGGGTTTCCCAACCAGGGGTTCTTAAATCCCTTGGGGGTGTGAGATAGCATTCCAGGGGGTGTGAGATAACATTTCAGTTTTTTTTTGTTCATACATATTAAAGGTACATACTTTTTTGTAGGGTTTTTAAGCAACTTTTAATGTGTTGCAATATTTTTTCCTTTCCATATGGTTCATTGTTTTTTTATATATCTATTATTAAAAATTAATTACACAAAGTATTTTGAACACTTTCACTTTTATTCTTAAATAAATGATTACCTTAAGGGGTGCGAGAACACAAACAATTTTTTTGGAGTGTGGGGAATAAAAAAGTTAGGGAGCTACTGATCTAAGAAGAATTTATTGGCCCTTGAAAATAATTATTTCTAACCTTGTACATGTATTGATTTTAAATGATGGTTGAAGCTTGAGATGTAAATTGTTATGCTCTCTTCTCTCTTTCTTCTTTCGTCTTTATATAGAGTAGTATCTTCTACAGATAATTGCTCCCATGTACCTGCTGTTCACATTGCCTTGGGAAAAAGATCTTTGAGATAAAAGTGCTTAAGAGTTAGGTATGTTGGGAAATTTGACCTGTAGAGATAATGTGGCACTAATTGTATGTAATTTTTTCATGCACATTCTTATTATTTTCTTTGTTCTGCTTATTTCAGCAAAATATTAGATCCTGACATGAGCCCTCTTGGATTTGATGCAAAGAAAATGTATCATTTTATTTCAATTCGATTCAAGAAAACTGCTGCCAAAGTTCAAGAACAAGCTTTAAACTGGTTACAGGTAAATGAATAATATATTTAGTTTATTACTGTCAGTCCTTAAATTCACAGGGTGTCGGGTTTTTAAGGGGATAGGGAAGAGGGGACAGTGTGGAGAGGAGTGTCATTGTGTTTTGGGAGATAAAAGTGTGGTATTTACAGGATGGAGGTTGAAATGTTGATCAAATAATTTAAATGTTTTTGAAGTGCCAAGTCAATAGCAAAATATATTTCCAATATTTTCCCTCTCTTTCATTGTTCACTGTTACACTATAAAATATTATTTGGACTTAAAAACCACAGACCTTTGATACCAATAATTTAAAGGAGGCTGCTAAATTTGATGCAAAGGCATCATGTTTGAGTACATCTCTGTGTTGAAAAAAGGCATTGGTACAGTCATATTTAAAAAAATCTTTTTGCTTTCGAACCAAAAAAATTTTTAAAGTCTCGTGTTGATGATGATGTTACTTTGAGGCCAAACCATGAGGCATTTTAAATTTTACATCACTTTGAGGTCATCCTTTGAACTTTACATGCACTATAGCTTACAATTTTGAAGATTTTGCTTTTGTTGGCCCTTATTTTATGCCAATTCAGATTTTTGAAATAGGAGAATTTTTAATGAATGCCAAAAATACAGACCTTCCGATTTTCTTTTTTATCTGGTGTTGTCATTTTCTGTGAAATTTTTGCAAGTAATATCACATCGAAATCGTTGTACAGTTCTGTTCAAAAAAATCTTACCGCCGAAAATTTCTAAGTCCCCAGTTTTTGATGATTTGG
Organism: Pyrrhosoma nymphula; assembly: GCA_963573305.1. Classification (NCBI taxonomy): domain Eukaryota; kingdom Metazoa; phylum Arthropoda; class Insecta; order Odonata; family Coenagrionidae; genus Pyrrhosoma; species Pyrrhosoma nymphula. The sequence goes on along the minus strand of OY754332.1, from coordinate 91,124,801 downwards.
CATCGTGGCTGAACCACACCACCCTGTGACGGAGAACAACAAACTTTCCAAGCGGAACGAGAGCCCTCCCTCCTCGTAGCTGGGGGAGTTGAACCATCCACGGAAGGAAAATTTTGACCTGGGAAAAGGATTATTTCCGAGGGGAGGGGTAAGGTTTCTTTTCTTGTGATGTGTGAGTAAGAAGAAAAGGGAGATGTGCGGGGGAGCAATAAACTCTCCGATCGGAACAAGCGGAGCCCTCCTTCCGAACTCGCTTGCCGTGAGGGAACCTCCACCCGATGGACGATTTTGACCTGCTTAGGGATTTCAGAGGATATGGGTTGGATTTCGGACTCTCGTTTGGTTATTTGTGAGCGAAAATGAGTAGATGAACGATCGGTCTGTCGGCCAAAGTCACCAGATGTCTCTCGTAATAGAAAGCTACCATGTAGAAGCCAGGACTCAAATATCCATTGAAAGTCTTTATCAGAGTACGGGGAATAATTCCGCTGCAAATGACATATCTTCCATTATTTTTCCTCTAGAAAAGGCTATTACCGCGAATCGTCGCTCGAAGAGATCGAATCGTGTCCCCGGAGCTCCTTTAGTTTCTTATAAGTATTTTTCATTTATACGCGTATTCATTGACGTAGAAACTTGTCAAAAGTTTGACGTATTTTCGCAATCACTGTCTGGAATTATATGGCTGCGCTTCTTTGGTTTGAATTTTTTCCATCGATATTAAATAAGCATCAGTATGCATGTCAATTTTCTTAGGATGCAAATAGACCAATGCCATTTAATTATAATGCTGGAATGCCGTGGAAACCAGCTAGGAAATAAGCTCAAAGCCTGCCTTCATTCAACTATTACTAACCGAATAAAAATGGATGGTTGCTACGCACTGACGAATCGTCATACGTCGTAATTAACTCTACACGTTTTACAGGACATTGGTTCAATTTTCTTTACTTCACCATAAAATATTTGCTGCTTAGATAATTAAGTTAGGAAAAAATCCAAAAAAACGCATTGTATAAAGTGCTATTTCGAATGTTTTTCTATGAATTTCGCATGAGAAAAATCTGACCTATGGCGAATATAAAAGGCAGTAATGGCGGTGAAGCAAGAGGGTGACGAATTGAACCTGATACAACCACTAATCTAAGATCAGCCAGCTCAAGTCATTCATATACGGTATAATGTCATTAGTGAATACATTATATACGCGTACTTGAAGTTCTGCATTGGATAATAAAAGGACTGAATTCACAAGATGGATGAGATGAGTATATATTTTTATATACTCATCTCATCCATCTTGCTATATAACATATTGTTGATCAAAAATATATAGCATATAAATGCTATATATTTTTGATCAACCTGTTGTAAGCTAATAACGATAATTAATACGAGTAGGAAACTAATAAAAATGAAACGAGTAAGGGGGATATTAGCCATTGAAGTGGGCGTTTCGTTTCCGCACTTCCCAGCTGCTGTGAACGAGAGATGTAAGTTTTCACATGTATGGGCCGCTTCCACGCATCCACATAATGTGCGGATACAGCTTGACCGACCACAACGTTGCTTCTTCGCTCATAGTAGAATAAGAAGCCGCTGCTCCCTTCCATTGTCACTTTTTGGCAGTTTCGGGCCTTTCTTCAAGCGAGGGTGATGGAAGGGGCTTCCTTTGGTAAGGAATGTTTATTGCTCTCTCAGGAAAGATTAGATGGACCAAAGGGGTGGTGCCTCTATGCAATGATCTTCGCTAATACAGTTAACTCACTAACTGAGTAGCAAAGATTATACACACAGGACGGAGTAGATTGAAAGAGGCATTTGAGAGGGATGAAAGAAGAAATTATTTGCATCATGTTACTTTAATGGTAACAAGGAAATTTAATCCATATCCAACGCGAAACAATAATTGAGTACTGGCTGAAGTTCATGATTGAGTGGATTGAAAGTTTTTTTTTTCCTAGGCATTCCAATATTGGAATAAAATAGCATCGAGCTACTTACATCCGAAGATATTTGAAGTGGATAGGGCTTCCCTTGCCTCTCGAGAAAAACATGGAAAATCAAAAAGCGCAGACTTATAGTTCCAAGCATAGCAAAAGAACTTGATATGATATTGGATACTTTAGAAAGCTCACTACTTTAAAATTAAAACATTAATTAGTAATAGTTTGCGCATAAATACATCACCCCTGAAATTCTCTTTCCTAGAATACTTTGCGAAGATAGGTGTGCGCTAAAATTTAAGCCTGACATTATGGGTTGCTACAAAGCGAATTTGAGTGATCCAGTTTTAAATCCCTTATCCAAACTATTATTCTTTTATTGTTAATATCGCACATTCTTGTAGCTAGTTGTGTATTGTAATTCCACCCACACCAAATTTATCTACGCACCTAATTAAATCAAAGAAAAAGTTGTAAGCGCTCTTCTGAAAGACGCATGCGTTTCCTGGCTTACTTTCGGAAAGAATTAGCAGCCATAAGGAAAAATAAAACAAAATTCCGAAAAGAAGTAAATGACTAAAAACAATTTACGAAAGTTCAAATACAAAAGGGATTGCACTGCCACAAATATATGAGATAACACAATTAAGTCTAAATTAAGATAATTATTAACGTTAATGAATACGCTTGCAAATTTTAATAAATTTAAACAATAACAACGAAACCAAGATGCCATAATTAATTCTTGTCATTTTACCCGATAGAGGTTCAGTTTTTTCCTTGCAATCATTTACTGTTTCTGGAATTAAGTTTGGGGAAATTTACTCAGGCAGTGTTAGTATTCATTATTTGACGCATTTTTTGTCATCCTTTTTTAACTTATTTCATGCTGTTAGTTGTGATTATTCAATGTATTGTTCTATAAAAATTACGTATGCTATAAGGAAATGGGGTATTGTGAAGGCAGGCTGGCATATTTCACTGCGCGCGTGCGCATCTTCCTATGTCTTTTCAGCTGATGCTGGTTGACGGCGGTTGGATATGGGACGGCGGTTCGGGCGACTTTAACGTTTAGGACGTTTCCTTTATTTATTTTTTTAAGTCGTGACCTTTTTACTGCAGAAAGTGGTTAGTTGATATAAAAAGGTGGGTAAAACTGCCGCAGACCAATCAAGTAAATGCTGAATCCGTATGACGATTCGTCAGTGCGTAGCAACCATCCATTTTTATTCGGTTAGTAATAGTTGAATGAAGGCAGGATTTGAGCTTATTTCCTAGCTGGTTTCCACGGCATTCCAGCATTATAATTAAATGGCATTGGTCTATTTGCATCCTAAGAAAATTGACACGCATACTGATTCTTATTTATTATCGATGGAAAAAATTCAAACCAAAGAAGCGCAGCCATATAATTCCAGACAGCGATTGCGAAAATACGTCAAACTTTTGACAAGTTTCTACGTCAATGAATACGCGTATAAATGAAAAATACTTATAAGAAACTAAAGGAGCTCCGGGGACACGATTCGATCTCTTCGAGCGACGATTCGCGGTAATAGCCTTTTCTAGAGGAAAAATAATGGAAGATATGTCATTTGCAGCGGAATTATTCCCCGTACTCTGATAAAGACTTTCAATGGATATTTGAGTCCTGGCTTCTACATGGTAGCTTTCTATTACGAGAGATATCTGGTGACTTTGGCCGACAGACCGATCGTTCATCTACTCATTTTCGCTCACAAATAACCAAACGAGAGTCCGAAATCCAACCCATCTCCTCAGAAATCCCTAAGCAGGTCAAAAGCAGGCAAGCGAGTTCGGAAGGAGGGCCGCCGTTCACTGGGAGAGTTTATTGCTCCCCCGCACATCTCCCTTTTCTTCTTACTCATACATCACAAAAAAGAACCCTTACCCCTCCCCTCGGAAATAATCCTTTTCCCAGGTCAAAATTTTCCTTCCGTGGATGGTTCAACTCCCCCAGCTACGAGGAGGGAGGGTTCTCGTTCCGCTTGGAAAGTTTGTTGTTCTCCGTCACAGGGGGGCGTGGTTCAGCCACGATGCCAAATCATCAAAAACTGGGGACTTAGAAATTTTCGGCGGTAAGATTTTTTTGAACAGAACTGTACTTTACGGATATGATTGCATTTTTTGCTTGTAGGTTTATGCATAGGGAAGTTACAATGAGTAACATTTCTGTGGCACCATACGATACTGCTAGGTGCTTCTCATGTTATTTGAAAGCGGGGAGTGACTTGAACTTCTTTGGCTTTGGCATTTCTACTGGATTTATTTTGCGCTATTGTGTTTATTAAAAATTAATATTTGAATATAGTGTGCATTTCATTTATGTGCACCCCAAAAATATCTCTAGTTCAGTCATGTTCAAGCTCTCTGTCACCCAGATGATTTAGGCTCCAGGTCGCCCCCATTCTTCCGGAGGCATGTACCCTTTTCGGGCTCCCGACGCACACCCTAACCTGAACTAGGAAGAAATGGGGGTCTGGTTGAGAACCTATCCTCTGAAGAAAGAGCTGCTGAATGAATAGTGCTGGGGTATGCCGCGGGGGAAACTTCCAAGACAGCTTTTGACAAGCAACGAACACGACTTGAGAAGAGACTGCAAAATCCTTAGTATTCTCTCGGCCTCCTCTCTCTCCATTGCACTCGGCCAAGCAATATTGTACACCTTTTTTGCCGCTGCCACTGCTGAATTGCCACGTGCAGTGCTGAAGAGTGTTGGGGTAGCTGCTAATAGATTTTCTTGGAGATAATGATCTTCTGCCACCAAGAGTTTTCCCGGCAGTATAATGAGGGCTGGCATTTATTGCACAATTGAGGTTTGTCACTAATTTCGCAAGACTGCAGCCTCTCACTGTTATCAGTGGTATTAGTGGTAGCATTGTATTTGCCATTTCTCCATAAGGGTGCATGGCGCATACGGGGCTCGTTGTCTTCTGTAAAAATGATAGAAATGGATCTTTGTCTAGCTTAAGTGTTTTTATACTATTATTATGAAATGTACAAAAGGTACCTCATATTTGTGCAATCTTTTTAGAGTTTTGTTTTTGTGAAGAAGTAAAATATGAGGATGAATGAAAACTCTTGAGGATGATGGCATTGATTTCGACGAAATATGCATCTAACTACTGGTGGGAACTGTGTTGTCTGATAAAGATTCAGCCGATGAAGTCAACTGAGGAATGTTGGGCAACTTGAGTGGATGCCAATGGCACTTGGCAATGGCAACAAAGTTGGAGTTATTTCATCTACATCTACATCTATTTCTATTTCTTGAAACTCTGGGCATGCAACCAGTGATGTGCCTCATGAGAAACCTGAGAATATGTAAGGATGTGGTGAGCCTGATTTGTGTTGCAAATCACGTAAGAGACCTCAAACACGGGAACAAGTTGACCACTTGGGACGAAGAAGACATTACTATAAATGAAACTATTTTCCCTAATCCTGATTACTCCTTCTTTCATCAAGTGTCCCCTACCACAGTTTTTATTTTTTTTGTCAAAGAAGTCATCTCTCATCTAGTGCTGGAATCAAATAAGTATGCACAGTTCTGCAACTGTGTTAATGAAAACATAATACCTGAGGAAGTGTATTTGTTGAAATTCTCTTCCTAAGTGGGTATAATATGGAAGCTAGTAAAAAAAACTAATGGAAGGCAGCATAAGACATGAGAAATGACCTAATTTATACAGAAAAACTTCGATTTTGTGCACTTTGATTTAACCTTGTTAATTCGAAATTCAAGGGACCAAAAAAATTGAACTTTGAAGTGTCCGGGTTTGAACTAAACATACTTTCTGAAAATTAACGAAAAAGATCCCATATTTCCCGAGATAATCACCATACTGCTATATATTTTTGTAAAACGGCAAAAAATATATACTGAAATGAGGAGTAAATTGGCGAAATTCTTCATGTTTATCAGATTCAAGATAAGTTGGGGAAATATGCACTATCAGACGCGATCACGCGGAAAATAAAAACAAAATGAATCATTTTGGGCATGTGTCCAGTAATATCACATAAGGTGTATTCTCCAGGTCACCAAAATTTTTGCCGTAGACCTTTAAATTTACCAGCCTGCTCTCAGCCCATTTTCCCAAGACTTTTTTAAGATGAAGAACTGCCACATCATCGTCCTTGCCCGCCAGAAGTCCCTTATCAGTTATGACCGCAAACCAAAAGTATCTCATTTCACTCATGGCTTCCCCACGTCCTAACTTCTCAAATGGCTTCCACTAGGGGAGGGGCTTGGGAGACGGGAGGGAAGAGTAGAGGTGGAGTATCACGTCAAGGTCGGTGATGAAACCAGAATCCCTAGCCATCTGAAAGAAGCTCGAGGGAACCCGAGAAAAAAATCACTGACGCAGTGTCGGACAAGCACCACTAAGAAGTAGTCCCTATATAAATTTGATTGTTTCAGGCTTGACTTTGTGGAAGTGATAGAAATCCATTTTGAATAAAAAGTTTTTTATTAAAAATGGATAGTCACTATATCTTCAGCCTTCCTTACCTCGTGATTCACATTTGAGTTTGGGGAGATGGGACTAGAGTAAATAGGAAAAGCGTAAACAAAGCTGAGAACCATGACTCGTCAGCGATTTGGGGCAAACAAAAGAATCTCGGGAAGCACGCAAAGCGAGATGGGTGAAGGGGCTACCAAATGATGAAAGTGCTCATGCAGGGAAAATGGTTAGAGGATATCGCACCATCCAAAAAATACTACACCATGGAGTAGTATTTTTCAGATCAGCCTCTTATCATCACAGAATAATTTACCACCATCCTCGTGAAGCTAACCAGAAAAAAGTATCCGGTGTTGGCAGGGGAAAGTTGTGTGTTGAAGACGAAGAAGTCTGCTGAATCAGAGGCCCAGAGAGGTTGGCCTTGGCACTGCCATAGCAGAAAAGCGCCAAAGAAGAAGTGTGACATGGTTCACGCTTTACACAATTGCTTCCATTGTATCAAAAATATTCTAATGAGAAAGGCCTGAATTCAAAGAGAAAGGATCTTTTCCGGCCTCGGATGTTTTTGGCTTATATAGCCTATCTCATGCCCAAGAAATGCACCAGCAAAAATGGTTGAATTACGCTTAATATGCACATTTATCTCTTCAATATGGTTAAAACCACCTGTTTGAAATAACTTCCAACATAGTGCAATCTTTGCTATTTCGAATCGTGAAAACCTTAGTTTTTATCTACCAGCAGTCCCCTGTAGCATAGGAAATGCCAATGGTCAGCACTTTATTTTAAAAGACTTTATTTTTTAGTGAGGTATCCTGTCCCCTTAAGCATCTGCAGACAAAACCTTCATCTCTATACTGACTATGTGAAAGTGATAGAAAGCGAGGAAAACTCCACAGTTTGTCAGAAAATGTTGAATTTCACTCTGGTTCAAATATTTCCTGAGGACAGAAGCCAACTTTCACGTTTAAGAGCATGCACTCTGACTTGACTTGATGATCCTGATGACTTTGACTCTGGATTCTTCTATGTTAGATCCCGCTAGCCCAATGTCTTCGCCATCATCTATTTCATCAGTCTCAGCCATGGCTCTTAAGAGTTCTCAAATATGTTTTCACGTATGCAACCTACTTCAGTAACAATGTTTTCTACCACACTCTATTCAATATACTATAGAAATTGAAAATATCCAAAGGATCTGAGATCTGAAATCAAGGATCCGGCGCAGATCCAGGTCAGAAAAAAATCCTGGATCTGTCCATGCCAAATCCTGTTAAAATGCCAAAAAAACATTTAATCAAATTATTTCCCTAATTATAAAAAAATAATAAAAATGAAAACAAAAATGCACAAAGTCAAAAACAAAGAATTTGCTTATGTGACTTCCTTTTATCACTGCCATACATGGAATGGTGTAAAGCAGTCAATGCATAACCCTACATAACATTTCACACACTCCTTTTTTGTCCTACTGGTACGGTTTTCATGGGCACACCTTTGCCACTTGTTAGTGAATTTCACAAGGTGGTTCGGGAGAATATAGTCAAACTGCAACACTGGCTACGTTCTGAGCAAGGCATGGAAACCTGCACTCCACAAAATTAAGGTGGAAAAGGGATAAGTGACAATTAATTGGTGCCTGCCAATTAGACGTCACTTGATTCAAGCCAAAGGAAATAAGGTGGCAAAATTGACCAACAGTCATAGCACTGAAGACGATGGCCAAGGCAGTCATCAAAACGTCAGCAACTGAATAGCTGACCGGGTGGAAGACCCAAGATGACTTCACGAACAGGTGCATGCACTACAGATGGATTTGGGGGATCCTTGAATCTCTCCAAGGCTGCACAAGAGCATGCCGGAACTCCAGCTGGGTTATACCTCTTCGTGACTTCCTCATCAGCAACCTTACATTTGGCATCATGGCATCAAGGATCCACGTGGAAATGGGCCAGCACCATTTCATATCCCCAACACCCATAAAGGGATGTCCATTCAATCTCTGCCCCCCCTCTCCCTAATGCACTCTATTTCCAAAATGCAAAATGGGTCATGGCACAAGGATTCTCTTTTTCTCACTTTTAGAGAAAATGCCAACACCAGATATGGGATTGATTTCATAGCATGATGAAATTACTGAAACAACTGCATTGTACACCCACTTCACCACGAGAATTTTGTCTTTCACGGATCTTTTGGCTTCAAATGAGCTGGAATTGTGTAAAAAGCTCAGCTGGAATCTGGCTTGAATCCAGTTTGCACACTAGATTGGTCCAGTTGGATTCCAGCTTGCACACTAGATTGGTCCAGTTGGATTCCAGCTTGCACACTGGAGGGTGCAAGTCGGAGTCCAGTGGTATTCCAGCTCGCTTTGCTATCTGGGTTAGAGGGTGATGCAGAAGGGAGTGAACTTTGATGTGAAAGTACTCAAATTGAGCTTTATATTGTGGTATTTGCAGAAAAAATTGATCAAAATTCTAAAAAAAAAGAATTAAAAATACGTACTTCAGATCAAATAGAAGAATTAGAATTATGAATAAGGAGGATTTTAGAAATTGTGATGGAAGAAGCAGATATTCTTGAGAGAGGCTGATAAATTAATGCAAATGTCAAAACTATTATAAATAATTTTTCATTGTTTTAAAAAGCACTTTTTATATAATAACTTATAGAAAAATTATAATTTGTGTTCGAATATAGCTCATATTGATTTTGAAATATCCGTGAAAAGTGTTATTTTTTATCCTTGAAAACCTTGAATTATCCTTGCATTTTGTACTAGATTTTCATTAAGACACCCTGATAATATCCATTTGAGTGGGATTATGATGAAATAATGGCTTTAAAATTTAATCAAAAGTAACCTGTCAGTGTGGTAGATTATGGAAACTCATAAACACAGTTACTTTGGCTGTTAAGATTAGAAATGCATCCTAAGAAGCAGTGTTTTTCAGTTGGTATGTGCACCCTCTGTAGTTTATCAGATAAGAAACATCAATTTGATTATTTCTTGATTTTTAGATTTTGACAACATTGGAAATAGTCATACCCTTACATTTGCTGTTTTCAATGTTTGGAAATGGCGTTAAAGGGATGAGAGGAGGAAGATTGGAGAAGTGCAGTGAAACATTAGCACCTCATGAGTCAGCCCAAGTCCTTCATGCACCGTCATCATCATCATCCAGCCATGGAGCAGAGAATGGCAAAAGTCACAACAGCAGTATATGTAAGGCATTGTTTGTCATCTACTTACTATATATTTCATCAGCCCTTGTTGTTGAAATTCCATTTTCCAATGAGCCCCCAAAGCTCTAATAAATAAATTAATATAATTTTATTTCTCATTATTACCAAGTAACATTGAAATCGTCAAATGATACATTGGGACAGCAATGGACAATTAATGAAATAAGTAAAACAGACAAAAATGGCCAAGAAAATCAAATTACCACAGGACACAGCATGTACATAATAAAAATTCCTGTTTTACAGCAGTTACAGTCAGACTTAATAAACTCAGGAATACAATAGTAAGCTTCATCAAGTAATAAGTGCTTTACACGTTTCTTGAAAACCGATACAGATGTGAATAATTTAATGTCAGCTGGTAATTTGTTGAAGATTACTGAGGCTGTGTGATGAGGACCATGTTGAGAAAGGGAGGTAAAGTTCAGGAATAAATTGATGTTTATATCGTGACGTAGGCTTCCGCGGGGCTTGGATAGAGGTTATTTCCGGTTTCCTGGGTTTTTGCTGTGTCGTTCCATTTCTCCTAGACGATATTTCATCTTGTTAACCTGCAGGCCTTCTTCAGGTCAACCGACAAGGATTTTTGGATCACACCGACTTATATGGGGTGGTTTTTGTGACTTTTTTCAGCTCCACGTCTCTCATTGGTCCACTGAGGTTCTTCTTGGAAAAGTGCCTTCCAAGCAGTGAATAGTGAGAAGCCATCGTCTCGATTAAAATTTTTTGGGTGTTTGGTTATTTCTACTGCTTCTCTGATGAGTCATGGGAAGTATCTTTTTTCTCTATGGAGAATTGAAAACTAGATTTTGTGCTGTGGCCCCCCCCCATGCATGTTCAGTAATTGCCGAAAGCTGGTATTGCCTTTGTCTTGTGGCTCTCTCATGTTCCTGCATTCGGCATTTGAGAACTCTGTATGTTTGCCCATTGTACTTGTAGCCACAGCTGCAGGGAACGGAGTAGATGCCCTCGTTGGAGTTTTCGGAGAGCTGTTCTTTAGCTTTGCATAGGAAGTTGGTGGTCTTCTTTATGGGTTTGAACCTCGTTGTTACATAAAACTTCCTTTAGACTCCGGAGATTCTCTCGGAGACCACTACCAGGTAAGGTATTACAGCGTAGGCCACAGGTTTTTCGTCAATCTCGTCCTTTGCCTCAGTCCTTTTGAGGGCCAATGTCGCTCCCACTTTCTTGGCAATCTTCAGGATGGAAGACCACTGGTAACCATTCTGTTGGAAGACGCTGAGCAGATGCTCTTTCTCAGAATGGAGTGAGTGTTCATCTAAGAGGGCATGTGCTCGATGAAACATTGTACGAATCACTGAAGCTTTTTGAATAAGATGGTGGTGGGATCCTGCATTCAGATACCTATTCATATGGGTCTTCTTTGTGTAAACAGCATGGCCCAGCGTGCCATCTTCTTTCCTGGTGACTAGCACTTCCAAGAAATGTAGTTGTGTATTTCACCTCCATGGTGAAGCAGATGGCTTCATTTTGATTGTTTTGGTGATTAAGAAATATGGCCAATTCTTCCTTCCTGTGCGGCCAAATTACAAAGGTGTCATCCACGTAGCAGAGAAACAACTTTGGTTTCAGATGGTAGGCCTACAACACTTTTTCTTCGAGGTTCTTCATGAATAGGTTGGCTATTATCGGTGATAGTGGTGATCTCATCGCCATGCCTGTCTCTTAATGGAAGAAATCCCCGTTCCACTCGAAGTAGCTGTTCTTCAGGCAGAACTCCACCAGGTTGGGAAAGTCTAGTGCCAGGCTTTGTCCATCAGGGAGCGAGCAGCTTGCACCATGTCTTCCACTGGTATGCTGGTGAATAGGGATTCGACATCAGAGCTGACCAGCATGTCTTTTTTGGATGTAGTGATGCCGCTTGTGATCTCGATGAAATGCTTTGAATTTCTCACTAAGGTTGGCGAGCTTCCCGTGAAGGGTTGAATGCTCTCTCTCAGCAGGAATCTGACCAACTTGTGGGTCCGTGAGTCAATGGTGCTGAACATGGGCCATAAGGGTATTCCTTCTATATGGAGCTTTGGTAATCCATAGAGTCTAGGTGGTTTCAGTGCAGATTCTGTGAGCCTTCGCTTTTTTTCCTTGGAAAGGGAGATGGAACACTGCAGAGCTTTTTTGATTTCAAGTTGGACTTTGTTGGTCGTGTCCGACTGTAGTTTGCTCTAGGTAGAGTCAGTCAACAGGTCTTGAATATTTTTTCTGTATTCCTCCTTCCCCATCAGGACTGTGGCGCTGACTTTGTCTGCAGAGAGCACTACGATATCTTCTTTCTTTCTGCCAAAGATTCATGAGTGCTTTTCTTTCAGCTTGTGAGATATTCGACTTCGGTGCTTTTGCCCGTCGGAGGATTCTGCTTACTTCGAATCTTGCTTCCTCTGCCATGCTCTTTTGGAGCTGTTGTATTGCGTCTTCTACTTCTGTGACGAATTCTTCTTTAGGAATTTTTGTGGGCGCTATGGCAAAATTTAGGCACCTAGCAGGTGTCATCATCGAGGACATGGTCGGTATGGTTGATGTTGGTCCGATCTGGCTGAGAGTTGTGCTGAAAAAAGGTGCAAAAACCACCCCATATAAGTTGGGGTGACCTAAAAATCCTTGTCGGTTGACCTGAAGAAGCCTGCAGGATAGCAAGGTGAAATTTCGTCCAGGAAAAATGGAGCGAAGCGGAAGAAACCCTGGGAACTGGAAATATCCTTGATTTTTATATTGTATGTTAGGGGTGTACATCATGGTGAGAGTAGAGGATTTTGGGGTTTTGTTTTACAAAATAAGGATGGAAATGTGAAGATGGAATGATTCTTGAATAAAGGTCTGCCTGGGGTATGTAGAGGGAAGTGAAGCATTGCCTTTAGAGCCTGCTGTTGAAGGGAGAAGATCTTTCAGGAAAGGCTGTTGTTACCCCAGAATAAAATTCCATTCACAATATGAGATTGGATTTTTGAGTGAAATAGGAGTTTTAAGGTATCCAAAGCAACAATTGATGCTAGTTTCATTATCACGAATATGCTAAGAGTAATTTTTTTCATGGTGTACTTAATATGGTCAGACCAGTCCATTGATTATTAATCTCCGAAATTTGACAGAATGGGTTCGAATGAGGGTGTTATCATTTAAGCGAAGTAAGAGACTGGAAGGTGGAGGGTATCTTTTGTGGTGGAACTGCAAATGAAGAGATTTATGAGAATTTATGGTGAGTCCGTTTTATTGGCAACAATGGTTCATATCAGAGATGGAGGTTCTACAGAGGTGCACAAGTTCTACTGAATTTTTAGACTTTAGCAGACAGGAAGTATCATCAGCATAGAGAAGGACCTTTCCTATTGAGATTGAATGAGGATGGTCGTTTATGATAATTAAAAAAAGCATAAGCCCAAGTATTGAACCTTTGGGGACACCTTGGTATACTTCAAGTGGCTTGGACAGGTTTGTGTTGGAGCCAGTTTCTGTTTGGTAGCCATATTTTACTTGCTACTGCTGGTTGGTGAGGAAAGATTTTAACCAAGGCAGGGCATTTCCATTTATACCCAGCCTTGAGGGTTTGAAGTATCTTATGATCAATGCTATCAAAGGCTTTACTGAGATCATAGAGTATCCCTAGTGTGGCATTTCTACTATCAAGGTCCTTGTGGATGTGGTTAAGAGTTGAAATATGGCAGTGGTAGTTGATTTCCCAGTTTGGAAGCCGTGCTGGATTTAGTTCAAGAGCTGTAGTGACTCAAGAAATCTCATGAGGAGATAATGAAAGATTTTGGAAAAACTAGTTAGCACTGCTATTGCCCGATAATTATTTGGATTGGCTTGAGAACATTTTTTTGTGGATAGGGTTAATATGGCCTTGTTTCACATAGTTGGGGAACTGTCCTTCATCAAAGGTAGCATTAATTATATCAGCTAGGTATTAGATGGCGAGGAACTGTGCACTAAGGTAGGATATGGAAGGTGGTGAAGTTGAAGCTGTCAGCAATTGTAAGGGATCTGTGACTGGTGTGTCATTGAAATTGAATTATTTATATGTGGATTGTTTATTTGAGTTGCTTTGGTATTGCACTGAATGACATCCCATGCTGATTTTATGGGATTGGTGAGGGAAAGAATATACCTCTCATTGATAGATTTCTGATGGTCCCTAACACATCGTTTGAGGGCCTTGAAGGATTGTTTGTAATGAGTCATTACTCTGGGATTAGAATAGGACTGCACATGTAAGTATGGCAATAGCAGTCTAGCAACAAGGTATAATAATTGATAATATTCATAGTGACATATGTAAATAAGTACATAAGAGAATACTATAAAATCAGAATTAAAATGCTGCAGATCTGACTTAAGATATATTACATACAGAAAAGTTTCTTGACATAGCCATATATACTTATCGTGTCCTTATGACTTCAAGTGATTAGTACCCACTTGGTTGGTTGCCATAATAGTAACCCATGTGTCATTTGAATATTCATAGCTCCTGTTGTGGAGGATTCTGGAGGTCAGGCTTCACCTTTGTCTGAGGATGAAGAAGGCGGCGGGTCACCTTCAGGTGGACAAGGCCATCTCCACCGGTCTCCTCCCCAAGTGGAAACGGATGCTGAGCTAAATCTTCCCTGTTGTATATTCATGCTGGATATTCTACTCCGCCAGGTTTGTAGAAACCTGCTAAGAGATGAAGATATGTGTAATTAAGTTATTGGTACTCATGGGCTCTATCTCAACAGGAACCATAATTTCCATAACCCTGTAAACTGGCAATACTATGATTTGGGACATGTGAAGTGATTTCCATTTATTGGCATTCAGTGTATGCCATGTTTCTAGGCTCTTGGTTGCAAGTGTTTGTTGGATAGTTTGATTATCTCAAAAGAATTTTTTTTCTTATGATGGAAAAGTGCCAAAAGTACATATTTGTTTTCAGATTAACACATTCAGCACGGAGCATGTATATATTGACATGGTCCCATCCAAGCCGATCTACAGGACCAAGTCAATCAACGTGGTCCTTGAAAAATTGGGATCCGATTCTAGAGTATTCTTTAAATTTGGGACCTGCATCGAATGTGTTAATGCTGATCTTGTAATGCTTTTTTAAGTCTTTTCACCATAATTTCATCTCCACCACTCTAACCAGGTACTTTAGACCTCAGTGGTGATACTGGCATCGTTACCCTGAATATTTTGTTGAACTTCGCGGAAGTAGGTGCTGGAAATGTTTACTTTTCTTTGGCCTGACCTAGGAATTGTATTTAGAGCTTGTGCCCCCCCAACGCTGATCAGCTGAAAAGATTTTGAATAGAATAAATACAGTAGAAACTCGAAAATACGAACTTCGAAATTACGAAATTTTGATTTTACGAAGCAAAATCTTCGGTCCCGACCAAAAGGGCATCTAAGTGTATGTAACAGTACGCGATATTACGAAATAACAAAGTTTTAAAATTACGAACCTCGGATCTTGGTCCCGACGTGAAAAAGTTACTCGTTTATACGAATATTGATGGATCACAGTAACGTTCTCCGGCGCTTCTTGTCAGAGTTAAATATCTAATTAATCATCGTCGCCGAATATGTTATGCACTGAATGTATTACCTGAACGATATCTCATTGTTTAATGCTACAATAGTAAAGGTGTGGTTTCGCTGGGGCATCCCGCGGCCGCGTGCGGCTTCTGCGTCCAGCAGCCGGAAGTCACTGCCGTACTCATCCAATCTATATCAAATGGGTTCGGTTTCACTGATACGTCTCGGCCATTGAGTTCGACGGCTGATGCCCGACGTCTGCATCTCGACTGTTTTGAGAGCAGTCGAGACGCGGACACCTAGTCGGGCAGTCCCAATTTTCGGTGATTTTTCTGCTCTCCTCCCTCCGCATTTTATATTACTCGTCCTTTCCAGCTCTTTTTTGAAAAACTACTTGCAACATTGGTCGTCCTTTTCTTCGTCTTCCAACAAAACTAAATCTTCACCATCCATTTCAGCTTAAAATCAACTTACTTTCAGGAAACACAAAGCGATAACAAATTCGTAATTAAACTAAATCCACACTCTCCCACATCGCCCAGCTGCTGGAACGGGATGTAGTTGCCTGAATGAAACCACCCGGCCGCGTCGTCCAGCCGCGACGTCCAGATGCGGTGGTTGGATGTGGCTGCTGGAAACAGTGAAACCAGACCTTAAGAACGACTTTGAATCATAGGCATCGTAGCACATAAAATATGGAACCAGTCAGACTAAAAACGCGTTCGGCTTTGTTACCACGAGTCCACAGAGTTGCCAACGAGGAAAAAATGTAAATTAGTCATGTACGGATATACTCGCCCACGAGAGACTAATTGCTACAACCAGCATTTTCCTCTCATGATCCCTGGCATTTTTTGCTACCGATTTTCGCAAGCATTAATCCATGCTGAATATTCCTGGTACAGCATTTGTTTGCTGCGCGTGTGTGCTCAAAAACTATGGCATGTATCGGAGATGGTGCTGTATTGTTCAGGCAGTAGATACAGTCGTAAATATAACCCAAAGAAGCTTTTTTTGCACTATTTCAGACTGATTACACTCAACCTTGCTCCAAGGTATAATTATTTCGGCTGGCAATAGCTATCATTGAAAGAATCAGGTTTAATTTCCCGCCCTAATTGAGCGTTTTGATGTAGACTTCGAGCAAGGCATTGTCCTTCCCTTCTTTCGTCCCCAACAGCCAAGAAAACCAAGGAAAACGAGTTCGCTTGGTTCGTACGACCAATTACTTTTACGCACATTAATTCTAAAGTATGACTAGCACTGGGCGCATGCCTAAGCAAAGGGAAAAAACGCTCAAGCACCCATGCATATTTGTGTCGGAAATTGGTGTAGGTACCTTTCTCCCCTTTCGCTTCAATCCAGTGATTGAAAAAATATTCTAAACGAGAGCTCAGCTGCGTTCCTGCAGATTGATTGAGAATTAAATAAGGGTTTTGTAGCTTAATCCTTATTAGAGATATAAACAAGAAGAGGATAAGTGGAACCATTCTATGAGATGCCGAAAGTCTTGCTGTCGGAGAGGGATCATGAAACCTCATCAGCATCGTAGCCCAATTGGAAGCACTTGCATCTACCCCCTTCGGGAGGACATCGGGCGTGGGAATTTCCTACCAGTGTGGAAGCAGGACACCGAATTGGCAAGGATCTTAGGGTAGGTGCGTTGAGGCATTACTTATCACAAGTTGGCAGTTTATTGGCTGTAACCCCCAGCAATTTAAATCGATAGATCACTATCTTGCGAAGAAACGAACTTGAGGCTTGTAACGAAAATGACCAAGTCCTGATTTCTCCTAGTAAGAATGAAATTTTTCTAACTCGGGATGCATGATATCGATTCCAAATTGCTAATGACGTCAACTCCCAGTTCAGTTTGCATTTATCCAAATGAGAGGCCATGGTGGGAGCGATGATGGAGCGAAGCAAAGCGCAAAAATAAATAACTTTTTTTTTGTTAATTGAGTGATTCTCTCGGCAGAAGAGCTGAAGTATTTTTTATAATACACATTTATTCGATTGTCGTATTTCTTCTTCAATTCTTATTCACTGATTCCCTTTTATAAGACTGCCCGAATGGACCGGAAATTAAGGAAATGAAATGGAATAGAAATGCCTGCACATTCCCATATTGTTTTTCCCCCACCCGGCAATCCCCACCAGGAAAATTCACCCTGCTTTCCATCTCTGTTGCTCTAAAACGGCGGCTTACTCTTCTCCATCACCTTTCTCACTGCCAGCGAAACTATCAAACGCTTCCCTTCTCTCCCATATTGGTCATATTTCCCCTCAAGTCTCTGTGTCTACTCTTCAAGGTTGGCACGAGCCATCACCTTCACACCGAAGCCCCCGTTCCGGCCCCCCAGGAGATCAGGCCCCTTTGAGTGGCCCCTCCCTCCCACCCCCTCTACACTAGGTCAGGATGCGATGTCCCATGCTGACTCTGCCGGCCCCCCATACCAACTCTTGGACCCTTTAAGTAAAAGCCCCCCACTCTCCAAAAGCATGTCTTCCCTCTCCGCTGATGCAGCAGGTCGATGTAAGGGAGGAGATGATGGGAGGGTAAGATGTGACAGTTCGGTGTAAAGCCGATAATTCATTCGATGTTTATTCCTCGCGTGTATCTCTTGGCTTTGGCTGCCAGGTAGATCCACGTCTCAAGTGACGCACGATACTCCGAGACCATGTGTTGCGTAGCTGTTTGTGAGAGGGAGAATGGTGGAGGGTGAGTAACCCCCGAAATGATGGGGAAAGGAGGGGGAGACAGCTGATGTCGGCCTGGTGCATGGCCTGACCTGGAGCTGCAATGCTCGGACGAAAATCTCCTTGCTTGATCGAAAGCAGAGGGAAAACGATAACAAAAATATCCCAAATTTTAGTTCAATATTGATTCTTTAAATGGATGCTGAGATTTAATGAATGAAGAGCAGGTGACCTAATCTGAATAGAGCCACGAATGAAGCTTTCGCATAGTAGAGTGGAAAACGAAAATTATTGATTTGTAGTGATAGCATCATTAGTAGCTGATGAAGTGTAAAAGGAGTTATATCGCCTCCGCCGTTGACTTGCGTGGCTTGTATGTACAATATACTTTTGAAAGGAAGTACATATTTAGTTGGACTCCTCTATAAGCTCCATCGTATCGGAAATAACCACGCACAAATAAGATGAATCCAAGGGAGAATAACGATTGTTATTTCGCGAGATTAACGGGCATATCAGTATTTGTACAAAATACATAACATGCATCCATCGCATGACATCTGCGAGAGAATCTTATTTTCACTGTCTTCAATATCCGGTGCAAATGATCGCGCAAGTCGCTCACTTCCTTAATGTATTTATAAATCAATATTATTGATGATTATACATCGCTAACGCTAAAGTAGCGAGTTCTCCAGTTAGGAAATAATATAGAAAAATGCGCTAAGAAGCTTCATAGGCTTAGTCCAAACTTCCTAATCATTCATTGGAAAAAAGAACGAAAAGTTGGTTATCATTATGTAAATTTCGGCAGGGCTTGGAAGGAGGTTGATTCTTCTGATTTTCGGGATTTCCGCCGCGAAAAGCTGGAACGACGCGGTGGAAATACCGAAAATAGGAAGAATCAAACTCCGACAAATAAGTTGTGTTCAACTGACAATGAGTGCACCCTGTGGGCATGGATACACATTTAAATATACTTTCATTAATTATAACTTCGTAAATCATGCAAGTACGTCGCGAGAGTACATCTTAATCTAAGAAAACAAAAAAAAGCTTCATCGTGATATTTTTGAAAGATACTCGTTCATACGAAATTTGATATTACGAAGTGGCGATTTTTTATAAATCAATATTATTGATGATTATACATCGCTAACGCTAAAGTAGCGAGTTCTCCAGTTAGGAAATAATATAGAAAAATGCGCTAAGAAGCTTCATAGGCTTAGTCCAAACTTCACGAAAATTGTGCAAAGACGCTTCATTGCCTAATCATTCATTGGAAAAAAGAACGAAAAGTTGGTTATCATTATGTAAATTTCGGCGGGGCTTGGAAGGAGGTTGATTCTTCTGATTTTCGGGATTTCCGCCGCGAAAAGCTGGAACGACGCGGTGGAAATACCGAAAATAGGAAGAATCAAACTCCGACAAATAAGTTGTGTTCAACTGACAATGAGTGCACCCTGTGGGCATGGATACACATTTAAATATACTTTCATTAATTATAACTTCGTAAATCATGCAAGTACGTCGCGAGAGTACATCTTAATCTAAGAAAACAAAAAAAAGCTTCATCGTGATATTTTTGAAAGATACTCGTTCATACGAAATTTGATATTACGAAGTGGCGATTTTTCCGGTCCCGTCGACTTCGTAATTTCGAGTTTCTACTGTAATATTATATCTATTCATCCAAGAGACAGTGCAAAATATTAATACTGGCAAGTGCATAGGATATGTCATGTACAAGTAATATTACAAATTTTGTAAAAAGGAAAAAATTAAAAATTTGGCCTCAAGTATTCTTTGACATTGTAAAAACACTTTTGAATCAGTTATTTATTGACCATTTTTTTAAATGCTGGTACTCTCTCTTCTTTTTTAAGACATTCAGGTAAGAAATTTCAGTGAAACCTCATATTTGCGTCATTGGAAATGACATTTTCCCGCAATTTACACCACTTTTACGAAGTCTCATTCAATTTCTTTCCAACATATGCAGAATTTAGACTACTTTTTACAGTTGTCCCACAATTTGCACCACAACTTGCTCTTTGAAAAAACAATTCACTTCCTAAGTCCATTACTCATGCGTGATATCCTTTGTAAAACACTTTTTGGCTTTGTCTTGCACATATATGCAGAAAAATATGAAAGAGAGCAGTAATAGGGCCTTTTTTAAGGAAGAATTTGGATGTGGCCGGGATAGTATACAGCGCCAATAGAAACAGAATTTTGAACTACGTCAGCTTGTAATCTGCCAGGAAAAGATTTAAGCTATGAAATGAATACATTGTAAGGCTAGGAGCTAACTATTATAATTTATACAATGTAATTAAACCTGCGAGGGATTATTAATTTTTTACCTAAGTAGGAATTAGGAAGAATGAAAATGGATTCTTATCCAGATATTGTGAAAAATGAAAGACTCGTGGTGGACAACTGAGATCATTTGCACTGCCTTGATTACTGAGTTATAACTATGATAGGCTACTGATGAATAAAACTTATCGTACCTTATTAGTAGGGATAGGAATTTTTCAGTGGTTTGAGAGGGAGAAAAGCGATACTTTGAAATTAGGAATTTGGTACTTTCAACAAGACATTTCGGTGTTTTCACAGTGACCACAAATTTATATTTATACACATAAAATACCGATTATTTCAAAGTCTAGAAAAGGGTCTTTTATACTATAGTTTAACCCAATTTGATCTGGGTTATTATGCGACACATCCCCTTCTAGCCATGTTATGACTGAAGACAATCACCTCGGTGGCAGAACCTGGAAAAGTGGCACTAAATTTAAAAATTTAATACATTTCGTGTATTGACATGTAACTTTAGAGAATTTCCATCCTTGTGAGTTTGCTGCAGTTACGTGCTTCAAAGATTTTAAATTTTTCCAATTGAGTCTTTCCCAAGCAACCTGACAGTTGTAGAATATGCACATGACCGTACTTTTATCGATACATTTCAATCCATCTTTTTGATACTGGAAAGCCCGGTCTCTTGCGCTTAATTTTGCATTCGGCATCTCAATAACTCGTCAAAATTACTTGAAAGCACAGAAACCAGGAATAAAACAAGGATACGTAACAGTTGTCACTGGAAAACAAACAGTCATTTGACGGAAATGGCCAAAAACTAGAGATTCAAACAATAAAATCAATCTTGGTGCCACGCAATAAATAAATATATCGACAATTATATTGATGTCGTAGTTGGCCTTGATTGGTGCTTTAAAGCTAGCTACGCAACCATTGCAATGGAGCAACCACATTGCAATAAGGTCGTTCACTATGATGCGAAATTGCAATTTAATTCACGAATTCGGTAGATGGAATGGAAAATAGATTTTTGGTGGAGACAAAATTCTTCTATATTCAGCCATTCACTCTTAAATCAAAAACAAAAATTTGCGAAACTTGCTGCCCACTCAAAAAGTCGGTGACAACATCAGAGATCCGGTTCAGTTTGTAATTCGCTCGCTGGAAAGCGAGGGAAGGGGAATGCTGCATAGCACCCTGCGTGATTGGATGGAGCATCGAGTGACTTCAAAACTTTTCATGTTGGTTCTTTTACGTGAAAGGGTTAAGAACCCCGATATTTTGCCACTGATAATTCGAAAAGCAGGTGACAGATCAAAAACGGAAAAATACGTCTCTCTTTATTTTTCAAACTGTATCAGAATTGGCATTTTAAAAACTCTTGGCGAACAAGCCCCCTGAAATGAAACAACTCAAAGCGACTATTCACTCATGTACAGTCCGTCTCGTCTTCAAATCCGTAGTAGAATCTAAAGAACAAATCAGAACAAAAAAAAATCGGAAAAATACGTGTCTCTTTCGTTTCAAAACTATAATTAGCATTCAAAATCTCTTGGTGAACGATCCCATTGAAATGAAACAACTCAAAGCGGCTATTCACGCATGCGCAGTCCGTCTCATCTTCAAATCCGTAGTAGTGTTATGAACAAATCAGACTGAAATAAAGAATCGGAAAAATACGTGTCTCTTTAGTTTTCAAACTATAATTGGCATTAAAAATCTCTTTGTGAACGATCCCATTGAAATGAAACGACTCAAAGCTGCTATTCACGCATGTGTAGTCCGTCTCATCTTAAAATCCGTAGTAGACTGTTATGAACAAAGCTGACCCAAAATAAAAAATCGGAAAAATACGTGTCTCTTTAGTTTTCAAACTATAATTGGCATTAAAAATCTCTTTGTGAACGATCCCATTGAAATGAAACAACTCAAAGCGGCTATTCACACATGTGCAGTCCGTCTCGTCTTCAAATCTGTAGCACAGGGATTCCCAAACTATGTTCCGCGGAAGGCTAATGGGTGTTCAGAGTAACCTATAATGGCTTTATAGGCTGCTACCTAAACGCAATGGATTAATATATGTGAAGTCCACAAGGTGTTCCGTTAACATTTCAGGATTTACGAAATGTTCCATCGCAGGAAAAGTTTGGGAAACCCTGCTGTAGCCATAGACCTTGAATTTCAAGGTCTATGGCTCTAGCAGATTACTTAGAATAAATGCGCATATTGCTTTTCCTTTGTCCGACTCACCTCAGAGCGGAGAGCGACCGATCATAGATGCCGATAGATGGTCATTCCACTAATTGTAAATAGAAAGCACTGCGTCGTGACGAGCTGAGTATTGCCAGTTATCGCCGTGAATCGAAAGCACCCGATGTCATCCTCCTGCAATTGTTATCGTAACTCCGGTTATGCTACGATGAACTGCAAACTTCCGCATACCTCAGGAATATTTGCATGGGAGTTCGTTTAAATCGAATTGAGAACATGTGTTTGCAATTTTAATGTTTTTCTTGCGTTTGAAATTACTTTTAACCATTTTCTCATAAAAAATGAAAATTTGCGTTTTGGGGCACAATTCGCAACATTTCGCGAGTTCAAAAGTCATTCCCCAGTCAGTATTGAGTATGTTGTAACTAATTACCACTCCTAGGACATTTTTTTTCTAAATTTGCAAAATTCGCGATTGCGAAATTTTCCTATCCCTACTTATTTGATTGAATCATAAAATATTTGTTTTTTTTTTAATTTTTAACGTTGAACAACTGTTAGGACTAGTCAAACACCACGGCTGATCAGATTATCATGTGTTGTTAAGTCATCCTCAACTAAACTGGGACATTATTTTATCCTGCTTGGCAATGGAAAAGCATGGAGCAAATAGGAAATTTTCTATCAAGGACAAAATGGACATTTTAGAACAAGTCTAATCTCATGATGGAACTCGTGTCGATCTAGCCAAACTGATCGGATTGCCTATCTCTACACTAAATACAATTGTGAGAAATCGTGATGGGATTCTGAAACAAGCCAACCATGCGGTAATTTGTCTAAAAAGAGAAAATTTGTTAAGAACTCCAATTTTGAAGAAATAGAAGGGTTACTTAAAAATTGGTTTTTGAGTTCTAGATCTTCAAATATCCCTATACAGTAGACTCTCGTTATTACGAAGTTCACGGAACGAAAAAATCGGAGGTTTGTAATAACGAATCTTGTAAAAACATTTTTTTTTTAGAAAAATCGCAAAAAATACAGTAAAAAGTTCCCCGAACGCTGGGGTTAAGTTCCACAATTATGCTGTGTAGCGCGAATCCTCGTTGGAGTAAGCATTAGTATCATGGAAAAAAGGAGGTTATGTTCCAAGGTGGAAAAAAATACTCTATCACGACCTTTTTTTCCACAAATATGACGAGGCTGCTTTTATTTGATTAAAAAACTATTTAAACTATAACAACTGTATCCCCTCTTATACAAAAAAAGCTCTTAAGTTATAAGTTAGAATGACAAGTTCTTGAGTTTCACACTAGTTCCACTCATTTTTATGAATGTGTAAACATTTTTTGCCATTCATAAATTCTAATGAACATGCGTTTTTTTTCTCAAATTATCTTCATAGAACCGAAAAAATAATACATTAAAACCTTGTTAATTCTAAATTCAAGGGACCAAAAATATTGGACTTTGAATTATCCGGGTTCGAACTAAACGTCCGAAAATTAACGGAAAAGATATATATTTCGTATATTTCCGAGATAATCACCGTAATGCTATATTTTTTTATCAAAAGGCAAAGAATATGCACAAAAATGAGGAGTTAATGAAGGAAATTCTTCACGTTTATCAGATCCAAGTTAAAGTTGGAGAAGTGTCCACTATCAGAAGCGATCACGTGGAAAATAAAAACTAATTGAATGATTTCAGGCATATGTCCAGTGTTATCACATAATGTGTATTTTCCATGTCACCAACATTTTCGCCGTAGACCTTTAAATTTACCGGCCTGCTCTCAGCCCCTTTCCCCCAAGACTTTTCTACAATGAAGAACTGCTGCATCATCATCCTTGCCCACCGGAAGTCCCTCATCAGTTACGACCGCAAACCAAAAGTATCACATTTCACTCATCGCTGCCCCACACCCTTTTCTTCTCATTGTCAGGTGGCTTCCAATAGGGGAGGGTCTTGGAAGAGGAGAGAGAAGGGTAGGGGTGGAGTATCACGTCAAGGTCGGCGATGACCCCAGAATCCCTTAGCCCTCCGAAAAAAGGTTTAGGGAACCCAAGAAAAAAATCACTGATGCAATGTTGGACATACACCACACAGAAGTACATAGTCCCTATATAAATTTCAGGCTTGACTTCATGGAAGTTATAGATATCCATTTTGAATGAAAACATTTTTTGTACTTTTCCTCACTGTGTGTGGAAAAGTACAAAGTACTTGGTCTAAAAGTTCAAAATAACTTGGCAACCCTTAAAAGTAACTTATGCTCAAGAAAGCAATGCCAAAATCACAATGACTTTGAAATAAGCACTACAATTGGCACAAAAAAGGTAGTACGCTGACTTTGATTTGAGGCGCGTGCAGCCAGGAATTTCACCATTACCAACTGCGGAAAAAGGTAGTGTACATTGACGCGGGGCGATTTTCTTCTTTGTGATTTATTTTAAGTAAGAGGAAGTAAGCGACGTCGAAACAATTGAGCCAGGGTTTGAGGAGGAACATAGACCGTTTAGCAGGCTCGGAAACCAATCAAAAGGGTCTTCCTCCAACCGGAATCTGGAAGTAAGTGGTTGATTTAGTGCGAATATTATTTTGTCAGATGTATCGCTCCCTTTAAATCGCTCGACCATGTAAATGCGGGACTGTTACGATACGGAGGATAATTCTATAGCAGCGTTTTTTTCGTGAACCCGGGCCTATATGGAAGAAAGCTGAGACACTTATCCCGCATTCCCTCTATAGTTTCAGAGAATTATTGCCTCCTTTGATTCCCGAGCATCTGTCTCGTGATGTCTCCTTGTGAGCGGGAATCCATGGTTCCACAGAAATGTAGCTTACGATACGATGTAGTGGGGATACGGAACAAGATCTCCTGCCGATGGAAGAAGCACAATTGACACAGGGCACAGTGCGTGAGGAATAGCCTCATAATTTGTAACGTAGCGTAGTGGATACTCACCTGCTTGATATTGTTCATGCATCACATTTTGTAATAAAGTTCTTTTTGTAGCCACTGGGACCGGGACTGAGGTTCGTAATTTCGTACTAATTTAAATTTCATAATATCGTTTCTTTTACCATATGTTTGGATAGCCTTTTGGTCGAGACCAACGATTTGCTAAGTAAAAACGAAAACTTCATAATTATGTACATACATTGTTTGTAAGAATGAGAGTCTACTGTATATTCCCATCACTTTCATAGGCTACCCTTTGATGTCGATTTACAAGATAGGACTTCAGCCACCTTAATGCCACACCCCTAATGCCCAACTACTCACATTTTGAAATCAACTTATTGTGATAAACTGCATCAAAAGCTCTGCTCGAATCAAAGATAATGCCCATAACCTTACACCTTGAGTCATTCTCTTGAATTATAAAATCTACAGCCTCCATAAGAGCATGATTTGTTGATTTCCCCTTGTGGAAACCAAATTGGTGATCAGATAGCACATTTTTACTTTCCAGATATTCTAGCAGTCTTTTACAGAAATAAATTTAAAGGAAAAAACATTTTTTACGATACAAACATTTTTTTAACATTTAAACTTTAAATTGATCATTATAGTAATTATTATATTATTATGTCCCTATTGTATGTATCATTTCGAATATTTATTATATTGTAATATTTAATATATATAACATATATAATGTATATTATTCCATATTATCGCATCGCCATTCAGTTCTGAGCTATGTTTAAGTCTCTAGCTCATCAATTCTCTGGTACTGATAACAAAAATGAAGAAGGAAAATTAAAATTAGCTTTAGTTATAAAATTAACTGCTTTTATTTGTGCTTTATTTCATCTTTCTTGCATTTCTTTGAAGATGGAGTTGCAGGAGATTGAATGTCATTCTGGCACGGAGACACCTTTGGCTGAAGATTCATGGCGCTTGTTAAGGAGCATGCTGGCAGTGACGTGGGTGGGCACCCATACTTGTGGAAGGGCCTGTCACCCAGTAGCGTTACATGAAGATGGATCATCACTTACTGTTCATGATCAAATGTTGCAGGTAGAAATATTTTTTTATATTTTTGGATTATCCCCACCAATTAATGAAGATGACTGCATAAAATGAGAGATTGTGGAGTTATGACTATTCTGAAGTTGAATCATGCTTTAAATATGCATCTAATCTAGTGATTGGAAATTTTTCTTTCAGGCTCCACCAAGGGGCAGGAGTCCTGGTGTGAAATTACAAGTTGCAGTTGGAGTTGAAGATGAAGCAAATACGGATTGTGTCCTGTGCGAATCAATTGTTGTTTGGCATCAACTGGCATTGCGTCTGGTTCGCTTTCTAACTCCAGAGTTCCCTGCTCATGCTCCAGATGTAAGAAATTACTGCATTGAAAAGCCAGGGCATTCAGCAATCATTGAAACCTTAAGAAAAACTATATGGGATATAAAGGCCAATGACAATTATTTTAAATGCTGTACTCAGTATCTTTATTATTTTGAGATAGAATATACATGCCTTCTTTTGAGTGAATTATTTTAAGTAATAAACTCTTTTTTTGTGGATTCTGAAAATTTTGAAGTATACTATAAACTCCCAATTATCCATGTCGATGATGGGTCAACACTCCATTGGTAGAAACCTGAATAATCTGCAAAATCAATTACTTTTTAATCTCTTCATTTTTCTAGTGTCCTCCCACGTCTGTTTTGTATGGTGACATTATGATGGAAGTAGAAATAGAAGTGGTAGATACTCTAATAAATGAGACCAGTGTGCTCGACAATGACACATAAGTAGAGACCTGCAAAAGTTGAGGTTATTTTGTAGCCAAAAGTGGTGTTATTTTTTGCAAAAGCGATGTTATTTTACTCTGAAATCGTTGTTATTTTCAGGACAAAATATTTGGCGTTAATTATGTGTCCTCCTCCCAGCAGGCCCACCTGGAGGCAGTAAACGTTGAATACCACTGATTA
This sequence comes from Pyrrhosoma nymphula, assembly GCA_963573305.1. Classification (NCBI taxonomy): domain Eukaryota; kingdom Metazoa; phylum Arthropoda; class Insecta; order Odonata; family Coenagrionidae; genus Pyrrhosoma; species Pyrrhosoma nymphula. The sequence continues at coordinate 91,097,404 of OY754332.1, read as the reverse complement.
GGGATAATTTAAACAATTAATACCATACTGTATTCACATTTTATATTTTTGTAATTTCACATACCTAACCAATTTACATACTTCGCCAAATCACAGTCAAATGTCCGTACTTTCAAATGAAAAAATTGCCAGTGTGGCCAAAATTTCTTCTTTTAGAATTGTTCTCCTATTTGTTAGCACAGTGTTGTGGGAGGAAAGAAGTCTCTACGAATCCACATTTGCAAAGGGGGCCCAAATCGCTCCAGGGCACGTTAATACACATGATGGTTCAAAAAAATTTAGTATCTGAATTGCTTTCATTATATCCACTGAACCATGGAAATTTTTTTGCTTTAATATTTGACGTAATTTCCCAAACCCCAGCATCAACTATTCCGTCTCAATTGACTAACGGCCATGAACTTTTTCAATTTCGTGATTAAGTCAGGGCTCACCTCACCTCCGTTGTGAGAACTACTAGAGGGTCAATAACTGTTTTCAAATCTTACTCTAGTTGGGTCTTCTACCATAAGAGAACAAAGTTTTATTGATACTATCTGCACTAGTACCGACTTTACAGCTTCTGCTTTAGAAGTACTATTCCGTCTCAATTGACTAACGGCCATGAACTTTTTCAATTTCGTGATTAAGTCAGGGCTCACCTCACCTCCGTTGTGAGAACTACTAGAGGGTCAAAAACTGTTTTCAAATTTTACTCTAGTTGGGTCTTCTACCATAAGAGAACAAAGTTTTATTGATGCTATCTGCACTAGTACCGACTTTACAGCTTCTGCTTTAGAAGTTATCATACCTTGCAAGGAATTAGTAGTTCTTTAAAACAAAAACACCTGATTATTATTATTGATGCTTGCTGTTTTATTCCACTACCGCCGGCAAAATTTTTTTCAACATTAGCCTTATGTTTTTCATTCAAAATGTGTTTCGTGCAGCTGTCCTTCCTTTTCCATGAGACATTTGTGTTGCAAAAACGACAAAGAATTGTTTTGTCATCAGCACAATGTAATCCAAGTTGTCAAAATTCTCCCTCATGCTGTTTTACCGTCACGGTCCACTTAGGCATTATAATTTTTTTGAATGTGATAAAACTGTCACTAAAGAAACTCACTATGCTGATGCAATAACACACGCCCCTTGAAAGTAGGCAAACACTCTTCGCATCCCGTAGCTTCCGTAATTTTCGTCATTTTGGCTAAGGTTCCCACATGCTTAAGTACATTAACTCGGGGACTGCCTGTATAGCAAAATTCTGGCATGTATTTTTCACTCCTTTTGTTAAAGTTTGCAAAACTTGATTGAAATATTATATCCGAGTAGCATTTCTAAATAAAATAGTACCCGAAAGGCCATTTACAAATATGTACTGCTTAACTAAATGTTTACAGTGGCAAGTTAAATGACAGAGACCGCCAAAATGAGGAAATTCATGTTTGAAATGTTGAAATTCGCGATAAGATACGAAATTCGCATTACCGCTGAAAAACCCCTGAATTCGCGTTATCGGATTTGCGAATTTTGCATGTCCCTACACATAAGTAATATATTAAAGCTGCAACTTGGCAGTCAAAAGCATGCATTTAGTGGCGCATGCTGATAAAAATGTATTGCTGCTGTGGCTGGTTTTGTGTTCACAGGTTCATTAAGTTGATTGCTTATCTATAGGTTGATTAAGATAGTGGATGATTGAACTTGATCATAGCTTCTTATGCTGGATCACTTTATTTTTATATTGGTATATTTTTCCGTGATTTTACTACAGTTCCACATGCATTTGTGCCTTTAGCATGAAGCCAAGAAACCAAGGCTGGACTAGAATACTAATTATCTACAAAAAGTGTGTTTCCCTTACTGTAGATAAGGCCGAATTAGAGTCATAACAATGTTTCCTGAATTTCCTAGGCTAGGTTAGCCAACTTCAATTTTTACGGTCTGCTTGAGGGACGTATTGTGCCGAGGCATCAACTTCCTTTCTCCAAAGTTCGATATCTCTGACCTGTTTATCTTTGGAGTCACGGAAGGGTTCATATTTATGAGAAAAGTCTGGAGGCCCCAACCACGTCAACAATTTTCTCTGGAACAAAGGCGACCGCTATGAGCGTAGGGGAGATGCAGAAAAACCCAGAGGGAAGAATATGGTACGCATGGCAGTGAGCAGAAAGCGGGCAGGAAAGAGCAGAGCGGGGGATAAAGGTTAATCTATATAAATGATATTGCTCATTATGTCACTGACACCACTAGTTATAATTTACTTCTTTATGCTGATGACACAAACTTCCTTCTCTCCTCATCTACATACCCTACATTGTTTGATAATGCCAATGTTATTTCCAATAAACTCGATACCTGGTGTCAAGAAAATCACCCCTGCCTTAATACCCAAAAAACTCAGTTGGTTATATTTTCTCATAATAAAACTGAAAATATCTTTTCTAGTTCAACAATAATATTATCAAGTAGGTTAACTGTACAAATTTTTTTGTCATGCACCTGAGTGACAACCTCTCTTGGGAACTTCATATTGACACACTTTTGAAACAACTTAGCTCTGTGAGCTATCTTGTGAGAATTTTACGTAGTTCAGTTAGTTTTGATGTCCTTTTAATACTATATTATCGTATATTTTACTCACGGATGACGCAAACATAATACTTTGGGGTTCATGCATGCATGCAGTAAAGATTTTCAAATTACAGGAAATATTAGTCAGGATTATTTTTAAAAATCCATGTTGTTCCCCATCCAGACCCATCTTTGCAAATTTAAGCATTCTTCCTTTCCCTAGCATATACATCATGTTCTCAGTGATATATGTTCGACAAAACCTGTTCAAATTCCCCATGAATGCTGATTTCCATTGATATGAGACTCGAAGATCGAAATATCTCCATCAAGGCAGTGTTAGGACTAGTGCATCCTGCTCTGGTCCTAAAGAAACTTTAAACAAACTATTTAACAAATTACCCTGTTGGATAAAAAACAATAAATCATTGTGTACTTTTAAACATAATGTTCAAAGTTTCCTTCTGGAGAAATTTTTTTACTCCGTAAATGAATATTTACATGACTAATCAACCTGACTGAATAGCTGCATTGTGCTCTTTGTGCCTAACATGACATCCTTAACCATTTGCTTTTTGTTTTTTTTTTCATTGTCACTGTATTTTGATTGTACATACATCATCTCGACATGTCTTATACCATGTGAAAATGTGATCTTTGGACAAATAAATAAGTTATTATTATCATAATGACAATGCATTTATGCAAAAACTAAAGTACATCTACAGTCATGCGTAGTCTGTACCCCTGGAACCTTGGTATTATTAGTCAGTCCTCTTTTGATTCAAACATGTTCCTGGGATACACTGATGCTGCATTCATCAGCAGCATACACTGTTATTGTCAACTTTGAATTCATCATCCCATCCTTAGAATCTTTGCGGAACCTTTTTTTAAAGCATCACTTGAATTGATCGATCACATCCCAAGACTTATCTGCTGAGTGATTAGCACTAGGTCCAATTTGTTAGGTCTACCTGAAGTTATAGAATATTGCCCAGAATAAAACCGTTGTTTTATTTATTCTGTAGTTTTTTTATCAGAAATGTTGAATATTAACCACAGTTTGTCTCATGCATACTTGGCTGAAAAATATGCAGATTTTTTTGTGGGCATGAGATGTATTTCTCCCTGAGTGACACTTCATCATCAAGGTGCCGGCTAACCCTTCAAACATTTCAGAAAATTGCTTAGCTGCATTCATTAATGCACCATCTTAAAGTTAAAAAAGTAACTTCTGTCCCAGGCACAAAACAGATGGAATCTGACACAAAAGACAAGGAATGAAGAGAGAAAAGAAGAAAGAGAATGCACTACATATTTTCATGCACACACGTGGGCATTCCAATTGAAAGGAACCTGGTACTGATAGAGTGTTTTATCTGTAAACTTTGGGGTTGTGTTTTAGCCCATACAATTAGGCCATCCATAGGAAGTCTTCCTGCTTGCAGATTTTTTCTCAAGCATGAATAAGAGATTACCATTACATGGTAATATTATAAAATACTGTGCTCTCAAAACTAGGTTTGTATTATTGATAGCAATGTAAAAATTCTCGTATAAAGCTGTGTAAACAATGCAGGTGTGTCTAATGCTGAGTGCACATTATAATTGTATAAGTTTGGTAATACATGCTGAAATTGAATGCGATTTCCTTTTGCATATTAGATTCTTTTACCTCCTTTATATGGATTATTAAGCACTGATAACCCTTGCAATAGTACATTTTTCAGAGATATAATATGTTCTCAATCAGTAGTTTATCCTCGTAATCCCTAAGATGTCTGTGCTCTCCTCCTGGTTGTTAATCCCAATACAATTTTTATAATCCCTAGAATCAAACCAATATCATCCAGCCTGCAGTTTGCCTCCTTAGATACATGATCAAGAGTGAGATCAGTAGTTTCGAAGTGAGTGAGTGAGTGGTGCTTTCTTTCCTTTGCAGTCGGAGGTGGAAGAGGGTAGCTCTGGCACTGGGGAGGACGGGGGAGGCGGGTCTGGTGGCGGTGGCACTGCTGGGCCAGCTTGCTCTCATGGCATTGGCTCGAGTGAAAAGCAAGGGAGGGGCAGTGGACCTTCAGACAATAAAACCTCTGAGGTGGCCATTTGCATGCCCCTGCCTGAAATTCTCTCCGTCGGTGGTGTTTTGGTAAACATGCCTCAGGTTTGTTGATTGTGCTCTGCTTAAATTTCGAAAGTCCTTCAAATCAAAAGAGTTGAATCATTAGAACATGTCAGAAACTGTAAAATGTGTATTTGTATGTATATGTGCATATGTGTATGGAGACATATGCATTGTGGATATGCATATGCACATATATGTATGCTTATACATGTGCAGATTTATATGGACATATTTATAGATGTACATGTTTGCATATGTTAGTGTATGTGTGTTATGATATGGATTTGAATGTGTGGGTTTGTTGAGGAATGAATTTATATATTTATTAACTGCTACAATTTTTCATGTGCTATTGAAAATCAGTTTAAATTAGCTTTTTAATTATGAAAGTTTTCCAGAACTGTTTTATATAATTATTAACTACATTGTGTGTTTCTAAAATAAGTCAATGGAATTAAATACATTTCAAATCAAATACATGGCTAAAGTAAAATAATATGCATATAGATGTTCAATTTGCACTGCTGTTCGTTCACTTCACTAAATTTTATGCATATTGCATGTTGCTGTGCTGATTTTTGCATAATATGCATTATATTGATGTTAATATTCTTTCTAATTGAATAAATTGTTTAATTTTATAGGCAATGCCATTTCAAAACTCAACAATAATGAAGGTATCCATTTCTATGAAATATTTTTCAATTAATTAATGTCATGATGAACCTTATGTAATTTAAAGCTTAAAACATAGCTTTTAGTACAAGCTAACACAAATAAGTAGTGGCAGCTGATTTTATTGAAGAATTACATCTCATGAGGGTTGGCATGTGGGTTGGCAACTTAAAGCTTACTGGTGGATTTTGGATCATTGATCCAATAAGAGCTCAGAAATAAAGTGAAAAGCTATGCAGGAAAGGAGAAATATAACAAAATTTATTAATATAATTTTGAGAAGTAAGTCATTCAAAATGGAGTAGTTTATTTATCCATTCAAAGCCAATAAGTTTTGAAACTAAAGCAAGAAATGAGGAAGCATTTCAACAAGGTAGGTCTCAGCACTGTCGTAGTAGTGCAGACATTGCTTATTGCAGTAGGTATTTCCCAGTTTTATACTACTTAAGTTTAAATTAGCAAACATTTTCAAGGCCCTCATCCAGCTCCCTATAAAATTCCAGAAATATTTTAGTATTGTATTTTTTAATACTTAACTACCACTCTCAAGTTAGCTAGTTAGGATTACTGATAACTGAATACCATGATTTTGGTCTATCATAAATGAATGAAATAATTCCTTTTTAATGGACACCAGAAAAGATTTTGATACACTTGAAGAGTATATTAAGTACTATTTACAATGAAAGATGCAGAAGATATGGTCATATTCTAAAGGTTGCTAATAATACAGGAAATTATTGAGTTTTCCCTGTATACTTTTTATAAAAATTTCTGGTATTTTACAGTTGTGATGTAGTTTGGCCTTGGCTTGTCACAAAGTTAAATCCTATGAAAATACCATCAAATAATATCTTTATATTACCACTTCTAGCTGGAATGCTATGCGCGATATTGTTGATTAGTCCTCCTTTTGATTAAATGAGTGGCAATCTTGCCAAGGGTTTTCATCACATCTGATACCTACCTTAAAGAAAAACGAATGAATACATTTTTTAACTGACTAGCCCATGGGTTGAGCAGTAAAAGTTATTATTATATATTTATACTCAATGATTAGTGGGCCCAGAATTATTTAATCAACCTTTCAAAGGAATGTGATGAGTTAAAACAAATAGGGCCTCAATTAAATGGCCTTATATAGAATGGAGTGTGAGCTACATTGTGGAGGTTTATTTCTTGGGGTATGGTAAAAATAGTGCTGTAGACCTTCTCTAATCTTGACCCTCTCATAAACCAGGCTGAGAATCATCTCATTGGAATTTATCTGAAATTTCGATGGTGATGAGATTAGAAACTATTTTATTGTTCCGTATGGTTTCCCTAACATATAATGCCTGTACATCGATTTTCCTATTTAAGTTATTTTTACACTAGTCTGCAATTACTGAAAAGATACGCAAATGCTATCTACATCTACATACTACCCCGCAAGCCGTCTCAATAGGCGTGTGGTGGAGGTTAGGCGGGTGTTAGGACACCAGCTCTTTACATATAAAAAGGAAACGCTCTAATGAAATTACGCCTAGCATTTATTGAAGTCCCTTATTGTTCAGGGGAAAAACGAATTCCCGTACCTATCCGTTCGGCAAAATATCTCTCTTAATTTATTGTTTCTGTCGGACCTGGAAATATAGTGGGGTTCTAATATGATGTTCTTCGTGTCGCTCTTAAAGATATCTATTCTCAATTGTTCAAGCAATCTAAGCCTAACGCGCAGCCCCCGAGTCTCTAGCGGCTCCCAGCCTAATTCGTTTAACATCTGTGTAACGCTGTCTGTACGCCCGTAGCAGTTTTTGACGAATCGCGTAGTTTTCTTTTGTATTTTATTAAGTTCCCGGATTAAGTCTTTCTGCACCGGATCCCATTTGCTCGCTGCATATTCAAGGTGTGGCTGGAAGAGTGCAAAATAGCACCTCTCTTTTACTTTTTCATCTGAAAATCTTCCCACAATACGCTTGACGAATCCTAGCTTCTTCAGAGCTCTGCCACAAATATTTCTTATCTACATTTCTATTTCTTATGCAGGAGGTAGTCAACATGGTAAAACCTAGAAGAAGGCTGTCAATAGGTCATTGTTCCCTGGCTCACTTGAAAAGCACACAGGAATCACATTTCTTCATTACTCTACTCACATTCCAGTAGCCAAAACTTGATTGTGCTTACATTTTATTTTTTCTTTCACTCCATTCATTAAATTCTCAAAGAAAACAGCCTCTATGAGGATTTAAAACATAGTACCGAATTTTTTCAGGACTCTGAAAGCCCTTGTTTCTTAGGAAGTTGGAGGGGTTGGGGGGGCATTTGAAGTTAGGAGAGGGACATTTGGAGAAGATGTTAGTGGTGGTAGGATTGTCAGAGAGGTGTAGGAAAAGGTTTTTAAGGATTCTTTTGAGGGACTGGATGTCTAGGAAGTAGGTGGTGCAGAGGGAGAGGTTATGATGATTTTTATTTTGAGGTGGTTTAGGGTGAATGGGTTTTTTTAGGATGTGCTTGTCGAGAAGGGTTTGAAGATATCCTTGTCAGGGAAGGGATTGGTGGAAGGAGGAAAGGAATTTATCTAGGGAATCAGGGTTATTACATATCCGGTGGCCTCATATGGAGAGAGAGTAGGGGAGGGATGTTTTGGTGTGAGAGGGATCGCAGCTGTTATAATGGAGGATTGCTGTTTATTGGTGGGTTAGATATAGACAGAGATGCTCAAGTGGTGGTTATAGAGAGTGATGTCAAGGAATGTTACTAGGGAAGAGGAGATGAAAGAGATGGAAGAGAATAAGAGTATTTGGCTTTTTACAGCCTATTATAATGCCTCCCCCCCCCTCGGTTTAAAAAGAGGTCACTGACCCCCTCCCAATCCTTCCCCTCTCTCCCCCTCCATACCCCTCCTACCTTACCCCACAACTTGTCCTATGTCTCCTTACCAGTATATTTCCTTCCTTCCTGTGAAAAAGAATGCTAGCGGCAATGGAAATATCGGAACGTACACTGTATATATACACACACACACACACACACATGTAAATGTTGATAGATTGTGTACATGAAATCCAAAAGGTTTTGTTACTTGATAGATTTTAGTTACTACATACATATTATGACTAAACTGGATTAAATGGCTCCATTCTATAGAGGGCCTGATAATTGAGATATTACTGAACTAAAATTTAATTTACAAATGACCAATCTTGCGAATTGCATAAATGATAACCGCTATGATTTTCTTATCCTAGGAGTTATTTGAAGTGGAGAGCCTGTCTATTAAAGGGTAGCTATCAAATCAAAGGGAGGAAAGGGTATAAATAATCTTGAATTCAACAATACTGTCGCTAAACAGAAAGTCTTTATTTAAGCAAAGGCTGCCACCTTCAGCTTGTCACGTAAATGCTTGAAGCTAGTCCTGCATGAATGCTTTGCTGATAATTATCTTGGTTCTAGGAGGAAAATGTGGTCAGAGGGGCTGAATTGATTTAATTTGTTTGCTCATTACTCTGTTCATAGGGCAGTTTCCATATTCAACATTGACAGAGGGCTCTTAATGTACAGACAGACCAAGTGTATGAGTTTTAAGTAATGACTGTGAAATGAGATGAAAATTGCTGGAGTAGAAAGGTTTCATGGACTGATCAATGGGCCTTCTGCTTTACAGGCCAGTGAGCAGACCATTTCACTACTCAGTATTCCTAATGCCAAATTTTTAGATGACTTCCAGGAGCTAGCTGTTGTGTGCTCTGATGGTTTATCAAGAATAGCACCCTTAAGACATGGCTCTGCTTTAAGAAAGCCACTTTCCACGGGAATAGATCTTATAATCTATCACCAAGAATGCTAAATTATCCATTACATGATTTTTCATGAACTGTGATAAAAGGTAATCAATGAATTGGAAATTGCTCAAGGAAAAAAGGTTTCCTGAACTGGGAATAAAATGATGCACCTTTTACTTTCTGTTCCATTTGTGCTGTTAATTACTTTAGGTGAAAACGTCTTTCATGGAAGATGAAATGAGTTTGAATCCTGTAAGCCAGATCATGCCTCTGTATTTTTGGGCGTACGTTGGAATTTGACATGTCGTTTAACACTAGAAGGACCGAACCTGTCATTGCGATGGGTAAGCCATACTCACGTGACCACAATTCCTACATTTCTTATCTTATCGTTTCAATTTTGTCTACTTTTACTAATGTTGGGTGATGCATAGTATGTGAAAAAATAAATTATTTTTTGCAAATAGAAATTAATTATAATACTTTTTACCTACAAGGACCACAACCGGTCAAAATGACGGGTACAGCATTATGCATTTATTAGCTTCCAGTACTCATGTTTCTTCAAATGTAGATCACAGATCATCCTCCCTCCATACCATTACAATGTTTCTGTTTGTTTATGGTATCATTTGATTTGTGCCACTTGATATTTAATGCCAAAAGTGCGAGAGCGGAAAATAATGATTCCTTTCTGCCTCAACCTCCTTTTTTCTCCCTCCTAGACCGTCACTAGCTGGACCCAGACACTCCCTTTATTCCTCCCGTCGGGCCGTACGTCGTCCCCCCCCCTGACTGTACCACCCACAGTGTCCCTTCTCATCCCCCCTCCCTTTTACTCTCCCTCTCAAGGAACTCCTTGCGTTTGGTAGAAACCCCGTTTCTTATAAACCCTGGAGACTCTCCCTCCCTCACCCCCTCCCACAATGCCCTGCGCTGGAAGCACAGAGAAAATCTTTTTCATCTCTCCCCTCTTCCTAATCTTTTTCAACTGCACAAGCCATCAGAGCAGGGGCTATTTCCCACAATCGTCCCATCCTCCTTCCCTTCACAGCCCACAAACAAAGAAGGCACTGGATGGTCTTTTCCCTCATTCTAGACCTTTGACCCACCCTAGGGCTTCTGTTTTTTTTTTTTTCCTTTCCTCATCCCCACCACCTTCCTTCCCCACACCCTACACACATCCTCCCACGACCCGCCATGCATGCCGGACATGGAGAGCGAGAAGCCCAAGCAGGGCAATTAGAGCATCAACAAGCAAAGGAAAAGGGACCCCATCCCCCCTGCTTAGCGCTAGGGGACCAAACCCTTCACTCTGCCGAGACTCCTTGACCTCTCTTCCGACCCATCTCTCTTCTCCTCACACCTCCCTCACTCTCTGAGTAAGAAGGACTGTTCCGAAAAACAATGCATCGTTCCGTCAGCCTCCTTCTCTCCCTCCTCCCCATCCCATAACCCCTTAGCCCTACGTGTTCCTCAGGGGCCTAGCCGAGATACTTCTCTCATCTACATGCCCTGTCACACCTATTCTCCTCTTCCTACAACCCTGCCCGTGGCCACAAACATGCCTCCTTCATAACCTCATTCCTAAAACTAAGAACATTCCTAAAAAAAAGAAGAAATAATTAAAATTTAGGGAAAGAAATAAGAGTATGGGTAAAAAACACGAAAATAGTGGAAAGAGGACAAAGGAGAATCCTGGGCCACGATTGGACCAAAAATCCCTGATCCCCACCCATGCCCTGGGGTCAGGCCGTATAAAAGGGATTCGATCTGCATGGAAAAATCATCATGACGGAGGGAGAGGCACTGAGCCCCGACACTCTCCTGCGTTGCCTGTTGGGACGTTTCTCCATCAAGTCTCCTGAGACTCCTGTGTGGCCCATTGGGATGCTCTGCCCGCCTGCGGCAAAGGATTCTGCCAAAACTCTGGAAGCTCCGGGCACGTGACCGCCCTGGGACACACTTGCCTCTGCCCACACCTTTCCCGCCTCCCTCCGGAATATCCGAGGAGGTTCATGCTCCTCACCGCCTCCCTCCGGATAATCCGAGGTTCCTCCTCCTTCCCGCCTGCCTCCGGCAAATCTGAGGAGGTTCCTAATCCTTCCGCTCCCACCTGTCCCATGGATAGTTGCGGATGAGTTCGCCCCTTGACACGACATGGATGGCGACCGTTCCGCTGGCAGAGGGACCTACAGAAGCAGAGTGAAGAAGCCATCCCTTCCACCAGCGAATCCCCCACCCTCAACGCGGTAGACGACCTGGTACCGTGGACATCCACTGTGGGGTCCCTGAGCCGGGTGAGGATGGCTGAGTTCAGAGGCTGCATAATCATCGTGGAGCGACTCCACTCCCCCTTACCCCTGCAACGCCAAGAACGAGCACCACTCCCTATCCTGCAGGGAGCCCCCGAGTCCACGCCTTGTCCTATGTCCCCTGGACCCTCCTCCTTCTCTTTACCTGCTGGAGGACGCCGTCAGCTGTTTTAGGAGAAGGGATCCACGGGTAATCCGCATGCTTTTCGGGGAGTACCCCTAGCTGCCCCCTCCCCAGTGCTCCCCCTTCCCCGGTTGACCACTTATCCAATGAGGGACAAGAGACTCATCCCCTTATCTGGACCAGAAGAAAGGGTTTCAGCATTTTATATACTAGTTTTTTCAAGTAAAAAAAACTTATCTTTTTTTGTTTTTTGCCGTCTTCTGATTGACGAAAAGACCATTGTTCGTGTTATTGCAATACTTACATACATCCCCTTGACGGGTCCCAGTGAAAAGCCTTTTTATCATTTTATTATTTTTTTTCTCAAACAAAAAGAAAACCTGCCAATATTTTGTTTGATTCTCTGAACTGTAATAAATTTTCAGTTTACTATGATTGTGGGTGAGAATCTTCACCTACTTTCCTCCTCTCCCACTCTGCCTATCCCTGAGATCGCCTACTATGTACCACCCTCCCACCTCTCATTTGTTAGTGGGTCTGTGCCCCCCGGCCACCTACCTCGCCTTCCGGACAGAAGAGATTGCAGGATGGGAAAAGGAAGAAAGGACCTTCATGAAGAGGAACGAAGGCAGGATGCATCACATTTATTGCTTCTCAATACATTTTTGAATGGAAAGAACCTGATTTTCTGCCATACTGATCATATTGATCTTTCACTTTTCTCAGGTTCTACATTATTCACTTTCAATTACATTGTTGTCCTGAAAGAAGTTCATTTGTTTTTTTCTCTCTCGACAGTATCAATGTCGCTAAATACTCAGTGTTGCCACATTGCTAATATGATAGGATAACACCTGTTGGACTGCACTTGTTTGCATCTGCCTAACTGAATCAGTGCTTCCATCATAGCGGTACGCTGAGCAAAGGAAATAATTTTACTGTCCCATGACTCCTGGTTTTTTCCTTTTTTCCAAGTGCTCATAGGTTCTTGGATCTCTGACATGGCTAGTCATGGTGGTGTATCAAAAATTGATACATATATTCAGATACTTGAAAGACGTAACAGAAGGAGAATCTAAAGGAGAAGATCCTGAAAATTTGTGTGAAAAAGTGTTTTAATGATAGAGGGGATGAGTATGTATGTTCAGTAGACCCCAACAACTCATCTAATGGTCAGCTGTCTTTAGGAGAAGAAGAGCACAATGTTTCTTGCATTAGAAGTAAGTTTGGTGGCCGAGTCGAAGTAAATCAACTTGATACATTAGTGGATCCCAGTTCGAAATTCTTTATTCAGTAGGTCGATAAATCACCTGCATATTGTTTCCTCTCTTAACTATCTGCCATAAGAAATAAATGTAACTATGAATAAATATAACTGTTTCAGGCTGGATATGGTGGAAGTTCTCGATATTCATAATGAATAAAAACAGTGTGGTGAAACGCGTAGTGCCAAAGAAATAAATCTGTGAAAGATTATCAAGTGTTTTTATTCATTATGAATATAACTGTGAATTGTATGCTTCTTCGTGCATGTATAATTTCTAATCAATTTCATGTTGCATATAAAATATCAAAAAAAAATTACAAAACCGAATCATTACGAAATTTTTTTTTACTGGGAATGCTAGAAGTATTTGACAATGATCTATTCACAATTATTTGTTCTTCACAATAAATCGTTCAAAGTTCTGCATTTGTAAATCTCCTGTCTCCCTCCCAAGCTTCAGGTTCTTCAAGCCAGAGTATTCGGAGAATTGCTGCTCTTAGGCATGCACTTGGTCGTGGTCAAGCAAAAGGATGTGGGGTACCTCAAGTGCTTAGCACACTAGTTAGTGAGGCTGCAGCAGATGGAACGTGGATGTATATTGCACGGGGAAAGATATCTCGTCGGCATAGTTATCAGAATATTTTGAGGAAAACTCCGGGACCCATGGCGAATGCTAAGCTTTCTATTGTAAACGGGTGCTATTTGAGTTCATGGTGACTTTTGATTAACAACAGATGTTGGATAATATGAAAATCTCCACTGAAAATATAGCTCGAGTTGTTCTACTTTATAATATTTGAGCTTGAAATCCGAGGCACTGGAAGCGGCACTAAGGGTCTGCTATTTTTCATCCGAACCATGGATAGAAACAAGTTGTGGAAAAGTTGTGCTGGAAAAGTTGTGTTGAAACAAGCTGCAGGAAAGGAATCTTACGATTCCTTTCCTGCAATGAGAAAATGACACGCTCCCTCATTTTTTAGCCAATGTTCCACAATACAAACAAAGTCAGGTTCAGATCCATGTAACGCCACTTCAAGCTGGTCTATCTTATTTCTCAGGCACTGAATATTAATGAAATTTATAGATAAAACGTCACAATCTTTTTTATCTTTTTCAGCATCTACCTCTCCATTGATTGGATATGGTTTTATATAACTTTCACCATCTGACACTTTCATCAGTTTCCCTGTCTTTTTTAATTTTTTTATCAGTTTGACTTAGCAGGTATGATCCCTTCCTATTTAAGTGTAAGCCATCCTTCCCCAATATTTGAAAAGTGTGAAATTAAATCATTGTAAAATTACTCTATTATGTATGAAAATGAAGCAGGTTATAATAATGAAGGAATTTAATTATAGCTATGTGCAAAACAAAGGAAATATTTAAAATATATAATACCCAGCAAATTGACCGGTGATGGTTCTTCTAGGTAGATATCCAACCCTGGTCCTTCTAGTGTTAACACATTCAGTAATCTGTGGGTTGTAGAGAGTTCCAAGGTGTCAAGGCAGTTCAATGAATAGAATGTTTGATTAGAAACCAGAAGGTCATTGTTTCATATCAGTGTTAAGCCTCTTTAGGGTACCCTGTCTAAAATCGTCATTTTACTCTTTTTCTGGGTACCAGAATTTCCCAGAAGGGTTTACCCTGAATGTGTGAATTTCACACTCATATTGTGGGAGCAATAATAATAATAACTTTAATGCTACTAAATAATATCAAGTGCATTCCGTCCTGCGTGGCACAGGCGGAATCACTAGTTGCACACATGCAGAAGGCCGTCATCCTGGAGTCTGTCTGCTGCGTACGCATGACCTGACAGCAGCGTAACCACTCATCCGATGGGCGTCGGACGTGGCTGCGATTACTGCCCAACCCCTCTCGAGTCTCCGGCCATTATGACGGCAATGAAACCGGATGCTTGCCGGGGACTCGGAGGGGAGTGTTACAACTGTAAGAAAATAATAATTTTTATTGATCAAGGAGCCAGATACAGCTATAGATATCATCAGTTACAAAATGTTCATACAATAGAATACCCACCCTAAAGTCGTGTGTAGCATTTCGAGCACATCAAGGAATGAGGGTAATCATTTCTCCAATGCCTACAAGCAAATAAAAGCATTAGATGACTGAATCTTTCCATCCATGCTGCTATATAAGCGCTGCATTCAATGTGTATGTCTTGCACATTTGTCCTGAAACTATCATTGTTTCTCCCAGAAGTGTAAATGACTACACATCCCTGTACTCCAAGCATTTTGCTCTTATAACTTTACAGATATAATTGTTTTGTTTAAAAAATTGATTATGCTAAGGAAACTGCCCTATTTATTTTGGGTAAATATGTTTTAATAGATTTTTTCAGTATTTGCAAGTTATAAAAGGCATTTTCATTTTATAGATGCTTTGTGCTTGCTGCTGCTGGTTATTGTATTCCTATTGCTTTTTTAATATTAAATTTACATTTAAAAAAAAAAAATATATATATATATATATATATATATATATATATATATATATATATATATATATATATATATATATATATATATAATAATTGGAAGCTTTCACGAGCGTGAACACAAAAATATATAAAAACTTTGTCACCAGGGCGACTAAAAGGAAAAAACACATAAAAAAAGGAACTCACACGGGTTTTGAATATTTCGGTGGATCGCCACCACCTTCTTCAGCAAGAGTTAAAGGAAGCTTCCTTTACCTCTCGCTGAAGAAGGTGGCAGCGATCCACCGAAATATTCAAAACCTGTGTGAGTTCCTTTTTTTATGTGTTTTTTCCTTTTAGTCGCCCTGGTGACGAAGTTTATATATATATATATATATATATATATATATATATATATATATGTTTATATAAATTAAAACTTACAGGAGGTAGGAGAAAGAGATCATTCTTACGAGAACATTTCGGACCGGTTGGTCCTTCGTCAGCTTCATCGACTTCTAAAGCTGACGAAGGACCAACCGGTCCGAAACGTTCCCATAAGAACGAATTCTTTATCTCCTTCTTCTACCTCCTGTAAGTTTTAATTTATATATTTGTGGCCAATTGGCGAAAACTTCAAAATAATATATACATATATATATATATTTATTTATTTATTTATATATATATATTTTTATATATAAGTACTTAATTTACATTTTAATTCAATTTTTAAACTTGCTTTAATTCATGTGAATGGCTGAGAAGTAGAAAATAATTTAAGAAATTGTTTTAGTTTCTTGCTTGCATCATGTAGTTGATCCTAATTAATTGAAGTAAGGGTTAAAGAAAATTCCCAGATTTTTATGCACCTGATAATTTTCCAGTTTTCAACTGGCAGATTATGCGAATGCCACAGTGCTTTTACAGATGACTTTTTTTTTACCAATGAAGTAGGCATTCAAAAACTATTGCACTCAGTTTACAGACATCCTTAAGTGAATTTTAAGAGGTACATGTGCACTTATATTTGAACAATGCCCTATCAGACTTTATTTTATCCCTGGTGAAATTCATAAAGATTGTTAGATTTGTTAGGATAGTCTCAGCTATACCAGTCTCTGTGAAAGAGTGGCATGTAGTATAAAAAGAAATTTTTACACATTTTCAATGATTTTATAAATCTATTTGAAATTGATTATTTGCCCATTCAATCACCTGACTCTTAACTTTTATTGGAATTCAGTTTTTACCTTGTGCATGCACTTGGTTCCTTACCCAGCTAAACTTCTGTAGAGCTCTGGTGCCCATTGACAAGAAATTGGGTGATATGTATTTCATTACTTAGTCCTTTGCTCCAATTGTCCATGCAAATTCATTGGTTCATCAGTAGCTACAGTGGTGAAGGTATTGGTTTCAGACCAAATGGAAAATAAGCAGATAATATATGTGAATGGGTTGGTAAAATCTTTAGAAAGATTCACTCGCAATAATAAAGTCATTCACTCATTTTTTCATTGTGATTTTTCTCTTCTATGAAACTTGCATTTAGGTCTCTTGATGTAGATGATTTCTTATTTTGTCTCCTAAAAGAAAAAAATTTTAAATACTGAAAGGGGTAAGTGGCTGTTTCTATTGCTGTGGAATATATTTGTTTGTATTATTAGTAATTTTTTATTCTCTGTCATGGGAACACGTAGATTCAAGCAGTAAGGCACTCTGGTCATGCATTTTGGAAGAGTAGTTTTTTTTAAGGCCATCTCTTTTCCTTCTTTTTGCAGTTATGGTGTGTGGTTGTGTGTGTGTGGGTTGTGTCTGCGTGTGGAGCTACGTATGTGTGCTTATGTGATGAATGTGAATGGCAGTGTCCACTGCCCTAACGAATTCGGGGAAAGAATGGGAAACTATGTTTTTTTATCCAACAGATTATGACTGCAACTGTGGAAACAGTAAGTGAGCAACTTGACTTAGCTCCAATAATTCCTACAGAAAGGGTCCTTCCAGCTGTGGCCCGTGCAATAACTCTGACTGACACCGATGTAGGTAAGTTTCTGGTCGGCATGGGCAAAACGGGTCACTAACATGAGTCAGTCAAATAGATCAGATCAGTAAAATGACCTGGCTCAAAGATTGTGTCAATCTGTCGTTGGCTTCCGCAGTGTTTAATGATGAGATGCTGAAGGGCTTCCACCACATTCCAGGGGACATATTAACCATTCAGCTAATGCACTTGAGCAGTGAAGATGTCCTCTGGAGCGAGGGCTAAACTGTTGTCATCACAGTACTAAAGACGCGGTGGAACCTGGGAGGCCCTTCAGCACCTCATTGGATCAATCGTTCATCCCTCCTCCACCCTCTCCTCAGTCTATGGTAACAAAAATTAACAAACGCCCGCTGTGAAAGATCACATAGCAATGCTCAGAAGGATCATTTATCCAGAAAGCACTTTTTTCCCAAAACAAACCTAAGCATGCTGCTACTAACGACTTGCATATGAAGAACAAAACTAATTTCATAAATGAACTAATAATTTTCATTACGTTTGTCGATGAATATCTTTTACCAATTCCACTTTTATTTAATTATGTGACCCAGGTTTCAGTGAATAATCACCATCATCAGGCATTAATTGAGGTCTGTTTATCCTCTTGCTTCCGTAGTTACGTAATGGAAAGGGAGAAGAAGTTTGAAACAGAGGCCAGAATAGGGGAAAAGGAAGGGTAAAGGTATTCGTTAATGAGGGTGTTGTCTTGGTTATTCAAAGTTTTTGTCATGGTTATTTAAATAAATGCCGGTCTGAATAATTTTCATTACACTTGTTATTTTTTGAAAATTAATAATAACAAATTTTTGGGTCAAATATTTGGCATTAATTAATTTAAGGCTGTAAGCACTAAAGAATATGTTATTATGATAACATAATATAGTATTACTGTTGTGATAAAGAGTAGAATGCAAAGCAATCTCAAGTATTGTTACAAATAGACCATAGGAAAACTATGTTCTTCAGTGAAAAGCACTCGTCTAGAGCACCATCAATATTGATAAAGTACCAAAAAATGGCTTAGCAGGTACTGAAAGGAATTCAAATTTTTATTCAAAATTTATACTGGTCAACGTTAACCCTTTCAGTGCTATGCACGCATATATGCACTTGGGCGGAGCAGTGCCATCAGCGCTATGCACACATATATGCGTTTTAAAAAGCAGGAGTTTAAATACCAACAACGAAAGTATGCCCGCTACAGTGAGCACTCTCTGGGATGAAGCTTAGCACTGAAAAGGTTTAAGTCAGAAATGCTCAAGAAGTGAGGAAGGCTGGAACAAACTAAGCGAACTTTGAACTGGAAGAAGGGCGTTAAGCTGATGAGCCGGTCTGAATAATTGAAGAGTGGGGAAGTGAGATTTGAGCTGGCAAAGTGGCCCATTGGTGAACAAGTTGGGGGCTGAGATGTAGAGGAATGAGCTGATGAGCCGACTCTGCTCGGGAACCAGAATGTGAATTTTAACTGACGAACCAGCTCACTGGCAAACGAATGGGGGACCAAGATCTGAATTTGATCTACAGAGGCGTGACTGAGCTCATTTGCATGAAGAATGAGTGAGGGACCATTTCCACTGTTGATTGGCTGAAACCAGGCATTGTCATGAAAACCCTTCAATATCCTGCAATTGCAATAATAATAATGTATGTATGTAATTATATAAATGAACAAAAAATCTAATCAGTAGGTAGTATCTTGTTTTCCTAGCAAGAATTAGATAAAATGAATAGAGAATTAGATTTAAAAAAAAATATTAATAAGAGTTAGATGAGGGTTTCTCTGAGGGTGTGCCTTGGCACACTAGTGTGCTGCAAAATTGCTGGACTGTGGCACGAAAAAAAACATATTAGTAAAGTACGAACTCATAAGTACAGACTATGTTTAATGTTTTGGTAGGGTTTATTTATTAATCTTAGAGAACTGCAAATACATGCAATACAAGCTAGGATTCAGGAGTGATCTAAGTGTTTCTCAAGTGTTCCAGTGGTTCATGTACCTTCTGCTAGGGTTCTTGATCTTTTGGGACTGCTCCCTAGCATTCAAAATTCCTCCAAAGCAGGCAGGGTTGCTTCTACATTGATGATGTGCAGCTATTTCCACATGGAAAAACCGAATGCCGCGAACCAAAAGTGTTAGATTATCCCTGAATTTGATAAAGCAATGTTGATATTGATGAAATTCATATGCCTATGATCATGTTTATTTCAGCAGAAGATGCAATGCTTTAATAGTTTTTTGGCTTGCCTTTTTTTTCTTTTGCCTCGCATGGACTCTTGCTGCTCTTTCTCTCCTTGTTCTGGTCAAGTTACCATTGACTGTTCTCACCATTGGTGTTGTCATCGGTTGCCAGTGCCTGCAATTCAGTATATGTAATATTGTCTATTTTATCTCATTTTGAAGTTTCATGAGCCCCATCTTCAGCAATTGTGGCTTATTGTACTATTGTTTGTAAAATATATGTGATGGCGACTGGTGGGCGTCGCGTCCACATGTATTGGAGCTGAGTACTGAGTTGGATTTGAGACTACTGATAGTCAGCTGTCGCCACCGCCTGCCCACAATCTGACCTTCTCTCTCCAATAACCTTCTCCTCACTCCATCCAGTTTAAAACGAACGACTCTAATGACTTGCCTTGAACCAGATCTCTTTGTACACTAATGTTGTTTGTTCTTTTTGAACTAATCATTCACAAACGACTCATGCTTAGTGTGTGGTAATTAGATAATAGTATTAGTACCCAAATAATAATAATATATTTTATTTGTCCGGCAATTTGATGGTTACAAATATAGGACACATCAAGGTAATACACTACATAATACACTAATAATATGCATAATACAATACAATTGCAATAAGTTAAAAATAAATTCATCAATAGAGAAAAATAAATTACTCAGTAGGAATTCTCGGAGCTTACATTTGAAGAAGACCATAGTCTTTGCACTCTTAACTTTGCGAGGAAGCATATTGTAAAAAACTTGTTTCACTCATTATATTGAGGCTGCTCTCTTAACCTTTATCTTTGCCTGTACTTTCATAACCTCTTATTATTAGAACTAGATTTGTGAAAGACATCAGTTAATTCAGTCTCCCTTTAATTCTATGCCTTAAGAGTGCTGAATTTTATTGACCTAACTCAGAGGTGGCTCAAGGAAATTCTTATCACCTGGATGAGGATGCTTTGTGGTGCCCTCCCCACTTCATAGCTCAAAATCTTTAGGAGGCTTTCATGTAAACAAATTTAAAAAATATGAATTACTTATAGAAAAATTTCAGTATTGTTGATAAATATATTAATCCATTCAAATAGCAAGTATAGGTCAGTTTAGGTAATCAAAATATCATCCTTTACCATTATTGCCAAAATATCATTATTATAAACACGTTTTGAACTGTTAATTTGTATTATCTTAATTTGGATCCCCACAATAAGTGGTGCTCCAGGCAGTCACCCAGGTCTTCCACCTCTATTCTTCTGTTTCCAATTTTGTCCTCTCCACGCCAACCTGCTTACTCCAAACCGAGATTCTCAGAACTATTTCTCAAATGCTCAAGTCTGTATTGAAATTTGTAGTTCTCTGTGATGTTAGATATTATTTGAATGATACCTTCAGCATGCATAATTTGATGCAAGACTTATTTCTTCTTTTTTTATACTCTACTGTGGAGGAGATGTTATACACATCTCACGAGTAAATCACATGAAGCGTGGAATATCTCAAGAGCAAAATTATTTTGCTGTGCTTCTTTTGTTTTATAGAAATTCATCAAAATTTTGAGTATTTTGATGATTTCCTTGTATTGCAGAAGTGAAATCTTCAGATCAAATAAAAAAATAGTGACTAAGTATTTTATTTGTGAAATGATTGCTTAGACAAGCACTGAAATCAAAAGTTTTCTCCTGATATGGCTAATGGTGTTAGTATTTTTACAGTAATTCTTTTTTAAATAAATTAGTTCTTGATATGAAATGTGTCCTTACCAATCTTTCCCACAGCCACTGCCACCGTTCAAGTAGCGAAGGCAACCCTCGTGGGGGAAGACGAGGACGTTGGGGAGGGGTGCTGGAAGGAAGATGGTGGGAATGGCACCGGCTTAGGGGAAGGGTCTGGTGCTGATGGTGCCAATGGAGAAGGAGACCAATTCTGGCACACAAGTGTTGGAAAATTTCGATTTGCATTGGAGGATTTACCGCAGACATTGCAGCTTATTCACTGCCTCCTTAAGGTCTGGTGACACTCTCATATTCATGGCTGTAAATAAAATTAATTTGAATTGTGGAAATTCATTGTAATTAACAGACAAATACTTTTTTATATTTTATTGTGTAGTCACATGCATTATTTTAGATACAGCAAGTCCTCGACTTACGAACATCCGACTTACAAACTTTCAAATAAACGAACATACATATCCAATCGAAAAATTCAAACGTGTGAAGGAATTTCAAATTTGGCGCCACCGGATAAGTTATTTTGCCGTTGCAGCTGGCGATGCAGCGGCGTGCAGCAACTCGCGGATTGGTACTTTCCCCCTCTGCTGTGGCGAATTAAAAAACAATATTATCTCGATATATCAATTTGCAATGTTCATTGTTTACTTGCGTCATAAATTTTTACGGATGTTTCGGAAGTAAGACGAAAACCGAAAGATGCCCTGCAAGTAGTGATATATTTGGAGATATTGCTACTCTTGACATTTCAATGGAAACTGGCTTCCGTGTGTCAAGCTACCTTCGCATCAAATAGAGGTATTATTCCATTCACTCATTCGTTTTGTGATGACAAATGATTATTACCGGCAATACGGGGCTCAATTCAGGTTATCGTGATGAATGGTAAAATATCCTTTCCAGGTTATTTGTAAATTGCCTTACAGGCAGTCCTTCCATCCAGCTATCCCTCTCAATCACTCGGTCAGAAACAATAAAGCTGTCATATTTTAGGGTGATACCTCAGTCGGATCTGAACAATTGACACGTCTAAACCGGTTTTTCCCAGAAGACCCCTAAAAAAAAAGTTCTTCGTTCCTTATTCCTGGGCGCGACAACATTCATCTGCGAGGGACTCATTCAGCGAGAAAGAGAAGGGGGTTACCCGAGAGGATCACTCCTTCACCTTATCTGTTATTATCTACCCTCACCCAGTTTCGCTTTTACCCAGGTGGCTTTCACTAGTGGGGGAGGGGTGACTTTCACTTTCAGGGGCCTCGGCAGCCAACACTAGGTTGATACGGCCGATGCTTGAATGAGGGAGCCGTTATTTCGGTCGATTCAAATTGTAACCTTACCCTTGTGGTAGCTGTGAGGTTGATTTCGCACTCCTTCATGATTTGTCCACAACCTGAAATTATGTAGCGTAGCGCCCAAGAGAGCTTTGAAACGCATCGTCACATCAATGGGATAAATAACGTAGTGCATCGGCGCATGCGAGGAGAGAATTGGAACTCTAATCTGTTTTTACTTCCTTTTATAGGAAGCATCATTCATTTATGGAAGTGGATACCACGCCAGGAAATCCATTTTCAGACCTATGACTTTTACATCGCCCTGCTAATAGATAAAGAAATTCTGTTTTCACTGTTTGGCACAGGAAGGATGTTGCTAGAACTTATTTTATAGGTCTTGATACATACTTGTGCATACTTGATATCAACCACATCGGAGAAAAAATTAGTTTACTTGCCTAAAATCGATCATTTCGTGGAAATAATACTCGGCTATGAGAAGTGATACGAAAATGAGCTTTGATATAAGTTCTAGCTGCATCGTTTATCTTTCAATGCAGATACACCTCAAGTTGGTACGATAGTTTAATACAATTACTGTAGTCGTGTAAAGCAAAGAAGATGTCCAGCGCTTTTTTCCACAGGCCTTCACGCCAAGCGCTGGCGCTTCCGGCAGTCCAGCGAACGGCTACGCACTGAAACTTCCTCTCCCCTCCACCTCTATCTCTCTCCCCCCACCCTCGCCTCGGCGCTCATAGTTTGGGGGTCGGAGTAAAGTGATATTTTTTTTCCAGTCAGCATCACATTTCATCATATGTATCACATTTCACTCATCTCTTTCCCACGCCCAAACTTCACAGGTGGCTTCCAAAAGTAAGGGGGGGGGGAGGTGGGGGGCGTTGCCCGTTGGGAGTCCCTTATCAGCTATGACCGCGAACCAAATGTATCACATTTCACTCATCGCATACCCGCCCTAACTTCTCAGGTGGTTTCCACTAGTTGGGACATCCTTTCGAGGACATCCTATAGACATCCTTTCGAGAGCATCAGCATCCAACTTCCATGGTTCCAATTAGTTCCAACATCGGCCACAACCCAGGATGACTGTTATTTAGGGCGATTTTAATGGTATCCACTCCCCAGTGTATCAGCGGGTCTTCCGCGCAGGGCACCACCCTCCACCCGGTATTCGAGCTTCCGCTCATGACCGGAGAACGGAAGGCTGTGGGGAATAGGAGGGAAAAAGGATAGGGAAAGAAGGGTAGTGGAATGGGTAGCTTCCGGCCCCATAGTCATGAATAGGCTATGGGGTAGAAAACGGAACGTGAAACAACATATAATCACTAGCGTTCGCTGTGGTGAGTGCTATAAATAAGAAAACACCGGATCGGCAACTGGTCATCCAACCCAGTCCGCTAGAGGTATCCACTCCCCAGTGTGAATTTTTTTATCTGATCCAGATCCAATTTTTTTAAAATGAATTAGGATCCAATTTCAGCATCCGGAGAAACGTAATACCCGTGGATCTTTAGATCCAATCTGACCATCCCTAAATAGTATTGTCTTGTCAAAAAAAGTATTGTCAAAAAAAGTGCGTCTTTTGGGCCAGGAAATGCAGAAACTACAATTTTTTATGCCTGGCTAACGTTTTTCAACTTACGAACAAATTCAACTTACGAACAAGTTCTCGGAACGCATCTCGTTCATATGTCGAGGACTTACTGTACATACTATATGGTATGGTTTATGCCATATTTATTCAGCTAGCCATCCATTTTTGTTGGGAGCTCCTCTAAAGCCTTGAGTGAGACTTTCAATTGCCATTCAATAATTCATATCAGTTGTTTTTGCTTCGAGCTAACTCAAATTATGGGATATGTTATGAAATATGGAAACCCTTTAAAATGAAATGCATTGCATGAGTATTGCATGTCATTAAAAGAATAGGATTGAAAGTCACTTATTCTCATAACTTATAATGCCAGTTTCACCCATTCATCAAGTGTCAGACTAGAGAAGTTTTTTAATCAATAATGATTGAATTGACTTTTTAAATTAAAATATATGCAATCAATACTGTTGATTATGATCTGTAAGTGGATATACATGGGATGATTGGACATTATGAATGCATTTTTTAGGAAGTTGAAGCAGCTGAACAGGAAGAAATAGAGAAGGAAGTTGTTTACCACCTGCTCCGCTGCTTGCATGCTCTCTGCCTTCATGGTGATGCCTTCACTGCTGCAGCCCGAGATCACCGTGGCTTTCTCATTTGGTGCCAGGAAAACCTACTCATTAGAAAGTATGTGCTAACAGGAATATCTTATTTCTGTGTGCTAGTGTGTACTACGATGGTTCTCTGAAATATTTCACTCATTGTCAGAATTAAGGGGTAATAGGCTAAGAAAGTAGTCTTAAGGTGGTTTGAGCGAGATAGTTCCCTAGTCATAATGGAGACCATATTCAAATTATATTTTTTTTTTCAGTATCCATAAGAAGTATGAAATAAATATTGTAATATTAATGGTGCAAAGATATAGTTATATATGACAAAAATTCTCAGTAATTAAATAAATAAAGCTAGGTAAGTCTCTAACTTGACTCATTTTTTCCCGCTGTATGGCTGAAAACCCTTCAAACAGGCAGGATTTTTTGCGATTCTGTAAAAATTACTGTGGTGAGTAATAGATTATTTTTATAAATAGTTGAGAAAACATGCAAACTACACATTGTTAGTTTTTTGACAAAATCTAAGTGCTAAAAGTTCCTAATTTTTTAAATATTCTCCCTCTGGAGCGCACAGCCGTAATCTATCCCATGTAAAACAGCTTACATTTTCAGGCAAATTGCTTGAAAAGTAGTTCGGCAAGGGGTTAATATTTTGATATCATTGGTAAGATGAGAGTTTTATCTTTAAAATTAAGTCAAATTCATCAAATTCTAGGTGAATTGATTTTTTGCTCAAACTACGTTAAGTTAAAGTAGGTAGTTATCTTAGATTCAATTTATTTCTCTTGAATTTAATTGTTAATAATAATATAGGAAATTTGTAGAAAAGTAGAAATGATGCAGCTACTGTTATTTCCGTGAAGTAAAGCATTATTTTGAGTGTATCTGATTGAAAAAATATAAGATAAACTTCTTAAGCACCAAATAATTATTTTTACGGGAAATTCCCAATGCCAATCCTACAAAATATTTCTGACAATGTTGAAATACTATTCAATTTGCTTCCATGAATTCTGTTCTTTGCTGAATGTCAAAGGCATCACTAAAGTGGCCATGGATGCAAAAATATCAAAATTTTTATTGCCATTTATATTTTTATATGGCATTTTCGGTCACCACCTTGTGACAACGTGTGACAGGGGGAGCCATCTACACTCGGCCCCAAAAATGGTCGGTCCCATCAAAATTGCTTAACCTACGTCCCAGAAGTGAGTGGGATCTCCAGTCGAGGACAATTGGATGGTGGTTTCTGTTTGTTGTCCTGGGGAGGATTTGGGAGATGATGGGAAGAAAAAAAGATGAACAACACTGAATTTAGAATAAAGGTTATAAAGCTGCAGCACACAGCTCAAATGTCTAAAACGCTGTCCATGTCCATTTAGAAGATTCACTATGGGGAATTTACAAAATAAATATTCCTAGAGATTGTTACGCGTCTGGCACATAAGAAAAATCAGAAAATTTGGTTTCTGCTACCTATGGCAGTCATGGGGTAACTTGTAAAAATATCTGCTAGATGAGTAAAAAATCATACCGTTGATGACATCTAGCCATGAAATTTGGAACTATGAGTGACAGGACGTGTTAACTTGGTCGGGTCAAAAAAGAAACCACTGCTTTGGACTAGTTGACTCGGTAGCATCAGGGAAGGGTTTAATTAATGAATACTTTGGGAGTGAAAACATGGTTTATAATGTTCACCTTATAATGGACATTTGTAAAGGTGTGAAGAATCAGGGTCATCTACATGTATCTATCTATAATCCACAAAAAACCCAGTATCTTCTTTGTACACTAAAATCAGATATAAAAGAACTGCCCAAGTTAAATTGCTGGGATTTCACTTAGACTCAAAGCTAACGTGGAGTGCTCACGTTCTACACATCAGCAAGAAACTTGCACGAGCTTTATTTCTGCTTAGAAAGCTGAAACTATATGTGAATAAGAACTATTTAATTAATGCCTATTATTCTTTCTTTCATTCATATATTAGCTATGGTATAAGACAGTGGGGGCATGCATCTGATGCTAAATTAATACTTATGATGCAAAGAAAGGCTGTCCGAATTTGATCTAATACATGTTCACTTGAATACTGCAAACCTCTTTTTAAAAATAAAAAAAATATGAGTGTTTATAATTTGTTATTATTTTACTAAATGGTTCATGTAAAAGAAAATATGAGCATGTACTCTACAAGGGCTAATGTCCATAATCATTGCAAAAGAGCAAAAAACTCTTTGGATCTACCTTTTTGTAGGCTTGACAGAACTTACAAAGTCGAGGGTTTACCCATTACATTCTTTAACATGCTCACAATTCCTGCAAAGTCAGTCTCCAATGTGGTGTTCTGCAGGGTTCTCTGTGATTGGCTTATCTCCAATCCCTTATATGTACTCCCTAAAGGAGTATGATAACCTTGATTTCTCTAGCTTAAAATTCTAAGGTCTAATGTATGCTTGTGTGATTGTGTATGTATGTATGTATTTTATGCTTTTCTTGCGCTCTTTGACGACATCTGTCATGATCTAACCTATGCATTTCATTGAAAGAGGATGTTGATGAGGATGACCATGTCTGCTCAGAGCTACTGTGCAATGGATGGTTGATTGATAACTGTAATCTGCTGATGAATATTTTGAATTTGAGTTCAGGGGTGTCATATTTAAATGTTTTTGAATTTACTTTTTATGTGTATTTTGTATACGTATGTGTATTCTGGAATGTGTGTAACATAACTTTGACAACATCTATCGCATGTAAATGTGCCCATGATGATTAAAGAATATTATTATTATTATTATGGATACACAGTACCTTTCCTTTTGAGAGACAGAAAGCTGCAGATGAAAAAAAGTACCCTGAATCTGTTCAGCAAGAAGTGGTTAGGAAGTTTGGAACTACTTGGAAGCACTTGCCTTTGCTTGGTAAGAAGTTTCCACTCGAGTGTTGGAATTCTGTGAGAACATGAGTGGAAGGTCCTTGAAGTTCTATGTTAGGTGTGAGGGTACCATACTTCTAGGCCACTGATGCTATTGTACACTTAGCTACAAAGAAGAAGAGTGTTTACAAGACATTGGAGTTACTGTGCTAGAAGTAAAATTGTATGAAAACATGATAAGTGTGCATTACGCTACCAATGATTCATTTACATTTCTTGCTTCAGGAATAAAAGGGAAGATTGAAAAAATTCTTGAGACCACTTCAAGAGAGGGCTTACATAATGTTTCCTGTTAGTGAGAAAATTTTGTTTGAACCAGACTCCCATTCTTGAGGATTATGTACTTAAGTTAAGACACATTAATTTTTTTCAAGAAGAAGGAAAATTATTGGCTGTGCATCCTCTAATGAAATAAAAGGGCAATGCATGGTTACGAGCATGAGGAGTAATAGCTTTGTGACCTTGATACCATGTGGTTGTCTTGGTATTTAATTTTTTCAGACATGATATAGAGAAAAGAACAAGGTACATTCAATATTATTATGATAATTACTTATACATGCAATGTTAATTTACTGTAAATCTTATTTTAACATGTATATTGTCTGATTCAATTTCATTATTTATCATGAAAGAATGCTTTTTGTAGATAGTTTCTATTATTTAATTTAATTTTTTCACCTAATCATGAAAAAATGATCTTCTTGAAATCTAACTATAATGCAATGGACCTCACTCTTTGCATGTGAGTGTATGTAATCAATACTTAGGCCATTGCATAATGTAGACAGCAAATTTTTTTCCAAATATGTCGAAAATGTGTAAGAAATAATGACTACACTTCTATTGAATTCTAGAGTATAACTATTTTCTTCAACAATACGTACTGTGCTCAAGACAATGTAGAACGTGCAAAATATGTGCTCTCATAATATTAACTTCTCCTTGTAGTGTTCAGCACATTGTGGTCACACTGGCCATCATAATTTATAGGGAGCACAGTGTGCACACACTGTGACTAATGCACTTGCACAGTGTGCAGCACATTGTTGTCTATTGGCCTAAGGCCCGTACTTCAATTCCTGGTCCTGGCCGATCGTTTCAATTTCTACATACATTTGCCATTTCTTTGCCGTATTGTCAGTAGATATGTATTCCTTAACTGGTGAAAATTCTGTTATGTGAAACAAGTCATAGGTAGACTGGGTTGCTGTCGTTCATTCGTATGATGGGTTCTTTATCGTCACTTAGTTTAGAAGGATCAGAGGATGACATCTGTGTGTTGAGCAGTGACAGCAAAAATAGCATTTAAAATTTTCTAATGAATGCATAAGTAGCAGCATTTTTCTAGTGTTCATTATCATTCAATCAAAAATTCCGTTTAAAATGGCTTACTTATTCCTATTGTTATAATTTTCATTGCTGACTGGGGTGATAACGATCTGTTGTTATGTGCATAATACTTTTTCCTTACAAATGGGAGTTATAAAGGGAGTGGTCTATTCATAGTCATATTTTATTCAGGTATATGTTTACAATAGGTATCTCAAGAAGTTGCACTTTAACCCTTTTACTGCCAGCGGGCCGATATATTGGTCCACGTTGGACGTGCTAAAACTGCCATGGGCCGATTTATCGGCCCAACTTTAAAAACCTGAAAATAGCCTTGGCCGTCTTTGCACATCCCACCTGAAATAGGCTGGCAGTAAAAGGGTTAAACAACAATGATAAGATGGAGATACCAAAGGCACACATGTGGTACAGAAAAGGTAATAGAGAACAGTTGGACTGTCTAGCCCTTTCCGATGAAATAACAAAAGTTAACGAGACGGAAGTAGATGTAAATATGTACATATATACAACTTTACAACATGAGTAAGATAGCCAGAAAGGTAGGACTAGAGAGCGTTTATGACAAGACAAAGACAGTAAAGACTGATGGGGATTGGATAATGCTGGAGGGAACCATGCAGAAGTCCAGGGCACTATGCAACTGGAAAGGATGATAAATCAAACCGTGACAGAACTGCTTGTGGTCCTAAACAGGTCGTAATGGAAAATGAAGTTGCATGGTAAGGATGCTCTCAACTTTTGAGTCCTGCATCTGGCAGTGCCAATCCCCTAAAAATCAGAGAAGTGGGGACACCCTTCTGTGGAAGGGTTTGCTCAAAGAGCCATGGTATATGTGGCGAGAAAATATCAGGCAAGACGTAATTAGCTTTGAGAATTTTTAATAAATGATAAGGTCATTTCTAGTTGGGACTGCATTTAATGATTCATAAAATTTTCCCCACATAGTTTATCTTTCATTTAATTTGTTTTTCTTGAATGGCATGATGAATGAATAATTCCATTTATGATGTTTGATTATCTAGCTTAAGTAGGGTGTAGTCATAGTTGGTTTGTTTATGAAGGTGTGGCAAAAACATTTGTTCCATGTATTCCATGTTTCTTTCTATTCCTCATTTCCTGTTCTATGCTACATAATAGGGTATATTATTTGTCTTTTATGTTTTTTCTATGACAACTCCATGCAAAAGTATTTGCGTACAGATAATAAAGTTCTATTCTAATGGTCATTTCACACAAAAAAGTGGCATTTATTGTATGAAATAAGTTTCAATTAAAATATTTTTCCATGCTGATACAATTTTTCTCAAATTTTCAGCTTTTGGGAGCTGCTCAATGCTGAGCACTCTCATATTTGTGAAGTTGCTGTACCATTATTGTTACACTGTGTGACTCTGCCCGCTGGTTCAGATGTTTTCTGGACATTGATGCAAGAGCAGTTCCATTCTACTGATTGGAGAGTACGATTTTCTGCAGGTTAGTGTCTGTTTGTCATTAATCATCATGCAATTAATTTTTGTAAGAACTAATTCTTTCCCAGTGAACAGTGTTAGTATACTCTTCTCAGGTTACACTAGGCTAATATTTCCATTTTATTCAACGTTTCGATAAGCATCTTGCTCATCATCATCAGGACTACGAAAATTCCAGTGAAAATTGGCCACCTGATGTGTTACCATACATGTCTAAAATTGAGTGACTATTCCGTATCTAGGGTAACCTGCCCGGTAATGGGGACCCAGCCAGTAATGGACACAGCCGAACAAAAATGCTCACAAAATCAGTTTTTCTACTGCTTTTGGTTTGAGTTTTGCACCAAAACATTCTGTGATACATGCAGTTGGTAAAATGATAGAATTTGATCAAATTAAGTTGGCACACATGTGACCAAAAATATTAAACTTGGCCGTTACCGCGTAAAGGGCGTTTTTGCTGTCTTACGTGTTTAGGTAGGTAGTTATTTTAATCTGATGTTATCCACTCAGTTTGTTGTTTATTTTCATTTAAAATATAACCTCTACATAAAATATGAATTCAATTTCCATATTTTTGATTCACATTTCCAAAGTAGTGAATTTGAAGCACTTTATAGGGGGTGTCCACTACTGGCAGCCTAGTTTAACTTGAATTCAAGAAATGGACCCTGGTGTGTACATCTCTGGAAGACCAATTCCAGTAGTGGACACCCACGGAAAACCTTTTCATTCGGTTAATACCCTTCTTTATTTAGTTTGAATTCAGAACAAAAATGGACAAAAATCATTCTCAAAGGGTTTTCTTTCGCTACACGGAGCATAACATGAACAGAGCCATAGAAGCAGTGAGAAATGGCATGTCAAAGAAAGAGGCCAGCAAGAAATTTGAAATTCCAAGTAATAAGGTATTTGAAAATAAGCATACAAATATGGATTACTTACATTTGAATTAATATGTTAGGACTTCATGCTAAATGAGATTATATTTCTCTAGGTCCACTTTAATGAGAAAAATATCTGGAAAAAGCCAAGAGAAGAGGAAAATGGGACCAGAGCCAGTTCTGGGTACAGAGGTAGAGTTACGGATAAAACAGTGGATCTTAGATCTATCCAAACAAGGGTTTCCTTTAACAAGATATATTGTGTTCTTAACTGTGAAAAAGTTTCTGGATGACAAGGAGAAAGAACTTCCTCATCCTCCTCCTAAACAATTGTTCAAGGACAACATGCCTGGTGATAAGTGGTGGAAGTTGTTCATATCTCGGCACAATGAAATAAAAGAAAAAACTGCTGAAGCCCTAACACACTCATGAGCTGAGATCACAGAGGCAGGAATAAGAAGTTGGTTCAATTACCTTGAATCTTACTTAAAAGAAGAAGGCCAACTTCATTTATTAGAGGACCCCAGTCGTGTTTTTAACGTGGATGAGTCTGGGTTTCAATTTGTCTAAAGAATGGAAAAGTTATTGGACCTAAAGGAAAAGGTGATTTTTACAGTGTGGTGCAAAACAACAGCAAGGAACAGTTGACGGTAATGGCTGCTTTTTCAGCTGCTGGTTGGATTGTTCCACCAATGGTGTTGTACCCAATATGTGCAGATCCCCAACACCATTGCCCAAAATCATCCACCAGCTTGGGGAATTGGTGCCACTCCATTCGGTTGGATGACGGGAGATTTTCTTCGAGAACCTCGGGAATCACTTTGTTCCCTCTTTGAAAAAAGGTGTTAAGTTTCCCGTCCTTCTCTTCATTGATGGACATCATTCACATTTAACATAACACACTAGTGAACTGTGCCAAAGTTTGGGAGTAATTCTTGTGTCTACCCAAACAGCACTCACATTCTGCAACCTGCTGATGTAAGTGTATTCAAACCTCTCAAGGCAGGCTGGTCAAAGGTTGTGAAGGAGTGGAATTATATCAATTTCCCTCAAGAAGTTACCAGACACACTTTTGCTCATCTTTTGTCGACGGTTTTCCAAAAAACCACAAATGAGAGCATTATTTATGGATTTAGGAAATGTTGACTTTGTCCATTTGATGCCAATGCAGTGCCAAATGCAGTGCCAACTATACCAAATGCATTGAAGTTTGATGCCGTGAAGACAGCGTCCAGGAGCAAATGGTGGAAGTGCAATTGGGTGTTTCTTTTTTGACAGAATTAGAGAGAAGTATCAACAATGAATTGCTATGTAGTTTCAATGAATGCTTTCCAAACAATTGGCAAGGGAAGTAAGATGCAATGTTAGTGTACAACCTCTGTAGATTAAAGAAAATAGGACAGCAAACAACTAATGGTGCATGTTAAAGTGAGTGTGTTTCCGAGACTGATGGACAAAGGGAAGTCTCAGTTTCTTCTTTCAATGATGATTGTACTGTTGAGACCAGTACTCAAACTGCTATGAGTGAATCAGAAGACCTACAAAAATTCAAAGCCATTGGAACTCCCTCTCCATTTAAGAAATGCTTTTTCTACCCTAAAATTGAAGAAAAAAAGGTTAGACGGAAACTAGTCCCAAACCTACCGTCCGTTGTTACATCAGATTCCTTCAAGAGTTTTCTAGAGAAGAAATGATGATAAAAAGAGGAAAGGGAAAGAGAAAAACTGATGAGAAAGCAGGAATGAAAAAATAGAAAGGCAGATAAATTTAAGGAAAAGAAGAAAATGATGATTGAAGAGAGTGATGAAGATGAATCTTTTTCAGTACATGACGAATCCGATACTTCCAAGCTTTGGATTAGTGAAGAAGAAGATGAAGCGGCATTTTCCAAATCCTTCTATGGAGTGGTAGAGAAAGGCAATTTAATCGATGCTGAATTTGTGTACAATGAAAAAACAAAAAGAGAAATCAAGAAAGTCTTCATTGGAGAGGTGATGGATGTAAAAGCAGGTCTAGTGACAGCAAAATTTTTGAGAAAGTCCACCAAGGTTGGCAATGTTTACATTTTTTCAAACGTTGAAGATGTTCAATGAAGAAGTTTTAGTCAAATTATACAACCATATCAGATTGTTAGAGGGCGGCACTACTTCCGATGAATTCAGTGTCAATAAAACGTAACTTTAAAGTTAACTTTATGTACTTAAACTCAGAGGACTTCAAGGTTGATGAAGTTTCTTTTTCCTTGTGTCATATCAGTGGAATTGAAAGTTAATAAAGCTACTCTTTCTTTTATTAAAACCCTCTCACATGTTCCTAACCAGTGTCTAAAATTGGGGTGTCCACCACTGGCTTCGCTGTGTCCATTACTAGCAATTCTGAGCTGATTTTACAGATATGCAAATTCAGTTAACAATGAATAAACCTACAGGAAAAACAAGATATGCAGATTTAATGAGAGAAGCCAGTAGTTATCAAAATCAATTATCAATTTTTTTCTAATGATAAATGGGTTCCTGCAAAAAATTTTTAAAGTTAAAATTTCCTTAAGGGTGTCCATTACTGGGAAGGTTACCCTATATCTATAGTGTATAAATTCTATCCTGGAAGCTGTTACAGCTTTGAAAATATTAACCTGGTGTGTAACCTGAGAAGAGTTCACCATTGATTTTTTCTTATTTTTTTGTGGCAATTGCTTCGTTTACGCATGCTTTGGTAATTTTTAAGCATGAGATTGGTAGATTAATTTTTTATTTAAGTTGCAAAAATTAGAATGTACCATTACAGTGAAACTTCCCTGAATGTGGGGTTGAAGTTCTGCAATTTTGCCTCACTTTGCAAATCCTCCTTGAAGGAAGCATTAGTCTTTTGGAAATTCCAGGGTTGTGTTCCCTGATGGAAGAAAAGTAGACCTACTACTAGTTGCGTTTTTCCATAAGAATGACAGTTTTGAAATTTGAAATAATAAAATATGCACTTTGCTTTATTTATGCATGGCATAATTATGTCAATGTCTGTGTGCTAATGTTAAATAAGAAAAATGTTATAAGTATCCGTAATAAAATAAAATAATTGCTCCTTTATTTTATTTAGGTACAGTAGAAACTTGAAATTACGAAGTTGATGGGAACGGAAAAATCGGCACTTTGTAATATCGAATATTGTATGAACGAGTATCTTTCAAAAACATCACCATGATGCTATTTTTTTTGTTCCATTAAATTAAGATGTACTCTTGTGACGTACTTGCATGATTTGCAAAGTTATAATTCATGAAAGTATATTTAAATGTGCATTCATGCCAACAGGGTGCACATAGTTGAACACAACTAATTTCTTGGAGGTTGATTCTCTCGATTTTCGGGATTTCCACCGTGTTGTTCCATCTTTTCTCTGCGGAAATCCTGAAATTCGAAAGAATCAACCGCCATCCAAGCCCCGCAGAAATTTACGTTACAACTTCTCACTTGTCGTTCTTATTTCCAATTAGGAAATGAAGTGTCTTTGCAAAGTTTTCGTGCATTTTGGACTAAGCCTATGAAGCTTCATAGTGAATTTTTCTATATAATTCACTAGCTTAAGAACTCTTAACATTAACGTGAGTGATGTACAATCATCAGTAATATTCAGTGATGCATACACTAAGGAAGTGTGTGACTTGTGCAATCATTTGTACTGGATATTGAAATTAGAGGAATACAATTTCGTTATAAGATGATTATATTGTCCGCATCAGGCATAATATCTGTAGTACCTATATTAAATAAGACAGTGAATTGAAGATTCTCTCGCGGATGCTATGCGATGGATGCATGTTATGTATTTTGTACAAATAATTATATGCCCATAAATTTTGAAAAATCACAATCGTTATTATCTAACATAATAATAATATACTGTAGAAACTCGATAATACGAAGTCAGTGGGACCGAAAAATTGGCACCTAGTATTATCGAGTTTCGTAACATTGAACCTTTTAAAGAAATCGCAGGCAAATAGTTTTTTTCCCCCCCTAACTTTTTTAGTTTTGGGTAACGGTTGAAAACCACTTTTGGTCGTTATTAGTGAAAGCATTATTTAAAAAAATGCCTTTATATCATAGACCTTATGCCATAAATTAAAATCGTAAAATAACTATCACCTCGTAGTTTCGCTATGTAAATGATTTAAGTTGGCGAGTAAGAATTTAAATTCATGATCGCAACGTGTTACACTCATTGTGAAGAATCTGAGATCAGCCAAATCGGATATGTATTTTAACTTCTGAGACTCACTTCAAGGTAGTTGAGGCACTCTTGTATGACGACAGCTCCTGGGAGTCCGTAGAGACCTGCAGGCGAGTGGCAAATCTGAACTACCCTCGTCTGGCTGTGTGCGAGAGATAGAGACACACACTCTTCCCTCTCCCCATTAGGGTGGAAAGCGGTGGAAAGAGCAAAAGGGGAAGGGGTGCGCACCGCTCTTGAGCCGATTCTTCAGTGGGTGGGCGAGCGACCATCTTCTAAATTGCAGAAACCACTGTTTTCCTGAGGCCAACTACGCGGACCTTTATCCGAAGGATACCCCTTCCCTTCTCTCGAAGTTTAGCGTGCCAGGTGGGCGCCTGGCTGGATGACGGGTTACTGCGCAAACTGGCACGCGCAGGCATCTACGCCACTAGGGCGGGTGCGAG
Organism: Pyrrhosoma nymphula; assembly: GCA_963573305.1. Lineage (NCBI taxonomy): Eukaryota > Metazoa > Arthropoda > Insecta > Odonata > Coenagrionidae > Pyrrhosoma > Pyrrhosoma nymphula. Next base: position 91,061,311 of record OY754332.1, on the reverse strand, counting down.
CAGGGGCATGGGCTATAAACATATGGGCTGGAGTCACCCGGCTTTTCCGACCACCGGCATGTCTCTAACAATAAGTCAGATCCATCACCCCGAGCTATAGCCCCACCCCAAGCAAGTATCTACTATAGATCACTCCACCACAAGCAATCATCTCATGTCTGGTCTGCAGCGATTTATGGCTGCCCCTCGGGAGTTCCCGAGTCCCCTATCTCCATGCTTACTCAGCCCTCTCTCGAAGAAAACGAGGCAAGGTCACCGACCACTCCAATGCCCGAATAGATGATGCTTACCTCCTCTATGCTTGCAGTTGCGTGCTTACAGATGAATTCTTCTGATTTTGAAGCATAGTCCAATAACTTGGTTTGTTTTTTTTGTCATATCGCAGTACTGTAGTTGCCAGCACCAGAGTCCACCATTATATTTACCCACTCGGTCTTCCTTGGATGCCCTTTCAATAATCTTCAGCTTTTCTGAAATGTCTAACACAATGTGCTTTCTATTTTTTGAAGAATTGGACATTTTCAACCAGTTGTATTACTGAAGAAAACTTGGCAAATGTAAAACACCTTCGGAAGCCCAAGTCACGCAAATGCAGAGCAGTGATTCAGGGGGCTTAGGGTAATGCAACACTCCTCTGCATGATTAATCCGCCCGCTGAGGAGGATGGAAAGGAAGAATAGGGGAGGGAGGGGAGGGGAAGGAAAGAGAGAGTAGGGGAGGGGGTTGTTGAGGGATGATGTACGGATAATCCACCGGACTGATAATCATCACTCTGCTGTACTAATTGATTGACGACAAATGGGACGTGATTCGACATATTTTCTATACCGCTGTCAGTTCAGGATGTATGATGCTTTCAGGTCTAAAGAGCAACATTTTTTTGCCAGGTGGAGTAATAATGTGGAGGTTGTGGAGACTGATACCAAAGAAAATAGTACCGCTGTTAATGGTTATATATAGTAATCCTTTAGTTTACAAGGACAACAATTTACCTCCCTCCCAGGAAATGTCTTTGCTTTCAATGACAGAAATTCGCCTGTCCAGTTCTTAGCGATGTTTCATCGCTCATTGGAGTACATCAACGAATCATTAACTCATTCCCAAGTCTCTTTTCACTTTGATGATTTGTGCTTAGAGTTCTGTTCCGCAAAGTTACTTGTACAACAAAAATGTTTTATTTATTATCTTTCTATGCTTAATCTTTTTGCCATCATTTTGCATCATTGGTGTTGGGAGATAGGTTGAACACCATTTCATCTGATGAGATCCTTATTTACAGACTTGGATAAGCTAAAACATTGAATCTCATGGAATGCCTTCATAATTGAAATGTGATTATCGAATCACTCTATGATTTCAGGAACTTTTTATCCACACCAAGAAGTGTGAAAGAGAAACTTCATCTCAAATGGACATTGCTGAGATGTTCTAGATCTAACGTTCTCCATTTCATTAATCAGTTATTTTATTTCCCCACTCTGACTTACTACTAATATTCCGATGATGGCACGACTTTGTGGTAAAACTATGAAAATCTGCTCTCTCTATCTCATTGTGGTGAAATGTGGTTATCTCAATGGGAAGAAAATGTGGAATAGTGAGTATTTAAGTCTTTTTTACCTCTGCTTAATTCTTGGCATCGGCAATAAGGCATCTTTCTTTTGGTCTCACGCCATCATCTCTACATAGCAATTACCTCAATGATACTGGTAGAAAAGGGTCCGTAGAAAGTGATGTTGTGAGTTTACTAAAATTATGTATACAAAATTAGGCAATGAGTTATAGCAGAAATAGTCCAAGCATTAGTGAGACGTAGCATACAGTCATTCGTAGACGACAGATGAATCAATCGTAATAATAATTAACGCCACGTGCCATAGTAGCTGTTTACCCCCAATCAAATATCCCTTGAGTAAATGCACATCTCGACCTCTCCGTGCCTAGCTTTTTTCGGATTAATTTTCTTACCACTGTGCAATATCATGTTGTAATTTCAAGGTTCTATAAGTTTTTCAAAGAAAGTGTTCCTGTATAGATTGACTCTCTAGTTTTGCTTCTAAACTTGTGCTGAACAACTCAGGCTTTAAATTTGAAAATTGAATAATTAAAATTATTTTATTAATTGAAAACTGTCTCTGAGTAAAGATTTTTCATGACTATATTAACAAATCTGATTGAATCGCATCACTTAATTATTAAATCTGAGTAAATTAATGTGATGATTTTGAAATGACATTTGTCAGTGAAATTTCTAATTTTTTCTTATACTTATATTTCTACAGTGGAGCGAGTGACAGTGATTGCCCGTTTCATGGATGCAAGTCCCTTGCGTGGCGTTGTACCACTGCAGTTAGCTCTAGCAAATGCATTTTGTCATTTGGTATCCAGTATGGATGATTTAAATGTCCAGGTGGCTCAACGGGCTACACTTTACTTGGGCACCATCCATGACAGAGCCATTAGGGTAGGTAAAGTTTCATATAATTGAAAATATATTCCTTAATGTGTGTTTTATTTTTATTTCAAAGAGTATGGTGAAATCAGCATAAAACCGCATGCTTTTGATGAAAATAGCATTTTTCAAGCTAACTTGGCGGTAATCATAATATTTTGTAATTTAAATTGGCCTGTGAAATGTATGAGTCTACAAAAATGCAACCCTTTAAAAAACTGTTATTACAAATTGTATTAATTTGCCCAATCAGATCTTTTTGTGATTCCTATGATAGGTAATGAAATTTCATTATTCTTAATTATGGTCAGTGATGGGAAGTCATTGATTACAAGTAATCGGATTACCGGTAATGATTAATAGTAACATAATTTTTTTGTTCAGACATTCGTATTATTTTTTTACAAATATACAAATTTCATATAATTTCAATACAATATACATGTCAAGTAAAATATTGCTTAGCTGAAAAGCAGATAAGGTTTAAAGTAAACATTATTATTATTATAATTTATTTACACATTACATTTACAGTTCATAGCATCATATACAGCTACATGTAAATTGGTGTCTCATCAAAAGTAAAAACACAAGTAAAAAATATAAAACCATACATCAAAAATATTCATTAAAAACATATGTACATGACATAAATTACATAAATAAGCAGCCCTCATTCAGAAACTCATTCACAGTATAATAACTTTTTTCAATCAACATAGACTTTATTTTTATCAATGCGTCTTTTATCAGTACCCTGTTATTTGTATTAAGTTTTCCCATCATACATTTGTGAATTTTTACTCCCATGTGATAGGGGGAGCTTTCAACAGCTTTCAATCGGTGCATTGGTATATTATATAGATGCTTTCTCCTTGTGCCATGATCATGTTTGATTTTATTTAGAATTAATAAGTTTTGATGCTCTATAACATATTTCATTATTTCATAAATATACAATGAGGGTAATGTCAACATTTTCAATTTCTTGAATAAGGGCCTGCATGATTCTCTCGAGTTGCTTCTTGTGATTAAACGGATGCATCTCTTTTGCAACCTGAAGATTTTATCCCATCCACTTGCAATCCCCCAAAGTGTTATCCCATATTTGAGTGTTGGGTATATGTAACCATAATACACAGTGCATCTGGTAGGTAGACTTGTGACAGACACCATGCATGACAAAGCATAGCAGGCTCTGTTAAGACAGGCTGATTTACTTCTTAGTCTCTCCATTTTATTTTTTCATCTATCTGCACACCAAGAAGTTTTACATTGTTTGATTTGACATTCTGGAGTCCTGCATTTTCAAGATCCTGAGAGTGATTATTTTTGTTTTGAGCCATCTTAAAACTAATTAGGTTGGTTTATGAAATGTTAAGTTTTAAGCTATTAGCAGTAAACCATTCATTTAACTGGTGCATTGTCCTGATAGCTGACTCAGCTAAGACATCTATGGATTTTTCTTGGATTATGGCCGTGGTGTCATCTGCATACATCATTAAGTCACTGTTTGTGCTATATGGTAAGTCATTTATATGTATATATATATATTTATATATAATGTCTTGGTCAAAAATCGCTCTCGGCGACGATGCACATGCATAAATAAAACAGTAATACACTTAACAAACACAGAAACATGCATCTGTGTTTGTTAAGTGTATTACTGTTTTATTTATGCATGTATATAATATATATATATATATATATATATATATATATATATATGTAACTAGACACAAGAATAACACTCTATATCTTCAATCTTTATTCACTAGCACTTTCTACACCCTTACTCCACCATGTCCCGTCTCACACTGCCCTCCCCTCAAGTCCCTCCCCGCCACCGTCCTTCCCCTCGAGTCCACACTCACTCCCCTCTTCATCCGTTCCCTCCCCGCCACCGTCCTTCCCCTCAAGTCCACATTCTCGCCCCTTTCGCATTCCACCTAATGAGTCATACTGCGCGTCACACGTCGCGACACATTGTCGCGTAACAGCTCGGCCATCCTGACCGCCGAGTCGTCCTCGACTCTGGCATCTTCGTCTTCTTCGGAACTGCTTGGCTCCTCGTCCTCTTCGCACCAGGGTTTCATCCGGTCGGCTGCAAACACGGAATGGAACGCCCGTTGAGTCCTCTCTGCACCCGCAATGTCGCCCAAGAAATACCGGTCATTTCCTAATACTGCCTTCACCTGATACGGGCCCTTGTATTTGGCGGCTAACTTCCGAGTCTGCCCACAGCTAGCTGCTTCTCTAAAAACCAATACCAGATCCCCGACCTTGTATGTCCGAGGTGGTTTATGCCTGCTATCATACCTACGTTTTTGAGCAGCCTGACTCCTTTCTATTTCCGTAAGTGCTTGAAGTCTCCTTTCCTGTAACTGCCCCTCGACTTCGGGATCTCTGTGCGTCTGTATTTCTAAGGTGAGCTTATTTTTAAGGGCGGTCCGAGGTTGGAAATCGAACAAAAGCTCATGTGGCGATCGTTTAGTGGTGTCGCTCTCGAGACTATTGAGCGCCCATTGTATTTCCCTTATTTTCTTGTCCCAATCTTTCCCATCCTCACGTGTAGTCATTGTAGTTACCGCGGTCAGGATCGTACGGTTTACACGTTCAACTTGACCGTTCGCCCTAGGAGTTGCTGTCGCATTTTTAACGTGACGGATGTCATTTTCTTGACACAAATCTTTGAATTTCTTTGCTGAAAAAGCAGTGCCCTGGTCCGTGATCACCCGGGTAGGTGATCCAAAGATGCCTATGATGTCTTCTAGGAATCTGCATGCTGGTTTCGTCTCTACCATCTTTACCGCTCGCAGGACCACATATTTTGTAAAATTATCTACGCATGCAATGATGTACTTGTTCCGTTCCGAACTTTCTGGAAAAGGTCCCAAGTGATCCAAATGGATTGTATGGAATGGGATAGGGACCCTAGGTATGTTATGCAGTTCCCCTTGTTCTCTCCCAGCCATTTTCTTGTGATACGAGCACTCCACGCATGCTTTTATGTACTTTTTGACAAATCGAGTCATCCTTGGGAACCAGTAGTGTTGCCTCAGGTGTCTTAGCGTCTTTTCCTCCCCAAAGTGACCCATTTCATCATGGCTTCCCCGCACAACTCTCCATCTAATTGGCCTCGGCACAACCCACAAAGCCTTCCCATCCACCCGCCGACAAATCCTTTCATTTTTCATCTCATAATCGGTGTGTATTTGCTTTTCTTCTGATGTCTTCGGCGCCCTCTGGAGCAAACCCCGAATGTTCTTCAACTCTTTGTCTTGCATCTGCATCGTAAGCAACCAGTCCTCTTGACTTATCCTTATCGTCCAGACGCTGAGGGTTGCCACTCCGGTTTCTTTTGGTTCTTCTTCGGGTTGCCTACTAAGTGCATCCACGTGCTGCTTTTGTACGCCGGGTTTGTATTGCAATTCAAAATCAAATTCTTGTAACTTCAACCACCATCGCCCAACACGCGGGACTATGTCTTTCTTCGTCATGGTTGCCTTTAATGCATTACAATCGGTAAATACTTGGAAATGTTTTCCCAAGAGATAGATCCTGAACCTTTCAACCGACTCCACCACCGCGAGAGCCTCCAACTCATAGCTGTGGTAACGCGACTCAGCATCACTGGTTTGTCTGCTGTAGTATGCTACTGGTTTCCACTCCTTGCCTTCTTCTTGAAGCAAGATACCTGCCACGCCATGTTTGCTAGCATCAGTGTCCAACTTGTGGTTCTTCTTCGGATCATATAATACCAGGTTTGGTCTGGTTGTAAGTTTCCGTTTCATCTCTTCAAATGCCCTCTGTTGGCCTTCTTCCCAAACAAATTTTTCATCTTTGCGCAGAAGCTTTGTTAACGGCTTCGCTAGCGCTGCGAAACCCTCGATGAACTTCCGGAAATATGAGGCCAGCCCACAGAACCGCCTAACGTCGTGTACTGTAGTAGGTGTTTCGAAGTTTTCTACGGCAGCTATCTTTGTCTTCCCCGGTCTGATACCCTCCGCTGTGAGCTCATATCCTAGGAAATCCACCCTTCTCTGAAAGAATTTGCACTTTGTAGGAACCGTTCTAACTTCTCAAATCCCTCTTCAATTGTTGCAATGGGGATCAAAATGTCGTCCATATATACTGAAATTTTGAATGGCTTCATCTTCCTCTCTATTATCTTCATCATCCTCGAAAATACCGCTGGGGCATTCACTAACCCGAATGGCATTCTGTTGAATTCATAGAGACCGTCGCTAGTCACGAACGCCGTCAGATGTCTAGACTCCTCCGCCACCGGTACTTGATAGTAGCCGCAAGCCAGGTCAAGGGTGGTGAAGTATTCATTCCCGGCGAGTTGATCAAGCTGTTCCTCGATTGGCGATACTATTGCGCGTTCCTTTTTGGTCACGGTGTTGAGACGCCTATAATCTACGCAAAGCCGTTCTTCTCCTGTTTTCTTCTTGACCAACAGTACCGGACTGGCGTACTCTGACATCGATTCCCTTATGATCCCAGCTGAGAGAAGCTCTTGCACCGCTTTATTCACCACAGCTCGTTTGGCATACGGTAAATGGTAGGGTTTTCCGTCAATTGTTTCTTCCTTGGACAAGTTAATTGACATTGTTGCCAACTGGGTTTTTCCTACCTCAAATACACTTTCCGCAAAGCATTCCTTGAAATCCTCAACAAGTCCCTTAAGTCTCTCCAGGTTTTCTCCTCCAACACACCCGTCGCATATCACTTCATAGGGGGCCCTGTTGTCCACTTCCTGGATCCTCCTGATATTTCCGCCCAGCCTTTCCGTCTCTTTCCCAGCACTTCCATCGCTCCTAATTTCCAATTTTCCGGAAGTTTTAACTATCGTGATCCCGTCCTGGTCTAGGGCACTTCTTCCAATGATGAGGTCTTCCTCCTGCGCCTCGTCGGGTACGATCAGCACTTCTACGTCGATGTCGACTCCGTCAATCTCAAGATGCGCTTCCTTCGTCCCGGAGGGTCTGCAAAACCCCCTACCAAATCCTTTCAATACCTTCGCCGCCCCGTCCCGCTCATAGCTCACACCCAATTCTTCTGCCGTGACGTCATCGTGACGCAATCGCTTCCCAAATCTATGAACCCTGCAACTGTTTCCCCATCGATCTGTACCCTTTTATGGTATTCATCTTTCAGGTCGGAATGATCTTGAAGGATTCTTCGAACGTTGCGGCTCTCTTCTCGTCGGGGGGTCACCCTTGGGCACTGCCTCGCCATATGACCCTCTTTACCGCATGAGTAGCATAGGAATTTTGGGGTCTTGGCACATTCTCTGGCCAAATGTCCTTCCTCGTTGCAATTATAGCACTTTATTCCTCTGGGACTACCCTTTCCTGGTCTTGGCCTATCCCCTCCCGTTACCGAGACCGTCTCTGGTGTAAACCCTCGCGGATGTTGCGGCCTCATCGGTTGATCCACACTAGGTCGGTTTCTCTCGCAAAGATTCTCATATCTCTTTATGCTACGTAGTAGATGTTCTATCGAAGTGAATTCGACCAATGACAAAAATTTGCCAAGGTCCCTATCTCCGATGCCGCTCAGAATGTATTTTATCAAAGAGCTATCCTCCACTTCCCCTTTCTTCGCAATGGTCTTCATAGTGTACACATACATCTCGTACGTCTCATTTCTACCCTTTTGTCTTCTCATCAGCTCTAGGTGCACGTCCGCCTGATCGACAGACGATGGGAACCCACTCACCAACTTATCTTTGAAGTCCGTCCAAGTCCTCAAGTCTTCAACAACACTATCGAACCAGAACTTAGCGGCCCCACCAAGTTTCCCGACTGCTTGAGTCTGTAGCATGGCATTACTCCACGAGTACGCGTCCGCGATACCCTCAATTCTTTTAACCCACTGTGTTGCCGTCATCCCATTCCTCTCCGACGGATTAAAGATAGGTAACAGCCTCTCCGCCAGATCCCTTCACGACATCGATGATGCCTCATTCCCTTCCCTCCGTGAAATCATCGCCCTCTCACGATTTAGAAGTTCTCTTTCTCTTTGAACTAACTCCCATTCTCTCCTCAACAGCTCTCTTTCTCGCGTATTATCTCTTTGACTTTCCACCACTTGTCTGTCATCGTCAAAACGCATCTCAGCTACACCCCCAGAAATCAGCCCTAAATCTCTTCCGACTCCATCGATGCCGCTCTCCACCTTCACTTCCTGTAAATCGCCGCCAAAATTCCAGCCCCTATCAGTCCTCTCTCTCTGGTATGACATTGTCGCGCCGCTCTTTGCCTCGCGTAGAGTCAAGGTCATTCACGCCGCCTGCCGACGCCTCAAGTGGCGGGAAACCACCAGACACGCGTTCTTCGCAGGAACAGAGTTCGACAGACCTCATAACACCCCGAACTAAGCTTGTCTGTGATGGGTTCACTAGCGTCGTTGGAAACGTACTCACGGTCCCGAAAATGTCACGTTGGATCACCGATAACATTCACGTCCTTGGAATCGCCGTGGAAGGGTACCGTTGATGATTCCCCGCGCCAAGTATCCTCTCCTTAAGCTTCGGATGTTGTGCAGTCTCAGCCTTGCTTCGTCTCGTCCCGCGTTCTGATCCCACTTCTGATTTGTAACTAGACACAAGAATAACACTCTATATCTTCAATCTTTATTCACTAGCACTTTCTACACCCTTACTCCACCATGTCCCGTCTCACACTGCCCTCCCCTCAAGCCCCTCCCCGCCACCGTCCTTCCCCTCGAGTCTACACTCACTCCCCTCTTCATCCGTTCCCTCCCCGCCACCGTCCTTCCCCTCAAGTCCACATTCTCGCCCCTTTCGCATTCCACCTAATGAGTCATACTGCGCGTCACACGTTGCGACACATTGTCGCGTAACAGCTATATATATTAAATAAGAGTGGTACCAGTATTGACCCTTGAGGTACTTCAGCAATTACATTCTCCCATTCAGATGAATACTTTTGTCCTTTGCTTGTTATTTCTGTTCTCTGTTTTCGACCTGTTAGGTATGAAGTGATCCATTCTAGTTCTTTCCCTCTAATCCCATAAAAAGATAATTTTTCTCAAAAGAGTCTCGTGGTTCACACAGTCAAAAGCTTTTGATTGGTCACATATCAAGGCAGCTGTAAGGTGTGATTCATCTATTGATTTGGTTATCTTATTTATGAAGTCAGTCAGAGCTGTGGTTGTTGAGTGTCCTTTCCTATAACCATGTTGTGCATCCAAAAGGATTTTATTATTTTCTAAATATCTGGATAGCTGATTGTGGACAACCATTTCAAATATTTTTGACAGACTGGGTAGGAGAGAAACAGGTCGGTAATTTGAAATTGTACCTACTTTCCCTCCCTTAAGTAGAGGTTTTATTACTGCAAATTTTAAGCCTCGAGGAAATATACCCGTTTCTAAGGATTGATTTTTAAGAGTTCACAATGGTTTACTGATTTGATATTTTATATCTTTGATAATTCTGCTAGGTAAACCATCCCATCCATATGATTTTTTGTTTTTTAGTTTTGAGATTGTTTTGATAACTTCAGCCTCACTCACTGGCTGAATTGTAAATTTGAAGCCTCCTTCAGATGAATAACTCTTTCCTGAGGTCATTTTTTCCATTGCTAATGTAACGTCTGCCTTGACATCTAATAAATGAGTTTTAAACAAAATAGTTATTTATGGAATCAGCTATACTTTTGGGATCAGTAATTTGTTTTCCCTCATCAGTGACTTCTTGAATTTCAGTGCTTTTTTTACATTGCATTCCCATTTCTTTTTTAATTACCTCCCATGTAGCCCAGGTTTTATTTTTAGATTTGTTGATAAAAGAATAATTTGACATTTTCTTAGCTGCTTTAATCACTTTTTCAATACCTTTCTATATTTTTTTTTGTGGATTTGGTCACCTGGGTTATTTGAGGTTTTCTCTTTTGCATGCAAAAATCTTTTATGCTGACTGGATATTTTGATTCCTAGGGTTATCCATTTTATTGGAATACTCTAGTTTTCGATGAACTGTCTTGGAAATTAGTGGCATTACAAAATCAAATAAGTTTATTAAGTGTCTGAGAAAGTTGTCATAATTCTCGCTTGCATTGTCACTTGACTGAAGTTCTGACCAATTGGTTAGTCCAACAAGATATTTAAATGGCTTCATATTTTTGTCACTGTAGTCCCTAACTTTATAATTGTACTTGCCATTTTCTTTCTTGGATTCAGAATTAACAGGTAAGGTTGTAAGTAAAGCTTTGTGATCAAATAGACTTACTTACTTACTTACTTACTTACTTCCTCGGCACTACAGCCCGGTATGGGCTTTGGCCTCCCTCAAGACGCCTGTCCATTCTTTTCTTTTCTGCACTTTCTCCCACCATCTGACAATCCTCATAGCCTTTATGTCTTCTTCCACATCCTGCATCCATCTTTTCCTTGGTCTTCCTCTTTTTCTCTTTCCATCCATATTTCCATGTAGAAGCTTCTAAGGCATCATTTCTTCACTCATTCTTTCTACATGACCTAGCCAAGCTAACCGTTGGGTCTTCACAAATCTCACTATGTCTTCGCCTCGGATAATATTTTCTATTTCCCTGTTTGTTCTTATCCTCCAAGTTACCCCATCTGTCATGGGGCCATGTATCCTTCGCAAAACCTTCCGTTCAAATATCCGCAGAGCTTGCTCATTTCCAGCGGAGATGGTCCTCGTTTCTGCTCCGTATGTCACGACCAGTCTAATAAGTGTCTTATAGATCTTGACTTTCATCTTCTTAGATAGAAGAGTTGACTTCAGGAGCTTAATATTAGCAAAGTAAGCCCTATTTCCAGCCATTATCCTCTTGTTGATCTCTTCTGTCATTGAGTTCTTACAGTTTAAATTAGTGCCGAGGTAACTGAAATATTTTACATTTTCAAAGTTGTACTGCCCAAATGTAACGTTTTGAGTCCATCTTCTGTCTTCCGTGGCTGACATTTTCATGTATTTCGTTTTTCTCTCATTGATTCTGAGCCCTATATTCTTACTCTTCTGTTCTAAAATTTTGAATATTTCTTTCAGAGATTCCATACTCTGTGCCATTAGAACTATGTCGTCGGCATAGGCATAGGCCTGAGTAGATTTATGCACAATTGTTCCCTCTAACCTCAGTTCTTTCATGGGTTCATGTAGACACAGATTAAATAGTACTGCAGATAGAGAATCTCCTTGTCTTACTCCAGTTTTTATCTTAAAGGCTTCACTAGTCTTGCCCCCTATATAAGCCTTAGCTTGAGATCCTTCCATAGTCATATTTACCAACTTAATTAGTTTTTTTGGTATTCCAAATCCCTCCAATGCATTCAACATTTTTCTTCTATTGACACTATCAAAAGCTTGCTGGAAATCAATGAAAAGCATATGTAGGTCAATTTTGTACTCATAACATTTCTCCATGCATTGTCTCATTACAAAGATTTGGTCGGTTGATCCTCTTCCCGGCCTGAAGCCACATTGGTATTCACCTAGGATTTCTTCAGCATACGTGTTAAGTCTCCTCTGCAGTATACAAGAAAGTATCTTATAAGTGACATTTAGTAATGTGATTCCCCTATAGTTGCTGCATTGCAACTTATCTCCCTTCTTGAAGATACGGCAAATAAAACCAATCTTCCATTCCTCAGGCATCTCTTCTTTCTCCCAGATTTCACATATCAGTCTATGTAGGTTCTTTGTTAAATTTTTTCCTCCATACTTGATTAACTCCGGTACAATTTGATCTTCCCCTGGAGCTCTCCCATTCCGCTGCCGCTTTAATGACTCCTCAACCTCCTCAATTGATGGCCTGCTAATCTTGGTGTCCACCCTCATGTCCAACATTTTTCCATCCTCCTCATCTATCTCATTGACATTCAGCAATAGGCTGCATTCTCTATCCAGTTGATCATAGAAAGCATTCTTCTCGTCATCATTAGCATCTTCTGTGGGTGCATAAGCTGAGATGATAGATAAGTTCCTAAAACGTCCTTTGAGCCTTATCTTACACATTCTATCCCCCAAAGGTTCAAACCCTAAGCAGCTTTGCTTCATTTTGTTATTAAGGATAAACCCTGTTCCACATTGCCCAGTTCTCAGTTTAGGCCCACTATAGAACATTGAGTAGTCCTTTTTATCCACTCTTCCATTTCCGTTCCATCTTATTTCTTGTAATGCCACTACACCCATCCCATATTTCAATACTTCTTCAGCGATCTCTGCCATTTTTCCAGCTTTCAGCATGGTCCTTTCATTCCATGTAGCTAAGGTCAATGTTGCATTCCGTTTTCGAGTTCCAGATCGTTTGCCAGTGTCATCATCCTTAAATCCGTCCGTATTCTGAGGCTTCTTTATGGGTTTCGTAACAAAACATTTTTTTATGGTGTTAGCCCCACGCCCAACCCCCAACCTGTAGGACCAGGGTACCTCTTTTTGTCTGGCCTATCCCCCTTGACCTGTCCGGCTTGGGTGGCCCTACCAGGAGCTTTCACTCCCACTGGCATAGCTCTCAGGTTCGCTTAGGCACGCAAGCCCCCTTATCACGACAAGATAGAGATACCAGCGAGGGGGTTGTGATCAGATAGACCTGGTTCTAAAATACAGGCATAGTTTTTTTTCAGTATACTTCATATTTGTGATCATATTATCTATGCAAGTGCTAGTAAGAGCAGTTTCCCTCGTAGGCAAGTCAAAATTTGCTTCATACCCAAATGATTGTAGGATATTCATAAATTTATCAGAGGATGATTGCCTACATTGATTTGTTGATTTCGGCTGCTGGTTTTCCGTGGTACTGCTCTTACAGCATATTGTGTTCAATAAATCTATATTACAATCTGTGGCTATGAGGATATTTTTCCTTGTGCTTTCTGGTTTTAGTTTACTTAAGACAGACTGGAGTTTAAACATAAATGATTCTAAGTTGTGATGATATGGCGTTCTATACAGAGATATTACCACAGTTTTACAGTGCATGATTTCAATGGCTGAGAGTTCAAATATACCCTCTTCGTTAAAGGTTTTCAAATCATTTCTTATTTTTAAAGCTAGATTTTCACTTTTCTTCAGCTAAATGCAGGACCCACCATGTATATTATTTTCTCTTACATAGTACCCTTACTAGAATGTACCCTTCAACTTTATTTAGCACTTGTGTCTCCTCAAGTCTGAGCCAGTGCTCATTCATGCAAATTACAGGTATATTTCTCTCCTTATACTCCTGAAGAGATATTTCTAAAGAATTAATTTTCGATTTTAAACCCTGTATGTTAATGTGCATAACCCAGTTTTCTTTATTTTTTGTATAGACTTTCTTGGGTTTCTGTTCAGCCTGTTCACAATCCCTCACTTTACTTAGTTTCCCTGTTTGGTATATATGGAAATAACATTTTTGATGTATTTACCTAAGATGTAGGTTTCTCTGGGATTCAAATGCAGGCTATCCTTTCCCAGACAATCATAATTGACATATTTGTTTAGATCACAATTATTAAGGGTACAGAAATTCATTCAGAGTATAATACAATTTGTCCTGCAGGGTCATTAACAATTTTTTCTTGATGGCTGATGTTTTTGTTACATACTTAATATCCAGCAGTTAAATTATCCAGCAGTTATCCAGCCTGTTAAATACCATAATACCATTAAGCCCTTCCCTGACACATTTTTTTGAGGAAATGGTTCCAAAAAGGATCATATTTTTAAATTAGTTATACGTTATAATGATGGAAAAACAAGTTTTTTTTAGCATTGATCTTTTTTTTATAAATAATTCCAATTTCAATCCTTATTGTTATCGATAATCTAAGGTGAGAAAGATTCATTTCTACCTCGACTAGAACAAGTATTTAAGCCAAAATATCTATATTTTTACTGAAAATTCTATTACCCTAACATAAATCCAAATCAATTGATACAAAATTTTATTGTGTACAGATTTTTTTGTGTGGTAAGTCCTAAAACATGGTGAGAAACAGTGTTACATCGAAATCTGGGCCACAACGTTACATTGCAATCTGGGCAAAAATATCTGCTTTCCCATCGAATGATTTTCCCATGCGCCTCTCTATTTCTAGTACCTAGAAAGCACTTGCATGTGGGGCTTGCCTTCTTATTAGTGGCTGGGATCAGCTCAGGAAAGTGCCTTTCTGAGGGGCGGAGAGGGTGAGGTTGTGCGGGTGGCCTACCCACATTAGGAGCTGAAAATTGGGGATGGTACTACTCAATAATTTTTTTCGATGAGATCAAGTCTATTATTCAAATGTGACTTCCCTCCACCTGATTTTAGATAAAGCACATAGGAATTCCACACAAAAAGCTCCCATTAGGTGCATAAATAATTTGTCTGAAACAGCACAGTAACCCCCAATGGGGGCTTCATAAGGGACATGGCATGCTGTAAAAATCTTGGTCCATTTTAGTTGCTTTGTGTGTGTAAATTATAGTGGTTCACATAACAAATAAGACAATGCCAAATCTTGCCCTCTTGGAGCGAATTGAGCCTCCAACCCAATCGTCCCTTGTAAAGGAGCAGACTTTCGTCCGCAGTCATATCTCGATCTAGGGTGTAACTCACACTGAACTTTATGTTCAACTTTTGGTAGATTTTCCAGATCTTATTCAGTTTTGGATTAGTACATATTTCTGTGATGTATTCTTCATTTTTGCTGAATTGTAAATATTGCAGAATTTTTGCAAATCAACAATATGACATCGTTTCCCCAAAAAATGGCATACACAGAATCCACCATATGGTCCAATAATACTACAAGAAGAAGCCGAAGCTGTGGCTAAGATATGTGGACGACACGTTCGTCATCTGGCCCCATGGTGCACAGGAATTACAGGAGTTCCTTTGACACCTGGATACGCAGCATCACGGCATCCAATTCACTATGAACTTGCAGCATCATGGCATACAATTCACTGTGGAAATGGAGAGGGAGCAATCTTTGCATTTTCTCGACGTCCTCGTGACCAAGAAAGACAACGGGAGACTCGGCCACGTTGTCTACAGAAAGCGGACACACACCAACTGCTACCTCAACGCAGCATCTCACCACCATCCCAGTCAGAAGGCCTCATTAGTGGCTACAATAATCAACAGAGCATACAATATCTCCGATGAAGAATCCCTCTCGACGGAGGTAAATTATCTCACGGCAGCGTTGCAGAGATATGGTTACCGGAGAGAATTGGTCCTTAAAAGGACCGTGAGGGAAGAGGAAAAGCGACGCCAAACCCCCACCGAAAATCATGGAGATGAAGACGGAGAGGCAGAATCATCATGCAAAGTGTATGTCACCATCCCTTTCATCGCTGGAACTTCAGAAAAGATCGCCAGAATACTCAAAAAACATGACGTGGTCACTAGATAAAATTGTGTGACCAAGATAAGGAACTGTTTACCCGGGCCCAAGGACACCATTCCACAAGAGCTATATGAGGGGGTATACGAGGTGCCTTGCTCCTGGGGAAAATCCTACATTGGAGAAACCTGCCGCTCGATGAATGTACAGATAAAGGAACACCAGAGGGCGATGAAAAACAAGCAATTCCTACTTTCCGCCATCGGCGAACACGCGTGGTCAGCATTAAATATGAGGAGACGAAACCTTTAACGAAGGAGTCCCGATACTTCCCTCGGCAAATCAGGGAGGCCATAGAAATTCATAAGACACCGTTGAATTTCAACAGAGAGGACGGATATCTCCTTCACAGCACCTGGAAAAGACTCATCCAAGAAACAGCCAATCAGAGAGCAGCACCCAGCCAGCCTACGGTATATAAGCGAGGGCAGAAACCACACGCCGACACCTTCGACCTGAAGACGCTGGCAGGATAGCCAGCGAACCTGTTGTCCACAAGCCAACTGACGTGGAAGAAAACCCAGAAAAAATGCAGAGATCATTACTTCTAAATTTATGAATTCGATACGAGATAAGTTTATGTAAAACAGGAGGATATAATGTGCTAAATCTCACGTGTTATATCCAAATACCGGGGTAAAAATTACAAAAATTTTGACACTGGCAACCCTGTAGTTATATTGTATGTACCATAGCAATAGTGCACCATTTGTTCATTGAAAATGGCTAATTTATGTGTGCCCATAAGCACTTGTTAAAATATGTGGTAGAATTTGTTTGAATATCTTGTATTATGTGCTGGCTAGCAAAATTAATTTTCCTGGATTCATTTTATTATTATAAAAATTTGAGAAATAATTAATAGTTTGTATTTAATTTTCAGAACGAAAAGTAAAAATTATAATAACTTGATTTTTTATTGAATTTGTTTTGTCACTGTTTGCATGCTTATATTTTCCACAGTACTCTTTTTTTCAAAATAATTAACAGTATTTTTCTCCACATTTCAAATGAACTAATTTTAGTCCTTTTTTTTTGCAGTCATTGATAATGTGCCTGGAAACTCAATTTGATTTGGTGATTGTTGATAGACCAATGGTCTTACAGACGTTATACCAACTTCATAACTCACTCTCAGATCGAAGGGGCATTCTTACTTGGGAATTTTTTCTTAATCGTTTTGACACCCTATTTCTTGAAGCTCAAATAAACCTGAAAAAGAGTGGAGGAGATGAAATATCTTATCTGAGAGGTAAGTTCTTAAAAATGAGATTATGGTGGGGAACATATACTTGAAGCATTTATTTTGTATAGTTCAACCCCCAATTTCTCAGTGAAAAAATCAATTTTTTTGTGTCTTGTGTATAGTCAGTATTTTAATTTTAACCCTTTTGCTATGAACACCGGAAATATACAGCAATAGGTTTCCTGACCAGGAAGATGAACACCAAAAATTTTCATTGGAGATTTTCCTGCGAAAGCGAACAAACACCGTATATTTTCGTTGCTATGCGCTCTCCCCTTTCTGGTGCTCTCAGGTACACAGCTTCTACGCTTTGGGACCCAACGCAGTGGGGGTCAGGCCTTTCCCTCGGAATACGGGAGCAGGTACCCAGACCCTTCCTTGTATTAGCACCCTCTTTGCGGCAAGGGTCTGTGGTCATATGATTGTTTATTCAGTGATTTTGCTAAATAAGTATTTGTTGCCTTCTCAAAAAATATAAAATCGGAATTGAACTCCTTGTCTTTTGATGGGTGTTAACAATTTTTAAGCAAAATTCTACCATCAATATTAACTGATATCTTGATTTCAAGATATCAGTCAAGATATTTTGCATTGGAATTGGTTTATGCATTAAATCCATTAATATCGATGGTAGAGTTTCGTTTAAAATTTGTAAATGCACACTAAAATATGAGGAATTCATTTCTAAGTCTACAATTTGAGAGCAAGCAACAAATACACATGTAGTAAAACCAATAAATAAACAATTACAGTAAAACCTCGTTAATTCAAAATTCAAAGGACCAAAAAAGTTGGACTTCGAATTATCTGGGTTCAAACTATACGTACTTTCTGAAAATTAGCGAAAAAGATCCCTTATTTTCAGAGATAATCACCATACTGCTAAATGTTTTTATAAAAAGACAAAGAATATGGACTAAAATGAGGAGTTAATGGGCAAAATTCTTCACGTTTATCAAAATACAAGTTAAAGTTGGGGAAGTATGCACTATTAGACGCGATTACGCGGAAAATAAAAAAAAATGAATCATTTCGGGCATGTGTCCAGTAATATCACATAAGGTGTATTCTCCAGGTCACCAAAATTTTTGCCGTGGACCTTTAAATTTACCGGCATGCACTCTGCCCATTTCCCCCAAGACTTTCCCTAGATGAAGAACTGCTATATCATCATCCTTGCTGCTGGAAGTCCCTTATCAGCTACGACCGTGAACCAAAAGTATCACATTTCACTCATCGCTTCCCCTCACCCTAACTTCTCAGATGGCTTCCACTAGGGGAGGGGCTTGGGAGATGGGAGGGAAGGGTAGGGGTGGAGTATCATGTCAAGGTGAGCGACAAACCCAGAATCCCTAGCCCTCCGAAAGAAGCTCGAGGGAACCCGAGAAAAAAATCACTGACGCAGTGTCGGAAAAACACCACCAAGAAGTAGTCCCTATATAAATTTGATTGTTTCTGGCTTGACTTTGTGGAAGTGATAGAAATCCATTTTGAATAAAAAGTGTTTTATTCAAAATGGATAGTCCCTATATCTTCAGCCTTCCTTACCTCGTGATTCACATTCGTGTTTGGGGAGATGGGGCTAGAGTAGATAGGAAAAGCGTAAACAAAGTTGAGAACCATGACTCATCAGCGATTCGGGGCAAACAAAAAAATCTGGAGAAGCACGAGATGGGAGGAGCGGCTACCAAATGATGAAAGTGCTAACGAAGGGAAAATGGGTAGAGGATATCACACCATATGGAAAATGCAGCCTCGCGATCCTACAGTTATCACTCGAGGAAGGGAAGCTCGGAAGGAAGAGAGGGGAAGGCATTAGTCATGGCGCGAAAGCCCTGAAAAAAAGCTATGGGAGGGAGCGGTCGAATGTATATGTACTCAAGGGATATTTGACTGGGGTAAACAGCTGCTGGCGTGAAGCGCACCACATGCATAGGTTCAAAATAGCTTGGCAAATCTTAAAATCAACTTATGCTCAAGAAAGCGATACTAAAATCACAGTGACTTTGAAATAAGCACTACTGTCGGCGCAAAAAATGAAGAACGCTGAACTTTAAGCATTTGTATGAAATTCCACCGGAGCTCAATATATTCGTGTAATATATGGTTTTCCTCCTTGTTTGTTTGACTATAAAATGTATACGATACGCTCAGGCGTTACTTTGTAAAAATCCATTTTGACAGAATCAAAACCAAACTTGGTAAATTTTACAATGGATTTTATTCAATACGAGCGGTTTCATCTCATAAGCGACACCTGAAGATTTCGCTTATGTAATGAAACCAGTTGTATTGAATAAAATCCATTGTAAAATTTACAAAGTTTGGTTTTGATTCTGACAAAATGTATTCATTGAAAAGGGTTTAAATGTAAACATTTAGCCTCTACGTTCGAAAGAGTGATGAAAAACATGCGAAAAACTAGGAGAACGGCAAAACAGTCGTCTTCTTCATTACCTCACGGCCAAAATATTTGATTGTTGCACTTCATTATTTTTTTATGAAGAGAACGACATCTCTGCATTACAAATATTATTTTAAGATTAAATTTTACCCATTCTTTGAGTTTTTAAATGGCCGAAACCTAGATTTAAATTTCCAAGATGTAGAAAAGTATATTTATATCGAATTTTCGTATGCTTTATGGAAAAAATATTGCAAAAATTTTCATGTAAGGAAATGCTGATACACTTCCTCTTACTTAAAAATCAAAGAATAGGTGATATTTAATTTCAAAATAATATTTATAATGCGGAGATGTCGTTCTCTTAATAAAAAAATAATGAAGTGCACCAATCAAATATTTTGGCCATGGCGAGATGAAGAAGACGACCGTTTGCTGTTCTCCTAGTTTTATAAGGTGTTTTTCTTCACTCTTTCGACTGTAGAAGCTAAACATTTACACTTAATCACTTTTCAATGAATTCATGTTGTAGTCAAATAAACAAGGAGGAAACCATATATAACACGACTCTATGGAGCTCTGGTGGAATTTCATACAAATGCTTAAAGCTCAGCGCTCTATTTTTTGGGCCGATAGTAACTAACCATCGAAATGCGCTGCCTCTGTGAATCGTTTCTAATTAAACAATACGTTGGGGCGTCATGGGACGAAATTCGACTTTGAGTTACATATTATAAGCGTATTTAGAATTATCTGTACGATCAAGTATGCAATTTCCTATTCTGTTTGCCAGGGACTGCTCACAACTTCGAATTAATCGATATTGATAATGGCAAGGTCCCCACTAAGAGGGGCCAAAAAAGGTAGAAGGTAGTGTGTGTATACCTGCGAGTACATTTTCCACGGATGCCAAACAAAAATAGTCTGTACAGAGAGGAAGGAAAAGTCTCTTGGTACTCAGATCAGTAGACATGCATAGGAGAGAATTCCACCGTCTCGAAAGAATTAAATAAGTGATGATTATGAGATGTGTGTGTAAAGTATCATAAAAATGATGTTAGTTTTCCTCCGCTACTGGCTTCATAATTTTTGAATAACGGTAAATTTTAATATTTTTATCATGAACTTGAACTTATGAAAAAAATCATTTGCCGTTTATTTTAGAAATGTGAATTACAAATAATTTTTTCGTGGAAGATCTGTAGAGGAGGGTGGCATATATTGTTGTCAATTACTTAGCTGAAATTCAGGAAATCATTTTCAAACTGTTCTGCTATGTTATGCTGATTTGATGGCATATTTCATGTCTAAAATAATCGGATAGATACTGTGCAAAAGCATGTTATGCCTCTGAGGTGGGGTGAGCTTGGTCACCTGGTGGAGGCACAGCCATCAACCAGTTGCTTCTATACTCTTTATAGTCTGTGCTGCCTCTACCTTGACAAGTTAAAGTGGTTAATGTTTGAGTTGCAAACAAAAGTGGCATAATTTAAAGCAGCAGAAATACATCATATTCATACAGAAATACATAGCTGAAAAGATTTCAATTCTTTTTAACACATTGCGTGCACCGGGGTTTAAATCCCTCTTACCCCTCTGTTCTGGCAGGTTTTTAAACGAGACTACTTTTTAATGCACTCATCTCTGTAAAGTGATATTTTTTCTGTAATATTTACAATTTTTAGATGGAATTTTTTTGTATTTACTCACCTATGATGTCAGTAATCCCTCCTGATGTGATACAGCAAATAGCAGCTACCTTTGTTCTGTGGGGCATGGCAAATTTGCAAATATATACATATTGAGTTTCACTTCTCTTTTTTTTTATATGCATACTTTACACACCCACGTGTGATATTTTTTCTTCCCTTTTCCCACTATGGGCTCGAGATGATGCGTCGCCAAATCTCCCGAGAGCCAGGCTGGGTTATCTTTGGGGGCCCGCTGCGTAGGCACTTTCACAGCTGGTTCCTTGTCGCTACTTGTCTCACTGCCTAGTCATGGCCACTCACTGTTCTCTGCCCACTGTTTTAAATCTCACTTTCCTCTCTTTATTCATTATTTTATAGACCCGAAATGAATTAAAGAGTGCACAGTTGATCAACCACAGCACAACTTTTTCAGACCACTTCATTTTTTTTCTTAGTATCGTGTAGTATGATAAATACATATCTGCTCTGTCAACACCCTTCATGCAATCATTGTTCTTCAGAATACAATTAGGCTTCTTGACCACAAGCCCTGTCCTTTTATTAATTTTCCTTGTACTATGGCATTTGTATAATTTGTAGTATTGTATGGTATGTATATGGTATAAATTATGGCATTGAGCTGTGGGGTCATGCCTCATCAGCTAATGACTTTTTTATCCTGCAAAAAAGAGGATTATTTCTAATTCCGACACACTGGAACATTGCAAACCTCTATTTAAACAGTATGGCATAATGACCGTGTATGGCCTGTACATTTTTAAATGCCTCTGCAATGTAAGAGAAAATCTGGGCTCTTTTAAAATCGAGGCTAGCGTACATCAGTACAATACCAGAATTAAAAATAACCTTCAATTGCCCCACTGTAGCTTGACTAAAACAAGCAAATCTTTTTATTTTATAAAACAACGCCTTTTCAACAATTTACCCTTTGAGGCTAGAAATGTTATCTTACCGTTTTTTAGGCATGCCTTCCACACATGGCTTTTGACCAAAGCATTTTATTCAACAAATGAATTTTTGGAGTGTAAAAATCCTGATATTAAATTTTAATATGTGTTTGTATGTGTATACCTGATGAAGACTATTACATTGTACCTTTGTTTAGTGTCTAATAAATATATCTATCTATTTCTCAAATGATAGCTGATCCAAACATGATAAATCTCACAAGTTGGTGATCGTCCAGGATTTATCTTTTCAGTAACTGATTCTGCTTTGACAACATCTGCGGGTAGTTTTGTGTGTCTTAACATAGTGAGATTTTAATAATGGTGTTCACTGGTCAATTCTCATGTGAAAAACTGAGTAAAAAGCATGAGGAATCTCCATTTATTATTTATTTATTTAACAACACCCCCGAAAACAGCCACTTTGGGCTTCGGGTGTATTAACAATTAATAACGGACAATCACAACCACCAATGCCCTGGATGGGAAAAACATACCCAGGCGGGACTCAACCCACGACCTTCGGCTTGGCAAGTGAGGACTTTACGCCGCCGCCACCGAGGCCGGCAATGATTAAGTTTAGATTGGTGGGCCATTTTTCTTGAGGTTCTGATCTTACCATGATTAAATTGTGAAACTTTTACCAAAGGCAACTAAAGTACAAACTCATTAATATACGAAGCACGATAATACAAAGTTTCGATTATATGAAGCAAAACTGTCGGTCCCGACCAAAAGCCAATACTAAATATATGGCACTATTCGATAATACAAAGTTTCGAAAATACAAAAGTTTCAATGTTGCGAACCTCGGCTCCGGTCCCCTGGAAAAAATGGAATTTGTTTTTACAAACTATGGTGAAAAACTGCATCAGCAAAACTCTTTTTGCAGACGCAGACACCTAGCAAATCAGCATTGATGAATGTGATGCATCCAACGTGTGAAATGTGTGAATTCTTCTCTCTGGCACTCTTCTAACTGTTGGCAGCGGCGCCACATGTTGTACTTGCTGCCCAAGGTACATGAAGGACATGTCATGACATGCAGTTGTCTTGAGTCTCTGTCAATCAAAAATCAAATTTTGCGTGCAAATAAATAGAGAAAATAGGTACAAAGAACCACGATTTACATTCTTATTTGGGGATGTAGAGCTAATTAATTTTAGTTATTTTAGTTATGACATTATAGGTCTTCATACAAAATACAATTGTGATTTTATGCCATGGTTGGACTTTAAGTCTGAGGTCCTTGGTTCGACTCCGAAAAAATTGTCAATCCAACTATGGCTCAAAACTTTGCAATTGATCTTATCTCGTGCATAGACACAAAGAATCACGATATGCCTTCTTATTTAGCAATCTAGAGCTATGACATTTTAGGTATTCATAGACAATACAATGGTGATTTATGACATGGTTTGACTTTAAGTCTGAGGTCCTCGGTTTGACTCCAGAAAAATTGTCAATCCAGCTATGGTTCAAAACTTTGCACTTGAGCGCATTGCGTGCATAGACACAAAGAACCACGATTTACTTTCTTATTTAGCTACGTAGAGCTGTGAAATATTAGGTATACATAAACAATACAATGGTGATTGATGACATGGTTACGGACCTTGTCGCTGCCATGCGCTCGGATTGGCGGCAATTCAAATTCTTATACCGCTCAAGGACAGAAAAGTTACATGATAAAATAATGGGAAATAGGACAGGAATACCTATTGTAGTTTCTGTCCCAAAAAAACAGTCGCGTGTCTAAAAGTTTAGTACCAAGTGTTGTCTTTGCATCATGATTAATTTCCATGAAGTCTCGCCTGAACTCACCGAGTTTGCTATCTATATTGATTATATTTCCTACGAATCACGTTACGTCGAGTCGCGACATCTTCAGGTGAAGTGTTGGGCCAACTTGAGTAAATTCCACGAAGTTACGCCTCAAAACGTTAACCTTATTTTATTTTCGTGTTACACACTTCATCGTGTTGACAATTATACAAGACCACATTGAGTTAGGTGGAGAAGATTTAGTTTTTCCATGAAGTCATGCCATAATCGGAAATTAGTAGCGAGTCGGAGCAGGGAAAGAAAATATCAATTTAATGAAATGTAAAACATTAGATCTGGAACATCTCGGCAATGTCCATTTGAGATAAAGTTTCTCTTTCACACTTCTTCCTGTGGATAAAAGTTGCAGAAATCTGAGTGATTCGATAATCACATTTCAACTACGAAGTCATAACATGAGATTCTATGTTTTAGCCATGGAGTCTATATTATAGACTTTAAATTTTTAAAATCTTTATTATCACTTTAAACCATGGAGTCTATATAATAGACTCCATGGTTTAAGCTTATTGAAGTCTGTAAATAAGAATGTCATTAGATGAAATGGTGTTCAACTTATCTCCCAAAATCCACGACACGAAATGACGGGCAAAAGATTATGTATAGAAAGATAAACAAATGATAATTTTATTTCGTAAGTACTAGAGTAATTTTGTGAAAAATTTTAAAGGGAAAAGAGAGTTGGGAATGAGTTAGTGATTCGTTCACGTACTTCAATGAGCGATGAATCATCGCTAATTACCGTTAACAGCAGTACTATTTTCTTTGGTATCATTCTCCATGACCTCAACATTATTACTCCACCTGACAAAAAATCTTGCTCTTTAGAACTGAAAGCTTAGTAAATCACGAACTGATGGCGATATGGAAAATTTGCCGAATCCGACCTATTTGTCATCAATCAATTACTCTGAGAACCCTGAATCAACTATGTTTGCGCAACCTGGGCTTCTGCCGTTTGGGGGTTTTATATTTGCCAAGTTTTCTTTAGTAATACAACTGGTTGAAAATGTCCAATTCTTCAAAAAATAGAAAGCGCGTCGTGTTAGACATTTAGTAGAAGCTGAATATTATTGAAAGGGCATCCAAGGGAGACCCAGTGGCTAATATAGCTGCGGGCTCTGGTGTTGGCATCTACACAGTGCGCGATATAATACAACACCAAGCCAAGTTATTAGACTATACTTCAAAATCGGAAGAATTCATCAGTAAGCACGCAACTGCAAGGGTAGAGGAGGCAAGCATCATTTTTTCGGGCATTGGGGTGGTCGGTGACCTTGCCTCATTGTCTTTGAGAGAGGGCTGAGTAAGCAGGTAGATTGGGGACTCGGGAACTCCCGAGGGGCGGCCATAAATTGCTGCAGACCAGGCATGTGATGAGTTGGCTATAGCTTGGGGTGGAGGGATCGGACTTAGAGACATGCAGGTGGTCGGAAAACCCAGGCGACTCCAGCTTGTGTGTTTATTGCCCATGCCCGTGATCGGGCCTGCCCGAGTGGCGTAGATGCCTGTGCTTGCCCATTCGCACGGTCACCCATCCTACAGCCAAGCGCCCACCTCGCACACTGGAACTACGAGAGAAGGGAAGGGGTAAACTTTATGAAAATGTTCTGCGTATTTGGGCTCAGGAAAACAGTGGTTTCTGCAATTTGGAAGACAGTTGCTCATCCACCCACTGAAGGATCGGCTCAAGAGCGGTGCGTGCCTTTTCCCCTTTTGCCCTTTCCACCGCTTGGAAGGTGGAGAGGGAACTCGTTATCTCTCGCACACATCCAGGCGAGGGTAGTTCGTATTTGCCAACTGCCTGCAGGTCTCTATGGACCCCAAGGAGCATTCATTGTTCAAGTGTGTCAGCTACCTTGACTTGAGTCTCAGAAGTTCAATTTCTTGATTTGGCCGATCTCAGATTCTTCACAATGAGAGTAACATGTTGCGATCATGAATTTAAATTCTTACTCGCCGGCTTCAACTATTTGCATATAGAAACTACGAGGTGATAGTTATTTTACCATCCTCTATGAGTTAAAGTTTATGACATAAAGTCATTCTCCTAAGAATGCTTTGACTAATATGGTTTTAAAATGTTGTCAAAGATTACAAAAGTTAGGGGGGGGGCTATTGGCTATTTTTTCGTGATTTTTTAAAAGGTTAGATGTGACGAAACTCGATAATACGAAGTGCCGATTTTTTGGTCCTGCTGACTTCGTATTATCGAGTTTCTGCTGTATATAAAAGTGAATCACATCCCATACATGCTAAAGCTAGGTACATGTAAATTTAAACCAGCTTTGTGGGAAACTGCGTGGAGTGAATGTTCACTTTGCAAAAATGAAAAATGAATGCTTTACTCTCGGTTTTAAAAGAAATTATTGAATTGATACAGCCTTGCATTTAGTTGAAGATTTTAATGCAATTGCTGATTACATTAAAATCCTCAATTGCAAAAGATTGCAAAATGCAGGAAGGTTTGAGTAATTATGCTTGCTAAGTTGATTCTTTTTTCCAAAATATATTTATATGCTAAACTTATGCTTTCAGATCTTCGAAATACTGATTTAAAGAGTGAGACATTCATAAGAAAACTCAATCGTGCTCAGGAAGCCTTGTCTCAGCCTCCTGTGAAAACTCTTTCAGCTAGTTTTGGAACTAAGTGGCCTTACAAGAGAACAATGTCTGCCCCTGCATCAATGGTTCCCCGAACTGACAAACAAGGTAAGTTGCATTTACTGGGGGGTACAGATGGAAGACTTAATGCCAATTCAATTCAATTTATTAACCATAGACAAATTTCACATTTGTATCGGCATCGTTAAAATTGGAAAAAAATGAAGTATGTGATGTACAAACATATATGAGAGTGGCTCAACATAAGAAAAGTCCCACATACAGGCTCTCAACAGTCTACAATAATCTTCCTAGCAAAATAAAGAAAATTGATAATGTAATAAAATTTAAGAAAGAATTATTTACATTTCTGGTAAAGGAAAGGTATTATTCCTTGACAGAGTTTGAAACACATGTAAAATTTGTTTAAATTACATATATATATGATGTGTTCTATGATTTGTAGAAATCCCACAGAACAAATAAAAAAATATTATTATAATTATTTTAAGAGGAAGATTCCCTCGGTTAAGTATGAAGTTTCCAGATGGCTCTCTGTTTTTGGGCAGGTGTCATTCAGGCACCTCCCTTAGTTGCATGAGTTTCTTTCTTCAAGCATGTTAATTGTGCTTTGAAGTTTTAAGTCCATGTATAAGAGTTTCAAAAAGGAAGGGTGCCCCCAATGTTTCATCAACCCTGTAAAACTTCTGTGAGTTGCTAGTTGAAATCATGATGTGTATCAAATTGAAAAGTTCTAATTTCAGACGGTAATTTATTGCTCTTGGTCTTCATATTACCATTTTAAGTGAGTAGTTTTTGTTTTATTTATTTTATGTTTCAAAAAAATATACTGTATTCTACTATATATATGCATTATATCTACTATTTAATATCCCGTCAATCCTTACTTACAAAAATTCCTTTCACTTCCCCTGCTTTGCATTTCCAGAAAAAGTTTATAGCCGCCAATATTCTGCCCCAATCCTGAAAAGAAAGAGCTCCCGGTTTGGACTTGGTGAGTTGATTGCTTTTTAGACCTGTTAATTAGTATTTTTGTTTAGGCTTAGAGCCCTATTATGCAACTCATAACTCCAGAGTTACGGAGAGTAATGAGTAATAATGGCCACCATAGCTCCTTTGGCTATTACAAAACTGAAAATAACTCCAGTCGGAGTTGCGAATTGGAGTGATAAGCGTGGGTCTTGGGTTGGCGTTATCAAACCTCTGAGATAACTTCAATTCATAACTCTAATTGGAGTTAGTTTCAGTTCTATATAATAGCCAAAGGAGCTATGGCGGTGGCCATTATAACTTCTTACTCTCAGTTACTCCAGAGTTAGGAGTTACTTAATAGGCCCCTTAATTCTAAAATTACTTTTCTTAACTTCTTAGTGTCTCTTGAATAGTGAGTGATGTGATCAAGTCACATTGGCTGTCGTTCAAGCGAAGGCTTTCGTGTTGCATAAGATGAAATGGCTTCATTTTTGAGAGAGCCATGTTGTTTTGTTGCTGATACAACACTTTTTCTAGCATTACAGTTGACATCTTCAGGTCAAAGACACCAGCTGTAATGCTGGCAAAACTGTTGCCACAGCAAAGAAAACAACGAGTCTCTTGAAAATAAAGCCATTTCACATGCTGTGATGAAACTACATAAAAACGTATTATGTAAGAGAAATAAAAGTCCTTTTGTTTATTCAATTTATACTATTATATCATATTTGCCCAAATATAATTCTACATTTTTTAGCAAATCATGGACCAGTGAAATCATACCCTAATGTATGAGCCCTTTGACACTTTGTCAATTCTTGTTGCTATGTAGTCTAAATATTTTAAGGATTAGCAATTTGTATTTAATGTAACTGAAATTGAAGAATATTTTAGTTATTTGAAAAAATTCATGTAGTCAAATTTTTTTGCTCTTTGTTTAATTTTTTATAAGGGTTATGTAATGTATATATTCGAAATAAATGCTAAAATAATCAAAATACTCCTAAAAGTATGAAGGAGGACTTAAGTTCTCTGATATTTTAATGCTGCTAAAATTGAAGCTACCGTATGCTGAAATATTGACTTTGAAAAAGTCTCCTTATATAGTGACTCAAGTGTAAGTCAAATGTGTGTTTTCATATGTGCAAACAAGCTAGCAAAATGCCAACATATGCTCCTTGATATTCATTAGTTTATACAAGGGCAGCTCAAGGAAATTCTTTCATTTTCATCCTACCCCTCTGTCTTATGAAATTTTCTTAATGACTTGTTAAAAATTTTTCATTGGTAATTAATGCTCCATCATTGGCAAAAATATTTTTATTTTGGGAGTATGTATAATTAAACCAACTGAATCATAGATTGGACCTTAATTTGGCACTCTCCCCCTGCATCTTTTTTCTCACTAAGTCATTGTGGAGTGTATGTTATATACTTCTGATGCATATTTTTATCACATTTTCAATCGACAGGGAAGTAGTTTCAGGCTTCCACCGCACACATGTCATTTTTTTGTTTTCTATATCTCCCTGGCCATTTTTCACTTGAATTTTCAGATGGTCATATCCAGTCGATTACATCAATAGAGGACAGTCAGCTTATTGGTTATCTGCAGCGTGTCATAGAATTTGAAGAGGCTGATCATGAAACTATCCATTTGCTTGTCTTTCTCTTAATGCAGTTTCTGTCAAGGTCAGATCAGGTAAGTTATTGTTGTGAATTTTTATGGCCCCTATATTTTGTGATCTATGACCAACTTTCAGTTTAATTTACATTGCTGAACACCAACCAAAAGTTAGTTCGTATGTATTTTGATGTGTGATGTGAATATTGAAAGAGATGACAAATTATTAGAAATACTTTTTGAAAATTGCACATTGAATATTTTTGTGATAAGAATATTTTAAAGTGATGAAAAATCTTGAAAAACAATTTTTGGAATCTATGTGAATATTGATCATTGCAAATACAACAACTCTGAGGACAGATAATTATACCATTTTAATGAGTTTTCAAAGATATTTGCCAATTGTTTTGGTAATGTTGGAGGTACAGTGTGTCCTCGTTTAACGTTGTTAACTCATTCCTGAAAAAGTAGACGTTAAGCGAAACAACGTTAAACGATGCAGTATTTTCCATAAGAAACAATGTAAAAAATTAAAATCTGTTCCAAACTCACCAATGGTAAAGGTATCATAGGGTCCAGTCTGGGAGAAATTCTTGTGTGAGAATAGTAGAAAAGTAAGGGGTATTCGATGAATGGGAAAGGAAAGTGAAAGGAATGCGCATTTATTAAATGTAAGAAAAAAAGGTGTGAGATTCTTAGTTTTGGAGAAAATAAAGGTTGAAAATGACCAAATTCGCGTATTTTTTGTGATATTTTGACGCCATATTGCGAGATTTTTGGAAGTCCCGGTAGAGGGATACGGACTAATTTCACGTCTGAAATATGGCCTTACCCAACCCCCCCCCCTTCCCGACAACGTTGCGTGTCTGTGGAGTGAAACAGGGGTGCTAAGGTGGGACAGTACGCAGCGTCGAGAAGGCCATTTCTGAATGGAAAAATAGGTTATTTGGCGGATAGTTACGATTTATTTTGGGGCAAGGGCCTAGCCACGTTGAAACACCGGTTCCCATCAGAACACCGAAGTTAAGCAACGTTGGGCCCGGACGGTGGTTGGATGGGTGACCCTCCTCCATACCTCAACCAGGCATGGATGGAGAGATGATACTCCCTCCATACCTATACCGGCAGGCCTGAGAGGCCAGGCCAAACCGGGCCGGTTGGAGGGAGGACATCCTCTATACCTGGTACTGGGGTGAGGCAGGGGGAGGCCAATCCTCCATACCTCTACCGAGGTACTCTTGTCCCCTGTCTGCAAGTGGCAGACAGGAATGGGGTTGGCACAATGGACCAAGAAAGGTCTAAGTGCCCGGGCTCCTGACGAAGGCCCCCCCAACAACAATCTAATCTAATCTACGATTTATTTTCACGAATACCCTTTTAAACCAACCCACCCCAATGGTGATTGGTTTGCGTAAAATTACGGCGAGAGGTGAGTTGGTGATGAAAGTTCCATATGGAGGCATTGGAATGAAGTACCTCCAAAGATTATAGGGTAGCTCCGAGAGGTTACCCGTCCCTCCTGAGTGTTGGGCGCATTCAGGGGACGGAGCCCTTTGGGCGGTGGGTATAGAAACTGAAGACACTGCTCAACCGCTGCGCCATCTGGGGGAACTAGGAGGAAAATGTCAGTATTTCCAATATGGCGTCCAGAATTAGATTCACATCACAGGTTTAAGTGAATAGTTTACGAAAGAAAAAGGATTTATGAAGCAAACGAAAGGTTAGTATAAATTTGCATATGTAGAGTAGCAATATAAGCGAAATAGGTGGTATAAGGTGATCGGGAAGCAGGTGAAATTAATTTTCTCCCAAACTGGACGCTATGATACTAATACCACGGCATATTTTAATTACGCGGGCAGTCGAACAGATGATTTCACTAGTCAGAGATCTTCATATCATAGATGAAACAACCTGAAAAGGCATTTTTAAGACAATAAGCACCAGATTTCCCTCCTATATTTCTGATATTTAGTGCTGTTAGCACCGGCTTCCCTCTGAGTAAATAGAAATTTTAGTCCTTCACTGCGGGAGCGTGCGCAAGCAAATGCAGTGAAGGGCAAAAATTTTGCTCGCTGCGATCGTGAAGACGTAGGAAATCAATTAAAATAGTGAGTGAACTAGGGAAACTCGGTGTTGTGTACAAAATTTTTGTTATTTCGTAACAATGTTTTAGGAACAGTATCACCCTCCACGATTTACTGCATCATGGAGGGTTTAGAAAATGTCCTCTTACACACTAATTCAACACGAAAAATACGTTTTCGATTCACCTCAAACAGCAGTAAATCAAC
Organism: Pyrrhosoma nymphula; assembly: GCA_963573305.1. Taxonomy (NCBI): domain Eukaryota; kingdom Metazoa; phylum Arthropoda; class Insecta; order Odonata; family Coenagrionidae; genus Pyrrhosoma; species Pyrrhosoma nymphula. The sequence continues at coordinate 91,029,816 of OY754332.1, read as the reverse complement.
TTTTTCTTCCACCAGTTCTACCTTATGGCGGCATGGGATTTTCAGGTATTTTTTCCCGTAGATATCTGCCCCTGGATCTACCATTCGGACATGGTGTTATTAATACCATGCACAGTTATGAAACAAAATAATTATTCGCTCAGGTGAACTTTTGACACACGCTATGAGGAGTTAACGTCAAACTTTTCCGCCGAATGGAAATTACGCATCAAATGCGCCAAATTCCTATTTGTTATTCATTTTTTTTTGGTTGCGCAAAATTTGAACAACGTTATCGCGAAGCACTGACGACGTTGAACGATTAAGGGTTTTAATTGTTGGACACAGAGGTTCAGGTGGGCAACCAAAGGCTCTGGGGTATGGAATACCCCCCAGGATAAGGGGGGTATTCAATACTATTTCATTTAAGGTGGTTTGAGCGGGATAGCCCCCTAGTCATAATGGAGACCATATTCAAATTTTATTTTTTTATTTCAGCGCATGTAAGAAGTATGAAATAAATATTGTATTAATGGTGCAACGATATAATTATATATGACCAAAATTCCTTCTAATTAAATAAATAAAGCTACATAAGCAGTATTGTTCTATTGGGTTACACCTCGTCGAGTTTTAAAAGGTCCTTTAGGATAGGACCTTTTGAACCTTGACACGGTGTAACCCAAAAGAAGAATACTGTATTTCATGGACTGCGAAAGTTTGAACCAATTGAAAAGCTACATAAGTCTCTAACTTGACTCATTTTTTCATGCCGTTCGGCTGAAAACCCTTCAAAACAGCAGGTTTTTTTTGCGATTCTGTAAAAATTACTTCGGTGAGTAATAGATTAATTTTTATAAATAGCTGAGAAAACATGCAAACTATACACCGTTAGTTTTTTGATGAAATCTAGGTGTTTTTTAAGTTCCTAATTCTTTCAATAGTCTCCCTCTGTAGTGCAAAACTGTAGTCTATCCCATATAAAACAGCTTATATGTTTAGGTAAATTGCTCGAAAAGTATTTCGGCAAGGGGTTGATATTTTGATATTATTGGAAAGATGAGAGTGTTTTCTAGAAAATAAGGCCAAATTCACCAAATTCTTGGTGAAGTAGTATTTCGCTCAACTACAAATAGAGCAAGTTTTTACTAATTACATCTTTACTTTTTAGATTACCACCAAGTTTTGACTAATTAAAAAAGTACAGTAGAGCGTTGATTATCCATCGTTCGGTTATATCTCCGTTGGATTATCTGTGAATCATCCTGTAAGAACCACTTCCGATACATTTTCTTTCCATCCCCTCCCCTCCCTCCCCTACTCTTCCTTTCCGACATCCTCAGCGGGCTCTTCAATCATGCAGATGAGTGTTGCATTACGCTGAGCCCCCTGAATCATTGCTTTGTATTTGGCGGACTTGGGCTTCCGTGAGCAATTTATAATTGCCAAGTTTTATTCAGCAATACAACTGGTTGAAAATGTCCAATTCTTCAAAATGTGAAAGCGTGTCATGTTAGACATTTCAGAGAAGATGGAGATTATTGGAAGGTCATCTAAGGGAGACCCAGTGGCTAATATAGCGGCGGAGTCTCTTGTTGGCATATCCACAGTGTGCGATGTAATGAGAAACCAAGCCAAGTTATTGGACTATGCTTCAAAATCGGTTAGTGTGAGAAGCAAAAAACAATGAAGGGTTCGACTATATCCGATGTTGACCGTGCATCATATGTTTGGGCATTGAGGTGGTTGGCGACTTTGCCTTGTTTTCTTTGAGATAGGGCTTAGTAAGCAGAGAGATTGGGGACTGGGTAACACCCAAAGGGCGACCATAAATCGCTGCAGACCAGACATGTGATGAGTTGGCTATAGCTTGGGGTGGAGGGATCGGACTTAGAGACATGCAGGTGGTCAGAAAAACCAGGCGACTCCAGCTCGTGTGTTTATTGCCCCTGCCCTTGTTTGCGCCAGCCCGAGTGACATAAATGCCTGTGCGTGCCCGTTCACGCAGTCACCCATCCTCCAGCTGGGTGCCCACCTTGCATGATGACAATACAAGAGAAGGAAAGGGGTATCCTTTCTGAAAAAGGTCCGCATAGTTGGCCTCAGGAAAACAGTGGTTTCTACAAGTTGGAAGACGGTCGCTCGCCCACCCACTGAAGGTTCGGCTCAAGAGTGGTTTCGCCCCGTTTTGCCCTTTCCACCTCTTGGAAGGGGGAGAGGGAAGATAGTCTCTCTCTATCTCTCACACACAGCCAGCCGAGGGTATTTTGGATTTGCTGCCTGCAGGTCTGCATGGACTCCCAGGAGCTGTAATCATGTGTGTTAGCTACCTTGACGTGAGTCTCAGAATTTAAAATATGTGATTTGACCGATCTCAGATTCTTCACAGGAAGTGTAACACATTGCGATCATGAATTTAAATTCTTACTCATGGGCAAATATCTAAAGTAGGTATATAAAAATGGAACACATTCCATATCTGAAAATAAGAATCACTACCGAAAGTTCCACAATTTGATGGAGTGTATTAATTACAATACAATAATTCAATACAAATTGAACATAAGCAACAAATACATATCAATTTTAGTTGGGGAAATATTTCATAGAAGTAAATGAAAATAACAATTGCCTGATAAATGAAATACTAATTATGGTAGATGAGTATTTCATAATGATATGTGGAAAGACTTTGAGAAAGCATGACCCTGAAAGCAAGACCACAAGTGCCATGAAATTGAACGTGAACAGATTATCCATCACTTTCAATAATCCATTTAGGCTTCCCCCTCCATTAGCATTGATAATCAGTTCTCTACTGTATTTCAATTCACAATCGTATATTATATATATTTTTTTCTTTGTGGTTTTAATAAAAGTTTTAGTCTCTGTAAAAGTTAACTTGAAGTTTTATAGTAACCTTAACCAAAACTTCAATTACCAATAAAAGTTTCTCAAACCAACTGATCTATTATTTGGATCTTCTAATAGCTGTATTTAGGCAGGCTAGGAAAATAAAGAGACTAAGTAATATGATCATTTCGTATTTTTTTAAATCTACTACCAAACAATTTTAACATTTCCTTTGGATGTGTTCATTAATAAAGCAAAAACAAATCGTAAGAAATAACAATAATTCAAGGTAAATTAAATCTTTCTTAATAATAATTAATGTTTACATTTGGGTTTTAACTCATATGCTTACAAAATAAGTAATTTTATTTTTACATCTAAATACAAGAAAACAAAAGAAACAAGCTGTCAACAGGAAAAAGATAACAGACAAAATAAAGGCCAGAAATATGAGCGAGTGCCCTGTGACGGTCAAGATAACTTCTAAGAATCATGTAGAACCCACAAGAGTTCATCAGAGTAATCGGCGACATTACAAGCCTCTCAAAACACAGTGCAGTGAAGCGAAGTCTTTACCTTCCGAATGTCACTTCCATACTTCAGCCAATGGATCATGGCGTCATCATGTTGGAACGTATGTACATACAAGCAAATCCCGATGCATAAATACATTCATGCATATTTTTGAAACCCCGGCAGCCAAAGTAGACCAGACATTCACAAAAAAAAGGCAGACGTTCACCTCGCTCGCACAACGGGAACCCGGCTCGGGATAACGTGACCTTCGTCGTGTGTTTCAGAAAGGCGCCACCCTAAACCACAGCATCGAACAAGCTCAGCCGGCAAAACAAGGACATTCCAAATGTTCAAGGGTTGGGGGATTTTAAGCCAGGGGGGACGGTAAAATGGCGGCACAGAGAGCGCTGTATGACGCGAGCACGGGAAAGATTACGTGAAGAGGAAGAATGAACGTCTGCCCTTTTTACAATAAACACAAACAACATTTATTTATCAAAAAAGCATAAAAATGAACACGAAGGAGGCACTCTACAGCTAATTAACACATGTTTACTAACTAATGAGTGATGAAAGGTGAATGAATGGCGAAACATAAATGGAACAAAATCAACAGTAAAAAAGATAATCACTCTTAACACTTCACTCTACAATGAACAAATAAATGACCAAGTATGAAAATACAAACTAAAAAATAAAGAAAATTACAAACTCCTCGTCCTTTTATTATTACTGGTAAGGATGGGAATGAGTGATACATAAGTTATGGTCCCGTAGGACTAGAAATGTCCACTCTTGGGATTAGTTTGACAGGGTCTCTTCTCTTTTAACCTGAAGGGACTTTAACTCTGTTTGAATATCTCATAAATCACTTATTCTGGCATACACAGGTTTAACAGTGGGAAAGCGTGAATAAGAGGTTTGAAATAACTTAACATTGGGGAAATACGGGTGTGGCAATACTTATGTGCGAGATGGTGTGGAGCAGGATGGCGAAATCCAGCGCAGAGAGACTGCACCATTGAGTTTTCGAGATGGTGGCGTGGAGAATGGAATTCACAACTCCTGTTGTGAAAATTCACCTTCCGACTGAATGGAACTCATCCAACCTTTGGTTCTGGGGATGCGGTGGCCCGCTATCTTTCGTGGTCTGTTGCCCTTATCCACCCGAAACCGCGCCTCCTTTTTGGGTGCCGGTATTGAGGTCCGCTGCATCTCGTTCCTCTTCTGGGGGAGAACGCAGGAAAAACCGCTAGAGAACGACTTTGTCTATTCCTCATGGCCGTCGTGGTGATCTCCGTCTCCAACTATCGCCTCTCTCTCTCTCTCTCCATCCACACTCTCGTCTGCCTTCACAAGCACACCCTGAGCTTCTGTGGTCAACACCTATTGCCAACTGCCCCCGTCCGTCTCCTGTAACTGCTTGTCCTCCCCCTCACATGACTTCATTTCAAAAAATCACCAATAGGTTATCCGCTTACACTGCCCAATGACCTGGGTTGACACAAAGATGGTGTGATTCCCACTGTTACAAATCCAATGCGCTCCACAAAGGAACATTTCACCAGACATTCACAAAAAAAAGGCTGACGTTCACCTCGCTCGCACCATGGGAACCCGGCTCGGGACGCAAATGACGGACGCGGGAGGCACGTCCAGTTCAAAAAAAGGTACAAGATGGCCAATCCATCACAATATATATATCACTCTTCAAAAACAAATTAATATCCTTGCGTCTGCTGTTCACATATGAATTAGTCACTTGCCCAACATAGACACCTAAAAACTCTCCAATATGGGCATAACAAAGACGTAGATCAATTCATTACAATATCGGGACAATTGGTCCCTTCAAAATACCTCACATTAAGTGTCATAAGTTGGTGGTCGTCGTCTATCTTCCGGCACCATGCCCCAACACTTGTTTCGTTCCTCTCCCGCGTCTGCCTTGTGGTGATTCACTCGGCTGCTCCCAGCTAACACGTCTGGCAGCTATTGGTTGAAGTCAATGCTCGCCCCTCCGGATCTCACAATGCACGTTGTACAATTTTATTAATTCACTTTGCCTTTTATTTCGCACACTGTGTAAAGTAAACTTCTTCTTTCGTGGTGTGGCCTAGTTGAGACTGCGTTCGGTGCAGTATCCTATTTATATGAATCCACTCTCAGGCATTACGACGTGCAGCACTCGGGATTTTTCAGACAGTCTCGACTGAGCGCTTGCGTATGCTTATATACCTATAAGCTGATGCATTGTCGTCCTTCTAGAAGTTTTGCTAATGACATACTTCCGTTTATCCAGAATGTTCTAATATTCCGCGTGGTTCTGGTTCTGGGACCTTCTATCTATTATTAAAATTTCTACGTGGTCGTTAAATTGCGGCCATGTGGAATTCAATACGGAGGAATGCACAACATTGTAATTCTTTTGAATGTAAATAAATAGGTGTGAAATATATATATATATATATATATATATATATATATATATATATATATATATTATTTGGATCAAGTGTTTGTTTACCAATTTGTTTGTGGGATAGAATGCATTGCATTCGCATTTACAGCCAGGGCAAAGAAAATAAATCCATATTTAGAAGCTAGCTCGAGTGTTATAGTTGTACTTAGAAGGGCTACCTACAAATCCCTGTAGCAGAAGTGATCCAGAGAAGGAAGATTAGAAGAAAAAGGTTAGTGATATAAAGAAAAATATTACTGCGTCAATGAAATGGAATTAACGAGTTTGTCTTCTCTGGACGCTAGTCAAAAAATATGACAATTTATTGAAATTTTTGAAGAAAATGAAAATATTGGATGCAATTCATGGTGTGTCACAGGCCTGGTCCTCTGTGAAACCTGTTACACTAGTTCGTACTAGGAGGAAACTTTTGTTTTACCTCGAAGGTGATTTTTGGGGTTTTTCAGATACTGAAGTGCAGGATTACCAAGTTTGTAAAAACCATGAAAGGATTCGAAAATATTGATGCGGAGAACTTATAAGAATGGCTAAATAGAGACAAAAGTGCCTCGGTCTTCCAGCACGTGACTGATAGCGATATTGTTTATACCGCGATCGGACATGGGGGAGAGGATGGGAGTGGGGAGGGTGGAAGTAGCGGTATTGAAGGCGAGGGGAGCAGCGAACGCATGAGTCACAGCCAGGCGCTGCTAAAAAGATACGTGGTCGGGTGAAGAAAACTCATAATGAGTCCATGAAACAATCTAAAATAACAGACTATGCCCGTAAATGATAGTTTGTCGTTTTTTTTACATATATTATGAAAATTAAAAGAAATAAAAGTGAAAGTTTGGATTATCTGTGTTTTCTGATTATCCATGAGTCCTCTCCCCATCATTAGTTTGGATAATCAAGAGTTCAATGTATGTACTTCCTTTCTGGAACCCAGAGGCATCAGGGATTTACCCATTGGGGACATCCTGGCCTTTATAGGGCACCAGAGGTCAAGATTTACTTCAGACTCTAAGGCACAGTAGACCTACAGATTTGAATACCTTGGAAGTCTATCCTCCCTCAACCACCAGGCCAGTCTGCTACCTCTTAAGGGTTTATTTATTGCTATGGAAAAGAGAACTGAATAGCAATTTTTGCTGCAAATTTTATACTCAGTTGCTGGTTACTCGGTTAGAGGTTTTCATATTCAATGCTACAAATTATTGGGCAGTAACTAGTGACCCTTCAAAACTGGGGACATCTGAACATCACAACAAATCTTAATGAAGGAATCGCTTTCTTTCTCAATTGATTGTACTTTACAATCAAAGAGTTAGAAGGCATTGGATTTAGACTGATTCAGCCATGTTTAACTCTTGTGTGGTTATTCATTAGTAATTCAGTACCCTTACCCTTTCTTTCAGGCATTCCCAACTGGAGAGAAGTCAGTGGCAAAAACGCAAGGTATTGTGCTACGGCATCTATATCTTCTACTTGGGTATAGCCAAACTGATCGAGGATTCCATGTTCCTCCTCAAAAACTAAGGTGTGTATGCTCATTTTATCGACCAGTAGGCATAATTTGAATTCAATTTCCTATTGCTTGAAGTAAAATGTTTTTGTGACCATAAAAATGTATTTAGCTTTAATTATTCAATGCAGTTAACACATTCAATGCGGGCCCGATTTTCATGAAAGTCGTCAAAATCGGCTCGAAAAAAGTGAAAGTGCTTCAGAAGGGAACGACCACGTCAATTGACGTGCTCCGCCAGTTGAAGTATCCAGGAGCATGTCTATTGACATGCTCCGCATTGAATGTGTTAAAGCAAATGTCACCTGTAAAAGAGATGTATGCAAATGCACAAAATTCACATTGAAAAATTCAAGTTGGATTCAGGAGTGGTCGAGGATGCCTTGGCAGCTTAATTATTTAAAGTATGTACTTACTGTGAATTTTGGGGATCTGGGTTCAATTACCTGAGGCATGTTTTTTTTTGCTGTGAATTTCACACATTTATGTGATCAAAGCAAGTGTTTTGACGCCTTAAAGATTAATGGAACACATCATTAGATTTAAAAAAGTCATTCCTTCTTTTTTTCAGGACATCTTCTGTTTTTAATGTTTTTCTCTCCAACCTGCCTCAACTACTGGATCATAATCATCTCCTTGGGTGGCTCCTTGTGCCTACAACACTGATGCTTTTGCAATATTGTCCTTGCCCTCCTCCTCAGCCTACATCCTCCTCATTTTCTGCCTCAGCAACTCCAGGAACCCAAACTCACCACCACTCACAGTTCACCCATCCTCTGATACCCACTGGTGCAGCTTCTGTGCCTTTTGCTGCCTTAGTTTCCCCAGCTGCACCAGCTGGACCATCGACATTTTCGATATCAGCCGCACCAATTAGTATGACACCACCTCAAATGCCAACAATGGGTCCTGGTTCCTCATTGGGGGGTGGAGGATCCTTGTCTTCTGGAGCAACTTCGACGCTACCGTCATCTGGATCAGTTCCTCCATCTTCTTCTGCTTTACCAGAATATCACCATCAGCAACAGCCAACATATAGCCTCTGGTGTTTGGAGCCCCACTCAAGAAGATGTTGGCTTATGTCTCTCCTAGTTCTTCTGTATAAGGTGGGTGGGAAAGTGGTGTAATTGTCAAGGAATATTAAGTTACGCATTCATGAAAAAAATCATGTACCATATTTGTCCAAATATAGCCCCCGTGAAACTTTCAAGTCTCACTTTTGGAGAAAATTTAACATCTACTATAAGCATCGTCCTTTTCAGGTGAAACACACTTTTTATGTCAAAAATAGAATATGTATCTGAATTAGGTACAGTTCTCGCAAAAGCTTACAGCCTGTAGATGTGCAGAACAGAGGGGGTGAAATGTGAGGGAGGGGTAAGAGAAAGGAACGGAGGGGAAAGTGAGCGCGTGGCAGGTAGAATGGCCAACATAGTGTCTCAGCATAGAAATGTAATTCCGAGCCGTATTGGACAATTCAACTCGTCGTGCAGCATGAAGAAGGTAGCCGACCCTTCCCTGCCATACCTCCGTTCCGCGGCCGATGCTGTGGATTGGTGGGTCTTCCATGATGACTCACAGCTGGGCATTTCAATTACTTTAAATGCATTAGGATTTATTCAAAATTAATAAAAAATAACCAAAATAGTTGCGACTCTGCTGAAATTCTGAATAAGTAGACACCAAACTGCGCAATTCCGTGTATTTTCAGTAACATTGTTAAAATTTTCAGCCGCGTGAAATACTGTAATCCAGATTTAAGACATACAACTTAAAATTACAAACAACAGTACATTCTATATTCTTCTTTTACTTATCTAATGCAATGAATGGAATCGGATTTTGAATACCACTAGCCAAAATTTTAGTCACTGAAATAAGAAAATAAAAAGTACTTGAAGAGATAATTTCATAAATTGGTGCTATGCACATGTTTATTTGATGAATAAATGGGACATTGAGAACACAAAAGAGTGGAAATATAAGGATATATAGTCTACAGATACAGAGAGAACATATACATTTTATGCAATAATAAATTAGATAATTTCCATATTAAAAAAAAGAAAATTGCAAGAAATAGGAATGTTATATTTGTTTTTGTATAATATTTTAGAATAAAGTTAGTACTTGTTGCAACTATAAGGCCACTTCTGAGTCATCGGCCTGAGATCCCCAGGCCGTGACCCCCTAGGGCTCACTCAGGTAAAAAGGGACGACGCCCATTCCATAACCAACTGGGGCGAATAGCTGGGGGCATTCAAATTCATTGAAGGCATATGACAAATTTCAAAGTTGGCAACGAAAATTGTGAGCATTAGCCCACCATTGCTACCCTTCCACCCACGGCAACCGGTTTTTAGAAAATAGACCCTTCCAGTCCCAAAATCGTCTACTGCGCAACGCCCAAAGCTTTTGCGAGGACTGTACTTATCAGTTTCACTTGATTTTTTAAAAATATATAAGCAAGAGAATGACATTTTTTATTTATTTATTAATTTTCCCAAGGATCAATTACAAACTTGTGCATCAATATAATTAATCAATTAAATTGCAAAAGATATGTTCAAAAAGTTACAAGATACGAAAATACAAAAAATACCAAACATGCATAAATTACCTATTTACTCTACTCATAGGTATTCATTTATAGATGAAAAGAGCTTTTCTGATAGGAAGTCCTTCTCTTTTCTTCTAAAAACTCTATAAAGGTGTGATTCCCATGTCACAACAATGTCGCACGGTACATGCGATTGTTTAGGTGTAGCGAAACTTGGTGGCACTCACTCCAGATATAAGACATAGTTGCAACTGTACATTAAGGTGAATCACGAAAAACAGTTTTTTGAAATTCAAAATTGCAAGTCGATAAAAATTTGTCACTGTGCTCAGATATGCACCAAAAAACTTTGAGTCGAATTGAAAAATGTTTAGGTCTCCCAGAACAGGCCTAAAGTTTCATTTTTTTTTGTCAAAAATTAAGATTTTCAATTTTTTTTAAAACTTAAATAAAAAGCAAATTTTTGTTTTCAAGTACAAAAATCTCTAGTTTAGAATGCTATTTAACAGTAGAAAAAAATGTATACATAGACAATATATATCTGGATAAATAAATACCCTACTGTACATGCTTGGGGATGTGTTTTGATGTGAGGGGGAAATGAATGTGGTTGCATTGTTTCCATGATGGTCACCTACTACTGAAACAAGATATTTAGGCCCGGGTCATGAGTGGAAAGCACCCAGAGAAGTAACAGTCTTGTATTGTCTCAAAAATGTATTTTGGCTGTCATCAGTTCTTCAGATCCATTCTTGACATTGTTAAGGCTGTTTCCTCTAGCTCCATGACTATGCTAAAACTTGGCTTCTTAGCACCTACTATTACCTGCGGAGGTAACATTTTCACCGTCATCGCCATGCTTTTAAAAAAATAAATCAATGTTGTATTCCATCGTAGGTTTCCGCAGCATTCAGATGAATGCTTCTCCATTTATGGGTTTCCACCACGTAGGTTGCTTTTTCTGACAACATTTTCCCCCGTTGGAATACATCAGATAAATCAATGTTGTCTTCCTCAGCGCTCGGAGGAGATTGGCCCAACTAACTAAAAATATCTTTTCTCTCTTTCGAACAATGCAGACATATAGAAACATATATTAATCCAATGCTTATGCTTTCAATATCTACTCATAAAGTCAATTTTCATTCTGTTTTGAAATTTCAGATCAATTTTTTCGTCTTCCATTACCTGTCCTCTTAAGATTCGATAAATTCTTTCCTCTTCAGTTGTTTTTCTTCTGTTATGCGGGAAGAGCGATCTAGCCTCACCCTGATTACAGAGAGGTCAGAATCTCGGTAACCGATGTTTCCTCTTCCATATTTTCGTCTATGGCTTCAGTAGGCTAGTATGATCTCTGCAGTTACTGCTGCAGTGTTCGTTTGAAACCTAAAACATGTTAATTGGTAACATGCATATATTTTATAGTTTGTAATGCCACCATAAGTCGGGGGGTAAAAAGCAGTAATATGCATAGACGACTTGTGGCTGCTGTATACTCGCTCTCTTTCGTAGCTCGCACTGTCAAGGAACGATAGTACATCTGCAAGAACCCATTTTGTAGGCTTGGCTTGCGATGAGGAGCCAGTTACCACTTTTCTCCCTCTTTTACTTCTGTTGTATGTGTCCCTAATGTTCTTCCACCTCTTTTTGCAAGCACCCGCTGAAATGCAAGCCAACTTTTTAGGCATTACAAAACACTGAAATAGTCACTGTACAAATGCTCATTCACTCCTTTCACTACCTATAGGTACTCATGGCTACCGGAGAATAATTCAGATCATTTGTGTTTGCCTTCCGCATTTCAGAGAGCTATATCAGCCGGATTATGAAAAAAAACTATGTATTTTTGCAGAGAAACTTCCACCGATTCTCATTGGCAGTTGAGAAGAATAGCCGAGTAGGGTGCGACTCGGAAGGACATTGAGAGGTCGGCGGGAGAGATTTAAGGGGTGGAGTTAGACAACCCCGCTGGTTGAGGGCAGGACAAGGAGAAAGGGGTCAATGGGGGAAATCTGGTCGTATTGGTAATGGAGGGTGCTTGTGGAGGTAGTAACAGAACAAGGGAGGGGCTAGGCAAGTGAGGTTTTGAAGTCAATTGATTAAGAAAAACTTGATGTGCTCTGAAGCCCACCCATTTAGTGAGAGTAGACTTCTGCTCATTGCGCAATTTATTATTGTGTGGCAGGTTTCAATTTCATTAAGCACATTCCTGCAGAATTTTTGCAGTTGCATGGAGGATACACAGATGTATTTAAACTAAATTTCCACCAATGCTGGTTTTCTATCTTACAAACGATGTCCCAAATAGTTCAGAAGACCATTTTGTTCCTCCAATCTCGATCTACCGACCCAACAATGTTGCGCCTTTCCAGTGAGAATGAAAACGATAACTTTTTAAATGGATCACATCCTTGGTCACTATCACCAGCACTCTTTACTAACCCGGAATACTACTTCAAACTCCATATGGCAAATTTTAAGTGCAATTTTTCTCTTTAAATCTGGCGTTTGTATGGTGCCTTCCAAAATGAACTTCGAACCATTGTCGTGAATTCTTTTAAAGTACAATGAGGAACTATCAGTCATGCCGACCATGCCTTTGTATTGTAAGGAAATATACATGGAAACAAGTTACTGGCTTACAAATAACCGAGGCACTTAAAGAGCTGAGTCACTGCAAAATCAAGCATCCGGTCATTGCAAAAGGGAAGGTTGTTGCTCAGTCGGATCAAATCGATGACCGTTTCAGTAACTTGAGGTTGTGAGTTACAAGGGGAGGAGGGGGATTGTGACAGGAATTCGGGATTATGGGTGGGAAGGTTCCAGGTCGGGTAAGTACTCTCTTATTGGTCTTGACCCCGACGTATAGAGCCTGAAATCGAAAAACGCTGACCAAAACTCATAACTTCATTATTATTGTAGTCAAAACCACGAAATTTTCACCTTTCATGATCTTAGCTCCTGGATCTAAATTTTATGAAATTGAGCTTGTAACTAATAAGGGACCTATTTTAAAACAAAATGGTGAGAACCGTAAAATCCATCTTTTCTAACATTAAAATTCTGGTATTCCCACTGTATCAACAGTGAGGAAGTGGATCGGAACATCACGATATTTGACAGGATTTAACGACTCTTTTTTCCATCAGCTGAAGCTCAAAGTCTCTGTAATGTCGGTTGTTAGCAAAGAATGCGTAATTTTATTTGACGAGATGCCCCTGATGGAAAATTTAGAATATTCAAATTCCCTGGACATGATTGAGGGTTTTGAAGATTTATGGCATCTGGGTAGGAAGAAACAAGTGGGAAAGTATGCATCCGTGTTCCTCATCAGAGTTATTCATCAAAACTGGAAGTTGCCTGTAGGGTACTTTATTTCTGAGCATGGGCTCATTAGCTCCAATATAAGGAAAATCTTATTGTCCTTGATTGAAAAGTTGTTAATGGTAGGCCTGCATCCCAGAGGATTCATTTGCGACCAAGCCAGCATCAATAGAAAAGCAATTAAAGAGAGTTCAGTCGAAAACCCTTATTTTCAGATTAATGAAAATAAAATGTATTGCATTTTTGATGTTCCCCATCTTATAAAGTCTTTGAGAAATAACTTCCTGAATAGTGATTTTGTTCTGGATGGAAAGACCGTTTCCTTTGAAAATATACGCCAGGTTTATCAGAGCGATACATCCAGCTCGACAACTAGAGCTCTGTGGAAACTGACTAGGGCTCGCATTTGGCACAACTCTTTCCAGAAAATGTCTGTGAAGCTGGCTACTCAAATATTCAGCTATTCCATTTCAGCTGCTATTTGCACAAGCCACTCCACTGGAGAGTTAAAGCGTCCATCAGCATTTCCAACAGCTGCTTTAATAGAGACAATAATTAATTTATTCATGCCTGAACACTAGCCGCTTACTCAAAATGCTCAAGTGATTTCTGTATGGATAAAAACAAAGCTCAAGTTATAGAGCTGCTTCGGGAAGGGCTGAGAATTATAAGCAAGAAGAAGGACGGAAGTGGACCCCCCTGTTTTGATGGTTTCCATCATTTCTTCAATTCTGGCATTATTTCACGATACGGGCAAAGAATGTATTTTCACTACCAGATTAAATCAGGACCCTTTAGAAAATATTTTTCGGTAATAAGGCAAAAGGAGGGATTCAATCGTAATCCGACTTTTAAGGGATTCAGGGCCAGCTATCGACAGGTTGCCACGCAGAATTTTATTAAAGCCTCCAAAATCATCGAGTTATGATTTAGATGAGGATAAAGTTCTCGAGTTTCACGTCGGAGAGGAAGAGAGCTCCAGTCTGACCTCTTTTCCGGAAAATGTTGAGGATTTTGAAAAAGTAACCACCACTGATTCGTCTGAAGAGCACGTTGAGGTCCCTCGTCCCTTGAGGACCAAAGTAGTGACCCTTCAACGTTGTTCGGAAGTGTACTTCTCCGGTTACTTAGCAAAGAGACTGGTGGAAAAGTTTTCCTGCCAAAAATGCAGAGATAGGTTTACAGGTACTAAGGACCTACGGAACAAGACTCAGCAGTTAATTCTTTATAAGACGTTTCCCCGTTTAAAAGACTCATCCACTGGGCTTATTTATCCCTCTGAAGAGTTCTTGACGCTTATTAGCTCTGCATTGAGTGTGTTTAAAGCATATTTCCCCAAAATATCCCACAAACAGAATTTAAAACAAATATTGATGAGAAAATTAGCAAAAACTTGTAGAGGCAGTCAAAATTGGGAGACGGTACCACACGGCTGTGACTCTCACATTGAATTTGTTTCAGATTTGCTGTTTCAATGCACCATTTAAAAAAAACTGTAAATGGATTCTTACAACAAGATCCACAGCCAGAGACAAAATGAGGATTTTAGCGCACAAATGAATGTAATAAAACAATTGTAAGTCAATCAAATGACAAAATGAACTATCATAATGAATAAAAATTAAATTAGAACATTTTGCAAATTTTTTATGTCATGTACCTAACCAAAACCTGAAAGGGAATTGCGGTCAAGGTAGATATGTAAGAAGGTAAGGAACGTATGAGTTATAAACTAGTAATTCAGCATTAATCTCAGCCAAATGATGAGAATCAATCTATTCGAACGATCGGGTGGTTCCTTCCAAGCTCAATGAGTAACATTTAAAAGAAATACCTGATAATGATTCCAAAGAAAATCAATAGGTATGTACCTACTAAAAATGGGAAATGAGACAGATTTTTAGACGCCACTAATGGTTTTAGCCTACCACCGACAGCTGCTGTTGAACGTTTTTTATATGAAAAGGAGAATAAATCTGAAGTCACTGGGCTGCGGCCCGGGTGGTCCCGGGTTCGATTCCCAATGAAGCCCCTCTGCCCACTCCCACCTAAAACCCTCGCGGTGAGATTTTCTGTCATAACTTCGTGGGAAATTGCAAGTGGCCAGGGAAAGGAACTGGCCCCCCTACCCTGAATGTGAGAATTTCTCACGCCAATGGCTTAGTACGGAGTGAGCTCTACCCTCACCTATCAAAACAAAGCTTTGGGTTGAAATACGGTGAGCGAATCGGAAGTCGGCAAAAAATGCTTTTATATATAACGCTGTATAAAGTAAAAGAAAAATACATTTTTTCATTGGTAAAACCGCACCATCGAGTACTCCGCTAGTATTTGGGATCCAGAAAATAAAGACTTCATTCGTAAATTTAACAAGATACATAGGTAAGCAAACGACCTTCGTCAGTAATCCCTACGAAAGATCAAAAAGTGTCAAGCGGCTTTAGAAGAACTTGGGTGGAAATCTCTGATGATTTGAAGATTACACGCCAGATTAAGATCATTAGATACATTCGAATCGACCGAGTTCCTGACTATCACGGCAGGTATAAAGTTATTTCAATACTACCTCTGCGGTTCAGACGCAAAAGCGACAAAATTAGAGAGATAGACTGTTGAACACAGTGATTAAAAACTTATTTTTCCCACAAACCATTCACAACCATAATAGAAACACTAGTTACATATAAACGTCATCCAATCATCCCATTCCCCATCCAGATCCCTAAACGTTTTCCCCTTTCGCTATAACTATTGGTTCCCTACACCCCCTGCCACACGCCCTTACGTCGGATTGCAGGGGGATATGCAAATATTGATTCATTCCGCCGTAATCACAAAAAAATATTTGCCTCCATACCCAAGTTAAACATGTTTCAAGTACTTCAGACTAGGGCTGGGAAACGTTTAAATAAATACTAATGAATAAATTAGACAATTATCTATTATAAATTATTATAAAATATTCTACAATTCTATTGTTTTGAATGACAAACATGCGCATGTACAATATCAGAAAGTTGTAACTTGAAAATTGTAGATGATTGTTCGTCAAACTCGTTTACAACGTCGAAGAATAAATTCCGAAAAGTTTGGAATCAAACCCTGTTTCCAACTGTGGGAATTTATATTATCTTCCCGTGATTTCTTTTGCGCCTTTACAATCAAAAGTAATGTCAGCAACGTTGGCAAATTGGTTGGGCAGCGAATTCATATCCTCAAAATACCGAAAACCTTCTGTAGTTCCGTTTCACCAGTGAGAACAATTTAACATCGATGGCATTTTCAGTCATTATTTTCTTAAAATACTAATGGCAAACCACTAAACAGCACCCAAGATAAAGAAGTCAGCAAGTAATCTGGAGCCATAAACTCTATAGCGATAGTAGATCAGCCTTCAACGGAACGCTTAATCCTGAAAATTCTCTTACACATATGACTCAACCGCAAACGTTGACGTTTTTTCGGAGCTTTGCCGAATCTGTCTGCTCTCGGAGCTTCTCGGCTTCTATCCTCCAGTCCGACGCATCAGCAGTTCTTCCCCCATTATCAATTCAAGCCCTATCGGTTTCATTGCAGGATGAACGCGGAGCGAGACATGCATAGGACGCAGCGAAAAGGGATTCGAATTGCGCGGCTGGGGAACTGACGACTGTAGTGACATCTATGCGACAGTTCCGAAACTATGTCAAATCGTATGACGCTCCTGAACATGGGCGTTAGCCCTCTCATACCTTACTCTATGTCGCGATGTTTTTGAAAGATACTCGTTCATACGAAATTTGATATTACCAAGTGCTGATTTTTCTGGTCCCATCAACTTCGTAATTTCGAGTTTCTACTGTATACGTAACGGCCGCGATCACATAAGAGAGGGAGGGGGGCTTTCACTTTGGGATGGGGGACTTTCACTTGGTGGTGGGGGCTATCGGGGGATGGGTCACAACCCCAGGCTTGGTCAAGCACACACTTTTGGCCAAGAACCACCGTGGCACTGAACCCATTCAATCTCTTCCTTCTCATACCACTCAAACCCCAAGGTGGCGCCAATCGTGAACTCACACATGACACAGCAAAAATATAAACGAGAAAAACAAAACACATTTCCATGCCGAGGACGTCCTGCCCCTAAGGGTCCACGACCGTTCCATCATACACTGAAAGTTAAGGTGTAACACTTGCAACTTTGAGGCAACTAACTCTGTGGGGTATTCCTCATTTCCTTCTGAAATAAATACCCATCAACCAACACATTTTCAGGCCAAATGTCATTGTTAATTAGAAGATTGCCAATTTTGGAATTCACATAGTGCTCAAAGAAGTTTCCTACCCATATTAACTTGTCGCCTTCACCTTGCAGTTACTTTTTTATATAATTTTATCCAAAAAATCTTCAATCTGAGAAACTAAAAAATATACTCTGTAGGTTGAATAATTTTTAAATTTCTTTTTTGTATTAGAAATGTTTGCTTACAAATTATTATTAAGGATCACCCTTTTTAATTTTCTTATTCCTCTTTTCATAAAGAAAATTAAATGTACTGGCCAAGTCTCTCTATAAATGTAGGTTTCATGCCAGGGATTTTTCATAAATATATTTGTCTTATATTTTAAATTGTTTACTTTTTAACTTGTATTTTTTTAAACTTCAGTACCAGTATGGCCAACAGCCATTTTCAGCAAATGTTCAGTCCTTGGTGAAAATAGTGCTGAACACTCTGGATGCCCAACGCCATCAGTGCAAAAGAGTGCCTACCAACCTTGTCATAGGAAGTCAGAATAGCCGGTCCAGAGGTATTTTTTGCATTTCATCATTTTTTCTTAGTTTCATGACATAGGTTTCGTAAGATGCCTCAGTAATTTACTTGTATGAAATATTGAAGTTTAATTTTCTGCTCTAAAGCTTAAAGCTTACTAGGTTTAACAGCAACTGTTGTGATAGAATGAAATTTGACATAAATGTCTAATCTAAAAATTCCTAAAAGTCTTAAGTTCTTCTATTTGATGTGAAACTTTAAGCCACAGTTTAATTACTTCCACTCAAATATTAATTGATGGATAATTTTTTTGTTGATATAGAAGAGATTGTGTTTGCACTTTGACTGTGATTCAATTATTTTTTGAACAATTCCTGCTGTCATTAACCCTCTTATGTTAGTGAAAGTGATATATATCTGCATTTGCATCTCGGGCAAAAAGTGCAGCAGGCCACTATATAACGGCTCACAAATAAAATATTTTTCAACGTTATAACACTGAATAACACTCAAATAATTACATTATTTTTTAAGATGATGAAAAATAATTGTATCATTATTAACTAATTCAATTTATATAAAATTTAAAAAACCTTATATGGATATCTATAAAATTAACTTTTAACATTTTTTTTCCAACGGTGATACATTTTATTAAATGACCCTTTACATTTCTCGCCGCTGGCAGAAGTCAGCTCTAAAAGGATTAATTCCCATTCATTTACTGGCATGTAATTTTATCATGATCCATGTGTAGTCAAATGAATATTAGAATAAATTGTATAATTTGAATTTATGGCAATACTGTTTTTTTTTTGCATGGACATTGATTAGCTTTAAATACTCTAGGCAGTTCCAACAGAAGTTTAAGAGACACAAGAAGTATTTAGTGAACATTTACAAAACATATTGGAATGATGGTCAAAACATTTCTAAGTGAGAAACATTTTAGCTCTGGCATATATAAAAGGATTTCTTGATCAAATTTTCTCCACTTTCCTGACTGTATTTGTTGGCATGTCATCCTCGCTTAATTACTACCATTCTTAAATTTAAACTTCCTGGCTACCCTGTTGTGGACAAAGTTTTGATGTTAATCTGATTCTCTCGTAAAATTTACTCTAATTTTAACTTTTCAATCAGAAGGTTCATATTGTCTTTTACTTGGATAAAATACTCAGATGAACAAAAGTTGTCATCAAGAACACCTTGTACGAGCCCAAAGTCCAGGGAGCCAATGAGTTAAAGAAAAGTGTGCCAAATTATATCATAAACCTTGTTTGTCTTGTGGAATGCCAGAACGAATGAAAATGTTTCAAGGATAGTTTAACTCACCCAACTCTCTCCTCCAATTTATTCCACTTTGGTAAAGCTCCTAGGCATTCATTTAATCTTACTTTTACAACATGGGAATGCATCTAATGTCCTTAAAGTTAAGTTATCATCAGGGATTAAATAACATTAAGAAATATACTACAAAACTTGGAGTAAATCTAATAGAAAAGTATTATGAGCTATTAAATTTTAGAAAGATACCTTTCGTGATGTATTCATTTAACCTAGCTGTATTTCAGAACAGGAAATAAGTAGATTGTATGAAAGAAGTGTAATTGGTCACTATTCGTCTCAAGCAGATGTTAGCCAGCCATCCCTGGGAGGTGAGCTCGAGCCATCGGGAGATACTCCCCCTCCATCTCCACATTTCCCTGATGCAACCTCTGAAGCCCTCGTCTCTCGCTCTACATCACTCACTTGTGGGAGCATGATGGATCCCAAGATGGCCGTGGCAGGAGTGGTGGTGGGGGCCATGGGTGTGGCCGTCCACCGCAAGCCCCTGGTGACGTCGGCAGCCGCGGCAGTGGCTGCAGCCGTGGCTGGGGGTCGTATGGGTGGGAGCATGGAGACCCACTGGGAGGCAGAAGAGGAGGAGGAGAGGAAGCGGCGGGAGACCACTACCCTCCGTGAGGTGGCGGCACCCCAAGAGGTGGTGATGGATGAGGGCAGGAGACGAAGGATGCTGAGGCGTGGGCTGTCAGGAGAGCGGTGGGCGGGCTCGAGCGTGGAGGAGGAGGAGGAGCCGGAGGAGGAGCGTCGGCGGGGGCGGCGGCAGCGTCGGAGAGTGGTGGATGCCCAGACAGGTCACCGCAGTGTCCTGCCCGTGCTCTCTGGGCCAGAGTCATCTCTCTCAATGGAGGAGGAGGAGGATGTTACAGAGTCTGAGTTAGCAGGCATTGGGCCAAATGGCAGCACCAAGTCTTCGGACAGTACCCTTCATGGGGGTGGTGTTGGAGGGTGTGGGGTTGTTGTCGGTGGGGGCCACTCATCGTCTTCATCGTCGTTTGTTGCGGAAGAGGCGGCTCCCCTGATGGCCACTCACATTGTGGGAGAGGTGGCCAATTCACCCCTGAATGTTGAGGAAGCTAAAGCAACTGCGGTCATAGTATCAGAAGAAGGAGGATTGGGAACTGTTTGTCAGTTTGGGTTGCAGTTAAGCCCGGGAGTTGCATTAGCTGAGGCAAGGCGTGTTACTGTGGGCCCCCCTGCTGTGATAGTCGCTAGGTGAGTTCTCTTCACTGATATATTTCTGGAAAATGCCATGAATCATATAGGGGATGGTAGGGAAGGGATTCATCATCTGTATTACAGCTTAAATATTGCTTTTATTGTCCATGTCAATGTTCCACTTTGTTTACCTTTTTTTCATGGCTGGCCTCTTTATCATTGACCTATTTTTAATCTGATTAAACACTCCTTTTGTATTTCAGTGAGTTGCTCCATAGCCACTTATATCTTCTCCATTCATAACATTGAAAACCCTTATTATTTTCATCCTTCTGCTCAGTTTACCCTACCATGTCCCGTCTATCACTTTTTCTATAACATCTTGTTACATCATTGTGTCCACCTCCCCCTTTTTGCCTAATTTAGCTCTCCCCTTTCAGCTCATTCCTTTTCCTGTACATTTCATTCATCTTTGTTCTCATTCCTTTCCACCCAACTCATTATCTTCTTGTAATTCAAGAAGAGAGCATTTGACAAGTTTAGTTAAATTTAAAATAAATCCAAATTGATGATAAAATCAGAGGAATTTTGACTCCTATGTATGCGTTTCGGCAATCCAGGTGACCATCTATGGAGAGTTTAAATCTCGTAAACACGTGCGTGTAGTCAGAGATTCAAACTCCGAGTGAATGGAATGTGAGTTGACTGTTGTTGGTGTGTTGATGTCATTGTGTATGGTATTGATTTGCTCATCTGGGAGTAGCCATGATTCATCTTATCAGACTTTGAACTTTGGACAGCATGCACATGACATTAACGATGCCCATTCGACCATCGACCCTGTCGATGGTTGAATGACCGAAATGCATGCGTCAAAATTCCTATTGGTTCTGTTCACAATTTGGATTAATCTTTAATCGATTTCTTTTTCCTCACCCTTATCCACATCTCTCTCATCATCATACACCCCACTCTCTACAAATTTTAAGTTACCGTGATTGTAATTGTTTACTTGTATCAAAAATACTAGTTATGGGTCCAATCCATCATAATTGAATCCGAATCTCTTTTTTTATTGAAATGGAAATGTTGAATCTCTAAGCTGAAATCTGTTTTCACCAAATTATGAATAGTTTATATCTTCAAGTATCTCTATTGAATATCTTTTTATTTATGATACCTCATATCTCGAATCCGAATACCTTTTTCTCTGAATTATGAATCCCAGTTCCTGTTCATTACCAATCCATTTCTAGGAGAGCACCGATCATTCATGTTAATGGAGGGGGAAGCCCAATCGGATAATCGAAAGTGATGGGTAATCCATCCACGTAGAATTTCAGGATAGTTGTGGCCTTGGTTTCAGTACCATGCCTTCTCAAAGTCTTTTGTGCATATTGAATTGAAATCCTTTCCTACCATTTCCTTTCCCGGGTGATCATTCTTTTCTGAAACATTTCACCAACGAAAATTAGTATCTGTTGATTGTAGAATTTTATTCTCAGACGTGCTATGGCTCCCATTGCCATATGGTATTTGCCTTGAAGTGAAAGTTATAATTCATGATTGCAACAAAATAAGATCATCGTGAGGAACCTGAGGCCATGCTGATCGGTAAAATTTGCCTCACGTTTCTTTTAACTGTTCAGACTCTGTTCAAGGTAGCTTACGCACACTTACAATACTACAGCTCGTTAGAGTCCAATTCCTCCATCCCAAGCTAACCTAGGTGCATGTCTACTCTGTACGGGGATTACAAGTCTCATCTCGGAATCCCATAAACCTTCATGCTTGCAGTGCTTACTCAGCCCTCTCTCAAAGTAAACAACTCAAGGTCACCGACCAACACAATCCCCAAGCGCAAGATGCCACTGATGCCGCCGATGCCACTAACCGCCTCTTCACTTGCAGTGGTGTGTTTACAAAGTGATTCCTTGTCCAAATATTTTTACAGCTTCTGTTACCTCCTGTAATATAGTGGGTAATTAAAAATAATATTCTTTATTCACGCAAGGAAGGTTTCTTATATGACATAGCCAGTATCTTGAATACGCTTTAAGATAGTACATTTGTACACCCCTAATCCGGAAATCCCTAATCCGGGAACACCCGTAATCTGGCAATATTTCCAAGGCGTACTTCGTGGAAACCAGAAACTATTTTGCCGGATGATTGCTTCGTATTTACTGAAACTGTGACCCACTCTTAACAAAAATTGTGCTATTCAAGAGTGAGTGTGGGAAGATTTTTTTAATACAATGTTGTCTATATTACTTATTGTGTGCAACAAAGGTCTTTATTCAGCAAATTGAAGACGTCACTACATATTGCATCGTTGCCGAGACGTGAGTGTGTGACATCATGGAGATGTACAGTACTGGTCTTACATGCGCACTAGGCCGGCCCTTATTTTTCAGAATTGAGAAAAGTTATGTTTTTCTAGTCTCAAAATGATCCAAATGAGGTTTATATTCACGTGCTAAAATTTGGTTACTTTCAAATAATGGGAACCCATGCCCCAAGGGTCCTAAGTACTGAGGACCTATGGCCTTTCTCAAGGCCAAAATATCTCTGATGGGGATGTCCCTGATTTCCTTGGGGTCCATGTGTGCAGCCCCAAGGTGTCTCATGCGAGTCCTGGAGATTACTGGTCAATCGCAGAGAATATGAGATGTGGTTTTATCCTCTTCTTCGCACCATCGACAACTAGGTGAGTCAATCAGTCCCAGGAGATTAAGGAGCCTATTGACACTATAGTTGTCTGTCAACAGTCCAACTATTGTTCTAAGTTAGAAGTTTTCTCATCATGCTAGGCTTAGGTCCCGCAATGTGGAGCCTAGCTTGTCTTAGTCCCTGTATGGAGTTCCAGATCTCCGAGTGTCTGCCAGATGTCCATTCTCTGATCTCTGCTCTCCCAATAGCAGGGGTGATTGGTAGAACTGTTTCGGGGCCAGTTGGATTGTGACTAGCGCCAGCTTTTGCAAGCTCGTCTGCCTTTTCATTTCCGGGTATGCCTTTGTGTCCAGGTACCCAGAAAAGCTTGATTCTATAATGCCTAGCTATCTCCGATAGTGCCTCTCGACACTATTGTAGTAGGCGTGATGTACACCAAGGTGAGTTAAGTACCTTAATCGCTGCTTGACTTTTGGTGCATATGTGGATTGGTCCTTTTTTGAGAGCTCGATCCTTAATAATATAGGCACAGGTCAGAATCGCAAAGATTTCAGCCTGGAACACTGTGGCGTACTTCCCTAAAGATAAGTGGTACGATCTTGAAGGGCTGCCTCCGTAGATGCCTGCCCCTGCTTTATTGTCTTTTCTGGAGCCATCTGTATACCACACAGAGGCTCCAATGTGGAGATGTTTCCTCCCTCTCTCCCACTGTTCCCTAGAGGGGATAACTGTTTTGAAAGGAGGATCCTACAATAGAACCTTGCCGACATGTGGTCGCTGTCCATCTGAAAGATTGGGCTGGACCTGCCCATCTCGGTCCTTATCTGTCTATGGCCAGAGAGATTTCCCTTGCCAATCCATTGGCCTGTGTAGTTTAGGCGATAAGCTGTGGCCCTGGCTTGACTCCACATGAAGGGGAGGGAGTTCAAGAAGAGTTTCCAGGGCCAGAGTTGGAGCAGTTCGCATGGCTCCTGTGATGCCTAAACAGGCCATTCTCTGAATGTGGTTGAGTTAATTTATAGAACTGGATTGCCGGGTGCTCTTTCACCATACTATTGAGCAGTATGTAAGACGGGGTCTGACTACTGCTGTATAGAGCCAGTGTAACACTTTGGGTTTGAGTCCCCAGGTATTTCCAAAGGCTTGAAGGCATGTCCAAAGGGTTGCACATGCTTTTTTTGTTCTCGAATCTAAGTGTTCTTTCCAGATTAGCTTAGAGTCCAAGATTGTTCCCAGATATTTCACTGATGATGAGAGCCTAAGGGTCTTTCCATGTAAAATGGGAAGGGTAAGCCCCTCCCTTTTCCTCTTTTTTGTGAAAAGTACCAGAACAGTCTTGTCCGGATTCACCGTTAGCCCTGTGCTCTGGCACCAGTCCTGAGTCATGTCCAGGGCCTTCTGCATGAGTCCGGAAACGGTGTCCAGATACTTCCCACTAATGAGTATAGCTAGATCGTCAGCATACCCTTGTGTGTAGAGGCCAAAATTGTTCAGCTGTATGATGAGGCTGTTGACCACCAAATTCCATAGAAGAGGGGATAGAACCCCTCCTTGGGGGCAGCCCCTAGACACTTTCACCCTCATTGAGTAACCCCTGAGGCTGGAAGTGATAGTGCACTGAGCTAGCATGCACCTAATCCATCTCACAATGTGAGAGTGGACTCCGTGACTCTCAGCTGCCCAGCAGATCTGATCGAAGGTGGTATTTTTGAATGCCCTATATCCAGAAATGCTCCCATACTGTATATCCCATGGTCAAGAGCACTCTCGATACAGGAAACCGGACCATGGAGAGCGGAGTCCACGGACTTGCCCTTCTGGTATGCGTGTTGGTTCAGATGCAAAGGATACATAAAAGGCCCATCTCTGATGTATCTGTCGATAATCTTCTCTAGAGTCTTTAATAAAAAGGACATTAGGCTAATTCCTCTGAAGGAATTAGCTTTAGTGTAGTCTGTCTTCCCATGTTTAGGAATGAACACTACTTTGGTCGGCCGCCATGCTTTTGGAACATATCCATGTGCCAGGCAGGATCGGAATATTCGTAGCAGAGGAAGCAGTAGTTGTTCTCTTCCCTCTTGAAGGAGGGCAGAAAACACCCCATCCACCCCTGCAGATTTCTATGGAGCAAAGCTGGACATGGCTCAGTCAGTTGCTTCATAAGTAATGATGCTGGAGGCCAGTCTCCAGTCCATCCTGACCAGATGAGTGGGAGGACTCCTTGAGTGCATCTCATGTTCTTCTTTCGAGCCAGGGAAGTGTCTCTAACAGAAGTTTTAATGCTTCCTGGTCCAAAGATGTGTAGTCCCCCGAGGGAAGCAAAAGAGTCCCCACTCCGGCTCCAGGGTCCTTGGAGATGATTTTATGGAGTCTTGCGGTCTCAGAAACTCCTTCTACATTCTCGCAAAACATCCTCCATGCCTCTCTTTTGGAACATTTAATTGTTGTTTTATACCTGCGCTAGGCCTCCTTGTAGGGGGCCCAGTGTTCAGGCTTTTTGGTGCGTTGTGCTCTATTAAAAAGTCTTCTGGTTAATTTCTGGAGCCTTTCAAGTTCGGCTCCCCACCGAGGAAGATTGTGTTTTCCCTTCCTGATTTAAGGGGGCAGCTTTTTTCATAGGCTGAGATGGCTTCCTGTAGAAACACCACGAATGCCTCAATCTCTTCTTCTCTGTGAAACTTGAATGAAGGGGTCTTCGAGATTGCCCATTCAAGTTCTTTTCTATAGGACTGCCAGTTAGTTGATCTGGGATTCCTATATGCTACTGTCTGGTTTTCACCCTCCCTGATAGTAAATTGGAAATACAGGTGCTCAGACAGAGATACCTCGTCAGACACCCTCCATCTATTAATCCTATGCACTAAGTTTTTGGAGCATAGTGTGATGTCTATCACTTCCTGCCTAGCTCTGTTCATGAAGGTCGGTCGTGATCCTTTGTTGAGTACAAACAGCTCAGTGGTCATTAGGAATTCCAAAAGGGATCTGCCCCTGGAGTTGACATCCGAGCTCCCCCACACAGTGTGATGGGAGTTGGCATCGCATCCAACCAGCAATTCCCAATTCCTAAAGTGACATTCTCTGACCAGTCCCTCCAATTCCAAAGATGGTGGAGGCTCTGGCGAGTCGTATGGGAGGTATGCGGAGCAAACCACTACCTCCATCCATCTCTCCTGATCTCTAAGAGATAACAAAACGGCAGTGAGGTTTCTAGAGCAAAATTGGGGTAGGAGCCTGGCATGCACCCCTTTCACATATATGCAAGACCTAGGTGTTTCAGCCGAGGCACAGAAAAAGAGTTTGCCTCCTGTCATACCTAGTCCTCTAATTTTTCCCTTGTGGACCCAGGGTTCCTGAATCAGGGCCACTTTTGACTTACCTTCAGAGAGTTTCTTCTGTAGAACTCCCGAGGCAGCTCTGCAATACTGCAGATTAATCTGCAAGAAGGGCAGCTCCGTCATCGTCAGTCCTCCCCTCCTGCAGCTGATTTTCTTCTGGTTGGGATGCAGCTTCGGGCTTACTTGACCCATCAGCTGGGTCCATTTTCAGCCCTGAGACATAGTTTTCTTAGGGTAATCTACGGGGATGATGGCCATTTTTTTGCCACCCTTAGCCGTCTCCGCATAAGAGTGGCTAGCCTTGGAGGTTTTGGCCTTCTTTTGTTCTAAGGCCTTGGGGGTGTCCCCAGGTGTCTTGGACCTCTTACTAGGTCTATTAGGAACAACCCCCCCTTCGCCTCCATCACGGCTCTGTGAGTGACCTCTTTGAGCCACAGGCAGGGGTCCTCTATTACCTCCAGCAGCTAGGGTTTGCTTCCTCTCCCTTCTCTTCCTCTTCTTGGCTGACCGCTACTGCTGGAGAGAGTGGAGAGACTTAGCATCTTAGATGCCATGCTCCCCACAGTGTTGTTGGAGGCATCTGAATTGTTGTCCTCCCCTTTTTTGGGGAATCCATGGCCTGACGCCTCCTTTAGCATGGAAGTCAAACTTCCCGATGATGAAGACTCCTCTCCGGATTCAGGAAGGGGGAAACTGGCTTTCCCTGCAGTAGGGCCTGCCAGTGTAGGGTGTACGGAGGGCCCCAATCCAGGGCCCTCCAAGGGTGTAGGTATGGAGGCCCCATGGAGGGGGCCTGCTGGGTAAGGGGTTTTCTCCGAAGAGGAGTGTGGACCGAAAGGGTCAAGAAATGAGGGGCCCCTTGCGGGGCCCTTCTTTGAAGAGTTTATATTAGGTTCCATATGGTTCCCACAAGCAGCTAGGGAAATAAAGGTCCACCCATCCAGAGCCCTGCATACATGGGTAAGGCTAAAATAAAACCAGATTTCGCCTGGTCTCCGGAGTTTCACCTGTTAGCGACTTCTAACCCTCTGCCCCGCGGATGCGGTCATCCTTGGCACAGGGACACACCGTGATGATGGGAGCATTTTTTTCGACTGCCAGGTCTAGATCGGTCATGTTCAGGGTGACCCAGGAGCACCTCTAGGAGGATGTGGCTTTTCACCACGCATGACGATCTTGGTGGAAGAGAGGCTATGTATTCAATTCATCCCACCCTGGGATACACTCCCTCGCCCCCATCCAGTTGTGTAACCCCGAAGCATGATCAGGTTCATTTTATCAGTGCGTGTAAGGTGGGTGCGGAACCCGGATGCGGCACCCTTGTACATGGTCTAGAGGGATACCTGCATCCGTAACTCTTGTGTGAACAAGTGGTATGGGAAATATTTGAGTTTTTTTGTTAACGTCAATAATGAATACCCTGCTAGTAATTATTAATGTTGTATTCTTGTGTTAGCCACGAAGAGTGATCCGAAATGGCACAAAAAAAGCACTCAACCAATGCCATCCGGCACTAAACCATTTCGGGTGATTTTGTGCCTCTTCCGGTCTGAAACTAAACCATTTCGAGTAATTTCGTACCTTGCCCGGTCCGGCACTTTACCATAATGGGTAATTTTGTGCCGGACCGGTCTGGCACGAAACGTATTGCTCCGTACCAGGTAACATCCCTGCCCTGAACGAGTGTTGGCAGTTCTGGTGGCAAAGATGATAGCATCGTCACCAAGAATCTGATGTCCTTAAAATTCGTTGTCATGACTGAGCCAGTCAGAGTTATGTTACATTCTGAGTCTCCTCAACCTATCTCAACTATCCTCAACTTCTCTGAAATATCTAAGATGATACCTTTCCTCTTTCCCAAAGAATGAGGCATTTTGAGTCAACAATTTTCCTTGCAAATCAGCAAATGAAGTGTGCCCTCGGAAGCAATATATAAGCTCACTGGCCTGGATTGGTCAAACAGTGATTCAGGGGACTCACCATCATGCCACATGCATAATGGAATAGCCTGCTATAGAAAAACCTTTTTTGAAGGCAAAATATGGCAATTTTGTAGACCAGAACACAGCCGCTGGCTGCGTGTGTGAATAAAATGGGTAGTAGGTGGTGAGGGAGGGAGGGGAGGGGACGGAAAGGAAGAGTAGGGGAGGGGGTTGTTGAGGGACTGATTGTCGAATAATCCTACAATCGGACAGTCGGTGCTCTACTTTACATTTTCTGGTAAGTTTATTAACCTCTAAGGAGTTAAAGATTTTGTTTTAAACTCAAGTCTCATTGAGTAGCTTTAAAATAGAAATTAATCTGAGGAGCTATTTCAATTTCACAAAAATATCGAAGTGTATAAATGAAATATTATTAAAAATGGAAAGACACAGATCCAAAATATTACTCCAAAAAATGTCGATATAACAGTCATCATGTAATGTTATCAATGTAATCACCTTTCTGTGATTAGAAGACAACAACCTGAATGGCATGTTTACTTTTGTGTACATAAACATCCAGTGCCAACCATAAGTACCAGCTAATTTTACTCATTTTTTTATTTGATCCATGTTCAGAACTTCTCCATTAAATTCTTAGTAAGGTCTAGGCTTAATTTTGATGAAAATTCATTATGCAGACCTATTCTTAGAATGCATGACCTTATATTTGTGGCATAAAGCAATAGCACAATGGGGAAACAAAAATGAAGTGAAAATTATGCCATTTTTATGGTGTAAAACAAGTGAGTTGTATCAATGTATATTTTTTATGTTTACACAGTATAAAGTTCTTTAAAAATTATGAAACACATTGTGAACTGCAGCATGCATGCTGGCTTTGAAAATTGCACATTGCTAGGTTATGAGGACAGTCTGTAGAATATTTATTAGTCCAAATATTTCACTTGGTAAAAAAATTTAGGACAAGTCACAAAAAAAACAAAGCATATATAGGAAAAGAAATAGTTGTAGGCTTTATCTTGTGGAATTTATCCATCAAGGAAGAATTTAATAACTTTGTTAGCTCCACTAATTAGTGGAGTTAACAAAGTTATTAAATTCTTCCGTAAACGATATATAGCATGAACTTAGAAAATACAACATTTACATTTAGATACAAATTTACTTCTTTACTCTTCTTAATAGTCCTTAACACTGTAGAAACATTTTTCTAGTAGATAGTTTTTCAGTTGGTTTGTAAATGAACCTCTAGAAGGGAAATTTTTTAAACTGGCTGGCAAATTATCAAATATTTTGATGGCAGCATGAAATAGACTTTCAATTGTACATGCTAGTGGAGTGGTTAAACATATGAATATCCACACTGTGGTTCTATGCCCATTTATTTGTGCATTGATGGTTAAATGGTTTTAGTTATCTACCACGTATAAGTAAAATATATAATAGACAAGGAAGTGTTAAAATTTTCACTGGTTAATTATAATGTGGTTTACAGGATTTCCTCGCTGTAACATTTGCTAAATACCTAATAGCCCTTTTTTGCATGAGGAAAACTTAATGGAAGCCAGGTGATGACCCCCAGAAGATAATGCCATAAGTTAAGTGCGACTGAAAAATACCATAGTTGACCATTTTGAGCACTTCCAAGTTTACAATGCCTGCCAGATTTCTCAAAATATATCCACATTTTGACAACTTGGAACAAAAGATATTGATATGGATTTCCCAACTGTTGGATCCCCATCAATTATTATCAGACCTAAGAACTTGGTGGTGCTTACTCTTCGCATGGATTGTCCATTTGTGCATAGGTCTAAAAGAGGTACTTCTCTCTTTTTACTGAATTTTATGAAGTTAGTTTTATGTATATTTAGTGACAGTTTGTTCTCCTTGAACCAGTTTTCCTTGAGCTTACACGTTCGCGACGTAGCCCTAATTTTTAGACAATTCCCAGGGACGTAAAATTTCATGAAAAATGAAAATTAATTATTCAGTTTTTTTATAATCGAAGTTTCCCTTTGCAAAAGCATTATTATTTTTATACTTTTGGGAGTGGAAAGCATTTGTAAATGATTGAATGATAATTTTTTATACAATGCCCCTAGTAGGTATGCAAACAAATAGATAAATTTTGACAATAACTTTTGTGAGGATAATTTTTCTTTTACATGCTTTTCAAGACCAGTGATACATGTGGTAAATAAATATTTTTGGATGCTCTCGAATCATCTTTTCATGAGTTACAAAAAAAAACTGGACGAATGTCCTGGACATTCTTTTCTCCTTTCAACCATACCCAGTACAAATTCAATTGCCAAACTTTGGAATCTGATTAGCAAAAGACGTATCTTTCTTGAGTTTCAATTGGAAAGTATCCTTCCACTAGTCCTCTTCTGTGTATGAAGGCTCGCAGGATTATTGATTGTTGTCACCTTCTGCTTTACAAGCCAAGTGTTTGTTGAGCATGCTGGCAATGCGTGGCATCTGCAATTCCGTGACAGCAATACTGCGTATGTTATATTGCAGTATAGGTTTCTGCAGGGCTTGAATGAAGACTTGTTCATTGTTCGGGTTTCCACCGCGTTCATGTTGACTTGTGACAACAATTTCACCTAGTTTCGTCCGAGCGTCTTCAGGTCGAAGTGTTGTGGGCCTATGTTACTTCACCCCAACTCGCCCATTATACTTTTCTGTAAGTATATTATTTTTGGGAGTTTGGCATTATTTTTCCAGCAGCTATCGTTGATTCACGGCCACGGAAAATTTCCAAAAAGTCTTTTTCACATTTTCAAATCCTAGGCCGTAAGTACACCAGAATAATCTGCAGCGGGCTCTTGCCGGTCTTCCCCACCATGCACTAAATACAAGTACATGGTATTTACACTAGAGCTACTCCCCGGTTATCAAGGTCCTTTGTTATAAATCCTGTAATACTCTCAGTGGAGAGTGCCGGGATGGTTGCAGCATAATATTTTGGGGAAACAATAGCTAAAAAATGCCCGCTGGTCGTGTCTCCTGACCAAGTTGAAGACGACCGAGATCTCTGTGTGGGCAACCACCTAGGAACAATGGAGACCTTCAGACATCACCCCTTCCATGCTGAGGATTCCGGCCACGAAAGTGTTGGGACGGGAAGCCAGGTAGCAATGGATGCTCTTAATGTGAGGGTCTGGATATCCCAAGTCGCATATTGTGGGAGTGGGGACCTGGCCGCCAGGGGAAACTCCCAGTGAGAGGAGTAAGGACTTGGATATGCAGTTCAGCAGCGCGTGCAGTCGGCTGTGGCTGTGACACTCTTGCAGAGGGTGGGTAGGGAGGGAATCCCCATCCATTTGAGAGCAATGCTCCGGGGGGAAAACCCGTGAAGAAGATGAAGTGGAAAAACTCAAACTAGAGGGGACGTTGAACTTCCAATAATATTCATAGAAAAGTGATGAGTTCCCTGATCAAAGCTGGGAACTTTGGGGCTGCTTCATGATCATTTGATGAGACTTCTCCAGTAATCTTCACATTATGAAGTTTAAATAGTTTTTTTTTCCATTTATCAAACAAACCTCGGATGGCTTGAAAATCCTTCCTGTTCTTCAACTCCACCTTGTACTTTTAAATTGTTATAAATTTGAAGTGCTGTACTTCTTATAATAGGTCCATCCAAAAGAACATTTTTAGTGTATGATCTTCTATCCTTATGTTCCATAGTTTTTCAATTTTTTCCACTTGTGCATTTTGCCCATTGATTTATATTCTGTTATTCTTATAGACTTATTTATAGTCCTTACCATTGACTCATTGACATGGTACCATCATGTTAACGATACGGCTGAACTTCCATCTCGTAGTTTATTTAATATTGCAAGTTTATCCAGCAAAAGTAATGCTTACCTACTTGCTACCTAGGATCATCAACAATCTGGATCTTTTGGACTCTTATCTAGAAATGGAAAAGTAGGAAAGCACATACCTCGTAAAACATGAGAAAAATACTAGCTACATACGATGCTCTGTGTGTCACTGCCATGGAATAGGTGATTCCCTTCGGCATATTCCTCGGCTGTGGAAGATTGTGCCTGTTTCATGTGTCCCAAATAATACCACATCAAAACAAGCATATCTCCCTCCCTGACCTTCCAGCATGTATCATGTCAATCACTCCCCTCCTTGAATAGGAAGAAGGCAATAGAGAACAGGATCCCTTCCTGTAGTTGGAATGAGGGTAAGAAGAGCAGGATTCCTTCTTGAAATAGGAGGGAGGGTTATAAGAACAAGGTATATAATAAAATTACAATGAGCTTTGAAAATGAGAAATATTTTATGTACACCATGGGTTTCGGCCATTAACATTTATTTACCAAAGTAATTTCTGACTTATGATAAATTTGTGCGAGGAACAAGGAATTTATTCTGAGGAAAATATGAAGTGCAGTTAAGGTGAGGAAGAAGGAAAGATTCAAGTAAATTAGAGTTTCTATGCATCCATACAATACAGATGGTGCTGCAGCCTTGGAAAACTGTTCTGAAAAATGGCAAGATCATTTTTATGCATTGTGAGATACCATGTGATACCATTGTGAGGACCATGCCGCAGCTTATGTGAAGTATTGATAGCATCCTTTATTAAACTCTCGAGTTCTTCAGGGCTGGTCTGTTTCCAATGTGTGGCAAAAACTTTTTCTCTGGTGGGTGCAGTCACCCACAAACCACTAAGCATCATAAGTATGCATCAAAGAGTTCTATAAACCTTGCACTTCCTTTTTCATTGCCAGGATTATGGACAAAAATTGTGCAGCTTACATGAGCAAATACAGTGATACACTTACGGATGTCATACATGCGTTGGCTATTTTTTTTAGTTGTGATTAAAGTCCTCTGGTTAACAAGCTCTTTACTCACAATTTAGCTTGTTTTTTTAAACAAAATGAATTTCTTCTTTTTGTAGTCTTCAAATATGTATGGAAGAAGGGTAAATATCCCAGAGACAAAACATCCCTATAGTTATGTGAATCAATCAGGCCATAATCAGTATTAAACATGGCATCTGTGAATAAAATCCCTTTGCTATTTTACGTTAGAACACAGATGAAGCTTATTTTTCTAACCTATATTGGGCCTGCTGCAATAGTTTTAAAGTGTTACACTTTTTTGTATCCAATCCACAGCTCTATGACTACTTCCGTCCATCATGGTGGCATGCCTTCATCCACAATATCTGAAGCAGCTTCCCTGGGGAAACAAATAAAGCCCCATCTGTCTACGTCGTCCACGTCTCCTTCATCCCCATCTTCATCCCCGACCCCATCTGGAACCTCAGCTTTCGGCCAGCAGAGAACAGCAGCATTTCAACAGTCTAGAACATTACCTGCGTCAGGGTCTGCTACTAGTGGAGAACTTGAGGGAGTATGGTGTGCCACTGAACTTGTACCAGTGAGAAGAAAGTTGTCTGACTCAGCATCTCTTGGTACCTCACCAGTTTCTACTGGTCCTGCAGCTGGGTAGGTTTATCATTGTCGTCAACTGTTTGAGCTTAAGAAGGGTCTCTTTTAATAAGTCTTCCTGCATAAGTAAAATGTACTCTAGCAATGTAGCAGTGTATATTACCCTAGGCAACATTTTACTTATTTATCATCTTTCTGTTGGATGTCCTCATCTTTCTAATGGTAAAATAATCTAAATCTCGGGAGTCATTGCTTTTGGGGATCTTCCAAGAGTTTCTCTTTGCCAAGCATATGAAAAGATATCCGTGACTAAACTAGTTCTTTTCATTGTTAGGTCTCAAATAACTGTCAATGACTCAGGTAGATTATTTGTTAATCAATATTGGTGTCTCTTTAGTCCGATTTGCTCACTTATTTTATTCCATTTAGTCACTTTCTATGATTTTCACTGACAGTCACTTCCTGCAATCTGATCACTCTCTCCAAGATTTGGTTGGTGAATAGCTCACTACAAATTTGTATCACTTCCCATTGCAACCTGCTCAACTGACCAACTTCCCCAGCAGCTTGACGACCCTGCATTGGCTGAATCAGATTTTAACAGCACATGACTGCCTGACATGAAGCTAGACTCACTCCCGTTGCTTTCATGTGAGGAATATGGGTAGGGATTCTTTCAGAAATGGTAAAGTGATGTTAACAATGAAACAGTGGAGGCGTTGGAATTAGATTTTCATGAATCAGCCATGTTTCATTGTCACTTGTATACGGGTGTCACCATGAAGGCAATACCGTGGCTAGTCCTGCAACCTCAAAATTCAGCAGAGAGAGTAGGCCTGCTAAGTAGAGGTGTTTATAAATGTTTTTTATTTCTTTGGAAATACGTTGGTTTTAAAACCAAATTCTGATGTTTTGTATTTCATTATGTTTTCTAAATATGGCGATCAGAATTTCCAGTCCCATGAAAGCAAAAGATTTGCATTTAACACTTGCTAGGATGAGCATAGAAAGCATTTGAGATATTACTAAATATAAGTTTTATTGTTTTAAATATTGAAATGTGCTGTTTACACCTTAAGAAAAATGCTAGTAAACCTGCAGATCAACAAAACATATGATATTCAAATGAAATAAAAACTCACACCGAGTCCTCGATTAGTGCTCTTAATTTGTTCCGGGAAATTCAAGTGCTATTTGAAACAATGCTATTTGAATCATAAAACTCCATAAGAACTAATCATCATTAGAAAAGTAGCACATTAAAAATATAATTTGTAGTTCTTACAGAATAATAAAATTGATTGATGTACAAGAGAAATAAAAAAGGAAAGGAAACCAGAAATCATACAAAAATAACCTTGTATGGAAATCCTACATATATAAATTGAAATCGTACTTCAATTTGATAGAAACGTCGGTTCACAAATAATATTTTAAACTGAACTAGCACTTAGTTTTAAATAGAGGAAATACTCTTTAAATCATATGAATATAATCACAATATGTTGCTAAGTAATTAAAACTTACAAGATAATGAGCAAAACTCTGAAGCCAAGGTGTTAATCATCCTCATCCGTTCTCTGAGAACTCTCTTTAGTTTGAGAAAGGTTGACCCCTGAAGATTTGTAGAAAAATTTATCCAAAGTGAGATGATTTTTTGTTTTATTTCTTTCTTGAAGTTGTTCACAGCACAGTTTATCCCTCTTGCAACCTTTGAACTTATTTCCTCATCAGGGTCTTTTTCTACCATCAGAGCACAAGCACTATCGATGTGTTTTAATATTTCAGTGTTATCAGGTGACGTTAAACCCTGTGAACTTTTTTTATTGTGATCATCACTAATTTCCTCATATTGTTGGATTTCCATCAGTTCTTCATCCGTGAGTTCTTCCCTTTGTGTTTCAATCAACTCATGAATGTGACTTTGCTCGGTTTCTTCTAAACCTACTTTTTGTGCAAGGTTGACTGTTTCATCAATTGCTCCATGAGATAAGCCAAAACCTTGGAAATTGAGCACACAATCACTCCAAAGGTTTTTCCACTCTATGTCCATAGTTTTTTGGCCAATTTCTTCCCATGTTTCAGCAATATTTTCATGGCAGATATTATAGCTTCTCCAAAATTCTTTCAAGTCCATGCCATTCTCACGCTATATAGCTGTTACAGCTTGAGCAAAATTTCTCTTAGATAATATGCCTTAAACCGTAAAATAACCTAAGAAACCTAACGCCTTGGTCCATGGCCTGCAGAATAGCCAGTGACGAATCATGACGAACCATCCAGTGACGAGCTGGATGCTAGTACCCGTTGCATCCTTTCGTATCAAGATGCAAACCAATACCAAACCGTGTATGAACACGATAATTATTCGTCAAATTTCAGTTACGAACAGTGTACATAGGGATACAACTGCTAGGCATGCAGGAATACCAAATAGCCGTTGTCATCCACATTATTCCACTAGCTTTTAAATATTAATATTTTTCCAATGAATTTCAGATGCACAAATATCTAATTACTCGTTAAATTACTGTAGACGCACACAATCCTACAATCTGCTGGACACCGCTTCCATAGTCAGGCAAAATATTCCTAAGTACCCCACAAACATCAGAGGAAGGCAATAATGACAAAGGTAGGATAGAAAAGAAAGCAATAATAAGATACCTATATATACCTTCATTTTTATTTAAAGCAAAAATACATAACAGTCTTTGATACACATGTCAGAATGTGTCCTAGCTAAAATCAACATTTCTTGTTTTGTTCGTATCTCCTTCGGTTATTATGTACAGCATGATTAATTAATGCTTTAGTTTTTCAAAAGTCTTTTCCATGTTTGTTCCAGGAAGTTTGTAGCCATCTTCTCTGTTTAGGTTGTTAGGTCTTTTTTCTATTTCAATGGCTTCCCAGATGATCCGTGGATAGTAGCTAATTTCTTTGCATAAAACTTTTGCCCTTTTGATGTCAATACTGTGACCTTCTAAAAGTGTGTGATCAGCCACGGCAGAGTGATACCAATCTTTCTTCCAAATAGCCTGTTCATGTTCCTTCAGTCTGCATTCTATGGCTCTCTTTGTCTGGCGAACATGATTTTCCGCAACTACAGAAAATTTCGTATATGCCTTCGAACGTGGTGGGATATAATGGATCTTTAGCTCCTCTTTGATGATCATAAACTTTGGAGGTGGTGTTAAATCTTGTAATGATGTTATGCTTCTTCATGATTTTACGTATGCGATCTGTTGTTCCCGCGATGTAAGGTAGCATAACATATCCCAAAGGCTTAGATGTCTCCTTCTCCTTAGGCTTCTGATTTCTAACACTTTCAATTTATTTATAGCTATAACCACTATCCTTCAGTGTCTCCCTTAAATGTTGTATTTCTTCAGAGATGGAATCAGCATCCGAAACTCTGCGAGCTTGATCAAATAGGGTCTTGATAACTGATTCATTTTGCTGTGGGTGGTGGTGGGAACGTGCATTGGGGTATCGATCAGTATGGGTCTTTTTCCGATACACACGATGCCCAAGTTTCCATCTTTTATTCTCTCAACCAGAACATCTAGGAATGGTAGGCAACTGTCTTTTTCGACAATTTTCAATTTTGAACTGCGGAAATCGAAAAAAGTTCATTAGACTATGTTATTGTTCATTTATTGGTTTTACTACATATATATTTGTTTTGCTCTCAAATTGTAGACTTTGAAATGAATTTCTCATTTTTTACTGTGCATTTACAAATTTTAAACAAAACTCTACCATCAATATTAATGAATTGAATGCATAAACTAATTCCAATGCAAAAATATATTGGCTGATATCTCGAAATCAAGTTATCAGTTAATATTGACGGTAGAATTTTGCTTAAAAATTATTAATACTCACCAAAAGACAAGGAGTTCAATTCTGATTTGATATTTTTTGAGAAAGCAACAAATATTTATTTAGCAAAATCACTGTATAAACAATGATATGACCGTGGACCCTTGCAGCAAAGAGGGTGCTAGTACAACAAATGAGGAGTCTGGAACTGTATTTTGTTCAAAAAGGCACAGAACGAAATGACACCTGATTCGAAAAGGAAATATTATCAGCACACAATTGTGTATCTGGTTTTGGACCTTACCCCTCAAAGCCGGGAAACTGGAATCAGTGTAGTTTGGTGCATGGGATTATCTCAATGGTGGGTGGCGCTTTGAGAGTCTGGGCCTGGGAAACCCCACTGGGTGGACAATAGTCGCAAGTGGGGAGGGTGAGAAAGAAGGGGAATTCTTGGCGTTCATTTTCTTGAAGACAGAAAATCCCGAACGATCCACCATATCCATGCTCTCAAACCCTTTGGATTCTTTTCTTTTCTACCGGAAAAATACCATGCAAATTGCCATGGTCGGGTCAACTCCATCTGAACTGGCGAGAGTGGGCAGATGCTGGTACAAAAAAGGAATATAAAAGGATCATTCGAAGGCGTTAGTATACAAGGACACAAGCCACTTAAAGAAGGTGCAAGGAAAGGGATAGAGAGGCAATAATTGAGGCAAACCGAAAGACATCGGGAACTGAGAGAAACCAGGATGGTCATCTCAGAAAGAAACAAAAGTAGGGGAAAGGGTGAGACACGAGGAATTTTGCTGATTTGGCGAGATAGTATGCGTGAGGAGGTAGAGAAAGGACAATGGGTGACAAAGGGACGGGGCAGTAAAAGGGGGGTTGGAAATGCACCCGTCGAAGTAGGATTACAAGGGAACATGAGAGAAGATCTCAGGTTGACCCTGCTAATTGAGTTCAGAATCTTTGACAAAAGAGGAACAAAAGAGAGAAAGCGTAAAATTTCACCATAAAAACTTGCTGTATGTGTACTATTTTCGTATTTTCTTTAAAATAGAGTGAAACCTCGCTTTTACATTCCCGGAATTTACGTTTTCCCGTGATTTACAACATTTCCTTCCGGTCCCAAAAATGTTTGAATCATTCCAATGTATTTTCATCCCACTATTTACACTTTCAAATCCCACCATTTACGACATTTGAATGCGAGAAAGATGGTGGCTGGCGCAATTCAACTGGCGACCCTGTGAATGTGATGAATGTTAAATACGGATAAAATACATGCTTAAACATGATGAATGAATGCAGATTTATTTGTTTATCTAAAAATACAATCATTCGTTTGATGGTAGCACATTACATCGATAGCATAGCTGAAAAGTATTTATGCCAATGCTTGCGATCGGAAATGTTATCGAATGGAACGTAGAAAGGTACCTACTAAGGAGCTGTACTAGCTCTTTACACAGTTCATTTAAAGTGTAGGGGATGCCATAAATATATTTAAATAGATGTTATTTGGCCAACTACCGCCGTCATTGTGGCGGAAAGGTTAACATTTATGTTAATCTTGTTCTCGCATACTTCACAGCGATGATTTTCTTATTTTTCGTAACTCACGCACAAATGCTATTCATCTTGCATTTTTAGTTACTTCACCTTATGTTTTATTTAGCGTATTTAGTTACTTCAATTTTTCCTTTATTTGATGTGCAATTACTGATGGCAGTTGTGAGGTAATGTATTTTAAAATGGCAAACAAGCGTGCGAGTTAATCGTTATCATTGGAAGAAAAAATCAACATTTTGCAAAGAATTGACTCTATTACGGGCACTCGTGTGTCCCTGGCCAAAGAACTTGATATACCAAGTTCAACGTGGAACACAATTGTAAAAACCCATAAATGTAAAGAGGAAAGTGCTAAGGACTGCGGCCCTATTGGTAAAATGCATTCATACATTAAATACTCCAAGTATGATGAACTTGAAGAAATACTGAAGACATGGTTTCAGTCTTCCAGAGAATCAGGCAATGGCGAATATATGGGGGGGGGGCACCGTATATAAGTTATAACCTATATTCGCCACTGGCAGCAGGTACCTACCTATATACCGGTTAGTGGAGTTTTTTTCAAAGAAAAGGCACACTACATGCAGGAGCAAGACTAGGCATTGATGACTTCAAAGTATCAAATGGCTGTATAGACTGTTTCAAAAGTTGATATAAATATTGTCTATACAACCATTTGTGGTGAATATGAAAGTTTACACTACGTTGATCCTGAAACAGTTTCACACTGGAAGTGCAAAACTTTGCATAATCATGTTGATGGCTATGCTCTTAAAGACATTTTTAATGTGGACGAGACAGGTATTTTTTTAAATAATGCCACACAACACCCTATAGACTTCAAAGGGGACCCTTGTCATGGGGCCAAGCACAGCAAAGGTCGCCTCACTGTTTTCTGCAGTGAGAGACTGAAGCCCTTTGTTTTTGAAAAGTCCAAAAATCCATGTTATTTTAAAAACATTAAGACCTTGCCTACAACCTATGCATCCTACACAAAGACACAGATGACATAGACTATTTTTTAAGAACAAATGCATGCCCTTGATGTAAAGATTATATGTAGGTAGACAAATCAAATTGATTGAGTTAAAATATGAGAGTACTTTTATTTTTTGTCAACTTTTGTTTATTCATTTATTTATGTCTCTATTTGGTGACCCATCAAATGTTAAACATCACCTGTTAAATAAAATAAAATAATTTAACATTAGGCTATGATTTTGCTTCTATTTCCTACAAATTAAGATTTCCCTCGATTTACATTTTCCCGCAATTCACACTTTTTTCCTTCATCCCCATCAAAAGTGTAATAGAGAGGTTTTACTGTAATTGTAAATGCTTCATTCATCATGTTCACAAAACCTCTAAACAAAGTAAATATCCCTCCTGGATGAGTAAAAATATTTTGACAAAAATAGAACAAAAGAGAAAGCGTGAAACAAGCAATGTCACCTTAAATAAAATCGAAGTTAAGCCTATCAAAATTGCCAAAATACATATATACAGTTTAGCAAAATACTTTTTCTAGAATAAGAATTTCTTTAAAATACTAATCAGTTGAAAAGAATTACATAAATAATTTTGGCCGGCATAAAATGCTTTGCTTGACAGAGAAAAAAAAACATTTTGATTGAAGACATTGAAGAATTACCACTCAAAGGATTTATTTACACTACGTACTTCGTTGTATACACAACATTTTCAAGTCTCATATATGTTTTCAAGTGTGTATACAATGAAATGGGTCATGTGAATAAATCCTTGAAGTGGAAAATCTACAATGTCTTCGTTCAGTATTTGAAAGGTCCATCACATCCTGCCTGAAACAATATATCTTAAAAAACAGATCCCCTATGCATAAATTCCAACATCTCCTCCGACATATTAACAATAAATTATCCACCAAAGCGTAAAATTATCAAAAATTAATCATGATAACAATAAGAAAGATTAATGAGCACCAAACAATCTATTGCACTTCACCAGTAAAATGTCATTAATGTATTTGGCACTTTAATTGTATCGTCGTAAAGTCGACAGCGTCTGTCGTCAGTGCAAAAGAAGGCGCTCAACACTGACTTGTGTCATTGTGAACACAACCACTGTGGAATTGAACGGTGATAGTTGTGGGTGGGACTGCTTCCGCTCTTCCCAGAAGCTCAGAACACTGAACGATTTCCTAAGTTTAACTTTCGGAGAAATCATACAAAGTATGAGTGACATCCATTAACCACTGCCCTCTTTGATACCCAATGCATATTTTGGCTTCCTGGCTGCTAAGCAGGGATTCCAATTCATCCTCGCCTCTGCTGCTCTCTTGAGATGGCGCTTTTCTATGCGACATTTCATTGTTATCGCCTCCCTCTGGCTCAGGTCTCCAATCTGGCCCTCACACCCTGTAGATGGTTTTCTGCCCGCTGCCTTTCTCCAGTCGTCAGGGTTATGTGGAATCATGTGTCAAGTGAAATAGCTGCAACAATGGCAGGGCACTGAAATATTTCTTCCCTCTTTTACATCACTGCATGTAGTTTTTCCCCAGGCCTTTTTCAGCAATTCACTGTCCATTTAAACATTAAGGAATCCAAAATTCTGTTTTTCTGATGGACCTCTGGACAAGGAGTGAGAACCAGCAAGAAATTATAAAATGAACGTGAATTTTGTTTTTGCTAGAAACACTAAACAGACGAACTTAGAGAAAATTAATAAGTGAACTTCAAGTTTCCATTGACATTGGTGCATTTCAAATTAGGCTATTGCTCCACTCACCAGATTCTGACGTGCAGGGGTGCAAATCATTTAAAGATACAGTCCTTAGGTTTTCCTTCCCTTTTTCTAATTTGGCTCTCTCCAGCCCTAAGGGTTTATTTTGCATGAAACCTAAAAATAGGTAGCTGTAGAGTAGGTGAATGCCTTCCTTGTAGCATAAATAATTAAAGATTAAACATAGTTTCATATCATATCAAACTTCTTGAGAGAAATTCATGCACAAAACAATATTACATTCCCTTATTTTAGAAGTTAATATTCTGGTTGATAAGACACTAGTAATTGAGAATGATCATGGATAAAAATCTATAGTTTCAAAATTACCTTTTTTAAAATGAAATTATTTCTATTCCTCTTTAACTTATCGCTGATAGTAAATTAAATGTGCTTAAAATTGTATTATTTATGTTAACCGCTTCCCTGATGGTTTTTTTTTACAAAAACGGTAAAAAAAAGTCATTTTTTTATTTCAGATTTAGAATCATTAAAGGGAGGCAAATCTGAAAATGTTTTCCTTTATTTTTATTCCAAATAGCCAATGATGTATTCAATAATTTCTGAATTTTGCCCCTTAACTTAAGAGAATTAGGCCACTTGCATATCAGTATAACTTTCCTTCCCGTAAACCTTAGTTAGACATCTAATGAGGAATAAATTTAGTTTATATTACAAATGTATATACTTTGCCGACAATGTTAATGTTAACTATTAATTTTAGTCCATAGTACATCAAGAAACAACGTACAAACATTCATGGGAGTTAGGCAACCCGCATGACGACGACTTTCGCTCCTAAAATGTTATAACAAAATTCATTTTATGACAAAAACAAGAAACTTTAATTCTTTTACTTGATTCTCTTTGATGAGTGCTGGAATCCCTTTCCTCAGTATCCCATACGAGTCAGTGGAGTGTGAAGCGAGCAAGATGGCTAGATCTGGAGACTCATAAAAGTTATCCGTCATCAGGCAATATTATACAGGGTTTGTATAAAAAGTAACCGGACTGAGCTCAGAAAACATATTTATTGGCAAAATTTCTACACTTTTCCTCTAGAAATCTTCGAAGTAGTCCCCATCGGAGTCGATAAACCTTTGGTACCGGATTTTCCAGTGCTCGAATGCCCCCTGGAAGTCGACAACCTGTAAGGCGTCTAGAGCCCTCGTTGTAGCGAGTTGAACGGCTTCCAGAGTCCCGAACCGCGTCCCCTTCAGTACTTTCTTGATCTTGGGGAATAGGAAGAAGTCCGGTGGTACCGTATCCGGGCTGTAGGGATGCTGTGGCAACGTCGCCCTCGAGTGTTTGGCCAATTCCTCGGTGACAAGCAGGCAGGTGTGCGACGGCGCATTGTCGTGGTGGAGGATCCAGGAATCGGCAAT
The DNA here is from genome assembly GCA_963573305.1 of Pyrrhosoma nymphula. Lineage (NCBI taxonomy): Eukaryota > Metazoa > Arthropoda > Insecta > Odonata > Coenagrionidae > Pyrrhosoma > Pyrrhosoma nymphula. Next base: position 90,986,414 of record OY754332.1, on the reverse strand, counting down.
CTCCGGACGGACTTCCTCATGCCCAGATCGTTCTTAACAATATCGTGAACGGTCATCTTATCAATTCCGACCTCTTCTGCTATTGCTCGGATGCTCAGACGACGGTCAGTGTTCAACACATCACGCACTTTTTGAACATTTGGGTCCGTGTGACTGGTTGATGGACGTCCGGCGCCTTGTTCGTCGTGGACATCATCGCGGCCCTCTCGGAAATTCTTGTGCCACTGGAAGACTTGAGTTCTGGATAAAGCATCCTCACCGTAAACCTCATTGATCATTTGAAGAGTTTCCGTAGGCGTTTTCTTGAGTTTGACACAAAATTTGATGTTAACATGTTGCTCGATGGTACGCTCCATTTTCACTCCGACGAGGTCACTGAACACGCACTGAGCTCTCGCACGATGCTAACCCTCCAAGCGTCTGCAGGCAACTGACTCAGACCCGCTACCCTTCCCTCGATCCCCCACCACCACTATAGCACCAACAACTGGTTTGCGCATGCTTTACCAGGGCGTCACAAGCTCAGTCCGGTTACTTTTTATACAAACCCTGTAGGCCAAATAATGGCTTCATTTGAGTCATCATCACTTTTGAGGACATGTGTAAATGGGCAAAGTCTTTATCCAACACAGTCCCCTTTCCCGTGTAAATGGTCATTGACCAAACGTATCCAGTTCTCGATTCACAAAGAACAAATATTTGCCAAATGAAGTTCTTTTCATAGGAATGAACTGCCGCCACCCAAATCTTCCCTTGAACAAGAGTAGGCTCTTGTCGATGGTAACGTCCGTCTCTGGTGTATGGAGTGCCTTGAATTTTTCCTCCAGCCTCTGGCAAATTGGCTATATTTTATTTAGTTTGTCATTGGGGTGTGTTTGGGGATCAAAATCGTTATTATAGGCAAAATGTAAATATTGCCTTATTTTTGCAAATCATTGGTAAGACATTGTGTGTCCAAAAAAGGGAGAGGAGAGTATAGGTCTCGTTGACCAATAAAACTCAGTATCTGGCTTCCGCACTCTGCTCTGTAGCATTACAAGGGCAATAACACGAATTTCTGAGCTTGTCACAGCTTGCCACTGATTTACCCTAGCACTGCTCGGCACCGCTTTTTCACGCAAAGTGTTACTGGCTCAGTAATTAGTTTCCCAAGTTATAAAGTCAACAATTTGATTGTTGAAAAAAATATTTTAGGGAACCTCAATCGGGAACCAGGTCGAAGTTCATCGAAGAATTACCTTCAAAAAGAAACCTAGGTGGTGTCGGAGGAGGATTTGTTGAAAGCATTTCCTCCCACTCCGCTTCCCACGAATGTTCCGCTGTGCCTTCTGAATCGGAGCTTGTTTCTCCGGAGAGAGCTCTCCGGAATCCATTTCTGATTGTCAAATGTTACCAAGCGAAAACAAAGAATTTGCCGTAGAATTCTTAGAACAAAAATGTTCGAACTAAAGATGGAATGTTTACATTGGTGGAATTTCAGCTAAAAAGTGCATGCGCTCAGAAAATCAAGGATGCGTATGCTCTGAAACTCAACGAACAACTGTCACCATCGTCCTTCCGACAAAGTACTCGTGGAAACAATCACGATATGCAAAGGATTTCACCCCTAGTGTGAAAAGCCCATCCCATCCTCATTATAAAATTTTTCTTTTACATTCCTACCATTTCTTGGAAAATAAACACACCTGTGCGTACCGCAACAGCATGGATTTTCCAACTAACTGTAAATTGATATCGGGAAAAGCCTATTAGTAAAGGGTTGGATGGTGGGAAAGTAGCCCAGGGAGCAAAGGGTGGCAGATTAACATGACATGAAACCAGGCGCCAGGTTGCTTAGCAGGCCATCGGTTCTCGAGCAAGTGTTTTTTGACCTCAGGAAAGCGTCAAACATGACAATAGAAGGCATTACACGTTTGGGATTTATCTATACCTCTCCTTTTTTCTCGTACTCATGTGGGCTAGGGTAGCACACTTGTGTTGGTTTCTATTGAGAACGTACGACCTTTAGACGTCTTCATCGTAGACGTTTTCGTAAATATGTTTCTCCACTTCCGCCAGTATTTGAAGTAGAAAAATTAAAGAGACTGATGAAATAACATTCGCAACATATCCAAACATTTACGATTATGCCATTTTATCTAAAGAGAACGGTTCTATAGGCATTTCTAACATATAAAAATTACCGGAAGAAAAATGTGCGGACGAATAATATAGAATTAGATAATATATATAGTAACAAATACATATTGTTACAAATATATATTGTAACAAATGTATATAGTAACAAATATATGTAGTATTTAACAAATAAGGCAAGGAAAGATTCATGTTCTGTTGCTAGAGAAATATTTTATTCTAATTACTGTGGAACTCATCGTAGCAGTGAAAATTAGCGTAATATTGAAATTGAAATTTTTATAATGACTGCTAAACTGTTGAAGAAAAATGTAATTGGATGCTCATTAAGAGTGAATGAGGAAATATAAATGAAAATAACTAATTTAAAAATTATTTACTTATATAGAAAGTTTATCGTCATGCAAAAATGAAAGTTTTACATCATAAATTTGCAAAAATTATCGATAAATGACAAAAATTGAAGTTGTAAATTTCGTTAAAAGTTCACAAAGAAACTCCATGCATGAAGTTAATAAATGGATGGTTACCAATGACAATAAAGGTGAATGCAATTCCATAAGAGGATAAATTTTCAGTGAGAAAAAAAATTATGACCCTCGAGTTGCTACAATTATTACAAAAATATGACCATTGTTTTAACATCAGAAATCAACATTTGAAGAGAGCGCCGCGTGACTAGAGTGAGCTACGGGTCCTAACCTGTTCCTCTGACGGCAGAAAAACGAACTACTAGCAGCTGGCGAGAATATTCGGGCATGAGAAGAAAGGGACGAAATTTTTGGACTTGCCCGAATATACTCGGGCACGTCAGAATTTGCACGTTTTTGGTGCCCGAGTATACTTGGGTGCGTCAGGAAGAGGTTAAAGTAAAATTAGAAGTTTTATGAAGAATTTTAGAAATTGCGATGTCAAGTTTTGGAAAAAAGTTCACGAGTTCAAATACAGCATTTACAAGAGTTAACTGCGCTCCCATTAGCACTGTGCACTAGTATTCCAGCATGGTAAAGGGGATGCACTAGCACAAAAAGACATTTTGAACTCCATCAATGGCATTCCAAAACAAGAAAAAAGCCCTCACACTAAGTGAAGATCTCCGGAAGGAGTGAATTCTGGGAGTATTTCCTCTTGTTTTATGCCGTGTTGCCCTTCAATATTGTATTATAAATTGAAAAAAGTAATTGCTTGTTCTCCCCATTATGATCTATAATTATTAAAATACGCTAGTTTGATATACTTCTGAAAACTTGCTTATTGGTACCCATTGTTGCTGAAAAATAACAGGTCATATACCTACTTGTTTTAAACTTCCGAGCTCTAAATTTCCTACTTTTACAAAATAGTTACTGTGCATTTAAAATTTGAGCACTTTCACGCTAACCATTTCGAAATAATCCAAATATGTATTTAGGGTGTACCAACATATATGTATTACCGTTATAAAGTAAGTTTCAATTTCTAGAAAATAAATAAGCTGTCGTGACATCCACACTACAGTCAACGGAGAGAGGAAATATTTTCTAGAGATATAATTAATATGCTACCGTAGCATGTTACAATTGTGACTGATGCCCACTTTTTACTACAAATTCATGAAATTAGTTAATAGAGTTTACATATTGCGGGAAAGAAAATATATAAGTAAAACTCATTTTTATGAATAGAAACTGGCCATAACTTTGGCATATATAGACATATGCGTATTCCTCTGTACCATAATTTTAGTTTTCTCAAGATATACCCAAATTAAATACTTGGAGAAACCGAGGAGGTTGTTATTCATTCAAAACAATGGAATGAAATGGCATTTTTCTCTTCTGCTATGTGAAAACTAAGCCATGTTAAGATCAAAGCTCTTGTAACTGATATTTACCTTAAGTATGGTACTGCAGCCGTCGATTTGGCATCTGGACACTTGAGCTTTTTCGTCAAAGAAGAAAAATGTCGAATGTACTCCAGCGTAGGTTGCACCATGTTTCTGCTCACCGCTTACACTGTAAGAATGATCACAACTGGTCCCGGTGCCATTGTTGTTGGGTTTAGCACAAGACTGAGGAACCTGACGATGATATATCACTTCCAGATGCTTGACGAATGGTGGATGGACTACGTAGGAAATGTGATGGGTTCACGTGAAGGAACATTCGCAAGCCCCAAAGAATTCGCAAAGACCCTGAAGGAGGTCAGTTGTCGGTGATGCACAAGAGCAAGCGAGCGGCGCCAAGGTCGCCAGAGTGGAAGGAGGACTCCTATATAAGCGGGAGTCCAGATATTCGGATTTAGTTGGTCTGTGAAGAAAGGTGGAATTCCCTGTTTTAACCCCGGTGCACTATAAGCAGTGTATACTGTAACCGGTCCCATTTGGACATTACATAAGGAAGCGAATTGAGTGGGGTTCGCCAATGGCTAAGGGGAGCCTAATTATTTTTTCTCTGTATTCTTGAGTGGATGTCTACGTCGCCAGTGTGTGGAGGCAACCTTGCTTGAGTGAGCGAGTGAATGAGTAATGTGGTGTTTCCTCCCCCTTCCCCCCCATTTCACACTCTCAGTCAGTCTCACCATCCCAGCAAAGGCAACAACAAAGACAACAACATCTTTAATCGGATCGTTAAGTACTGTATCTTGGCCACCAACCCCCCCATTTTTTCCCCGTGTGACAAGATGCATCAGTGAAAGGAGAGAGTCATATCATTTTGCCCCCATAATTTCATTCCCATTCCCTTTTCCCCAAGACGTTGTGTGAGTGCAGTGCGTGTGTGCTTGTGAAATTTGTGTGCATTTGCTTAGTTTTAAGGTAAAATTTCAAAGGGAAGTAATTTTTTTGATTGTCTGGGGAAAGTTTCTGGGGAAAGGGAAGTCCTCTTTTTTTCTCTCATTATTTTCCTTCCGTAACTCCCCAGTGCCATATCGTAAAATTATATATTTCCATGTTTGTTTTTTCATGTTCTTGATTAAACCGTTATGCAACTCTAAATGCTGTGTAAAGGCTCTTCTTACCCGACGCAACCCGACTCTCAAATCGCCCCCTCACCACCCCTCCACTCCTCCCTTCTATTCCCCTTATTTCCCAGGTGCGTGGGATTTTTCCTTCCCTATTCCATTCCCTTCCCCGACCCGTGCACTTCAAACCCTCCCAATTCAAATTCCCCCTGATTGTGGTAAATGTTGAAGGCGGAGGCTACAATATATTCAAAAGAATTGCCGTATTGCTGTTGGGTGCCTTTATTGACACTCCATCAACCCTTCAAACCCTTTTCGGTAAGGTCCATGACCTTTGGGTTAACAATTTGGTTCATTCGTCGGGAAAACGGAGAAGTGCCGTGGTTTATTACCCATGAAGACGGATGATCATATGGGAATGCCAAGAAATGGGAGAAAGCAATTCCATTAGTCGATCCTTGTTAACTACCGGCACTGTTGATGAACATTAACAGGCTAGTGTAAGGTTTTGAAAATAAAATTGCAAAAGTATTTCAGGACCTAAGTGGTATTTTGAAGTCTCAAAAAGGTATGGAAGAAAATAACATAAATTGACATTATAACTGAAAACAGGAACAACACTATCTTGAGCTGTGTTTCGCACCGGTCAGAATCATTATTTTTGAATTTGTACATCTACAATCCGAAACTCTTTAACCTAAACTAGTAATTTTGTGCCTCCCGCACTTTACCGAAACAGATCATTCTGTGCCTCCGGTCCGAAACTAAACATTAAGTTTAGTGCCGGATCACGTCCCTGGTTTGTAGCAAAAGGTTGGTATGTGAAATTTTACCATTAATAATATTACTTGAATTTATTTGTTATCCCCTCGCACAGATAAAATGTAAGACAAGAGTAACCACTCTCTTCCTCATCAAAACAAAAGAACTGACAGCTTTATCACCAGGCTAGTGTGAAAAAGTGTTGCATTGTTACGACATTTCTATGCCTTTTCCTACAGAAGATCTCTGTAAGATGTTAAAAATAAAAGCTGTTTTCTGGAGTGGAACAATCCATAAAATGGTGCTTAATTCGCTTGTGCTCCATTCCTTGAGGTTTATTTTTTAACAGAACTTGATCATAGTTCAGTCTGTGTGAACTGCAAAAGAGTGCAGATTTGAATGAATAATTAGTTTCATGTTTCTAAACCATGAAACCATTTCCTGGGAGATGAATATTGAGATCTTAGCCAATAAACTAAGCTCAATTTGCTACCTCTTACGCCACCTCAGGAACTCTGTAGACATAAATATTCTACTTACTTTGTATTATGGTGTTTTCTATTCACGTATGTCATATAATATTATTTTTTGGGGCTCATCCCCTCATGCCTCCAAGGTGTTCACCTTGCAAAAACGTGCAATTAGAATCATTGCAAAAAACCTTTTGATGCTCCTTCCAAGCCTATCTTTAAAGCACTGAACATTCTCCCTCTCCCCTGTGTCTATTTATTATCAATTTTAATTTTTCTACATCATAATCTTGACATGTTCATACCTAATTGTGATGTTCACAATTATGAAACTAGAAATTATAACCTACATAATCATTCAATTAGGACTAACAAATCAAAGTTAGGCCCAGATGAATTGGGCCTCAGAATTTACAATAAACTTCCTAGTCATTTGAAAGCTAATCATTCTATGGTGTAATTTAAAAGGAAGTGAAAATTTTGCCTTCAGGAAAGGAATTATTATTCTGTGAAGGAATATCTATCTGTTCGTTCCAACTAATCATTAATATTCTCATTACTTTGTGAACATACAATTATTTACTAATCTATTGTATCTTTTCATGACGTGTCTTATATCTTCTGTTGTAAGATCTTTACACAAAATAAATTATTATTATTATTATGTGTTAATCATTCGAGGGAATCAACTTGTGTTATTGTTCAGATATGCCCCTGAAAGCACGATTTTTTACTTTTGCTCTACTTTTTTATATATTAGTGCAGAATGTAACAGATAAATGAAGAAAAATGTTATCCACGTTAAAAAATTTACATGTCAGACATAAAAGGGATTACATGTACCATTGTGCTTATGCATTAAAAATGAACCAGTGTTAGTGAATCTGCTTGCTGGAGACATCAGTTGAACTGCATTGGTAAAACATCCCTGAGGATTCAGGTTATAGCTGAAGGATTGGTGTGTGAGTGGCTATGATTGGAAAGTATCCAAACAGGCCAATAACTTCTTACCCTCACTGAATGTATTGAACAATTCTTGGGACAAATGAAGTGAGTAGGGGATAATTTCTGTTGTGTTGTGTGGTCATAGGGAGCTGCTGTGTCTGGAGCATTACAGTCCAAGCTTTCAAATCTGTTGGAGAGGACATCATCAGGAACCTACCAATGCCTTGATGACATGTTTCAGTTTCCTACTTCACATACAATTACACTCCACAAAGCCTGACCAGGCATTTCCCTCGACCACCTCCCTTATCCTTGGTATTCACAACTTTGAAAATCTTTTGTCTCATCCAGGTGCTTCCTAAATGAGTATTCACTCGTGAGCGGTTGGGGTTCCTTTGTATTTGGGCACCTGGGTGGGGTTCCTTACGAGCTCAGCAATGATTGCAAAAGCTGGAATCATTGTGTTTCACGTGCAGCCATTCCCTAGAGCCATCGATTCACCACCGCTGTGACACAATCCCTTTTGCAGTGCGCAAGGGATTGTGTTTGTTTACATGATGAAGTGGCCTCTCAAGAATACCTTACTGCATATCTCCTCCTACCACAAGTCCTCTTCATATTATTTACAGGGTGTGATTTTGTTGGCTAACATGATGGCCAACCCAATTTCCAAGGCAGGCAGTCAATTCTCTAGGCAGTGAGCAACTTCATGTCATCAAGTTGTCAACTCATCTCAAAAAGAAGCTACATTGAGCGGATCACATTGGAAGTGGTACAATTTTATTTTTATAGTAGCTGTGCACTGATTAAACTCAACCATACCAGAAGTCAGCAAGGGATGATGTTTTTTTACCCTTGGTAATGACTGTTACCATAGGGATTCTTGAAATGTGTGGATTATTTTGTCTGCTGAACAATGCTGAATTACATATTTTACAAGTTCTGATTCTACTGTAAAATTGTGAATGAAAATTTTGGACAATATTTGACAAACTTGACATTTTGTGGGTATTCGATGAAATAATCTGAACCACTTTTATATGAACAGGTTTTTAAAGTAGGATTTCATAGTCATGTCACAATTTAATTTTTTTCAAACAGGAGTGAAGGTTCCTGGCAAGAAAGCTATTCCAAGCAGCTCTCATATCCAGTTGTGGAGAGACTTCTTCCAATTGGAACATCACGATTAGGTATGTATTGCTGGTTCTTTTACTAAGTGATGTCACAGCTTCTCTTTTCACTCAATTATTTCATGACTATTGTTTTTGAGTCATTGTAATAGAGGATGCCCTGAGAGTTGATGGATGGCAAATGTCTCTTGTCCTTAGAAATCTATATATATTTTTTACCCTGTTTGAAGAATTTTTTTAGTATTAAGCCTCAGCTTCCTGTTGAATACAACAGTTCAGCTATAAGTACAGTTCAGTACTCTTTTGGGTGCAAATTCTCATTACACTAATGTATCTAAGACCACTAATTTTGTAACAATACCACCACGCGATATTCCTACAGGAAGCAATTTAACTAGCCAAGGCTGCTACCATAGTGGCGGTAATTGAAATACTACAAATGAGTATGTGTATTATGGAACAGAGCTCACGGTAATGATTTCTCCTCCTCCATTGTCAGCATCTTCACCCAGTAAGCATGGATCTCCTCCATCAAGTAGAACATCGTCTTTATCCCAAGGTAACGCCCAGACGGCACTCATAATGGTTGGAATTCAGTTAGTATGAATCAATTTGTGTAAACCAATGCCAAGTTTCATTCCATTACGGGCCGTAGGGACAAATGTGTCCCATGGCATAAAAACAAATATTTTGCAAAAACAAAAGCACTAATGTAGGGTCAATTGTACTGGAATCATATACTAGATACACACGAAGCACAAACCGATGGCAATTTTGTGTTTGGCTCAATCCTTAAATTTTTATAAAAAATCAAATTTCCGGTTCATAGAAGGCATTTCAAGTGAAAGATTTTGTTAATCCAGCAACAACAATTATAAACATATATTCAAAACAGGTATGTAAACTCAAAGCCGCTAACGTACTGATTCCATATGTATAAAATGTATAACCCTAGACTTCCCTCATAAAATATGGGAGCATTGCAAATATATGGGACAAATATGTCCCTAGGTCCTTAAAGGGTTAAGGGAAGTGAAATGATTATTAAACTGATCAGCCAGTGACAAATAGTTTGGAGCATTATTAAAAGTTGGTAAGATTGTATTTTTTATCTTCTCTAAAGTATTACCTATCAATTATTTCCCAGGCAGCTTTTGACTTATTGTCTCACTTTAATAGTATTTCATCATTGTACGTTCTTTTTACTGTTTGTAGGATCTTGCGGTAGTGTTTTTTTAGTTCATGATGTTCCCTATCTTCAGTGAATCGCACTGATGATGCCATGTTTTTGAGCTGTTTAAATAAGAAACAGATTTCATCTGTAATCCAAGGTTTGGGATCAGACACACTGGTTGATTTTTTAGTAATACTGGAAATGCAAGATTAAAATAATGTAGATAAGTATCATAAAAAAAGGAGAAACTATCTTCAAATGAAGGGGCACTGTATACATTTTCCCAGTTAGTATTCTGAAGCATTAATCTGAATTCAAGCATATCATATATGAAAATGACCTTTTGTAGTATTTTTTAACAGGTGGGTAGTCTGGAACTATGACTGAGGACAATAATGGGAAGTGGTCTGAGACTTCATGGACCAGTACTTAGGTGCTGATATCACCTTGATCAATGTTGGTAATAACAAGGTCGATCGTGGATTGTGATTTGGATGTAACTCTTGTGGGTTGAAAGTTAGTGACTAGCAACTTAAAAGATGCAAGAAGATCTAGGAGCTTTATGCTTGAGACTGATTTGTCAAGGATGTTTCAATTAAAATCACCAGTAATGATTATTTTAGGCCATCGCGTGTCCTCATGGATTCTTTCCAGAAGCAGGGAGAAGTAATCAAGGAAGACATTAAAATCACTAAGGGGAGTTCTATAGATAGTGACCACTGTTAGCATATTACCTTCCAGGACAATGTTTACTGCACAAGATTTGAATAACTTATCTTCGTTTAGTGACTTATGTGTAAAGTTCACAGGTTGCCACTATGTTACATTGAATGGGAAATACGACAGGGAAAACTATTGTAGCCACTGTCCCAAAAAAATTGTCGCATCCCTAAAAGGTTGGTACCAAGTGTTCTCTTTGCATCATTAATAATTTCCACGGAGTCTCGCCTGAACTCACCGAGTTTGTTATCCATATTGATTATATTTCCTATGAATCACATTTTGTCGCATCGTGACAATTTCAGGTGGAGTGTTGGGCCAACCTGAGTAAATTCCACAAAGTTATGCCTCAAAACTTTAACCTTATTTTATTTTTGTGTTACATACTTCATCGTGTTGACAATTATACAAGACCACATTGAGATAGAGAGGGAAGGTTTTCATAGTTTTACCAGGAAGTCATGCCATCATTGGAAAATTAGTAGCAAGTCGGAGTAGGGAAAGAAAATAACTATTTAATGAAATGTTAAACATTAGATCTGGAACATCTAGGCAATGTCCATTTGAGATGTAGTTTCTCGTTCGCGCTTCTTCATGTGGATAAAAAGTACCAGAAATCATAGCATGATTCGATAATCACATTTCAACTATGAAGTCATTACATGAGATTCTATGTTTTAGCCTATCAAAGTCTGTAAATAAGGATGTCATCAGATGAAATGGTGTTCAACATACCTCCCAACACCCACGATGTGAAATGATGGCGAAAAGGTTACGCATAGAAAGATAAAAAATAATAATTATATTGCGTACTCGAGTAATTTTTTTGCGGAGCAGAACTATAAGCACATTTCACAAATTAGGGAGTTTATTTCTCCCAATACCTCTTCTGGGCATTTTGATTTCCTGACATTGTTCGTCCCAGCGTTTCTTCAATTCCTCTATCCTTTTACCCAGCTGCTCCCCTCTGATGCCAGGGAACAATTTCTTCGATGTTCCCAGTACATCAATGTGTTTAATGATTGAGTCCCCGATAACCCACACGTTATTGCTGTTCTTTCCCAAGGACGATGCATTGATTGATTCCCTCTGAATTGTAGCTGGAGATTTGGCAGGAACTGTGGATTTGGCATTGTACCACCTGTATTTGGATGAATGTTTTTCAATCGTACACTTGTTACAGTTGCGTTGCTTCAGGGAATCGTACGCGAGCAGCGTAGTGTCTTTGCTGTTCACAACTGGACCTTCTTCTTCACTTAGGAGTTCAAATTTGTTGTGAGTTGGTATTGGGTGGGAATCTTTCCTTTGCTGTACACAAATACTCATTTTAATCCCAGCTGCTACTAACAAAAATGATCCTCTGCAGAAAGCATGCACTTCCTTTTCAAGTTTATCTTTTTCGATCTCAAGTATTTTGTTTTTTTCACATAATGAGCACAAATCTGACATTAAAATGGCAATCTATTTTTCTTTGGAGGCTAGTTCACTTATATGAGATGCATCTTTTTCTGTGATTGTGCACACCGTGCAAACCCATGAACTGTCACTATTTGTGACCAATATATCAACTTGGGATCATCTAAAATGAGTCCATATTGAGCAATAATTACAGCGCATACCTTTTATGACTTTTTTGGTGCAAAATTGACTCTTTTGACCACTATTTTTCTTAATTGCGTGAACTCTATTAAGGGCTACTTGCATATCACTCGGTGCTATTTTTTTCAGCTTCATCCATCTTAACTATTCAGCTTTATAAGATTATGCAAACCAAAACGGGATGACCTCAAAATTAAAATGCTTTTATTTGGAGATGGGATGAAAAGAGTAAGCTGGGTGGGGAGGAAAACAAAAGAGGGAGTGTTTGAAATGGAAAGGAAAGAAAGATGATATTAGATATTAGAATTAAGCACTAAAATTTACTGGAGGAGGTATTTTGATGCAGTAGCATGCAGTAGAGTCTGATTGACGGTTGAATGTTGGGTATGTATGGCAGATGGTAAAGAAGAACAGGAATTTTGGATGAATTGAAATTGATACAAACGATTTGAAAGAGATTCAATATTGGAAAATTGAGTATTTTAGTTCAGAAGATTCAGGCAATATTACATGGAATTCAAACATTATGAATGAATAAAAATATGTACAATTTTCCACAAAAAAGAAAAAAATTAATTACGACCCAGGTTACAATGTGCTACATCATGTACTTTAACATTATTAAACTGACCTTTAAAAATTATGAAACAATGCTAATTTTAATGTCGATATCCTTTTATTTTGCCAGCTTCCTTCTTGGAAGCCGATAGCAGTGAAAACTATGCCTCATCATCAGATGTAACTTCACCTCCACCACTGGCTCAGCCTATGGTAACTTCCATGTTGCCAGATGTCCTCTCATGTACTCCAATGTTGTCTCTACCTACTCCTGAGAGGCTGCTTCCTATCGGGGGGTCGCAGCAACCAGAGAGTATTTCCGCATTAGTGGACAAGGTGTGCAACGCACTTGGCGTGGGAGGGGTGCCTCATTCACCATCTCATCATGGACAAGAATATTTGGATTCTGATTCTGGTAAGTCATCAAATACATCAAGATTCTTTACCCAAACAAAAGATTTTTCTTAGACCTTGAAGTTGGTAGGTTGTATGATTTTTCTTCTTTTTTTACTTTAATAAAAAATTAACCATGCTGGTTATTTATTTATATATTTATTTGTCCAAAGGCAAAAATACAAATAATATGCGTTTTGTTTAGGACATGTCAGGGATAAAATTACATCAACAATGAGAGAGCTAGTCATTGATGCTGTAGAACATATCATTTAGTAAAAAAACATCTCAACTTACATTTAAATGCTGTAAGGCACTTAATATTTTTATGATAGGTGGGCAATTAGCTGTGCAAAATAAGGCCCATGTAATTGGGCCCAAGATGAGTAGGTACAATTAGTGCGAGCATAGGGGACATAAATGTTTTTTACATCACGGGTACAATGATTATGTACATCAGCTTTAGTTGCAAAAACACTTAGGTTCTTTTTCACAGACACAATTGCAGTAAATATGTAAATGCTTGAAAGTGGCAGCACATTGAACTGTTTGAAAAGGGGGAGGCTTGGGTCGATATATCCTGCATTGGACATCAATCTCAAAAGTCTCTTTTGTAATTTAAAAACTGAAATAGCTTGAGGGGATGAACTCCAAAATAGCACATTTGGAACAATTGTTCACATTAGCGTTTGTCATGATTTAATTTTATGGATACCATGCAATTTAATTTTATCAATAAATAATATCGTTATCAAGTATGATATGAAGTTTTATTCAACGAACCTATAATTAAACTAAGACTTAAAACTTGAAGTAAAGTTTATTAAGTTAATTTTAGGGAGTGTTGTGGAGTGAAAGAATATGTAGTCTCGAGGATTGAAAAAGGTATGTTGAGATGGTCTGGATATATTGAGAGGATGAACGAAAGGGGATACACGATAATAGTATGTAAGACGAGTGTGGATGGGAGAGTTGGAAGGGGTCGACCTCAACGAATGCACCTCAATCAGATTGAGGACATTTTTAGCAAAGGCCAGCTTAGGAGTACCCTAATTAAGTTAATAACAATGTTCCTACCTAAATAGTATAAGTTTAAAATAAAAATTGGCTCTCAAAAAATTTCAATCCTGGTACTGTTGATAAGTTGAGTTAACTTTGGGATTAGTTCTTCAAGACATGGGGAAATGGGATGCTCATGTGTCAGATTGAATTCCTAAGCTGTTCTCGGCACTGTACTGCATTCGCTTATTGAAATGTTCTGTTTCAACCAATGTTCTACTGATACTTTAATACAGCTACTTTTACAGCAGAGCAACATATTGCATTATACTTTGGGAGTCTTCCCCATCACTTTTGAAAAAGATCTTTGTTCTCCAAAAGAGAGTTATTAGAACAATGCTTAATTTAAGTCCTAGAACATCCTGTAAAACCTACTTTAAAATGTTAAATATGCTCACCATTCCGTGTGTTTACATTTACAATGTGCTTGTTTTTATGAAACAAAACGTGGACCAAGTTGTAAAAAATCAGGATATTCATGTATATGACACAAGAAAAAAACAGGACATACATGTTGATCACCACTCGTGCTCACTCACATTGAATGGTCCTAGGGCAATGGGCACACACCTTTACAATCATCTACCTAAGAAAATTAAGGATGAAGGTAATACAAATACTTTTAGCTTGAGACTGAAGACCCACTTACTGGGTTTGTCATGTTATAGTTTGAATGAATTCTTTGAAAGTTAAAAAGATAGGTATAAAAATATTAGTGTATTATGTTACCATGTACATGATGTACATATATCCATTGTCAGCCTTGACTTCACTTTTGTTCTGGCATTGGGTGTATATTAATTTATTTTCTTGTCTGACGAATCCTATATCATTGTAATTTATTTGTACACATGATCTTTGGATAATAAAGGTATTATTATAATTTCTAGCCAAAGTTGTGAAGTATTTGTGACGAACTGCCACTATTATTCTTATTTTTTTTTTATATTCTCATTTCTTGCCACGTGTTGCACCAATTTCTCTGTAGACAAATTTTTTCCTAAAAAATATTTGTAGCAGTCTTGAACTCCTAAAGTAATAGTTGTATTTAAGGTTTGTTTTATGTTCTAGATTATATTAAAAATTTGTTGGGATTGGTATGTGATTTAGGCTAGCATGTTTTGATTTACACCAAAATTTGAGTTACATCACTGTTGGTGGAACAGAACTGTGAACAGAACCTTTAGTGAAATGTAGAAATTTTGAATCCCATCAATTTCACTATTTAGACACTTTACTGTGCCTCAGTTTTATGGCATTAGTGTTTAAGTAACTATGTAATCCATGAAGGCACCTTGCCGTGGATATTAGAAATATGCCTGACTGTGATAAACTGTATGTGCAACATCCCTAAAAATCAGCCTCTTGAAAATTAGTGGCAGCAGTCAAAACAAGCTATATAAATGAAATGCAATCACTAAAACTGCTCTCATCCTACTTACAACCTAAATGAAAATATGTCATTCCAGATGAGTTGAAACCTACCTTGGCTGCAAATTGAAACATACTTGGTACTTTAGCTCTATAGAGATTTTGAAGTGTCCCTCCTATGGTAACATCTCTTCTGATTTTACCAAAGTAGTTTTTTCTTCAAAAGTTTGGCTCAATTGTGTCTCAAACTTGTTAACCAAGCTCATCTGTCAAATTCTGGACTTCCCCGTGCACACTTGAAGTCCATTGGCTATCATTAGATTTAGACAATAATTGCTTATAAAGAACTAAATTTTAATTTTATAGCTCACAGTCAGTTAAAAGATTTTACTTGAGTTCCATTCATTTTATTTCTTACAACTCAATGAAAAGTTTGATTGTAAATTTATTGTTTAAGAAATATTTTATGATTTGTTATAATCTTTGTTTCACAGGGGGTCATCAAAATCCATTAAGACAATGTGCAAGTGAGAAACCAGACCAACCAAACTCAGATCACTGTGGAACTGCAGTTGCTCTTAAACCATTCAAGTCAGAGGATGCATCTGTGGTATGCATACTAATTTTCTATCATTAGAATAAATTATTTTATATGTATTCACCTTTGAATCAGTTTATTTTTAATTTGTAATTTATTGAATATAAAAATGATGCATGAGAATGAATCAGATCATGATACCCCATGGTTTGACTGTAAAAAGTTGGAAAAATGCTGCCATTCAATTAGAAAATGTGGCTCCATGCTGCATTTGAGTTTATAAGGGTTTTTCTTACATCTATATACTACCCCGCAAGCCGCCTCAATAGGCGTGTGGCAGGGGGTGTTAGGACACCAGCTGCTTACATATAAAAAATTGTAGAAGCACAACAGGCATTTGTGTATTTGCTGTTTTACTTACTTTATGTTAGGTTTTCACTAATGTGTGACTCAAAATATCCTTTAATTTTCTTAATGACTTAGTTGGTGTACTACTGAGCTGAATCATGCATGGCATTCAGGGGTGACCAATCGTTTAACGAAAGCCAAATAAATTCTTAGACTTTCTGAGTGAAAGAAGTGGGGAAGAGTGATCTGCCTGAAATTCTGTATCAATCCAGTATGGGCTGCGGAGACCCCAGAAAGGAGCCCCACCCTCTTCCCACACTAGTCGAAGCCTCATGGGTGAAAGTGGAGCTGGGAAAGGGTAGATAAACAAAGATAAGACAGAGGAATGGTCTTCTCAGGTTACACCCTTCTCTTTCTCACACAATGAATCCTGCACTGATGAATTTCTTTGTGTTCAGGAATAAGTGGTGAGAACATTCTTGGTTCCTTGGTGCAAAATGGGTTTGAGCCCCTCAATTGTTTGGACCCAATGGAGGTGCCGACCATTTTATCTGTCAACTTCACAAATATGACAACTTTATTGTTTCCTGCTATTGTTTGCGTGAGAGAAAGAGCTAGGTGGTATAACTGCCTTTTCTAGCTGCTCTTTGATTTTCAGAAACCTTAGAAAGGATGTTTTCCATGAATCACAATAAGCAAAATCAAATCTCGTGTTTCTCAATGCATAATTGTCATTTGTCATAATAATAATAATTAGGGTATAGTGGTTAGCGTGAAGTATAGAATAATATCTCCATTCAATATAAAGGAAACTTTACACCTGGAAGATGATTTTCATTGAAGTCTCTTGAGTAGCAATATCTCGATGTGTATTGCTAATAGCAATGACATTGATCTGTTTTCACCTTACTTCCAAAATATCCATAAAAATAATGATAGAAGATAGCAATGAACATTGCAAATTGATAATTGCAAAGTCCAATGTTTACGTAAAGCATAGAAGTGATCTCATCATGTTAATCCCATTTCATTATCGTGTTACTTATTACTGAATGTCTCCCATGCTAATGAATTTTTTGTCTTGTCAAGAATTAAAGTGATATTTTTTTCATCTTGAGTGAGCTTTCTGAATGATACCTCAATTGTCAAAACTAAGGTTGTTATTCACTTCAGACATAACTATCAATAAGATTTTATGTATGCACATGAATATGCTATAAGTAAACTTTTCATATAAATGAATGAAAGCATACAGTATATCGTAACCTGCTAGTGATTAGCAGCAACATTACTGCATCTATCACATGATGTTGTTCCAAAGGGATTGAATCGATCGGAGAAATGCCTCCTAAGCTCTTCAAGGGTTCCTCTGCCAAGACAGACCTCTGAAGGTGGATCTTAGTGTGCACTGAACAATAAGCAAAGGTCTACCTCTTGAGCTTCACGACTTAGGGAGGTGTGAGAGGGCCATGCGGGGGTAGCAGCAGTGTATGCCTTTCAAGTCAGTGAGTCTCGAGGGGCAGGCAGGAGAAGCAGCTGTCTATGCCTTGCAAGTCAGCAAGCCTTGGAGTGGTAGCCCTCAGATAATCCTGAGTGGTGTCATAGAATCCGGGATGCCTCCAACAGTTGGAAATCATTGCTTGTGACAGACTTCCCCATGATGCATTTATCATCTGAATTGCATCCTAGAGGATGGTGGTGGATCTTTCCACACTAATGTTTGCTAGAGTTCTGTCGACCAATCAATGTCTATAGTGTGATTTTAGAACTTGTATAATTCCTTGATCTAAAGGCTGCAGTTTATCTGAGGTGTTTGGCGGTAGGGATTTCACTGTGACTGCCATCAGTCAGCACTGCAGTTGTCCATTAGCAACAAACCTTGACGTTTTTGATGCAGCAGATCGTTGTCAAATTTGATGAGCCACTCAGAAAACAATTCAGCTTCAGTTTACTATAGAATTCAACTTTAACATCCTCCTCAGTGTTATCTGTAGGTGCATATCTTGAAAAGATTGTTATGTTGAAAAACCTAGCTTTTAGTCGAATGGAGCAAATTCCATCGTTAATAGGACTGAACTTTAAGATGGCAGGTTTAATACTTTTTTCTATGATGAAACCTGTTCCATTCCTTCCATTGCTTCCTCCACTGTACAAGATGATGTGATCTCCTGAGTGCATTATTCCATTTTCTGGCCATCTCAGTTCCTGTAATGCTGCAATTTTTATTCTGCATTTTGCTAGTTCGTTTTTCAACTGTCTTAGTGCACCTGGTTTTCTCATAGTTTGTACATTCCATGTGGCTAAATATTTTTCCTTTAACCTTACTCAGTCCAGTCGTTCACCAGGTCCTTTCCAAAGTTCCAGTCCTATTCCGAGGCATATGTTTTGTATCTGTAACGTGATTGTTTTCTAAGATAGGGTTGTTAGCCCTATGCTAAACCCCCAACCTGGAGGACCAGGTACTTTGATTTTGGAGTCTGTTTAGGCCGGGATGGACTTCTTTTATTTCATTCTTCTATTCCTTGTTTTCCCCAGGATTCTTTTCTTTTCTGTTTAAACCTCCCTCCCTATTCATACTCCGGTCTGCTTACCTTTTTTCGCTTCGTTTTTGTTTTGTGTGTCTACGGCAAGATATCGCCGTAGTTTTTACCAGTTCATCGAAGTGGTGGTGTGGTCATAGAGAACTCATCTGGACATCGGTCTAATTCACGCCAGTGCGCGTCAGCTGACGGAGACCCTCAAGTAACGGACGGGAGTGAGTGTTAATTCCTTTCCTTACCTCGTTTCTTCCCCCCGTTCTACCCCATTATTATAATTTTCTTTCCTTTATTGATTTCCCCTTTCCTATTCTTTAATTCCAGTACTTGTGTGTAAGATCCGTCCCGGTCATTTAGATTTAGAAGTGGCAAGTTTGGGACTAGCGGCCCCGTGTGCGTACAATTTTTGGTGCCGAAACCCGGGATTCTTTGGAAATCAATAGGGCCTAGTGTATTTTTTGTAATTTCGATTGTTTTATGCAATCATGCCTGAGACAGGAACAACCACGAAGCAAAATTTCGAGTCGCGTCTATCTCTCCTGCGATTTAAACGTGACCAGTCAAAGGCTACCCTCTCAATTGCGCACGACTTAGCATGCGAGATTAACAGCTATCAGGGACGCAAAAGTGAACATCCTAAATGTGGAATGTTTTCGGCAAGGTGTTCTCTTTTAAATGAGGTATACCGTAATTTCACGAATGTGAATCAAGCAGTCTATGAACACTGCGCTAATTCTAATCACATTGAAATATACCAAACAGATACCCTGCTCGCAGAAGAGTTCGAAGAGAAGTATTATTTTATTTTGTTTATTTCTCAAAAATTGACATCGTCTAACCATGTAGTGGACGGTGAAGCCAGTTCCTTGGTGTCTAATCAAAAATGTAGACTTCCTTCGATTGAATTCCCAAAGTTTTCGATGGCATTTTCAGAGTGGCCAGCATTTCGAGATCTATTTAAATCGGTGGTGCATGACCGAAATGATATATCTGCAATTGAAAAGTTTTCTTATTTAAAATCTTCTCTCCAAGGAAAGGCCTTGGCAATAATTGCCTCTGTTCCTTTTGGTGAAATGCATTATCCGTCAGCTTGGAGAGAATTAAATGACTTTTATGACAATCCTCGTATTCTTGGTTTTTCCTTTTTGGATAAAATTCTTTCGTTTTCGACTGTTTCTGCTAATCAATTAGCGTCGTTGCAACATTTCGTTACAACCTTTGTGGAGATGTGTGCAGCTTTGAGAACTTTGAATATACCTGATTTGGGAGAATTTATCTTATTCCGATTCCGATCGTGTTCTGGATGCGGCGACATTATCACAGTTCGAAGAGACGTCAAATGGAATCATGTTTCCTTCTGTGATGGATCTTATTAAATTCGTAAAGAAACAAATTAAAATTTTACAGTAAACGGAAGGAACCATCCCTAAATCTATTTCCTCTAGTTCTCGAGGTAAAACTAAATATTTGCTTCCAGTTTCAGTCCGCGAATCATCTTCGAAGTCGGAAGATGTAACACTAAAACGTGATATCTGCCTGCTGTGTTCTTCTTTGCATCCATTATTTAAATGCACTAAATATATTGAATTGAATTGTGAGCAACTTTCAAACTTCGTGCGCTCAAAGAAATTATGTCTCAATTGTCTGAGGCCGGGGCATTGGGCTCCCAAGTGCCAAGTAAAAGGTATGCGGTGTGAAAAATGTAAGCGATACCATCATACGTCGTTACATGATTTTGGCAGTAACGGAAATTTTGTTGGCACAAACAATGACGGTATTAAAGAAAGAATAACCATTGGATCTCGGAGCGATATCGAAGAGGGTAGTTCCCTGCCCAAAATGTCTTATTCAACGTCTTCTCCCCCTGTGATCTTAACGTTGCACACTCAGAGTGCTAAACAGCATACCACAATTCTAGGCACAGCGGTAGCTATGATTCAAGCAGGTAATGGGGCTTGGGAATCCATTAGAATTCTCATAGACCCTGGGTCCCAAGTGTCGGTCATATCCTCTTCGGCCGTAAGGCGGCTGTCCTTGACCATATCTGCCTACAAAGGCGATCTTTTTGGATTAGCTCATGTCCCACTGCAAAAGCCGAAGGGTCAGGTTTTGTGCTCTTTGTTGCCAAGACATGCGTCATCCCCAATACTCTCTACCAAGTCGGTTGTGGTATCCGAGGTGATGACTAAACTTCCAACGGATCCTTTGCCGCGACATGTTTTCAAAAAATTTTCTCATTTGTGTCTTGCAGATCCAGAATTCGATAAGCCAGCACCTGTGGAAATGTTATTAGGTATGGATTTATTTCCACGGATTCTTCTCAGTGGGCGGGTATCGTTGTCTAGCACAAGCGCAATAGCAATGAATTCTGTTTTTGGTTGGATTATAATGGGAAGTATTCCAACCTTTGTCTCCCAACCACCCTCGCACGTTATTTCGTTGGCTGTTTGTAGGAGCGAGATGCCTATTCTTAATTAGTTGAAGGCGTTTTGGGAGGTGGAAGAGGCAAAGGTCGAGATTCGACCTAAACCCAAGGACTTACAATGCAAGATGTTGTTTCAAAATACACATCGTCGTATGTCTGACGGTAGATATATGGTTACGTTGCCGTTTTACGAGTTTCCCCCTGCGCTGGGAAATTCTCATGGTCACGTGATGTCGCAGTGGATGAATACCGAGCGCAGATTATCAAAAAACTCGCATTTAAAAAAGGAGTATATTAATTTTATGAAGGAATATGAGGCTCTTGGACACATGTCCCATTCTGAGAAACCCGGATCGTATTATTGGCCCCATCATGCCGTGTTTAAGGCTTCTCCTCAGGGTAATAAAATTCTTGTGGTTTTCGATGCCTCAGCGCGGACATCGCTTGGAAATTCATTGAATGACATACTACACACTGGTCCAAAACTCCAAAGGGACATTTTTGATATTTTCATCGGATTTAGGACACATGAGATTGCGTTTATGGCCGATATTTCTAAAATGTATCGACAGATACTGATACATCCAGACCATTGCTCCTATCAGCACGTTCTTTTCCGAGAGGATCCATCATCTTCGTTAGTAGATTATAAACTAAATACTGTGACTTATGGAGTTGTTTCTTCCCCTTTTCTGGCAATTAGAACTTTGCATCAGCTTGCTCATGATGAAGGAAAATATTTTCCTGTAGCTGCACATGTATTGCTTTATAACACGTGGACGATATCGTCACGGGAGCGAGCTCAGTGCCGGATGCACTAGATTTGCAAAATCAGTTAATTTCCTTACTCTCATTAGGAGGTTTTCCTCTCAGGAAATGGGCAAGTAATGCTCCAGAACTATTAGTTAGTATTCCTCCGGAACAACGTGAAACTATTTTGAATTTCGATTCTATCGATAATTGCTTTTTTAAGGTGTTGGGAATGTACTGGTCACCCAATTCCGATGCATTTTCTTACCATGTGAATTTTGATTCGATAGTAAATTCTAAAAGAAAACTGCTCTCTAATATAGCGAGAATTTTTGATAATTTTGGGGTTCTTGCTTCCGTAACATTGTGGGCTAAAGTTTTGATGCAGTCACTATGGAGTGAAAAATTGTCTTGGGATGATTCCCTTCTGGAATATATTAGACTTCAGTGGACCAAGTTTGTATCTCAAAGTCATTCATTGCAACAGGTCAAGATTCCTCGGTTTATTTCTTCCCATTCGCCTTCCGAATCACAACTTATCGGATTCTGTGATGCTTCGGAGCGCGGCTACGGTGCAGTAGTATATCTGAGAACCATTTCAGAAACCGGAATTGGTATTCATCTTGTTGCAGCGAAAAGTAAAGTAGCACCTCTTAAAACTTTATCTATCCCGTGGCTTGAATTGTTGGGAGCAGATTTATTATCAAAACTATTATCCCGTTTGTCATCAACGTTGAAGAAAAGGTTAACAAACCTCAAAATGTATGCTTGGACCGATTCTCAGATTGTGTTGGCATGGCTCCACTTATCACCTCATTTGTTAAAAACCTTTGTAGCCAACAGAGTTACCAACATTACGGCTATACTTCCCTATTCTTCATGGAGGCATATTGAATCACATAATAATCCAGCAGATTATGTTTCGAGAGGGATGTTGCCTGATCAGCTAATGTTATGTGATTTATATTGGTCAGGTCCAGATTTTCTTAGGGAAGATGAATCAAAGTGGTCTTCTATATCGTTGGAAGATACATTTGAGGATACTCTGCTGGGAATGAAGACTCATTCACGCATGGTAGGGGCGGTTAAAGATGAGGGTTGTTCGTGTGATTGGATGACAAAATATTTGTGTTACATAAAATTGATAAGAGCCATTGTATTCGCGCGCAGATTTATCGCTGGTTGCAAGGGAGAGCAACGGCCACCTAACTTTTTTATTTTGGAATCTGAGTGGACGGCATCCCTTAACCATATTATTCAATTGGTTCAAAAGTGTCATTTAAAGGATGTATTTCAATCAATTTCTCAAAACAAGCGTCTTCAGTCAGCTTTCGCTCGTCTCTCTCCAGTAATTGATTCCCAAGGAATTCTCAGGGTGGGCGGCAGGCTCCTTAATTCGGCTTTGCCTTTATCGCAAAAACAGCCGGCTCTGCTGCCAAAGGAGTGTCATTTCTCGCGGTTGATCATGCAACTCTACCACTCTGTATCATTGCACGGTGGCCCTCGAATGGTGGAGGCATTGATTGCCCGCCGTTTTTGGATTATGTCAGTCAGAGCACTAGTTCGATCAGAAATAATTAAGTGTGTTGTCTGTGCACGCTATCAAGGGGCTAATCTTCAACCTATTATGGCACATTTACCGTCAACACAGGTTGTGCCGCACAGACCACCGTTTTCTTTGGTCGGAATAGACCACGGAGGTCCTTTTGCTTATAAATTTAGTAACAGGAGGAACGCAGCACATGACAAATGTTTTCTGTTCCTTATTCGCGAATCTAACCTCCCTCCCTCGTTATGGAGGCTTTAATTGAATTAAGGTATTTCCCAATTCGGCTGGTGTTATTCGGGTAGTTGAACTACATACATCATCAGGCATGTTAGTTCGCCTGGTAGTAAAGTTGGTACCCATTCCAACTTCAGAGTAATTATTATTTTAATTTTGTAGTCCTGTCCACGTTTTTTGGTGGCATTACTTTCTCTCCCATGTGTTAACCCTATCCATGGTCCACCCTCATGTCCTGTAGATAAGTCTCTCTGATGGACCTCTGAGAGTGAAGAATTAGCACCTTTATTTCCTTTCCTTTTAGTGTTTTCGAGTTAGGGTTGAATGAGAGGACTGTTAATTTTTTCAAATTAGGATTAGTTGAATTTCCTAAAAATTCAGGTGGGCGGGATGTTTATGCTGGGACGGACTTGTTTTATTTCATTCTTCTATTCATTGTTTTCCCCAGCATTCTTTTCTTTTCTGTTTAAACCTCCCTCCCTATTCATACTCCCGTCTGCTTACCTTTTTTCACTTCGTTTTTGTTTTGTGTGTCTACGGCGAGAGTGTCTACGGTGTGTCTATCACCGTAGTTTTTACCAGTTCATCGAAGTGCTTCGACCAAAGTGGTGTGGTCAGAGAGAACTCATCTGGACATCGGTCTAATTCACGCCAGTGCGCGTCAGCTGACGGAGACCCTCAAGTAATGGACGGGAGTGAGTGTTAATTCCTTTCCTTACCTCCTTTCTTCCCCCCATTCTTCCCCATTATTATAATTTTCTTTCCTTTATTGATTTCCCCTTTCCTGTCTATTCTTTAATTCCAGTACGTGTGTGTAAGGTCCGTCCCGGTCATTTAGATTTAGAAGTGGCAAGTTTGGGACTAGCGGCCCCGTGTGCGTACAGAGTCTTCCTCTCCTTGACTGGCTGTCTTTGCCATGACTTAGAGCCCTGTCTGACCTCACAGCTCATCTGTCACACCACTTCCCTTCAGCTCCGCCAGATGATGTTCAGCCATGGACCCTACTGACTCATACCATCTTCGGCCCCATGCCAGTACTGGTGGCTGCTGATGTCCACCACCAGGGATGTTTATAGTCTTCCCGGTCTAGATCCGCCATATTCTGTATTACCCAGGCCATATTCGTGGCAAGTACCTTGTTCTTGCCACACAACTCTGAATTCAAGATGTTCTGTCTGTCTGTATTTGGTGGTGAGTCACTTCACTGCTGCAACCTCCTGCATTCGGCGCTGGGGGACGCCAAGGTACTCATAGCTGTCATTTTCCTCAAGGTTACGAATCATGCTCCCGTCAACGAGTTGCACGTCTTCCTTGTTCTCCAAAAATTCTTCCTCTTGTCAGGTGGATGGATGCACACTTGCCCAATCCGAACTCCATCCCTATAGCCTCACTGTATTCCAGTATGGTGTCCAGGGCAGTGCGAAGGTCTTTCGCATTAGAAGCATAAAGCTTCAGGTCATCCATATAAAATAAATGGGTGACCTTATGCTTCCTGTCACCTGGAACAACACACGTATATCCCCTACTTCGTCGCAGCCTTAGGGACAGTGGTAGGAGAGAAATACAGAACAGTGAGGGGCTCAAGCTATCGCCTAGGAAAATGCTACAGTGGTATGTTATCAACTCTGTGGAAACTGACCACTTGCCTGAAGGTAGTATGAAGCACATTTCCCAGAGTGGTGACAGGCGTTGGATGCAGGACACAACCTCTAGGTGGACTTTCATCAACTTCAGCATGGTGATGATAAGCTCATGCAAATTTGTGTCAAATGCCTTCTTGTAGTCCACCCAGGCCATTGATAGGTTTCGCTTATGCCGGATGGCATCCTGGCATATGCATCTTTCGATGAGCAGGTTGTCCTTGCATTCCGTGATTCCCCGCTTTGAGCCCCTCTGTTTGTACACCTCCTCCCATACAGGCTGGACGTAGTGGAGGATAAGGTCCCTCAAGATTGAGGTGAACGCCTTATATACAGTGTTAAGGCAGGTTTTAGGGCGGTAGTTCTTTGGATCGGACAAGTCTCCATTCTTAGATATCAGAACCGTGTGTCCCTCAGTCAGCTCAGGTGGAATTTGTTCTCTCCCATTCAGAAATGACGTGAAGATTCTGGCGAGATGTTGGAGGGTGGAAGTAAACGTCTTCCATCAGAATTTGTTTACAGCATCCATTCCTGGGGGTGAGAAGCTGTCCTTGCCAGAGAAGGTCTTCTTCACGTTGCTTTCTGTGACTGAAAGTGGTCCATCTACATCTTGTAGGTGGCAGTCACATCACTCTTTAAAGAGGCCTAAGGCCGCAGTTCCTCTCTTGAATGGCTTGGATGTTTTGTAGGTATCCTTCCAGTAACATTCAACCTTTTGGTTGGGTGTCAGAGAGTCAACGACAGGTGGAGGTGGTCAAAAGAGATGGAATGGGTGAAGGAGAGAAGTAGAGTTCTCCCTCATGGCCCTACTCCTCGTGAGTTTTTTCTGGGCCGTGGTGAGTGCCTCTACTCTATTTACCCCATGCTGCTTAATGGTAAGCCGCATGCTTTTTTCAGTTTATGATGAGGCTGCGAGCTATGCACTGAATTTGTGAGTAAAAGTTTGCCCAGATGTGATGTATTTCATCACACACTGAATTCTTGACGCCTGTCGTCTCTCCTACATGATCTTGGTCTTCAACTGTTTCAGCCTTTTTTCTGCTTTTTCTTCCCATGAGGTGTTCTTTTGGGAGTGAGCCATAATTTTGGCATCAGCATAGACCAGGCAATTGACCGTCAAAAGGTCAAACATCTCCATCAGGATTTCGTCATTAAGGCCATTCAACCGGGAAAGGTAGTTACCCTGCAGAGAGATTTTTCGGTGGTTGTCTCTATGGCTAATTTATCCCTCATCATAGGTTATTTCGCTCAATAGCCACGATTGGAGATCAGAGTCGACCTGACCAGCTTCCTCCCAATTTGGCAGAGGTGCTGACATGGCAGCAGCTGTTAATTCAGCCGGTGGAGATGCTGCTTGAGTTGGGGAGTTGTTCTGGCCGGTGGTGTAGTCCTCTGATCTTGCGGATGGTGGAGAGTTTCCTTTTTTTGCAGGTGGTTGGCATAATCACGCTGTGATAGGTGGTGGTGTTCTGGATGCATCTCACACCACGAAGAGTGCATCCTCGGCATATACCCCCAGCAATTGGGTTCGCTGGCAGCATGGCCTGCTAGAAGGTCACCCCTTAGGGCTTCCGTCCACTGCATACGAGCTCCCTTCTGAGGTGGTGAATTGCTATTGCCTGGGGCTGCCATCCGAGAGGGGCAGGTTATGGGAGGCTTTCCTGGTATTTCTCATTGGAACGAATTAAACAGGTGGTTGGCCCCACACACAGACGCCCACCATTAGCCATTACTAGGTATGCCACGGGATGGCTGGTGGTCCGGCTTTCTTACCCTTATTATTATTATTGTTTCCTATGTCATTTCATTACATACTACCAAGTGAATATGTGCTAAAATGCAATAAGTTGAAGAGACCTAATCTTATGTTATAGTTTTTTCAGAAATTTTTATGAAAATTTGTGAATGGATTTGGAAAATCATGATTTTTTTTAGTCTGGACACTTTCATCAAACAGCCTCTGACGGAACAAGTCCAAGAGCAGTTGTTGGGTGCATTGACACAAGTAGTCCACGAAAGCTGAAGAAGCAAGTGGCTTTGGAATCTCCTCCTCTGCAGTCTTCTGCTCCTTTTACACGGTCTATTATTCATGGTACTGGTGCAGGAGAAGGTGCTGGAGAAGATGGAAGTAGTCATTCACAGTTCTACCGTACTGTGCATTATGACAGGAAACCTGCTGGTATGTGAATACCTCTGTGCTAATTGCTCTTCTCATGTTATGTCTTAATTCGAAGTTAGGTACCAAAAGATTTTTGTATTTTATCTCTTATGTCCTCTTTTGTTGTTTCAATGTGCATCTGCTTCACAAGGAATTTTATATTTTCCTGTACTGGTTGTTTCCAGAGCAGCCAGTGCAAAGTTACTAGAAGTGCCTTGAATATTTACTCGCAGTGGTTAAAATACTGGTCTTGAGACCCATGGGGGACAGGGATGCTGGAGTGAGATGTGCTTCCATTAGTGGATAGTCAATTTGAACTCATTCAATAAACTGCCTATCAAAACTTTTCTTGTTCATAAGTTTCTTTCAATGATTACACTCTTGCGCTCACTTAACTTTGCATTCAAGTTCTGAAATCATGTCACCTCACTAGCCTCCAAGTTAACTCCTTTCGTTGAGTGATCTATTTTTTGTCATCTTACAAATATAAATCCCATCTGTGAAATATGAATGTGAACTCTATGCCGTTGTGTGTCTTGGCTCATAACTTGTTTCTGAAGGAGAATTGGATTACAATATAAGTGGGAAATCAATAGGAGGAGAGAAAATAAAATAATTATTTAAATGAAAAACAATACAGATTCATAACCTCATACAGATTGTCCTGAAAATTTGTGATTGTGAATTTTAATAGCTATGAAATTACTTGTAAGATTGAAACAAAAAAAACGTGGGGCGCATGAATTAGATAATTGATGCATGAATAGTTCACCTAAGTCACTAACAAATTTATTGCGCTGCAAATTATGTGAAATTTTATGTGAGTTTTCTCAACATCAGCTAATCCCTACAATCCTTACTATTATCTACAGCATGCGCCCCACATTTTTTGTTTTTAATCTTACAAGTATTTTCATAAGCTATTAAAATACACAATCAAAAATTTTCAGGACAATCTGTATGAGGTTATGAATCTGTATGGGGAAGTAAATGTGTGTGGAGCTAGGAGAAATTATTTTCTACTTTTTGATCCGTTTTAAAAACGTGGTTTTTTAAAATTTTTTTTATTGAAATAATTATTTTCTGCTTTTTAGTCTTGCATTAATATATTTGAATTAGAATAATCGTTATACTAATTAACATAAAATATATCAATCTGCTTAATTGTTATTTCCTGAAAATTAAATTTAAGAAGCAAGCAAAATTAATTTTATAAGATTTTACAATCAATAATACAACTTATTAATTATATTAATTAATTATTATTATGTTGTGTTATAATATATCAAGTATATAATGTGTGTATCATTTACAATATATATGTATTATATTTTACTATTTAATGTATATAACATACAATATATATTATTTCATATTACCTATTGCCAGGCCCGAATTTAGGACCTCTGACGCCCCTTGGCAAAAAACATTTGCTGCCCCCCCAACTTGCAATACATATATTACTTAAATTTTCACAACATAGAGAATAGTTTCACTAGTTTGGATACTTAAGTATGAGTGGCAAACACCATAAGTGAGTTTATTAAAATTTAAGTAGAAACATCTTAATAGAAAGAACTTACACTAAAGAGGCATCACCCCATATTAGATGTCAAAACATATACTGTTTAAATAACAAGAGGCTTCCTTCTTGCCCTGTCATTTGCAAACAAGTTTATGAGTTTGTCATAGTCCATTTTCACTGTTAAGTCAGATTCAATTGCAAGATAACTAAGACGATCCTTCACTTGTGATGTTCTTAAATAATTATTTATGCGTCTTAGAGCAGAAAATGATCTCTCAGTTGAGCAGTTGGAAGCAGGAGTGCTCAAGTATATTTGTAGAGCTATGTTTAAGTTTGGGTAAACACTCTCTAGACAGTTACCTTTTAACATCTTGCACAGCTGTGTAAGAGAGTGCGACGCATTTTCATTCTTTTCTATGTAGCTTTTGAAGTGTAAGCATTCAAGTACAAATGCTGAATCTTCAAGATCCGAACTGTAGACTTTCTGAAGTCTGGATGATGCTTCCTGAATTTCAAGTGGACTAAGCATCTTCAGATTTGTCAAAAACATAAATGGTTCACTGAATTCCTTGTAGGAAGAAACTCTGTTGATCAGTCCTTCAATCAATTTATCCAGAATCAAAAGGAAAGACATCTGTAAGTCATCTGAATCATCATTTCCTTCAGAGTCTGAATCAGATTCATCAAAGAATCTTTTCTTTTTATTAATGCGTTTCTTATCCTGATCAATTGTAGTAATGTTACTAAGAGATTCAAATTTCTTCTGCCCTAGATTCTTGAAAACTTGATATCCCATTTTCATTTCTTCCAAGAAACCAACCAAAGAACTATACAAATTACAAACAGTGGCTAGATCCATGTCTGCTGTTTGTAACTGCTTACTTACAACATTGAACCTTTCAAGAATGGAATTCCAAACTACTGTCATAAAAGATGTCTTAAGACTACACAACTTCTTCATTATGCCTTTAGCTTCAGATTTCACCAAAGACTTCTCACTTTCATTCCCTATTATTGACAACAGTGCTCTAACGATTGCCTCGCCATCTTTGTTCAAGCTTCTGCAAGCTTCTTTTCTAGCAGACCATCGGGTTATGCAGAAGGACTTGACACTCAAGTTCTCTTTACTGAAAAATGTGCTTAAGTGATTCCATCGATGACTAGAAGCACTGAAAAAATTAAATATTTCTTGCAAAATGTCAAAAAAATAAGTTGCTTGGTTACATCTTGCTGCACTTGAACCCACCAAATTCAGAGTGTGCGCTGAACAAGGAATATAGAAAGCATAAGGAGAGAGAGCTCTGTTTCTAGCTTGCAAGCCTGAATAAATACCTGACATATTTGGTGCATTGTCATAACTCTGTCCTCTGCAGTTACCTATGTCCAATCCATGTCTCTCAAGACAGTTTATCACTGCATTTGACAGATCCTGGCCACCATGTCCTGGATTTGGCACAAATTCAACAAACCGCTCTTCAGCTAGCCCCTCTTTGTTGACATAACGCAAGACAAAACTTAATTGGTCATTATGTGCAATATCAGGGCTGGAGTCAACAATTATAGAGTAGTATTTTGCCGCAGTAACTTGTGCCACTATTTCTTCGACAACTCTCTTCCCCATGATTTTGATTATTTGCTCTTATATAGCAAAAGACAGATATGAAGTTTTTCCACTTCCAGAATCCTTATATAGTGACATGTGGCTAGCAAGAAATGGATCAAATTCGGCAATAAGTTCTATGCACATTAAAAAATTACCATTATGAACACTTCCAAGAATTTCATCATTGCCACGGAAAGGCAGTCCTCGAGAGGAAAGTTTCTTCACAACAGCAGCAACCCTTTGTAAGACATTACGCCAGTACTGAACTTCATTTTCAAGTTGTGAGAATAATTTTCTATCTATCCTTGTCAAAATGGAACTTCTGTTTTTTAAACTAAGAACACAGTCTCGGTGCCTTGAACTGTTTTCATGAGTTGCAATTAGCTCTGGATGTTTCCAGTTTGAGAAACCACGAGGTCCTGCCAAGCCTGATGTTCCTCCAAAAAGAGTACATGGTGCACAAATTAATGTTCCCTGACTTTCAGAATATACTAAATAATCTCTGTTAATAATTTCATTGTTCGCCAGCTTTCTCTGAAAAAATGCACTAGTACAACGTCTTGTGGCACCATCTGTAAACTGACGTTTCGACTTAGAAAAGTCACCTTCTTTATTTTGTTTTACCCCGTTCATTGCAATATAGTCCCGTATTTTATCAGTTTTTTCCCAAAGAAAAGGATCAGCACTAATTGTAAAGGGTTCATCAGCAATGATGGAAGTTCCGCCTTCACTTTCGTTTGATAAAAGTTTTTTTTTATCTTTAGATTTATTTGGGGTACTTGTTTCCCCAAATAAACATTTTACCGCTATCGACCCATCCTTCCCCCCCATCCACATTCCACTTGGAATACTTAATCTGGAAGGATAGTTGGTATCTCCATTTTTTTTGGGTAAAGCTGCATCGGTGCATCTTGACGATGATGTTTCGTAGCCATATGGCTATGCACCGTCATCGTCAAGATACACCGACGTAGCTTTACCTGAAAAACATGGAGATACCAGCGCAACAGCGCTGTGATAGTTTCAAGCAGAAATTGGAAGGATAGTTGTTTGCACCTTGCTAAACCTATCCTTTTGCTATCACTTGGCAATTATTTAATCTAGCCCTGGAAAAACGATACATACTTACTTACTCTTACTCCCAGGGCCATCTATATCTTAGGCGATATTTAGCCCCATCAACAAATCCCCTCCACCTGGATCGATCTTCTGCCTCTCTTTCTGGTACTCCAATTTTTTGCATATCCGTTCTCACTTGGTCCCACCATCTTAGCCGTGGTCTTCCTCGGGGTCTTCTTACTTCAGGAATCCCATTTAGTACCTCCTTCAGCAAACATCCCTCGTCTTTCCTTAGAATATGTCCAGCCCATCTGATTCTTCTTGCCTTTATTTCACTTGTTATGTCTGGATGTTTATATAGATTCCTGATTTCTCTGTTGTGTTTTTTTCTCCATTGTCCTTCTTCGTATGTGGGCCCATAGATTTTTTGCAATATCTTATTCTCGAACACTATTAGTTTTTTCTCATCCTTCTTCAACATCCTCCACGTTTCGGATCTGTAGAGTAGTACTGGGGATATTTTTGTTTTATAAAGTCTAATTTTGGTTTTGTGCGACAGGGATTTAGAAGATAGAATTCGGTTGCATGCATTCAGACATCTGTTGGCGAGTTTTAAACTGTTTTGTATTTCTGGCTCTACCGTGTTGTCATTTGTTTAAATTACTCCTAAATATTTAAAATGGTCTACTTTTTCAAATGCAAGACCATCTATTTTCAGAGGACTTGTATTTCTATTTTGGCATTTTGAAAAATGCATGTATTAAGTTTTTGTGTCATTTATTTTCAATCCTATTGTTTCCGCTTCCTTCCTAAATACATTTGTCATCATTGTTAAATCTTCTAAACTTTCTGCGAATATTGCTACGTCGTCTGCAAAGGCTAAAATGTTTATTTTGGTCCCAATTTTGATGCCAAGGTCCATGTCAGCTACTTTTTCCAGTGCTTCCTCAATTGCAATATTAAATAGAATTGGGGAGAGCCCATCTCCCTGCCTTACCCCTGTGCTTATTTTAAACGGTTCGGATATATTTCCATTTATCCGTACAAAGCCCCTTGATTCTGTGCTGCTCAGCTTTGCTAAATTTATCAATTTTCTTGGGATCCCCATCTTATCCATTTTTCTCCACAATCTATCTCTATTTATACTGTCATATGCCTTTTGGAAGTCGATAAAAATTGCGTAAAACTCCTTATTGTACTCCCAGTATTTGGATATACATTCTTTTATGGAGAATATTTGATTTGTAGTCGACCTGCCTTTCATAAATCCTGCCTGATGCTCTTTGATAATTTTGTTCGTATAACATTCTAAGTAACTACTGATTATTTTTGCGAGGAAAAACGATACATACCTACTTTTAATTAAATTTTAATAAAAATGCATGGGTTTCATAGAAATGGTGTTAGATAAATTATTTCATGTCATTGATTATTAGTACCTGGGAAAATTGAAATAGTGCCAATGAAATCTGACAAATCTTAGGGATAGATTTGCTACTTATCCTGCTCCTTATTTCATTACCTGAAATAAAATTTAATACAATTGCAGCTAGACATGATGAATATGGCCGTCCTCATCTAAGGCAGGGTCAAAAAACATCAACATCATCAAACCAGCAGCTATCTCATCAGCAGCAGCAAGCGCAGCGCGGGAGGAAAGTTGGAGTGTTCACTATGGGCCCTCATTCAGTTGCAGATATGCCAAGCAGACCTGGATTTTGGTAATGAATCATATCCTTAGTTATGAAAGGTGAAATAGTTTTGCTGAAGGGTAGTGCTAAAATGTTGGCACTTTCTTGTATGAGTTAATGATTGTGGTAGGAATAACGTGAGTATTGACTACCTTATAACTCTACAGAGTGCATACATTGTTTAACATGCATGTAATTGTGGTTGATTGCAACTAATCACTTTATCATGAGTCTGTCAGCCTATATAATCTCTCAATATTAAGGAAACTCTTTTTAGTGCATAATTTTGGTTCATGCTGACAAAATCAATGATTTTTTTCATGTATCTAATCATGAGGATGAAATTCATAATACTCTCAGGTGTTTGGAGAAGTCAACTCTGTTTTGTGCTCTGTCTAGGTCTGTTTACCTGATGCATGTTCTGGTGCGGGCACATGCATGAATGCATGTCCTTTCAAAAATTGATTGTGGTCATTTAAGGGTTTACGCCCTAGCCTATGCAGGTACATGCATAATACAGGCCATTAAAGTATGGCTGTTATTCTGAATGTAACAGCGCATATGCTATTTGGGATTCTGAATGTTGAAATATCACCCGGAAGTTGATATTTCATTTCGAGGGTGCTTTTTGTGATTCTGAACATTGGATAGCATCCGTGAAGAATGCTACTTGAAGGCGCCCTTCTGAATTCCGGGCTATTGGGAAAGCACCCAAGATTTCTGATAATTTCCGTGCGCAACACGACCATCATATTCATTTTCACGTTGTAGTCTCCTTCTTTTTCACTAGTTCTGTTATGGGAATTCTGATTAATGTTCATTGAGATGTGCTATGTCACTCTATAATGGGTATATTTTCCTATTAAATTGAAAAAATATGCATAAAATCGCGGAGATACACGTGTCAATTTCGACTATATAGAGCATAAAGCTCTCATAAAGCTAAAGTCTTATTTATAGTAATTAGTCTGGCTTGACAAAATGGAAAATTTGGAAACGTGAGCAAAGTTCTTTAAATATGAAAAGTTGAGCAAAACAATGAAGTTGGCCATTCCATATGAGTATATTGTGCTTACGATATTTCTCCTCCCCTTGCCGATAACAATTTGGAACTGGCATATCTCGACAACCTCGTTACTTTTCTCGGCCTCTGTAAAACTCATTTTATTCATTCTTGCTCTTAAGATTTTCATTGCTTTTTTCAGTCTACCTACTTAACTATATTTCCCATCTCACTATACTTGTATTTCCTATCTCGCATACACACATATATTCCATCATCACATTCCCATTCGGGCCCACAAAATTTTCTTTGCGACGCTTCGCCACGAAACACCCAGATATAACTCCAATAAACCATCAAATCATTTTGCTTATTGATGGAATATGCTCATGCATGCATTTATCCACTTCTCGTATACCCAACCGGTCTGCTATATTGAATAATCTGATTGAAGTTCAAATGGTAAAGTTATAACCATACACATACATGCAAAGAGTACACTTGTGTTAGGTTAGCTGTCAATACAGATAATATTATTTTGTTCTCTCAGCACGCTATAGCATTAAAACTGTATTTGTAAATGTATAACACTAAACGTCAATTGAATTTTCAGAGGAAATTTCATTAAAAGAAGCAATATCTCAGTTGATGAATGTAACAAAAATGTCTGATTATCACTTAAAAACTCCAAAGGAAAGAATACTGTGAAGATATTACTACCCAGCGATGAAGATAGAAGACAAATCACGAAGAAAATTAGTCAGTAGACATTGTATTACTATACTATATCATATAGGCCTGTCAAGTTATTGTGTACATACAAATAAACGCAATGGCAAAGTCAATTAGTCAAAATATGTGCTTTTGGGCAAAGTAACAGATATTAATAATAATGCTATGTTTGTTTCATAAGTGATAAGCACAATTTAACAAGTCTCATTACCTTAGCCCGTAGCTCAAATAAGCAGCCCACAAGATTTAACATGTATGATCATATAGAGAACAAACGGTTAAATATTCTTATAACTGCTCTTGCAAACCACTCACATTGATATTTTGCTTTCATAATCTTACATCGTCATCAAAAGACACAAAAATTGATGGGCATTCAATATACATAATCACTGTCGAGATGTTATGAAATTATTGTGTTCACTAATCCTTTTGTATTATTTTCCCAGTCCTAATAAGTATAACACACAAAATTTTGACAAGGGAGGAACGTGTAGTTCGCTTTATTTATGACACTTATCTCAATTTTGAATTTTAAGAGGAGTTCTACACTAATTCTAGCCAACATTAGCGATAAATGAGAGACGGAGAGCAACTAAGGCAACCATGTTTGCATTGAAAGTGCATTATATAAATCGTATTCGAAGATAAATGTGAATCACATTCAGGAAGATAATTTATTGAATACATATTTTCATGCACCCAAACTCACGACATCCATGGCGAAGGTCCTTCCAGCTGATTACTAGTATCTAGTATGTAAACATTCTTGTTAAACAGCTCGTCATTGGCTGTCTGAATTTTCATTACTGTACTGTAAGGTTTTCATGCAGGAAGGGGCGGGGCTAGAAATAGCATCTTGAAACCGATGCCTTGGATATCTTACCCAGATTCAGAATCGCAGCGTACGCTATTGTAAAGCAAGGAATAGCATCTTCCACAAACAGCGCCCTCAGATTCAGAATAGCAGCCAAAGACCTGCTTCTGTGCTCTGACCTCCCTCCCATTGTCGCTCACTCATAAGCAAATATGGGCTCAGAACCCAACCTCTGCCCTCAGATTTTGTTAGCTGGTCACAACTCCTTCTTTGAGGAGTTGTCAGCTGCTGGTAGGAAGAGACCTACTTTCATTCAGAGTGATTATTGCTCTCCCAAACTGTGGCATGGCTTGTCAGTGTTATCACATTATCGTTAACATTGGGATTAGGAATTTTTTTCTCCAAATTTATGTTGTGTTTTTGAACAGGACTGTACTAAGTAATTTGTTTGTGGTCAAGCCCACTCTCTGAATAAACTAATTTTGTAATGTTGATAAAATGCATATAGTCTGCAGGACATCTTATACACATCATGCAGACTTTTTGGGAACCTCCTTTGGGTTCTTCTCTTCCCTCTATCACCATTGTGCAGAATTATAGAGATTTAGCATCAGCCCTTTTTTGTATCTTTTACAATTTCTCTTTTGATATCCATTAAATTCCATTTGTAATCCAGGCGGAATAGTATTGTTATTGAACTAATCCATAGGCTTTGCCTGAGTTACTTGGCCTCAAGAAAATTGGAGGTTGCAGATGAGAAATTGGTTCGTACATTAAGAATATATTATCTTTCTTTGATGAAGGAGTGGACCAGGAAGTGTGCAGCCAGACACTGGGCAGGCTCCATCTGCCTCTCCAGGACCCTGCCATTCTACCCCTTCAGATTTCAAACAAAGTGCCTTACGATTTGGAGAGGAGAGTGTGTATGAAAGGTTTGGGATCATTATTTACTTGGATTTCACTTTATATATATTGCCTCAAATTATCAATGCATATCACCTCATTATTTACTTGGATTTCACATTATATATGGATCATTCCACGTCAATTCGACCGGAAAATCGGCAAAAATGACCCTTAGGGTAACCGATTTTAACCAAATTTGGCATATCCTCCTCATTTGATAGCATATTAAAATCCCTGAGGCCGTTTTGTAATACATGTAACCATTTACGAGATATTGCAACATCGCAAAGTTTGAATATTACAAAATTGTCTACATGTTTCATGGCATATCTCCGAGAATATTGAAGCTACAGGTCTTAAAATAGAAAAGTATATTAATGGATTAAATTTTAAAATTTAAATAATTTCATTAAGTGTATAACAATTTAAAAATTTCAAATCGACTTTTGACGATGTGCCTGTACCTTCGATTTGGCTTTTTTTATCTTGTAGATACAACCCTCCTTTACAAATTAAAAAAGTTTGGTAGGGTTAATATTTCATTTAAGAAAGAAAAATATTTTTCAGTGTAGGTGTAACGCTGGTCGCTCGCTGCGGCATCCGGCTCACATGCCAATTGGCTCGTGTGCCGACCGTACAGAACTCAGGTTCTCTAGATCTCAGCATACTTTCTCTTTCATCTTCTTCTTGCCAGTTTGAAGTGTATACCAGCCCTTAAATACCCTTTGCCCATGCCATTTGCAATTTGCTTCTCGCAGATGTGACCACTGCCTCCCACAAGGAGCAGCAATCAGGCCTTACACCGGTCGGCCTCAAAGAACAATTAGATAACTTCCAATGCTACTTTCCCAATCAGCCCCTAAACTATTTTGCTTGCATACCCTTTTAGAGTGCTACCGCGTTGAAATGGTCCTGCGCAAGAATTAATGCGCACCCCCTCTCTGTCCTTGGCTACCCCCACTCCGGGCTCCTTCCTTCCCCTACCGTGCCTCCTCTACCAGCGTCACTTCATCGTAGTTTCCAGCTCTTGTTGTTTCGCTTCTCTCTCGGTTTTGCGTGCTTCTGGGAGGCCGGGAGGTTCCCTCTGCTGGTAAAACTGGCAACACTCTTTGCCTTTCCTCCAGGGTGTGAATGAGAAAGTAAAGAAGGAGAGGTGGAGTAGGGAGTCGTAACTCCACCCACCGTTCACCGAGAAGGACCATTTCAACGTGGCTGGACTATAGCATGTTGTCTGAAACCTCTTCTCTATTTCTCATTTCAAACAAATTGTGCCGCTCAGTCATCTCCTACCCTCACCCATTCACATCTTATTTGGGAAAACAACAGGAAAGGCAGAGCGCCACCCATAACAACTCAACGAAAAAGTTGTTTCTTTTCGCAATTGATAGCCTTTCAGGCCTCATTGCCTCCTGTCATTGCTGGAGAAATAAATGGGAAAGATTTCCGAAATACGACAGCAATCATTTCTCTAACAGTGAGAAGGGCACTACGTAGCGGAGATAGGAGGAACTTACACTATAGGCAGTATATAACATGGAAGCTATCTAATGTAAAAACAGTTCTTACACGTGAGGAAGTGGAAGAAATCTGTTTGTTTGTCTATCCCAAACTGGATAAAATACAAAAATGCAAAATCGACGGCTGGTTTGGATTCATATTCGAAAGAAAAAAAAGTGCCATAGGAGAGACACGAACCATAGAACCTAACTCGCACTTTCCTACCCAGGGCCTTAACCCACTCGGCCACGGAGTCACTTGAGTAAGTGGATGTAATGCAAAGAACTAGTTTCCCCTTTCCACATAGTTACAAACACTTGTGTGGATTTGTGAATGATCTCCAATTGATGTTAAATAGTGCGAAGTGAAAGCACAAAACATTAACTATCGCAGAAAAAGCGGAAGTGTTGAACAAAATTGTTTTCGGTACATCAGTGAAGCGCCTGTCCTTGTGATATGTACTGCGTTGGATCTTCGACAATCTATGACAATAAGAAGTAGAACGAGAAGATCCTCAAATTTTTCTGTGAAAGTGACACTAAGGATGGCGATAAGAAACACCACGAAAGAATTTGGTCTAGTGCTGTTTTAGATCTCGTACTTATGCAGTGAATTCAACTGCGTTGAATTGACGGGATCAGTATTTCAGGCCAAATGTTAAAGGAGGGGGCTAAAATATTTTATAGAATTTGATAGATTGTAGATATGTTTAAA
Organism: Pyrrhosoma nymphula; assembly: GCA_963573305.1. Lineage (NCBI taxonomy): Eukaryota > Metazoa > Arthropoda > Insecta > Odonata > Coenagrionidae > Pyrrhosoma > Pyrrhosoma nymphula. Next base: position 90,947,431 of record OY754332.1, on the reverse strand, counting down.
AAGGCAACCAAGGATGGACAAGAATTTTCCTCCAAGGCTTCTTCTTCAATCGCTCCCGATGTATTGATGGATAGCCGCACAGATGGAAGCACCGGTAGCAGCGAGCGTTGAAGGTGCGGTAGACAGCTCATTGAATCAGCTGATATCGTATTAAACACAGTGGCATAAGGATTGCAAGGAACATTGAAAGCAATGAAAAATGTTTATTTACAAATATTATTTATCAATTTACAACATTATACTGTTTGATGTTCAGCAATATGTTTATATGTTCTACGCATTCTTTTCACTCTGCCATTTTGCTATTTGCTATTTGCTGTTGACTGATTTTGTGTTTGTGAATTTAGAAACAGTTTATTTCTTATTTTTTTCAAATTATTTGTTAAGATTGTTGAGATTTTAATAGTCCGCAGTGAATGATTTATATTTTGTTTTGGTGAAAAATGCAAAGCACCTGCCTTTATATTTTTTCTGCAAAATTGATTGATCAAAATGTAGTTCTTCAGTTTTAGACTACTTATTTCATTTTTTCTTCAACCATGCTCAGTTATACATAGAAAATCCAATTCCAATTTTCATTAGCCAAATATTGAATATTTTGATGCAAAAACTTATCTTAAGTTCTACTTTGGTTATCAGACATTTAACCTGCATTGTTTTTTATATTTTGATCAGTAGATTGAGCTAACATAACTCATGCTTGTTCTGATTTCTGTTTCCCATACACAAAATTACTATCCACCAATCTGGGGCCCACCAACCTGGGGCCTGTCCACAAGTTACAAGTCGGATCTTACAAGTGTGACTTGCAAGTGTTTCTCAAACAGAAATGGAGGACTTGTGAATTCTCAAAGATTTTACAAGTGAAAATGGCGGGCGTCTAGTCCATATTTAGCTATTATGTAAAGCTTTCAATATATTTCACGAGTTTTTCCAGCCATCTTCTATAACCAAGAGTCTGTGCTATGTTGCTCGGTGTCTATAAATGCGTGAATACAAGATAAACAGAATTTTTGGTTCACAGTTTACCTTAAAATATCTCAAGCGAGGACAAATCGTCTGCAAAACTTAAACATCATGAGGAAAAGTCGTATATTCCATCGCATGAAGGGAAAGATGAACTCGAAATGAAGGTTATTCACAATTCTTGCATGTGAAGACATCATTTTGTGCGGTTTTTATCGTTCATAGATACGAATAAATAGCGGAATAGCGTTTTATTGTCAGACAAGCGAAGATATGAGTTCAGCCATTTTGAATGTTGATTATTAATACCCTAAGGGAACGCACATTTCTCAAGAAGTCAGTTGGTGTAGTGGTAGCATGCAACTCTACGATGCCTAAGGATACGAAGTCGATCCCCACAGATGTTAGTTTTTTTTTCTCTTTCATTTTGATGGGCTAAGGAGATATTGTACCACCGATTTATGTAACTTCGTACTAGGACTTATGCAAAATTTATTTTTAATTTCACTTGTCCTTCAGCCCCAAGTTGCACCAAGGATATCGGACACATGACTACGGCATATTAGGAAAAACCACAACACATTAGCATAGCATTTGCATCTACTGCATCAAATAAAAATGATGACTTTAAATACGTATGGAGTTTCCTATTGAACTTTCGCGACTTAATATTTCATAGCAATTTATCATATTAGTACGGGAACTTATGCTCTGCATTTTTACCTCTCATTGTATAAACATAATGACGTGACATGAAAAGTAGGTATGCATTGATAAATAGTAATAAATAATACTAGCAAAGTAGTGCGTAACTTTCGCATTTTCAACCATTCCCACCTCCCGAAAATAATTTATTCTTTATCAAATGAAACCATTTATAAAATGCACGATTAAAAGGAACATACATGCCTCCTGTCGCAAATAAATCTTTCTTCTTCGATGTTTATTCACAAAGCCTTCATGGGGGTGTTCTTGTCTCATTATGTTTTAGTCTAAAAGACTTTTCTTTTAACTTTAAATTATAAACAAACAATGTGTTTTAACATAAACTGAGCATGTAATGACAAAAGTCACTAAAAATCATATCTACTGATACCTTGTTCGTCGCTATCGCTATCGTTTGTCTCTATATTCATGGCTATCGCCTTCATAACAGTAGAGAAAAAGAGATTGCAAGTCGCTTTTCATTTGTTTTCCCAGTTCTTCTATCCGCTTTACTGCGATTTACTCACCGCGGAGGACTAGTAGAAATTTTCTTACAAGTTACAAGGACTAGTAATTTACAAGTATGTTTGAGTTACAGATTTTGTCGTAACCATGGAAACACTAATGAGTAAACACTTGTAACTTGTGAACTTATAATTAGCGGACTTGTACCTTTGAGAAACAGGATTTCTCAAGTTACAAGTGCTTGTAACTTGTAGACTTGTTGCTTTGAGAAACAGGCCCCTAATCACTTTACTTAATAGATAGGACCCTTGTCGATTAAGATGCAAGCCGTCATGAGCTAAACATCAATCGTTAAGACATTTGTTTACTTCCCAGAAAATAGCCTTTAAAGTACAACAAGCTCATTGAATGTTTTCATTTATATTTCGAACATAGATACAGTCAAAATCATGCCTACGTAAGATACTATTTACCACTACCACGGGTTATGAAAAGTGACTGCACCTGATTAGCTTGTCCATTTCTCCCATTACCTCCTCAGGAGATCTTGAGCTTTGAAGATTGTTCTTCGAAGGTGTTATTGGAATGCAAATTTATGTGAAATTTTTGTGTTAATTTGCTATAGTTGAGAAAATGTTGTACTGTCATCCAAATACACATGTTGGAAAAATTTCAAGAAAATCATCTCGGTGGAAGTGGGTGAAAATAGATCACAAGATTTTACCCAAAGACACAGAGATGTCAAGTTAAATTAAACCCTGTAAATGCAAGCTTAGTATCTCTCGTACCAATAAAACGAGCCGAGTGATGAAATTTTCATCCCCTTGTTACTTCTACGAGACTAATGATTGGAGAAAAACGAGCGCGGCGGTATCCTGCAACATTATGCAATATATAGTGAATGTCTGTTGATGCAGTTGCAGATGTTTCAAGGACGAAGAGAAAAATTCAGTTGTCCAAAGAAATTAAAATTATTATGAAGATGGAATTGTTGCAATAAGCCATGTTTAAATCGATAAAATATTGTATTGCCATACGAAATAAAGATGTTGGAAAAGTTTCAAGAAAATCATCTCGGTGGAAGTGGGTGAAAAATAGATCACATGATTTGACCCAAAGACACGGAGATGTCAAGTTAAATGAAACCCTGTAAATGCAATCCCTTAGCATCTCTCGTACCATTAAAACGAGCCGTGCGATGAAATTTTCATCCCCTTGTAACTACTACGAGACTACAGATTGGAGAAACACGAGCGCGGCGGTATCCTGCAACATTATGCAATGTATAGTGCATGTCTGTTGATGCAGTTGCAGATGTTTCAAGGACGAAGAGAAAAATTCAGTAGTCCAAAGAAATTAAAATTATTATGAAGATGGAATTGTCGCACTAAGCCATGTTTAAATCGATAAAATATTGTATTGCCATACGAAATAAAGATGTTGGAAAAGTTTCAAGAAAATCATCTCGGTGGAAGTGGGTGAAAAATAGATCACATGATTTGACCCAAAGACACGGAGATGTCAAGTTAAATGAAACCCTGTAAATGCAATCCCTTAGCATCTCTCGTACCATTAAAACGAGCCGTGCGATGAAATTTTCATCCCCTTGTAACTACTACGAGACTACAGATTGGAGAAACACGAGCGCGGCGGTATCCTGCAACATTATGCAATGTATAGTGCATGTCTGTTGATGCAGTTTCAGATGTTTCAAGGACGAAGAGAAAAATTCAGTAGTCCAAAGAAATTAAAATTATTATGAAGATGGAATTGTCGCACTAAGCCATGCTTAAATCGATAAAATATTGTATTGCCATACGAAATAAAGACGTTGGAAAAGTTTCAAGAAAATCATCTCGGTGGAAGTGGGTGAAAAATAGATCACAAGATTTTACCCAAAGACACCGAGATTTCAAGTTAAATTAAACCCTGTAAATGCAAGCTTAGTATCTCTCGTACCAATAAAACGAGCCGAGTGATGAAATTTTCATCCCCTTGTTACTTCTACGAGACTAATGATTGGAGAAAAACGAGCGCGGCGGTATCCTGCAGCATTATGCAATATATAGTGAATGTCTGTTGATGCAGTTGCAGATGTTTCTAGGACGAAGAGAAAAATTCAGTAGTCCAAAGAAATTAAAATTATTATGAAGATGGAATTTTCGCACTAAGCCATGTTTAAATCGATAAAATATTGTATTGCCATACGAAATAAACATGTTGGAAAAGTTTCAAGAAAATCGTCTCGGTGGAAGTGGGTGAAAAATAGATCACATGATTTGACCCAAAGACACGGAGATGTCAAGTTAAATGAAACCCTGTAAATGCAATCCCTTAGCATCTCTCGTACCATTAAAACGAGCCGTGCGATGAAATTTTCATCCCCTTGTAACTACTACGAGACTACAGATTGGATAAACACGAGCGCGGCGGTATCCTGGGGCCTAATTCTGTAACTCGAAGCTCCGGAGCTAAGAGCTTCAGCTCGCACCAAGAATTAGCTCCTACTCGTATTCTGTAATTCACTGGAGCTAACTCTAGCTCCGAATCGGGGTGGAGAAAAGTCAGCAGACGAAGTGGTAAATTTAAATTCCTGCGAGCGAATGATCTGCCAATCACAATCATCGTTTCATTTTTCATGACGTTTTTCCTGCTTGTTCTTCCGGAAAATAGCAGACAGCAGTTGAGAATACCAAAAGTAAATAATATTGAAGCATTATTGATTGTACGACTTTAACATATAAAAAAGTACCTTTTTAGCAATATACAGACTATTTTACAAGCTATAGAATTCTCAATTACGACTATCCAGTAATACCCTGCCGAGTTTAACGTGTTTACATTTGGAAAGCTGGGAAAACGTCAGCTTAATGCATGCAATTATATAATTTTACTACTAGGTTCGCATCGAGAAGAAGAACAAAGCAAAAATTAAACACCTTGATAACGAACATTATTACCTGAATCAGTTGATTTTTTACTTAAGAAAACAAATTATTATAGTAATCTAGCATAACACTTGTCACCCTCAACAGCTGCTTCTGTGAACGGCGAGTTGAAAATAATAAGAAGATTTCATTAATGTTTTTCTATATTTTCATATTCTTGATGGTTAATTAAAGCAAATCTAAGGTATAATGCTTTATTTAAACCTGTAGCAGGCGTTAATCTACAGGTTAGTTCATTGTTTTACCATTCCATCATGTATACGAACGTCGGTGATGTAAGTACATACATGATGACAAATGCAATAGATCGGTCATTAACTGATGATATATTTGTTATTCTATTATATTTTCTGCAAAAAACTAATATTAAATCTACAAAATGTACGCAACACTTCGAAAATTACCATTATTTAGGAATTCCCACAAGTGTGCAGCTATAATTTATACCCACATGTTATGCTCATATAGGAAGATTGGCAACGTTTACTTGAAATTCTCCGTAGAACTTTGAAAATAAAGGTTCTACAGAACTACCGATGAATACTTATGTAACTTAAATTATCAAGGTACCTTAAGAACGTTCTACATTCGGCAGCTATTACTTGAAGAATCTTTATAGCATATGATACGCTAACTTTTGACTCAAGGAAACGAACTAAAGCTGCAAACTAATTAGCAATTGATTTACATTATTTAATTATATTGGTTTTTGCATATGAGCAATCATATTCTGCGAGTGCATGCATATGATCACTTTAAAATAGAGACATGCATTTATATATATAGCTTTTTTCATCGATTGAACTTCCATAATCGTACCTTACCTTAACATTGTATCGTGCATTTTCCTTCTCTTCACGCAGCAATGTCAATATTGAGAGTAACACCTCGAACTGCTGTTGAAGTAATGTTATTAATAGGTAAGCGCATTGATCGTACTCGGCCACGCATTAAGATTAACTTGCTTAACAATAGTAAAAAAGTTGATCATTAGTTGATAATAATAGAATTTACGATCATATCATTGCAGGTTAACAACATCAAAATAAGATCATACGTGAAAACATTACAACATATGTTTTAGGAAGTATATGAAATAGAAAAGTGCTTTTATCGACTTTGCTCAATGCCTACAGTTTTATTAATTTAAAAACGATTCTCAACAGTATAAATGACAAAGAAATTCAATGGAATAACGTAGTAACCATGCAAAACACGTATTTATTGATGAATGTTCACGAATTGACCTCCGAAAGACGAGTAAGGCAGCAATATTGACATCGAAAAAATTTTCCATGAAATAAACAGGGATGGGATTTATTGGTTAAAATAGGTTAAAAATAAATCCTTTGGGTATCTTGATTCTTCCGCCACGGTAGATAAGAGTATCACCTCAAGAAAAACTACCAAGAAAGAGAAAATAATATCATCGGTTTCACAACAACATGCACTCTTCACGAAAAATCAACAAAACACTGCGGAAATGCACATGGATTTCACTGAAGAATACTCCTAGCATGGTCTCGAGGCTGGCGCTGGCCGGAGCTCCGATCTGAGGCATGCTGGGACTCCGAAAAGAGCTTCGGGACCGTTACAGAATACCATGAGGAGCTAAATAAGCTCCGGACCCTTCTCTAGCTCCTTCCGGCACCATAATATGCTGACTTCGCGGAGTTGGAGCCAAATTAAGCTCCTGTTCTCAGGAGCTTTCCAATACATAATACGAATTGGAGCTAGGAGCTTATTTTAGCTCTTTTCGCCAGTTAGCTCCGGAGCTACGAGTTACAGAATTAGGCCCCTGCAACATTATGCAATGTATAGTGTATGTCTGTTGATGCAGTTGCAGATGTTTCAAGGACGAAGAGAAGAATTGAATTGTCCAAAGAAATAAAAATTATTATGAAGGTGGAAGTGTCGCACTAAGCCATGTTTAAATCAATAAAATATTGTATTGCCATCCGGAATAAACATGTTGGAAAAATTTCAAGAAAATCGTCTTGGTGGGAGTGGGTGAAAAATAGATCACATGATTTGACCCAAAGACACGGAGATGTCAAGTTAAACGAAACCCTGTAAATGCAATCCCTTAGCATCTCTCGTACCATTAAAACGAGCCGTGCGATGAAATTTTCATCCCCTTGTAACTACTACGAGACTACAGATTGGAGAAACACGAGCGCGGCGGTATCCTGCAACATTATGCAATATATAGTGCATGTCTGTTGATGAAGTTGCAGATGTTTCAAGGACGAAGAGAAGAATTGAGTTGTCCAAAGAAATTAAAATTATTATGTAGGTGGAATTTGTCGCACTAAGCCATGTTTAAATCAATAAAATATTCTATTGCCATCCGGAATAAACATGTTGGAAAAATTTCAAGAAAATCGTCATTTTGGAAGTGGGTGAAAAATAGATCACATGATTTGACCCAAAGACACGGAGATATCAAGTTAAATGAAACCCTGTAAATGCAATCCCTTAGCATCTCTCGTACCATTAAAACGAGCCGTGCGATGAAATTTTCATCCCCTTGTAACTACTACGAGACTACAGATTGGAGAAAAACGAGCGCGGCGGTATCCTGCAAGATTATGCAATGTATAGTGCATGTCTGTTGATGAAGTTGCAGATGTTTCAAGGACGAAGAGAAGAATTGAGTTCATTCGATCATTACAGTAATCTACCGGTTAAAGGTAGGTTGTGATGAAAGTCAGAGATTATCCAACGAACTCTTACACGTGCCGTGCCCTTTCTACCTCTAGTATTTCTTTCTTCATCTCAGCATAAGTCCTACCTTTCTTCATCCCGTCCATAAAACCGATTCTCTTCCTTCCCCTTCCCCGCTTACCCAACATCCTTCCCTCCATCACGGCCTTCAGCAAACCATCGTCCCTCATTACCGCTTCCAGCCACCTACCCTGTCTTTCCCTAATCTCATCTATAAGTTTCCTCTCCTCGCCCACCATGTCAAGCATTTCCTCATTTGTCTTCCATTCCGTCTAACGCACCTTCTCCATCCTCCTCCACACCCACATCTCAAAAGCCTTCAGCCTATTTTCGTCTTCCTTTCTCAAGATCCACGTTTCTGCCCCATACAACGCCACACTCCATATCAAGCTCTTCACCAGCCTCTTTTTTACATCCTTACTTAAGGTCCCCGTCATCAGCTCCCTTCTATTATTGAACGCTTCCTTCGCTAGCGCTATTCTCCTTCTAATGTCTTTGCTACTATGTCCTCTTTCTACTCTTATCACCAGCTTTGCTTTCTTTGTCCTAGAGAATCTCATTACTTCTGTTTTCCTATTATTTATCTTCATTCCGTATTTCTCACACTGCTTTTCCAGTGCATCTGCTAAAGTTTGCAGTCCTTTCGATGACCGACTGACCAACGCCTGGTCGTCTGCGAATCTAACCGACTTTATCCACTGGCCTCCTACTTTCATTCCCACATCTAGCTCATCACATGCCTCTCTTACCATTGCCTCAGCATAGATGTTAAAAAGTAAAGGCGGCAACGGGCACCCTTGCCGTACCCCACGACCTATAACTGCCCACCCTGATTCACCGTCACCTACCCTTACCTGAGCCCTCTGCCCCATATATAAGTTTCGGATGAGTCTCCTATCACGCCAATCTATTCCTATTTTCCCCAGTATCTGCATTAGTTTCTCCCAGTTTACTCTGTCAAACGCCTTTTCGAAATCTACATAACAAGCGAAAACATCCTGATTATGCTCTATGTTTCTTTCTATAAGTGTCCTCAGTACCGCAATCGCATCTCTGGTTCCCCTCCCCTTCCTGAACCCAAATTGGTCATCGCCTAAATAGCACTTTGCTCTGCTCTCCAGCCTTCTATTTAGTATTCTAAGCAACACTTTTGCTGCGTGCGAAATTAAACTGATTGTTCTATACTCCTGGCATTCTGACGCTTTCTTCTTCTTCGGGATAGGTATTAATACTGTTTTCACGAAATCCTCTGGCCATGCTCCATCCTCGTAGATCCTGCGAATAAGTTTAAAAAACGATTTTCTCCCCTTACTACCTAGATTCTTCAGTAGCTCCGAAGGTAGGTTATCGGCTCCCATGGCTTTTCTACCCTTCATCTCTCTTAATGCCCTCTCTATTTCACTCTCAAGTAACTCTGGTCCGAGGCTATCATTATCTATTGTTCCTTCATCCTCTAGATCTAGGCTAAGGGGACTATTCTCGCTGTCGTATAGCTCCTCTACGTATTCTCTCCATCTTTCTTGGATATCTTCCTGTTCTATTAATATCTTCCCTGTTTTGTCCTTAACCTTTGGTATCGTTTGACCTCTCTTACCACACGATAACATTTTCACCTTGGCGTACAAAGCGCCCACTTCCCCCTCCTCCTGCATGTTTTCCATTACCTCACATTGTCCCTTCCACCAGTTTTCTTTTGCCCGATTGGTCACTCGCCTGAGTTTATTATTCAATTCCTTGTACTTCCTCTTCCCTACGTCGGTGTTCACGTTTTTCCATATCCTTCTCTCCTCCATTTTCTTCATTATTTCTTCCGTAACCCACTGCTTCTTAACCCTCTTCTCCACCGTTCCTATTGTTTTCTCTGCCGCTAATGCGATGCCTGTTTTTATAACCTCCCATCTCTTCTCTATGGTTCCCATCCGTTTCTCTTCACCTATGTTCTTTTCTACCACCTCTTGGTATTCCCTCCTTTTCAACCCTTTCAATGCTTCAAGGTTCCACCTCTTTATCTTCCTACCTTTACAAAGCCTTTTAAATCTAACTTCACACTTCATCATAACCAAGTTATGATCCGAGTCCGCATCCGCCCCTGGATAGCTACGAGAGTTTTTTACACTGTTCCTAAATCTCTGCCTCACCATTATATAATCAATTTGGTATCTCCCAGTATCACCCGGCATTTTCCATGTGTACCTACGCCTGGGGTGATGTTTAAACCAAGTGTTTGTCACTACTAATTTATCTCTTCTACAAAATTCAACTGCCTTTTCACCGCGATCATTTCTTCTTCCTAGCCCAAACCCTCCTACTTCTAATCCGTCCCTCCCTTCTCCCACCACTGCATTCCAGTCACCCATCACTATCAGGTTTTTCTTCCCCGGCACTTCTCTAATTATTTCTTCTACTTGCTTGTATACCTCTTCCACCTCTTCCTCCCTATGGTTGCTCGTAGGCATGTATACCTGGACCAGTACGAAATTCGTCGGGCGTGCTTTTATTTCTACCACTAGTATCCTGTCGCTCACCTGTTCAATGTTTACCACACTCAGTCCCAACTTTGTGTTCAGTACCATGCCTACTTTGACTCTCATCTCCCCCACTATAGATCACCCTGTAGTTATAACTCCAATAGTCCCTGCTATCCTTCCATCTCACCTCACACAATCCCAAAGCATCTATTTTTCCTTTTTCCATTTCCTGCTTAATATTTTCAAGCTTCCCAGCCCTCATAATGGTCCTTACGTTCCAAGTTCCTATTTTTACCACTGTTTTCCTCCTCCTCTTTTTCTTCTTCTTCTCCCTCCTTTCCCTTGTATCTTCTGATGATGATGCTGTGCAAGGATTTCGTGTGATGACGACCGCGGAGGCCTTGCCTCCCCCGCTGCCGGGCACGACACCCGCCCTAGTGGGTGGCGTCCTGTAGTTGCCAGGAATCAATTCTCTTTGAATGACTTTCATGTTCTGGGAAGTGATAGTTGAGAGGTATTCCCATGCGACTCAACGGTATTTTTAACGTGACACCATCACCGAACTACCTTTCGTCTGGCTCCTACCCTTTGACCTATCTGGCATGGGTGGCCCTACCAGGAGCAATGTACTTACTCCTGCCAGTCCAGCTCTAGGGGTCATTGGAATGCACAAGCCCTTCCACCACGTCAAGGTCGTAGTTCAAGGAAGAGAGAATTGAGTTGTCCAAAGAAATTAAAATTATTATGAAGGTGGAATTGTTGCACTAAGCCATGTTTAAATCGATTAAATATTGTATTGCCATACGAAATAAAGATGTTGGAAAAATTTCAAGAAAATCGTCTTGGTGGAAGTGTGTGAAAAATAGATCACAAGATTTGGCCCAAAGACACCGAGATTTCAAGTTAAATGAAACCCTGTAAATGCAAGCTTAGCATCTCTCGTGCCAATAAAACTAGCCGTGCGATGAAATTTCCATCCCCTTGTTACTTCTACGAGACTAATGTTTGGAGAAAAACGAGCGCGGTGGTATCCTGCAACATTATGCAATATATAGTGAATGTCTGTTGATGCAGTTGCAGATGTTTCAAGGACGAAGAGAAAAATTCAGTTGTCCAAAGAAATTAAAATTATTATGAAGATGGAATTGTCGCACTAAGCCATGCTTAAATCGATAAAATATTGTATTGCCATACGAAATAAAGATGTTGGAAAAGTTTCAAGAAAATCATCTTGGTGGAAGTGTGTGAAAAATAGATCACAAGATTTGGCCCAAAGACACCGAGATTTCAAGTCAAATGAAACCCTGTAAATGCAAGCTTAGCATCTCTCGTGCCAATAAAACGAGCCGTGCGATGAAATTTCCATCCCCTTGTTACTTCTACGAGACTACAGATTGGAGAAAAACGAGCGTGGCGGTATCCTGCAACATTGTGCAATGTACCCAATGACCCAAAGACACGGAAATGTCAATTTAAACGAAACCCTGTATGTGCAAGCTAAGCATCTCTCGTACCAATAAAACGAGCTGTGCGATGAAATTTTCATCCGATTGGAGAAAAACGAGCGCGGCGGTATCCTGCAACATTATGCAATGTATAGTGCATGTCTGTTGATGCAGTTGAAGATGTTTCAAGGTCGAAGAGAAAAATTCAGTTGTCCAAAGAAATTAAAATTATTATGAAGATAGAATTGTCGCACTAAGTCATGTTGAAATCGATAAAATATTGTATTGCCATGCGAAATAAACATGTTGGAAAAGTTTCAAGAAAATCATCTCGGTGGAAGTGGGTGAAAAATAGATCACAAAATTTGACCTAGAGAGACAGAGATGTCAAGTTAAATAAAAACCTCCCAGCTAGCACAAAGCCTACCATTTACTTGAAAATGGCGGCGATATGCCATCAGCGGAAAGGCAATGGCCTGAGGTTGAGGTCTACGTTACGGCATCTCGGGTGCAATGGCAGGTCAAAATCACCATAAAACTGTGCCAAATTCAGGTAAACCGTTGCTCTTACAGACTACAGTGACATCTACAGGCACTTTGGAGAAATTGAAAAAAAATATGGTTTCAGTGGGATTTGAACCTGTATCACTTTAACCTTCGAAGGATGTCAACTCAACAATTTACACTAGGCCAGCAGCTCTCATTACAGATGTGAACAGGAATGAGGCTATTTCTTCCAAAAATCAGAGTTAATACTCGCAATGACTGACAGTAATTTTGTAAAGTTTGACAAAGTGCACTTGCTATTTTTGACCATACATACAAACAAAAGCCATTAGCCAGCAGAAATAAAACTTGGTGCTTTTAGAGATGGGTGCTGGATGCATCCAGCCAAAATCCAGGCTGGAATCCAGCTTGCATGCTATGTGGGTGAGTAGGCTGGAAATATTTCCGTGAATCAATCCTACATCCAGGGGCATACGGCCAGTTGGGGGGGTTTAGGCTATAAACCCCCCCCCCCCCCCCCCCCGAAAACATGTTTACCTGAATTTATTTTCATTTGTTTAAACCTGAAGGGGAACGCGGGGCAAGATGGGGAAGCTTAATTATTTTTGTTCATGGGATTAATAATTACATTGGTTAAGTTGTAGAAAAAATCTCATTTATTAATACATTGGTAATGTTTACATTATGACTACCAAATCATTACTATTGTTTTTGCAACTGACCTAAAAAAATGTTTTTTCAAAAATTTACAAAACTTCATCTTGCCCCATGAGGTGGGGTAAGATGGGGTAACTGATGGGGCAAGACGGGGTAACTGATGGGGCAAGACGGGGTAACTGATAGGTCACTTGTGGGGCAGTTAGTCTACACAAAGAGTACAAATATGCGTAGCTTCCGGATCCTCATCTTCTTCCCCAGCACATGAACAGTGAGCCCATTTGTTACATTTCCAACACTGGATCCACCCTTCAGTGGACTGCGAATATAAATACCCACAATAGAGACACTCAGCGTCTGAGTCGTCGTCTGATGATGAGTGAGTACGCTTTCTTTTACTGATGTTTCTATTCTTCAACGGGTCTTTATTTTTCTTAATCTCTCCTGTTTTCTTTTTCTCTTTTTGTTTATTTTTCTGCTCTGTTTTCTTAAACAAAGTCTTTGACAATTTATTTTTTGCCTTCTCCAACTTTTTCTCATATTTCTCTTTTTTTATTGCAATCTCTTCCAGAAGTTCATTTTTATAGGGAGAATCCGTTAAGACTGCAGTTTTGCCATGTTTTCGAGGCTTCTTCTTCAAGTTAAGACCACTGCAACTAGGGATCGGCATGATGTCTTCTTGGGTTGGGCATTTTGTATAGATCGTAGGTGTTCTTTTGTCAGCATTGGGAGTACCGTTAACAACTGACTCAGAGCTTTTACTCGCATCATCAAATTTACGTGTTCCAGTCTCCCTAGTGACTTCTGTAGAGAGACATAACGGTAATGAAGCCGGGTTGGAAGTGAACGCAGGTGCAGAAATTGGGTTGGAGTTGACCGCAGGCACAGAAGTTGGGTTGTACGTAACCGCAGGCACAGAAGTTGGGTTGGAGGTGACCGCAGGCACAGAAGTTGGGTTGGAGGTGGTTGTAGGTAGAGAAGTTGGGTTGGCGGTGGCTGTAGGCACAGAAGTTGGGTTGGAGGTAGCTGCAGGCACAGAGGGTGGAATGGTGGAGGGGTCTGGTCGGTCTGTGGTCTCAGAAGGAGCGAAATCGTGGTCTTTGAACACTCCTCTGTTGACAGGCCAGATTCTGGTCTTCCTAAATCCGTTTATGGCTGTCTCCATTGTAGCTGCTTTTATAAAGGCGTTTCCGTAGAGTTTTGCAATCTGGTAGATAGTCACTACTCGACCTGGGTTTGTCCTAAGCCAACAAGACACCTCATGATCATACAAAGTGCTCAAGGGTTTCATGAAACTTACATCCAGAGGTTGTAATCGATGGGTACAATGAGGGGGAAAGCACAAGAGCACAACTCCATTTTCCCTCGCATAGCCAATGACTGCTAAGTTTTTCGTATGCGTGAAGTGTCCATCAAGAAGGAGAAGAACTGGAGACTCTTTGGTTGGTCGGCTCCATTCCACAAACTTTTGAAACCAAGTGAAGAATATATCTGACTGCATCCACCCACTGGGATGATTCGCAGCCATAGCTCCCGGTGGACACTCATTAAGCAGCTGTTCGTTTGCTCGTGCTCGTGGAAATACAAATAATGGGGGCATGTAAGAACCAGCAGCATTGTAGCATACTTCAACTGTGATTGTGTTTCCTCGTTCAGCACTTGTTAACACCCCAACTTGTTTCCTACCTTTTAACGAAAATACTTTTGACCTATGTTTAGGGATAATACTGACTCCAGTCTCATCGCAATTGCAAATCTTTTCAGCAGTAAGCTTATGTTTATCAATTTCTCCAGATAGCAAATCAAAAAATTTATTGACGTTTACTCTGTTGAAAGCAGCAGCCCTAGCAGCACTTGTCGCTTCCGGTACTCTTAAACTAAGCCTTGGATGCCTTGCCCTGAAACCTGATAACCAGTCTAATCCAGCTATTTGTTTGGTTTTTGAAAATGGGTGATCTCTACCCAACTTTTCTGCCACTGGAAAGCAAGTACTCTTAAATCGTAGGTTGTTACGCCAAAAAGTCTTTCCTCCATTTTTAACAAGTAGTCAAATAACAAACGTTCCTCTTCAACCGTAAAGGCAGTTTTGATTGGGCCTAAGCTTTGTGCCAAGATGGGATTTGTTTGATTAGTGTAAACAGTGCCACTTGTTGATACAGTAAACGATTTTGCTCATTTTCTTCCCGGGTGAGTTTTACCCGTCTTTCAAGGGTTGACTGTGGAACTTGAAAGGAATCAGCAGCTTTTTTATACCCCATTTCCCCATTGATACAAGCAGAAATAGCATTTTTCATAGACTCCGGATTCCACCCTCCTCGATCCGTCTTCCTTTGATACTTCCGGACCATACTTGATAATCTGCAAAAAGAAAAAGAACGAGTTAACCCATTGCGGGGTAAGATGGGGTAGTACCCCATCTTGCCCCTTAAAAAGTTCCCCGTCTTGCCCCAGCGACACGTTTTCAGGTTATGTAGACCGTCATTGTTTATTAGGATTTGTGAAATGAAATATAATATATGCAATCTAACTCTTAAAAACTATACTTTTTACTAGTATTTATAGATGTATTTATATATAAGCGTAACCTACCTTCATTGAGCATCAAACAGGATCGATACAAATAAACTTTCCAACTGAAATATCAGCACTTGAACAAAAACCGGCCGTGACAGCCAAAATACACACTCCAGATGGCGGACAACATCATAGCAGCTTCTTCTCCACTAGGACTACGAGCTTCCACCATTCGCCGTTTAATAGCAGCACCAACTAAGCTAGCAGCAATGGTACCCCATCTTACCTCGATACCCCGTCTTGCCCCACTCTCCCCAACTAGCGTTTAGAATTTTACTTATTGGGCTGAAAAATATAGTTGAATTGTCTTCACGAAAAGAGAATGTTAATTTATTATTGTTTTAGTGAATAATTTTCTAAATACCATTTTATGGTGGTGCAGATAAATATCAATGAAACCTCCCCAGAAGTCAATTCTGCGTACGCCACTGCTTACATCCTAAATAAAATACCAGCATTTTCCTAAAATATTGTTCCACAAAATTAACTGAATAAGTCATAGTACTCATCGTTCACAAATAGCACTTAAATATAGCCAATGTGCTCACAAAATGTGCAATACGAGAAGCAGCAATCAGCGCGGAGCAAGTAGGGGGCAACGGTTGTTGTCATTTTGCTGTCAAACTCCGTGCAATGGCCGAGCATCAACTGTTGCTCCACCATTGACTTGGGCGTTTACGTAATCGGATTTGAGTGTGCTAGCTGGGCTGTTAATTAGTGCAGTAGAAATAGTTGAAAAAACACCTTGAGGTGGAACTAATTGCAACAAAAATGATTCTTGTTGTAAATGGTAGGCAACACGCTCCTAATCAACATTCTGAGACTATTTATCTGTGCTGTTGCCCAAAATGCGTTTTTTTGGCCGTCATCTTAAAAAACATCAAAAAATTTAAAAAATCATAAAAAATCATGTGTGGTATCAAATTACAGGAAATTTCATGCTGAAAAAGAATGTGGTATTGGTTTAAAAAAATCAAAGGAAATAACAAAATGGTGGCTGAAAAACAAAGTTTTTTTTGTATTGAAAAATATATTTTTATTATTTCTAACAAACATTTCCTATTTTTAGCTTTTACGCTTTCAATTTTTAAAAATGTTAAGGCCATCCTTGTGTCAGTTAAATGTTGTTTACCACCAATACGTGAAACACTGGTCAGCGGACTCATTGCAGATATTACTTCACTGCATTTAGACTGGCTCAAAATCCAAGTTGCACGTTGACTCACAGTCATTCCTCCTCCATGAGTTATATACCAGAATGACTTTTAGTAGATTTCATGATCGTTTGCTTAATGTAAATATCGGTTCAAACACCAGACCACTTCCTGTCCTTTCTTCGTACAGTAAAATGGCCTTTGTTTAGCATTTTGTAGAGTCCAGATTTGTTGTTTTTAGTTTGTGCATTTGTTGAAGGTATATTCTTGCACATTTTGCATGATTACTATGACCTGAACTCGCCAAAAAGGTAGCATATGCTCAACCACCTGTAAGTCCATTTCAAAATATCCTGATCGCTTAGCCAAAATAAATGTTTTTACAATATCCACCATGTTCAGATACAATAGCTAGAGTTTTGCAGTGCAGCTTTGTGATTTGAGAAGGTTCTTCCTTTCATCTATCCGTGTTGAAGGAGTATGAAGATGAGGATTTGAAATAACCTCCTCTGCTTTGATATCACCTCTGAGCATATTTTTCAAAAGATGAATACATTTTTCAAGGTTAAGATCATCATCATTTGTCTCCACTTCCATTACATCATCAACGAATTCACTTTCTGATGCAATCTCGCTCAAATCTGAATCTGTAGTAACTTTAACCGGTAGGCTGTACTTCAATACACCTGCTACAATTGAAGCAGAGAGTGCTGAAGAAGTTAGGAAATGCCCTCTTAGAGCATGTGAATAGGCTTTTCCTTTTCACATGTGGGGTACTGAATTTTCAGCATACACTGTCTAAAAAGCTTCTTGTATGCCTGATCCAGCCATCAGTCCTCCAATAGCCCCTAAAAAGGACATTTGTGTATGAAACCAACCAAGCCACATTATCAAATTCTCCTTTGTGATTAGCGCATATAACTCCCATTGCCTTAATCCACAAGCACTGATCAAAAAAGTTAGTAAAACATGGTGTAGATATGTCTTGTTTTCTTCAACAGATGTAATATCTGATGCACTAGGGTAAAAGTCCTTATTTTGGTACAAGAAATTAATTTCAGTTCTGATCAGTTTCGCTGCAGACTCGATTAATATAAATTTTTCTTCATCACGTCTTTTTATTGTGATAGTCCGAGATTATGTTTGATACAATTTTTGCAAATGTTATCATGTTACATTAACCATCTGTGCCTGATACTAGGGCACTGTCACCAAACCATTCTTGCAATTTTTTCTTCAAATGTCTAGAAGTGTCAGGCTTACTTTCCTCTGGTAAAAACTACACATTTTTTTCCCTAATTCACTGACAGATATTGACTCTTGACAGTTTTCTTGCGACCACTCACATGTCTTTACAAAAGCCTCAGAACTTTCAGTATTGCCCGGACCGGCCTACTGATGTGGGTAATCCTCCACTACCTTTAGGAGTGTACTTAATAGGAATAGGTTTGCTGCTCCTAAAACTGGCACTGCACACTTGGTGATATCGAGCTTCTGCAGCAGGTAAATCTATGACTGAAAGCATCCTCGCGTGTACATTTGCTGTCCATAGATCACTTCTAGTGCTACATAGTTTGAAAATTGTGTCGTGAAGCTGGAAAATACGCACAGGAATGACTGCCATTTTTTACGCTTCTCATAATCCGTAATAATCTGACCGCAAAAACAAACAATTCTCTTTGAAATTGAAGGATCCAACACTTCCTCATAGCGTTCTCGAGCTGGTTGAAGGGATATTATCTTGCAATGTTTTCAGTTGTATATCACTTTTAATTTTGACAGGATTGACATAATTTTGATTGGAATATGTTGACATTCTGTATGTACTTTAACCGCACCAGTAGGCATAGGATTGAAAAGTTTATGAATTTTATCATCTCTTTGTTTGCTCGCGTTGATAATTCCCATCAAGATTTTTGCTGCAAATACAACACATGGATTATCGTCACAAAGCATATTGGAACACAAAATGCAGGTTTCTTCTACCATTTTTCTTATGATGATTTCTTCACTCAAAACAAAAATACCTACCTGAAACAGATGCCTTATAATGAAAATCAAAATTAGTCTCATAGCATCAGGTATAGGTGTAATGTAATGTAACACAATTTAAGGTGTAAATACAGTTTTATATAGATATACATTTTTCATAATTTTTCCCCTTCAACTTTGTAAACATTTTACTTTTTAAAACCAATATCATATTCTTTTCACCATTAAATTTCCTGTAATTTGATTCCACACATTATTTTTTATGAAAATTTAAATTTTAGATGTTTTTTTCAAGATGGCTGCAAAAAAACACATTTTCCGCGACAGTACAGATGTATATTTTTAGTATGTTGATTAGGAGCGTGTTACGTACCATTTACAATAAGAATCATTTTGTTTCTATTAGTTCCATCTCTAATACTATTTTTACTACACTAAATGCAAGCTTTGCATTTTGCATCACCATGTTTTTTTAAATTTTTTTTTGTTTTATTTCATGGCAAAGTTCACCCTCTTTGGTGTTTAACATTATGAATTGTTAGATTGATTCTACCACGTAGTTTTATTTCATGCATGATGCATGTTTTTAACGAATTTTGATTGTAGCCCTTAAGAGGGCTAGTATTTGGCATATAATTTTACATGCAAAATTACTAGCAACATGCATTTATCATTTCTTACCCAAATTCCTCTTATTTAATTCATCTCTCCCATGTGGATATGTTGTTGCTACATGGCCATTTTTTTGCTTTAATGATGTTCTGTTTTCAGGAACACCTCAAGAGTCCAGGTAAAAACAGATGTCCTGTTCAAGCATTTGTTAGTGAAATGCAGGTGTAACGATAGGTTATAAAAAGTCAACCATTGTTTCACATTGGAATTGTTGATGGGAGAATTGTAGTGGGAGAAATTTTATTGCTTTTCCAACATCAATTGATGTTTTTGTATCACTGATAATTTTGACAGCATTTTCTAACTATTTGAATGCTACAGACTTAAATACACATTATTTTATGATCTCAAATATTCGTAATTTGATAGTTTTTAAATGTAAATTAACCCTTAAATAATATGAAATAAAAATACACAATTGGTTATTATGGCTGTAGAGTATGAGTTGAAACATTACTGTTTTATAAGTTACTATACAAGTGTTACTTTTGCAGGTGTTGTGAATGTGGATCAGTTAGAGAAGAATACAGTGATGAAGAACTTGGCCTGTGTATCATTGTCCTTGGTACGTTTGTGCACCGTGAGCCTGCTTTAGCTGCACCACTCTTGCCAGAAGTTTTGCGTATTGTGGCTAAGTATGATCATTTTTATTATTTTAATCTTTCCCTTCTTGGCTTAGAATTTTTGTTAAGGCAATTCATAAACTCCTTCCATCAATCAATAGCTTTTACTATGGAACTCGGTGAATAGCAAAATTAATTTCCTGGATCTCACAATTGAGATCAGCGATAATAAACGCAAGTTCTCAATTTTCCGAAAACCTACCTACACGGATCAAGTTATTCCTTCTGATTCATGCCATCCCATACCCCACAAACTAGCCAGTTTCAATATGATCCATAGGCTAATCAGCATCCCCCTTTCAAAACACAACTTTGAACGTGAGCTCAATACAATTAAGTACATTGCTCAGAAGAATGGTTACAGTGCTGACACAATTGACACTTTACTCTGGAAAAAGCTGAAAAAACAGGCCGTAAAATTAAACACGTCCCTTTTACGAGGCCCCAGTGCTCCAGAGAGAAAGTGGTGCAAAATTCCCTTCCACAACCAAATTTCTTACAAAATAGCAAACAAGTTCCCAAAAGACAAGTTCAAAGTGTCATTCTACACCCCCACAAACCTACACAAAGCCCTCTGCGTTAATAAAGATCCCATAGAAGAGTCAAAAAAGAGCAGTGTTTATGAAATCAAGTGCGATTGTGGAGCCAACTACATCGGCCAGACAGGGAGGAATTTTTCCACCCGCATCAGCGAGCACAAAAAGTGCTATGTTTCTGGAAAATCGAAACCTCGATATTCGCGAAGCATCTCATGGACGCAAAACACTCAAGTGACTTTAAATTCAACGTGCTCCACACTTTGGAAAAAGGAAAGAAATTGGACGCCATGGAGCAAGTAGAAATTAATCAAAGAAGGAACTGGAAGCAGAATCTTCTCAATGACGTTCAATTTCTTTCGTCCCCCTCCCCTCTGCTCTTCATCACCTTTTCACGAGGCGTACACTTGTCAGAAGGGCTGCCGCAACCATAATCACCGGAACCCCCCCCCCCCTCTCACTCCATCTACTGTATACGCATGACCCAACTGCAGCATAGCCACTCATCTGATGGGCATCGGACGTGGTAATGATTTCTGCCCAACCCTTCTCGAGTCTCAGGCCATTGTAACGGAAATGAAAACTGATGCTTGCCGGGGACTCGGAGGGGTATGTTATAACTGTAACAATTAAATAATAATAATAATAATAGCCAATGCATATGCAAGTCTTTAATAAAAGCAGCAAAAAGTATATACAATTGAAATGAATACGGTTGATTGGAAATATGATACGTGATTTCCCAATTATTTGGGATACATCTTTAACCATGGTTACATAGTCCAATCTATCACAAATTTTGATATCATCAAAAACACTCAGAAACATATCATTTAGCCAAATCATGTATTAGCCACTTTAGGTAAACTATCAAAGGCAGTGTACATGCTACGCAAAATTAAAGCACTGATCCCAAAAGAATACATTACCCCAGCATATTTTGCCTAATTTCACTGCCACATAAACTATGGCATCAAGCTATTCTTCATCCTCCTTATGCCTATTTACAATGCAAAAAAAGGCAGTTAGAGTAGTTTCTTGTGCCCAGCCCAGGGATCACTGTAAGCCACTCTTCACCAAGCTTGGCATTTTGACCCTGTACTGTATGTATATAATGAAGTGTCTTTGTGACTTAAAGGCAAATCTTAATTCCTTGGAGACAAGAGGAAATGTGCACAACCATTTCACAAGAAACAGGGATATCCTTAATGTTCCCTATTGCCGACTATCCAAAACTTGTAAATCATTCCACATAACTAAGTTGCACCTGTATAATAGTTTACCTGCCGAAGCCAACTTGTCAGTCTTGAAAAATTTAAAAGAGTTGTGTATGCCTGGCTCATAAAAAAGGCCTTTTACTCCATTGAGGAATTCATCTATAGTGACAAGGATGATATGATTTTCTTGTAATTTAACATCTTCTGTATTTGTATTAACCCTTTCGCGCCGGACGTCGACCATAGCCGACGCGCATTTTCATACGCAAACGACCGAACGTCGGCTATAGCTGGCGTGGGTTTTTCAGCGCAAACGAACGGACGTCGGCTATAGCTGTCGCGGGGGAAGGGAAGTGACCGCTGAGGTAGCAATGGTCGGAGGTATTCAGGCCCTGCCTGAGACCCAGCTTAGCGAGACCTTAGAGCTAATCCTCGGCCATTTGGCCCGACCCTCCTACTCATTTACGATCCTCATAATAGCAGGAATCCGTGTTGAAGTGGTTGAATTGTCAATGATTTTTGCAAAGAAAAATTTATTGCAAACTCCAATTTTTTATACCTTGAAATGAATTCTTCGTTTTTTTCTGTGCATAAGCAATTTTTAAACGAAATTTTAGTGATATTATTAACGGACTTCTTGTGTGAAAGCCTTGTGTGTTCATATGCGATGAAAAATAAGCAAAAAGAGAAATGTTGTCGTTTTATTGTCTATATCGTACGTGTTTGTTACAATCTGAATGCCTATTTACACTATATGTCCTCTATTTTCCGATTCCTTCATTGATCCCCTTAGTAATTACTCATATTCCGGTATTTTTAGGTAATGTATATTGTAATAACATACTTTTAACTTCGCCTACGTCGGTCCAAAGCCCGAACGAAAAAGAAGGATGGGAAGTATTATTTGGAGGTTCATTCAAAGAAAATTTCGAGACGTCCTAACTAGCTGTAAAAATGGAAAAGTCCTAACTTTGTTATTATCAACGCTAGAA
The DNA here is from genome assembly GCA_963573305.1 of Pyrrhosoma nymphula. Taxonomy (NCBI): domain Eukaryota; kingdom Metazoa; phylum Arthropoda; class Insecta; order Odonata; family Coenagrionidae; genus Pyrrhosoma; species Pyrrhosoma nymphula. Next base: position 90,924,783 of record OY754332.1, on the reverse strand, counting down.
ATCCGTTTAAAATTCTACAATGCTTGAAAAAATGTAAGTTATTCTTATTTAAGTGTAAATTGTTGAAAATCATGGACAATATTTAATTTTAAAAAACACTGCTAATGCAATGAGTTGACCGTGGACTCCCGCTAAGAAAGGGTTGGAGGGTCGAGTCCAGTGGCCGGGGTAATAGCCGGGCGCCCCGTTAAGTAGGGTCCCAAATCGGAGGGACGAGAGTACCTGGGCCACTCCACCCCAAAAAGTGCTTCGCAGAGCGAGGTCTAAAATTTTCGCAAGCTACCCGTAGCACGGAAAACATTTTCCTTTCGTAGTCGCCGGCAGGAAAGGGTTAATAATATTTATAATAATTTTTTCTGTATTTGTAATAATACAATTGTAATTCTGTATATTAATATGACAAAGAATAATGCAAATGGTATCTTGTTTTATGTCTAATAAATATTATTATTATTATTATTATTTGCGGTAAACAAAGCGAAGATGGCTGCATCTATCTACACCTATTAGGCCAGTCAATGAAGACCCCAAAACATCAAGCTTGGGGAATAGCATAAAGGTGAATTGCAAAAGTCCCCAAAATCCCCCTGGAGCTCCCTCACCCTCCCCCCAAGCCCTTCTCGAAGGTTCAAAATGCCAATAGTTATGGAACACCCATTATCACTGTTACTAATGATCAGATCAAGCTCAACTTTTTTCTGTTTTGTTTGTTTTTAAATGTTCTACAATATTAATACCTTCCAATAATTATGTGAAGCCCAAAGGTTTTGATGACATTAAGAAAAAATTAGGAAAAAATAGGTGTTTTACTTTGAAACTTTTTATTTTTGTGCTATATGTTTTTTATGTGTCATATTATGTAAAAACCCAACTGTAAAAGTTATTGCCAACACTTTTTTGAATATATTGATGCACAGTTTTAATTATTTTTGTGTGATGCTAACGCTGGGGAGGGGGAGAAATCAAGCTCTCTCCCGATTCCTGTCCCGAAATCATCAAGAAAAATCTTTTCCTGTCCCGTCCTGAAACCAGAAATGCCTTTCCCACTTATCCCTAATAATAATCTAATAAAAAAACTTTTCTTGCTATTGAAATTTGACCAATGCAAATAAGCACTAAAATAAGAACCGGAACCAAGAACTGAAGCTAAGAACCGAACCGGAACCGAAAAAAAGTGGAACTGACCCATCCCTAGATAAAATCCCTATACTGAAAATCACTAGGTAGAAGTAATTATATCCAAGTAACTGAAGTATTTATTGCTTTTATGTCTGGGCATAATTGTGTTCTGAAGTTAGTTTGACACAACAGTTGCAACATTTCTAGGGGGTTGATCAATTTATGCAATCAAAATCAAAATTTTAATTCCCCTCTCCCACTCTTCTCAAAATGTGAAAATGCGTGATGCTATTCATTTGTCTGTCAAGCTAATTTCTCAATAAATCCCTTAGATAGATAAAGGTTAAAGGGTTCCATGAAGCGGGTCACCCTTTTTCCTCCGGCAATTTAGAAATACACTCATTCCGTCTTAACTTGAAGTGTTATCCCTTATATGTCTCAGGAAATCTGTCCTTGCAGGCTTCATCACACTTGTAAAAATTCAGAGAACCATTGCAATAGTTCAAGGTGTTAAGGCATCATCAGTGTTATCAATTCAGTGTAAATTCAATGAAATGAGACCTCATAGTGCTTGGAAAATCACTCATTCTATCGAATAGTCGTATTATCAGGTGAGAGGAAAATTCTTTCTTCTACAATGAATTCCTTACTATACCACTCTTCCCTGTGTTCATTACAATTGATGCCAACCGCACAATTTCCCCCAGTGACTTGCTTATCTTCTGACCCTTAGTTAGTTTTCAGAAGCGATTAAGCAGCTTCGCTCCTGGTTGGGAGTCCGCAAGTGAGAGAGCACCATTTTGGCATTGCCAGGTGCACTCTACCCAGCACTTACACTAGTTAAACTTGCCTCTCATTAGCATTCAACGTACTAGGTACTGAAAATTTCAAATGTTAACGTACAATTACTCAATAGTAATGATTACCCAAATGTAACAATTACTCAAAAACATACTTTAGCTTGAATTACCAGAAAAACTTACTGAATGAAAAGTTGATTACAATTAAAAATTAATTGTTACAAGTAATTTGATCACTTTTACCATATTACATGCCATCACTTGTCATTGGCAGGTCATGCATCTACTTGGTAAATCATGTCTGATTCTAACCATGTATTCTAATTTTTTTCAGAGTTGCCTTGAATGCTACCTATCCATGGCAAAGTGAAACAAACATCTACCTACCTGGAGGAGCTATTAGTGTTGCTCATCAGTTCCTGCGTTGTGTTTTACATCAGTTGGCCCCAAATGGAGTTTTTGTACAAATGTTTCAGACGCAAGTTGATGGTAATAACTATGTTATTGATTGTTAATAGCTATAATAATAATAATAATAAGTTTATTTGTCCAGCAGACACAATGCACAGCATTACAAATACATATGGCAGGTGTATAGGACACGTCAAAAGTAAAGGCAATTATATTAACAAGTAAGACAAAATAAAGATACATCAAATTGTTGGTATAAACTTAGATATATATTCATTTACACTATAATATCATCACTTATCGACCAGATAATCAAATAACATTTTCTTGAACAGTGGAAATCTTTGTTCATTTTTTAAACAATTAGGTAGGTTATTGAACAATTTTGTGCACATTGATATTGGCCCTTTGGCCACCATAGACAAGTTTTTTAAAATCACATGTATGTCATTGCATCTTCTTGTTTTGTAACAATGATAACTATCATTCAGTTTAAGGTCATTCTTGTTTTTCATAACATATACAGCTGCATGGTAAATCTATACAAGGTGTGATCAAAAAAAGACCGGACTGATTTTATTCCGCATAAACTGTTCAACGGATCGAAACGAGACACAGTGCGCCATCTAACTACACATCTGACAACTAAAACGAGAGGTGTTGCGTTTGTTTACGTCGAGTCGTTACGCAGCAGCAGCGGTACGTGTCTTAACCTGTTCGTCGCCCCGTGCAACGGCAGCAATGAAGGAGCTAGAGGAACAGCCTGTGCGTGAAATTTTGTTTCAAACTTGGCAAAAGTGCTACGGAGACATTTGGAATGATTCAACAAGCCTTTGGTAATGAAGCTATGAGTCGAAGCCAGTGTTTTGAGTGGTACAGTCGTTTTAAATCGGGCAGAACCTCGACAGATGAAGATTCGTGAACGGGGCGACAGACAGACCCCAACCATGTCGAATTGGTGAACGATTAGGTGCGGGCAAATCGCCGTTTAACTGGAAGGGAGATAGCTGAGGAAGTAAACATTAGTTTTGGATCCTGTCAGACAATTTTGACAGACATTTTGGGCATGATGCGCATTGCATCAAAATTCATCCCGTGGGTGCTGACTGATGAACAGAGACAACAACGTGTGGACATTTGTCAGGAACTCCTGGATCGAGCCAATGCCGACCCAGAGTTTCTTAAAACCATCGTAACTGGTGACAAAACCTGGGTTTACGGTTATGATGTCGAGACAAAGGCCCAGTCTTCTCACTGGAAGGGTCCTCATTCTCTGTGACCAAAGAAAGCTCGCATGTCCCAGTCCAATGTGAAGGTCATGCTGGTGTGTTTCTTCGATTGGCAAGGGCTGATTCATTACGAATACGTGCCTCAAGGTCAAACCGTCAACAAAGATTTCTATTTAGAGGTTATGAAGAGGATGAGGGTCGCAGTGTGCCGAAAGAGGCCGGACATGTGGAGAAACAATGCATGGCGTTTCCATCACGATAACGCGCCGGCTCACACGGCGCTGATCGTGACAGAGTTTTTTGCCAAAACCAGAACTTCCGTGATCCCGCAACTACCCTACTCTCTAGACGTGGCTCCATCAGACTGTTTTTGTTTCCAAAGTTAAAATCAACCTTGAAAGGGCACCGATTCGACTCTATTGCGGACATTAAAACTAATTGTACGGCGGACCTGAAGAGGATCCCTAAGGTGGCTTACCAGGCAGGGTTCGAGAGCTGGAAGAAACGTTGGCAAAGGTGTGTCGTCAGCCAAGGCATGTTCTTTGAGGGCAACAAGTTCGATTCAGCTGTATCCGTCGAAATAAACAAGTTATAAAATCAGTCCGGTCTTTTTTTGATCACACCTTGTATACAGGGTACAGTTAATACTCCTAGGTATTTAGAAAGAGGTCGGCAGTGTGTACGATAGTTCTCTTTATACATGATTCTTTTTATTTATTTAATTAAAAATACCTGGTTTAATGAGGATGATGATCCCCATATTACAATTCCATATGAAATTATGGAATAGAACAGGCCATAATATACCATTTTTAAGATATCTATGCTGATAGTGTATTTTAACACAGATATCTGATAGTGAACTACATAAATTTTTTTACATACCTGGGCTATATGTTTGTCCCACTTAAGATGAGGATCAACATATAACCCCAAAAATTTTAATTTTTCTACCACCATGATATCACATATCTTACTCTGGCATTCAAGATCATCAAGCACAACTTGTCATGTGGAAAACACCATCATTTGTGTTTTGCCATTATTAAGGATCATTCCATTACTGGTACACCAATCATCCATTGCCTTAATCACCAGTTCACCAGAGTCAAATAGGTTATTCAATACTTTACAGGAATTCATGACACTCACATCATTAGCATATTTGTCACATTTATTGTGCTTAGACATTAAATTCATGGGTAGGTCATTTATAAATATCAAAAAGAGTACTGGGCCAAGCTCAGACCCCTGTGGCACTCCTTTGGTGACTTGTATTGAGGATGAGTAAAAAATATTGCCTTCATTATTGAAGACAACCTTCTGTTGTCGATTAGTTAAATATGTCCTTAGCCAATTCAGAGCAACACCTCTTATGCCCAGCATCTCGCATTTTGTTAGTAGGTTGTTATGATCTACCATATCAAAAGCTTTACTTAAGTCAAAGTAAATCCCCATTACTTTGTTTTTTAAGTTTATTTCATTTATAATATAATTAATTGCATCAAAGAGGGAGCCCTCTTCGAAATCCAAATTGATTGCCAGATAGAAGGTTTTGGCTTTCTAGGTAATCAATCAGTCTTTTACAATAGACATACTCCAATACTTTTCCTAATTGGGGAATTATGGATATTGACCTATAATTACTCAAAGTGTGTTTATAAGCTTTATTCTTAAGGACTGGAACAACATTGGACACCTTTAGGGCTTCAGGATATACACCATCAGAGAGAGATTGATTAATCAGGGACAATAAAGGGGTTAGGATTAAGTTCTGTGATTGTTTGATAATTTTACCAGGTACACCATCTATATCTGTTGAGTTTTTTTTTCCTACTCTCACAAGATAAGATTGCAGCTCACTTTCACTGCAAGGATTGAGATACATTGTCTTGCTAAATCTTGTTAAGTATTTCATAATATCCCTCGATGAGGATTGAGGTATGTTTGGTAGCTTTAGGAAAGACATATTAAATGCATCTGCTATGAGAATAGGGTCAGTTATGGTCCCACCATTGCTGTCATTAACATAAGATGGCGACGGGATAGAGTTGGGGGTCAAATTACTCTTTATAATTTTCCATGCCTCTCTTGAGTAGTTTTATGCTTTCCTTATCTGTTTGTCAAAATATTCTTTTTTGGATTTCTTTATAAGATACATATACTGTCTCTTAAGAAGAGAATATTTTTGATGTTTAATGTTGTCACCAGAGGTTTTTATGTGGATAAACATTGTTTTTAGAGTCATAGAGTATGAGACATGTTTGTATATTATGGTGACACATGTTCTTCAAAATTAAGATAAGTGATGTTTTCCACCTCTAAAAATTATTTATGTGGAATGTTGAATTCATGAGTAAATATCTGGTAATTAAAAATTGTCAGGAACCAATACCAAAAGTAAGTTCTTTAAAACTAAATATGCATGGTTTTTGTGGGAAATGAGCTCTACCTATGTAAAATGCAATAGTAAAATATCAAGGGCCAAAATTTTGTTTGTTTCTGCATATCTATATGAGTTTCTGAGATATATTCACACACTGTTCAGGCCAACCATCAGAGTGCCACCTAGCACCACTACACCAATGAGGTAAAGCCTGCACCATTCACTTCCCCTACCAGACCCTACCCCTCTATCCTCAACCTGCATCTGGAGGAATGATCATCAATGCATTGCCTTTCAAAACTGTGATTAGTGGTGTCATAATTTGGGAAATTACTGATAATATTCAGATACAGTTAACCCCACTTAAAATGCGAGATGCGTCCTAAAAACTGCTGTGCTAAATTAATTCATTTTAGGTGAATGCATAAAAGCCATAAAAAAAACCATATGCCCTACAGTTACTAATGGAAACTGTTGAGAAATAAAAGACTGGAAGGTGTCAAACATTACTTAACAGTTTAAATATGGTGTTATGCAAAACAATATGCAATGCATAGAGAATATGAAAGAATTTGAAAATTTTCACAATAGCATGCATTTATAAAATTAAAAGTGAATATTTCACTGTATTAATTACCAAATAATGACATGAAATTGCCTTGTTCCACATTGTAATACAGTAGACTCGTTATTACAGTTCATGGGACCAAAAAATTGGTAGTTCGTAATATCGAACTTTTTATCAACGTTTTGTTTTTAGAAAAATTGCATTAAATTAATACCTTAAAAACTTGCCTGAATACTGAGCTTCAGCTGAGCTGAGATACATATTCCACAAATTTTACACAACTTTTCACATTTGTAATGCACTCCTTATAGCACTACTGTCTCGAGATCTCCAAGGGAACTAGCGAGGATGCCTTCACATTGTTCAAGTAAAGACTAACTTTTGTCAGAGCAGTCTCCCAATGTTCACTAAAAATGTTGACTCTTGTTTGTGTGGAGGGGAACTAGCTAATGGGGGATTCGTGGCCGCTTTCAGGAAACAATCTCGGTCGCCAGCGCACAGTCTCACAGCATCATAAATATTACATTATAGCGAAGTGAGAACCCTTAGTCATGTCCTCAATGCAAGTGGTGCTGTCCGGAAAAAAGGGAAGTAGGAGAAGCAATGAAAGGGAAGGAAAATGCCTCACAAGGGAAGCCTTTTTGAAGGACTGATCCCAATCATTCGTACGGTTTGTTTGTGACATCCTCCTTCGTTTGAATAAAATGAACGATTCATATTTATGAGGTTTATCTCCAATGTTAATGGTGAATATTGATTATGAAAGAGAAAAGATGTGTAATTTATCCCCTGCTTCAATTCTTTCATGTCGAAGTCAACCCCTCCAATAATTTTGATAAGGAACATTCAATGAGCTATAATGCTTCGTACGGAATTCATAGTGCATGTCTTGTCAGTACTTTCTTTTAGAGAAAAATGACTTCCAGGGAGTGCTTGATTAAAAAATTCAACCTATTTCTGGGAAAATTGGCCAAAAACTCTGACCCCACTGTAGTAAACAAAGAGAGATTTTTTGTGTGTATTATATACGTCTCGTAATCAGGGGAGGGGATCCAGAAGGGGGTTGGGAATGGGAAAAAGGGAGTGGGGTGGAGCCAAAGTCAGGCAGGGAAGTTGGCGGGGGAAGGAGGATTAGCTGGGTTGAGGGTAAAGGGGAAGTGACCTTCACAGGGACAATGGAAACATGAGAGGTTGGGGCGTGGAGAATAGGAAAAAGACAAGTCCTTATCTTTCGATTCTTCCCTTTCACACCACCTCGTGCTTCCAGTGTCTCTCCAAAGTTCACTAACCAATGGGAGTCCTGCACCCTCAACCCAGCTTAATAGGTAATGCAAAGTATCCATTGTTTACATGGTAGTTCTCAAGTTCTTGGGCTTAGTACATATGACAAAGCTTCATGATTTATAATTCAACGCTGTGGATCCCTACATGAATGCCATTGTTCATGCTTCAAAATTTGTAGTAAATATTTTTTGTTTCTGTTTGGACCGGGACTAAGGTTCATAATTTCATAATATCAGAAATTTTGTAATATTATTTCTTTTACCATAATTTGGATATCCCTTTGATCCAGACCAATGATTTTGCTTCGTAAAAACAAAATTTCATAAGAACTTGGTCCGTAATAACAAGAGAGTACTGTATACATAATATGAATGAATTTTAAAGTCAGAAGCATTGAATTAGTACAGTATGGTATCAGCCAGGAAGATAATGCATAAAGATCAAATTTTGCGATACAAAAATTAAAATTGGCATAGAAGGTAACAATGAGAACAAAAGATATGATATAATGAAGAAGCAAATGAAGTAGCAAAATCATTTTCTTGGCTGAAAATGCTCATGCATTCTTGCATCTGATGACTTCTCTTCGGTAATAATTTTGCATGCATTGATGTCTGAAAGTTCAGCTTTTATAGAAGGCATCGTTCGAGAGTTTTCTCGCTCTGCAGCCGTGACCTTTTCTCTGTCTAATTCCTCTCTTGGCATTCAAAGCTTTTAATCACTGTTATTAACCTCTCCAAATAATTGTTTTCTACATCTTTTGTGTGGTCCATCACTTTTGGCCAATTCCCCAGGTCTCAGGATGTCAAAGGCTGACTGTATAAATAATGTTACTCATCACGTTAAGACCACTGTGACCAATTTACGTTGGGGATTTGGAAAAACCTGATGCCCACTTGCTATGTCGCAAGTGACAATTGTCATACTTGATCAGCATACAATTTAGGATAATTCTTGCCTCTTCCACTGAAGCACAATGTTGCGGAGACATGAAAATACTAATACAGTTAAACCTTGATTTTGCATAGTTAGAGGGACCAAAAAAATGGCAGTACGTCAAATCTAAGTGTTTAAAATTGAGGGTTGATAGCAATGCATGTTATTATTTTCCATGCGTCTTCATTGCATTTAAAATCAAGTGATGAGTCATAAACGTTTTGATGAATAATTAGGATCAAATTTTACACATGCTTAATTTGGTTCATTTTTTATGTTAGCTCATTTCATGGCTATATGTGAACTAAGCAGGCTTTTTCTGATGACATATATCCCAAACAATATTGGGTCTCTAGCTGTAAACAATACAATCAAACGCGGTTTAACGTTTGAGGCTTCACTTTGTGGAACCATAAGATTGGAAATAAAATGTACCTTTGTACATTCCACACACAAACTTTATTGACTGGCCACACACACTTTATATCAACCATGGTTTCAACATGTAAGTGTCCTTATCAAGGTATAAATAATACAAGTCCATTCTTTAAATTGTTTCTTGTACAGTTCTGTTCAAAAAAATCGTCCCGGCGAAAATTTTGAAGTCTCGTGTTTAAGATGATGTGGCAACCTGGCCGAACCACGCCCCCCTGAGAGGGGGAGCAACAACGTCTCCTATTGGAACGAGAGCCCTCCCTCCCCGTAGCTGGGGGAGTTGAACCACCCACGGAAGGAAAATTTTGACCTGCGAAAAGGATTATTTCCGAGGGGAGGGGTAAGGTTTCTTTTCTTGTGATATGTGAGTAAGAAGAAAAGCTGCGGGGGAGCAATAAACTCTCCGAGCGGAACAACCTCCGTGGAAGTACCATCCGAACTCACTTGCCGAGAGGGAACCTCCACCCAAAGGACGATTTTGACCTGCTAAGGGAATTATTAGGGCCAAGGGTTGGATTTCGCACTCCCGTTTGGTTAAACGTGAGCGAAAATGAGTAGGTGAATAATCGGTCTATCGGCCAAAGTCACCCGATCATTCTTGTAATAGAAAGCTACCATGTAGAAGCCAGGACTCAAATATCCATTGAAAGTCTCTTGAAGAGTATGGGGAATAATCCCGCTGCAAATGACATATCTTCCATTATTTTTTCTATAGAAAAGGCTATTATTGTGAATCGTCACTCGAAGAGATCAAATTGTGTCTAAGAGAATTTGTATATAATTTCATTTAGATTTCTTCAAATAATTCTATTACTTGAAAACATCATGACTTTCTTGGTATTTCTGCTTGTTTCGACATTCTTTTGTATGTTATAAGCCACATCTATAACGTTTAAGACATTTATAAAATATAAAACTTATAATGCAGCGGAAAGCATTTTGATGGCATAAAAGTTTTTTTGCTTCACATAAGCTAATTTATTGAAAGAGAAAGGAAAAGAAGCCTAAAATAGTCACTGTAGCGAAATTAGATATGTTAATATGTTCCCACCTAATGTTAAAATTTTCGTGCTCATGACACTTATTTTATGCCATTTATTGCTCCATTTTTTCAACACCTAGCTTTAGTCAAATGGCGTGAAATTAAGCCTTAACTGTATGCTTTTAATAACGCAGCTTAATTATTTTCGTTTGTCTGATTCGTCCATGTAAAGGACCCTGACATATATTGAATGACATGGCTCATGGTTTAGATTTTGGAAGGGCGTTGGAAATAAACGTTCGAACAGCGAATATTATCGTGAGAATGTGGGGCTCAGAAAATCAGAGGGACGTGCGGATTGAAATAATGAAGGTTTCGTACTGATACTATCGTTTTTGTGACAGCGACTGTTTTGTTATTCAATTTTGAACTTCAATTAAGAGCGAGTATAATCCGTGAACCAAAGATATCATATAATATAATATGAAGATCATTAAGCAGGCTGATATCTCGATTGTGCCCACCTTCCATTCTGGAATCCTATGAGTGCTGCCTATTTTGCTCCTTTCCTTATTTTAAAATTCACTATGGGGACAGTTCCTAAATGGAAAATGTTTGATGAGAAGATAGAAGTGTGTTCGGCTATCACAATATTTTTTTTCACGCAAGGGAACTGAATAATATCTAATAAATTGACGAATCCAAAATAAAGATCACTTTGCTCAATAACATCGATATCTCATTAGGCTTGTTTTATTCCCGATACTCTTCTAGTCCAAGTCTACGTCTGAAGGCCTCAATATTCATATATTTTCGAGGGAAATACCTCATATCTTGACTATTTAAACTAAGTTTAGTCGATATCCATGAATGACTGAGTTTTGTCTCCGAGCTCCTAATAATTTCAAATGCCTTTTACCTACGGGGATCGTATGAGGGCCTGTATCGTATAAGATTTGTCTCCCTTTTGCTTCACCGCCATTACTGAATTTCTTAATTCCCCTTCAGCCAGAGTTTATCACGCACCATGCGCGATTAATTGAAAGAAAAACATTCGTAAAAGCAACTCCTACGATGGCATTGTGGATTTTCTCCTAACTTAATTCCAGAAACAGTAAATGATTGCAAGGAAAAAAACTGAACTAATATAGGGTAAAATGACAAGAACTAATTATGGCATCTTGGAAATGATATGGACTCATTTTTATTATTCTTTAAATTTGCAAGCGTATTCATTAATGTTAAGAATTATCGCAATTTCAACTTATTTTTGTTATCTCGTATTTTTGTGGCAGTGCAATCCCTTTTATATTTGAACTCCCACGAATTGTTTTTAGTCATTTACTCTGTTTTGGACTGTTGTTTAATTTCTGCTTATGGCTTCTAATTCTCTCCGAATGTAAGCCAGGAAATGCATCTTTCAGAAGTGTGCTTACAACTTTTTCTTTGATCTAATTGGGTGCATAGATAAATCTGATGTAGGTGGAATTACAGTACTAAGTTTGCTACAAGAATGTGCGATATTCACTATAAAAGAATAATAGTTTGGATAAGGGATTTAAAACTGGATCACTCTATTTCACTCTGTACTAACCCATAATGTCAGGCTCAAATTTTAGCGCACATCTATCATCGCAACGTATTGGGGGAAAGAAAATTTCAGGGGCGATGTATTTATGTCAAAAATAATACTAATTAATGTTTTCATTTTAAAGTAGTGAACTTTCTAGAGTATCCAATATCATATCAAGTTATTTGGCTATGCTTGGAACTATATGACTGCGCTTCTTTGATTTTCCATTTTTTTTCTTGATAAACAAGGGAAGCCTTATTCACTTCAAATATCTTCGGATTAAAGTAGCTTGTTGCTATTTTATTCCAATATTGGAATGCCTAGGAAAAGAAACTTTCGATCCACTCAATCATGAACTTCAGCCAGTACTCAATTATTGTTTCGCGGTGGAAATTGGATTAAATTTCTTTGTCTCCATAAAAGTAACCTGATGCCAATTACTTCACTTTTCTAGTCTCTCAAATGCCACTTTCAATCTACTCAGTTAGTGAGTTAACTCTATTAGCGAGAATCTTTGCATTGAGGCACCTTCCTTCTTTTGGTCCTTCCAATCTTTCCTGAGAGAGCAATAAACATTCTGAACCAAAGAAAGTCCCTTCCATCACCCTCGCTCGAGGAAAGGCCTTATCTTCCAGAAAGTGACAATGGAAGGGGGCAGCGGATTCTTATTCGTTTGGGAGCGAAGAAGCAGAGGTGTGGTCCGTCGAGCTGTTTCTGCACATTATGTGGATGTGTGGAAGCATGGGAATAGATCATCTCTCATTCACAGCTGCTAGAAAGCGTGGAAACTCAATGCCCACTTCTTTGGTTTTCATCCCCCTTGCTCGCTTCGTTTTTTATTAGTTTCCTACTTGTATTAATTAGCATTACAAGCTTACAATAGGTTGACCCTGAATATATAGCATTTAGATTTTCTTTGTCTGGGAGTCCTTGCGGTATCAAAATTCCTATTACTTTCAAAACGTCATTATTAATTTTGCACTTTTTACAGGACATTGGTTCAATTTTCTTTACTTCGCCTTAAAATATTTGCTGCTTAGATAATTATGTTAGAAAAAAAGCCTTAACAGGCATTGTAGAAAGTGCTATTACAAATGTTTTTTCTATAGATCTTGCATGAGAAAAATCTGACCTATGGCGAATGGAAAACACAGTAATGGCGTTGAAGCAAGAGGGTGACCACTTGAACCTGATACAACCACTAATCTGAGATCAGCCAGCTCAATTCATTCATATACGGTATAATGTCATTAGTGAATACATAATATACACATATTTGAAGTTCTGCATTGGAAAATAAAACGACCGAATTCACAAGAAGGATGAGATGAGTGCGGAAGGTGCATTTTTCAATCTGCACGTCCTTCTTTCTGAACCTCGAATTATCATGAAATTATTTGCAAAAGAATGTGAAATTCAAAGCTCATCATTTTAAAATAAAACAATTGTTTTGGCAGAAGTATATCACCCATAGAAAATGTTTTCCCAGAATGCTTTGCAAGGACAGTTATGGGCTCAAATTTGAGCCTGACATTATCGGTTACTTCAGAGTGAAATTGAGTGACCTAGTTTCGATCCAGAATATATTACACCATTTCAAATATAATATAGATTGCGATATCACTAGGACTTCCAGATAACGAAACTGCGTCAAACATTTGAAAAAATTTATGTTAATGAATACGCTTTTAAATTAAAATACTCATAAGAAACAAAAGGAACTCTGGGGATTGAGACCTAAGATAGGCTTTTGTTTTCCGTGGCTGCTTGCATCTGTCATGTGCGAGGGATCTTGGTGCATCTGAACTTCGCAGATCTCCCTTTTCTTCTTACTCACACATCACAAGAAAAGAAACACTACCCCTCCCCTTGGAAATAATCCTTTTCTTAAGTCAAAATTTTCCTTCTGTGGGTGGTTCAACTCCCCCAGCTACGGGGAGGGAGGGCTCTCATTCTGCTTGGAGAGGTTGTTGCTCCCCCTCTCAGGGGGGCGTGGTTTGGCCACGTTGCCACATCGTCGTAAACTCGAGGCTTAAAAATTTTCGGCGGTACGATTTTTTTTTAACAGAACTGTACTTGCATTGACGTCAATTGCTGTCCTTGGCCTATGAGTTCGCCTTCTTTTCCTGCCCCCTTCCACTCCTCAACCATCCAAACAAGGATTACTTACCTCTCGTGACTTCCCCCCCCTCCCACTCCCTTCATCACTTTCCCTCCCCTCAACCCCCCTCCCCCTTACTTGAGAGGGTATTTAAAGAATGGACTTGTACTGTTTGTATCTTGATAAGGACACTTACATGTTGAAGCCATGCTCGATATAAAGTGTGCGTGGCCAGTCAATAATGTTTGTGAGTGGAATGTACAAAGGTACGTTTTATTTCCAATACAATCAATGACAAAATAACACCTAATGGAGTTGACAAACCCTGTCTAAGGATACGTTTGATGCATTAATTATCACTGATCTCAATTTCTAATAGTTCTTTTGTCTTAAATGTTGACCTAATGGATTGCTAAGGGGAACCTGAATGCCACAACTCATATGCACATATTTTGATGAAGTAATGGCCTAAGCTGGACGCAGCTTCATTTAAGTTTCGTGGCAGTAGTTGTCTTTATCGATGTAATATTTGCTAAAAGTGATGTAACTCAGTTATATGAAATACTTGGTTGCTATGCATCATCTCCTTAGCATTGCAAGTGCAGAAGGGCACTGATCATCTGAGGTTTGATGTTCGGATTGGTGGATTACATACCTGAAAATCCTGCAACCAGCAAGACATACCTCTTCACCTCTTTCTACCTTGTCTTCCCTTCCCCTACTCTCATTCATCATTTCATCGATAGCCAGTATGTTTTCGTCCACTATTTAGCCATAACTTGAACCCAAAAACCTTTAACCAGCAACAGGTTGCTTATTTACGTATATGTGCTAACTTTGGTATGAAAGAATGGGGAAGCAGCGAGCAGGAGCCTTCATGTCTGTGTTAACCTGCATTTTTAGCATTTTATAAGAGAATATAAGACAAAGTCTCCGGCTTCACCTGGTGGAAATTTCTTATGTCATACATAATAAAATGCTTCGTTCTTTTCCACACTTTTTATTACGATACGACCATGGTTTCGACAAACTTGTGTCATCTTCGGTGAAACCTGAAGATGACACAAGTTTGTCGAAACCATTGTCGCATCGTAATAAAAAGTGTGGAAAAGAACGAAGTATTTTATTATGTGTTCTTACAAGAGGCATGGCTCCATAAACTTGGGGCTGAATTTTTTTGATGAACTTATACCAAAAGTCAGTGAAAAATGTAGGGTGACCAGGACACCTTTTTAAAATCGAGTAATATACTCAATGATGAAGTGCTTTCAGTGAACAAGCAATAGAGTTATCTGCCAAAACATTTTCAGGGGAATACGTAAACAATTAGTCAAATAATGAAATGATGGATAAAAGCTAGTGATTAAAAACGTAGTGCAAAGGAGATTTCAAGATTGTATAATCAAGAAGGTGATAAACATCAGAGAATCGAAGATGTAGCAATTATCCATCGATTTTAATTTTCCAGTATTGCCATTCCCTCTATTAATCGGAAGCAGCAGTGCTCGACTACACTTGCATATTTTATCTACACCAAAACTTCAAGTAATAATTTATAACACAATGGTGATATAGAAATTTATGAGCAACGTTTTCCTATTGTCATGTATCATTGAGGGTCTATTAATAATTAGTACTATGTGCAATGTATCAGTGGCCTTTCAGTTTCTATACCATATTACCTCAGCAAGGCCAGGTTACTGCCAGGTTAATGGCGACTGGTGGTAAGCTGATGTTTTCTACTTCCCCACTTCACTGATCCCCTTATCCCTTAAATTTTTTGAGCCTGACTGCCAAACTCTGGATCTATGATTTTATTATGGTAGTGTAGCTTGAAACACAGCATATCAACTGCTTTCTAATCATTGGAGTTAAAATATCTCCACAAATCGGAAAAAAATATCCTTGGACTACTTGACCAGGTGTCATAGATGTCACGAAGAAAGGCCATGCCCTTGAATAGGACCTCCAGAGCAAGACTGAGGAATTTAGTGCCGCATATTTTCCTCATAGGTTGCAGGAAAATGTAGTCCAAAGTTGGATATACTTACTTGTTTACCTGTTGGAGTTTGCTGCTGTATTCAATAGTTTTGCTTGCAACTAGTAAAAATGTAAAATACTGCATGAAAACGAGGAAATTTTGGCCGTAGGGACCAAAGTATGACTATGCAAAAACAAAAAATTATGTAAAATTGTGAAACTACGTAAAATCAAGAGGGTGTCATGAAATACCCTCTGCTTCCTAGCTGGACCTTAATGTCGCTTCGCAAATAGAGAATTATGTACAGTCAAGGTTTTACTGTATTTCATATTTATAAATGTAGGTACTTTTTAGCTCACATTCAACAAACTTCTTCCTCGAACCAATACAATACAATTTGCCTATACTTCTGTCCAGTGATATTTTGGTCCAAAATCCAGGTCAACATAGTATTATATTGTAAGGATTGTTACAAAATTTGTTTTTAATTAATAGTATAACTATCCCACTGACTTGTGTTTTAAGGATTTGCTATGATACCTTCCATAATTATGACTGCTCAAAACCTTTATCTAGTGATGGAATTTAAAAGCCTAATGAGTTGAAATTGTTTCTTTAAGATAACTTTGGGTCAATTCAGTGTGGCATGCTGATTTTGCTGCATTCATAACTTGAAGGAATGGTAATCAGAGCTTACCTGCTCATTAGAGTGGACTCCAGTAATCATGTCAAAATGGGAAATTTGGTCATGCTGTACGAATTGATTGGTTTGGACAATTGGTTTGTTATGTCATAGTGAAAATCGTTTAAACGTGTTCGTGTTCCAATCTTATAAAGCCTGGGCTACCTGTATTCACAAATATTGAATGGAAATAATTTGTACAATTCCAGTCTTATTTAATTGAACAATCAATTTTCAAATCCAGAATGTAAAGAGGGCTTTTCACGTGGGAGTTCAATGGATGTGGTGAGCTAGAAATGTCTTGATGTCTATTACTACTTTCTGGGCATCTGTACTTCTGTATACACAGTATGTACTTTCAGTTTTTTCCCAAAGAAATAAAATGCTAAACAACAATGAATGTGGCTATTTTAAAAACTGCCTTATTACTGCAATCATTGTGATTTTAAATTGCTCTTTAAGTTCTAATGGAATTTGCACATTTTATCAATTTGTATGCATTGTATCAAATTGTATGCATTGTATCAAATATTTATGTCCATATTTAAAGCATATTTATTATAATTATAAAAGTAATTTCATGTATATGTAACAATAAGTTCTTCCCTGGAAAATTCATATATTACTTACATTTTCAATGCCCGCTCGCAATCATATGATTAGGATTTCACTGGATGCAATGTGATTTTATTGTAGAATTGAAATGCTACTTGCAGGCAATCTTTTTTCCATATTAGGGTGAACCATGGTTGATAGTAGACTGATTACTCCCACTTTCAGCTCATACTGCCCAAGGACTCCACGATGCACATTGTAGTGCAAAAGCGACTTATGACTGCAGTAGAAGTAACTTCCATGTGTGAAATCATCTTCACACAATGTACAATCGTATAGAAACTGTTTTGAACCCCCCTTATAAGCAAAACTTGGTGAACATTAACTCAAGTGCTCTTGGAAAGTGTAACATTGGAATTAGAGATAAACGAGTGGGGTAGGGAGCATTAAAAAGAAACAATTTCAAGGTCAAGAGGAGATGCCTGTGGGTGGCTTGATTGTGTGAATCAGACTAACTTAAATTACTATTGATGTTCATAGCAATATAACAGTTATATATTACTATCTTTAAAAATTTTATTACCATTATGATATTAATGTTCAGTTTTTAAATATTTCAGATACTACTAGAATGAGGTTTTTCCGAAGTGTAGCTCAAGCCTTGCTGGACTTCAATGAGCTGAATCCAATTGCTCCTCTTCAACTATTACTTGAGGTATGTACTTGATTGCATTTTGTTAAATCTTTTTTTGATCCTGTTTAAAAATAAATATTTTTTTTTGGAATGCCCGAAAGGGAATCATATGGGATTCTGATGTCCAAACATGATATTTATTTTTTTTATAACTTGTGAGTAACGTGTATTTTTTTTCTCTATGTGGATATCCCTTTGGAGTTGTAACCTGATGCGTCGGATTTTCCTTCTCCGGAACACCTTTAACTTTTTTTCTCCCTCTACGTTGTATTTCAAGCCTCATTCACAACTCAAAAATTAGTGTTTTCTAGTGAAACTTTGTCGAGTCCCTAATCTCCCGTATTTTTTTCAAAAAAAGTTCGCATCCCTACCCTAGAGTGGAATTCTGCATAATATAGTTTTAATAAAACATCATTCACTTTTATGGTCAGGGGAGTTTAACACAGAGCTGACTGCGTCATGGGTGGCAGATAGGGTGAATCTTCCCTTTTGAAAACCACATGAAAATGGAGACAAAAATTTGTTTCCTTCCAGAAAGGATGTTAGTTTATTATGAAAAACTTTTTCAATTATTTTTTAGAATGAATTTTGAATAGCAATTGGCCTGTAGTTATTGAAATCATCAAATGAGCCCTTGCTTTTATAGATTGGTACAATTTTGGACATTTTAAGCTAAGCTGGGAAGATGCCTTGAACCAATGACTTATTAATGAGGAACAGTAATGGTTTCTTTATTATGTCAAAACTATAAAAAATAATTTGCCAGGAATTTCATCTGGGCCCCTGCTTGCTTTACCCTGAAGAGCTTTAATAATAGTAAGCAGCTCAGCTTCAGAGCAGGGATTAATGAAACAGGATGGTCCTATTAGAGGCTGGAATGAATTAGGCGAGAGGAGATCCTATAAGGGAAGTTAAGTGATCATTTAACTGATCTGCCAATAACAAATAGTTGGGAACATTTTAACAGCTGGTAAAAATGTATTTTTTATCTTAACTTTAGCATTGTTAATGATTTGCCAGGCTGCTTTGGAATTATTGTTGCCATGTAATAGAAATTCGTCATTGGATGCTCTTTTTGCTCTTTTCAGGATCTTATGGCAATGTTTTTTTTAATTCACGGTATGCATCATGTTGTTCCCTAACATCTGTGTATCTCATTTTGATGCCATATTTTTTAATTGTTTTGCTAATTCACGGATTTCGTCTGATGGTTTGGGATTAGGTACTCTGGTTGATTTTTTAAGTAATGCTGGAAATGCAACATTAAAATAGTGCTCATAGGTATCACAAAAAAGGTAAAACTATCTTCAAATGAGGGGACACTGTAAACATTTTCCCAGTTAATATTCTGGAGCATTAATCTAAATTCATACAAATTTTGATCAGAAAAAGACGTTTTGAGGGATCTGTAAACAAGTGGGGTATCAGGAACTGTTACTAAGGACAATACATAATGGGAATTGATCAGAGATATCATGGACTAGTTCATTGGTACTGACATGTCCTTGGTCAATGTTGGTAATGACATAGTCAATCATGGATTGTGATTTGGAAGTGACTTTTGTGGTTTGAAAGTTTCTGAGGTGCAAGTTAAAAGATGAAAAAAACATCTAGAAGCTTTTTGCTTGTGCCTGACTTGTCAAGAGCGTTACAAATAAAATCACCAGTAATAAATAACTTGGGCCATTGTATGTCTTCATGGAGTTTTTCCAAAAGTAAGGAGAATTTATCAAGAAAGATGTTAAAATCACTTAGAGGAGGTCTATAAATAGTGACTACAGTAAATGTATTACCGTCATGCACAATGTTTACTGCACAGGACTCAAGTACCTTATCATCATTTAATGTCTTGAATGAAAAATTTACTGGTTGAGTGAGGATGTTGTTTGGAAAGAATCATAACACCACCATTTTTGTACACTGACCGGCAGTAGGTGTCACCAATTGAAAAACCGGGTAAGTTTATGGAGTGTGTTTCATCAGGCCTTAACCAATGCTCATTAATGCTAACAATATCAGGCTTATATTCTTCTAGTAGAACATCTAACTCAAGTAATTTATCCCGAATGCATTGAAAATTAAGGTGCATTATTCAGAGAGATTTAGAATTTTTTCCCTTTTTTACCTTAGGATTCCCATATTCACCAGCTAAAACTGTTTCTAGTTTCCCTGGTTTTCACATATTTTCAGCACCTCTTGAATAGTATTACCAAGTAGAAATGATCCCCTATGGTTTAAATGCACACCATCCTTGCTCAAACACATCGAGGGACTAATTAACATCACAGAATACCACACAGAGGGCCTCATAGGCCCCTTTAATATTTTCGTTGATATCCCTGACATAAATGTTACTCATATCCCTCCTGAGCATTACTAAATTGACCAATAAACAGCTTTTTGGAAACAATTTCTTAATATCACGAATTAGGCAGTATATTTCCCCCATTACCTCTTCTGGACATATAGATTTCCTGACATTGTTCGTCCCGGCGAGTATTATGATGGTGTCCGGGGTGTTGGGATTGTTTTTCTTCAAATCTTCAATCCTTTTGCTAAGCTGCTCCACTCCGATTCCTGGGAACACATGCTTAGATGTTCCCGATACGTCAATATGCTTGATGATTGTGTCCCTGATAATCCACTCGTTACTACTCTTCTTTACCAAAGGCGATGAGCTAGTCGATTCACTGTGATTAGGGATAGGAGAGTTGATTTCAACTGGGGATTATGACTTACAAAACTTGTGTTTCGATGTTTTTTTTACACTCGCACACTTGTTTTGGCAGTGTTGCATCAGTGTATTGCCTGTGATCAGAGTTACGTCTTCCCTGTTATCCATGGGGCTTTTCACCTTCACTCAAGAGCTCAAATCTGTTTTTGTTGATATTAGGTGGAAATCTTTTCTTTTTTGAACACAAATCCTGGTTCTTGTCTCATCTGCAGTTGACAAACAATTACCTCTGCGGAATGCACGTACTTCCTTTTATAGTTTCTCTTTTTCATTCTAAAGTTTTTTATCTTTTTTGCGCAATATACATAAATCTTGCAATATGAGGGCAATCACTTTCACTTTTGATGCAAGCTCACTTTAATGAGTGGCGTCCATTTCCCTGAACTTGCACTTTGTGCAAACCCACACACTTTACGTGCTTATGATCGATTTATCTACTTGGCAGCATCTAAAATGGGTCTATATCGTGCATGAATTACAATTGATACCTTTTACGACATTTTTTTGGAGCAGAATCGACACTTTTGAACACTATTTTTTTAAAATACTCGAGCTTCATTAATGGCTGATTGCACGTCAGTCTGCGCCGTCTTGAATAATCCAGTCAGTGGGAAAGTATGGGAATTTCCATTTACTGTTAAAGTTGTTGCAACTTCACCGGGAAGTGAAATGTTTTTGAGCCAAGTGCTCATTTTCTTCTTGTTTTAATGACATTCTGAAAACTATTAAATATTTACCCATTTATGCCCCATGAAGTGTCCATGATTTCGGCTACCGTCAAAGAAAGGTGTCTGTAAACGAAACAGAAATGATTAATACACACCTTGAGTGCTATGCAAATCTTTCTCAAAGCTAAGGAATTCATTTTGTGAATGATAAATTGAAGGGGAGTCTCAAAATTTGCAGAAAAACTATTTAGAGCATTTAATAAGAATTGACATTAATGAGAATAGAAATGACATTAAAACAAAAAATAGTGTGGTTACTGCTTCGTCCACAGTGGGTCGTTTTCGACCCACCTAGCATTTAAATGCGTGCGTTTCCTAAGATTTTACATATTTTGGGGAGATACATTTATAGCTTAAGCATACAATCCTTGTGCTCAATAATAGGTAAAAACAGAATCAATTTTCACACACAATGTGCAAAATACTTACTTTCTCCTGTGGATCAACCTGTCTTTCAGCCATCGTTCAGATTACAGGCACTACGAGAGAGAAGGGGGTGGAGGTAGACATGGCGACACCACAACTATGTTGCCAAGAGACCTGACGACTCATTTGTTAACATATATTCAATATATTCTTCGGTGGCAGTGCAATGCATATTTTTCACTCGGTGGGCTGAAAATGACCCACTGGGCATAAATGGGTCAAAAGATTTTCTGTGCACTTACTGTAATTAATGACATGATACTTAATATTTTCATCCATGACTAGCATATGCATGAAGCACAGATGAGTGAGAAGCAATGCATGTGCATCGTTGATTTATTTTGGTTATGGAATCAATTATGTACTACACGTAATGCCCAGGAAAAGTCTCTCATGTCCTATGTCAGAAGTAAGAGGCTAAATATAATCACTAGGAACTGGTGCTGAAATTTGTGGAAGTGTCATCTATGTACTATACATGCTGTTTGGTTATTATCACTACAATTATTTATGAAACGCAGGTCAATGCTGGGCATTAGGGGCGATCATGGAACAACTTTTTTCAAAATTCTAAGTTCGACAAATGGTAAAATGTAGCCTGCAGTACCCAAGGAACGGAGAAAATTTTTTGTTCCGGTAGGTTGACATCCTACAGTGCTGCCTAGGTCATTTATGTTGAGGGTAGGCAACCCTCAATGCACACCTACTTTTTACACTATTTTGGCTGAAAATGTCGCAATTCAAGCATTTTTTTCTGTCGATGCTGTACCAGTCATGTCAGGAATTGTCGAGGTAAGCCACAGAGATTAGATGATCACGTGTTTATACGATAACTGGTCTAAAAATGCAAAGAAATGTGAAAAACTGTGAAAATTGTTTAATTAATGTCTTATATTGTTATTTTCCGCACTCGTATGGGCATGATAGCACTCATATGACGCTTCCCTTTCTCTAGAACAACACCCTTTCCCTTTCTCAAGCAACCATCTCCCCTTCTCACTATGGCCTGCCTATCAATGCACTGCGATGGCTACATCGTATACAAAAATGATTCTGTGTTCCAAATTTTGCAGCTCTTTGCCCACCATGAGGACCGGTACCACTCAGGCTCTCAGGGTGACCCATTACTTACCACATGGAGGTGGCTGCAACTCGAGTTCCTCCCGTATCCACCCACCCTTCAAGTCTTATAACTTACCAGTCACGCTGTAATCTTTTTTGGATCCAAACTTTGGCATTTGTTTCCTTGATTGGATTTTCTGACGGATGTTTTTCTTTCTTTCCCTTTTCTTCACTGTGCTCTTGCTCCCTGATACCTCTGTCACCATTTTCACATGTCTTTCAACGGCTTGAGGGTGGCAGTGTAAGTCGGGGATTTTGATCTGGGGTGAAATTCCCTTCGTCTGGTTGGCCAGCATAGATTCAAGCTCCTCTGTTGAGATGTGATCCAGGAGAGGTGGTGCGGTGACTGTAGTGTACTTCCAACCGATGATATTGGTGTAGTCAGTTGCATTAAAGTTTATTAGAGGGCAGTGAAAAGCCTTGATGTCTTCTTCTGGCTATCCTCCGGAAGTCGACTCTTCGCACTTTGGCCCTTTCATCACTCACCATTGCAATGAGGATGTTCTCTGGATGAGCGAAGAACGTGTTGCTCTGGACGAATTTCTCAAGAACCTCTCTGTACTTTTTAGGGAATTGTCTTGATCTCTGAAGCGTTTCCCTCACATATTTTGCTCATGCGGTAATCTTCCAATTTTTCTTTATTTTGAACCACATTGATACATAGAGCTTTATGATAATCTGGGTTATTGTCTTCAAAGCCACTGTAGGTCGTCTTGTTAATATGTAAACGGGCATCACTCTGTTGGCCGTTGTTCTGCATCTGCTGTTATCAATTTCACCAGGATTGCGACCAGCCAGCTCTTGTGGGATGCATCCACTGACATTACCACTAGCCATGTCCAGCGGGTATTTTTGGTGTGTGCTGATGAGTGATGAATCTAGTTCAGGGTCAGGCAGATCAAGATCAATTCCGGAAGTCTACACTCAAGGGAACAAAGAAAAAGAAAAGATTCGGAGGTGTAAATTGCAATATTATGGAATGTTTTCAGAAAGAATAAGCAGCCTATTCCCAAGAGATCATTACAAAGTAGCATTCTATAACAATGACAACCTTAAGAAATTCCTCAACCATACAAAAGACCAAGTGCAGCCATTAGAAAATAGTGGTATTTATAAATTAAAGTGCAACGACTGCAATGCTGCCTACATCGGGCAAACAGGACGCACCTTCGAGACAAGAATCTCTGAACATAGGAGATGTTTCCGGACATGTCATCTTTCCCAGTCGCACTTCGCCAAACATCTATGGGAGGAGGGCCATTGCAGCGATTTCACACCAGAGATATTGCACCGAGAAAGGAAAGGGAAAAAGATGGACCAGAGGGAGGAGCTGGAAATCAAAAGGAACATGAAGAAATACGTTTTACTTAATGACATCCTTTTTGAAAAAATTTCCCCCCTCCTAGAAGTCTCTCTATCCCTTACAGAGAAACGGACACCCGTGGCCCTCCCACCCCTCTCCCCACCTGCTGACAACTCACCACCTCCTTAATCCCTAACCCAAGGCGGAAAACCCACGCCAAGTCATCTCCCACCCCCACCCCTTCCCCACTCACGGTTTTCCATCGACTCATACTCCAACCGTCACCCCTTACCTCTCCCCACCCTGGGTTTTTTTCCCCTCCTGATAACCCACTACCCTCATGATGTATAAACACGTGAAAACTATGTTTGAATTTGTACCTGATGATGACACCGATGTGTCGAAACATGTTGTACCAAGAAAATAAATCTGTGGAAGGAAACAAAGTTAGTATTTCATTTACGAAATTCAACTTCCACCTAGTTGAGCCTGAAACAATGGAACGTATCAAGATCAATTGTCTGACATTTCCCCACAGGCAGCTGCACACAGGTCTTCAGTTGGCAGCCTATTGGCCCACTGTAGCTACTTGGTCCGGTCGTCGGAACATCAAACTTTTCCATTATATGTCGAAGGGGGAATTCGTTTGCGTGCAGCTGGCACACAGAAATCTGTAAGGCACGCCCCAGACACACTTTGATAAAACTTATAGCACCTCCCTTCTAGCCGGTGTTCATCGGACAACCATTACAACCGATGCACCGTATGGGAGACGCGTCACTTTCAGCGGCTTTAAAAAAGTCGAGGATAGTGTTTTCAAGGCTCTCAGCATTTCCTGTTTAAGGTGATGTATCTCCCAAAAAAACCCCGCCGTATTCTGCAAGAATAACTACATGCTCTTCGGTGGCAGTCGTGATGCGTACTTAATTGTTGCTGCACAATTCCCTGACTTTCGTATTGTCTTTTTTCCCATCGAAGTACAAGAGTATCCACATTTGGTCTATTAGCTTTTGCAGTTCCTCTGCAGTCATTGGCTCTCTGTATTTCTTCCTATGGTGCGCAATTTTCATCCGGTCAACAACCTTTGATTTATCTTCAGGTGAGACTTGGCTGACATCCTCAAACGCTGCAGTCACAAGGGCAGCTGCAATACTGCTGGCTACGTTGTATCTCTCCGCTAATTTGCAGGTCACGGGCAGCTCCAGGGTGTTGCACTATGAGCGACTTGAGGACAGGTGGGAGGGTGGCTGCCATTCATCTTCGAACACAGACAGAGTGTTATCTGGAACTTTGGTGCTTAAAGACATCAGTTTAGATCCAATTTCATGGGAAAAGGATTTTGACGCTCTCTTTTTAAATTTTTCCTTCATTTTTGTCACTTTTCTTTCTTCTTTGACGCTCTATTTTCCATGTTTTTTCTGTCGTTTCTAATCAATGGTCCCAATCACAAGCTCCCTGGCTGATCTTTGGTCCAAAAGGAATGGTATTTATTCTTTCTTAGATACTATCTTTGGCTTACAGATACTCTTCACCAGTTTTGGAAGATACTTGCATTGAGAAATATCAAACTGACTTTTAGCATCTTTCTTAAACTGTTTCAAGTCTTTTTGGACAACAGGTGACTTTTCCTTCTTTGCTCTCTTCATAATGTTTCTACATTTCTTATGATATCTCAAAACTGAAGTGAGGATGCCGCGGTTTAAGATGGCAGGTAGAATACGCATCGTTCCACAGTTGCTACACACTGTCGGCGACAACCTGCTTAATCTCCTGGGCCGATGGATCAAATCCTTCTCTCTCTTGCCGCTTTTTCATCTCCACCCACTTTTAGTATTTCAAAACATCTTCAAATGTGGGCATATTTATTCCAGACAACTTTTGAGGAGCGCCAAACAGAATTGTTGCATTCCAAAGACGAACGTGTCACCACTTTCATCGCACTTTTTAATTGCTACTCCACAAAAAAATAATATAATTCACTCCGACACGCGATTCTAGCCTCGCCAGACCATGCGCTAAGCAAAAGACATTCTTGGGCAGTCGAGGCGCATAAATTTTTCCTCTAGATGACTCCAAATTGTGCTGTTGTCATGAGTAGCATTTTAATTCTTTGCGTAAGGTGCAGCCTGAGACTTCATTGTTGACATTTATGGTGGGCAAAGAGCTGCATCATTTTGAACACAAAACCCTTTGTCGTAGACATTGTAGCCAGTACAGTGTCACTGATATGAGGTCATGGGTGGGGTATAGGAGAAGTGGGGGGGTTTTTGAGACCAGAGGAGAGGGTAAGGGGCCATATACGTACTGTCATACCCATAAGAGTGCGGTAAATTACAAAATAAGTCATTAATTAAGCAATTTTCACAGTTTTTCACGTTTCTTTGCATTTTTAGACCAGTTATCGTATAAACACGTGATCATCTAATCTCTGTGGCTTACCTCAACAATTCCTGGCATGACTGGTACAGCATCGACTGAAAAAATACTTGAATCGCAACATTTACAGCCAAAATAGCGTAAAAAGTGGATGTGCGTTGTGGATTGCCTACCCTCAACACAAATGACCTCGGCGGCACCGTAGGAAGTCATCCTACCGAAATTAAATTTTTTCTCTGTTCCTTGGGTACTGCGGGCTACATTTTTCCGTATGTAGAATTTAGAAAAAAGTTGTTTCATGATCTCACTACTGGGCATCTAGTATGTGTTTTCTCAAGAGATATTAAATAGGTATTTTTCGTATTATCAGGAAGCAGAAACATTTTTGGTTGATAGATTAATTCCATAAGACATCTTCAGCATTAAATATAATGCGTGTTAGCTCTAAAAATTCTCTTTCCTGCAGTTATGCATTACAAAATCATGATTTCCCTTGGAAGGCCTACTCTGTCTTGTGCATTTTTCTGGCTAACATGTTCATAATGTCAGGTCCCTTCACAATCATGCTAACGAGATTTCACGATATCTCCACGCAGGAGGGAAGGAGCCATGCAAGAGGAAGGTGTGGGCGGGTGGCCGTGGTGAATAGTCTCTCTGTTGTCCTCCCTTCCAGAATCTCAACTCCCGCAAAAGTCTTCCGTTGGACACGCTGCCCTGCATCCTGCACAACGTTGCCTGCTACTTGGACTGCTTGCCCCTGCTGGAAGTGGGCGGTGGTGGTGGTGGAGGGGGTGGCTGGGGCGGCATGGCTGGTATGGGCACCACCTCGATGGGCCTCAACTTGGGTGGTGGTGTGGGCGGAGGCCTGCCCATGGGGGGCGGCGGCAACCCGGGAGTGTGCTCCACGTCGGCTGGCGGTCCAAGTGCCGGGACCTTGTCATCCATGCCGGGCTCTTCCTCCTGTGGAGCTGGGCCGAGTCCTTCGGTGGGCCCCGGTGGAGTGCTCGGGTCGGGCGTGGGTGTTGCTGGTGGGAGTGGCGTGGGGCCCGGTGGGGTGGGGGGTGGTGTGGCCATGGGGCCTGGAGCAGGCGGGCCAGGAGGGTGCCCGAGTGGTGCTGGAAGCCAGCCACCCGGTGGGGGGCCTCCCTCGGGCTGGACCACTCTCATTTCACAAATGGAGCTCTTGTTCAGGAGGCTGGTGCTTTTGCTGGGGTCCCTTGGTGGAGGTCACATTGCCATCAGAGCTCTGCTTCGAATAATGGCGGCAATCCTCAAGGTTCCAGGAGTTGCATCCTTCAAGGTTTCACACTTATGCCTTCTCTCTGTGGGGTGATCTCTGTCTTTTGTGCTGTTTTGTGTTATTTTCATTATCACTGAACATTATATTCCCGTGTCCTGTGAGGGAAACATGCTAAAATATACATTGAAATCTCTAATAAACAAAATGCATGGGACCGAAATTTTGCCAGTTCGTTGATCGGGAGTTCGTTGGTCAGAGGATATTTGCGCATTGCATCACTCTAGGGGCAAGCGATATAATCCTGTAGTGTACATTGCACCAAGGGAAAGTGATTTGAAAAACCAAAAGAGAGGTACATAGAACTTTCACAGATGACTGCGTACGTTTCATCATACTATGTCCATACTTCACAAGATACCATGAAATAACTAGATATACTCAAGAAACCAGGCCCCCTAGATATTCAATGCCCCTATTAAATGGTTCTCGTAGGGGCACAAGCTGGAGCGCCAAGAAGTGAAACTTACAAGCCGGAGCGCCACGAAATGGATGAAGGGCAGGAAGAGGGGATGAGGGAAGGGAATACCCACGGAAAGACGAAAAGCAATATTTGATACTTTTGGTTAGCAGTTGGAGCTGATGAGCAACACGCAAGGATGATTTTAGACAGTTCCTCATCGTGAACAAATCTTGGGGAGTTATTCTCATCCTGTGGCTGAGAACAGTGCGGTAAAGTTAAAGGTCTGCCTTAAACATATTGGTGATCTGACTAACACTAAAAATTTCTTTCTAGGAAAACGTTTTTTGAAATTGTGACAAAAATCTATGTCTGCATATTCCCCAAACCCACGTCCACTGACAATGAGGTTTTTTTTCGATGAACCCCTAGGAGATTATTCGCTTTCTTAGCAACAGGGCTAGGCCTTATGAATTTGATGTATCCATTGCCTCTATAGTAGATAAGCTAAAATCTGGTATGCTTCCCCATTGGGTTGAAGTTATTTGAGAGCGCTGCTAACTAACTGGGGCATTATCAATTCAGAGTCAACCGAAAGATACACAGAGGCGCGACAATTCCACAGAGGAAAAATCATCCGCCTTGACCGGGACTCGGAACCCGGATGTCTCTAGATTTCCCCTTGCTCGTCTTTATTTTACGCCCATCATGAAATACATCATTGACTGAACTCAGGGAACTCAGAGTTAGAATACGCACAGAAGATGTAGGATGAAAGTACACCTTTTAACATACAGATACGCACTCGCGACAGAATGCTATTGATAACAAAATTAAATTCAGGTAATAGAGAGTGAAGCATAGAATCAACAAAAGCAGACAAAGAAAATTACCGGATATTTTTTCATGAGAAAGTCACCGCTGCTTACATGGCAATGAAACGTTTCTCAATCTGGAATGAGCCGTAGAAATTTTTGGAGATGTACTGCATGGAGAGCATTCCTTCTTTATATGCTCTTAGCGACGGTCACGCCCTATGTACTTGTATCTTTTTATGTTACTTTTTTTGTATTAGCCATCAAATTAGTGATTTTTCTTGTATACCAATGACAACTTATGCATACACAGAGTTATCCTCCTTGTATTACTTATTGTATGTAATTATACTCCTTGTGGATATATCAGCTAAAAACCCAACCTCTCAATCTGCCACTAATGATTTTTGGAATGATAATATTCACGACATGGCCAAAATACAAGGGTTTCTTCTCTATAAGCAGTAATAATCCACTACGGACTTGATTGATAGAAAGTTATGCCTCGCATTTCTATTTTTTCGATTGTTTTTAAACTTTGAAGTAGCGATGACTTTGTGCGTTAATATACAGCCCCTAAAATACCTCAAAATGCAGTATATAAATGAAGAAAGCAAAATTCAAAATGTTAAAAAAGAGTAACCCTGGGATTGGGAACTTGTAAGACATTCTCCCTGGAGCACAGTAAGTTTCGGAAACGCCTCTGTTGCTTTGGACCCAGTAAACATCTAATGTAAGTAAGATACAGAACACTGCTTTGTCGACCAAAAATGCTAACGATTCACAACCTAGCATCAGCCCCAAACCCCCCCCCCCCACAGCGATGAGGACACAATTATCCCCACTTTTTATCTTGATTTATGATGCAAGCTGTCACAGGGTGGAGCTGCTGAAGAAGACAATCTCTGGAGGGGAGAGTCAATAGATGGAAAGGAGTGTAGGGTGACTCTCGGGAGAAATGGCTCAGAAATCTGCAACGTGATTGAAAAGCTGGCTGCAAGTGGTCATTATTTTCCAAATTGTAACCTTGAAGTAGGAAATGTGCTATAGCTGCTGTTTGTAGATGAAGGATTATATTTTGCGGAAGAATTAAAATAACTTAGTTAACTCCACCTATAATATTTATTATCCTGGCCTGGGTTTGAACACTTTGTGTCATCTTATATTTTGCTTTTCTTTATGGAATTTCCCAAGTATGATTTTGTACTCTGCTGATACACGTCAGAAAAAGGCAAAATTCATCAACTTGAACAAATTTTATCTTCACTTGGAAACCTTGTGGAAGACCCACGCACATAGGAAGGCAAAGATTCAACTTTTGTTCAAATGTAAATCAAAGAAACCGTGAAATATCAATTATGGCGGGAGTGTTAATCAGAAGATAAATAGCGTCTTGTGTTGCCTTCCCTGGCCGCACTAGGGAGGCTCTGCTAATAATATCATTTATGGCAGATTTTCAATTACCCCCCATTGTATTGTAATAAATTCTGGAATTACAATTTGACAATCAGCCTTCCTTTTGCTGCAATTTATTAAAGCTTTATCTCAATACGATTACCTTCACAACAATTTCAGGTTTGAGATGGCAAATGCTCTGTACCATACAGGCATGAAATACTTCATTGATGCACTCGGGTGGGCACATATTCAAAAAACCTTATTAGAAATCGGGCATTTTCTCCATAGAGATAAAAATAAACGCTGGTGGTGTTATGCGTAAATTTGAGTGATATAAATACCACAATGAAATGCCTTGAATCAAATTCCTGAAATCAAATTTTTTCGCAAAAATGAACCACTGTAAAGCTTCGCACACTGACCAAATTCACGGGAAAATCAACCAAACCACGCTGTCCAGAAATTGACACTCTAAAACTGGAAATGTCATGTGCTGGATACTCCCCGACCACGAGCTTTCTGATTGGCTTGTTGTTACCATGTCTCTGATTGGCCCTCCCAACTTTCAAAAACTGAAATACCATGCAAAAAAATGCAAAATAAACCATTTTTTTGCGTTATGAAGAGGTAAATAAAATCAGTCATATCCATTCTTTCACTTCATTAATCTGGAGTTTTTGTAAAGCAGGAGTTCGTTCATTAGAGGTATTTACTAATGCATATGAATGGGAATTTGGTGGGACCAATAGTATTTGTTTGTCCATCTGAGTTTTTTGTTTAGTGGGAAGTTCGTAAGGTCAAGGTTTTACTGTAGTAGGAAAAGAGAGAATTGAGGAGAAATGTCACAGAAAGCAATGGAATAAGAGGGGTAGGGTGGGGTCCTGTGGGAAAGGAGGAGGCCACTTCTGAGTAAGTAGAAGAATAGGAAATCTTGTTTTTTAGGAGTATTTTAGGAATTCTTTGCAGCTGTCAACTATTAGTCGGAATCAGCCCTTTCCATCCCAACCTGCCCTCAAATGCACAGAGAATATATTCTGCCTTGTGGGGAATTCAAATGCCCTCTTTCCCCAGTGGTTGACCAATTTTTTGTTTGATGTCTTTGGACATCGTTTCATAGAATGAAATATAGTGTAATGTCATGAAATACAGTAGACCCCCGCTTTACGATGGTAATCCATTTCATAGGACCGATCGTAATGTGAATTCCATTGTAAAGTGAAGCAGTATATTATTGCTGGACGATGGATCGTTTGAACTACATCATTGCCAGTGCATTCAGTGATACACAATACAGTATAGGTACAAAATATGCTGGAATGAAATGATAAAAAATGTAATTTAACCAATATTCGAACTTGAATAAGGTGTTGTAAATTGTCAACACGTTGAATATCATTGCATGAATATGCAAGATGTGCCTCTCCTCCATACTCACCATCTATCTGCGAGCCAATCGCAATGACTTAATATTTAACTGCATTTTCAAGCAATGAGAAGAAAATGTGGAATAGAAATTATGGAAGTGTTAAAATTTTGTCTTTTATAAAATATCTTTAGCAAGATTCATTTGGTATGAGGCTATTTAAAACTCTTATGGCTCTCTCCTGAATAATTTGTTGATGTACAAGGTTGGGGCCTGTCCCCAAAAAATGATACAATAGATTATACATTTTTGCATATTTAAGTTTAAGAGTAAAATTTTAACTTTCGAGGGGAGGCAAGGGAAAGAGGAAGAGTGGGGAGAGGGTGAGCCGAGGGGAGAGAGGAATAAAGGGGAGAAAAAGGAAGTAGCTTTCACCCTCTAGACTAGACCATTCCCTTAACTAGAAGGGAATCATACCCATTATTTTTTGCAATTTGTTTAATGATATTGATTTCCTTGTCAAGGTTTTGTTTTGAAAGCGGAATACTTAGGGCTCGATGGATCAAATGATTGAACATTTTGTGGGACATTGGATGGCAGGAGTCAGAATGAATGACGTGGTCTGTATATGTGGGCTTCCAGTATATTGCGAAGGAATGTTTGTTTTGGGAAGTGGAGATACGGAGGTCTAAAAAATTTAGGTGTCCATCTGATTCTGTCTCCATGGTAAAGGCAATACGTGGGTGTAATGAGTTTAAAAATTGAAAAACTTGGTGGGTACCTGTCCAACAGCATAAAATATCATCTACGTATCTGTACCAGTAAAAAACATTGGTAAGAAGGTTAAAATCAGAGCTATAAAAAGTTTTTGTTCAAGATGGTTCATAAATATATCTGCTAATAATGGAGATAATGGTGATCCCATGACTAGTCCCTCTTCTTCACGATATAATATTCCATCAAATAAGAAATAATTTTGATTTGTGCAAACCTCTAAAAGGCTCATTATCTCGTCCATGACAACAGGGTTGGTGGCTGAAACCCATAAAATTTCCTTGGCAATTTTGAGGAGATTTTGTGTTGAGAAATGCTATTAGTGGGAGGCAGTTTGGGGGAGTGTGGTTTTTTGAGGATTTTTTTGTTAAGAAGGTGCTCTGGATAGAGATTGATGGAGCTTAGTGAGGAATTTATCAAGGGAGTCAGGGTTGTTGCTGATTCAGTGGCCACGAATAGAAAGGGAGTAGAAGAGGGACCGTGGGAGGAGTGGCAGCTATTGTAATGGAGATATTGTTGTTGGTTGGTGGGCTTAATATGAACGAAAGTGCTAAATTTGCAGTCTGAGAGGGAGACGTTTACGTCTAGAAAGATGACGTTAGAGGCAGAGATGTTAGAAGTAAAGGAGAGGGAAGAGAAGACGTTAAGAGAGGAAATAAAAGAATTGAGAGAATTAATACCATGTGACCACAGAAGGAAGATGCTGTCAATGTAACAAAGCCAGAGATGAGGTTTTAGAGAGCATGAAGATAGAAAAGATTGTTCAAAAAGTCCAAGGAAAAGGTTGGCATAGGAAGGACTGAAACTACTACCCATGGCATATCCTTTAATTTGAAGATAGAATTTATTATTGAAAGAGAAAGCGTTGTGGGTAACGATGAAATTAGAAAGATCAAGAAGGAAATCAGAGCTTGGAATGTAAAGTGTAAGGTGTTGAGTAATGAAATGGCGGATGGGGGAAATTCCTTCAGAATGAGGAATGCTGGTGTATAGGGAAGTAACATCAATAGGCCATTAAGATATCACAGTCAGAGGGGAGTGGAGTGGAATGGAGGTGTTCAAGAAAATGATAAGTGTCTTTGATGTAGGAGGGCAGGGAGTGGACAATCGGTTGTAGGTACTATTAAACAAAGGCGGACATGCCTTCGGTGGGTGAGTTATAAGAGGAAACAATGGGGCAGCCAGGTTTGTCAGGTTTGTGAATTTTTGGTAGAATATAGAAGATTGGTGTGCGTGGGTGTGAAGGAGAAAGAAGGGTGATATCTTGTTTAGATAGGCCTTCATCTGGGCCTTTAATGTGAAGAAAGGAGATTTTTTCATCCAAAAATTCAGGATTAGGGTCTAGAGACACAGGCTGATAGGAGGAAGTATCAGAAAGTTGCCGGTTGGCTTTATCGAGGTAGTCAGAAGAGTTGTGGATGACTACTGTGGAGCCTTTGTCGGAAGGAGTGATGGCAATATCTGTATTTAGAGTGAGTTTTCTGAGGGCCGAGATTTCCAAAGGAGATAGATTGTGTTTTGATTTAAGGGAGTTGAAGAAAGAAGGCTCAGAGAGTTTTTAAAGGAGAAGGCTGGTGAAGATTTCAAGAGGATGGTTGGAGAGATGTGGTTTCGGCTCGTGGGAAGAGGGAGGTTTAAATTTGGAGAGAGCGGTGTGGGGGGTGGAGGTGGGAGATGGAAGAGTGGGCCACGTTTCCCAGAAAAATTTCTATTTGAGCCTTTGCCAAAAAAGAAGGGCTTCAGAGAAGATTTTAATAGGGTTTATTTTAGGGGAAGGGGAAAAACTGAGGCCACTGTTGAGCAAAGATATTTCTTCAGGGGAAAGAGGAGTGGAGGAGAGGTTTACAACCGCTGGTTCAGGCAGTCCAGTAGACGATTGAGCTGGGAGGGTGGGGGGAGAGGGAAAAGAGTTGTTTCTTGGAAGGATGCGCTTCGGGAAAGCCATTGACGTAGGAGGAGGTGGGGTAGCCAGGTGGAAGCGCGTCGTGAGGTCCAGTTGGGACAGGTACAATGGAGGCGGGGGAGTGGTGGGTGTCGCCATGTGCACGGGCAGTGAGAGGCCTCTGCAAAACTTGCGCCATCCTCATCACCCAGCCCCTGCCAGACAAGTTCCTCACTTTTCCCCTCCCTTCTGTCCCCTCACCCTTTTGCACCACACAAAATATTGTTTACATCCTCCTCTGTCCATACTCCCCCTCTTTTTATATTGCCTAATCCACCACATCTAAGGTTATTATTTCGACATATATGTACATATATGGACATTCGACATGTGTCTGAGTAACCTCATGAAAACAAGATTTTGCTGTGGAAACTTTTCCTTCTATACTTTCTTTAACTGATTTTCATGTACTCTACTAATCCAAGTTTGCTATTAGTAATTAAACTTTCTCTTTGATTGTATAGGGAATCCTTGATCCATTCTCCAAAGTCTTGAGTTGTGCCATTCAGAACCATGTAATGAAATACCAGTCTCTGGTGGACCTCTGCTACCTTTGCAACAGGGCCTTTTCAAAGGTGAGAAAAATATCATAGTTTTAAGATGTGATTAAAATAATGATTTTTCTTGAATACAGGCGTTTGTTATTTATGGTTCATTGCTTTTTTGGCTATTTACCACTTTGAGGGTTAGAGCTCTTTATTCTCTGTGGTCTATGATTTGAATACAAATAAATTTTATTGAATGCAGCTTCCCACTACACAAAATTGTACCAAGCTTCAATGACTGCAAAATATGATTCACTTCTTTGCTGTTGCCTTTAGTGAATATTTCCTCAATTTTGTCTGTAAAATATCAAAATGTATTAAAAAACTAACTTACCAATTTTAACTTAGGTTTTTACTTCACTGAGGATATTCAGCATGCTTTTTATTGTTTTTTTATGTTATGCAAGTATTAACCCATGAATGTCATCGCTAAAATACAGTTATTCCTATGGCTCACTTATGTACCTCCTATGTATTAGTACTGCTGGAATCCCTTCACTTTCCTAGGCCAGGTCTTCATTGGAAATATTTTAAGTACCACATGATTTTCAAAGGCTGTATACTTTGTGTCACTAAATTTTGTGATGTGCTTTGTGTTTCAAAATTAGGTATACTTAGAATTTTTAATGTCAATCACGCCGGAGCATTGTATTCTGTGCAACATTCTCACTGTGTCTCACTTCATCAAACATGTACAACTCACTGTGGAGATGGTGGAGGTTGTCATAGCTGAACGGCGGGGTAACGTCCTCGCCTGCTAACCCAAAGGTCGCGGGTTCGAATCCCGCCTGGGGAGGATTTTTCAATTCCCAGGGCATGGTTGTGTGTGCTCGTCCATTGTTGATATTGTTAATACCCCGATAGAAAGGCCAATGAGTGCTGTTTTTGGTGGCTACTGAAAATAAATAAAAAAAAACCAGTTATGGAGGATGGTTTCCACCATACCAGCTGCATATTTTTGTGCTAGATATAATTATTTTCCAATCAATATTCCATGTTGTAGTGCATTAAATGTTTTACAGCGCATTGCAACTAACAGATCCAGCAATTACTTGATTATGTACGAGGGCGAATCAGAAAGTCTTTGCCCCTATTTTTTATTAGGCAAATTATGGCTGTAAATGCAAAATCAACATATCCATTCCCAGCAGTGGACCTTTCTTGGACCAGCCTGGCAGTATCTCAAAAACCAAGAAATCAATGCGTACTGCATTGCGAAATTTCAAGAAAAAAGTACTCTGTGAATTACTCGAAGAAAATCCGAAATCTTTTTGGTCATATGTGTGAGAGCTTCAGGGAAAATCTTCAACCGTAGATTCGTTATTTGATAAAGATGGCAAACTTGTCACCGAAAATATTGACAAAGCTAACACGTTAAATTCCCACTTCGAAAGTGTATACACTACAGACGATACTGCATGTAATTTTGACATTTCATTCACTGAGGAACCGAAGAAAGAAATCACTATTCAATGTGATGGAATAACTAAGCAGCTAAAGTCGATAAAAAATAGTAAATCTCTGGGTCCAGAGGGAATACCCGCGCGTTTCCTCAAGGAGTTAGCGCCACAGATCGCACCGTTCTTAGATATAATATTCGAGAAGTCACTGTCTGAAGGAAAGATACCAATAGACTGGAAACTTGCAAACATTACACCGATATTCAAAAAGGGAAACAGACCTGACCCAGGGAACTATCGACCAATTTCATTAACGTCGATTATAGGCAAGATAATCGAACATATCGTCGTTAACAATATCATGACGTTCCTGGATAGTCGTAACTTCCTCCATGGCTGTCAGCACAGCTTCCAGAAAGGTAGATCATGTAAAACACAGCTCGCGCTCTTTCTTCATGACGTTCTCGAATCTGGTGAAACGAAAGGACAAGTGGATGCATTATTTCTAGATTTTAAGAAAGTTTTCGGCACGGTACCTCACAACAAACTTTTATTCAAATTAGTCATGCGGACTAAGCGAAACAGTAGTAAACTGGATACGTGACTTTCTGAGTGATCGTAAGCAAAAAGTAGTTGTTGACGGAATTAGCTCTGATGTAGTTAAAGTGACATCGGGTGTCCCACAAGGAAGCGTAATAGACCTCCTTTTGTTCATTATATACATAAATGACCTATGCTCTTGAAGTAGCAGTAAAATACGTTTATTTGCTGACGATGCTGTCATCTATTGCAAAATTAGTGATCACTCTGACTTTGAAATTCTATCATCGGATTTAAACAACGTTCATGTGTAGAGCCAAGAGTGGAGACTCGAACTTAATCTGAGCAAATGCACGGCGGTACAATTCTTGCGGAGGTCATCGAACTATCCCCATGTATATGCTGTGGATGGTGTTAACATAAAGGCGACAGATGAAGTGAAGTATCTAGGAATTACGATAACTTCGAACCTATTGTGGGGAACACATATAAGAAATATTTGTGGCAGAGCTCTGAGGAAGTTAGGATTCGTCAAGTGTATGGTGGGAAGATTTTCGGATGAAAAAGTAAAAGAGAGGTGCTATTTCGCACTCGTCCGGCCACACCTTGAATATGCAGCGAGCATATGGGATCCGGTGCAGAAAGACTTAATTCGGGAACTTAATAAAATACAAGGAAAACTGCGCGATTAGTCAAAAACTGCTACAGGCGTACAGACAGCGTTACACAGATGTTAAACAAATTAGGCTGGGATCTGCTAGAGACTCGGAGGCTGCGCGCTAGGCTTAGATTGCTTGAGCAATTGAGAATATAAGAGCGACACTGAGAACATCATATTAGAACCCCACTATATTTCCAGGTTCGACAGAAACGATAAATTAAGAGATATTTTGCTGAACAGATAGGTATGGGAATTCGTTTTTCCCCCAAACAATAAGGGACTTTAATAAATGCTAGGCGTAATTTCATTAGAGCGATTTCTTTTTATATGTAAACGGCTGGTGTCCTAACACCCCCCCCCCCCCACATGCCTATTGAGGCAGCTTGCGGGGTAGTATGTAGATGTATCTGCCGGTAGCTCTGCGGCACAGCACATCTGTCAGTATTTAAAGATGGGGGTCGTGCCTCACACATCCATGGCGGATGAGCAACGAAGTGTGATTCGTTTTCTATAGAGCAAGGGACGAATGCCCACCGAAATCCACAGAGAATTGCAGCCCACATATTGGGAAAAGTGTCTTGCTTTGAGAAGTGTGAGGTGGTGGTGTTGCGAGTTCACACAACACCGTGAAGACTTGCATGACAATGAGCGTTTGGGGAGGCCACGTTCGTTGCTGACTGACAACATTTCCTGTGTGGATGCAATGCTGGAAGTGGATCGGCATGTGCACCTCAAGGACATTTCCCGGGAGCTTGGCATTTCATATAGGATAAACTGATGATTGCATAGACTTACCATGAGCCATATTTTCGATTGCTATAATTAAAAATGGAGCTTAAAATTGTTTTTCTTTTAGGATATCTCAGCTTCGTTTCGACATTTTGTGTAAAGTAATTAATATATTGTTGCTTTTTTTAAATTAGCACACGATAAATTGAATGACTGCCCGAATAATCTATCTGGGACATGTTTCTTCGGGGCAAGTTACAACATCAATTCGCAGTCATGAAATTGCATTTGTTACAAGTAAATAAATTTTGAAATTCATTAATTTTTTATGTCATAAATTCTGCACAATAATATACTTCATTTCATATCATATTCTAACAACCATAAAACTTCAATTTAAAGTCGACAGCTGTCTGATTCATCACGTGATAGCTGTCTATGTTCTCATTGGCTTGGGGAATATTTAGGGGACTGTTCCGAAACTTTTCATACTTGCGAGAATCCCGTTTTCTCGTCCGAGAAATCCCAGTTACATAATCGCGCGAGATGAGAAGGACCAGGGAGAACTAGGTGGGTGGGAATTCTAACCTTGAGTTAAATAATAGCCCTTCAGCGTGCATTTAGGTAAACTCGATACGGGTGCAACATTTCCTTTGCAGGTGATAGTACAGCAGCGAGCGCAGTATCTCAGACCTCGAGGGGACGGTGGTAGGAAAGGGCAAATCGCAAGCTATAATTTGTTATGAGTATAATAACGAGTTATTTGATGGTGAATAATCTATACTGAAAGCGTTATAGACTTATTTTTCACATAGCTGGATTTTATGTGGTACGGACTGTTTTCAGTGTTAAAATGTTTTATTCTGTTCTATTGCATTGAAAAACTTAATTAACTGAAATGCGTTTCTTGGGGAACGTCGGTCACCAGTGCTGTGTTAGATGTTCGTTGCGCTGACGTCCAGTCGTCGACAGCTACGAATGATTCAGCTCCTCCCGCAACTGAATTTTTGCTCCCTTCCAGCACGGCGGCCTCCTCGACCTCCGCGTCCACCTCTCAAGCTGCATCGGGCTTTGGTTTCTTACCTGACAGTGATATTAAGGCGGCCAAGCTACTATGGGTTATACATGTGATCATCACTAAAGAAAGGTTTAGAGCTCAAGAAGGGGTATGCAATGTATTTGCCAAAATGTTAAAGGACAGCCACATCGCCCAAAGTATGCAACTCAGCCATACAAAGATGGCGTATCTGGAGTCCTTTGGCGTCGCTCCATATTTTCACCACAAGCTTGCAGAAGATGTGCTGTTCTCGAAGCATTTAGTGGTATGCTTTGATGAATCAATGAATAGAATTTCCAAGCTGCAACAAATGGATATTGTAGTAAGGTTTTGGAATAATGAGGTGTCCACAAGATACTGGAACTCATTGTTTCTCGGACATACGACCGCAGCGGACCAGTTGCAGGGGTTCAAAGAGAGCCTTGGAGAGGGTATTGAGATAAAGAAGCTGCTGCAGATATCTATGGATAGCCCCAACGTCAATTAGGCTTTCATCAGGCTTTTGAAGGAAGAAACGAAAAAGTTTGATGAAGACCCGGATATAATTGATGTGGGATCATGCAGCCTTCACATTCTTCATAGAGCATTCCAGCTGGCTTTCAGGAAAACTGGTTGGGACATAGACAAATTTTTTAAGGCAATACATAATGTATTCAAGGAGTCTCCTGCCCGGAGAGCTGACTTTTTTTCTTCAACAAAATGTGAAACTTTTCCTTTAAAATTTTGCAACTGTTGCTGGGTCGAAAATGCCGCAATATGTGAAAGGGCGCTTAAGATACTCCCTCATCTTAAGAAATATTTCAAGGAAAAGAAAGCGGTGTTGCCAGGCACTTACTCTGTTAAGAAATCAGTTGAGATCCTTGAAGATCCCCTCCTTCTTCCTAAATTACATTTATTATGACTATTGCCATCTCATTTGAGCCATTCCTGAGAGAATTTCAGACCTCTAAGCCAATGTTTCCTTTTCTGCATGTTGGGAACTGATGGGGACTTCTGGGAACTGATGGGGAGGTTCATCAAACCATCTGTACTTGAAGGTGCAAAGTCTACATACAAGCTCACCTGCATTAATGTAGATACATACTGCCGAAAATTGTGTGAAACTGCAACATGTCAACATAGGAGTAGCGCAACATGCGCTATGTGAAGCATACATCAAATACATTGATGCAGAGAAATACCGTTCAGAGGCCAAGAACTGCTTGGCGAAGATTGTTAAAAAAAATCAGCCCATGAGAATGAGAGAAGCCCATTGAAGTATAAGATCTTCAAAGCAGCTACATCCCTGGACCCCAGCAAAATTACCAAAAGACCAGAGCAGTGTAAGACTGATTTTGACACGTGCATGGGGATACTTATGGCAAATCACCATATATCCCCCCTTACAGATCGCGCCAGTGTCCAATACAAGTCGTTTGTCTCTCAGGCTAGTAAAACTCAGCTCGCTAAGTTCAGTCGTAGCAAATCGAGGCTTGACCACTTCTTTGCTGGACATCTTAAGGGCAAGGAATAATTCAAATATTTGTTGGAAGCTGTGAAAATCCTTCTTTTGTTTTCCCACGGAAATGCCTTTGTTGAAGCTGGCTTTTCCATTAATAAGGAAATGCTTGTAGAGAACTTGCACAAAGAGACCCTGATAGCCCTCAGAAGAGCATGGGATGGCATACAAGATGCAGGGGGTGAGCATGCTATTGTTGTTGACCTAGAAATGGTCTGCTACGCTCGTGGCGCTAGCTCAAAATATAAGGAAGCACTGGAAATGAGGATAAAAAAGGAGATTGAATTAGAAAAGCTAAGCATGGCTCCTTGTGAGAGGAGAATAAAAGGAAAAAGGAAAAATTGGAAGAGTTTGAGAAGGAGAAGAAAGAGCTTGAAGTGAAACAGCATGAGTTAAAATCAAAGATTTAGAAACTTAGAAAGAAGTGAGATTCTTAAAATGGTTACCTACCTACCTCGTGCGAGTAGGAAATCAGAGGGCTAATGTCAAACAGCTTTGATTTGATTGATTTAGAAACCAAAGATGGTAATTATGAGTTTCCTAATGGTTACCAGCACTTCTTCAGTTTTTAATTATAAGATGTTTTAACCATGATTAAAATTTTTTAAATTTCTGTTTTGCTTTTATTATTCTTCCAAAAATGCCTTTCCTTCCCAAAATGATAACCGAAATGTTGCTTTCATACCTAAAAATATCCCAATTTACTATTAACATTGTGAAAAATCGGCTTTAAAAAAGCCAGGGAAAGTCAGTTGAAGGCAGGGAAAACACAGGGAAAATAGGAAAAGAGAACTAGTGGGCACCCTGTACATGTAATTTTTTGTTTATTTAACTTTTTTCTGATGTGTCTCATATCTTTGCATTGTGTGCCCACTCTGTCCTGTGATCTTTGGACAAATAAAATTTTTATTAACACTGTCAAAGCTCCCGGATTACGGATTTCCCAATTATGGGTGCTC
The DNA here is from genome assembly GCA_963573305.1 of Pyrrhosoma nymphula. NCBI lineage: Eukaryota > Metazoa > Arthropoda > Insecta > Odonata > Coenagrionidae > Pyrrhosoma > Pyrrhosoma nymphula. Next base: position 90,882,980 of record OY754332.1, on the reverse strand, counting down.
AATTGTATTATTGTGATAAAAAAATTGAAGGTACATTGCGAAAAAGAACTGGTGGACATATTTTAACACCACATAATATAAGCTAAAGTTTGATGTATCTTACTTTAATTTTGGTTTGCTAGTTCATATTTAATTTGATTGAAATGCATTGCCCATGTAGTTTTTATGCTGACTCCAGTTTTGATTATTTCAGAAATTTTTTTCTTCTAATTACAAGCTGAATGAACTGAGGATACGGAGATCATGGATACAAGGGCTCTACTGTATTGCACTCTGTGTAAAACTTGTTTGAATTTATTGTAAAGTGTTTCCACACTTTGGAAGACATTTCGTAGGAATTCAATTGAAGGAGAAATAAAGACTTTTTTAAAGAAAGATAATTTTACTAGCTGCTATTGTTGAATTAGGCAAAAATATGGATAACATCTTGCCAATGTTGCACATGGCGACGAAAGCTCTCCACTTGATTAGCATGAAGCACTTATGCATCTGTTATTTCTTGTACGGTACCTAACGTTGCCAGATAGCTGACAATCGTCACCCGTGTACTGCATGGCACGTTGATCAGTTCCCTTTAAGAATGTTGGAAAGCTTCTTGCTTGCATGAAATCAGTGCCAGAGAACAATTAATGGGAGCAATGAGCAACACAAGAATGATTTTTTTAGATTCATATTGTTGTATAATTCACAGAAACAGTGTGTATAGACTCACCTCCACACAATATGGAGGTAATCTGTGAATTATATAAAATAGAAAATGCTAAATAAGGTAGTTTTTCATCATTTACTTGATTGTACTTGAAGAAGATAATAATTCCGTATTCCCTAAATTATTTCACATGTAAGAAGAGGTTTTTTTTATTTATGATGAGTATCCTAATAAATAATATAGTTTCTCAACAATTTTTCCCTTCGCTACGTGTGATGTATATAATGATTCTCACCATTTTGCGCAAAACTAAACTAAAATTGGTGTTTCATTTGTTATCAGAAAAATATTTCTTTAAATATTGCAAAGAGTAAGGCACAAAGCTCTGTAAATGAAAAGGAAAACTTTGTCTTTTTCCACCAATTTATTTACCGGTGCTGGTGGTGGTGGTAATTGGTGGAATAAGACAAAGTTTTCCTTTTCATTTATAAAATGAACTTCCACAAAGTTGAGCATGAGACGATTGAGATAAGCGCAAAGCCATATTTGATTGTTAACATGTAGTTTTGTATGAATATAAAAATTTACAAGCAAAAAAAGCCTAATGCCTACTAGGTGAACTTCCAATGCACTATAAAAACACCTGAAACCAATCAAATGTTTTATCTCGTAGCTAATGAGAAGATAAGTTCATTCACCTTTCCAGGTTGTATTTGGGCAAACTGTCATTTCAACATAAATCATTCATAGCTCGGCCTCTAATTTCATGAATGCAACTGTGGGTTCATTTGACAATGGTAATATCAGATTAAAAAATTAATAAGCAATTTAAAAACCTACTTTAACAAAAATGTGATTGTAAGGAATTAACATCGTGACTTGATTTGCTTGTTCAAGTGTGTTCCAAAATATTGTAAAAGGTAATTTAGTCATAAATTAATGGGTTAAGTACAGGAATTTAAAGAAAAGATTCAATTATACAGTTTTACCTAATATTTAGGAAGACTCAAATTTAAGAAAAAATAACTGAAATGGTTGTTGTTTGGAAAGCTCTGTGGAGAATTGCCAATAAAAGCTGTTTCTTACTAAGCTTAGAGCTAAAGTAATTAAAGCTAAAATAATAAAAGCTTATTCTTACTCCATGAAAACCTTTATGTCTCACATTAAAGTCATTTCATGTTGGTATCATGAACTTATGTGTTTCCCTCTTACTTCTCATCCGCAGGAGAGAGACAAATTGCTGCTTACAAGGATGGTTATATTTGAGCTGGTTCAGGCATTGAAGTTCAAGACATCAATCCCAGACACCAACTTCCTAATGCTTATAAACTTTGTTCTTCAGGCATGTATCAAATAAATATGGTACTAGAAAAAAATAGTGTCTTTTCACCTGATGCACTCTGAAATATGATTCGATATATGTAATGTTGTCCCTAATATAATTCTGATCAATCAACCTTCAGTGCGTCATTGAATTTTTATTAGCTGTTTATGCTTGTATAATTATATATATATATATAATTTAAATTTTAGCTGTCAACAATTACCTTTTTCTGCTACCAAGTGCTACATTTTCCCCTTATACAAATTTTTGGACCTTTGAATTTGGATGAATTTGAACGTGAAATTTGTATTATTTTAGAATTATCTTTTGGAAGAGAAGTGCTTGCTGTATCTATGGGAAAACTTAAATATTCTCAGTGATGATATATTTCCCTGTACTTACTTTGGAACCTAGGAGTAATCCTCTCACTATTTAGTGTCCCTATAGAGACATATAGGTTTCAAATCATTGAAATGAGTGCATTTCCAATTTTTTATTGACATTGAATAATAATGGATTTCTGGTTAATTCATTTACTGGCCACAAAAATCCCCGAATCCCTAAAATCTAGAATAGAGGGCAAACCTTACATGCTTCAGCAACATGTTATTTTGCCTGCTGCTGAACGCATGTTGGGGCTTTGAATTCACTTTTTCAACATGATTCAATTATCACTTTTTGTACACCAGTTCAGGCTATGCATGGCTATTTTATGGGAGTGTTGTAGTGAGTCAGCTGGTGAAATCTGTTGAACTAATGATCCTAAATGGTTTCTGATCAAGAATGAAATAAAAGTAATTGTGATGCAGATCTTGAGCTCTGATGAAATGGCAATTCTTGAAATTCATGCTTTTTCACTTGCAGATTTTGTAATATTTTATTTTATTTCATCCTTACCAAATTTTTACTTTAAGCACATAAATAAATAAATTATTGGCCAAGGAGGATATGTGTATACTGTACACATATAGGACCCGTCAAAAAGATTACATAGAAAACAAAATAAAACACATCCAGCAAATATTACCTACAATACAAAATTAAAGTGTTAGGGAAGCATCTTCAAAGTATTCATCAATGGAATAGAAAAAAATAATCCCAAAGATACCATTTTATCCTAATTTTAAGCCTGCCAGGTTTATTTTCATGTTCCCACATGGCAAGGCAAGCTGGAATCCACCTTGCGAAATCAGGTGTGCAAACCAAAATCCAGCTTGATCAATCCAGTGAGAAAGTTGGAATCCAGCTTGTCTGTTTACATGATTTCAACTGGTTTCCGGCTGTTTGAAAGCCTGGATTCCAGCCGGAATCAAGGCATGTAAGAAAAGAAAATTAGAAAAAAATATGGCGCTAGTGGGATTTGAATCTGTATAACATGTTCACCTCAGGTTAACTACCCAACACCTTACCCCTATGCCAACAGCTCTCCTTACAGAACTGAAGTGAAATGAAGCTATTTGTTCAAAAAATCAGAGTTAATACACCCAATGACTGACAGTAATTTTGTAAAGGTGGACAAAGAGTGCTTGCTATTTTTTGACCATACATACAAACAAAAGCCATGACCCAGCAGAAATAAATCTTGGTGCTTTTAGAGATAGGCGCTTAAAGATATATAAGCGTATGAGGCTATTTCTTCCGAAAATCTGAGTTAATGCACGCAATGACTGACAGTAATTTGAACTGATAACACTAATATAATATCTAACACCCCTACAGTAGTAACAGCTACTTCACATATTTCACCATGCTACATATGCGCTCTTCATGCGCACGTCAGTGCCTTTCATTTTCTTCATCATTTCATTTTCACGGTTTTCGTCATTTTGCCGTCAAACTCGGTGTAACGGCCGAGCATCAACTGTTGCTCCACCATTGACTTGGGTGTTTTCGTAAACCGATTTGAGTGTGCTAACTGGGAAGGAATCAGTCAAAAAAACTAGTGAGGATCATTATTAAGTAGTGGCTTTAAGGTTTGAGTTACCTAGTTCCATATGGTGCTAATGCCAGAAATTTATTCTAATCACAGATAAGTTACAAGTCAAATTTCAGAGTAGTCTCAGATCGCAGAATCAAATATTGAAGCTCTGTTACGATCAGAATATAGATCAACAAATATTGCAGGGCAGTTATAGACCATCTAGTATTACAGAGCAGGTCCAGCACAGTTTCCAGATCAGTTACTCGAATCAGATCGGTTACAGACCATCGTACATTACAGAGCATTTCCAGATCAGTTACAGACCATTGAATATTACAGACCAGTTTCCAGACCAGTTACAGACCATGGAATATTACAGAGCAGTTCCAGACCGTAGTTTCCAGACAAGTTTGTTTTACCCACTCAAATTCCAGTCCAGTCCAGTTACAGACCACTTACAAACCAGAAATTGCCATTTCGAACCAGTTACAGACCAGTTCCAGATTCGTTACAAACCAGACATTTTTACCTGGGTAGCTGGATGCATCCAGCCAAAATCCAGGCTGGAATCCAGCTTGCATGCTATGCGGGTTTGAGCGATTTAGGTAATTTATTATATATCCTACAGCTCATGGTAACAGGCCAAGTGCTGTAAAGTTGTGCTATCTCATTGCATAATCATGTCTGCTTCTCGTAAGATAATCATGTATATCATGATTCTTTGTAAGGTTCAACTTTGGTTTAAATTCTTTAATGAACATCACTGCATAATAGATATATATACAAGGTAGAAGAAGGATATGTAAACTTTTGAAAAGATTTCGACAACTAGCTTGTTTCTTAGATTTGCAGATGATTCTTACGGCCCATTTTTGTTACTTGAAAAGGCGTGTGTGGGGGGGACCCCAGGCTAGGGGAAAATAGGGCTAGCTAAAATACCAAACTTGAGTCTACTGTAAATATGGGCTTAATAAATTGTCATAGCTGTTTCAACATTGGTAAAATGAATCATCCTTCTAATTAAGTAGCAGCTGGAGGCCACTGAGGATGAAATATAATTTATATGAGTATCCCAGCTCAGGTTTTCATTGGTAGAAATGCGGAGAAACTTAGTATCATTTACCCACTTAAGACTGCAATCTGCAAATTTAATGTATGGACTGTAAACATATAGTGAACGTCCATATTTTTTTGCATTTGTTAGCAATAACCTCTTCTTTTAACTTATTGAGTTTTGGTCAAATAAAAATTCTTTTTTTCTTCACTGCCAACGTTTCGGCAATTTTATTGCCATCCTCAGGGCTAATTAAAACCATAAAACAAAATTAACAACGTAAACAGGTAGATGGGTAAATATAATTTACCCATAATTTAATAGGTAATGAATTTACTGTTTGCTAAATTGGAATGGTTGACATGTTAGTGTAATTAAAATTCACAGGTTTGTAGGTATTTGTCAAATTAGTGTACCCGATATAAAAAAAATGTACAGTGTAGTTATCACCAAATTTGTTAACAATTGTTATTTTCCTGTTTATACCTGTTTATGATGTTAATTTTGTTTTATGGTTTTAATTAGCCCTGAGGATGGCAATAAAATTGCCGAAACGTTGGCAGTGAAGGAAGAAAAGAATTTTGATTTGACCATTACTCAATAAGTTAAAAGAAGAGGTTATTTATACGTGGTCAATATATACATTAATTTGTTAGCAATATTCGTTTTATTTAATTGGCTCTTTATTTCAGAATACATGCTGTATGTATGGCTATAGTGATAATTGATGATTTCTTCTTATGTAGGATGCTGGAGGGTGCCTTCCTTTAAGAGTTTTGCTAGAAGAAGATCTTCCACCAGCCCCTGGCCCTGAGTTTGGAGCTCCGTCATCTTCAACGAGCCCTCCAGCTTTGTATTCAACATCAGCCTCAGAAATTATGCGCCATCATCTTAGTGATTGTTTAGATTTTCTTTCAGACTTCCACACTTTAAGCAAGATCAAGGTAAGATTTGTAAGTTAGGACCACTCTTACATCGCGTCTGTTTTATTTAAAAAATTAGGATTAAGTAATTATATAACATGAAGTTTTATGTTGTAATTAATATTGATTATAAATTAAGTAGCAGTGAAATCAATACAGCAGACCCCTGCTTTACGATGGTAATCCATTCCATTAGTCCGATCGTAATGTGAATTCCATCGTTAGGTGAATTAATTAAATTAGGATTAAGTAATTATATAACATGAAGTTTTATGTTGTAATTAATATTGATTATAAATTAAGTAGCAGTGAAATCAATACAGCAGACCCCTGCTTTACGATGGTAATCCATTCCATTAGTCCGATCGTAATGTGAATTCCATCGTTAGGTGAATCAGTGTATTACCAGACGACAGATCCCGTTAACTACATCATCGCCAGTGCATTCAGTGATACAAAATACAGTATAGGTATGAAGTATGCTGGAATGAAATTATTTATAATGTTATTTAAACAATATTCAAACTTGAATAAGGTGTTGTAAATTGACGCAAGACGCGCCTCGCTTCCGTGCTAGCCGTCTAACTGCTAGCCAATCTCAGCAACTTAATATTTAACCACATTTTCTAGCAATGGGAAGAAAAGGTGGAATAAAAATTATTCAACTCTCATTACTCCTCTGCTTACTACTCGGCGCCAGCAATTAGGGATCTTTCTTTTGGTCTCATGCCATCATCTCTACATCGCAATTACCTTAAAGATACCTGTAGAAACGCATCCATAGAAAGTGTCGTTACGAGCTTACTTAAGTTATGTACACAAAATTAGGCATTGAGTTATGACAGAAATAGGCCAAGTATGAGTGAGAAGTAGCATATAGTCATATATAGACGATAGATGGATCAGTCAGTAACCTTTCCACGAATAATAATTTACGTGCACATCACTGGCGTCACTCACCTGTCATTTGCTTCTGAAGATCTTCCTTCTCCTTGTCCCAAACCGGCAGTATTGATATCATTCTCCCAGTCAAGGTTATCACTTGGTGATTGAATAGCAAAAGAGATAGCAGCAGAGGGGAGAACCTTCACTCTAAAGCCCTTTTCTCGGAACAACTGACCTGACTCTTCCGGGCTGGAAGAGTTTTTGGAGGTCGATAGTTTACTTTAGGGGCCCACAACCTTCTTAGAGGCATCCATACATCGAGAAAGAGAATGCAAAACATGCAAGAAGAACACTGAAGACATATAGTGCTAACTCGAGCACCCTCATCGTGTTTCTTCACTATCTCCTGCTTGATTTTATTTGCTATTTTCTGCTTGAGCTGCATGGGGGTATGGTCACTACAGAGACTTCTCACTATAAACCACCTACTTCTGGCAAGTTTTGTTATCGAATGGTCAACGTGGTTGGAAAATAACACAGTGCAAACTACGCCCTTTGTCAACAATATCACTTCGCATGGAAGACTGATATTCACATAACAGTTGAGTGCATCAGTGACCTAGATGGCAGTGCATCGCTGATGGTCTTGGTATCACGGTGGGAAGTCATAAGGGGCGTGGATTTTGATGCAAATTTAGATAAGCCTTTATAGTTTTTATAGAATTAACAACACCAATTCACCGACTGTGGGATTCAGGTTGGTAAAATGCTGACCTTGAAGCCCACAGGTCATGAGTTTGAATACCTTTGTGAGTGTTAATCTCGTGTTTGTCTAAATTCTACACTTGGATACCATAGTACGATGTAACTTCATTCATTGTTGCATGTAAACCAAATTTTACAATTTATTTAGTTTTTTTTCATCTGAAACTAAATCTACAATTCACACTTGGAGCCACCTTTAAGATGTATGGCAGGAGGTGTCATAGGACCTGCTCATATAATTTTATACGTGCACATGTTTTTATTGAATTGATTCATACTTGTTTTCTTCATTGCTGGAAAACTATATGGTAGTAGTAGTAGATTAGGTTTTGTTGAGTGCGTCAACGGCAGAGGTTACTTTGCCGTACTTAAGTAGGAAATTGTGAAATACATATTCTCAATGGTATTAAAATGTAATCGCTTAAGTAAATTACTACATAATAAGTGTATGTGTATTAGTTCTTTATATCACATTGAAAAGATTAATTTCTTTTAAAAACCGTAATGCACAGCCTAGAGTTTCGGGGTCATCTCCTAGCATTTTCTTTAAGTTTCCTCTGATATCCAGATTTTCGCGCTCGTCTTTGTATTTGCTCGTCACACTCAGTTAGAATGTTTCTTACGCTTAGGGGTGAGTTGCACTCGTCACAGCGGGGTATTACCTTATCTTCTGTGAAGAGGTAAGAGTGTGTTATAGAGCAATGGCCTATTCTTAGACGGGCAATGACAACTTCTTCCCTCAGTGAAGTCTGGATAGAGGACCTCATATAAACATCAGGTTTTATCTCGTGCAGTTTGTTATTTTTAGTGTTCCTCCAATATTCTCCCCACTGTTGCATGGCAGCCCTTCGCAGCGCTGCCTTCAGATCGTCCACAAAGACTAAATTATTGACGGGATCAGGGTCTCCCAGTGCCTCTTTTGCTGCCTGGTCAGCTTTCTCGTTCCGGTTAATGCTCACGTGTCCAGGGATCCACAGAAATGTGACTTTCACTCCTTCATCCTTCATGGATGTAAGGAGTGTGTGTATTTTTTGGACTATGGGATGTGATGTGCGAGAGTCACCTATTGCTTCCAGTGCGCTCAATGAATCAGAGCAAAATAGAAAGAAACCTTCATTCCTCCTGATATTCTACAAGCCCATCACGATAGCAAAGAGTTGTGCTGTGAAGATACTGCATAGTGGGTTAAGCCGTTTCTTATGGATTCCGATATGGGTTGAAAACACTGCAGTCCCGCAGGCTGTCTCTGACTTGGAGCCGTCTGTATACACAAGGATGAAGTCAGGATGGGCGGCTAGAGTCTCCCTGAATGCCTGTTGATATTCCAGTGCAGTGGTGAAACATTTCTGGTTCCGGTCTAACCGGAGGTCTACAATTGGTGTTACACCTTTGTCCATGGCAGAAAGTTAGTGTAACTCACGGGATATATAACCGGGATGGGGAGACCCATCTCCTCCAAAGTTTCTTTAAACCGAATACTTAGAGGCCTACTGGCTCTTGCTTACTATAAAAAATATCTAAAAACCGAGGTTTAAGAACTATATTAAAACAAGGATTTGTTTTCATAGATAAAATCTTCGCAACATAATTGCACATCAAAATTTTCCTGCGTGTTGCCAGTGGAGGCTCCCCAGTGACTGAATAAATACTCAGAACAGGGGATGTCCAAAAAGCACCAATGGCCAGTCAAAGTCTGGTGTTGTGTACCGTGTGCAGAGGCTTTAAATAACTTTCTCGACCTGAAGAGTAAACTACGGAGCTGTAGTCTAATTTGGAGCGGACTAATGAGCGATACAATAGAAGCATCATGGAGCAGTCCGAGCCCCAAGTTGAATAGCATAAAAATTTTAAATATTTAGGGCTTGATAACATTTTGCCTTCAGAGTTCTGATATGCTCTCGCCAATGCAGTTTACAGCCAAAGGTTAACTATACGCAACTACGTAGATAAGTTACGTGGCCCAAATATAGTGGCAAAAGCAAGGATAACCAAGTGGAAATCCTTGACTGGAGAGGAGTTTCTAGTGTTTCTGGGGATTCTGTTTCACATGGGTTCAATCTAAATGAACAGAATCTCCAATTACTGGAGCACTAACCTCCTTTTTAGTTTGCCTTGTTTTCGGTGCTGCATGCACCGCTACAGGTTCACCGGGATATCACAGTGCTTGCACTTTTCACCTTATCCTGTACCCGGTGAGCCTAGACCTGATGACAGACTACACAAAATACAACCACTGATGGACCTTTTTCATGAGACGATGGACATACTAGTAATGTCAACTCAGAGACTATGCATCGATGAGTCTATGGTTCTCTGGAGGAGCTGCCTTGCATTTAGAATTTTCATGAAAGGCAAGAGACGCCGCTGTAGAATTAAGTTGTACATGCTGACTGAACCTTCCGGTGTGACCCAGAGGTTCCTTGGTGCCTCTGATGTTGATGTAGGTAGCCTGGGTCACATTGACAATGTTGTCAATAAATTAATTTATGGCCAACTTGATGTCGGCCATGCATTATTCATGGAGTATTTTTATACGAGTGTTGACTTGGCCCACCAACTTGATCATCATATCTACTGAACCAGGACCCTCAGAACCAACCGAAAAGGTAATCCTCCCCATCTAATTTCTGCAAAATGGAAAAGAGGTGAAGTTGTGCAAGTCTACACTAATGAAGGTGTCTCAGTGATGAAGTGTAAGGACAAACGGGATGTACTGATGATCAGCTCTGAATTTGGAAGTGAAATGTTTGATGTTCCCCGCTGGAGAGGAGGTGGAAGCATTTCCAAACTGGAAGCCATTGTGAGATACAGTGAATCAATAGGGGGCATTGATCATTCGATCAAATGATGTCATATTACCTGCTCTAAAGGAAGACCCAGGGGTGGTATAAAAAATAAGGCATCCACATATTTCACCTGTTATTGGTCAATATTTACTTCCTCTTCATAAAATCCCACTCTATGACTGTCGCCTCTCCATCATCAAATATCTTATACAATATTGTCATTGTGTTTCCCTACCACCTTCCGCTCCTTCCCCTATTCCACCCTCCAGATTGAACAATTCAAATTGTCAAGGCATCTTCCTGAACAATACGAAATAGACGACACAAGACGACAAAGGAAGCAACAAAAGTGCCGAGAATGCTCAAAGCGAGGAATTAGGTAGGACATTACCACGTATTTCTGGTCATGCGATGGAAACCCGCCCCTATGCATTATCTATTTTTTTAAACCTTTCACAGCAACATCAAATGCTGTAAGTATGCAAATAGTGTAAATAGCGAAAAAAAAGTTTGTCTGAATATGTATTTTTAATGATTTTAATTTTTGTGACTGATTATATATTTTAGATATATGTAGAAGTATTTTGTACATTTGTCTACACAATGAGTGACTGCAAATTAAATGAGCTAATTGAAAGTGCTTACCATAGTAGATAATTCTTAATTAAGACTCAATAAATTCCTTTTTTAACTTCTATTACAAATCCAGTTCTTTACTAAATAATACTACTCAGCAAGATGGTTGTTGCACTTTCATAGGAGGTATTTTATTATGAAAATTCCCTAATAATTCAAACTCTACTTCATTTTAATTATCATAAGTGTAATATTTTGTTACAGAGTGACTAAAATAAGTGCAATGTGTAAGAAGAACGTTGAAACAAGTTATCCACTTAAAATTATGTGCTTAACATCAAGGTACGCTGGAAATTCAATTATATCATGTAGAATAGACGAAGGGGAATTTCCTTGAATGCATGGAAACCGCACAATACGGTCATGCCGTTGGCAGAGGATGTTCAGGAACGTCAAAAGGTTAAACCGTTATAACAACTGCATATATATATATATGTACTTAAAAAATTAAAATTTTTGTCACATATATGTTAATTCATTGTGCTGAATTAGAATATGCCAAAAACTGAACTTTGTCACTGGGAAAGTTCAGCAATTATTCCCTTAGCGTTGAAAGGGTTAAGCATATTTTGAATTATCTGTACCATCAAGTATGAAATCTCCTATTTCATATGCTGGGGACTGCTCACAACTTCGAATTAATCAATATTTATAAATAAGAGGGTTCTAACTAACAGGGGTTGCACAACATAACCCCCACCTTTGGAAAAGTTTCACTGTACTTAACTCATGTGCTGGACTTCTTTTCAAAACCTTGAAATGGGAAGGAGAAAGAAAGGGATAGAGAACAGGTAAAATGGACAAACACACTGGTGGTGATGATGGTTGATGATTGAGTATTACAAATTAAGAAAGTTCGATTGGACAGGAAATCATATCCAGACCTTCCAATTTTGCATATTAGTATATTTTTCAAAGTGAGACTAGGATTTGTTGACTTGTTAAAGTCAATTGGCTATCATATTATGGAGATCAAATGACATTGCTTTTCTGTTTATTCTTTGGATTTCAGAGTTACTGTAAAGGAGTTTCTGTTGGCCTGAATGAAGATACCCTTGGTGGCACAATCAAGAGTGGTGTAGCTCAGTTTGTAGCCTTGGAGTTAACAAGAGGAAACAGCAGAGACAATAGAGCTATTGGACGTCATTTACCATGGCTTTATAATGCTCCTTCATCTCTTCAACAAGGGTAGATATTGGTCCTCCATTTTATTAATTCTCTTATTGGCTTTTAACTACTGAATTTTATTCGATTTCCCTTAGGTTTGTATTTCATTAATGGCTTTTGCAATAAATGTTATTTTGGACACACCTTGATTTTGACGTAACGGTACTGTCACTAAATCATTCTGTATTATGTTTGTTCTGTTTTGTTTCAAGAAGAGCACGCTGATTTCTAGTGTACCCAGAATTACCCATTGTTTAACCCTTTTGCTGCTGTGGGCATGTTAACGTGCCCGCCGCCAACGCGCTGTGCTGTGGGCACATTGACACACCCTGTGGATTTTGTGACCATGGTGCACAAGACAAGTATACGTACCCGGCAAGTTTTCACTTCGCCGGGTTGTGTTTTGAGAGGCGTGTTATGTCGCCAATTACTCTGATGAACTCTTGTGGGTTCTTCATAATTCTTAGAAGTTCTCTTGACTGTCACAGAGTGCTCGCTCATATTTATGGGCCTTTCTTTGTCTGTTTCTCTGTCCGCTTTCTTTTCCCTGCTGAGCTTGGAAAAATGCCCTCTATCAGGACATAGACCTTGGATTTCCCCCTTCTCGTCCTAAGAAAATAAGGGTCCATAATTATTCCTTATCTTTGCGATTGTGCTTTTGGACAATCGTTTTACCCACAGCTGCTAGATTCATTGCATCTATAGCTTTCTTTACCATTATTTTTTTCTTGATGTGTCATTCTACTCTATGCTTCAGTCTTCTACCCACCTTGCCATTGTCAGTTTGATTTTCTGAGCTTCCTATTGCTCATATTTAGACCCATCACATAGTGTTTGGACCTTGTCTTCAGAAATAACTCCGCTGTGCTACTTTTGATAATATCTCTGGACTCTCCTGCATTTCCCTTCCGGCATAGACCCCTGCTTTGTTTTGGGCATTCATCTCTGGACATTTTACCAACCTCTGCTTTTGATTGGTGCCAGGGCATTCTTTGCATTACCTGAACAGTGTTTCTTCCGTTTATTGTCCTGCACGTCATCTTGGACATTTCTCTTGGCATTTTGAGACTCTTTTATTGTTTTTACATTGACCAATGTTTTTTTTACTGTTTTGTCAGCATATTTGTAACTCAGGCTTTATTTTGTGCATGGATTATCGTTGTCTTATTCTCCAACATCCTATTTGAGATCTTCATTTCGGAACAAAAATATATACAATGGACATATGTCCTTAAAGAAGTGCTTCACAAGGGAAGGTTTTAGAAATTCTGGAGGAAAATGAGAGAGGGGATGAATTTTTAGACAATGTTTCCGAAGATTACTCTAAGGGGGAAAAGGAAGGCACTTCAAGAGGTACATTTTCACAACCATCTACGTCAGTCATCAAAGCCTCTGCTAAAGAAAAATAATTTCTGAGCTCTCCTTCGGAATATGAGGATAGCTCAGACGAAGATGATTAACCACCACCTTTGGAGAAGAAATTCCCAGAATTTGTATGGCACTCTGCGGATCTGAATCTGGAAATTCATGGATTTGATCCCCAAGATTCTGGATGCAAGGCGAGTGTTAGCAAAGATTCTGCTATACTTGATTTTTTCCCTTCGTTTTTTTTCAGTGGATCTCCTTTAGTTTATCGAGAACAAGACCAATAATTATTACAAATATACCATGAAGAATGATCTGGAGAGTGAGCATTCATGGATCAAAAGTTGGAAAGATACTGATGATGAAGAGATTTTTTGTAGTTACTGTAATGTTACTTTACTATTTGTTGCAGTTACATTACTGAAGCCAAGGATGAAGAAATTATCCTACAATGAGTATTGATTGAAGGAATCACTCATCAGAACACCAAATTTTGGTGAAATGTCAAGGGATAGATACTGTCATCTGCTTCGGGTGTTGCATTTCTGCGACGATGGTGATGAATATGATGAATGAAAATGATCACTTGGCAAAAATTAGGATCACAGTCGACACTCTTTGGAAACCCTTCAGAGATGCCTTCCCCCTTTTCAAAACCTTTTCGATGACTAGTCTCCTGTTGTCCAAAGGATGTTTGCGAGTCAAACGCGAAGGATGCGAAAATCTCAAGCTCGCTCCGCGAAAGAATTCATCACGGGATGGAAGAAAATCCTGGGAGTAATTCAGCATGGAGGAGCGACTCTGCCGCCGAGTGCACCCCTGCGAAAGGGTTAAGTCACTGATGTTTGGGCTGTGGCATTTATCCACTCTTCCCCTGAACTCTTTAAAAAATAGAAAACATTGTTTATTGGTGACCTTCTACTCCTCCAACTGTCCTCCCCCCGATTCACTTTCCTTCCTTTTCCTCTCCCAATTTTCCACCAACCCCTCCCCACATTCTGTGCGTAAGGCTTGGGTCGGTGTTCTTCAAATCTTTGCCCAACTCCAAATAGTCCTCGGCCACAACCTTGCTATGTGTATAAAAAAATGCTCTTCCTTCCTGTTTTTTTCCCCTCACTCTGCCATGCCCTAACCACTCTGCTCCCCTCTCCCCATCACAAACCAACCCCACCAATTTTTTTAAACTTTCTCTGTGTATATATAGAATGCTTTAAGCTTCAGAATGTTCCATAACCAGCCTTATGAAGGTGAAATAAGACGCAGTTTTAAATAAAGTGAGGAAAAGTACAATTTTTTGATAAAAAATTGATGTCTTTCACTTCCACGAAGTCAAGTCTGAACAACCAGATTTATTTGGTATTTTTGTGGGAACTCTGCAATGGCAATATATTTTGTCCTATTTTATCCATTAATTAGCCAAGAAAACCGAGGTATCTAAGGGGTTGGCATAACTTAAAATAACGTAAGTCGAGGTATATCTGTACATGGAAAATTTTTGGCTCTCATATCAGAGTAATGAATTATTTTCAGGCCACGAGAGTTCATAGACTGTGTGGCACACATTAGACTGCTCTCATGGCTGCTCTTGGGGTCCCTTATGCACACGGCACTCCTTGGTGGGAGTGTTGGTGGTGTTGGTCCTGGAAGCAGCACCAAGCCCTCTGTTGGTGCACCTGGTGGCTGTATGCTGATTGGAGGAGGACTGGTGGCTGCTCCAACCAATTCTGCATCATCAGCGTCTTCCACTTCTGCAGCAGGGCCAGCCATTTCACATGGTGGCTCTGGGTCTTTTCTGTGCCAGCCAATACCTCAAGAAGCATCGTGCCATGTTGCTGATCATGTCCAAGTGATTCTTGCTGGTTTTGCTGAGCAATCCAAAGCATCTGTGCTTCATATGTCATCTCTCTTCCATGCTTTCATACTGTGTCAGGTGATTGATTTTTTGTCTATTTGTTAATAGAAATGCATTGAGATAAAGCCTATTGAGTACTGGTAAAGTTGGGCTGAAGCATTGCTGGAGCTATCCACAGCTTGTGCCCCACAAGTACTGGATCTTGTAACTAGGAAAATATGCAGAACCAGTCAGATCTTCCTAGAGCGTGTAGGTATCAACACAGTAGTGTAGCCAGGGGGGGACAGGGGGAGTGAATGCCCCCCCGCCCCGTGTTCTGGTGCTCCTAAGTCACTAAGTCTGTGAATATTTCCACCTTTAAGTCCCAAATGAATGAATTAAATGAATTTGAATAATACGTTATCAATTTCCATATTTTGTACAAACCCATCCGCCTATTGCATCACCTAATTTGGTAAAGTTTAGTAAACTGGTTATTTTATGAGTCAGCGCCCCCTAAAAATTTTCTGTGCCCCCTAGACCCAAAACCTGGCTATGCCACTGTATCAACATCAAATTTGGCAGTTACATTCTTAATATTTATTTCTGTTCAGTGTATAGCAAATTGATTATTTAAGGTCATAAGTGTTTCATTTTCACATGGAAATGAAAGTTTTACCTATCACATCTCCCTTTGATAAAGTTAGCTGTAGGCATAGTTACTAAATGAAATTTTAGTGCAGTAGAAACTCGAAATTACGAAATCGATGGGATCGGAAAAATCGGCGCGTCGTAATATCAAATTTTGTATGAACGAGTATCTTTCAACAAGATAGTGATGAAAATATTTTTTGTTTCCTTAAATTAAGATGTACTCTCATGACGTACTTGCATGATTTACAAAGTTATAGTTCATGAAAGTAAAAGAGTGTATACTTCCGGAGGTACGGGGACGACCAGGGCCCTAAGTCATCTGGGTGACGGCGAACGCAAATACGACTGAACTAGAGATATTTTCGGGGGGTACATAAATGAAATGTATACTTCATTGAAACTCTAATTGGTTATGAACACTATAGAGCAAAATAAATTTGGTAGAAACACCTAAGACGAAGAAAATACCGTGCAACCCCTCCCCGTATAAAAATAGCATGGGAATCGCCTAGCGGTACTGTATGGTATCAGAGAAATGCCAATACTTGTAACTTCCCAATGAATAAACCTGCAACTAAAACTTTTGATCATATCAAAAGATACATGTATTTAGATGTAATACTACGTGAAAAAGTGTTGTAGAAAATTTAAATACTGGATAAATAAAAGAAAATCGGAAGGTCTGCAAGAAAAAAACTGTTTTTTGGTGATCTGTAAAAATTCTCACATTTGAAACATCTGAATTGGCATTGTAAATGAAAATTATAATTTAGTTATTCCACATAGATTTATTAACACAATACAGGATAGGTTTCAACGAAGCTCGTCATCATCAGGTACATTAGAAGAAGAAGACCCAGATATATACGTACTTCCCAACCCCTCCCTCCCCACCCTAACCTTACCCAACATTGAGTGACTATATATCTGGGTTTTCTTCTTCTAATGTATCTGATGATGACGAGCTTCCTAGGTCATATTGTGTTAATAAATCTATGTGGATTAACTAAGTTATACTTTTCATTTATAATATTAAGCAAATTCTTCCAAGTCATGCCTGAGACAATGGAGCATCTGAATTGTCATTAAATAAGGGCAAAGAAAAGCGAATTTTTTAAAATTATAAGCTGTAGTATATGCAAATTGTTGTAAAGTTATAAAATATTCAGGAGTATAAGAAAATTTAATTTTAATAATAAACTACCGGCTGGTACCAAACGGTACCGCTAGGTATTAAAGGGTTAAGCTATAAATTAGAATCACAAGTTCATGAGTGGACTTGATTTTACACAATGTCGACTCATTTTTATAAATGCAATTGTGCGACTTTTTTGCCACTCAAGTAATGATGAACAGATGCTGTATTTACTCAAATTATTTTCATAGAACCGAAAACATAATATGTATTAGAATTTAAAAAACAAGAACAACATTGAAAACTTGCTGATTCCTATTAATGTTATATCCAATGATCAGCTTCTGAGCTTCCACATGCCGCCATTAGGCTGGTAAACACCGGCAGTATGCCTGCCATCTCTGTACCCTACGTGCCTGAATTTATTTTTTGGAGATTTTTTTTTGTCCTTCTTTAGGATATAATTTATTGGTTATCACTGGTGCTCAAAGGAAACTCACACGAATGAAATTATATACTCACGATCGAGCAACTTTGACAAGTTTGTATCTTGACTCGGGGTGCAAGCTAGCATGAAGAATTTAGTGATCGGTAGCTGCTACAGCTTTTCCTCTCCCTAAGGAGTTCTACAATAGGCAATGCAGCTACATAGATACACATTTTCTTCCTGGGATCATTAGCTGTACTTTCACATGGTCTTCTTTGGTCCATTTCGAGAAATGAAACAGGAGGAAAGCGCACATGAGAAAAATACTAGCCTCACACGATGATCCATGAGTCACCCTCCCTTAGCATATTCATTGGCTGGGGAAGTTTGTGCTTACTTCGTATTTCCTGAATAATACCATACCAAAACAAGCTTATCTTCCTATGTGCTGACCTTCCAGCATACATCTCGTCAATCAATCCCCTTCTTTGATAGGAAGGAGGCGGAAGAGGGTATGCGGGATCACTTCCCGGAGCAGGAAGGAGGGATAGAAGAAAGGAATTGGGGGGAGGGTAAGAAGCCTGGGGGTACCTGAGGCGAGATTGTGCTGACTTGGTATTTCTCGAATAATAGCTGGTCAAGACAAGATGCATCTCCGCAGATGTTGACTGCTTGCCATGTGTCAATTATCAATTATCCCTGTCTCATTCCGCTGTGATTTTCTTAACATCGTGACAAAGCGAGATCTTAACACAGAAATGTGCTTTGTATGTATATCCAACCAGATAGATGTACCAATGCCTGTATTCATTGTTCCGCAAAACAATAGGCTCGTGTATTGGGTAAATGTAGGTTGTGGAGATGTTTGTAGGAGCTTGCGTTGTCCAGCAGGAAGAGAATCATCCTATTTTCTCCCACCATTCTTTGCAATCAAATGAGAGTTTTACGGAAAATCTCTCTGATCATCCAACTGTATTTTTAAAATCGTAGAAAATTGGAAGGTTTTCCTGTCGAACATTTTTAGGCACCGATGCTTCTCATGCTTCCCAATAAAAATTGGTTGTGTCTAGTCGGTACCTGTGTGGTTTATGCATAGACCCACCGTTACTGTCATTTTACTTTTCTTCGCCTCATATCTTTAGGAAGCTAATGTGCAGAAGATGCTTTAAACTTTGCCAGCCAACATGTTGAGACTTTGAAATCCCGGCCTTATTTTCCCTGGAGAAATCGTTTCTGCATTCTGCAGTAAAATAGGGTCACTGACAGGTCATTTCTTGATGACATTTGCAAAAAAAGAGTACAGTAAGTCCTCGACATACGAACGAGTTGCGTTCTGAGAACTTGCTCTTCATTTGAAGTTGATGGTAAGTTGAAAAACGTTAGCCAGGCATCGAAAATTGTAGTTACCATATTTCCCGGCCCATAAGATGCACTTTTTTTTGCTTCAAAATTAGCTCTAAAATAAGCCTGCGTCTTATGCTCCGAGAGTATAACTTGGTCCTCTAACACGCAAGCTGAT
This sequence comes from Pyrrhosoma nymphula, assembly GCA_963573305.1. Taxonomy (NCBI): domain Eukaryota; kingdom Metazoa; phylum Arthropoda; class Insecta; order Odonata; family Coenagrionidae; genus Pyrrhosoma; species Pyrrhosoma nymphula. The sequence continues at coordinate 90,863,939 of OY754332.1, read as the reverse complement.
TTGCTGGGAAAGATACTATTTAGGGATGGTCGGATCGGATCTCAAGAACTGCGGGTATTACGTTTCACCGAATACTGAAATCGGATCCCATTTCATTCAAAAAATTGAATCTTGATCCGAAATATTAAAATTCATCCTTAAGGGGAGTGAATACCATTCAAATCGTCCTAAATAACGTTCATCCTGTGTTGCGGCTGATGTTGGAACTAGTTGGAACCATGGAAGTTGGCTGCTGAGGCTTCCGAAATGACGCCCCCCCCCCTCCCCCCCAAACTAGTGGATGCCACCTGAGAAGTTATGGGTTGGAAAGCAATGACTGAAATGTGATACTTTTGATGAAATGTGATGCTTTTGATGAAATGTGAGGCTTTTGATGAAATGTGATGCTGACTCGAGAAAAATATCACTTCACTCCGGCCCCCTAACTATGAGCGCCAAGGTGAGGCTAGGGTGGGGGGGTAGAGAGACCTCCTCTTTGCTCTTCACAACTACAGTAAAGTTGTATTAAACTTACATACTTGAGAAGTATCCACATGGAGAGATAAATGATGCAGCTAGGACTTATATCAAAGCTCATTTTCATATCACTTCTCATAGCCGAGTAACATTTCTGCGAAATGATAGATTTTAGGTAAGTTTACTAATTTTTTCTCCATTGTGGTAGATATAAAGCAAACGCCCAATGAAATAACTTCTAGCAACATCCTTCCTGCGCCAAACGGTGAAAACAGAATTTCTTTATCTATTAACATGCCACCATGGCGATGTAAAAGTCAACAGTCTGAAAATGGATTTTCTGGCGTGGTATCCACTCCCCTAAGTGAATGATGCTTCCTATGAAAGTAAGTAAAAATAGATTAGAGTTCCGATTCTCTTTTCGCATGCGCTGATGCACTACGTTATTTATCCCATTGATGTGACGATGCGTTAGACACATCGGCATGTAGAGATTCCTTGAGATGGTGGGGGGAACTTCTTAAGGACCCAAGAGTTGGCATGGGGTGCCTGCAAAGTCAGTGTGGGACACTTCATCCTGACCTAGTGTTCAGGGGGTGGGACGATGGGGGCACTCAAAGGGGCCTGACCTCCTGGAGGGCCGACATGGGGGCTTCAGTGTGAGCGGGATGGTTCGTGCCAACCTTTAGAGTGGGGAGGAGGGCATGGGGGGTTACTTGAGGGGGAAATTTGACCAGTGTGGGAGGGAAGAGAAGCATTTGATAGGTTTGCTGCAAGTGAGAAAGAAGGTGATGGGGAAGTAAGCCTTGCTTTTGGAGCAACGGAGATGGAAAGCTGGGTGAATTTTCCTGGTGGGAATTGCCGGTTGGAGGACGTTATCTCTTCTGTCGAGAGTGACTCATTTAACAAAAAATCAGTTATTTGTTTTTGCACCTTGGTTGCTTCCACCTTGGTCTCTAATTTGGATAAATTCAAACTGAACTGAAAGCCGACATCATTAACAATTCAGAATCGTTGTTATGTATCGAGAGTGAGCAAAAATTCATTATTATTAGGAGAAATCAAGACTAGATCATTTTCATCGCTGCTTTCATTAATGGGCCTTGCCACTGGCTCTACTGTCGCCGGCTCTAGCGTTCCATTTTCACAAGCTTGGAGATCAAGATATATTGATATGTAATTTCTGGAGGTTACTGCCTATGAACTGCCAACTTGTGAAAATTAATGCCTGAATGCCCTTATACAAAGATCCCGGCCAATCCGGTGTCCTGCTTCCACACTGGCTAGTTAACAACTAACTCCCACCACCGATGTCCTCTGGGGACTATCGTATGATAACTCAAGGAAGGGATGAATGTGCCTCGAATTGGGTTAAGATGCTGACAAGGCTTTCTGCTCCCTTTATGACAGTGTGACTTTTGGTGTTTCATTGGATGTTTCCACTGATCCTCTTCTTATTTATATCTCTAATAAGGATTAAGCTGCAAAATCCTTATCAGATTCTTCATCTATCTGCAGGAACGCAGCTGAGCTCTCTTTTAAGGTATTTTTTATCACTGGGTTGGAGTTAAAGGGTAAAAAGGTACCCCATTTTCCGATATAAATATATATGGGTGCTTGAGCATTCTTTCCCATTTATTATGCATATGCCCAGAACAAGTCATACTTTAAAACTAATGTGCATCAAACTAATTGGTCGTATGAACCAAGTGAACTCTTATTTTCTCTGGTTTTCTTGGTTGTTGGTGACCGAAGAAGGGAAGAGCAATGCTTATGAAGAGCCTTGCTCGACGACTACATCAAAATACTGAATGAGGACAGTAAATTAAACCTGATTGTTTTGATGATAGCTTTTGCCAGCCCCAATAATTATGCCGTGGAGCAAGGTTGAGTGTAATCAGTGTGAAATAGTGAGAGAAAAACCTTCCTTGGGTGATATTTATGACTGAATTTACCACTCGAACAATATAGCCCTATGATATTAGCTTCTTATATTATATCTCTGATGCATGTCAAAGTTTTTAAGCACATGCACGCTGCAAACAATGCCTGTACTAGTATTACTCATCATGGATTTATGATTGGGAAAAAGCAGTAGCAAAAAATGGCAGGGATCATGAGAGGAAAATACTGGTTGTAGCTATTAGTCTCTCGTGGTTGAGCACATCTGTGCTGGACTCTAATAACTATTATTGGAAAATGAATTGTCATTCAAGTAATTCACATTCAATGCATAATGTATTCAACAATGATGATTACTTAGATGTCTTATTCTGACAAGGAGTGCCTAAAAAATGATGCTGTGATCCATCACTGTTTGTATAAATGAGTAACTTTTGCACACCAGGACCAAGACCCGAGGTTCGTCATTTCAAAACTTCATTATTTTGTAATATGGCGTACTATTACATGCACATAGATTCCTTTTTGGTTGGGACCGAAGATTTTGCTTTATAAAATCATAATTTTGTAATTTTGAGTTTTGTGATGTCGAGTTTCTACTGTATTTAGGCGTGTAAACTTTTTAATATCCCTATATTTGATGAATCACCTCCACTGGCTTCAACTGATCTTTCTCTGGGGCTTTGCAACATCCATAGGGTGGGTCACGGTTATATTTATGCTTATATATGAGTGAAATGCATAAAATTGAATTGTATGGAAAATTTTAAATTAGATCATTGTGTGGTTTAAAACTTAAACATGATAGTTCCTATGATCCAGTCACCTCTTCTTTCATCATCCCCATGCCATCTTTCTCTATACATTCCTCCAAATCACTTCGGTCTCTCTCATATCAGATTTTTCATTCCATCACTTTCCTTTTGTCTTTATTGCCAAACCAACCCTGCTCTCCCATTCATTGCATAAATATGACTCTGACCTCTCTTTGCATATCTTAAACCTCTTGAGTGTGAGACATGGGTGTGGAAATCGCAAGAGGTGATTTATTATTTACAAAAAAATAGAATATTAGAATGTTCTGGGAAGTCCAATGGTCAAACGGGGAGATAAGCCCATAGAAAGCCAAATATATGAAGGTCACTTGAGTACCTCGTGAACAAACGTAGTCCTAGGGTCAACGAATAACTGGATGTGTGGTTTCTATTATCTACCTGAAAAAAACTATCTCCAAAATAGTATTAGTGTAGTCTCAGGGATTTATTATCTGCTTCTTAGGATTTGATTGTGTTTTTAAATAATTTTGCCCTGTTAAATTTTAACACAAAATCAATGTCACAATTCATGCTTAAAATTTATGAACACTTGCGTGAATGCCTTCCTGTCATAAACAGTCATCCATTGCTCTTGCAGTCCATGAATGTGCATGTACCTAGCCAATAGAAGCAATGTGTGCTCACAGGTGCTCTCCTGTGCATTGCATAAACATGCCTTTATAATTGGTTGGGATGGATTTGGTGTGATGTGCATCAAGTTCACCATTTGAGGCAAAAATGAGCATCCTAAAATCTCTTATGTATTGATCAGTTGTGACGTTTGAAAACTGGCAAACCCTAAAAATCATTTGCTGCAGTATGCACAGAGAAGGTATTGCTTTTAACCAATCAGAGCTGTGACATAGTATTCAGATGTGCCCAGGAAATGGCAACAAGGGAAAGTTTCTCCTCCTTATTCTTGACAGCCTACTCTGGATGAAACCCATGCATATGATAGATTAATATGTGCTCTTAGAGCTGCTTATTTATGTAAAGTACGTTTTCCATTGTATAATGCAAGTATTATACTCTGGAGGATGTCAGCAGATGCCATCATAGTTGAACCATTGCCTTTATATCACTGTACACTTGCAACCTGTGTAATCTGGATTCTTGATCCAATGATTTTATTAAAGGATCTTATCATCTCTCCAATCCATCCATGCGGTGGAATCCAATAGAATTCTTTAATTCTGGTGCCATCTCTTGTTAACACATTCAATGTGGGTCGCGAATTTAAGGGAGACACTAGACATGGAACCCATTTTTTAAAGGGCTTTAAGTTAAAGGACCACGTCTATTGACGTGGCCCCGTAGATGGGCATAGACAGGACCACGTCAATAGACGTACTCCACGCTGAATGTGTTAAAAAAGTCAATCTTTTGTTCTATTCCAATTGAGTGTCACTGATAAAATAATTCATGAAACTTATTTCAGTTGTGGACTGTTTACCTGGAGCAGATGGCTTGGGGTTGGGCACCTAGCAGTGAGGCCCATGCCATTACCATGGGTATCGTATTTGACTTTTGGGGAAAAGTGACACCATGCATTTTACAGCTTGTTTCTCATTGCAAAGTGGTAAGTAAGTAAGTGGTGACAAATATTGGATCATATGGGTAGGGTTACTAGTTTCATGCATGCTTATTAGCTGTGAAATTTTGTAAAAACAAACTTCTAATTACTAATAACTTGGTGTGATTCTCATTACAATCTTTCACTTTGCTAACTACCTCAGTCAGCCATTGCCATCTAATTTTCAGAAACTCACTTTAAGAGTGCATGCATCTTTTTGGATTTCTTAAATGACTTGGAAATATGAATAGGGAATGTTTCTATTGAATGCAACAACTGTTGAAAGAAATGTTACCTTATTTAATTTGGCATTTTACTCCCTGCATTAGTTGGCAAGTGGGCCTGAGAGCCTCTTGTTGGATTGCCATTGAGAATCATTGATGCTGTCTTTATGGTGCCATAAGTAGTGTTCATGTGTCATATAAAAGAAGTGATCTCCTTCCAAGTCCCAACCTTCACTCAGCATTGTGCATTACCATATTTGATGGCATATGAGATGCCCCTTCCCCAAAATAATCACCAGAAAATCACCCCTCGGTCTTATATGTGAAGGTGACTCCTTATGAAGGCTGCCCCGATGCTCTCTACAAATATTACAGCTGGTCCATACTACCCAGCCCTTCCCAAAATATCATTTTTTACTCAAATGATGTTGTTGTTGTTGTTATTATTAGAACCAGTATTATAAGTACAAATGGTACTAGGATCGACATATGCCGTAATGGTCTGCATAGAGCCCCCATCGGAATATAAGCACCCCTCCCAAATTTTGCCTATATTTTTGGATAGTTCCTACCCATATTTATTCTCATATAACGAATTTTCTTTGTATTAATCTTTGTTAATTAACAAAAAATGTTGGTCTTCTGTGTATCCTCAGATCTTATGCAAGGAAAAGTATTCTATGCAATTTTATTAGGGGTTGCATATATGGACTAAAAATAAATGAGCAAATTATCGTTGAATATATGTGCAATTTTGCTTGTCTTTTTATGATGAGTACCTAAGTTCGAAAAAATATTTACGAAACAGTTGTATTGCGGGTTGCATAACGTCTTTACAGAGTTGCCTTATGACTATAACATTGCCATGAAGAAAGATAAATTAAATAATTTAAAAATTGTTAATTCTTAAAAACATTTTTAAATGTTTACTGATATGAGTTATATAGCTCACAACTGCCTATTTTTTTTGTTTTTTGGACCATTAGCAACATAATTTCTGATTGTGAGTGGTTTTTCTCTTTCATGCATTGACTCCTACATTAATACAATACATAAAGCAAGCATACAATTACATTTTGTTGAATGTATTCCTTTTAGATTTTGTCATAACCAACCCTTGATATAAAGGATCAAGCTATCTGACCCTATCATACTTTTTGTGGAAAGTTTTTGCAGTTTACAGCGTACTTTGTAAATCCTCTATATGGTGGATAGTATTTAGGGATTACCATATTTGATGGCATGTAAGACCTTCTTCCCCAAAATAATGATTTGAAAATTACCCTCAAATCTTATATATGAAGGTGACTCATCAGGCAGGTGAAATTCATCCCTAAAGCTGTCTACTGTAGACAAATTTTACCCCATATGGTCTGACCTACCCAGCCCTTCCTAAAGTATTATTATTCATAACTGGTTTTTTTGTTAAGAACAGTACTAGGGTCAATATTGCAACGGCCCCAACCACATGGATTTTTGCTGGGAGAGCGAGTACATAAAACATCCTTGCGCTCACTCCTGCCTGAGACGCGTGTATTGCGTCACCTGGAAATAAAATGAGACCTCAAAAACTTGGCCTCTGCAGGGGGTCCCCAATTGCATTTATTCCTTGATCCCTAGATTTACCGCTGGGACTGGATGGTATTAGGTCATGGGGTAAGGGCATGAGGAAATTCCTTGTGACGACTCGCCAGGCACAAATGAAAGCTGGATGCACTGATTCTCATTCAAATCACTCAGTGTTTCAACCCGAAGGTTCGAAGGTTGGTTTGGATAGTTAAGGGTAGAGCTCACCCCGGACTAAGCCACAGGTGTGTGAATTACACACATTCAGGGTAGGGGGGCCAGTTGCTTTCCCTGGGCCACCTCACACTCCCGAGGATTTTTTTGTTTGGGGGCGTCCAAAGGCTTCACCTGGATTTGAACCCGGGACCCTTCGATCAGTAGCCAAACGCTCTACCCACTATGCCACCATGCTCCCTCTCATTCAAATGACAGCCTTATTATTATTAGACAAGATATTGCAATTGGAGACAAATAACCCTCTACATCACTGATGAACAGAAAAGATGATTATAAATGGGATAAAACACTTAAAAAGTGAAGAATAGAATAGAATAGAATAATATTTATTGTCACATGACACTTACATTTGTTGTGGCTTAAGCCACAGTAAGATTGGTGACTCGTCACAAAGGTAATACAAAAATTTATGTACAGATTATATAAGACCCATAAGTTTTAACAACAGAAGTACAATAGACAATATAAGTGTATTCTCATAAACAATGTGGAATATATTTACATATTTACTGAAATAGTATCGTCTAGATATTCTTGTATTGAGTAATAAGTTTTTTTTTAACAGAATTTGCTTAATTTTAGTCTTGAAAACATCGAAATTCATGGAAACATTTTTTAAGTCATTTGGCAACTTATTGTAAACCTTAATACCCATGTAGTAAGGACACTGTTTATAAAGCTGTAACCTGTGTTGAGGGATGGACATTAATAGGCCATTTCTAGTCCCATAATCATGATTAACATTTCCTTGGTAATAAACATGGAGATTTCTTCTAACATTGCATAACAGTTCCAATATATACACAGAAAATAAGGTAAGTATTTTGTATTTTTTAAACACAGGTCTACACGATGATCATTTATTTAGAGCCCCCATGTATCTTATAATTTTTTTCTGAAATATAAATACAGACTTAGCTACCAAGGAGCTACCCCAGAGAATGATACCATACTTCATTATGGGGTAAAAGCACCCATGATAAAATGTTAACTTAGTATCATGTCCAACAATTTTTGAGAGGCGAGCCATTTGGTAGCAGGTAGTATTTAGCCTTTTACATAATTGTATGGCATGCTCACTCTATTTTAGGTGCGAATCTATTTTTATTCCAAGTAAATTGATATGCTCTAGCATTTCAATTTCATGTCCCTCTATTGAAATGGAATGGATATATTTTGAACTTTGGACGGTGCGAAAATTGATATAGCCACTTTTGTTTGTATTTAATTTCCAACCATTTGCTGTAAACCATATGTCAAGTTTCCCAACCATTTCTCTAGCGATGTCAAGTGCTCTTTCATGGTCTGATTCCTTAACAAGAACAGTGGTATCATCAGCATATTGGATGGTATTGGGGCTAATATTACTGGGTAGGTCATTAACATAAAGTACAAACAAGAGAGGACCCAATATAGACCCTTGAGGAACACCTTTCTTTATTAATTCCCATTCAGAGTAATAATTTCTTGGGCCTGACTTAATACAAGTTCTTTGTTTGCGTTCGTGGAGGTAGCTTTCGAACCAGTGCAGGGTTCTCCCTCTAATACCATAGTACCTTAGTTTGTCCAGAAGTAACCCATGGTCGACACAGTCAAATGCTTTGGACAGGTCACAAGTTATGGCTATGATTGACTGGGATTCATCAATTGCTCTACAAATTTCATTTCCAATTTTAATTAAAGCTGAGTTAGTGGAATAGTTTTTTCTAAATCCATGTTGATTGTTGGAAATGTAATTGTGTGAAGTCAAAATATAAATTCGAACCCACAAAATAGGATTGACTCTCCACACACAGTGTGCTTAGTTTTAGAAGAACTTTAAATCAGATAATTGATTGACTGGGAGGCAACTATTAGTCCTTCCCGCTTACTCTTGGGAATGATAGCACTGGGAAATAACAATTGCTGCTTGACTGCACAATGGATGATCGGAATGACCACAGGGAATGTTTGGAGGCTGAAACGGGGGTATTTGTCGGACGGCGACAACATCACGTGGCCTACATGACCGCAGGCTGTAGATTTTGGCATAGAAGATCAGCAGGGCCAGGCACTTAGGACGTCTGGCTTCTCTCCTACAAGACGATAGCGGACCCTGGGCTCACAATGCCGTGTTATCTCCATTGACTAGGGATGTGTGAGTACTCAAAAATTCGAGTTGCGTCGAGTAGTTGGACTCGACTCGAGTACTTTGAGTAATTTTATGAAAGTTGAGTCGAGTCGACAGAGCCGCCGAGGCCAATAGGTTCAGAAATCTGCCGACAGGAAGCGCTATCATAGTAAAATTGCCTAAAATCGATCATTTGGCAGAAATGTTCCTCGGCTATGAGAAGTGATAAGAAAATGAGCTTTGATATAAGGTCTAGCTGCATCCTTTATCTTTCAATACAGATACTTCTCAAATACGTAAGTTTAATATGTACAAGTACTGTAGTAGTAAAGAGCAAAGAGGATGTCCAGCGCTTTTTTCCTCAGGCCTTCGCGCCAAGCGCTTTCGGCAGTCCAGTGAATGGCTATGTGTCCTTGGCCTACCTCTTGCTCTCCCCCCCACCTCCCCGGGTCTCTCTCTCCCCCCACCCTCGCCTCGGCACTCATCAGAGGGTCAGAGTGAAGCGATATTTTTTTCTGGAGTCAGCATCACATTTCATCAAAAGTATCACATTTCACTCACGCCCAAACTTCTCAGGTGGCTTCCACTAGTTGAGGGGGGCGTCCTTTCGGGAGTCTTAGCAGCCAATTTCCATGGTTCCAAGTAGTTCCAATATCAGCCGCAACACAGGATGACCATTATTTAGGACGATTTGAATGGTATCCACACCCCTCAAGGCGTGAAGCATGTCGCACTTCTTCATTGGCGGTTTGCTACGATGGTAGTACCAAGGCCAGCCTGGGCCTCCGATTCAGCCGACTACTTTGTCTTTGCTCTCTCCCCCCACCCCTTCCGACACCAGATACTTTTTTTCGGGTTCGCTTCATGAGAACGGTGGTAAATCATACCGTGATGAGCACAGGCTGACAGTGTCTTCCCCCTCTCGGCTCATATTTCGGCTTGGGTGATTCCCCCACCCAGGATCAACCGGGGGTCGCTTCCTGCTGCTCAGAGGCTCGCTGACTCAAAAAGCATTGTCAGCTAATTCCCCTGCGTGCCCCTCCCACACCTCCCTAGGCCGCCCTCTTGCTTACGATGAGAAAACATCACCGCTAATTTTTGGACAAGAAGAAATTTATGAGCGTGGGACACATTCTGCAGGAACGATATTGGATTCATGCGAATAGGAAGATAGGAAGATCGCTCCTTCGCCTTACGTAAACAATGAATGTTGCCATTATAAATTTGCAATGTTCATTTTTTACATGAGTCATAATTTTTATGGATGAAGTACGGCAAAAGCTGTAAGCCAAGACTGGGTTTATACAGCCGGTGCTCGAACAAATCGAGGGGAGCCGTTATTTCAGTCGATTCAAATTGTAACCTTACCCCGGTGGCAGCGGTGAGGTAGATTTCGCACTTCCTCGTGATTTTTCCACAATCTGAAATTATGTGGTGTAGCGCCCGAGAGAGCTTTGAAATGCTTCGTCACTTCAAAAGGACAAGTTACGTACCTAGAGCATCGGAGCATGGGAAGAGAGAATCAGAGCTCTGATCTCTAATTAGGTGCATTTTATTTTCAAGGTGATACATTGCCGCAAAGTAATTTCTATTTGAATATCTTTGTCGCTCGTAGCAGAAGGTGGCTGTAAATTATGCAACCTTGATGACATAAACGAAAAATCGTACTCATTTTGGCAATACGAGAGAAATAACCACTCACTACAACCGTCTAACTTCCTATGTTATTACCATGAGACCAACCATTGCTAAAAATCACTCGCTACAGCCAGATTCTTGCTATATACCACACTGGGCTTGTTGTCTTTAATTGCTACAACTATTCTGTGCTCTTCCTAGGAATTTTGGATACTCAAGTTTTCAACCCAATGCAGTCATTAAATAAAACTGTCGACAAATTACGAGATGTTAGTTTATTTCAATTGTCCTATTGGAACTGTTCAAGACACATTAATTTTAATTCATCTCCTAATTTTGTCGTGATTACAACAAACATTCCTTATCACCTTTTGCCTTCAAAATCAGGCCATATGTTCAGAAGAGAAAATGCACTTGGGGATTGGGAAAACAAGAATATGTTGGTGCATGCATTATTATATTGCCTGGTTGGGAAATCGCCATAGTTCATACAACTCGACTCAACTCAATACTCGCGAGTAACTACAACTCGACTCGAGATCAAAAAGTACTACTCGCACATCTCTACCATTGACAGCCAGTGAATCATTATTTGTCCAATACTTGGATGATGTACTGTGGTTACACACTGTAATCTCCACCTCCAGCAATTTGCCAATAGTGCTGCTGGGTCTGACTGCAGTTCCGCATCGCAGCAAGTGTGGTGTTCAAGTCTTTTTTTTTGCTGCCCTCTCACCTTTTTATAGGGATCCGACGATGTTCGAGTCTTAGAAGTGGGGAATTCCATGGTAAGGGAACATGGATATGGGTGTCAACGTAACAGCACTTTAGTGTCGAAGGAAGTCCACAATCTCCGAATCCTCACACTTGACTTCTTTAGTCCACTTACCAACTCTCCATCCGGGCGACCTTGGTACCTACCGTATTTGTCCGAATACCACCTGCCCACAAATATACCTTTCCCCCCTCCCCCCAAACTTTCAACCTCTATTTTTGGCAATGAATACCAAATTTCTACCCATTTTTACTCTTGTATCACGAATTTCTTTTGTACTAATTTCTTTTAAATAATAAATAATGCTGGTCGTCTCTTTTCTGTGTATCCCCAGATCTAATGCAAGGACAAATATTCAAGATGTAATTGTATCGTGGGTTGCATAAAATGACTTTTCCATGACATTGCAGGGCTTTAGAAACTTCATCATGATGACAAATTATTGTGCTTTTACTGTAGAAACTCGAAATTACGAAGTCGACGGGACCAGAAAAATCGGCACTTCATAATATCAAATTTCGTATGAACGAGTATCTTTCAAAAAAATCGTGATGAAGCTCTTTTTTTGTTTCCTTATATTAATATGTACTCTCGCGACATACTTGCATGATTTACGAAGTTATAATTCATAAAAGTGTATTTAAATGTGTATCCATGCCCACAGGGATGATGGAAAGTACACTGATTTTTGGGATTCTTCCGATTTTCGGGATTTCTACGGAAATCCCGAGAATCGGAAGAATCAACCTCCATCCAAGCCCTGCGGAACGACAACTAACTTGTTCTTTTTTCCAATGAATGATTAGGCAATGAAGTGTCTTTACACAATTTTCGTGCAGTTTGGATCTAGCCTATGAAGCTTCTTAGTGGATTTTTTTATATAATTTCCTAACTGGAGAACTCATAACTTTAGCGTGCGCGATGCAAAATCATCAATAATATTCATTTATGCATATACGAAGGAAGTGAGCGACTTGCGCGATCATTTGCACCAAATATTGAAGACAGTGAAAATAAGATTCTCTCGCGGTTGCTATGCGATGGATGCATGTTATGTATTTATTTTGTACAAATACTTATTTGCCCGTTAATATCGCGAAATAACAATCGTTATTCTTACTTGGATTAATTTTATTTGTGCATGTTTATTTCCAATACGACGGAGCCTAAAGAAGAGTCCAGCTAAATAGGTACCTCCTTGCAAAATTAGATTGTACATACAAGACACGCACTTCAACGGTGAAGGCGATATAACTCCTTTTACACTTCATCGGCTACTAACGATGCTATCACTGCAAATCAATAATTTTCTTTTTCCACTCTACTATGCGAAAGCTTCATTTGAGGCTCTATTCAGATTAGGTCGCATACTCTTCATTCATTACATCTCAGGATTCATTTAAAGATTCGATATTAAACTAAAATTTTGGTTATTGTCTTCCCTCTGCTTTCGATCAATCAAGGAAATTTTCGTCCAAGCATTGCAGCTCCAGATCAGGCCACGCACCAGGCCGGAATCAGCTGTCCTTTCCTCCTTTCCCCATCATAGCGGGGGTTACTCCATTCATCCTCTCACAAAAAACAACTATGCGACCCATGGTCTCGGAGTATTGTGCATCACTTGTGAGGTCGATCTACCTGGGAGCCAAGGCCAAGGGATGCGCGCGAGGAATAAACATCGAATGAATCATCGGTTTACGCTGAATAGTCGCATATTATCTTCTTTCTCCCTTGCCTCCTTGAGGAAATGCCTTTGGAGAGTGGGGGGCTTTGACTTAAAGGGTCCAAGAGTTGGCATGGCCTGTGCCTAGCGGCAGGGGGAGTGTGCGAGCTTCTGATTTGTGCTGGGACGAGTGCTGCATGTCTGGTGTGGAATCACCCCGTGCCACACACCCTAGTGGTGGCTTGCACGGTACTTCGTAGATGTAGATGGGGGGCCGACAGAGTCAGCGTGGGACATCTCATCCCTTCAGTGTTGAGGGTGTGGGACGGAGGGGGCACTCGAAGGGGCCTCCTGGAGGGCCAGAATGAGGGCTTCGGTGTGAAGGTGATGGCTTGTGCCCACCCTTAGAGCGGGGAGGGGGGACACGGAGGGTCACTTGATGGGGAAATATGACTAGTATGGGAGAGAAGGGAAGCATTTGATAGGTTCGTCTGAAGTGAGAAAGAAGTTGGTTGAGGAGATAAGTAAGCCGAGGTTTTGGAACAACGGAGATGGAAAACTGGGTGAATTTTCCTGGTGGGAATTGCCGATCGGGGGAAAAAGAATATGGGAATGTGCAGGCATTTCCATTTTGAATTTTCTAAATTTCCGATCCATTCGGGCAGATTCTTTATCAGTCTGCAGGAACGTAGCTGATCTCTTTTAGGATATTTTTTCAATCACTGGGTTGGAGCGAAAGGGAAGAAAGGTACACCATTTTCCGATATGAATAAATATGGGTGCTTGAGTATTTTTTCCCTATGATTATGCATGCGCCCAGCGCTAGTCATACTTTAGAATTAATTTTCGTTAAAGTAATTGGTCGTATGAACCAAGCGAACTCGTATTTTCTCTGGTTTTCTTGGCTGTTGGTGACGAAAGAAGGGAAGGGCAGGCTCGAAGTCTACATCAAAATGCTCAATTAGGGTAGGAAATTAAACCTGATTCTTTCGATGATAGCTATTGCCAGCCGGAATAATTATGCCGTGGAGCAAGGTTGAGTGTAATCAGTCTGAAATAGTGCAAAAAAAGCTTCCTTGGGTTATAATCACAACAGAATATACCGCTCGAACAATACAGCACCATCTCCGATACATGTCATAGTTTTTGAGCACACACGTGCAGCAAATGAATGCTGTACCAGGAATATTCATCATGGATTAATACTTGGGAAAACCGGTAGAAAAAATGCCAGGGATCATGAGAGGAAAATGCTGGTAGTAGCAATTAGTCTCTCGTGGGCGAGTATATCCGTACACGACTAATTTACATTTTTTTACTCGTTGGCAACTCTGTGGACTTGTGGTAACAAAGCCCAATGCATATTTTGTCCGATTGGTTCCATATTTTATGTGCTATGATGCCTACGATTCAAGGTCGTCCTTAAGGTTTCACTGGGGCGTCCAGCGGCCATGTCCAGCCATCGTGGCTGGACGACGTGGCCGGGTGGTATCATTCAGGCAACTACATCCCGTTTCCGCAGCTGGGCGATGTGGGAGAATTTATTTATTAATTATTAATTAAATTAAAAATTTAGTTTAATTACAAATTTGTTTTCGCTTTGTGTTTCCTGAGAGTGAGTTGATTTTAAGCTGAAATGGATGGTGACGATTTAGTTTTGTTGGAAGACGAAGAAGAGGACGACTAATGTTGCAAGTAGTTTTACAAAAAAGAGCTTGGAAGGACACGTAATATAAAATGCGGAGAGAGGAGGGCAGAAAAATCACCGAAAATTGGGACTGCTTGACTAGGCGTCCTCGTCTCGACTGCTCTCAAAGCATTCAAGACGTAGACGTCAAACTCAATGTTGATGAAGAGCCTTGCTCCATGACTACATCAAAATTCTCAATGAGGACGGCAAATCAAACCTGATTCTTATGATGATAGCTATTGCCAGCCAGAATTATTATGCCATGGAGCAAGTTTGAGTGTTATCAGTCTGAAATAGTAAGAGAAACATTTTCCTTGGTAAATATTCACGATTGAATTTACCGCTTGAACAAGCTAACACCATCTCTGATAATGTCAAAGTATTTTGAGTACATGCGCGCAGCAAATGATTTCTGTACTAGGAATACTCATCATGGATTTATGTTTGGGAAAAGCCAGTGGCAAAAAATGCCAGGGATCAAGACAGGAAAATGCTGGTTGTAGCAATTAGTCTCTCGTGGGCGATCATATCTGTACTGTCATGTCTGTAGTTTACATTCTTTTACTCATTGTTGGTAACTCTGAACACGTGGTAACAAAGCCGAATGTATTTTTTTGTCTGATTGGTTTCGTATTTTATGTGCTACAATCCTATAATTCAAAGTAGTCCTTCCTATTGTAGCATTAGAAAATGAATTATCATTCACGTAATTCACATTCAGTTCATAATATATTTGGCAACAATGGTTAATTAGAAGTCTTACTCTGACAAGGAGTGCCTAAAAATGTTGCTGTGCTATACTGTGTGTTACACTATTCGTATAAACGAGTAACTTTTTCACGTCGGGACCAAGATCAGAGGTTCGTATTTTCAAAACTTTGTTATTTCGTAATATCGCTTACTGTAGATACCCTCTTGGTTGGGACCAAAGCTTTTGCTTCGTAAAATCAAAATTTCGTAATTTTGAGTTTCTACTGTATTTACCATCCAGGGTCAACTGCCTTCTGCCATTTGGGATTGAACCTTAAGTAAGTGGCATTTAGTCATGTCATTCCCTGTAAACCATGTATGTTGCCACAACGTTGCAGCAACGTCTCACTGCAACCTACTGGGAGTTGCTGCAACGTTGTGACGTCTTAAAATCCTCCAAACGTCCTCCGTACTACGTTCTGGCAACGTCTTCACAACGTAATTGCAACCTGACTTGTAACATAATTACAACCTTCCTGCAACGTTATGACAACATCTTCTCCAAACGTCCTCCCTAGTACGTTTTGGCAACGTCTTCACAACGTAATTGCAACCTGACTTGTAACATTATTACAACCTTCCTGCAACGTTATGACAACGTCGTAAATGTCTCCAAACGTCCTCCCTAGTACGTTTTGGCAACGTCTTCACAACGTCTTTGCAACATGAAACGTAACATTATTGCAACCTTCCTGCAACGTTATTGAATAATACTCTCAACAGTTCCATTTCAAATGAAAATATTTATTTTAAATTATTACACATTCTTGTTTTTTAGTCTCTGCTCTTCCCTCTGATGCCTGCTACATGCATGTCTAATCCAATATAAATTGCCTTTTCTTTTATATCCTTATATCCATGCTCACTTAAGAGTAGGCTTAGAATTGCCAATTGTTTCACTTGCTGAGGCAAATTGTTCTCTTCATGAAAATCTGAGGATTCTGGGTTTCCCTCTCTCAAAACTTGTACGGAACAATCCATGTGCTTTAATAGTAACTTTTTTGTGCTTATATTGTGTATTTTCTTCTTCTTTAGCTTGCAGAAATGGTGAATCTACATTTCCTAAGCCTAATGGAAGCTCTCCTTGAGTGTAACTCCACAATTCTTAGCAAGCTACTCCCTCTATGGAGTCCTGTGTTATTTGCTTATCATACTCAGGTTTGTACTTATTTTTGTTTCCATGTACCATCTAATTTATTCATACTCTCTCGTAGAGCTGGATTGATGAAAATTTTTCAATCAGTCCCTTTTGTATTTTTTATTTGCTCTTTGGGGATTACCTTGTGGTGGCATGTATGAGGAAATTATATCTCAAAACAAATTTTCCCATTGATCAACAAGTGAAGGAGTCTCATATTTCTCTTACTATAATATTTACTTAGCACTGATGTAGAATTATCAACAGTAGCTAGTAGCTGTCGGTAGCGCTTCAGCAGCGTGTTGCTGGCGTGCATCACCCATGCGCTGTTGATGCGCTGCAGCTATACGCTTTGGCAGCGCACTCCGAAATACCGCCGCGGAGACACTGTGGCAGAACTTCCTTCAGTGCGAGTTGCGCGTACAACCTTGAAATCCTTGTGCAGCGCTGCTGCAGCTTTTTGTGTTTTTAGGGAAACTAAATTGGGTGTTTCCATTTTGTAAACAAAAAAAGATTGCTCATAAGAGATTGATGCCCAAAACATGATAAAAGCCTCCATGAAAAGAGCAATTTAATCATTAAACCGTCATATGCGAGTAACAACCACAGGCAATCAAGATTTTTCTCTCGACTCAATATGAGAGTCAATTTCTTTTGGTTTGTTCACGTTGCTAGCTTGCATTTTGGCTGTCACTTCAACGTAAATCATTCATAGCACTGCCTCTAATTTTATATTTGCAACCGTTGGTTTATTATCGAAGGATACTTTTGGATTGAAAAATACAGTAAGGAATGTCTTATCCACGACGGTACCTTACATGAGATTCTCGAGACAGAACATTTTGGTCAGAGTCATAACAGTCCACAATAACCTGAATCATTATCGGTAGGCTTATATCATCCCTTGCGTACACAGGAGATCGCAGCAATCATGAACATGCCCTCCTTATCAATAACATACTACAATGGGATAGACATAAATATTCACAAGGACTGAAATAGCTTTGACTCCACGAGGTTGCATGCGAAAATTGTCGAATAAACCATTGCTAACCAAAAGCCAAAACAGCTCTGAACATTTCAAAATTCCCTTGCCTTTTCCAATGCAATCCTTAATTGAAGTTCTCTCCTAATTTCTGCAACCACTGGAAACATTTTTTCAAAACAGCCTTCCGACAAGTCCCGTTTGCGAAATATATCCATAGATTTATATATGAATGTAATGCGTGCTAGTACGTGCCCATTATATATAACTCTCAAAAGCGTACTCAATTAAATATTTTTATTTTATTTTATATTTATTTGCCTAAGGATAACAAACATAAGTGAAATTAATGAATTATAAGGCACGTCAAATCATGAACATAAGTCAAACAAATCATTACAATTTAAACAACGATATACAATTTAATTATTCATGCATTAATGGTATCATGTAGATATTCGTCAATAGAATAATACAAGTTATTTATCAGAAGTCTTTTCAATTTTAGCTTGAATGAATGAATATTATTTACAATTTTAATACAAGTGGGAAGTTTGTTATACAATTTAATGCCCATTTCTTTGGGCCCCATCTTTGTAATTTTTGTGCGTACAAAATTTTAATCTATGTCACTTTTTGTCCTTGTGTGATGACTGTAGAAAACACTGTTTACATTGAAATTTGCCATATTATTTTTCACATACAAAATGGTTACTAAAATATAAATACATGGGATAGGAAGATCTATTGCCTTTCTGGCCTATGATTCTTATAGCATGTTTCTGGAGACAAAATTTTTTT
This sequence comes from Pyrrhosoma nymphula, assembly GCA_963573305.1. NCBI lineage: Eukaryota > Metazoa > Arthropoda > Insecta > Odonata > Coenagrionidae > Pyrrhosoma > Pyrrhosoma nymphula. Next base: position 90,845,616 of record OY754332.1, on the reverse strand, counting down.
ATAGCCAGATGGGAAGATCCCCAAACAATTATACTAAATAAAACATGTGAATAAAAATCACTATAATGCAGGCTTAAAAGAGTAGATTTTTCAACAGTCAAACTGACCTGTCTCAGAAGGTAACAGCATGAATTGAGTTTGGTGCTGAGATAATTAATATGATCTGCCCAAGACATTTTTTGGTTAAGGAATATTCCTAAAAATTTGTTGTTATCAACTTGGTCAATAGATTTCTGATCCATTTTAATCAGTATGTTTTCCTTTGGATGGCCATTATTCATGAAGTGAATTAAATTGTTTTTATTTGGGTTAATAATCAAGAAGTTATCATGAGCCAATTCGCTAATCTTGCCAGTAACTAATTGAGCTTGGTATTAAAGATTGGTAGGATTTAGTTGATACTATTACTGTAGAATCGTCTGCATGTAGAAGTGGCGTAACATTATCGTTTCCAGATAAAAAAAGAGGTAAGTCATTTCCTTATAACAAAAAAAGAAGCGGACCTAAAATAGATCCTTGGGGGATGCCAACTTCCGAATTAAAAGTAGAAGAAGAGTGCTTGATACCATTAACATTTATTGTTACCACCTGGAGATCTGGTAAAAAGGTATGACTTGATCCACTAAAGTGAAACACCCCTAATTCCTAGCCTATGAAGCTTAGATGAAAGAAGGGCGAAATTAACAAGGTTGAAAGCCTTTGTAAATTCATAAAGTAAAGCCAAAGTTTCGTATTTCTTGTCAATGGAGCATAATATTTTGTCAACAGCTTGAGATACAGTAGAGTACCCTGTATACCCTGTATAAACCCATGCTGATTACAAGAGATAAGACTGTATTTATCCAAATATGATATAATACGAGTATAAACAATTCTCGAATTAAATCGCAAACTGGAATCCGTCCCGTTCTTCAATGTTGCAATTGGATTCAGAAGCGACTGCATCTGTGAAAGTCACAAGCTTGTCTCTCTTCAAAACAACAGTTTCAGAATCTGGAATCTTAATAGAGAGTTCCAAGGGTAGATCTTGATTTTTTACTTCACATTTACGGGTTGCATCATGAGTCATAGGTCGATCATAGGAAGCTACGAAGGTTGGTGGTGGTTTATAAGGTTATAACACTTGACTTTTATTATGCAGTACATTACAGTAAAGAAACTTAATCAGTTGCTTTACCACCTTCAATCCTTGTTTGTCCCAGGTCACTTTTCCCCTTAGAAATTATCTTGTGAAAGAAATATAATGGAAATATTGAATCTTTTGGAAAACTTTTTACCCTTTTGCTCCCATGGAATTTTCCTTTTTCTCTCTCTCAAAAGCTCTCATCTAATTTGAAAAAATTATAACTAATTATTCAAATATCTTTTGAGTCTACTGTGTGAACCAGTGTCTGTTAAAATATTTTCCGATGTGCATAACCAAATGGTTTTTTAAATAAAAATAATGATAAAGCATTATTTTATTATACAATGAAGTTTAAGCAAATTAATTTTTGCAAGAGCTGATTCATGTATTTCGAATTAAGAGGATTCAAACTAATGGGAGTTTACTGTACTTGACATGGTGTGATTCACTGGTAAGGGAAAATGTTATACCCCAAAGAGGTAACCCACCCAACAGTATTACAGAGAGCTGGAGGACATATAAAAGCGTATCAGGCTTAACATTGTGGAAATACTTTATGTCCATTTTAAATAAAACAAAGTTGGTAAATTTCTACACAGTATATTATCAACCACAAAATACAACACTGACCAAGGTTTCGGCACGTAATGCCATTCTCAAGGAAGAATTCTCAATGATCTTTTCAAGAGCGATTTTACTTAAAGAGCTACCACGACATGGTAGAATACATCAACTAAAAAATTTCTTGGTTTATATATAAATGACACATTAAACTGGTCCGACCATAAACATCAGTTAACAAATAATTTGGCCAGCCAGATTTACTTAATAAGGAAACTGGTCCCAGTTTTATCTCTGCACTCTCTAATGCTCCTTTATCATGCCAATATTGAGTCCATAGTTAGCTATGGCATAATGTTCTGGGGAAATTCCCCCTTAGCAAGCAAAGTTTTCTCTATGTAAAAATTTGCCCTAAAGACAATACACAAAATATCAATCAGAACTCCTGGTAAACCTCTCTTCATCTCTTCAAAGATTTTGACCTTACCCTCTCTCTACATTCTCACCTGTGCCTCTTTTGTAAAAGGCAATCCAGACCTACCTATTTATAAAGAACACAGAATTCCATCACCATAACACTTGCGGAAAAGAAAACATACATATCCATCAGTATTTATTTTCTCACTCCCAGAAAGGTCCACACCACTCTGCTTCTGTCATCTATAATAATCTGCCTAGTTACATCAAATCTACACCCTCCACAAAGTTGTTTATCAGGAAATTAAAAGTATTTCTAGCTGGATCTGGCTATTATAGCATGGAAGAGTTTCTAATGGACAAAAGAGCATAAGCTATGCATATATATGTTTTCTCTATTTTGAAATATTATCTATCTGCAATGTGTGTGACATCATTTGGCACCTAATGTGACCAACAAATACCATATGTAATTTTATTTTTGTACTTTTACATCATTTTTTATGGTCTTATATCTTTCTTTTGTATGATCCTTGGACAAATAAATTATTATTATTATTATTATTATCATACCACATCCTTTAGCTTTTCTTGAGAAAGTCAGTACTGTATCATGCTGTCTTTGACTGAAATATGAGGCAATAAGGCATTCCTTTTGAAACATTTTGACAAAATACGTAAGCTGATTATTAAGCAGATATTATATTAAGCTTTAATTAAACCAATCACCACATTATTTAATACTCTAAGGCCCAGTTTTATAATCCCTGGTTAAATATTTTCTCGTTAACACAACCAATGATGTTCTCATATTGATAAAGCTCTTGTTAACTAACGCTATAATAGCCTAATGTTATTTACAAAACCTCAAATCTAAGCTAACATCAAGTTAATGTAATGGCTACATCATCAAATAGTTAACACATTACATTGCCAAACCTAATTCAACATGTTTCGTGGGAAAATGTTTCTCCTAGACTACTATCACATTCATCTTGTGATATTATCAACTGATGTCATTTGTAATCACCTGATATTTTCCCTTCTCTGCCATGTACTTAAATTGACCTCAGCCCCACCTTTACTTTGTTAATCCCATTTTTTTCTTAGCTGTAATTTCTTTTACCTCAATCCTCTCATCTGAAGCAACTCTGACACCGTTAAATAAATTATTATTATTTATTTCCTAAAATGTGATTCATTATTTTATAATGAACTATTTAGTCATTGCACTTTGAAATAAAAATATCTTTTCTCTGCCTAGCTTCCGGGGCATCTGCAGGTGCGACTCCAAGGGTGCCGAAATTTCCCCCCCTCAGGGTCCCCGATCCCTGGCTGTTCCCCTTCATCTCCCACATCAAGTCAATCTCAGCAGATCAGCCGTGGAAGCAAACTGCATGCACTAACTTCTCAGTCAAGATCATCTTCTCAAAATTATGGAAACACAAGACCAGCTTGTCGTGGGGCCTTATTGCGCTGGCTTCAGCGTTTGCAGTTTAAGATGGGTCAAATTGAACTGCAGTCATCTGCAGCCACACAGTTTTACTCTGTGTAGTGATTGAGTTAAGAGTATCTCAATTGTTATCAGTATTATGTTAAGTGATTAGTTCATGTTGCTATTGGTTCTTGTTGGGTGTATGTATTTCTATAGATTTTAGTTTCACGGACTCTGACACATGAAAGATTTTTAACAAAGTAAGTTATTTATTCATACTGTTTGCATAACTGGAAATTTTATTAATCAAGTTGCTACTTACCGTAAAAACTATATATTTGTATATAGCTTCTTAGAAAACTTCTTAAAACCTGAACTCCGTGTTACAAAATATGTTGATTTCTTTCTGGCTGCATCCCTAGCATTGAGTATGCGAAAGATATCTTTGGTTCTATCAATCATTACTCAAAAGAGGATATATGTAAGCCTGTCAACTGAAAATTTTCTTGAATAAACAAATATTTTTATTTAAATTAAATGACAAGAGTTATGCAGAGTTATCATCATACATACATCATAAAAACTGGAAATAAAATGGCGTTTATACTGTGGTTGGAGATTCAAAAACATGGCATAATATCTAAATCTCTTCTATCACATTAGTCTATGAATTACCACAGATATAATGTGAGTTACTTGGCAGAAGAGCTTGGTTTAACTAAAGTTATCTGTTGTGGATTAGGTTTTTAAATATTTATTACTTAGTTGAATTATTAATTAAATCATTCTATTGATAATGTTAACTTTTTTGTAACATTAAAATGGAAAATGACAATATAATACTTAAGATCCAAAAATTCTCTCATGTAAAGTTACAGTATTAACCCTGAAGTGATAGAGTTATTTAGTGAGGTTTGAGAGATATGTAAAATGTTACTAAAATATGTAAAATAAACATAATCAGTGCTAAATTTCTTTTTCGTGTCATTAATTCATTTTAACTACCTCATAAAATTGACAGCTCTCTTTATGGCTCATATTATTTCAATGTTTATATCAATATTGTTAAATCTAGTTCCTCAGCTTTCCAGTACCTAGCAAAGATCATGTTTCTTCCAAGAGCATTCCTTTGCTTCCATATCAAATATGCAGCCATATATATTGTGGTCACTCTTGAGGTAAGCTGATATGGAGAATTTTGAAAGAGCAGTTAACATTCAGCTACGATTCCAGTGCTATTTTATATTATTATCCAAGTCATATTTTTAAAACTGCTTTTTTTGGAATAGCTCATATGATGATCACAACACTGAAGGTCTCTTAAGAGTGAATGTGTTTTCTGTATCCTGAGAGTATGTGAAACCATTGGGATAATATCCTACACATAAGAACTCAATTGTGCCAGCATTTTTTTGTCTTAGTTGTGAGCTAGAGAATGGTGCCACTATTTAATATGGCATGATTGATCTAAGCTCCATGACTATGTGGGACTCTACAGGAAGTTTAAGGCTCATAATATGCAGTGCCAATTGTAGGCTGGATGCATTTTGTGCCGTAACAGCTAATCTGCAGCAACATAATATTTACTTTCGAAACTACTTACCCAGGTAAAAGGATTTGGTCTGTAACTAATCTGGAACCGGTCTGAAAGGCTACTTCCTCGGTGCTTGCCTCTTGTAGCGCCTCCTTAAATTCTCTGTTTTCCAACAATAGCCGTGTAATACACTCATTAAACTCATCAACAACTTGCTGTAAGTTGAGTTCCCAGCCCCCAATGCTGACCCACCCAGCCATGGTGCTTTTCGTGACTCCTCACAATATCAACGAACCCGGGTTTATGGTATTTGGATCCCACTTCTGACACCAGCTGTAAAGGTGTATTCACGGAACCGAAAGGATCATTGGTCCGCCCAGGATTCGTTGAGTTATTGGGAGTCAGGGCACAGAAATTAGACTTGTACATACTCGCGAAAGTTGACTTTATTTCATCATGTCCCGAATTACACTAACTGCATTCATGGTCTCCCACAGTACAGGTGGGGAAAAGGGAAGGGGAGAGGTAGGAGCAGTGGAATAGGTTGGGGTGGTGGCTTCCTCTGGTATCCCTTAGGTTGCGTTACCTGGCATCCACCGCTGTCACGTTGCCGTGTCTCCTCCGCTAACCGAGCCACCTGAGAGGGTCAGCAAGATTGTGAAAGGAAGTGGGTGGTGGGTGGGGAAAAGAGAGGGAAGAAAAGCGGTATCCGTGGGAGCGGAACTGAGTCAACAAATAAACACTTTACACAACTTTAGTTCTGCTTGAATTTTACATTTATGAATCCAGTTCTTCTCAAATCCCTCATGAGAAACAAACATGGTAAATAATAATGAGGGTCAAAAAGATTGTGGGGGAGAATAGGAATTATTAGAGGAATTTTTTCAGTTTGAATCTTATTGCTGGTGAGATTTATTCAATCCTTGCAAGATGCTTGCCTTATGTGCTCTCATAGTTGCAAATTCTTGTGTGTGGACTTAAATTGATGTGAGAGGGAATATAAAATAGAGACTGAGAAACACTCGTGGAATTCCTATAGTCCATTTCAAATGACTTGGCGGCTGGGAAGGTGGGGCCAGCTGGGGGGAGGAGTTTGAGCCCAGTCATGTGGTCTTGGGGTAGCCAATAGGAGCGTGGGTGGGGAAATTCCTTCTCCCAGAACCTCAGTCTTGATCTGCCTTTTGTCGAGTGAAGATCTGCTCTCTCCCCTTGCCGTGTTGCCACGTGTCCTGCGCTTACATCAGTGATATTTAAAGTACGGCTGTGTGATTGCTGTGGCTGTGGCAACACCTTGCTGGTGTTCGTTCCTACCCTACCTCGCCCATTCCACAAATTTCCCCTGTCATGCGAGAGTAAGCAAGAGCTGACGAGAACGTGCAAATTCTCAGCCGTCAAGTCATTTGAAATGGACTATAGCATTCCCAGAACTCTCCGTAAACGAAGCAGATTATTAACTTGCATTAGGCAAATGTTTGGCATTTAAAATTTCACCTAAGATGTTAATGCCTCCACCACAAGAAGCTGAACGTTAATAATTGAATAAATGTGGGAAGAAACAAAGGTAAACAGCTATTTTAACCTCTTTGCCAAATAAACAAGACTTATAACTTGATGATAATATTAAGAATGAGTTAAAGAAAGAAAAATAATTTCCTAATACAAATAAGCCAGGGAAGAAAAGCTTGCAAGAAAATGATTGAAGGAATAACACCTGCTAAACAAAAGTTATCATTTAAGCAATACAAAATAATAGGAATGAAATCATGGGCAAAAAGAAAGGTACCCAAAAACATACTGTTGATGAAAACAATTGTGATGAAGAAGATGATGATGAATCATGTATATTTTGTAATGAGCTTTATGCTAACTCCAACAGTAAAGAAGGGTGGATCCAGTGTGCCCAATACCATTGGTTGAGCTCATGAAACCTGTTCTAACTTTGAAGAAGAAAACAATTCATTTATCTGCGACTTATGTTCCTAATTGCCTCAAAAGAAGGCTTGGATCCTAATATTTTATTTGTAGTTGCCATATAAAAAATTATTGGGCACTCATGTTACGTTTTAAAATATACTTCATATAGCTTTTAAAGAACTATGGAACTGGCCGTGCAGTAACTTTAACGGAGTCACCCGCTGATGGTCACACAATTGTGTGAAATTCACAGTGAAAAAATCATTCGCTTGGACTGGGACTCAAACCCAGACCCGGTTAGAGCACTCTGTGCGAAATCAAGGGTTCTGGGTTCGAATCCCAGTCCAGGCGAATGATTTTATTTTTACTGTGAATTTCACACAATTTTATATAGCTTTGTTTAACATAGTATACTCTCAAGTGCCTTCCTTGTTTCTTTCTCAATAAAATGTTGAAAAAAAACAAAACTTTTACATTTGATTTATACCCACGTAGCACACTGCCACAAAAATGTGCCCTGAAGGCGCCTCGGAGGCACATAAAAAAGGCACAGAAGGCACCTGTAATAGGCACATTGAAGGTACCTTTTAGGCGCCTTTTTCACGGAGCTAAAGTGTGCCTTCAAGGCGCCTTAAAAAGGCACCACTGTGAGGTACATTGTAGGCACTAGTAAGGCTTTTGTAAAAAGGGTGACAAGAATTAATATATTCTTACCAATCCCATGGCTCCTAAAATATTCAATAGAAAATGTGAACCGGAAACCTAGCGGACGAAAACGTTCACGAGTCGGAATATTGTATTATCTCTCCACTGACTTCGCTGCTCTCTCAATATAAAAAAATATACATTGCCATTAATTAATTTCATTGTTCTATTGTGCAATGGCATGATATTATTATGATACCTAGTATCTACCTAATGCCTACCTGTATCAAATGCTTATCCTACCTACGACTCAACGCACCTAATCTCGCACCCATAATTGAAATTAAGGTGTTGAGAAAGACGTATATATGTAGTCACTTCCGTGGATAAATGTGACTTCGAGAATTATAATCATTAAATGATTATTCCGTGATAGTTTGAGGAAATGCAATAAAACCTTGATAAAAGTTTTTCACCATTAATAATGCCAGATAACTGTTATCCTATTTTGCCACACAGTATGAATATAAATGCAATATTACTGCGAATAAACAAAATTTTTCCAATTCCCGCACGTTAGCTTCAGCATGCTTTCAGAACTTCGTCAATATTCGCCTCATAACATAACATCAGCGGATGATGTCGGTCCAATGTAGGCTGCCCATATCGGGCCAACATTGGCAAAAAGATGGCAATGAGGGGCCAATGTGCCAATCTGAAGCTGATATTGGGCCAATATTCAGCCAACATTCATGGCTACTTGGGTAGGTGCCTATAGTGGGCGCCTTTAAGGCGCATGTAGTAGTCAGGTGCCCATTTTAGGTGCCTTTAAGGCGCATTTTCCAGCTAGTGTGCTACGTGGGTATAGGGGTTAATTTTCCATCAATTATCCATCAGCAATTGTCAGCAATTATCCATCTATACAGTAACTTGCCCACTAGCATAAAAAAATGAATCCTCTGTGTCTACTTTTATATTAAAACTTCTGGAGCTATTACTTCAAAAATGCTACCTACTCGAGCATTGATGAATTCTTATGTGACAAATTGTAAGTAGCTTAATATGTAGTGATATCATTATTCCTTGTTTGTCTGAATGTATTTACTGTTCTGACCATGTTCTATGTCAAACACCTGACCAACTGAACAATAATTTATATTATTATTTTTTTGTGTTACTTTTGTAACATTTCCCTCTGAGTCCTCGGTAAGCATCAGGTTCCATTGTCGTCATAATGGCTGGAGACTCCGGAGAGGTTGGGCAGTTTACACAGCCACGTTTGATGCCCATCTGATGGGTGCAGTGACGTAGCCAGGATTTTGGTTTGGCGGGGCTTAATCTGAAGCTTAGGGGGTCCCCTCTTGGTACAATTTTACTCATTATCAGAGTTTATTTATGGCTAACTTTTTTAAAATAGAAAACTCCTTTATTTTTTACTTTTTCCCCTTCTTGAACCATTGTAATTTTCAGCCATTATATTACATGGTAAAACTAAACTAATAAATAATTATTGAAGTTTCAGGGGGGGGCTGAAGCCCCTCAAGCCCCCCCCCCCTGGCTATGTGCCTGGATGGGTGGTTACACTGCATTGGGGTCATACATACACAGTAGACGGAGTGACCCCAGGATGACGGCCTTCTGCATGGGAGCTGCAAGAGATTCTGCCGGTGCCACATAGGACGGAATAAAGTTGATGCTATTTAGCAGCGAGTCCTTTACTCCACCGAGCACACCTACGATTACGATAACTAGTTTCACAGAGTGTCCGGGGTGCATTTGCGAAAGTCCATTACAGGTCTTGATATTTCATCCATTTTTCTACCTCCTACGCATCCATGTTCATTTCAGCTGGAGCCGAAAACTCTATCACGAACATGGAGCGTGTGAGGTTGTTGAGGAGAACAATATCAGGCTTGGCCGCCTCCAACTGCCTGGTGGTAGAGGGGTAATTCCACCAGATTAAGCATTTATCGAGCTTCACGACGGAAATCAATATCTCCAGGATCATAGGGAAGCAAGAGCTGTTTCTTTGATGCCAAAATGGTGTCAGAGGTGATATCCGTACATCAGGTGAAAATATGACATCTGTAGGGCCACGTTTTGCCAAGGTAAATACGCTGACCTGGCGTAATAACTGCAGTCGGATAGAAGGTGACTTTAAGTCTCCGGCTGGATTCGGCCCTGCATCTTGTGTCCGCAACCTATGTTTTGAAAATAAGGCAGTGGTGCAAGAGTGTGTTTATGACACCATCCTGGCATGCGAGTATGAAACTCTACGTCTCAGATTTCAGACTGGCAGAGCGTAGGAAGGCAAAGGTCAGCTCCTTCGATAGCCCATGCTTTTCCAGGTTTCAATAGAAATGTCCATGCATGGGCTTCTCGGTGTGCATCTTGAGCAAGACCTTCTACTCAGATTTTTTTATTTCAAGCTTGAGGAAGTCTGTCTTTAATGGCAAGATGGATGTCATTATCGCTTTCGTCAGATGACAGATCGAAGCGGAGACTGGCTTCCTGCACTTCCCTCTTTACCACCTGGAAGAGAAACGACCCTGCTTCTGCACTTTTGTTTCTTCTCAAGACTGAGCAGGGGTCTCTACTTTTTGAAATGCGGCATGCTGTAACCAGGACAATTCCGTTGTGGAGTCACTCTAGGCTCAATAGTACTCTACCACCTACATTGCGAGGGGGTTACATTTTGGTGACAGAAGATTTCTTATGTAGACTTCTGAAGATGGTCATCATCTTCTTCATTCCCGTATCAAGGTTCTGAAACTCATTGATATTCCATTTCATGCATCTGAAGGTGTACAGCAGTGTAGGAAGCACGAACATGTTCGTGGCAAGAACCTTGTTCTTGCCAGACAGCACAGAACTCCAGATGTTCCTGAGAGTCTGTTTTGACTTGGCAGTGAGCCTTTCCTTTACTGCTATAACCTCCTGCATTCAATGCTTGGGGACACCAAGGTAGTTATAACTTTCATCCTCCTTGAGGTGATAAATGAAGCTCCCATCAATGAGTTGCATGTCTTCCTTTTTTTCCAAAATTCCTTCTTGCCAGGTTGATTGAAGCACACTTGTCCAATTCGAACTCCATCCCTATAGCCTTGCTGTATTCCGGTACAGTGTCCAGGGCAGCGCGAAGGTTTTTCACATTTGAAACATATAGCTTCAGGTCATCCATATAAAATAAATGGTAAACCTTATGCTTCCTGCCGCTGCTTGTACGCTTCCTCCCATGCAGGCTGGATGTGATGAAAGATAAAGTACTCAAGATTGAGGTGAACGCCTTGTATACAGTGTTAAGGCAGGTTACAGGGCAGTATGAGAACCATGTGTTCCTCAGTCAGCCAGGGTGGAATTTGGTCCCTGCCTGACAGAAATGACGGTAAGATTGCAGCGAAATATTTGTGGGTGGAAGTAAACTTCTTCCACCAGAAGTTATTTACGACGTCCATTCCTGGAGCCAAAAAGTTCTTAATGCCTGAGAAGGCCTTCTTCATGTCACTCTCCGTGACTGAACGAGGTCTATCCACTGGTTGTAGATGGCAGTCACAAAACTCTTGAAGAGAGCTATGGCTGAAGTGAATGTCTTCTTAGGTTCCCTTCCAGAAACATTCCACCTCTTGAATGGGTGGTGGAGATTTTACGATAGGTGGAGGTGGTTGAAAGAGATGAGTTGTGAGAAGGAGGAAGATTAATTTCTCCATAATGGCCCTACTCCTCTTGAGGAGTTTTTTTGGGCAGTGGTGAGTGCCCATACTCTATCGACCACATGCTGCTTAATAGTAAGCAGCATGCTTTTATTCAGTGTGTGATGGTTGTACCTGAGGCTGCACGCTATGCACCAAACTTCGGTAGTAAAAGTTCGCCAAGATGTGATGTATTCTGTCACACACTTAATTCTTGCCACCTGTCATATAACCAGCATAATCTTGGCCTCCAACTCTACCAGCCTTTTTGCTGATTTTTCCTCCCACAGGGCATTCTTTTGGGAGACAGCAATAATTTTAGCAGCAGTGTAGACCACACAATTGACCTAAGTCTCACACTTCTTTGTTAGGATTTCGTCAATGAGTCCATTCAACCAGGGCAGGTGTCACCAGGTGTTCAACGGGGGCAGGCAGGGTCTTCAATCTTTCTAACATTGGTATCTTCAACAGCGCTTCCTGATGTACATGTCCGAGTCTCTGGTGCCATGTATCTAGATCACTAATTGCATGACAGGCTACACCACTGATTGGATTGTCTGCATTTGATTCAGTCTTAATTTCTCCTACACTGGTCTTTACCAAATAAACTCTGTCTTTCTTCTTGGCGGAAAAAATCAGGTCATCCTTATCCATCACCACTCCTTTTTCACCTGAGAACACCACACCCAGACATTTACTGGTAAGCTGCCATACTGACATTAATCCACATTCTAAATCAGGTACATATACAATACACCGTGTAATGTGACAGTGAGTCCTCCTTCTTCAGGTGTTTTAATGACTACTGAACCAGTGCCAGCAATCGGAGCTTCATCTCTGTTATCCATCTTAATGACACCATACGCTCTCTTTTCTTCTAAGTGTAACAAGTCACTTCTCGAGGGACTCATGTGATGAGATGAACAGGAAAATAGGAACCACTCATAATGAATATCGAGAACTTCCACCATATCCAGCCTGAAACAGTTGTATTTATTTTAGGAACCACTCCTTTCTCTTGAGCTTTCCTTTCTTCCCAATTGAACATTATAGGCTTTAGCTTTTTCCACTCTGTCGAGGATACAACTAACAGCAGCTTATGGTTCGCCTCCCGATTTCTTCCTTTGTCTTTCTGCCAAAAATTCTTTCAATTCCGTACAATCCTTACTAATCTGCAGATAATTTTTCCCTGGGATTGAATTCGACTATTTGTGACGAAAATTTTCAAATCTGGCCCATCCAGCTGACTTGTTCCCAGAGTCATGATCGGGGTGAAATAAGATCAATTAAATCCAGTTACTATCTGAATCTGAATTATTAAATCACCCGCCAGTAATCGATATATTAATCGAAAGTATCGAAAGCATCTAATCGATTTTTTATCTCATCCCTCGGTGCCTTGGGTAATCTTTGTTGATATTTGCGTTACCATCAATCGCCATTGGAATTATGATCATTGGTGGAGGTATATGCCTTTTTTGATCAGATTGTATAAGCTGTCAAAATGAATAAAGCTGGAAAAACTTTGAGGAGGTAAAATTATTGTTGTTGTTACCTTAATTTGTGCGAAAATTCGTTTGTTCTATGGAAATTTACATATTTTTAAGGTCGAATTTAAAGCTGGTGGTGACTAATTTCTTTATATGTACCGGATATTTCCTTACAGGAGCAGCGTACGGCTCAGAGCACTAGGAAGTGGTCACTCGGATCTCAACATGGTCATATCACAGCTGAAAGATGTTCGTTCCTCTACCAAGGCTTTTATGATTGCCCAGAACACAGCTATGCAAGATTTATTGAAGTGGTCTCTCACCTGTGAAAATCTCGCATTTAAAGATGTTTTTATGCAGTTGAATGAATTAAGCACGCTTTGGACTGAAGCACAGAGGGATTTTACGGGTAAGTTTGTCTGCAGCTCTTGTTGAAAATTACCTTTTACGTACCGAAGTACCAGAGCCACAAGACAAGACGTTACCTTCTTAATCTTATTTATTTATTTGTCTTTGGTCCATCGTTGCCTATCATCAACAACATCCTCACCAGGATACATAATATATTCAACACTCTTAATTTTTTTTAGTTTGAAGCAGAACACAATTACATTACAAAGAACACAGTCACTTGTGGACAAAGTTAAAGTTACATTTATAAACAAAATTAAATTCTTTTAGTCTCTAGACATTAATATTTTTCTATGAATTTTAAACTTGTTATTATTGAGTGACTTTGTAAATATATTAGCCAACTGAAATTCTGTAGGGCTGTAATTTAACACTAGGACGACAGGAGTTTCACACTATCTAGAAGGCCGCGGCAGGGGTCATTTTGACCCATAAAGTTTTTCAGCATTAATAGCTACTTTTTTCTCCAGGTACTTCATTTTTTCCACAAATGACATTAAGAAGGCCTTATCTACACATTAATAGCAATTAAAATTATTTTTACAAATTAATTGTTTATAATGAAAATTATTTCACTTGATCCTCTTCAGCTGGTGCTAATCTCAAGTATATCACTTTGAAAACAAAGACACCTGGGTGAAAATTAAGTATATTTGGGTAAATATCCTTTTATTTGATAAATATTAATTTTACAAAACCTTTTTCGAATATCAAAAGTGTGTATAAAAATCACATCCATACACAAACATATACATGTGGATATATTTGGAAAGATCTAAGATCACCCTTTTGTATTTTTTTCAGCACAGTTTCCACAAACACTTTTATATTGCATTGAGGACATACATGGGCAGTTTTCTTTGTGGAATGTTTTTAAATTTGACTATGTTTTCTTTTCTGACCCTTTGGGGTCGTAGTGTGAGTTTCCCGGGAAGATGAGGGTTTCTTTCCAATTGGCATCCTCAACACTTCTTCAACCAGTCTTTGATTATACTTCTTTCTACATATTTTACTAATCGTCACTTATATCTTGCTATATTTTATTTGTTACTCGTCACCTCTACTATCCGCCTGGTAGCCACATTCCTTTCCGGGAAAACCCTCCGGTCCTAAGAGTACGTGAATGACGCTGGCCGCCAGCCACTACAGTAGGGATCTAGTACACGGCCACCTGCGATAAAAGGAGCCAACAACAAAAAGAAAGCATACGGAAGGTTTCGTGAGTTTTTCAGCGCCGGAAAATGTACCTACTAATTCTAATAGGAAAAAAAAGCAAAAGGCTTTTCTGCTCTCAATAGAGTCAAAGCTCTTTTTCTCCTCTCTTTTGCATCCCACAGAGTGATTTCCCTAAAGCTAAAGAATAGGGGATTCGGAAATGATTTTACAGCTTGAGCACGGTGCATCCTCTAGACGGCTTTTAGAAATAGTGTATAAGCGGGTCTTCCACGCAGGGTTCCACCCTTCGTCCCCGGTCTGCGAGCGTCAGCTCATCACCGAGGACTAGGAAGGGCTGCGGGAATAGGAAGGGAAAAAGGATAGGTAAAAGGGTTTTGGGAGTGGGCAGCTTCCGGCCTCAGAGTCATAATTAGACTAGGAGGACAAACGGAACGCGAAACAACTTTTAATCACTAGCGTTTGCTGTGGTGAATTCTATAATGAGAAAACACCGGATCAGCAGCCGTCCTAGCCCGGCCCGCTAGAGGCTTTTAGAAATAGTGTGCCGACACTTGGGCAATGAAAAAGGTCTGGGCGGACGTGCGTATCTCTAGTGAGAGGTCAAAACAATTTGGCGAGCGATGGCCAGGACTATCCTTTTCCATTGTCACACCACTGGCCGCTGTAACCTGTAACCTCTCCTTCTGGGAATATAGACAATGCTGATCACATTCCAATCATCTAGCTGTCATATTTATCGATACATATTTTAATAATGAATACAATAACAATGTATATAGTGGCAGAATGGAAGTGACATATTTTTCATTCGTATTCCTCTGACGATTTCACTTGTAAGTCAAATTCAAAGACGATTTGAAAGTAAAACATTTCCGTAATTTTGGTAAGCCGCAACCAGGAGAGCTCCGCTATCGACGATTGGCATTCAAATTAAATAGAAAGGCTTCAAGTACTGATCCAAATGTGTGGTGATATATTTTAATTGATGTAAATAAATATCAGTGATCTATAGAAGAAAATGGAGAGGAAACTTGACTCTAATACAAAAAGAAGTAATGGGTCAAAATGATCCATAGCCGTCCTTCTAAGTATAACATCAATTAAAAAATTAAGCAACAACAATTTCGAAATTTTCTATTTGGTAACGATTAAACGCTATAAAGCCACCATATAATCCACAGGGGAGAAGGACGACAGGGCAACTAAATAGACGCAGTAAGCACATTGATGTTAGGTATCATTTTATTTCTGAAAAGGTGGCAGAAAAAACAGTGCAATTAACACTAGAAGGACGGTATGGGTCATTTTGATCGATTATACGTGTTCAAAATCAAATTTAACTACTTATTTGTGATTAGGTTCTTTTTAAATTTTGTGACTTTGTGCATTTTCACTTATATTTTACTAATATTGAAAGAAAATTTTGTAACTGTTGTTGCTTAATGTTATTGTATTCATTATTAAAATATGTATCGATAAATATGACAGCTAGATGATTGGAATGTGATCAGCATTGTCTATATTCCCAGAAGGAGAGGTTACAGGTTACAGCGGCCAGTGGTGTGACAATGGAAAAGGATAGTCCTGGCCATCGCTCGCCAAATTGTTTTGACCTCTCACTAGAGATACGGACGTCCGCCCAGACCTTTTTTGTTGCCCAAGTGTCGGCACACTATTTCTAAAAGCCTCTAGCGGGCCGGGCTAGGACGGCTGCTGATCCGGTGTTTTCTCATTATAGAATTCACCACAGCAAACGCTAGTGATTAAAAGTTGTTTCGCGTTCCGTTTGTCCTCCTAGTCTAATTATGACTCTGAGGCCGGAAGCTGCCCACTCCCAAAACCCTTTTACCTATCCTTTTTCCCTTCCTATTCCCGCAGCCCTTCCTAGTCCTCGGTGATGAGCTGACGCTCGCAGACCGGGGACTAAGGGTGGAACCCTGCGTGGAAGACCCGCTTATACACTATTTCTAAAAGCCGTCTAGAGGATGCACCGTGCTCAAGCTGTAAAATCATTTCCGAATCCCCTATTCTTTAGCTTTAGGGAAATCACTCTGTGGGATGCAAAAGAGAGGAGAAAAAGAGCTTTGACTCTATTGAGAGCAGAAAAGCCTATTGCTTTTGTTCCTATTAGAATTAGTGGGTACATTTTCTGGCGCTGAAAAACTCACGAAACCTTCCGTATGCTTTCTTTTTGTTGTTGGCTCCTTTTATCGCAGGTGGCCGTGTACTAGATCCCTACTGTATTGGCTGGCGGCCAGCGTCATTCACGTACTCTTAGGACCGGAGGATAAAGGTCATTTTAATACGTCCCAAACTACTACCGAGGAATACTAAACACTACAAAAACATTTTTTACGTTTTATCTAGCGACTTCTGCATTTAAATGCATGAAACTTGGTGAAACAGAATTCTCTCCAAGAGGATTGACTTACCAAAAGGGGATATAATTTATCTTCTAAAATATTGTTGATACCTAAATACCCTTATTGAGATTCGCCGCTAGTGCACTCCAGATAGTATGTTTCAAATCCTTAAATTTCTTAGTTCATGCTTGCACATTAGCCAATTTCTTAAAACAAATTTTAAGTCCAGGAGATGTAATTTATTCAAGTTTGCTAAGGAGTCGTTTGCATTTGTTCTTTTTTCGGAAAGTAAATAGAACCACTTGAAGCGGAATATACTTCGTCAATGCAGTAGCCCAGAGATAAGAGCATTCATTTGCGGCCCAGAAGGTCTGGGGTTCAAATCTGGGTGAGGCCTCTTTAAACGCCATCTCACTTAATCTTCGCGATGTGACTCTATTATTACCATATATTCCTTCTGGTCATCTGATGTTTGTATCCACTCACTCGCAATTTCAGATATCCATGAACCGCTATTCCTAAATCAGGTATCTCTGATTACGTGAATCTCTCGATTTAGTAAAGTAAATTGTGGCTATTTTCACTATTAATTTACATTGGAATGGCTTAGTGTAGAAGAAAATTATTTTTAAAACAATTCAGTTTTAGGGTCCATCTGCCGAATCCCTGACATTAATAACAATTTAGCATCTGAGTGAGGGACCCAAAGAATAGTAAAGACTCTTCACAATGTCTTTTCATCGGTTTTCATTCAGTTTTTCCTTTGTTAATCTCCAGTTTTCCTGTGCGTAGTGTGGAGTTTGTGTTGTTCAACATTTCAAGTTTACTGCTTTGGCAATGCTGTGTTATACTTGCTTATAAAATATCATTTAGGTAGGCATTGAAATATTTTATTACACATATCCGCCAATATTATTTCCATCTACTACAATACTTGGATCCAAGTCACGAGTTGCACAGTTTTATTTTCAAAACACTGAATGATGGGCTAATAAGATCATTAATCAACATATTTGATCCGTTATATTCCATAACCAGTTATAGTCCATATATATCCGTATTAATCCATCTAGGACAATTAAGGGTTTGAGGTTATTTATCATGATTATAATAATAAATTATGTGTTTTATTAATGGTCATATTACACAGTTAACTTTTCGCTCTTTTTCAAGCGATTTTCCTATTTTTTAAAGGTATTTACTAATGTATATTCATCTTTACTTACCAACACTGAACAAATAGGATAAAAAATCACGGAGCCCATGTTAAAATGAAGGCGAATTCCATCATAATCCAATTTGGTCATATTAACTCTCAGAAAATGCGAAAACTCACCGTAAATGGTGAAATAAATCTCAGCATGCACAGTCTGCTCTGCTTGTCCATCTATCCATGTGGACCTCGAAGTGGTAGTAGACAATGAATGAACCTCCGACGCATTGGACTGTTCTGCTTTTGTGAATGACGCATAAGTTTCCCAATAGCTCATTGTACCTGAGAGGAGAGACATTGCGATTAGAGAAATGTGGAGGCCCCTGACAAATTCTTATGGGTTGGAAGAATAAGTCAAAAGCTACTTCCTTCCAGTGAGCTGATTGATGGGGCTTGTAATCCTGATCTTTGGCAGAAGAGTTATTGCATCCGACAACACCATATTCTGCACACCACTGCTTTATGCTTCGATGTCGGCGAAAATCACTTGCTTTTTCCTCTTACCTGCATTTCCAACAAGCGTAAACTGGCAAATTCTCAGAGCAAGATGCACAAATTACTTGCTTTGTTGCCATGAGCAGGGGTGCAAAGTCACCACTGAAATTTGCGAAAAATAAAGATGGTAGCTGGTGTAACTGGCTAACACACCTGACTGACCATTGGGATATGCGAATTCATACAATCAAATAATATATTCACGGTGATTTTTATTCCTTTCATCATTACACAACCTAAGATCATCTGCCAGTCACTGCAACTACATCCTACGTGTATTAATTGAACCAAATGTGAGAATATTGGCATTAAAACTTATTTAACTTGGAAGGAATTCGAGCCCAGACCTCCGTATTTTTTGTTTTTGTTTTTATTGCTGGTCAGATATGCCATGCAACTGTACCATCAACCCGTAAATAGTGATTAATATAATTCATGATCTATTAATTACATTCTTGACCTTTGTTCATGCTATCAGAGTTCAGATAATCAGTGCTATTTTTGCATCCGAAAGTTGCCATGATCGTCGGAATCAATTATTTAGCATTATGAACCCCAAAAATAAAAAAAAAAGCTACATTTTTGCAAATGTAATTTGCATTTGAATGCGGTATATGTGCATTGATATTAAGTCTAAATGTATGAATTCCATTCAAGATAAATGTAGAGTACAAGCAGATAATGTGCTAAATCTCCCGTGTTATGTCCAAATACCAGGGTAAAAATTATGAATATTATGACGCCATTCCATATGCTAATGCATCAAAATAAGCCTTTTTTTTAAGAGTTTCCTCTCCGCAAATGCTATCTTTTGCCTAGGGATTGAATTTCTACGAAGGGGACGAGATTACTCGTCTTTGACAGCTAGGAAGACAAAATAGTGGCCGTGGATGAGATATGTAACTCGTTGCTGACACGATTTGACCTGACTGGTTTGGACGAGTTATCTCGTCCTTGTCAGGGAAGGAGTTAAGAAGAAAAGGACATATTCAAGGTTATATTACCTCTCAAGTTTGTTGATGTTTTATTTGCAATTTTAATTTTGTTGCTTGGTTTTATTTCTTTGCTGAAAATTTATTTCATTTATTAAATTATGGTAAATTTTACGAAGTTAAGGAATGCCTGTCCTTTTGTTAAAACTTTTTTTTTTTGAAATATGGAACATTTCTTTGAATATTCTTTTTGATAAATTTTGTTCTGAATCTATAATTTTAGCTTCTTCAAAATTTAAATTCATATAAGAGTAGATATTAATAAATTCATCCAATATTCATTGTCATTTTCTGTGATCTCTTTTTCTACATTGGCTTAAAGTATCCTTAGCTATCATTTATTATATTGCTTTTAACTTATTGTCATCTTTTGAGTTAAAGGTGTAATGAGGTGGTAGCTACATATTTCCCCTTAAGAGGTGCTATTTTGCTGCTTATTAGTTGAGAAAATCTGTCATTGCCCTAACATAATTGATTACTTACTTGAGACCTTTTCATTATATTTTTAGATCACCTGAAAGAGTTTTCTAGCCAGTTTGAATTGATATTAGAAGGTGAGAAACATGTGGACCAAGCAAGAAATCGTTTAAATAGCTGTGAGGTGGTGGAAACTAAGCTGAGGAAGGAACTAAAAAAGGCTGCAAAGAAGGCTGAGTCTGAGGAAGTGAGACAGCTTGAGATGAGGTTGGCTCAAGCCGAGAGGTCTCGGGGTCTTGCTCATTTGGAAGGTAAAGTGTCACATCAAAGGGAGTGTATGAATAGTAGCTGCTGTTGATGGTTCATAAATTTCCTTCATAATTTGAACTTCAAGGTTCTCTCTTTTCATTGGAATTTTGTGGGGGGGGGGAGGCAATTAGGGGAGTGGAAGAGCATTTACTCAGGTTTGAACCTGGGACCCTCACGTTCATAGCCAATTCTCTATCCACTGAACTACAATAAAACTTTAATGAGGAACTGATAACCACAACTTAAGTGGGCTCATCAAGGTCCACCTTCAGCTGCAATTGTCCTCAAACCTAAGCTGAATGCATATTAGGAGTTGCCATATTTTATACAGATATGTTTTTCACTCTTTGATATTGGCAAATAAAGGCCTCTTTATCATAATAATAATTTATTTGCCCAAGGATCTGATAAATTAATAATGAACACGGTATTAGGCACATCAAATCATGAATATACACATCCATATTTACTCAATTAAGATAAAAATGTACAATGCATTTATTAATACAAAAAAATGTTCAAATAATGGCGGAGTTATTCTTCATTAGAATAATAAATTTTAGTCAGCAGATGACTTTTCAAAATCAATTTGAATGAATTAATATTATTAACAGTTTTGATACATGTTGGCAGTTTATTATAAAGCTTTGTTCCAATTTCTTTGGGTTTCATTTAAGCAACTTTAGTGCGTACAAAATTATAATGAATATCACTATTTGACCTTGTATGTTGATTGTGAAAAAACATTATTCACATTAAACTCAGCATCCTCTTTGTGGAAATGCTGTGCCACCAGATTGATATGTTTAGTTCCTAGGTGAAATGCCGAAAAATTTTAATGTTTAGTTTTCTGTTACAAACTGATTGTGTTTGTCAACAAAGTCCCCTTTGGATGTGTAGGGTGTATTTAAAAGCCTTTAAATTTACCCGTTTTCCCCAATGCAGAGAATGTTTCTCATAAATTGTGTGCAAACAACCACTTTATATTGTGATTAAAATTCTAATTATCATAAAAATCAGCAAGTTGTAATCTTAGAAACTATTTTTCAAAGTGGCAAAGAACATGTGTAATAGAAATTTGAAAATGTTTAGCCCAAAATTATGAAAATTTCATTTTTTTATATCAAAACTGTCCCTTCTGAAAGGCTGAGTGAAAACCCTAAATTCATGTAACGGTAACCAAAGTTTCTTAAGGACAGCACTGACGTGATTAACATGATCCCTGGAAGTTTTTGAATAGATACACAAATCATCTATGTAGGGATAAACACATGAATACTTTAAATCTCCCAGTGCCTCACTAATTAAGCAAGTAAAAACTTGGGGTGAATTGGCAAATCCAAATGGCAATCAAGTATATTGATATACGCCGAACGGAGTAACAAATGCAGTACATTTATTTTCAGCAAGGGTTTTTTGTCAAGGACGAGGTGGAATGGGTTAGCTTAGGATATAGGCGATTGGTAGCCTTGGAGGGGAGGAAATAATGGGCAATGGATGGGGTGGAAGTTTTCAATTGGAGCAACAGGAACTGTTTTCTGACTCCGGCCGCAGAATACAGGCTCGCTGCCTTTGTGCCTTGGTCAGAATGACCAAATTTCTGGAATCCTTTGTCATGCTAGGAGCTATATAAACAATGGAGGACCTGGCAAGGGAAAGGCGTGGCAAAAGGCATGTCAGGAGTCGTGGCAGATGTTGCTGGCAGGAGTCGCTGCATTTTGGAGTCATAGGTATTTTGGCCATCGTTGGTGCCCATGTTGTTAGTGCGCATGGTGGGGCACGCCTTGGGCAAGTACTTCAGCTATGTCCGGAGGGTAAACAGTCCGCAGAGAGGAAACATGTCCAAAGAGGGGAATTAAATAAAAAAAGGGGGTATAGAAAAATGCCACATCTTAATGTCATGACGAACTGAGATCTTAGCAGTGAAATGAGCTTCGTATGTGCCATATTGGCCTGAATATATGACTGTTTTTTTTCCACTTGGAAGAGGTCAAAAATCGCCATTGTCATTTCATCACGCCCTTGGAAAATAAAATGTTGGGACGCAACCCGTTAAACATTAATGCGTGGTGTAACTGCAGGTTGTCCTCGACTTACGACCATCCTAAGTTACAACCATCCTAAGTTACGACCAATATTATTTCAAAATGTAAGATTTGAACTGCTTCGAAATTTATTCTGAAAATGTTACTAAAAGCACCTTCAAAGTATGGCAATACATTTCCGTCGAGAAACATTCCTTTAGCAGCAGTATTATAGGGCTGCTGTAACAAAGATAATTATTTCACCAACAAAGTTTTATGTCTAATACAATGTGCAGCTACTTACAAAAAAATCGTACTACTTCCCAACGCAACCCGCACGACAGGCTATTTAAATCCTCGATGTGACAACACTGTCGCCCCACTTGACTGCCGAATGCTATAGAGTCTGGGCGGGGTGACCTCAGAAGCAAGAGCACCAGAATGAAACATGAGCTGAAGCCAAGTGACCCTCCGTGTCCCCCCTCCCCACTCTAAGGGTGAGCATGAGCCATCACCTTCTCACCGAAGCCCCCATTCCGGCCCTCCAGGATATCAGGCCTTTTCGAGTGCCCCCTCCGTCCCTCCCCCTCAACGCTAGGTCAGGATGCGATGTCTCATGCTCTCTCTGCCCTCCCCCCATGCCAACTCTTGGGCCCTTAAAGTAAAAGCCCCCCACTCTCCAAAGGCATGTCCTACCTCTCCGCTGACTTAGCCGGTTGAGGTAAGGGAGGAGGAAGATAAGATGTGACAGTTCGGCGTAACGAAGATGATTCATTCAATGTTTATTCCTCGCACGCATCCCTTGGCCTTGACTCCCAGGTAGATCAACCTCACACGTGACGCGCGATACTCCGAGACCATGGGTTGCGTAGCTGTTTTCGTGAGAGGGTGAATGGAGTAACCCCCGCAATGACGGGGAAAGGAGGAAAATACAGCTGATTCCGGCCTGGTGCACGGCCTAACCTGGAGCTGCAATGCTCAGACGAAAATCTTCTTGCTTGATGGAACGCAAAGAAAAAACAAAAAATATTCCAAATTTTAGTTCAATATCGAATCTTTAAATGAATCCTAAAATATAATGAATGAAGAACAGGTGACCTAATCTGAATAGAGCCACTAATGAAGCTTTCGCATAGTAGTGTGGAAAACAAAAATTATTGATTTGTAGTGATAGTATTGTTAGTAGCCGAAGAAGTGTAAAAGGAGTTATATCGCCTTCACCGTTGAAGTGTGTAGCTTGTATGTTCAATCTACTTTTGAAAGGAGGTACCTATTTAGCTGGACTCTTCTATGAGCTCCATCGTATCGGAAACAACCACGTACAAATAAGATGAATCCAAGGGAGAATGAAGATTGTTATTTCAAAAGATTAAGGGGCATGTCAGGGGATTTGTGTAAAATACATAACATGTATCCATCGCATAGCATCCGTGAGAGAATCTTAATTTCACTGTCGTCAATATCCAGTGCAAATGATCGTGCAAGTCGCACACTTCCTTAGTGTATGCATGAATCAATATTATTGATGATTATACATCGCTCACACTAAAGTTACGAGTTCTCCAGTTGGGAAATAATATAGAAAAATGGGTTAAGAAGCTTCATAGGCTTAGTCCAAACTGCACGAAAATTGTGCAAAGAGGCTTCATTGCCTAATCATTCTTTTGAAAAAAGAATGGCAAGTTAGTTGTCGTGATGTAAATTTCCACGGGGTAGTTGATTCTTCTGATTTTTCGGTATTTCCGCCGCGGAAAACTGGAAATGGAAATCCCGAAAACGTGGTGGAAATCCCGAAAATCGGAAGAATCAAACTCCGACAAATTAGTTGTGCTCAACTTTGTGCACCCTGTGGGCATGAATACACATTTAAATATACTGTCATGAATTATATCTTCGTAAATCATGCAAGTACGTCGAGAGAGTACATCTTAATTTAAGGAAACAAAAAAAGAACTTCATTGCGATGCTTTTGAAAGATACTTGTTCATACGAAATTTGATATTACGAAGTGCTGATTTCTCCGGTCCGGTAGACTTCGTAATTTTGAGTTACTACTGTATAGCCAATATTACTCCCAGATACATTTTCTCGCTACGTGCCAAATTTCAGCTCAATAGGTTTAGTAATTTTTTGCGTGATTGAGCAACAGACAGACAGACACCATTACATTTTTATATATTAGTACTAGTGGAAGGTACCCGTTGAAATTTAACGGGTGTGAAAAACATTGAACTTATTCTATAAGAAAACCACAAAGCCTAAAGAATACTGTCAGCATGGTGTTTTGAGGAGTTCGTAATGAATCTTGTGTGATGTGTTCTTTGTAGTAGACACACTGACCATTTTTCAGGTTCACGGAGAGATGAGTGACTGTTGGTCCTCTTTCATGCACGGGAAACCAAAATACTACTTAAATAACACCCATGTTGATAGATGGTCACCTCGTTCCTCCAGCTCTCTTGAGCCCCCTTCTGAGTGATTAACAGCTTGATCTATTCCCTTGTGTACAAAAATATATTTGCGTTCAATGACTCAATTGAGTTGCACAATTCAGCGACGATATGTGCATTGAGTATCTTAATCAGGATTGAAGAATAGGGTGCAATCCAGCAGTTGACAACGTCAAAAGGAGCATTTGCAGTAGCCATGTTTATTTGACCTATGAATCCTCTATCACCAGTACTGAACCTTCGGCATAAAGGATAGCTGTAATTATTGGTTTCGGTTGCTAAATAAAACATCTATGATGAATCTTAGTGCGGTTGTCGATTTTCATGCACGAATGTCGTTCATTGCACTGAATTTCCGTTCTTCTTTCGGGTAAGAAACATGTAGTGACGTCATTATAATTTTCGCCATCTAAAAATAGATTGGAGTTTCGAAACAGATGGGTCTATTAATGAATAATGAATAACAGAAATGGCAATTTTCCTCTAGATAACGTTTATTACGACCATGGTTTCGATGCACTGCATCACCATCAGGTACATACACAAATACAGAAAGGGTATATGTATATACAAAATTTTGCAGATGGGTCTATATTTGAACCAGATATATAGTTGGTTACCCATCAGTAGGTTGGTTTAGGATGAAATTTGTGTGGGTCTTATGGTAACCCGAGAAACACCACGGGGAGATGCTCATGAGATCGCTAGTGGGCATGTCTTTGAGCATCCAAGTCTAACCTTTGTCGTTTATCATGCAAGGACTCATTTACTCGCAACGAAGACATTCCTCTTGCTTTAGAAGATGTTTTCCAAAAGTTACTCTTTTTTCTATCAGGCATGTTCATGAATATGTATATGTTTAAGTCCAAGGAGGGGAAAGACAGTGGCAATTGAGAATCTAGAATAGGCAACTCGATGATTGAGTGAATGTAAGTTAACTTCACTTTAACAGCTTTAAACATGTGTAAATATGTGGGAATTGGTCTAAAAAACAGTTTGCAATCGCATTTAGATGCAGACGGTTCCACTACGTGCCATGCATCTGAGTATTAAGTTCCACGCCCACAAGTAGTGCCCACGACATTTTAGTCTCGAGTGAACATAACGTTGAGGTTGATGCAATTTTTCTTGATTTTAAAAAGGCATATGATAAATTT
The DNA here is from genome assembly GCA_963573305.1 of Pyrrhosoma nymphula. Taxonomy (NCBI): domain Eukaryota; kingdom Metazoa; phylum Arthropoda; class Insecta; order Odonata; family Coenagrionidae; genus Pyrrhosoma; species Pyrrhosoma nymphula. Next base: position 90,819,798 of record OY754332.1, on the reverse strand, counting down.
TCCCATATGATGTTACTCATGAAATTAAAATCCTACGTGTTAGATGACGATGTTATTTCCTGGATTAGATAATTCTTAAGCAAACGTGTGCAAAGGGTTGTGTTAAATGGCGCTATCTCTAATGAAGTAAAAGTTACATCTGGTCTCCCACAGGGGAGTGTCACAGGCCCACTTCTGTTCCTTTTTATATTAACAATATCGGTGAAGTAGCTAAAAGTAAGCTTCGATTATTTGCAGACGACACAGTGGTTTATTGGGAAATCCGTAGCCTTAATGATAAGCAAGCGCTAACTAAGGACCTCGAGGCAATACAAGAGTAGTGCGAAGAGTGGAAGCTGGAATGAAACTTGAGAAAATGCGTTGCTATGAAATTTTGGAAACGAAAAAAAGCCTCCTTAAAAGAGCTACATCATACACAACAGCAAATTAGAGACTGTAGAATCGTTTAAATACCTCGGAGTTAAACTGACTAATGATCTCTCATGAAGTAAACATATTCGGGAAATTACCGGCCAAGCTAATCGTAAATTGGGATTTGTTAAAAGAGTACTTACATGTTTTACAGTATTTGCTACACACAACACAGGTCTGCGAAGTTTTTTGAATACAAGAGAAGTTTTCACTGAGTTTTATGTTATTTGGTGTGCTGATTTAGAAAATGACTTCCATTTTTTTCCATCACATCAGGATTTTTTGTAAATCAATATCGGTATTTTTGCTAAAATCCGATTGAAAAGGAATTATTTTGAACAATTTTGCATGTACTCTCTGGCAACAGTGGTTTTTATCCATTTAAATCTATGTAAAATAATTGATTCATGGTGAGGCAAATTGATTTTTCAGCGATCTATTATTTTTTATAGGTTTAAAATGATGAAAACCACTGTTGCCTGATGGCACGAGCCACCTCTGGTCGAGAGAAAAACAATAAGTTCTCTTGAGTTTAAACTTTTTACATCAAATTATGATACAGTTTCTATAAGAAATCACCCACATACTATTTTAATTTGATTTTATTAAGGTAACATAATATAGACGATTGACCAAGAGGAGCAAATATTACGTATGTGTGCATGAAAGTTTGAAACAATTTTTGAATTGAGCAAAAAACAAAACAAAAAAAGTTCTATTTAACTCTTTTTCCTTTTAAACTTCTTTTTGACGTTCTTCTTTTATGTTAAATCTCAGGCCTATCTCGTGTTAGCATCCAACAGTAGTCGGCGAGCATGTTCTTGTCCTATCTTCCTTGATATTCCCGTTCCATATCTTTGATGTCTTGGTGGAACCTTTCACCCTGTTCTTCGCTGACTGATCCTAAATTTTTGTGGAAAAAAACCACATGTAAGTGAAGAAAATGTATCTTGACACTAATGGAGCAACCCAATCCTTGAAATTTGTCCAGCATATTCATAACAATTGCTTTATAGCCAGGATCCTTGTAATTAGCCAGAAATTTACGGATGACATCTTTGAAGGCAACCCAAGCTTCTTTTTCCTTTGTTGTTATGCTAGTCTCAAATTCTTTATCCTTCATAAGCTTGCGGATATCTGGACCAACAAATATTCCCTCTTTCAACTTGGCTTTGGATAAACTTGGAAACCTTTTGCACAGGTATTTGAAAAAATCGCCATCTTTTGGAATAGCCTTGACAAACTGCTTCATTACACCTAATTTTATATGCAAATGGGGTAGCAATACTTTTTTTTGGATCATTTAAGCTGTTCCGAATCACATTCTTGGTGCCTGTCTTTTCGGCCATTCTTTTTTGACCCAATTTTGAGTCTTATCATGGCTGTCCCACTCACAAATGAAACATGGGAACTTTGTATATCTGCCTTGTTAACCAAGAAGCATGGAGATAACTTTCAAATCACCGTAAATGGTCCAACCGTGGTTGCCATATTTTATTTTGTTGAGGATGAGAGCCAGGTTTTCATAGCATTCTTTTAAATGCACCGAGTGTCCATCTGGTACAGATGCATACTGGCTTCCGTGATGATAAACAGCATCCATTTATCTTTATCGCAGGTGATATTAAATTTGCTCATCCATCTGGGAACATCAGAACAATAGGCTAGGTTCTCCTCTTCCTCAAAGTACTTAAAAAATTCCTTTCCTCGGTTCCTGTGCCAATAAAAAGAAGTTCCTTTGACAAATAAGTTTTTTTCTTTCAATCTGGAGCCCAAGAAATCAGCTGCCTCTTTCGAAAGGCCCAGATCTCTAGTCAGATCACTAAGTTTACCTGAGAGAAGGGCTGAGATGAATCTCCTTCAGAGGGCTTAAATTTGCTGTCGGAGCCTTGAACTTCTGGATGATCCGAGTCTGACGACACTGAAGAGATGACTGGCAATTCAGTTGGAGGCTAAGGCAGTGGCACATCAGATCCATCCAGGAACGGAGGGTGTGGCCGATGGAGTGTTATCAGGATAAGAGATTAGATTTTGATTTTTGCTTTTATACCCACGTACGTGGTAGGAACAAAAGTAGCAATCATCAGAGTGGTTTTTCGGCTCCCTCCATGTCATAGTAATTCCAAATGGTAAAGCAGTCTTCTTTCCTTTGAGCCATAGGTGTAGATCATTGAGACACTGTACAAAAACTTTATGAGGAACCCACGATTTGTCCTGGTCTCCGAGATTCTTGCCAAAATACGCAAGATAAAGTTGTCTTACATAGTCTGTAATGCTCCTCATGTGATTTTTAGTAACACTATATTCACCGCTTATGTAACTAAAGTCATCTGTCAAATTTTCACTGTCTCGAACCCGGAAGCCATGTTTCACGAAACACACAGAGAAAAGCAACCATTAAAATTGTTTCTGTGATGAAGTTTCCAATTGGCACTGTATCAGCACACGCACGACACTACGCATGAAAGAAAAATTAACACGAACTTAAATATTTCCACGTCTTTTATCTTACTATGAACACAGTAAGTACACGATCTTCTGGGCTAATGAGAGATAAACTGAGTCCCTCATGAGGACATCTCTTTTATATCTTTTCTGATCACTCCAGAAAAGTCAAGAGAATTCAATCTTAAGAAAGATAACACGTTGAGGATCAATCCAGATGAAGTTCGAAAAAATAGAAGGTGACTGTCGATTATGCTCGCTTAGCAAGCATTCTTGTGAGGCCAGTGAACTAAGATAAGGAACTGAGGTAAGGATTCGCGCAACGCTATTGGTAGAGGGATATTGTGACGGGGAGGGAGGGACGGCGACGGGGAGGTGTCACAGACGGGTATTCTGTAGATTTCACCATGGTAGAATGATGGTCCGGCAGGGAGGGAAGAAATTCAACGCAGAAAAAAAAATTATGGTAAATGTTAATAAAAAGCCAAGTAAAATTGAATTTTTCAAGAAAACCTGACGTGATAGAAATTTTTCATTATTATTTTTGAAATCAGAACCAAAAAATACATAAAGTTCAGTTATCAGTTTCCTTGTATTTTTTCATTGCAGACCAGTGTAATTAGAAAAACATTTTCTATGTGCAACCCTGATGAGACGTCATATGTTTTTACTATCATTCATCTTATCATGCTTTCATTTTCATTCATCTTATTAAGATTTCTTTTTCTAGAATTGAGTTTGCTTGCAATGTTAAAATGTACAAATTTGTAAGTCTTATGATCATTCATGTGTAGTTATAATTTTTGTTTCCTATGTTTGCAGTTGTGGACCGAATACAGGAGAATGAGTGCATCAAGATGATCCGAGTGAAAGAAGGTCTGCTAAAACTTTCCGAATCTTACATAGAGCTGGCTCATAAATGTAATGTAATATATGATGCTCAAAGGGACATTTCTCATGAAATTCCTGATGTTCATGAGAGTGACATTCAGGAAATTAAATATACAGGTGAGTTATTATTAAGCGTGGAAAAAAGTTACCTATAATCTATTTCACTATCCACTCATTATCATTTTAGTAATGTAACATAAACTTCTACTGAGAGTTGTTCGTATGAAAAACTTTCTTTTAAATCACATACTGAGGAGAAAAATGTTTTTTATAGTTAATGTTCAACAGAGAGAGAGCACAAACCTGGCCCATAGAACATGATTGTGGAAATGTTTAAAGAAATTAATGCTATGCAATGATGGATGGCATTACTTTGTTGAACTCCTTCATGATGATTAAGAAAGAAAATCTGGCCGCAAATAAATCTATATTGTGTTGAATAGCAAAGTATTTTCTTTCCTACTCAACTAAGGCTATGCCTTGCCTAGTGAAGAGAATTTTTAAAGATTTTTTCACTGTAGAATGCAATGTGATTGTTGGGCTCTACCTTAAGGAAAACAATAATTGATTACACAATTTCAGTGAAAGCTAAATAGATTTTGGTCATATGTCAAGATATTAAACTCAATAAATCAACAATACATCAGCTGAGTAATTTTAAGGTAGAAATAGTAGCCTGCATAAGAGGTACAGTTGTACAAACTTCATTTTTCATTGAAGTGATTCCATCTAGGTCAGGTTTTCCAGGGTATTTTGTGATTCTGAAGATTGAATTTGACTTTTTGTTGAGAAAGGTTAATGATTTCCATTCAATCTTATTTCAATGATTATGGTTTGCATTTGGTGGGTGGATGAAACTAGATTATTGTAGTGTTGATTTTGAAGGAGGTCTGGGTGTTGATGGCAGAATTCATCTTTTTGTAGATTTGGTAAGAATTACAGTAAAACCCCCATACAACGAATTTGTTGGGACCGGAAAAATTACTTTGATGTAGGGGGTTTTCGATGTATAGAGGTGGTGTGCGGGTTGCGTCTCCACAGGGGCATCCAAGTGTTCCGCGTGCTTTACGACGCAAGTCGAGTAAATATCTCAATCTTGCTTTATTCACCGTTAAAACCTTTCCTAGAGTGATGATAAACAATTTTTATTATTTACCATCAAATATCGTGGCTATCTCCGCGCTATTTTCAATCTGCGTATTTCTAATTGAAATTATTGTTTTTCTCGTCGATTCTGCATTACGCCTCATCGCTTACTTTATTTACGGTCTGAAATTAAAGGAGCGCCAAAATTAATGCCTAAGGATTACGTATTTTAAAGTGCTCCATAATTTTTCTGAGTATCTAGAAGATATTATTCTTAGAGTGCAATAATTTAAGTCGATATCAATTGGCAGTTTTATGCAGCAATTTTGCTTGGAAGAGCACATATTGCCATTTAGACTTCCGAAATAAAATGCACTGTTGGAATCCCATTGAAATACCGGTAAATATCTATGCTCTTGACCAAAATATACTAGATATCGATAAACGACGATGGAAGTTAGGTGGGGCGAGTTAGTTACCACGAGTAATAACGTGGCAGTCGGCAATGCACTGAGGTCACAATGGTAATCTCAGATGATAATGCATTGACGTTGCCGTTAACGCGTGTAAGAGGCGCACACCCCTTTTATGCGTCGAAGTTGAAGAAAAAAAATTTGGGGCTTTTTTTCTTCTATTGCGAGGTGTTGCGGGCCTAACTTCAAATTTTCGGCCATTATCAAAGCCGTTTGCGATATTCTCTTATAATTTACGCGGCATTTTTCATAGGTAGGTATGGACCTCGAAGGCAAGTATTCACTTGTAGCCTAAGCCCTACAATGCTTGCATTGTTTATTGTCCTTTGGAATGAGTGGAGTAATTGATATTCATTAAAACAAAATAAATCCGACCTCGCTACAATTCGTGTTTAGTTGGTAAGTGCGGACAGACGCACCGAGCTCTGATTTATAAATCCGAATCCCCCCACCGTTTTCCTAATGCACAAGTCATAGTCGCTGTAAGTCGCCTTTTAAAACGTGGTTAACTTTTACAAATTATATTTTGCTGTAAACGATAACGAGTGGGAATGCAAACATGTTAAATGCAAAATACCCAAGCGTCAGCCGCGTGACAAACGAACGATAAGGCGTAGATACGACATCAAAACTTGAAAAAATCAAATTTTGAAAGAAATCATAACTGTCAATGGAATTTAAAGCATTTATTATTTCAATATGGTCCAACAAAAATCTTCAATGAATGACAAAATAACAAAATTTCTTGATTTACATACAAACGGCTGACTTACTAGTGAGACGGGCGTCGCAGTACGGCGGCACGCACACGCATGTCCTGTCACAGATCGCAGTTTTTCCCCGAAAAGACCTTCTGTCCCTATTGGTATGGAATAGAGCAACCTTATCCTTCCTCAATCTTCTAATGCACGATTCCGGCACATCATGCCTTAGTCCGGCAGCGCGGTTTCCTACATCCTCAGCGTCTTTGATGACTTAAAGCACTTTAATTTTTTCAACTACCGTGAAAGACCACAACTTTTTGCCCATGATCATTTCGGAACAACACTGACCTATGTTGACGCATGCACAAATGTTAATATTCACAGAATTCTCTCAGTTGAGCTTAAGGCAGGTGCATACAGTTGAGTCACTCAAAGTTGTCCGGTGACAGAAAATGAGAAAGTTAGGGGTGTGGAAAATTCCAGTGCTTGCACGTGTCGCGCGGCCAATCGCTGTCCCCCAATTGCACCCCACACCCTTGCCTTGTCATACAACAAGTTTTTAAAGTTATTAGGCAACTGCGTCCCCGTAAACAAGCGAGCAAATGATACCCTCCCCTTGATGACTCACACTAAGCACCAAGGTCACTCAGCTCTCCAGGGACTTGCCTCGGCCACGATACGGTGGTAGGCGAGCGATAGAGTCGCAACGCTGAGTTTTATGTTCCTAATGTTTGACATGGAACACACTGCCAATCCCAGATATTATTTTTTTCTTGTACCGTTCTACTCATTCGGTGGCAAAATGTCGGCCGAGATCGTTCTGTCTCCTGACAGTATGTAATGCCATTTCTGATTCTGAACTTATCTTAGGTCGAATCATTGCTCGTTTCGTGGGCACTACCGCCCTGCCGCGATACTGCTCTGCCGCCCGCCGCTCATATCGTGACCGAGGCTCGAAGGCTGGCAGATAAAAAATTCGTGTCAGAGGCGCACCTTCATTTTCGGCTGCGACTCCTGGGAAAAAAGGTTCCTCAAGCAATCGAGCAAATATTAGGGCGATCTCGAGGAAACGCACCTCTTGCCGGTTAACAGACCACATCCATCAAGGTTAAGACGGCAATAGCAATATTTGGATAGAGTAGAGAGGTTACTCCAGATTTTCCTTTGGGATGGGGACAGAGTAGATAAAAATTCACTCTCATTGGTTAAACACCAACCAATGAAGTTTTGAATACTTTGCCCTCCTAACAAGGGGAGTGTCCGATAAACGGGTCGCAGATCTTGATGAAAATTCGTATGCATATAGAGCTCCGAATGCTTTTCACGAATCACCCCACATATGGGAGTATAAATCCAATAGTTTAAACAAAAAAGGCGTTAAAACATTTATAGATGTTATAAAAACATTATTTATCAGCCTCCGGCATCAAGGATAGTGTGGTCCATTGATCAGCGTACGGGGCTGCGTTGCAGAGGGACCGTGTTCGATTGCCGTCGGCGACAAATTTTGCATGCTTATTTTCATTGTTTTTCCTTCGTGGAATTCTATGTTAAAATCTAATTTTTACTTTTCTATTCAAAGTTTTTTTTAACGAGTGGAAATATTTTTTTTCGCGAATACCATAGGGCTTATTTTTTTTCCTTCCCGCGAAGTCAACGTAATTTCTTTGTTTCCCCATTCTTTTACCACGCAAACTTGATTTGTTCCTTCATTTGCAAGACTTCCTGTTGATATCATAATTATACAATAATGAAAATTTTCTGCAAGTGGTCACTCTCACCATTTATAACACGTGCCTTTCTCGACGAGCCTTATTACAATGTATTTATTTGTAGGTATGTCTTTAGATCGTGAAATGGTGAATCGATTACAGAAATTAGTAGATAAGCCGATCACATTTTCCCCTCCTTTTTTCAATGCTCGACAAAACAGGAAAACGGGGATCTTTGATCCTGGGTCTTATAAATAATGATGTAACAATTATTTAGACTATTGTCTTACGACAATTACGTATTATAGACGAAGGAATTACGTTGACTTCGCGGGAAAGAAAAAAAATCTTACGGTCTTACGATAACCCTCCACCTGCCTCTCCCAAAATAAAATCCGATACCGAAAGGTAATTTGAAACCATTTTAGAGGAAAAAATGGAGCTCCTCCCATTCACGGGGTCCCGGGGATGTAACCCAATACGGAAAAGTAATCTGATACGATTTAAAAAGGGAAAATTGAGCTCCATCCTCACCACCTGCACCTTCGCAAATGAGGTGGGGTGGATGAGTGAGTGGGGTGGATGAGTGAGTGGGGTGGATGAGTAATGCACCAAGAGGGGATGGGGGAATACCAGTCAGTGTCAGTCGGCCAGCCTTAACCCAATACAGAAAGATACTCTGAAAAGATCATTTCATGGGGGTTAATCTCTATCTCGAAGCTACCGATGCAGTAGCTTCGAATAAGCTACCATAATTGGCTACCAACCGTATTCTCTAACTCGCGGGAGATTTCTCAAGAACGTAATAGGAAGTGGAGAGAGCCTTGGCGAAAGGCGGGTATGAGAACATTTTTAAACCAAATCCGCGGAAACTTCATTTCTGGTGACGTCATTCTTAGAACCAATGGGAAAGCTTGTCTCAATGTTTTTCCGTGGATAAAACTGGTGAAACCTGAAACGGCCGTTTTAGACGGTGAAGATGTTCGTGCATCGTGTTTAGCGAAAAATTCCACGCTTTAAAAATCATGCGAGGAAAATTCTAAAATATTTTATTTTTGCTCTCAAAATCTCGTGAACAACCTCGTGAATACGAACGCACGACGTCCATCTTGGCTGTTTTGATCAATTGAAATAAGATTGTTCGTAAATATATTCGGGAATTAGGGTTCATGTCGATGATATGATTCAATATTATTCGTGCTATTTGCTTTCGTCAATTACTAGTTGCTTCAAATCATTTAAATAATATACAAAGATGAAGCTTTCAAAAGAAATGCGAAGGTGATACACATTAACACGGCCCACCAAGTATCCCATTATGGGCTGGAATCACGTTACTTATCGAAGGTAAATATGGCTTACCGTCACTCCAGTTAATATATTTTTTGTAAAAAATCCCACTAATGGTGAAAATGACAAAGTAACCCAGTGAAAGTGCAAGGAATCTGCATTTAGTAAATGTAAGAAACATACCCGTGCGTTGGATAATTATAGATAGATAGGCGTTATAAAATTACCAATATTTAAGCAGGGTATTCGGAGGCCGCGCTTCGTGAGGCTACCGTGAGATCTTATTGGGGCTACGGAAGTAGCTTCGTTACATTTACAGAATACGGGTGGGAGCCTAATAATTTACCGGTAGCTTCTGCTTGCACTTTCTCCGGTAGCTTCCATGATAGAGAATACCGATGGGAGCAAGTAGCTTATTGAAGCATCTTTCCGCCAGAAAGCTCCGATGCTTCGAGTTAGAGAATAGGCCCTCAGAAATCTCAGATTACCTTTCTGTATTGGATTACGACTGGCAGGCTGGCACTGATATTCCCCCCCTCCCCTCTTGGTGCATTACTCATCCACCCAACTATCACCCGGCTCAGCTAACGCGGAGCGGAGCTTTGGCTTCCCTTGCACGTTTCTTATTGTGGGAACCGTCAGAGTTGACGGTTCCCACCATAAGAAACGTGTAAACGAGCCTTCACTTAGCCAGAGCGTCAAGTTTCCTTCATGCCCTCTGCTCTGTAGGTCTCGGATGGGAACATTTTCGAAGCCCGGAGCGGAAGAGTTAATACGCGGTACTCTCCGCTGCGGTTCTACTTCCTGCTTATTACGTAAATGTCTACGGAAAAATTACCTGTAAATGAAGAATGCTACTTTTTTTTCTCAATAATTCGTTCTAGAGGGGCATTTTTCATGTTTTGGGCCCAAGCACAGACTTCGATGTACGGAGTTTTCGTAGTTAGAGAGGTTCGTTACGGGAGGTTTTTTTGCGTGCATTGTCCATTGGAAGGGTCCGGGACCGGGGCAATGACTTCGAAATAGGGGGTTTTCCTTAAAATTTCGCTGTATGGGTGTTCGTTGTATGGGGGTTTTACTGTAATTGGTTGGTGATTTTGGCAAATGGTAGAAGAAGAGCCTCTTCCGTAAATCCTTACATTAGCTTCCATGAAGGGGAACTGGGTGTGACGTTCTTATGCTTTCGCGGGGGTGCAACCGCTGTTTTTTCTTTAGTTTACTGTTGTGTGGAGGGGATGGCTCAAGGAGGGGGTCTAGGGGAGCCAGCTGGCTCTGGCAGTCTGGTTTAGGAAACGAGCAGCGTCGCTTTGAGAAGTTGGGTTTTTGGCTACCGTGCTTAGTGAGATTAGATCTTGCCCTTCACTGTAGCGGGGAATATTTTAGTGTCTTATTTCGTTTCCTTTCCCTAACCTCCTCTTCATCGTTCCGTATCCTTCCCTTTGTTTCCCAGTGGTGAAAAAGGGGTCCAGTATTGTAGTGTTGTTCACACTCTTATAACACTCCTAGTTCAAACTACAACGTGTCTGAGTTTTCCAAGATTCTTTATTCCATCACTCGAAATTACACGGAATACACAAGCCCTCTCTCATGTCGCATCTGTTTTCACCACCGCCAAGACAACGCAACCAATAACAACAAAATTACAGTAGAACATCTTTTTTTTACTATATTAGGAATAAAATTGTTCACATTCTCAATGCATACATTCTCTACAATACAGTGGAACTTTTAAACATTTCTGTCATACAGCCTTGGATAGTTACAAAATCTATCTCGGGTCAGTTATAACATAGTCTTTCAAATGCTGTGGATTCGGAATAGTTTTAGAAGGCCTAATTTTCTTTAGGCCTGGCACCAAAGAATTACCAGCACTTGCAACAGTCCCAGTCTTCTTAAAGGAAGACTTAAAATGAACAGTGTTTTGTCTCTTAAGTCTATTCCCTTCATCCCTTATTATATAATTATGAGGAAACTTGTTGAAGTACTAAATTAGTTATCAAAATGTTAATATACGAGGGGGTACCCAAAAGAAACCGAACATTTTTTTTAATTTTTAAAATTTAATTTTTTAAACAAAATACTTTCAATCCCCTTCAAAGTACTCTCCACTGGCACTAATACATTTGTCCAATCTTTTATTCTATAGTTCAAAACAATTTTTAAATTCATTTTCTGGGATGCCCGACAGCGCCTCCGTTGTTTTTTTCTTCACCTCAGCAACGTCGGTAAAACGCTTTCCTTTCATGTCTCTTTTCATTCGGGGAAATAAAAAAAGTCACAGGGGGCAAGATCGGGTGAATAGGGGGGTGGGGCACAGGGGTCATGCCATTTTTACCCAAAAATTGGCGCACAGACAGGGCTGTGTGAGCAGGGGCGTTATCGTGGTGGAAAAACCAGTCGCCCGACCACCACAAATCAGGCCTCTTCCACCACAAACTGTTTCGCAATCTTTTCAAAACTTCTAGGTAGAAAGCCTGGTTAACTGTCTGGCTCTGCGGAACAAACTCTGAATGGATGACTCCTCTCACATCGAAAAAACAAATCAGCATTGTTTTGACATTTGATTTCACTTGACGAGCTTTTTTGGGGCGAGGCGAACTTGAAGACTTCCACTGACTTGATTGCTGTTTCGTTTCAGGATCATAACCGTAGCACCATGATTCATCACCTGTGATAACCTTGGAAAAAAAGTGTGGGTCATTTCGAAACTCTTCTTTCAAAGCACAGCATGCTTCCACACGACCTTGTTTTTGTTCAGCAGTCAGCAGTCGAGGCACGAATTTGGCAGCCACCCTTTTCATCTTCAAATCTTCCATTAAAATTCACTGTACTGTACTCCAAGTCACTCCAGACAGCGCCACAATTTCTTCAATTGTCCTTCGTCGATCTTCCAGGACGATTTCGCAAATTTTTTCCAAATTTTCATCAATTAGGGCCATGGAAGGACGACCCGAGCGAGGTTTGTCATCAATTGACATTTCACCTCTTTTGAAATGGGAAAACCACTCAAACACTTGAGTTTTCCCAATTGCATCATCCTTGTAGGCCGTGTTTAACATTTCAAGTGTTTCTGTGCCAGTTTTTCCAAGCAAGAAGCAAAACTTTACCGCCGCCTGCTGTTCATGATAATCAGGCATTGTAAAAACGACGAGTACACAAAACAATTGTTGCTAACAAATGCCTATAAACAAAACAGAACCTTCCTTGCTGACTCAGAATATTCATTTAATAGCGATTTCATGAATGGCTATTCACTCCTGCAGCATTGAAAGGCCATGTTCAGTGACTAATTTGATTGTTGTAGTCAAATGACTACAGTCCCCATTCGCCTTGCCTTCTCAATGTCAATCGACAAGGCACTAGGTCAATCGCTTCAAGTGTGTGGATTATATCTAGATAATGGATTATATCTGGAAAAATCCTTGCTTTTCACATGGTCAAGTATATGTTGCATTCTCACGAGTGGGACAGCTGAAAAATTTGTTTGTTTTTGAAGAGGGCAGTAACACAAAAAATATTATATATCCCAAAGCACTTGAATACATTTTTTCAACTTAATTCAATACACAAAAAGTCATTGTCTTTCATTTATTTTGTACATGTAAATGTGTCTGCTTTGTACGTGTGTGCCTACTTAAAAAGAAAAAGAGGCATTGCAACGCATGCCGGGGACAGCTGGTATATTTCTATATTTTTATTGAAAATTCTATAACCCTACCATATATCTGAATCAATAAACACTAATTTTTATATTTATAGATATTTTTGTGTGGTAAGTCCTAAAACATGATGAGAGACAGCGTTACAACGCAATCTGGTAAAAAATATCTGCTTTCCCTTCGAATGTCTTTCCCAGGCGCATCCCTATTTCTAGTGCATAGAAAGCATTTGCCTGTGGGGCTTGCCTTCTTATTAGTGGCTGGGATCAGCTCAGAAAAGTGCCTTTCTGAGGGGCGGAGAGGGTGAGGTGTTGTGGGTGGCCTACCCACTTTAGGAGCCAAAAATAGGGGATGGTACTCCTTAATAATTGTTTTCGATGAGGTCAAGTCTATTATTCAAATGTGACTTCCCTCACCCTAATTTTTGATAGAACATAAAGGAATTCCACGCAAAAAGCTCCATTAGATGAATAAATACCCAAGTAGAAGAGGACGTTGTCACAACGTTACAATGGGAAAAGATAAAAGTGCACACAACGTTGATGTTGGTTGTCGCAACGTTTTATGCACGTTGCCTAAACATCCAAATTTCCCAAAAAACCACGTTGTTGCAACGTTATCAGTGCAACATTGCTGCAACGTTTTCGTCAAGGCAACGTTAAAAAATTTCCCTAGCTTTAGCCATCAATAAAATTATCCCATAATTAACATTAATGTTGATAATTTGTCAACAGACGATTCTTTCCTAGTTACTCGGGTGAAACTTTCTCCCTTGAAACTCCCTTGTCCTCTCCACTGACTCTTCCCTGCCCTCCCAAAATAAAAGAAGGAACTTACGTTTCAGATACTATGTATTGTTGAAACTGTTGAAACAAATTTATTAATTGAGCATTTCTCAATTTTTTCTGCTTTTTCGTATTTCGTTTTGTTTTCTTTTCTTTGGTGAATTCGAGATTGTTTTGAACGTTTCTATGTGTAATAAAACTTTTGATTGTTGGGCAAGATCTTGTAAGATTGAGTAAAAAAATGTATTTGTGCAGAGTTTTTGTTCAATAAACCTTGAGAGAGTTTCAGTGATTTTTTGATATGTATGTTACTATCATGCAATGGCATGTTTTAGTACATAGTCCTGCCTTGTAACTACCTGATGACATTGTATCTATCTCGTAATGTTGTATATCCTACGGCTCTATAAGCAATTCATCCTTGCACCCAAAAATAAAAAGCGTCAATGAAGTCGTATATACATGGCCACTCCCATGGATTAATGTAACTTTGAGAAATAATTTTTAAATTGCAATTACATGATAGTTATAGGAAATACCATCCAATCATGATAACAGTTTTCGAGAATCAATTGCGTTGGCGGAGAGCGATAATGGGTGGGAGCGGCAACACGTTGGCGGAGCGCGGGAGTGGTCGAGTGTGATAGTGACGGGAAGGTGACAATGTAGATACGTTACGGCTCCGGTGGTTTGGGGCGGCAGCGCGCGGGAGGAGGCCAGTCTGCACCACGTGAACCGGGACTGGGACACAGAGCCTTCCGAGACGTTGGGCCTGACTGCTTCATAGATGGTTACATATATTTTCATCGGCAGCTACTAGAGAGGTTGAGAGAGAACCCTGGTAGCTTCTGCGATGTTAAGCAAATATTTCGTGCCAACTGCCAAGAAAAAACTGACTTTGGAAATGCTGCACTCCACACAATCTGGGCACCAGTTAGCAATGTGGATGCTGAGAGGTTTTTCAGCCAGTACAATCTAGTTGTGACTGACAGACGCAACCGGCTTAAGGAAGAAAGTGTTGAAACTTGTTCTATGTTGATGTTCAACTAGTTTAAATGATATTCAGGCTACTAATCTCATATTTAATTATTTACTATATATCTTTATCCTTACTTTATTATTGTTCTACCTCGTAATTATTTCAACTATTCTGTATTTTGTCATATAACTGTGTTTCACCACATTTTGTCATCATCAACTGATGTTACAGTACGAAAATAGAGAAAAAAATTGACTCTACAAAATACTATGAACTGAAATTGAAAGTGCTATAAAATAAAAATGAAAGTGCTATTTACACGTATCTCTACTCATCAGTAATAAGTCCTATCATTTCATAATCGGAGAACAGTTAAAAAAACTGGATTACACCACTATCTTCTTGATCTTCAAATTGAGTGGTGGAGCGCTTTCAAAATTGAACCTTGTGGGTGCAGGAGGGGGAGCTTCTCTACTTTTCATTTCCCTCCATTGGTTGTCTTCAATAGACTCATCTTTGCACTTGGCATCTGATATGGCATGCTCGGAGAAGCTCGATTCAGATCCAGAAGTTTCTAAATTTCTTTTTTCCACCTCAAATCCTTTCACTCTCACTTCCCATGTGTAATGAATAAATCAAAACAGTGAAAAAAGGACTAAGGTGGCCAATAATTGCTCTCGATCTCTAATCGCAAAAAAAACGGATTTCAGTGAAATGCTGATGGAGAAGGTACACTAGACGTGAGTGGTCAGGAGGACAGCGAAGAACGTATGCCTACGTTAAAAATTTAGGATAAATGGAAATGATTTTAGGTCAACACCCTTTGATAAGTGTAAAAGAATTTCAAGGGTACATTGGGAATATCCATGGAGATATTGACTTTAGCTTGTATATGTTACCTTTCTGAAGAGGATAAGACAAGTTGGTGAGATTTAGAGAGAAGCGAGGGGTACCGAGAAAGATGGAAATCGGGGGGAATAATAACAAAGTCTTCCTGCTCAAAGTCTTGCTAAATACACATGTGCATGAAGGAAAATAGGCCTTTTTCTCATGTGCGTATTCTTTGCATTCAAAGATTACCACAAAACAAGCAGATGAGGTCAAAAAGCAAGTAGGATGAAAGCATTCTTTTCCACAGAAGACCATTCCCATTCATAAGGGTCCTCTGTCCCACTTGAGTGAAGAAGTTATGGCCCTATTATGACAGGCATCAAGCTGGCTCGGAAATGGACTGCACCCCCAACCATTTTCGTGGGGTGGAAACTGCACTTCCTTTTCTATTGTTACAACTAACTTTGTTAACCACTTATTTTGGCAGATATATCATTTATGAAATCTACGTGTTGATTTGTCAGTGCTGTTTACATCTATGTGCTACTCATTCAGTGCCATCTTGCACCCCAACCATAATGTAGAATACGAGCAGATAATGTGCTAAATCTCATGTGTTATGTCCAAATACCGGGGTAAAAATTACGAAAATAGTGATGCAATTCCATATGCTAAATCACAGAAATAAGTCTCAAAAACTGGCTGAAAATGAAGCTGTGTGTCCACAAATGCCGTTGGCTGCCGAGAAATTGAATTTCTACGAAGGGGGCAAGATTACTTGTCCTCGGCAACCAGGAAGATGAAAGAGTGGCAGTGGATGAAATAACTCATCCCTGATGCGATTTGACCCGACTGGTTTGGACGAGTTATCTCATCCTTGTCAGCGAAGGGGTTAAATTTCATTATTATGTTCGGTAAATAAGTGACTGCGCCATGTAGTGTTGTCCATACTCTTATAACACTGCTAGTTCAAACTACAACTTGTTTGAGTTTTCCAAGATTATTTATTCCATCACTCGAGATTACACAACACATTTTCAAGCCCTCTCTCATGTCGCATCTGTTTTCATCGCCGCCAAGATGAGGCAACCAACAGCAAACAAATAACAATACTACATGTATGATTGTGTGATCAATCCACCTGCGGATCTGAGGGAATTACTAACCCCCAATGGGGATTCCTATGCTTTTTTTCCACCCTCGTTTATCATTCCTTTCCACCTTTCCGAGTACAGGCAGATATTTCCTTCTTTGTCCTATCCCCTACTGGCACCCAACAGGCATAAATCGTTTTGACCCGCAACCCAAGGCTAAACCCACAGCACGAATGTCACATGGGAAGTGGCTGGTTGACACCTCATGGCTTGTTAGAGGTGTGGAGGGTTTGTGAATTGTCTCTAAGAGTGATTCCTGGTAAAAACTGGGTGCCTGGCTATAAGTTGGGCATATTTTTATTCACTGTTAGTCACCTCACATGCAGTATTCAAACCCATCTCCTTATTCTATCAATTCAGCACCAGTTCAGTCTTTAATTTTCATAAATTCGGCTCTTTCAACCCCCTCTTAACTATTCCTTTCATTAGTAACCTTAACTACCTTCTTAAGAACTAGAAGAAATCTGCTTTGCCACCTTGAACCCTCTTTTTCTAAAAACCTGTCCTTTCTTTTAATAGGAAAGGGGGTTGACTACCTCCTTTGAACTGTATGAAAAACACTTTTATCTTTTAGTAATCATTTTTGCACTCTAAGGTAAAGGATATCTTGAAGACTAACGTTGAAATGTCTGAACTCCTTTTGCAGGTTCTCAAGCAACAAGGAGAGCAGTATCGAGGGTGAAGGATCTTCTCAGGCAGTACCGTCGAAGTTCTCACAATATGGTCCCAAGTGCTGTATTACGAGGTGAACCACCTCCACCGTACTATCCAAACTTATCTGAAGAAGCATGCTCAGTCAATCATGGAGACCACCCAGGTGATACTTGTCATGACTTGCGGCGGCCTAATGATTCCAGGGAAAGTAGTCAAATTAATTTAGATCCATCAAATGTATCCTGATGTTGAGAACTTGCTCTTAAATATCTCTAGAAATATTTGCTCTCTAGAAATATTTGCTCTTTTCGAAGGAGGTTACAGTAAGTAACTTCAGGCACCTGTGTGATGAACTATTTTTGTATATATGTTTTTTACCTTTTGATGAATTATCCTAATATGAGAGGCTGTGCCAAACTTATTAAATATCTCTTTGTGTGTGTGTGTGTATGTATATATATATATATATATATATATACTCTTTCATTCGAAAACATGACGCTCAAAGGCGCGAATAAATTCATACAGATATTGGAAATGGAAATGGATAGGAACACATAAAAGGACGAACACAGGATTTGGTGGGGAAGATGAAAATGAGTGGAATCCAGACAGAAAAAATTTCACCTTAATATATATTTATATATTGTAAGTTTTAATTTGTAAGTGTCTTTTTTATCGGCCACCTTCTTGGCATATTTTATATTTATGCTCGAGTGATCCTTCAAGAAGTTATATGGGTATATATATATTGTAACAGTTACCCTTGCTCAGAAGGACGCCCCCTCAATAACTTTACTTTTAGAGGACACGGGTGCGTGGGCAGTGCCACATCACTGCCCTACGACCGCCAGGCCAACCCCTGAAAGGGAATCGCACATGCACCCTACTAGAAAACAACGAAATTACAATACGACAGGTTCCGATAAAGAACCAGTGACCAGCTCCTTCCGTGATGGGAGTAAAATGCGGGCCAACAGCACCATGCTCAAGGTCCCCTTCTGGCATGGCATGCACTCCGGAATGTCCCCGGACAATTAAATGATCACCTTTTGACCACTGGACCATGCAATTTGAATTGACAACGAAAAAAATATATCGTATCCACTCATCGTATCGTATCGTAACCCACTTTAATGAATCATTCGCGTAGTCATAAGAAAAACGTACCCTGATGAGGCGAAGGATGAAATGAAATGAATTGATTGGTGAACAATTGTATGACAAGAATGATGAGGAATCGCGAAACAATAGATAACAAAAAAACAAGGATTAACAATTTCGGCCATATGATTTGCACACGTAGATTATGATGAACAGTTATTACTATTCATTTAAGGATTGACGACACTGTGCACTAGCGCAATATAAATGACTTAAGAGGAATTAACAATTATGATTTGCACTC
The DNA here is from genome assembly GCA_963573305.1 of Pyrrhosoma nymphula. Classification (NCBI taxonomy): domain Eukaryota; kingdom Metazoa; phylum Arthropoda; class Insecta; order Odonata; family Coenagrionidae; genus Pyrrhosoma; species Pyrrhosoma nymphula. The sequence continues at coordinate 90,801,316 of OY754332.1, read as the reverse complement.
GTTGATTATGAAGAACAGTTATTACAGCTACAATCATGGATTGGCGACACTGTGCACTTAGCGCATTACTCCGCCCGCGGAAGAACGGAACGAGTTCCGGAGATGGGAGAGGGACAGTTGCAGACTCATTAACAGAGAATTTCTTGGTAATACGACACACACACTCTCGGCAGACCGCTTCACATGAGGCTCACCGGTTATGAGTTCTTTTGCTTACGTGAATAGCCGTCAGGCGAGGTATCTGGAAGAACTTCGTCACCCCGCATGCAGTACACCTTCTTATTCGGCCCCACTTGTCACACCGCTTTGTACAGAGGACAGCAAACCCACACTTGTGGTTCATGGCTCAAACCGAACTCTCGGCCGGCCGTTCTTGCCACGATCCCGGCATCACACCTGGTCGCCACCGTCCACCTTCTCTGTCCGACTGTCTCCCAACTCCTCGTCCACATACACACTCTCCCTCCCCCTGCCTTTTTGACCTCCAAAATCACACGCCCCCCCACACACGCACAGGCCTCTATGGGAGGCTTGGGGAAACACTTCAACCCCATGTGCGGGAACATGAACACATACAAAAAAAATCCTACTTATTATGTAATGGTGATGAAAATAATTTTGTTGCAATATATATACTTCGTCACTAGGGTGACTAAAAAGAAGAAACACAGTATGACATTCACACGGGTTGTGAAATTTTCGGTGGATCGCCACCACCTTCTTCAGAGAGAGGTAAAGGAATATATATATATATATGAGTTCACGGAAGTATCACAGTTTGCGATAAATAATAAGTACAGCCAATAGTAATGGCACGATTAATAGAGAACACAAAAAAGGAATTTTCGGCCTGGTCTGGCCTTTTTCACGAGAATATATATATATATATATATATAATAAAAAAATATACACTGGACAGGGGGTGGGGAAAGAAAAGTAAAAAGAGACGACTTACTGGGTAAGAACGTTTCGAGTCTGTAAGCATTTCTTCAGCTGGAGAAATAATTTACTCAAATTAGCTTAGTAAAATTATATTTTTTTAACTCAGTAACTTGTCTAACCTGTTATAGTAAAAGTCATCCAATTTGAGTATAGACATGCCTTGTTCAACGCAAAGGATGTATTATGACTAGTTTTTGTTCTAATTAGATTTGTGCAAAATGAGAGCATGTTAACTTGGAATTAGATAGGGATGCTGTCTTGGCACCCAGAAATTCCTGTTATCAACTGTAAAGGCTGCTTTACATGAGAAAAAGTCTGATATATGTATGGATGTGCATTGAAAATTGCATCATGTAAAGCAGTGAATTGCTAGAATGCATGTGCAAATACAGGAACAGCTGATGGGAAAAAAGCCCCTGCTCGAATTCTGTGCGTTGGTTCTTGCAATTTTTGTGCACCACATTGTACAATAAAGTACCTAATTTAAGACGGCCTTTAAAACAATGTTTTCCGTTTGACAGTCTTTAAAATGTCTGTTATTTAATTCATTAACTGTTTATATTACATTCCAAAACAGTGGTTATAAGAGTAGCATTGAGCAGTGATGAAACTCTTCTTCCATAATCTTAAAATACCTTCTTGAAGCCAGTTTTATTTCTATGTATTTGGTGTCTGTCACTTTCAGCCACATACGTACAGTGACTGTTGTCAGAATCATTGTGCTCATGAGGTATGCCATGGAAGGAATTGTTTATGATGATTTTGTGCGTGAAAGCTTTGAAAGTTTGACAGGAAAAGAAAAAGTATGTAGGATTGAAACAGATGTACAGTGAATCTTCCTTGAACATGGCTTCCAATTTACAGTTTCCAAGGACCAAACTTGGAAATAAGGCTTCCTGTAGGAATGGCTTTGATGGAGTAGATCTCTCGGGCTCTCTTCCATGTGGGTTCAACATGGTTGACGACATTTTTCATAAATTTTCGCTTCTTCAAGTCTGAAGTGACCTGATAAAGCTTAAGAAGAATTTCACTTGAGACCTGAAGGACCAAACTCGAGGGTTTGCGAAACATGTCGTCAACCATAGTGAAGCCACGTGGAAGAGAACCTGAGAGACCTGCTCCATCATGTACCAAACTTATTCTTCAGGTTTCTGCAGATTCTTTTAATTACCTTCATTCAATGTTTCACCTTTCATACAGGTGGTGTCTTCAGGTCGAAGTATTCTTGTTGCCTTTCAGCCACTATATGTGGGCATTGAGACCCCTATATTTAGCAATCAATTTCTTATTTGACCCCTATATTTAGCAATCAAAATGCCTACCTATAGCGACCGCAATCAACCTGCTCCTTTGTACTCAAAAACAATGAGAATACTTCAACCTAAAGACGCATCTGGATGTCAGGTGAAAAGTTGTGTACGAAGCAGCCGAATGCATTGTCACCCGGCAATAATGATAGTCACTATGTCATTATATGCATGGAAATTTTACGGAATTTTTAGATGTAGACAAAACATTTATGTATGTACTACAGACAAATTGTTACAAATTGTCAGTATAACAAAAAAATTTAAATATGATACAATGTCACAAGAAAATGTAAAGAATATATCTACATTGAAGTGAAAAACTTCATCGTGTTCAGGGTTGTGGTGGCCTAGTGGGTAGAACACTGAGCTACCAACTGGAGAGTTCTGGGTTCAAATCCGGGTAAAGCCTCTCTGGACACCTCTGAAAATCTTTGCGGTGTGACTATCTGACTGTGAGAACTTTGAACTTGGATTGATTGTGGAAAATGGCAAGTGACCCAGGGAAAGGAACTGGCCCCCCTGACCTAGTCACGTGCCAATGGCTTAGTGCAGGGTGAGCTCTACTCTCACCCATCAAAACCAACCTTCAGGTTGAAACACTCAGTGATAGCGGGAAAAACTTATTATTAGTGGAAATTTTTGTCAAAAAAACCCCACTGCAGGAAAGCTTCCACACTAGTAGGGAGGTGTGAAAAACATGCATGTAGATAAGCTATTGTTTTGCTACATCAAAAGCAGACAAACAGAGAACATGAAATGTATATACAATACGGAAAAAAATTAAAATAAACATCAATAATACAATATCTTATAGCGATGAAAATGACAAAAATACATAGTTAAAAATGGTGAGAAAGCGTGCATTGTGCAGCTGTTGATTATTGATATTTTGTGCAAATTGATGATAAAATTGCAAATGGATAATGGAATTCCGTATCACTATTCCATACTTGGTCCACATTGGAAATCTTTTTTCCTGCGCTGCTTTGTGCCAAATAGTGTTGCTCCTCATGATTTTCTGCAGCTGTGTACTTATTATCATATCATGTGGACAGTGGAGCATCATTGAGCTGTGATGTCGATCTCTCCACAAGTTTAATGATTAGGGTGCCTGTTTGTGCTGCATGGCATGTTTCTCAATACAATGTACACAGAATCTTGGCGGTCTATCACACTGGAGGTAGGCATTTGTGTGCAACATTCTCATTCCACTGAGACACACAACATTCACTATGGAGGTTGTTAAAGCTGTCAACGAGATATATCCTGGATGGTCAGCACCTAGTGAGTTTTATCATGTTTATTTATCATCTGAGATAATGGAGTTAGCGATATCCTCCCTTGGGTACCTCCATACTCCTTCCCCAAATTCAAATCCCAACAAGGAATGGATAATGCTAAGGACTTGCGTTGGATATGAGGATCATATCATAAGCTAACTTACTTTCTCACACTTGTGAAGTGATTATTTAACATTCCTTAAATTGAGTCCAAAGAGACGTGGGAAGTTTTACTGAAGATCTTAAAAAGAAAAAAAAGTCAAGTGTTTCTCTTGCTGGATGGGCTAATTATCTTCAATGAACTCAAGAGATAGAAGTTCACCTATGTCATAACAGTGTTAAGGAGGTTCCACTGCGACTGTGTGAGTCAAAACAAATACTAAATTCCACATTTTTGATATTTTGTACCCGAGTAATATTTTCAGCAGGAGAGGTAAATTTCTGACCATTACTGTACATTACATTCTTCCAGTAAGGTAAGAATGAATTCACTTATAGGGGACACCACGAACACCAATGGCATTAAGCTTTTGAAGCAGGTGATGATAGTCCACAGTATCGAAAGCTTTAGAAAGAGCAAAGTAGCAACTTCATTTTTTTTTTGTTCTGGGCTAACAAAATATTTTCAATCATTTGGTAACATGCAATAGAGGTGGATCTTTGCTGTCTATAACCATGCTGGAAAGAGGAGATCATTTGGTGTGATAAATATGTGATAAGTCGTTTGTAATATATTTTTTCAAAGATTTTGCTGAAGACATTTAGAATAGAAATGGGCCTCTTTTAAGAGTTTTTCATGAGTGCAGCCTTTATTCTTATACACAGGAATGACTTTAGCTAGTTTTAGAGGCTCAGGGAAGATACCCAAGTGAAGAGATTCATTTATAAGTGAAAGTAGAGGAGAGCTTATGAACTCATAACAGATGCCAATTAAGAAATTGGGAATTTCATCAGTGCCACAGCTATGTTTGGATCCTAGATTGAGAGTGACAGCCTTAAGCTCGGTTTCACTGCAAGGTGCAAGAAAAAAGGTTACAGGAGCACCAGATCTATTAAGAGAAGGAGTCTGGATGAAATGATTGTTGAAACTAACAGATCATAAGGGTCAGTTATGGTTGCACCAGAAGTTTCTATCAATTTTAAGGGAGGTTGGCAGACTTTTTTTGTTTGAGCTATTAATGATTTTCCAGGCTTCTTTGATCTTATTGTCAGAACACTGAATCCAATGGTTATTATAAGAACGCTTAGCATAATTGAGAAAGTGCTGGTATTGTTTCTTTATTGATTTATACTCAGTTTTTTGTTCAATGCTATCACTGAATTTACAACTTTGAGCAAGATTCTTCATAAAAGAAGAAAATTGACGGACTTCATCAGTAACCCAGCTCTTTTTAGTAATGCGTTGTGATACTTTTTTAGCTGTAAGTGGGTAGGAGATGTTGAAATAGTCAAGAAATTTATGGTAAAAATTATTGAATTTATCACAGTAATCATCCGCAGTGAAAACATCATTCCAAGACTCAGCTTTAAGTAGATCTAGGAAGTGGGAGAAGGAACGAATGCATCGATAAAAAGGCTTTGATGGCTGAGCACATATGAATTCAGCCAGCACAGGATAATGATCAGAGATGTCATAATTTAAAACAGGGACATTTACCAATAACTGGTCAGTGTTCGATATGACTAGGTCCAATAAGGTAGCAGAGTGAGAAGTATATGGAGTGGGCATATCATCATTCAATACATTTAAATTGTAACATTTCAAAAGACAAAGGAAGCCATCTCTATTCTTATGATCTATGAGCAAGTCAATATTAAAATCACTAGCCATAACAATATTACATCTATTGGATCGATGAAAAATAGCTTCAAGCAAGTTGTTCAGCGATTTTAAAAACACTTGAAAATTACTTGCTGGCGAACGATAGAAAGAGATAACCAAAATTTGTTCGTCACCAACAGGAGCATTAACACAGGCACATTCAAAAGTACATTCCTCAATCAAGTGCTTATAAGGCACATTGACCACTTCTGGAGTAATGTTAGATTTAACAAGTACGGTAACACCCCCATTTTTTTTTACTTAGAATGACAAAAAACATCCGCAACACTATACCCCGGAATCCTGAGATATTTAACTTCATCATTTGTCAGCCAATGTTCACAAACAATTAAGACCGTTGGATTGGTTTGATCAATTATTAGATCTAATTCAAGAAACTTGTTTCTAATGCATTGAACATTTAAGTTTAAAATTGAAAACACAGCGGATGCACTATGTGCATTATCTGAGCGAATAGCAACAGGATTACACCAATCATTTAGTCACAATGACTTATTATCATTTTTATTCACCTTAAATCGCGTATTTGGGCCACCTTTATTCCTTAAAAGTTCACTTCCTACTGACAACTGATCACCCACATTGTTTACATTGATATTCGCTGCAGTAGAGTTTAAGGGTGGATTTAATGGCCTTATGAAACGAAAGACCATGGCACCAGGGGGCCAAAGTGATAGGTTTTTTTAGCTTGTTACACAACATGTAGTCGATTACTATTTTGTAGGCAGCATGAGCGCTTTTGCCCTTGATTTTATCACAAGATACATGTTATATTGAAATAATCTTGCACATGGGAAATCACTTGTTCACGGGTGGTCGCGTGATGTAGTCTACCAACTTACATATAGTTAATAATCTTCGCCTCACGAAGCCCATTACTGAATATTACATAGCCAAGACAATACTAAAAGTGAAAGTGTTCTCAAGGAGCTAGCGCATATCAGGAAATGAGTACAGAAGATTAACAGATTGGATCGTTAGTGATAAAAAGTAGATTTTGGATACCTGAATGTTATTTTGGAATGGTTAATTCATCTAATATTTCTAGTGTATGATAACTTTCTTGGCTAAGATATCACGAGTGTCAACACATAGCTTGCAGACCTGATTCCCTGATTTAACATGCTGGTGGTGAGACTTATGTCTCCTACTCTGGGTATGCATGAAGCGAGAATTTTTAATGTCACTTCTGGTTTTCAGAAGTCTGGTCTGGTTCTGGCTTCTGGTCACAGCTGGTATGCATGTCACCAAAAAGCCTGACATGTTGTAATTTTGAATCAATATCTTGATTTATTGATTTTGGCATCTTACGCGAATAAATATCTCGTATTGTTATGCCTTTCTGTGTGATGGCAGGTTGTGAAACTAGAGAAATAGAAATGCCAGAAGTATGCCATGAAAAGGATAAAAAATATACTTGGGCAAATCTCATATTATTTTTGCAGGTAACCTGATCAGTTTTGATGATTTATATCATTCCTGTAGAAACCCCATGTTAGACCCTGCCCAAGATATTAGTGCCGTTGACAGCAATGCAGCCGATAAGTAAACATGCCGTTCCAAGTCCAATGCCGTTTGGGGAACCACATGACCAAAGAATCTGCGATGGTGGCCTTTGTTGAAATCATACGATCATGAAATAATTGTTTACTTTTAATTTCTTTCTCAATTGCACATGCACTGTTCTCTTGGATGGACTCCATTTGTCTATGTTCCCAGGCAACTGCATGGTACACCTTGACACCTGTAAGGTTCACTGTGCACCATATGCCACAAGGTAGCACTATAGTTTGCTGAATAAGTGGCACTGCGATCAAAATCCAGCACACACCCCTCCCCCTCATCAAATTATTACCGTATATTTTTATTTAACTTAATTGGTATATTCATAATACTTCTCGCCGAGGTAAAGAGACTCAACCATTGAAACCTATTACTCAGCTGTAATGTTTAGTCACCCATTACACACAAGCTGTCATTATTTTGTTATTAAACTAAATCCCTGACATATGTATGATGAAAAAAGACACTCAACTCCATGTTTTTGCAAATCACAGAAAAAGTATGGTTCCATCTGAAATAGAGATCATAAAATGTAATAAATATTTGAGCCCATTTCAACTGTGAATAAAATCAAGGAGTCGCGGTCTTGTAATAGTGTTAGCAATCTGGCAAGTTGTCATTCACTTCCTGCTCACAAGAAAATGATGTCATCCATGTCACAGAAATAGCAAAAGACATTCTTCAGAAGTGAATGATAAGAGTTGAAAATTTCATTCTCCAGGTTCTTCGTGAAAACACAACCTAAATTGGTGAAAGAGGTGAATTCATCGACTTAATGAGTTTTTCTGTTAAATGAACTGTTAAAAAGAAAGTAATTTTGTTTGATGCACACCGGTAATGGCTTTTCTAAGTCACTAACAAAGTGCTCTTAACACTGTCATTTTTGAAACCATCATTAGACAGGGATAAATGTGATCTCCACGCCGTAAGCAGGCTTTTGATTCTCTCTGAAAAAGCGTAGTAAGGTCACACTCTAATTTTATGAAATAGTTGTCAGTGGTTAACGATGTGTTGAACTCATCTGTGACTTTTTGTCCAAGATGACAATACTGCTGCCCTTATTGGCATTTGTGACTACATATCAAGTCCTTAGCCTTAGAGTTTAAATTAAAATTTCGTTTTGGGTGAATTGATTTGTGATTGGAAATAGTGTTTGCAGTCAAGTGTTTTACTTCAACCTACTTATTTTGTAATGCCAACTCATAGTCACCCATTGGATTGATTGCACCCTTTCTGTATATTGAGGAGAGGTTTGTTTTCTTGATCTGATAACCAATGTTTCAATGAATTGATCACTCTTGATTGAAAACACTTCCAGTTCACTCGTTGTGTACAAAGGTGGTGACCTTAATTTTGTGGATTGCAACATCTTCAGTTTTCTAAATTGTGGTTGTGTTTCTTAAAGTCAATGTAACAGACAGTCGATTTTGTATTGTCTTGGAATAACAGCCACTAACTCCTCTCAATAACTTTCACCACCCATCTCCTCAAACAAACCCCAAGAGATGACCTACATTTCCCTCCTCAGTAAATTATAGGCAAGGGCCCAGCCACATTGACACACTGGTTCTCGTAAGAACACCGAAGTTAAGCAAAGTTGGGCCTGGATGGCAGTTGGATGGGTGACCATACATACCTTCACCGTGGCACTCTTGTCCCCAGTCTGCATCTGGCAGACAGGCATGGGGTTGGCCCATTGGACCAAGAAGGTCTAAGTGCCCGGGCTCCTGTCAAAGGCACCCCACCCCCCTACAAACAATCTAATCTCATCCCTCCTCTTATGCAGTCTCCTAGTCTTATGCATGTGGAAGATTGCCCTCCCATACCCCCCTTCCTACCACCCCTTTGATAACGATGTTGTCAAGACCTGTCAGATTCCAGCAACATAGTGGTGTTAAAATAACAGGTTATCCTCCTTGAATATTAACCTGTTAAAATAACAGGTTATACTTTTTATCCTCCTAATGAGCAAATTCTTTGATATCATGTTACCTACCATTGGTTCTATAACTATGTATATCATTTTATACTACATATTTTGAACTATACCATTTTGTTTCTTACTGAAAACAATAGTTTATTTGTTAGCCAAATAATAATTGCTTCATTAAATGTTTACTCTGAAGGCAAATGACAAGCCACATCTTCAGACTATCAATGCAATGGCTTAAAATATCTTGGTTTAATATCTATGTCTCATATATGTATAGAATATTAATTAAAAGGGTTTTTCCACAGCTGTCAACCAACCCCTGATTTCTGTGCTAGTAATTTCTGCCGTTGCCTTACCTGTTAAGGATGTTTAATTAATATGTGATATTTAGAGTTATGTATTATAGTATTTCCATGTTTATCAAAAAATGTTGTGAAATGTGTTGGCTGTCATTTATGGCAATATTTACTAGACTCTGTTCTTTTTCATTCCATTAAAAATCATTTGGTAGCCAAAACATGGTCTTGTTCTTTTTTTATGCTATCTTGTAAGTGATTTATAATGTTGTTACTTCACAATTTGTTGCATGCCATATTACCTTCCTTGTTTTTACATGATAAGTGTATATCTGAACTGTTGTGAGATTCAGTTAGATATAATCTATGTTGATTTTCTCAATATTTACTCATGCTTTAGACTAAGGATACCTAATTTCTACCATATATTGAGGACTGTTTTAATGCTATTGCAGATATTTAAGTACAATAAATGATACAAAGCACATTACTCCTTTGAGTGATTTTCCTTTATCCCCCTGGCGGTTTATCAGAAAATTAAAACAAATAGTCTCAGACTTAACTACCTGGAATTGCTCCATTGGAAAAAATAGGCATGAACAAGTGTTTTTTTTTCTTTTTAAAATTGGAAAATTACTTACTTATTTAAAATGTATGGGTTATCTAATCATCACTTTTACCAAGTTGGGTGCAAATGGCATGATGGGTGCATTGTAGACTCCTACTTTCCAGGGATGGATGATGCACCGGTGCGGCCCAGGGCAACCATAATAGGTACTTTATACCACTTACGAGAAAAATTTAATTAAAACAACCTTTGCATTGAAAGTGTTAGTTAATTTGTTGGATGGTGTAATTATTGATGGCTGAGCTCACCCGAGGGCATGGACGGATCCATGGCCTTGAGCTCACCCTGTTCTTATTCCTAAGACATAGGAAGTTCATTTACACTTGGAGGACGGGAGTTTTTTTACTACCTATATGGGGGGCTTGGGGGTCATTTGACCCCCTCGCATTTTCCTATCATTTGTGCAGGGTTTTTATCCCATTTATCTTATTAAGACGTTATCCTAAGACTGGAACAACAACCATTCTCTGGGTGGGATTCCAACCCTGGGCCATTAGATCCTTACTGTGAGGCTGTTATGTTCCCCTGGTATGTATTCCCAATATTTTTCAATTTTTTCTGAACATTCCATAGGGACAATCACATTGCTGCTCACTACTCCTTGAGGAAACGCCAATGATCAACCACTAATTCGAAGGTGCAATGAAAATCCAAAAAATGGTCATGGGCATGCTAACTACATAGACGAATAAATACATACTTCCACCAATTTTTGGTTTTCCTAGCTAGGTCCTGTGAGGAGCCTAGAAGCCAAGGGGTACAAGTAACTTTTTAGTTTTTTCGAGCTACGTGCAGAAATGTGTTCCTAAAGTATGTTAAATTGTTGTGGCCAAGGGGTATAAGTGAATGACTGAAGGGTGCTGAGATCTAGTGGAGTTAAATTGTTATTATTTACTTTGCTTTCATCTTAAGTATGTCATTATAATAATAATATAATAATATATTTATTCAACTTCAATGTTACAAGGTATGTCCATATAAAATTAAATACAACAAGAAATACATATACAAGAAAATCAATCAAATTCCCAGCCAAGACTTGCTAATCAGCAATAAAACGCTTTACCTGCACTAATGTTCATAATGCACATGCAATCTCTTTTTTTTGTTTCCTTTATGATTAAGTTCCATGTTCAAATCTACAATTTTCAGGGGCAGTCACTCCTAAATGCCATACGTCAACCTGGAGCATCACAACTCCGAGAATGGCAAGAAGACTGGCTCATTACAGGAGAAGAGTATCTCATCTTCGAACAAATTTGCTTAGGGCTAAGGCAAAGCCAGCAGTAGGAAAGAGTAAGGTGGAAAGAGTGACTTCGGTAGAGCTTGGCAAAAAATATTTGCCGAAAACATCACATAAGCTTTTCATGGCCCAATTACAGCTGTGTCACAAGGGTAAATTTGGTCGCCATTGGTCCCCATACATGAAAGATTTTGCTTTATCTTTATACTATCATGGGCCTAAGGCTTACAGGTTCCTACAGAAAACACTTAGTCTTCTGTCAGTATGGTCATTGCTAAACTGGCAGAAGGAGCTGTTATTGTGAAGCCAGGCATTGATGATAATGCCTTGGCAGCACTGGAGAGACACTCCAAAAACCTTACAGGTTCTGATTCATTGGTTTCTCTTGTTTTGATGAAGTGTCCATTAAGGAAAGTTTGTATTATGATTCTAATCTAGATAATATTTTAGGTTTCTGCAATTATGGTGATGACATTGTACCTACCATTGGGAATCAGTGCTTACAGTTAGTTGCTATGGTTAAATGTATCAATAAGAAGTGGAAACAGAGTATTGGCTACTGGGTAACCCACAGTAGTACTAGTACAGATGTGCTGCATGGGATCCCAGATAGCACAGTAAACTTGCTACAAGTTTGCAAAGCAAGTCTCTGCAAACTTGCTTATAGTTTCCACTTTGTGTACTTGCAGCAAGTGTCCACAGTAAGTCTGCTGCAAGTCTACATTATATATTGCACTCTATGGAAAGTATGTTAACTTATTTTAAATACCTATCGGCATTTGGGACTAAAAATTATATTTATTCCAATAATAATATATTTATTTGTCCAATAGTCCACAGTAATATGTCTTGGGAAAGCAAATATTTCACTTACGCTTCCATCTTCCACACTTCCCAATCGAGCTTTCACACCTTCTCTGGACTTAAGCGAATCATGTCATTTAAAGATTATTTGCGAGCTCTGAGAAGAACTCTTTCCGTGGAACACCGAATAATGGGATTTTTTCTTTAAAAAAAATACACTACAACTTTGACGAGACTACAACTACACCCCCCTCCAATCATCAACCCTCTCGGGGTTGTAGCGTATTTTTCTTTAAAAAAATACGCTACAACTTTCACCAGACAACAACTACACCCCCCCTCCAATCATCAGCCCTCTTGGGGGATTTTTTTCTTTAAAAATAAGCTACAACTTTGAAGAGACAACTATTACACCCCCTCCAATCATCAACCCTCTCGGGGAATTTTTTTTTGTAAAAAATACGCTACAACTTTGAAGAGACCACAACTACATCCCCCTCCAATCATCAACCCTCTCGGGGGATTTTTTTCGTAAATGGCCATTGCTCTTAACTTCCTTTGCCTCATTTTCTCACTTTCCCCATTTTCCACCACTGAAAAATCTACTTCTCCGTATTCCCGTTTACTTAAAATTTTATTTTTATTCACCTATAAATGCCTTTTTTCCGTTAGAAAATGGTCATTTCCAGGCCGCGTACCGTCCCACCCTAGCACCCGTTTCATCATATGCCCGCGTGATTGATATATTGTAGACGTGAAATTACTCGGTATCCCTCTAGCGGGACTTCAGAAAATCTCGGAATATGGCGTCAAAATATTACGAATAATAAGCAAATTTCGTCATTTTCAAACTTTATTTTCTCGAAAACTAAGAATCTCACGCCTTTTTTCTTACATTTCTTAAATGCGCATTCCTTTCACTTTCCTTACCCATTTATCTAATACCCCTCACTTTTCTACGAATCTATCGTGTAGCCAACTTCACGGTACTTAATTTCAAAATTCAACTTCCAAGAATGGCTTCTGTGGCCTTCTTTTGCGCCTTGCAATAGGCAATATTTTCAACCTTCTCAACGTCAAGTATGGTGTTGTCGGTGTTTCTGTGTCATAAGCATGGTAGCGACCCGAAATCTGTCATCGAAGTGTCGTCAGCAGCCCAGATCAATTGGGCGGGGCGATTTTCGACTGAGTTTGCTGCGCCATCTCAACATGCCCGTAGGTACTATTTTTTTAACTTTTCCGTTTTCTGCGCGAGCGTACGGATTCAAAACACCAGTCATCGCCAAGCGCGCATCGTGTTTGAAAGTGCAGGCCGTTGGGAGTGAAGTGACGCTGTTGTATTTGCAGTAGTTATCTTGGGAGGATTTGTTGGACAACTATTTTGACATTGACTGGTGAGTTTCTTCATTCTTTTATTATTATATACTATTATTTTAGATCAGTTATTCTAAACGTCGTTAACGCAGTTTGTGAATGCACGGCCCACCTGTTTACACAACTAGGAGGCTATTTTATAATTTTTCAACAACTGCTGTAATGCCTTTGCCTGTTTGAATGACTAACTCCTGTACTGGGTAATATTTGTCATTTATGTCTACGGAAAACAAGGAATCTTCCACTGTCTCATTTCCCCTGATGAGAGACTTGTGGCAGAGATGACAGTCACTCTCATTCAAAGCATTTTTCACTATGTAGTGGCTTACATACAACATGGAGGGTAGTTTCCTATTCCTAATCTTCAACTCATGCCACATTAAGTTTCTAGTAGGTACATGATTCCATGGCTTGTGTGTTAGTATTAGTGCTACAACCTGCTGGCTGATTCACTGAGATTGATCCTCCTTGAAAGAATGACTCTAGATTAGTCAGTAATTCACAAATATCATTCATGCAGTTGCCTTTACTGTCATTAGAGAGCAAGCCATTCATCACCGCAGTCTTGAAAGCCTGAATGAATTGCCTGCTGTTAGGGGTGTGGTTTGATCCACATAGTTCTGCCGAACGACATTAAAGAAATTTTCCAAAGGGTCCTGATTTAAATTTCTTCCATTGAGATGCCAAAACCCCTTGTCCCTCAACTCTCTCCAAAGTATTGAAAATGCTTTGATGGTGGCTATAGCCAACCATTTTTTGAGGGAGGATTCACTTCCTTTGCTTCTAAAATCTTCCACTACTTAACTTTAAGATATGATTTATTGCCAATTTTGTCATAAATGGTGGTGGTGTATTAATCCATCTATGTTGTAGTGAGAATGTACATACTTTTCTGAGTATTGTGTACTTTTGACTGTTTATATTTTTAACCGTTAGAGAGAAATTATTTTCTGTTAATTTGGTTTTCCTGTTCATGATTTCGGTCAATTTTGTTAAGTTAAATAGTTTGTCCAGGTCCCTGTTGCATGATAGATTGTAAATTGTATGCACTGGTCTTTTCTTTTTTCAAATACATTTTTAAAAGTTGAATAATAATCTGTTTCCTGACCTGGGCTTGGGCTAATGCATTTCACAAGTGTCTATTCCCTGTTTCCAATTACTTTTTCCTTTAACCCTGTTTATGTTACTGATGTGCCTCAATGTATGTATGCATTAATGTTGTTGTGAATGAAATAATTTTATATGTGTGTCTCTGCTGCTTACTGCTAATTAAGAGCTTTACTTTTGCTTGAACTTGCTTCTCTGATCCTAGTTTGGAGAACAATATTTGGCCTTGATCTTAAACCTGTGTGTGAGGTGTTTTTTTTATAGTAATTATGACCCCAACTTGGGCTTGTTGCCTATTCTGATGTTGGAGAATCACTGCTTCATAAACCCACTCCACTGATTGCCGTGTGCTTGTTTACTGAAGCTGTAAAGTGTTTGAACATTCAAAGCTATGTACCACTTAAACCTATTCTCCTAATGACATTAATGGCATTTCCATTGTGCGGTCAACCTCTACCTGTGTGTGTGCATCTGTACTGGAGTGGACAAAGTTGCAAGGCCTTCAATGCCTTCATCATCAATCCTGTGGAAGTTTTTCCTGGATTAATAGCCATTTACCCATTTTTGTGTAAATATATTGCCCTAATGGTGTTAAGGAGATATTTATTGAGCTTTGGAATACAAATTAGTGTGTGAATCAATGTTGGAATTCTCATTTATGAGAGATACCAAAAATTGACATGTTACAGGGCAGTGAATACTGGACAGATCGATATAATGTGCCAATTATTTGTGGGTTTAATGGTTGTTTGCCTAATATGTAGTTTGGAGGCATATAGTATTGGTTATGTGTATCAGTGGGCTATTCTGAAGTCTTTTGTGAGGGACTATAGTTTTACTGGACTGTTTGAAAATTTGCATTACACCTTGATACATGAAATGATTGAAAATAAGAAGTGTGGCAAAAACTGAAAATTCATCATGCCTCTCCATATTTCTGTAAAATGTTTGTCATTACTATTAATGATAATTTAAAAAAATGTATTGTGATGATAAATCTTCCTAGAATTCAGCAATTATGCATTACATACATTTAAATGTCTCACATATGGCTATCATTCATTGTTTGTCATTATGTAATGCTATATTGTCACTGCTATTTGCTGCATTGTTGATGTGTGAGGCTTGTACAGGTTTCAATAATGATAATCAGTTTTGTCCGGTGAATAGTTATTTACAAATCAGTATTTTGTAATAGAGACAACTACCCTGATGAAAATAAAGTTTGCAATTAAGTGTGATAAAAATGTGCAGGAAATCTGACAGTGTGTGACAAAAGTGCAATTTGGAACATGAAAAGTGTGAAGAAAGTGTGCGAAAAGTGGGATTTGGCAAATGTAAGAGGAGTGCGCAGAAAGTATGTGGACATAGTTTTGGCACTCTTTAATTTCACCAGGGTGTAAACGTTTTGGTTTATCACGTGTTAACTAGAGGTGGTTCAATTTCGAATTTTAATGTTAAATCAATGATATTTTCAATGAAAAAAGAAGATCCACTACTGTAATTGTAATCTCCATTTGGCAGTTACAGCCAAATAAAAGATTCATGTGCTCATATATCTACCTTTCCTTTGAGTTTACATTCCTATCAATTCATTTTCAGATTTAGAGCAGCTTCATAAATGGCTGATTACGACGGCGATTGACTGCGAGAAGGTTATGCATAAATATGGAGTGTAAAGTAAAGCATTCTTGGAATAGGAACTTGTGCAAACCTCATTTACCGCGAGGATTGAGTGACTTTAGTGGATAGCCATTTCATATCTACCCGTGTGCATGCGAAATCAGCTAATTGTGCTTGAAATGTTGCATTAATGATCTAATTTTTCTTTTTTCCTATTCCGGAATGCTTTCCTTCGCGCCGAAGTTTGAAAAGTTGAACTGAAGGAATAGATTAATAGTATAGAGAAGAAAGAATTATGAAAAGTATAAGTAGTGACACCTAACGGAGACTAAACTACCTACGCTCCAATGCTGAAACCTTGACTGTTTCGGGGGGGCATCTATAGGGTTGCTAGTGGTCTCTCACGGTTGAGTTTCACATCTCAGCTAAACATATGCGATACTTTTACTCATGGAGTCGACGCGCCGTGGTCGTCAGTATGAGGTTTTTGTCAACAGTCGTGGTGTGATTGTATTCGTCTGCTATTAGATGATCTGATGCCTTGAATGGTATCCTAACGTGTTTGTTTCATTCGAAGTGTTAAGTGCTTATGTTATGCAAGTAGGTTCAGCGAATGAAAAATGTTGTCGCTTAGAGTCGGTGACAGATTAATCTGAAAGGAGTGAATTTGAATCGGTATTTGGTACTGCAAGTCAAGGTAATAAATTTTTATAATTGACACTGAAAATGACGTTAACTTATGTGATCATGTGTAGTTGACAAGAGTAATGTTGAAGTTTGTCCTTTTGCTTTCTCGATTTCTCTCTCTACTATTTCTCAACCTTTTTCTCGGTTTCTCTGCTGTCTATTTTTCTCATTTGCATTGTTCCTGTCATTGTTTGTGTATTGTCATTCTCTGCAATAAGCTGAGGTGCCTAGCATATGGCTTCTTAAATCGAAAGAGCTGGTGTAGCTACTTTAGGTATGTTTTGGTCCTTGCCATTAGTTACTTATTTATAATTGAAGGCGGTTGCTTTCACCGCGATAGGTGTAATCATACTATTCTGAAAGTGGTAACAGCAGTTTTCTCTTTTCTTGTACATGTCAGCTAAACGTGTATGCTGTATTTGTTTGTTTCGAGTAAATAATTGGTGAAAAAACGTTTTCGCACCACTATGATTGTTGTGACGTTCGAATTTGATGGGTGCGTGACCATATTGATTACTTTCTTCCTCTTTCCGTTATTAATTACCTTCCTTCAGCCTCCTTGTTATTTTGGGCAGTTTCATAGCCCGTGAAAACCTGGAGATCAGTGACATTACCGCAGTTTTTGCATAACCAATGTAATGTAATACTTGATGCCCAATGATCACAGTGCAATTGCTTGTATTAGATATTTGGCTTGTCAAAACAAACATAGATATGGTGTATATCAAGTGCACTAATAATAAAATATTAAATATGTAAGGTGGAGGATAAAATTACAAATTAGGTTCAATGTGTTTGCCAAGAAATTTCACACTCTTAACTTGAGGAATAGTTTTGCCATTAATATCAATAAAAATGACCATCTAAGGTTTATTTTCATCGTTGAAGTAAATAATGTGAGTGTTGTTGACATTTAGCTTGAGGGAGTTATTGACACCAGCTGTTGAGATACTGACAGCCTCACCATATTTATGCAGGGTTTGAAAACTAGGAGACGTGAGAATGAAGTTTGTGTCATCAGTGACAGTATAGAGTGAACACCAATGGTATTTGGAATGAATTCAGGCAAATCGTTTACACAAACAAGAAAAAAAACGAGACCCTAGAACAGAGCTCTGAGGAAACGCTTAGTGAAATTAATTTTGAAGAGGAGGCATATTTAAATCCATGGTTGGTGGTGTCTATCTGCTGAGTTCTGTTTGTTTGGTAGGATTGAATCCAATTGTAAGGAACTCCTCTAACATCAGTAGAGCTAAGCTTCATCAGTAGGAGGTGATGATCAACAGTGTCGAATGATTAAGAAAAATCAAAGAACATAGCAGTTAGGTATTACCTCATGCTTATTGTCGAGAGGTGTTAAGATTTGTTCAAACATTTAATGGAAAGCACTAGTGGTTGATTGAGATTGCCTGAGACCATGCTGGAAAGATGATAGTATGTGGTGGGACTCTACCCTAGTGAAAATATTTCAATAACCACCCTATTGAAAATGTCCCATTGGTTTCCCATAGGAATTATGTAAATTCCTATAGGAATTACAATTTCCTACAGGAACGATGAAGCTTCCTATAGGAACAATAAATTTCCTATAGGCACAAGAAAGTTTCCTATAGGAACGAGAAATTTTCCTATAGGAAAGATAAATTTTCCTATAGGATGAATATTTTCCTATAGGAACGAGAAATTTCCTTTAGGAACGAGAAATTTTCCTATAGGAACGAGAAATTTCCTATAGGAACGAGAAATTTTCCTATAGGAATGAGAAATTTTCCTATAGGACGAATATTTTCCTATAGGAACGAGAAATTTTCCTATAGGAACGAGAAATTTTCCTATAGGGATGAGAAATTTTCCTATAGCACAAATATTTTCCTATAGGAATGAGAAATAACCCTATAGGGTATATATATATAGTTATGAGAAAAATTTCCTGTAGCATGAATATTTGACAATGTTTTTGACAATTTGACAAAAGGTTTCCTATAGGAATTAGCAATATTTCTATAGCACAAATATTTACTATAGGTACATTAAGAATGTTTCCCATATAGTGCGAAAAATTCTAATTAATTTGAAATTAAAAAAGAAAACATTTCATTTTATTAATGGTTCTGCATTCTCACAAATATAATGCATACATCACCATACATGACAAGTTTTTACAATATTTCATTTATAATTAAAATATTATTGTCAATTAAAAAATTTGAAGAAAAAGTTAGAAATTCATTAAAAAATGGTTCACCGGTATGGCCAAGTTCCATTCCAATTCCAGTGTAACGCAAACTACAGTAAAACCCCCATACAACGAATTTGTTGGGACCAGAAAAATTACTTCGATGTAGGGGTTTTTCGATGTATGGAGGTGGTGTGCGGGTTGCGTCTCCAAAGGGGCATCCAAGTGTTCCGCGTGCTTTACGATGCAAGTCGAGTAAATATATCAATCTTGCTTTATTCACCATTAAAACCTTTCCTAGAGTGATGATAAACAATTTTTATTATTTACCATCAAATACCGTGGCTATCACTGTGTTATTTTCAATCTGCGTATTTCTAATTGAAATTATTGTTTTTTTCGTCGATTCTGCTCTACGCCTCATCGCTTTCTTTAGTTACGGTCTGAAAGTAAAGGAGCGCCAAAATGAATGCCTAAGGATTAGGTATATTTAAAGTGCTCCATAATTTTTCTGAGTATCTAGTCTATATTATTCTTAGAGTGCAATAATTTAAGTCAATATCAAATGGCAGTTTTATGCAGCAATTTTGATTGAAAGAGCACATATTCCCATTTATACTTCCGAAATGAAACGCACTGTTGGAATCCCATTGAAATACCGGTATATATCTATGTTCGTGACCAGAATATACTAGATATCGATAAACGACGATGGAATATAGGTGGGGTGAGTTAGTTACCACGAGTAAAAACGTGGCAGTCGACAATGCATTGAGGTCACAATGGCAATCTCAGATGATAATGCATTGACGATGCCGTTAACGCGTGTAAGAGTCGCACCCCTCTTTTTATGCGTCGAAGTTGAAGAAAAAAATTTGGGGCTTTTTTTTTCCTATTGCGAGGTGTTGCGGGACTAACTTCGAATTTTCGGCCATTATCAAAGCTGCTAGCGATATTCTCTTATAATTTACGCGGCATTTTCCATAGGCATGTATGGACCTCGGAGGCAAGTTTTCACTTGTAGCCTAGGCCCTACAATGCTTGCATTGTTTATTGTCCTTTGGAATGTGTGGAGTAATTGATATTCATTAAAACAAAACAAATCCGAGCTCGCTACAATTCGTGTTTAGTTGGTAAGTGCGGACAGTCGCACCGAGCTCTGATTTATAAATCCGAATCCCCCCACCATTTTCCAAATGCACAAGTCATAGTCGCTGTAAGTCGCCTTTTAAAACGTGGTTAACTTTTACAAATTAAATTTTGCTGTAAACGATGACGAGTGGGAATGCAAACACGTTAAATTCAAAATACCCCAGCGTCAGCCGCGTAAAAAACAAACGATAAGGCGTAGATACGACATCAAAACTTGAAAAAAGTCAAACTTTGAAAGAAATCATAACTGTCAATGGAATTTAAAGCATTTATTATTTCATTATGGTCCAACAAAAATCTTCAATGAATGACAAAATAACAAAATTTCTTGATTTACATACAAACGGCTGACTTATTAGTGAGACGGGCGTCGCAGTACGGTGGCACGCGCGTGCATGTCCTATCACAGCTCGTAGATTTTCCCCGAAAAGACCTTCTGTCCCTATTGGTATGAATAGTGCAACCTTATCCTTCCTCCATCTTCTAATGCACGATTCCGGCACATCATGCCTTAGTCCGGCAGCGCGGTTTCCTACATCCTCAGCGTCTTTGATGACTTAAAGCGCTTTAATTTTTTCAACTACCGTGAAAGACCACAACTTTTTGCCCTTGTTCATTTTGGAACAACACTGACCTATATTGACGCATGCACAAATGTTAATAGTCACAGAATTCTCTCAGTTGAGCTTAAGGCAGGTGCATACAGTCACTCAAAGTTGTCTGGTGACAGAAAATGAGAAAGTTAGGGGGGTGGAAAATTCCAGTACTTGCACTTGTCGCGCGGCCAATCGCTGTCCCCCAATTGCACCCCACACACTTGCCTTGTCAAACAACAAGTTTTAAAAGTTATTAGGCAACTGCATCCCCCGTAAACAAGCGAGCGAATGATACCCTCCCCTTGATGACTCACGCTAAGCACCAAGGTCACTCAGCTCTCGAGGGACTTGCCTCGGGCACGATACGAGCGGCGCGAGCCGCGGCCACGATACGAGCGGTGCTAGGCAAGCGATAGAGTGGCAACGATGAGTTTTATGTTCCTAATGTTTGACATGGACCACACTCGAACCCAGCCATGATAGACGTGAGTGGCAAAGGTGCCGCTCGCCACCAATCCCAGATATTAAATATTTCTTGTGCCGTTCTTCTCATTCTGTGGTAAAATGTCGGCCGAGAACGTTCTGTCTTCTGACAGTATGTACTGCCATTTCAGATTCTGAACTTATCTTAGGACGAATCACTGCTCGTTTCGTGGCCACTACCACCCTGCCGCGTTATTTCTCTGCAGCCCACCGCTCATATCGTGACCGAGGATCGAAGGCTGGCAGATAAAAAATTCGTGTCAGAGGCGCACCCTCATTTTCGGCTGCGATTTCTGGGAAAAAAGGTATCCTCAAGCAATCGAGCAAATATTAGGGCGATCTCGAGCAAACTTGCCGGTTAACAGACCACATCCATCAAGGTTAAGACGGCAATAGCAATATTTGGATAGAGAAGAGAGGTTATTCCAGATTTTCCTTTGGGATGGGGACAGAGTAGATAAAATTGGCTCTCATTGGTTGAACACCAACCAATGAAGTTTTGAATACTTCGCCCTCCTAACGAGGGGAGTGTCCGATAAACGGGTCGCAGATCTCGATGAGAATTCGTATGCATATAGAACTCCGAATGCTTTTCACGAATCACTCCACATATGGGCGTATAAATCCAATAGTTAACAAAAAAGGCGTTTAAACATATATAGATGTTATAAAATCCCTATTTATCAGCCTACGGCATCAAGGATGTGGTCCATTGATTAGCGTACGGGGCTGCGGTGCAGAGGGACCATGTTCGATTCCCGTCGGCGACAAATTTTTCATGCTTACTTTCTTTGTTTTTCCTTTCTGAAATTCTGTTAAAATCTAATTTTTACTTTTCTATTCAAAGTTTTTTTTAACGAGTGGAAATATTTTTCTTTTGCGAATAACATAGGACTTATTTTTTTTTCTTTCCCGCAAAATTTCTTTGTTTCCCCATTCTTTCACCACGCAAACTTGATTTGTTCCTTCATTTGCAAGACCTCCTGTTGATATCATAATTATACAATAATGAAAATAATCTGCAAGTGGTCACTCGAAATTTAAAACACGAGCCTTTCTCGACGAGCCTTATTACAATGTATTTATTTGTACGTCTTTAGATCGCGAAATGGTGATTCGATTACAGAAATTAGTAGATAAGCCGATCACATTTTCCCCTCCTTTTTTCAAAGCACAACAATAAAAGAAAACGGGGATCTTTGATCGTGGGTCTTATAAATAATGATGTAACAATTATTTTGACTATTTTATAATTATAATATCAACAGGAGGTCTTGCAAATGAAGGAACAAATGAAGTTTGCGTAAGAATGGGGAAACAAAGAAATTACGTTGACTTCGTGGGAAAGAAAAAAAATAAGCCCATTGGTATTCGCGAAAAAAATATTTCCACTCATTAAAAAAAACTTTGAATAGAAAAGTAAAGATTAAATTTTAACATATAATTCCACGAAGGAAAAACAAAGAAAATAAATATGAAAAAATTTATCGCCGACTGCCTCTCCCAAAATAAAATCGGATAAGGAAAGGTAATTTGAAACCATGGAGCTCCTCCCATTCAGGGGTCCCGGGAATGTAACCCAATATGGGAAAGTAATCTGATACGATTTAAAAAGGGAAAATTGAGCTCCATCCTCACCACCTGCACCTTCACAAAAGAGGTGGGGCGGATGAGTGAGAGTGGAGAATAGCCCCCCTGATCTGATCTTTTCAGAGTATTTTTCTGTATTGTGTTACGTCTGGCCGGCTGGAACTGACTGGTATTCCCCCTCCCCTCTTGGTGCATTACTCATCCACCCAACTATCACCCGGCTCAGCTAACGCAGAGCGGAGCTTTGGCTTCCCTTACATGTTTTTTATTGTGGGAACCATCAGAGTTGCTGGTTCCCACCATAATAAACGTGTAAACGAGCCTTCACCGAGCGAGAGCGTCAAGTTTCCTTCATGCCCTCTGCTCTGTAGGTCTCGGATGTAAACATTTTCGAAGCCCGGAGCGGAAGAGTTAATACGCGGTACTCTCCGCTGCGGTTCAACTTCCTGCTCATTACATAAATGTCTATGGAAAAATTACCTGTAAATGAAGAATGCTACGTTTTTTTTTTATCAATAATTCGTTCTAGAGGGGCACTTTTCATGTTTTGGGCCCAAGCGCAGACTTCGATGTACGGAGTTTTCGTAGTTAGAGAGGTTCGTTACGGGAGGTTTTTTTTGCATGTATTGTCCATTGGAAGGGTCCGGGACCGGGCCAATGACTTCGAAATAGGGAGTTTTCCTTAAAATTTCGCTGTATGGGTGTTCGTTGTATGGGGGTTTTACTGTATATCTGGCATAACACATGAAGTTCTTCTCCCTTTGCCATAGTCCTATATTATTATTATTTTCTATAGGAAAAAATTTCCTATAGGAAAAAAATTCCTATAGGAAAGTGTTGAGTTCCCATTGTCAAATTACTGTGGGAAAAAAAAATTCCTATAGGGCATTTTCAATAGGGCATGAGATTTTCTTAAGAAATTTATCAGGCATATTTTAAGAGGAAACTGAGAAATGGGACACTTTTATCACGAATGTCACATTTACTCCTTCACCACCTTCTGAGATTATTAGAAAAAGTTACTAAGGTCAGACTGAGGAATTGTCAAGAACTGCATAATACATTTCAGGTCAGACTGAGACATTAGAAAGAAATTCATGTGACATTTCAGGTCAAACTGAGATATTAGCAAGAAATTCATGAGACACTTCAGGTCAAACTGAGATATTAGCAAGAATTTCATAAGATACTTAAGGTCAAACTGAGATATAAGCTAGATGTTCATGAGAAATTTTGATGAACTTTGCAAGATATTCCACTGGAGTCTTCCCTGCCCTCTCAAAATAAAAAATGAAAATTTACAATTAAAATACTGTGAATGTAACTATTACGCCTTGGCATACTTAAGTGCATTAAACTATCCTACCTTGTACCTTCCTAACGATATATGTATTTATCTCACATTAATTCCTACGGCTCTACACGTACATACTCGCACCCGAAGTAGAAAGCTCCGGGTGAAAAAAGTGTTATAGGTATATCTGGCCGCTTCTGTGGAATAATGTAACTTTGAGAACTAACTTTTAAATGGAAATTCCACGATATTTTGAAGCAATACCATCACATCGTGATAACAGATATTTCGCATTAATTAATTGAAACCTATATTGCCACATAGTATGAATATAAATGCAATATTACAGAGAATAAACAAGATTTTTTCCAATTCTCACTTCTTTTGTTCACATATTTCAATCAAGACATAACTATAACTTGCGGAAATGTTGAAAGGAAGAAATTGCTGAATGTATCGATAAACATATAAAAATAATATGATGTATAAGGGAAATTAATTACGCAAAGCTCCCAGTGAAGTGTTTACTGGATGAACTAAAGTCTCTCTGATTTGTTTGCAAGTTTCCCATTTTTGCCAAAATTTAGGGCGGAGGATGAACCACGGGCTAAACATTTGTTGATGTTTATTAAAATTTGTTTGCAATTAATAATGGATCTTTGCTATGAATCACAAATAGAGAATATAATTTCCTTTATACTAACAATCGGTAGTCTAGTAGTTTTGAAGGCTGATTGATTTTATTTCCCTGTAAAGTTCACCTAAAGTTGTACGATAATGGACAGTGACAAGGGCGTAACCAGGCGATCGCCCCCCCTCCCCCCCCCCCCCCCCCCCAACGATGGAGAAAAAGCTCAATTTTAATATCCTATATTCAAATTTTGATAAATACAAATCAAGCATGCGTAATCGGTTTTGATGTGTTGTTGGTAAAGTCCTCATTAAAGGTACGTTTTCCAAGGAACAACTCTTGCGATCATCACTCATAGTATAAGCCGCCGAGGTGAGTGGCACAAATACTAATCCCCCCCAAGAGCTTGAGTGATGGGAAGTAATTGATTACAAGTAATCCGATTACCTGTAACGATTGAATTGTACTTACTTCTACTAATAATCGTTACTATTTTTCAAGCTATCTTTACTCGTAATCTACTCAAGGAGAAATCGTTACATTTTTGAAATTGATTCTCTGGGGGTAATTTTTAATCGGCGAGTAATTGGTCATTGATAATGTGGATTACTGATTTTTTTATTGTTTTGAACTGCATGGGCAGTTGTTTACAATCGGTTATTCTGTCTATTTGTTTCAACCACTATCCTACTCTTCAGCTTATTCTGCAACCAGATCTCCACCAGAAACATTTACCAAGTACATAATATGTTTCACGATTTCAGAAAGCTTTATCGCAACCAAGCTTCTAAATATCGGAGTACCGCAGGCGATATACCGGCTGGTATACCGGTACCATTTAAGAATCGCAACAAGGTGATTTATCGCTTTGGAGCATATCGCCCGATATGTCAGTTGTTGCACCCATATGTGATTGGGCCCACTCCTTTCCTTGCCTAGAACCCTGACTATATAGTCTCAGCCAACCAACCTTTTAAATGCACATGGCTATGCCACAGTGTGGTGAAATGTGCATCGTGCCAGTGGAATAAAGTTGTGGAAATTACAAAGTTGGTTTTTCTCATCATGAATGTTGTTTTTAATTTAGAGGAATTTTGTTTCTTGAAAATGTTAAATAGCAAAGCATTAGTGTTATTCTATAAGCCCAGACAATGAAGGAAACATCCTCTTTGATGCTACATATTCTATTAAATTGATTTTCTTCCTGTGAACTAGTATGCATGGTGTAATCATATTTTTGCTGTTGAACAATAAATACTATTGAATGGCACTTTTGCTCAAGCCTTAATACTTCAGCATTTGTATGAAAGGTATCAGCAGAATAAATTCTTGAAAATCACTTCATGTTTCTGATTGTTAAAGGACAAACTTTATAAGACTCTTATAATTCCATTCCTATGATTTCACTAAGAAAACTATGGGACTTCAGCGGTCCTTGGATTTTTATGTGGAAAGTTATTTCCCTTCTTGCCCACCTTCTCCACTTGCAACCATTGTCCACCCGGCCGCGTTTCCCGGGCCCCACCAAACCACCCCTCAAAGCACCACCCACAGTTGAGATAATCCCATGCACCAAACTGCTCTGATTCCACTTTCCCGGCTTTGATGGGTAAGGTCTGAAACCAGATACACAATTTAGTGTCGATAATAGTGCCTTTTTGGATCATCTGCCATTTCGTGTCGTGCCTTTTCGGACCGAATACGGTTTCAGACTTCTCATTTCGTGCCTTTCCGGTTACGTAACGTTTTGTGCACGTGGTCCGAAACCTTTGAATTACGTTCTTTAAAGTGCCTTTTTATACCAGATTACATCCCTTATATATACTGATCCCAGCCTTAGCTAGAACAAATTAGTGACTTAAGATGGTTAGGGGTAAGTAATAGGTATGCTACTTAAAACATGAGTTCCATACATATTTCGTGCTCTAGACTTAATGACTGAAAAGTCTGGGCCATATTAAATGCATTTAACAAAGCCATCTGCTTCCACTGTTGCTACAAGTTAAATCAATTAGAGGATTTCCCTGTCAATAGTTCCATTCTGTTGCAATTGCTATCTCATTTATCAATGAGATAGCAATTGAAAAAGCATGGTAGTCGGTAGAATAATGAAAAAAATATTTCGTATGTGCGGTGGTTTTTGGCAGAGACCTTCTTTTATGCATTTACCATTGCCACAATTATTTATATTATATATTAATTATATATATATTTCATTTTTAGTCTTGGTGGAATGGGGGCATTTACCAGTTTTTATAAAGTACTGAATCTGATAAGAATTTGTAAAATAGAAAGACCCGTGTTTCTCCGTTTTTCGATCCGTCACCTAGATCTCGAGTTATAAGCAACGAAAAACTGATGTTCTTAGCCTTTTTGCTGGAATGGGCATGGTGGGACTTATAACGTCACCCTTTCGTCCACAGCTCCTTTGCCCAATCAAAATCCTCCCCTCCCCACCTCAACCCCCACTCCACTTCCCAAAACAGCCAACGAGGGGAGGTGGATGACGTAGAAGTCTCAGCGCAGCTCATTCGATGGGCGTCACCTTTTGCGTATTTTTAGTTTCAATTTATGGGTGAATGGCTATGGTTAGAAGATTGATTTTTTCACTAAAATTCATTTTTTGTTTCCATCTAACGATTTCGTGAATAAAATAGCAACTTCGGTTCCAAGTAAACGCCCCCATTATAAATGCTTCATTATGTGACTTGCTGTTGTTTCATAAGCTTGGGAAATAAGTTTTGCTCCATAATCATCACCAGCAATCCTACTTACCTTATGACTGATTTTGATGCTTCCTCAGTTCAGAATAAATCATGGTATACAGTTTTATTTTCACTGCATTGCAGTTGTGACAGGGCTGTCTTATGAGTCCTCATTTTATCAACTTAATACATATGTCAGGTCAAAGACCTAATTACTCCGAGAGGTGGCCTGATGGGAGTGTTGCATCTTGCTCCTGCTGATCCTTCCATGGTTGCTTGCTTATAGGATAAGAGCCAGATGGAAGGTTTTTCGTACAGCATCCGACCTCAGTATAGTGCTCTTTATGTGATTTTGTTGTGTTGGGAAAACTATTAGTTTGTTGGTTAAGGGTGATTATTTTGACTTATTTATGAGAGTAACAATGCATTAGAGATCAAGTGTAAGTAAGTGTGGACTTAAGAAATGTAGGACAGTTATAATAAAGCTTATGTGCTGAAAACATCTGCTGTGTTATTAGTAGGGATAAGAAAATTTCGCGATTGCGAATTTAGGGGAAAATGTCCTAGGAGTGGTAGTTAGTTACAACATACTCCATACCTACTGGCTAAATGACTTTTGAACTCGCGAAATGTCGCGAATTGTGCCCAAAAACGCGAATTTTCATTATTTGTGAGAAAATGGTTGAAGTACATTTCAAACGCAAGAAAAACATTAAAATTGCAAGCAAATGTTCTCAATTCGATTTAAACGAACTCGCGTTCAAATATTCCTGAGGTGTGCGGAAGTTTGCAGTTCATCGTAGCATAACCAGTGTTACGATAACAATCGCGGGAGGATGACATCGGGTGCTTTCGATTTACGGCGCTAACCGGCAATACACAGCTCGTCACGCCGCGGTGCTTTCTATTTACAATTAGTGGAATAACCATCTATCAGCATCTATGATCGGTGGCTCTCCGCTCCGAGGTGAGTCGAACAAAGGAAAAGCAATATGCGCATTTATTCTAAGTAATCTGCTCCAGCAGGGTTTCTCAAACTTTTCCTGCGATGGAACACTTTGTAAATCCTGAAATTTTAACGGAACACCTTGTGGACTTCCCATATATTAACACGTTCGCGGTGAACGTGAAATTGCCGTTTTTTCCCCTTGGGCGAACGTGAAATTTGCCGTTTTTTTGCCGCGGGCGTCAATTTTCATAAAAATGAAATCGATCCATTGGTGTTTTTCATTAATGTACATTACTTTGGTAAGATTTAAAATGATGAATTTCAACAAATTTTGGAAAACCGATGCGCCAATATCGAGTAATTAATTAATCCCCTTTGGTGTATGCAACCACTGCTTACGCGTAGAATTTTCTTCGGAAAAATTAAATCGTTCAATTAATGTTTTTCATTAATGTACATTACTTGTATGCGATTTAAAATGATGAATTTCAACAAATTTTAATAACTGATGCGCCAATATAGAGTAATTAATTAATACCCTTGGGTGTATGCAACCACTGCTTACGCGTTGAATTTTCTTTGATATATGTTTACGTTCACCTAAAATACCTTAAAAATATACAAATGAGCAGTGTTTTTAGACATGGAAATTGATGCAGCACGAAAGCATTCAGTGTTACATCGTTTTTAGCAACTGCTTCGAATTTTTCTTCCAGAGCCTTCACTAAACCCTTCCTCTTTCGCTACGATGCCTTCTTTGGTTTTATGGCTTTGAGAACTAAATGCAGCGGTAGGACAACTTAGTCTTATCTATGAAAGGACTAAACTGTCCTCCCGCTGCCATTGGTAAAGGGTCTAAGGTGCATTCTTGCAGATGGTCGTGAAAACGATTATCCCAAGCACCCACCAGGAAAACCTCTACCCTTGTGACGCTGGTGACCACTGGTGACCGACACGACGGCTCAGTCCAGGGATTATGCCAGGGTTGCCTTTTCTTGGGATTTCCTAGAGGCTGGCGACCGGCCTCTCCGCACGTGTCCCACCCTTAGCGTAGACCTAGTGTTTGGCCATTTCCGTCAAATGACTGACTGTTTATTTTCCAGTGACAACTGTTAAGTATCCTAGTTTTATTCCTGGTTTCTGTGCTTTCAAGTGATTTTGACGAGTTATTGAGATGCCGAATTCAAAATTAAGCACAAGGGACCGGGCTTTCTAGTATCAAAAAGATGGATTTTATTGTATCGATAAAAGTACGGTCATGTACATATTCTACAATCGTCAGGTTGCTTGGGAAAGTCTCAATTGGAAAAATTTAAAATCTTCGAAGAACGTAACTGCAGCAAACTTTCACAAGGATGGAAATTCTCTAAAGTTACATGTCAATACACGAAATGTATTAAATTTAATTTTTAATTTAGTGCCACTTTTCCAAGTTCCGCCACCGAGGTGATTGTCTTCAGTCATAACATGGCTAGAGGGGAAAGTGTCGAATAATAGCCCAGGTCATATTGGGTAGTATAAGTGACCCTTTTCTAGACTTAGAAATAATCTGTATTTTATGTGTATATATATATATAAATTAGTGATCACTGTGAAAACACCGAAATGTCTTGTTGAAAGTACCGAATTCCTAATTTCAAAGTACCGCTTTTTTCCCTCTCAAACCACCGAAAAATTCCTATCCCTAGTTATTAGTACTAATTATGCTAGTTGACCAGAATTGGAGTTGGTTTTCACATTTAGAACAGATGTTATGGTTACAGATATTAGGGAATGAAGAAAAGAGAGAAGTCCAGCATTAGTTATCATTGACTTACACGATGTGGAGGGGCCTCCTACCTATGTATCTGTATGTTTAAACCGGTTGGTTTTGATGTACTGTGTGGGAATGAAATTTCTCAATAAAGCGCCTCCTAGAGGGGGAAATCGGGCTTTCCTTTCTCACTGGCATATTATTATTAGTTCATAGCCACTGCAAGGGAAATCCCAACAGAGGAAGGTGATAAACGAATCATCTAAATCTGTTATGGATTCCCTCTTGGCTGCCCCGAATGTTATTCACCCTGGCCACCTCCTATGTATCTGTATGTTTAAAGGGCCTCCTACCTATGTATCTGTATGTTTAAACCGGTTGGTTTTGATGTACTGTGTGGGAATGAAATTTCTCAATAAAGCGCCTCCTAGAGGGGGAAATCGGGCTTTCCTTTCTCACTGGCATATTATTATTAGTTCATAGCCACTGCAAGGGAAATCCCAACAGAGGAAGGTGATAAACGAATCATCTAAATCTGTTATGGATTCCCTCTTGGCTGCCCCGAATGTTATTCACCCTGGCCATGAGAGGCAAATTAAATATCTTCTGTGCATTTGTAATTTTTAATTGAACTCTCTCGTGCGCCTCAATGGAAACAAGGTATTAATAGATAGTTCTCGTTACATAAGTGACTCGCAGAAGTTGACCGGTAGGTTAGATGGGATGCATATTTTAATGCATTTTCTCTTGCAGACACATTAGTTTCTCTGTGAGGACATCCACAAAATGCCACCAAGTCCAGGAGAGAGGGGATAAATTAATGGGGTAGTTGAGGCAGGTGTTGATTAAAGAATGTTCATTTTAAGGATCTTCTGGAGATAATGAAAGGAAATATTTTCAATGAGGAACAAACATTTAATAATCTTCTCGTAATTAACTTGCTTCACGAAACCATTTTGTGTCAATCAACAAACTGTTATTCTTCAGAAGTTGTCCTAACAACCATTTCAAAACCATAAACTTTTGGTTTCCAATCAGCACAAATTTACTGCTTACTTCACACGCCTCCTTTAATTTGTGTTAGAGTTAAAACATTAATTTTCAACATTTTATTTTATACCGAATGCCTGACTAAATTTTCCAAAATTAACTGAACCCAAAGACTTGTAATATCAGCAAAATTTTCTTCTGAATTTACTTTGAAAACATCAATTATTTTGTCAATATAATTTTCATTTACAAAATGATAATGTGTTTCAATATATTTAGAATTTTTCGTAAAATTATCATGCTTGGGTATGCTTATTGCACCAGAATTATCTTCATAAATTTTTATAGGTGCCTAAACTTCATTATTAAAATCTAAAATAATGTCTTTAAGAATTTTTAACTCGCTCACACATTCAGATAGCTCAACATATTCAGCAGATGTAGAAGATTTTGTAAATTTTTTTTTCATTCCCCAAAAATTACATTTTCATAACATAACTAGTTGTAGATTTCCTGTCATTCATGTTTCCTGCCCTGTCGGCATCTACATAACAGTTTAGTATTTCTGTATTTACATTTCTAATATAAGTTAACTTTAAATCTTTGGTTAACAACAAATACTTTAAAACTCTCAATGCATACTTATGATGAGTAGTGTCGTAAGAATTTTGGAATCTACTTTTTTGAAACCATTGAAACATTTATTAATTTTCTAGATTTTTTTTAAGTTTCTTGATTTCTTTTGCATTTTTGTATTTCATTTTGTTTCCTTTTCTCTGGTGAATTCGAGTTTGTTTTTGAACGTTTCTATGTTTCATAAAACATAGTATTGTTGAGTAAGACCTAGTAAGATTGAGTGAGATTGTATTTGTGGGGTGTTAATTTTCAATAAATCTGAGCAAAAATAATAGAATTTCTGAGAGTTTCAGTGATTTTCTTGATTGGTTATGGGCCCAGGCATGTGCGAGCGAGGAGATTGATGATAGAGAGAGAATATTATACATGCAAGTTTTTTTTTCAAACTTTTTGTAAGTGAAGCTTGGATGCGACATCATGTCGGAGGGAATGGAGAGGCTATCCACCGAAATTGGGTGCAATGGAGTACCAGGATGAAGGCATTTCTAATAAAAAGGAAATTGTGGGAATGCATAGAACCTGGTTTTGACGACTTCGACTGGGATCAACTTTCCATAAAACAGAAGAATAGAAACAATGATGTGCTGGCCTATTTAATCCAGTATGTCAGTGACTGCTATCTTAATGATGTGAGCAAATGCATAAGGGCGAGAGCTGCTTGGGAGAGACTAAGAAATATCCACTGCAAGAGGAGTCCAGTGCAATTTGTCAACTCCTTCGAACAACTGTGCACTCTGTCCAAATCATCGACTGAGACAATGGTGGACTACATCTCCAAGGTGGAAAATTTTTGTGACTTGCTTAGTCAACAAGGGACTCGGCTGAATGATAGTTTTGTGGCTGGGTTTTTGCTGAGAGGCATAAAGGAGAAACACTACGAGTGCATCATCCACGTCATAGAGTTGAACCAAGAAAAGATGACCACTGAGAATGTCAAGAACAAATTGCTGATTGAAGAGCAGAGACAGCAGAGAGAAAATGTCAAGAGGACAAGATGTAAGGAGGAGTTAAAGGGCATGCTGTCAAAGAATATCGTGAGGAGGGTTGTAGACCAAACCGGTGTTTCCTGTTTTTTGTGTAATTTACCTGGTCATAAAGTCCGGGATTGCCCTAGGACTGTGGAGGCAAAAGCAAGAGGGACAGTAATCTGATACTCGTGTGGAGATGAAGGACATACTACGTAGTTTCTTTGAACAGATAACACAATTAAGGTCATTTGTTCCTGTGAGACATAAGTAGTTTTGTCAAACAATATTTAGCTTCATGAATCCGTTTAAGAATTTCTGTCCTTATTTCTTCTCCCCAACATTCTATTACTATATTTTGAGTTGTTTTACTAATATAGGTGGCACGGGAAGATGCACTTTTTAGGTCTTCCTCAAGTATTTTGTCACCTGCATCTACCCTGAACTGCAACAGGGCGTTGAAATTAACTTGGTTTACAGCAGAGGCCACAGGGTTAATTGGGCCATCATCCCTATCACCCCTTTGAGGGATGTTCTGCAGTCCAAGCAAGATAATGGTCTTAATAATAGGCCTCAACCTTCCACGATTTTTGGTGACTTGACAAAGACTTCCACCTGCAAAGGGCTTAATGTGACATTAAACAAGAAACTGGAATTTTTAAGCGAGATCGAAAAACTGTCTCAAGGAATATTAGACTAAACTCCATTAGAGAGGGGTGGGTATGGATCTTTAGCTTTAATTTTAAGGGTGCCAGGTATACTGTTAGATACACCGCTAAAGATTTATACAAGGCTTAACTCCAGATCTAATAACATTCCAAAATCACTTGCTGGTACACACAACAAAACCAAATCCACACAATCAAAACTAAAAGTTACCCTGGTAATGATATTGATGATGGGTCACAGTAAACCAAATAGTTTATGGAAAATTACCACATTCTTCAGTCTTCTGGAACACATCAGAAACTCATTACAGATCTAGGCTGAGGTGGCGTGGTCATTTTACTTCACTAGCACTTAAACACAAATCTTCTTAAATAACGGTCAGACCCCTTGCCCAAATGAATCATGGTTTTCGGCTGCAGCATTTCATCCCCTGGACGGGATACAGGGCGACCTTAGGCCCACATGGTGAACATGATCAACAGTAAAGTAACATGTGGGAAACACCCAAAAAATATCCCGGTCATGAAAACCCGAAATTCGGGTCTTGCGAGAGCTTATGCGAGAAGGACCTTCACCCTCGATTGCTCAATCCATAAAGAACTTCTTCCCCACTGAGTACACATAGGAAAACTCGCCGAGAGTTGGTGGGGTGGGGAGGGGAAGGAGGAGCGGAGCGGTAAACTCGGGGAGTTTAGCACATGACGGGAGCACTCTAGGCCCCATATGGAGCGAAAATCAAATTCTACGAAAAATAGGCAGCGCTGACGGGTATCTCACCTGAGACTGTTACAAGACGTTGAGAATATACATGATTGACCACTTCTTAGTTGGGTGATTTGTAGGTTTTCAATAAGTCTTTTGCAGTTTCAATGCAATTTTTGTGGTACAAACTTCTTTCTTGTGTTTGCAAATACCCATCTTTTCTGGTTAAATCTTTTTATGTTAAATGTTTATCGCACTTCATCTATTCCTATTTCCGCCAAAAACATTAGCGCTGACCACTGTTAAGGACTTTACGTTACGTTAGGAACCACTGTTACGTTAGGAACTACGTGTCCGTCGGTAATCAACGCGCATTCACACGGCACTTAGCACCTACAATGGTAAGGATGATGGATGTTACATTAGTTGTGTGTAGGGGGAATTAGTCACGGGGCACGCTATCTGGCAAGAACTTTTTTTTTTGTCTCAGGGGGGGCAATTGCCCCCTTTGCCCCCCCCCTCCCTGGATCCGCCACTGAACCAACTAAGCATTTTTGGTTGAGTATTTGGTTTATTTCATTATACTATGATCTGTTTCCCCCTTCAGTCCATGCTCACAATGGTATTAGACTCTTGGTGGCACACTTCAAAAACATAGGTTTTTCTCCGGGCATTCATTGTTCTGCAGTTGCATCCAAGCCGTCCTCTTCCTTTATGGTCCAAATATGTTTATGAGTGTCATACTCAGACATAAGTAATACGTACCACCTTTTGAAGTACTTGGCTGAGTCCTTCTTTTGGAAGTGGCTGAAGACTATCTTCTCTTCAATTCAATAAATATGAAGATAAATTTCTAGAGACAGAGCAAAAACTATGAAGTGATTTTCTGTTTATTGTGAGGTAAGAATTATCACACATGCAGAATCTATCTAAGGTACAAAAAAATTGTGATATACATAAAATGAAATAATGAATGAAAAGTAGAAGTACATGTGCATAAAATTTTCTCAAAAAAGAAATATACTTACAAACTTACCTAAGGATGTAAACTGCAGAAAAAAGGAAATCCAATGATAACTGGTTCAAAAGATGTTGAAGCTAGTCACAGAAGTGTTCGAGAGCTACAGGAAAAGTCTTTCAAGAAACTCTATAAACTCGAAAATAATCCAGAAACTGAAAAAAGTACCATGCAGTATACACAATCAAAGAAGACTGCAAGTACTCTTTTATTATGAATGAAAAAAATCCTTCCAAATAATTTTTCTTTCACAAAAACTAATGCTAAAGGGATGCAAAATCATGGAAAGTTACAGAAACAAGAAATTTGTGAAAACCAGAAACGAAGTACGTGATACGTATGGGGTAGTAGGAAACGTGCTGAGGAGTAAAGTGAAAGCAGAAGTGAAGCTCCGTCATGTGTGAGAATGGACTGTGGGGCAAGAAATTCTTGATTCTGTCGCAACACATGTCATGTGTGGGGGCATGTAGGAGTGGATGGCAGTGCATTGAATGGGTGGAACAGGTGGCAGTTTAGGCTAGCCCCAGTCTTAGAAGGATTGTTTAGAGGAAATGAAAGAATTTGTTGTGTTTAATTGGCATATGATATTTCCCATGGAAACATTTTTTAGAGTACTGCCAAACTCAGGTTAACACGTCTAGGAATCGATTCATTTTATTTGTTCGACAGTTTCCATTGAACTCACCCAAATGAACTCTGCTGAGGCTTTTCTTTTTTTTTGGATGAGACATTTTTCTGTTTTGCTCAAATTCCACTTTAATCTACGGTAATGTCTCTTCATTGTGAAATTCATGGGACCCAAAATTTTTCATTTCACTATATGGAATTTGACTATGAAGGATACTAATTACTGGTATCCAATATCATACTATCTGTAACATACTATTGATTACATGTTTTAATATAAATTAATTAATGCTGAATATCCTAAATTTTACTTCTTTACAGATGAAGATTGATTTGTTTCACAAATTACTTTTTATGTCAGATATTTTTCATTTTTATTAATACAAAGCAAATGCACTGATCATGCATTAATGTAAACCATAAACTTTTAATTAATGGTATTAAAATGTCGTCAGCAACTCATATTTCCTCACAAATCACGAGTTTACTTAGCATTAATCAGCTTAAAATACCAAATAATGTTGGTCATCTTTTTTCAGTGTATTTTTATAACTTATCCGTGGAAAAATGTCCATGACGTAATTGTATTGTGGGTTGTGTGATGACTTTTCTGTGCCGTTACTGGGCTGTAACATCATCCAGAAGGAAATTAATGAGACAGTAAAAAAGTTTCAAATTCTTGGAACTATTATTGTATGCATGTGCAAAGCTGTTTGTCTTTTTTCGTCTGGTACCCAGGGGTGGATTAACCCTCTTAGTGTGGCGGGCCGATATATCGGCTCAAACGTAGGCTATTGTTTAAATTGCTTTAACTTATAAAATTTTAATTGCATGTTGTTTGTTGTCTCTCTTATCAAAAATATGACTTCTCTGCTTTATATAACGTGTTTTTAAAATTATTTATTTTAAATACTTTTCATAAAGTATGAATTGTACTGTAATTTTGATGTTCAACTGTTTACGTGTGGGGAAGCTCAGCCTCATCATATGCTCACTTTTTTCGCTGAGTGGTCTTTCCACTTTGAGAGACCGCTGAAAGGCTTATCTGCAACCTCATGAATGCGTCATGATGAATCTGTTTTGATAAAAACTGCTATCTAAGACTTGGATGATACAACGCTAATGAAACCATTACTTTGTTATCATGTTGGTTTCTCTTGCCTTCTGTCCTAGGTAATCATTTGGGCCCTTAGTAATGGGATAACATTGTCAGCATTCGTTTTTTTTGTAGGGCTTTTTTCTTATTCTGCCTTGAGATAGTAACTAGATTGTAGATAGTGTGTGAAGAACGCAGTGGGTTCTCTTTTGGCTTTGAAGCTCAGTGCAGTTTTTCCCTTGCGAGCGTGCGGTCTTTCCCTTGCGAGTGTGCGGTTGAATCAAGCGTGATTACAAGCAAATACTTACGTTTTTATTTTTTTGTTCATTTTGGTTACCTGAAATGGCAACTAATAAGACTTGGAAAGATATAGTGGATGAAGAATTGGTGAATTACTTGTTATCACTAAGTGATGACGATTGCTCTGATAATCTTTCATAGATAGGACGTTTATTCTGGAAGAATATGCAGGGCTTAGTCAATGAAATTTGAATTCTTCTGATGAATTGTTTCGGGGAGGGTAGTGAAAAATTGAAGGGCTCTTCCTATTTTTCCTTGCTGCATTGTAAATACTTAGCATTCAGGAGTTAAAGAAAATCATTTTAGAGCTAATACATTTATTTTTTCTTTTGGTGTGTTACTGTGTTATACTATAAACTGAGTTATTTTGTAGTTAGAGATATTTTCTATTTCTTGGTCAAGTTTATTGCTGTTTTCTAATTGTTTTCAGCATGGAAGACCTATTCTTGCAAATTGTGAAAGAATCCACCAATACAAAATTTTCAGTGCTGAGGAAAGCATCTCAAGAAGCACATGGTAACTAATGCTATTTGTTCAGCTGCGTTTTCTCATTATTCTACTCTACTTCATTCATAAGGTATTATTTATATGTATGTTAATAATTGCCCTTTAGATATCCTAGAAAGCCAACATGGGATGCTGCGTGATCCTCCACATGAGCTTCGGGCAAAATGCTTCGCTGCTCTCAGGCTTGCACTGGAAACAAAGAGGAGTAAATTTGTTGCATATGGACTGAGTGGCCTTCATGTAATATACCTTTGATCCAGTAAAATTGGTGCTCATGAAGCATCTAGCAGTGACTTCATGTAAATTTGATTTATTTCCAGAAACTACTTCGTGATGATAGATTTCATTCTAATTTTGAACCGGAAGATGATTCCTTATGGCTCCCTTCTCAGCTTCTGGAGGCAATTAGTTCAATCAATTTGCAGTCTGATGATTCTCAGGTTGACATGTTAAAGGTAAGTTTTTTGAATGCTTACAATGATTCTAACGATCTGCAGCATTTATGCCATAGCCTTATGATGTTTAATGCTACTTCTTTTTCTTCTGAAGTAATTGACATTCAATTTCAAGGTGCTGTTAAATATGGCATGCACCAGTTACTGGACAATGAATGGGCGTATCATTATTCAAATTCTCACCGTCTGCAGTGAAGCATATGAGACTGGTAATCAGGCTGTTCGAACAGCTGCCCAAGCTGCTACAAGCCAGACATTGAGATCTTTTTGCAGTTTTCTTGGCAAGTATAATACTATTGTACTAACAGGATGTTTGGAAGATCATGAAGTTCATTGTCTTGATGTTATTATTATTTGTCCTATAGAGGAAGAATCTCAGGAGTTGGAGAGAAGCTGGAGAAGCAATGGGAAACCATCCGACCGCAACTTAATTGGAGCATCTTGCTTTAATGAAGCCATACCAATTCTTCAGTTCATATGCAGCAGATTAGAAGAAGCTCAAACGTAAGTGGAAATATTGACTTATTCTTTTTGGGCTTGACATTGTTCCATGGGTCAAAATGCCAACATCAGGCACATGTTATTTAGAGAATCTGACGATGAAATGCATCATTAATAACAAAATCTTTATGTGGAGAACATTACCAAGAGGTCTTCTTATTCCATGTGTGGTGTAAAATTTTGAAAAAATAATTCTTGGCTTGTATTATTAGTTTTGAACCTACTTCAGCAAGGAAATTTCCTACCTTACTTTTCCATTCCACGATGACTCTTTGTCCGTAACAATGACTAAATTTCAAGTGCTTTATGTGCATGGAAAATAACATGCCTGCTATAG
The DNA here is from genome assembly GCA_963573305.1 of Pyrrhosoma nymphula. Taxonomy (NCBI): domain Eukaryota; kingdom Metazoa; phylum Arthropoda; class Insecta; order Odonata; family Coenagrionidae; genus Pyrrhosoma; species Pyrrhosoma nymphula. The sequence continues at coordinate 90,762,551 of OY754332.1, read as the reverse complement.
TGATGTATTTAAGACGAGTTGCCCAACTAGAAGTTCTTGAAAACCTAGAAAAATTTGAAATTTTGACTCCATGAAAAATCGGGGAAATCGCCTTGTTTGCATGATTTGGGAGCTCCTCAATTTCCTGGACGGGCTGTTATAATTCCGGGCTAATTTATCAATGTGTCAAACCTCATCCCATTTAAGATTGGTGAAGGCATCATACTGATTCTCATCAAATCTTGTGATGACTGTGGTCAGTATTTGATTTATTTTGCTTTAAACTTATTCATTTCATGGTGCAGTTAACTCTCAATCATCCATGCTAATGGTTGCTTGATGAAGCGTGGATAGTCGGAAAACACGAAAAATGTGGTTGTATATGAAAAAAGTATTTCATGCAAGCTACTAGTTCAACAAGAAAACAAATGATTGAAAAAATAGAGTGCTGTAAGTCCATTATAGGAGCCTTCTATTCCACACAATGAAGTCAACACAGAAGAGGGCTTCATAAGGGACATAACCACTTGTGATGACATTGGCATGATGTGAAAATCTTGGCCTAATTTAGTTGATTTGCCTGTGTAAATTATAGTGAACCACACATAACAAATTTTTGATTCACATAACAAATAAGAGAATGCCAAATGGAGTATCCAACCCAATCGCCCCTTACAAAGGAGCAGACTTTCATCCACAGTCAGATCTTGATCTAGGGTGTACAACTCACTGAACTTTATGTTCAACTTTTGGTAGATTTTCCAAACCTTATTCAGTTTTGGATCAGTAAATAATTCTGCAACGTATTCTTCATATTTGCTGAAGTGTAAATATTGCCGAATTTTTGCAAATCAACAATATGACATTGTTTCCCCAAAAAATGGCATACACAGAATCCACCGTGTGGTCCAGTAATACTCTTGGTCCGGCTTTTTCACAATGTCCTAAAGCATTATTAGTGCCAAGAACACACGTATTTCGGGAGCACTCACTTCATGCCATTGTTCTCTGGTACCAGAGGGTTTTTCACGGAGACACTGATTTGCATACCGATTTGTCTCATCAGTAATAAGTCCTATCATTTCATTGTCAAAAAGCAGTTGAAAAAACTGGAGTACACCACCATCTTCCTGAACTTCAAAATTGAGTGATGAAGCACTTTCAAACTTGAACCTTGTGGACGCAGGAGGGGAAGCTTCGCTACTTTTCATTTCTCTCCATTGGTCGTTTTCAATAGGCTCATCTTTGCACTCGGCATCTGATATGGTGTGCTCGGAAAAGCTTGATTCAGATCCAGAAGTTTCTAAATTTCCTTTATCCACCTCAACAGACTTTCACTCTCACTTTCCATTGCAGCATGAATAAAGCAAAACAGTAAAAAAAACACTTAAGGTGACCAAAAATTGCCCTCGATCTCTATTCACATAAAAATGGATTTCAGTGAAATGCTGATGGAGAAGGGACACTAGACGTGAATGCTAAGGAGGAGAGCAAAGAACTAATGTATGCCAACGTTGAAAATTTAGGATAAATGGAAATGTTTTTAGGTCCACACCCTTTGATAAGTGTAAAAGAATTTCAGGGGTACATAAGAATATCCACGGAGATATTGACGTTAGCTTGTATATGGTACCTTTCTGAAGAGGATAAGACAAGTCTGTGAGATTTAGAGAGAAGCGAGGGTTACCGAGAAAGATGGAAATCGGGGGGAATAATAACAAAGGTGGAGTCTTTCTGCTCAAAGTCTTGCTAAATACACATGTGCATGAGGGAAAATAGGCCTTTTTCTTATGTGCGTATTCTTCGCATTCAAATATTACCGCAAAACAAGCAGATGAGGTCGAAAAGCAATGAGGATGACAGCATTCTTTTCCACAGGAGACCTTTCTCATTGATAATGGTCCGCTGTCCCACTTGAGTGAAGAAATTATGGCCCTATTATGACAGGCACCAAGCAGAGTCGGAAAAGGACCACACGCCCTACCATTTTCCTGGGGCTTTCCGGATGGACACTGCACTCTTGCCATCACCCCTTTTCTATTGTCCCTTTTATCTCGGGTGACCTTGGAAGGAATAGGGCTGTAGCGTAGTGCGATGAGCACGAGAAGAAACCTGAACAAAATGTAATGAAAGGGAGAGCATGCCACTGCCACTTTCCTGAACATTTTTTGAACTATCAGTGACGCTGTAATCGAGAGATTTCTTTCAATTTCGTTAAAAAAATTACATTTACGGGGGTTGGACATAAGATGACTATCATCGTCTAAGTCTCAACCTCTAAAAGCAGTATTTTTTGCATAACTGGAAGTCACTAGAGACTCAAAGGTTACTTACGAGTCTGAGAAATTACTTGCAAAACTTGTATCTTACGAGTTCCACATCAACACGGCAGATTTTATTTTACCACAACACCGCATTCGAAGGACAGGAAAGGAAGGCTAAATATTTGAGAAATTTGCTGTAATACGGATAGGTTCAACAATTTCTTCTTCTTCCAGACAATTTATGACTATAACATTCATATATCTAGACTAATCATGTGAATACACGCTTCACTAGTCATTGCTTTCTCCAAATATTCCTTTATACTGTATTCGCCCCAAACCCAACCCTAAACCCCCCCCCAATGTAGTACCCCAAAAATAAAAAAGAAATGCAAGATTTTTTATGTAATAACATTAGAATGTGATATACATGCATTGATATTGCATCTAAATGTATGAATTCGATAAGAGATAAATTTATGTAAAACACGAGCAGATAATGCGTTAAGTCTCACGTGTTATGTCCAAATACCAGGGTAAAAATTATGACGTAATTCCATACGCTAATTTCCTATTTGTTTTATGGCATTTTCAATATTTCTCTATTCTTCATTTATATTACTACCTGTAAGCGTTCCTTGGAGTAGTTGTGTTAGTATTTTTTGGTACAAATTTCAAATACTTTCTTCTTGTAATAGGTGTATCTTATAGATTTTGTCGTCTCTTTTGCATTTCTGAAGTGTCAGTGTTCTTTTCCATCTTGACCATAGCCAACTCTTGGATTTCACTAAATGATGGTCTGTGTTGATGTTTCTACCTCTGTATACATGAGTATCTATGGCCCTTGGTGTTAGTTTTTGATTGACAATCTCATAATCGATGAGAGATCGATAACCTCTTGCGGACCATTTGAATTTATTTATTTCCTTTTTCGGAAAAAAATGTGTTCGTGACTTTTAATTCATTATAAGTTATGAATTCTCGTAGGTGCGATCCATTTTGATTTTGCTGGTCCTCTCCAAAAATTCCAATCAATCCCGGGATAGAGACTTTCCCAATTCTGGCATTTAGATCTCCCATTAAGAGTATGTAATCATTTTTTGCTTTTGTAATGTAGTTTTGCAACTTTTAGTAAGTTCCTGTCTCATCTTTTTTTCCTTCTTCAGGAGCATAGGTGCTTATTGCGGTTAGATACCCTCTATCGAACTTAAACCTAACAAACATAATTCTTTCATTTACAAATTTGTACTCTCGAATATTATTTTGCCATTTTTTATCTATTAACACAGCTACCCCACAACATGCTCGTCTTCTTTCTTCTACACTGCTAAATAGCATTATATTATCTTTTAATTCTTTAGTTCCTTTCAGTTTCTTTTTTGTTCTGTTATTTTGGTTATATTTATATTATAATATATATTGTATATATGTTTTTTTTTACAAATATTTTTCAGTAACGTCTTTCCTTAAATTCTTCAAATTATATCAAAAGCAGCAATTGTGAAGATAAGCATTTGGATTACTCCAAATCGACCGGATTTGGAAGATTAGAAAAACTACTCGCACCAGGACTTGAACCTGGGACCTTCTTCATTGGTATCAAGTTGAAATACGCTCGATTTCGAATTAAGATTCCTTAACGTTGGCATCAGCACCGCCACCTTGTCTATCCCGCTTGAATATATCTAGGTTGTACGATATGCGAGGAAATGGCGAGTTAGCTATAAATATTAGTGACGAGTGCATTGTCTATTATTAGCAAAGACGAAAAAATGAAGTATTATTGGAAGGTTTAACGATATAGATACATATTACTAAAAATGTAAAAGTTAGAAAGCAAGAAAAAAATTTCCGGCACCGGGTCTCGAACCCTGGACCATTGCCTACAATACCACTGATAGTCCTACACCTTTCCCCTAGTCCAAGGGGTTATGGTGACGGGAGGATGGAGTTACTGCTTATAATGCACAAGGCAGAATTCTGTAGTTTATCTATTACGTTTTTCTCTCGAACTCGGGCGAATGGAGCCAGAACCCGTCAACCGTATTCCTATCTAATAGTCTACTATCACACGAAAAAGGTCTCATGTTGGTTCTTGACATCATTTTGGCGAAGTCTCCTTGTAAGTAAAAGAAGTAAACTTCAAAAGGCAATATTAATGCATAAACTCATCATAAACAGAGCTCCTTCCTACTTATTTGAAAATATAATTTTTAATAGTGATAGGGAGAAAAGATTAACACGGAAATCAGAGGAACTATATGTCCCTCCTGTCTGTTCAAATATATATGGCAGATCTTTCTGTGTGACTTCCTGCAAACTATGGAACACACTCCCTGAGCAAGTGAAATCCATTAAGAACTTAGCACAATTCAAATATAGGGTAAGCATGTGGATACATTCCCTGCCCTATGAATAAAAATTAATTTATAATTTAATATTCTGCTAATGTTCTGTTTTTCTTTTAATAACATTGTATTCTGTATATATATTGGTATTTTGTCTATGCTCTGGTATTCTGTTAATGTTGTATGTATGTAATATATTCTTCTAATATTATCAAGTGATATGAAATGGTAACTGTAATCTGGTTTAACAAAAATAATGCTGGTGATTTTGGAAAGCTTGTTATGGCTCGATTGTGACTATTTTAATAATTTATTTTTTTACTATGTTCCATGGGAATAATTTTCCCCGAACAATAAACATTCTATTCTATGAAGAAAGCTTTCAGATGCAGACACTTATGAAATGCATGAATTTGTTTAAAAAAAGTTTGCCAAAGATAGTACTACGTAAAGATTTATTTAAAGAAACAGTTACCAATGAAAAATATTTATTAATGTATTTATACTTTCTTTTAAACTCTATTCTAAATAAAGACAATTACTAGTTGAGCAAACCTTTTGTAGTGTAGAATTTTTTCCATTAGAAGGTAATTTTTTTAAGATATGACAACATCTTTATTCCTTTTCTTTATTTCCTGCCGAATGGCATATAGTATGTTTCTGCTCAAAGACTCTGTAGAGAGCCAACTTTTTTTCATGCAGTAGCAGTTAAGTTGACACTTAACAGCCAGAGAGGAAAAATAAAACTTTTTTTGGTAATTGTGATGGGGTAATGGGTGGTGGAAGGGGTTAAAGCAGTTTCAGTGTCGCCCTGGAGTGAAAATTCCTTAAAATATGCTCTGACATTCAGGTGTGTATCTATATCTCCTGCAACACTTGCAAGACCAACATTGGGGCCCAGAGGGCATTCTTTTATAGGATATGTTCTTTTCAGTTCTATTATAAACCTGAGTGCAAAATTTCTAGGCCCTAAGGGTATTTCTTATATATCCTGAGTCCTTCTCAACACTCGAATGTACCTGCGAGCAGAATTTCAAGCTGGGTTCATCAGTTTATCAATTATGAGGTAAAATATAAAGCAGCGGTTTTGGGCCAAAGAGCCCACCCTTGGGCCCACCTTTACTACCTTAGGCCTTATCATGGCTTTAATGTTTCAAAGCATATTGTGTGTGTGCATATCAGTGGGTGAAGTCCAAGATTATTATTTTCTATGATCACTAGAGGGCTCACTTAAGGGCCTTGGGGCCTTCATAATAGAGCTGTTGGCATCCCTAGTGCTATCATATACTACCACTTTATAAAGTTGGTCCACGCGGTGAGTGCGACAATCTCCGTGTTCTGCTGAAATGGAGCTTTGCATATTGCATACATGTTCCATAACTTCTGGGGACCAATTTTACTGCTACGACTAACACAACTTGACTTTATTTCGTACTTGCTAAGAGACCCTAGTGTGACCTTCTCCCTCCGACAATGAATAGCCAAAAAAATCCCACCCCCCTCTCCCAAAATAATTGGCCTGTATAAGAACCAGTGAAGTGTTTTCGTCTTTGGGCTGGGACTTATCAGTATTTCTTGTGCGAGGAAGGCAGCGAGAAATTCCCAGAGTCACCTCATGACATGGGTGGCAAAGTTTATTTCTGTGCTGTAGGGGGCAAATAGTCGACTTGTTTGCATATGGGAAAACTAGTAATTGATAAATAATAAGGGTACAAAAGCCGAACCACCAGCCTCCCCGTGGTGGCTTTTGCCGGCTACTGGTGGACGTCTGATTGTGGGGCTAACCACCCCACAAGCAGTTCTAACTGGTTTCAATTAGAGATTCCAGGAAATCCACCCGCAACCAGCCCCTTTCGGATGGGGGCCCTAGTAGTGTTGGGTGTGGCAATGACAATTCACCACCTCAGAAGGGAGTTCGTATGAAGAGGACGGAAGCCTTAAGGGGCGAAATTTCTTTACATAATTTATACGAGGTTAACAAAGGCTCCCTCTCTGCCACAACTACTAATTGCCAAGTAGTGGACGTTATAGAAACTGTGATGAAGTAGAGTTTTACGCAACAGAACATTTGAAGAAAAGAGGAGTTTCTTCTTCTCAGGACTCTATGTAGCTGAACTGAAATGGAGCACATTATCTAGGGTGTTTCAGGGAGGCATATAAATTAATTAAAAAATAATTAATGTTTTCCAACAACCTAACCCACTATGCATTACAACCTCCTTAAAAAATGTAATTGTCCTCCTGGTAAATTTGAAATATGTATCCTTGATGTCAAAAATAGTCAATTCAAGTAATATCATACATGTAAAGATACAGGTCTTTCGGGTATTACTCCACGTAGGTCCATCTTCTTCGGATGACAGTTTTGCCGGCGTTGCAGTTGGCTTCTTCAGGTCAGTGAAGTGAGGATGCATTCTTTTGGCCACTTTTTATATCTTATCCATAAGGGTCAGGTCACTCGTGATTGACTGTTGATGTTTGCTTTTTCCCTCCACGCAAAACGCATCTCCAAGCGTTAGTGAGGAAATAGCCACCTTCCCTATTGAAGTTGTCTTAATTTTTGCTTATCTCAATGGCCTCTCATATGACATGTATTCCTCGGATATTAGTTTGGCTTCTTCAAATTTGATATTGTGGGTCCATGTGTGCTGGCTGGTAGTCGTAGTTGCGTGTTCTTTGTTGCTCTTTGATGCACCATTAGGCAGCACTTCAGGGATCTGGAAGTCTGCCCTATGTAGCTACTCCCACAGCTGCAATTTACTGTGTAAACTCCACTCTTTGACTGCATTGGTACATGATCTTTTACTCCGGCTAGAAGCTTTCTGGTCTTGGGGACGCAATTGAATCTTGTAACTACATTGCATTGTATGAGATATTAGTGTGTATGAATTTGGAAATTTTAACAGATGATAAAGCCTAACTTATCCTAATGTCTGATAACAGTTACCTACTCTCTTCCATAGTGAGCCAACTGGAAGATCTGGAAATAGTGCTGTTTTCCTCCTTGAATGCCTTCACACATTGATTTCAAGCCTACCTCAGTGGATACACACTAATAAGCATTTCACGATGTTCCTCTGGCAGAAATTTTGTCCCCTGCTAATTGCATTTCTGGGATCTCCAAAAGTTGACAAAAATATTGTCTCAGGAAGCAAGATGGAGGAAGAAATGGGAAGAGGATCTGGTTGTCTTGCCTCAGCTCCTAGTTTTAATAGTAATGAAGCAAAAACTGTGTACAGGTTAGTCGGGCAATATATGTGTCTTGGGTTTTAGAATCAAAGTTTGGGCATAGGTGTGACCTTCAGAAGACATAATGCTATGTGAATATGTAGTTAACTGAAAACTATTGATTTCTGAACTCTATTTCAGCATCGGAACGCAACTTGTTCGGTTAGTTGGCCGTGTTGGGTCCCTAAGGCCTGTGCTGGAGTCATTTTTTCATCGAATGCTTCTGTACCCACCTCCTAGGCACAGGTTGGAGGCCTTGAAAGCATTGAAAGAGGTGCGTGATAATGAGGAATATATTTAGCTTGCTATATCATGAATTCCTGAAGAGGGATTCATCCTTTTCTGGACCCAATTTCAAGTCCTATCTCTTTTTTTTTTACTTTCTGGCTAAATGATAATGCTCATTCAATCCTCCTCTAATTGAATTACTCTCAGCAAAAGTATATGCAATTTCATTTTTTTGACTAATTTTTCTTTTTTTTATTGGCTGTTATAGCACAGTGTATGAGAGAGGACAGAGTATGTTCTCATGACTCAAAAGGGAAAGGGTTCAATTTGACTCCAAGTTGTGGGCCCCTTCTTGACATGACTAAATATCTTGTTCTTTTGGGAAACAAAGAAAAAAATTAATTTTTCATCAAGTAATATAGGTTGTTTGTGCTTTACCTTTGGGAAACAAATGACCCTGTCCTCAAAAATTAAATTTGTTAAGAAATTTCATGATGAACCCTATGTAAAATGTCAGTGCAATTTAGTAATTTCATTTTTGATTACTAATAATGAGCATGTGCTGCAATTTGACTGAATAAAGAGAAACTTGCCCAAACGAGGCTTCCTGTTTCAAATATATGCGGTTTCTATGTACCAAACTCTGCCGAATGTGGTACATATGTGATTCACATTCATTTCATGACGAATCAGCTTTTGGCAAGGTAAATCCTGGACAGTCAGCACCTTGAATCATGTTTCATTCATTATTTGAGATTAAAAAGTGAGCACAGTCTTAGCATGTGTACTAATGCCAAGGACTTGTCTCAGATTTTACAATCACAGTGTATGGTAAAGTAGCCCATTTTCTCTAGTGAATCCATCTTCTCTGCCATTTCTCAAATGAAGTCCAAAATGGCTAGTTTGAAGTGCGTTCTGAAGGCCCTAGAAAGAAATGGTGTTTCTCCTACTGTAGAGAGGGGAGATTTCATGTTTCACTTTCAACTATAAATCAGACACCTTCCATTTTCTTTTAAAATTTTCTATTCAGGAGTTTATCTTAAAGAACAAGTTAAATGAATGTAGAAATAAAGAAATACCTTAAGACAATTATATAATTGATCATTTTAATATTTTTTATTCAGCTTCTTAGGAGCCCAAGTCGGATAGTTGATATGGCTGGCCCCATTCTGGTGGAGAGTGAAAAAGGATCCCAGCAAAGTGACATGGCATTGATGAGGCTGTAAGTATATTTTAACCTTTTAGTAGCTTTTGATGGTTAAAGAAATTTAAAAATGGATTTGTAATTATTACTATGGACAATTTTCTTCAGACTTAGACATTAGCAAGGAGATTGGCTTGACTTGGTGGCTGGAGTGCTTACTTCCCATCGAGAAGTGGCCAGGGTTGAATTATGATAAATGGTGATTTTTCAGCAAAATCTTGATCCCGATTTGGTTGCTATGTTGAGAGCACTTGTAGGGTCCATCCGTTAAGTAGGACATTAAACCATTGACCTTTTGGTGTCTTTAGTTGTGAGTAGTGGTGAGTGTAGACCAATGACATTACCCGGTTCCTCTCCTCCCTTTTTAGCACCACACTTCAGGATTGGCACATGCTACAAAACGAAATTACATATATCCAATTAGCGTAGCTTTGGTGGTTTACGGGAAGGTTAATTTCTTTCCAGTGACCAACCAGAGGACACTTGCACTCAGCCCAACAATTGAATCCTTCACTGGGCTGTTAGGGACTAGGGTTTAGGACGCTGGGGTTACGATCACCATTCAATCTTTCTGAGATCATTTACAGGAATGGGATTCAATTCAAGGGACAATCACGGAGCAATAACACTTTTACAAGCACTCAATAAAATGCACACTCATGCACTCGATCAGGCACATATTAGGGTGGGATAGACACTCAAAGATAGTGAAGTCAACAATGGAGACAATACTTAAGTTTAGAGAGGGGCGACACAAAGAAGAAGGGAAAGATGAGGATGCGTGCCAGATATGCTTATTTTAGTATGATGTCTGATCACCCTATGAATACATGAACACTTGAAGCAAGATTCTCATTGTCGAAAGAGGAGCCTACAATGGAACCACCTTTGTAATCCATGTATTTCTTTATGTGGACCTCATCAACCATTAAATTGACATGTCTTTCATGGACGTCAAGGTGCCTAGTACGCTGTTTCAAATAAAATAGAAAACCTTCTTCATGCTGGCCTGTGTGGGGCCCCAATTTGAAAGAAGAACAAATTCTTTTGATGGTATTTTGTTGAGGAAGGATGAAATTGCCTGAGTCTCTAACACATCTATAGGCGTGGGGAGAGATAAGGAAAAACATGGAAGCGAAGACAATCATTTCTGAGTTATACCTTGTACCTTGTTTCTTCTTTTGAAGTAATTGGATTTGGTCGGAAAAGAAGATATAAAAATTTTCATTTTCACTGTCAATTATTTTTATTTGATAAATGACTTTGGATATGTCAGAAAAGTTATTGCTAATATTGACCTGGCAGGTGGTTTCTATTATATCTAATAATTCATATATTTCATGCATAAAAAATACTTTGAATGGTAGGTTAAATTTTCCAGCAGTAGTGATTTCAACATTGTCTTTGTATATTTTCACACTTAAATCTGGGTCAATAGTCATGGCATAAGTCAACACTGGGCCTTCATCATTATTAATATGAAGGAAAAGAATATAATCCACCTTAACAATTAAATCCCAAAAGTCAGTATGCTTATTTTCCCTCGATAACATCACAGCTTTCTCAAATAAAATGAGCTCCTGCTCGGTCTTATGTACCTCCTGCACCCTAATGCTAGCTTCGATAGCCGCTTCAAGATCTGCACTTTCTCGCCATTGCCTCTTCTCCGCTGGATCTTCTCTCCTCGTACTTGGTGTAGATGACAGGTAGCTGGGACACTTGTGGAATATATGAGGAACAGCTGACTCCTTCAATTTAGGGCGGTACAGTGGTGCAGTCACACTCTTCCCAGACCTCTCGTCGAAGTATGTAGTTTCCCACAAAACTTCCTCTGGACTGAAGTGCAGCTGACATACCTTGAAAAAAGTTGTGTAATTAGATGAGGATAATAATTTCTGCTATTATTTACTATGCTAGGAATTCTAGGTCAATATCCACCTGATTACTTCAAATTACATAATCAGGAAATTACAATATGCAAAGTAAGATTAAACACTACTCATCTAATGTGAACCGGTAAGAGAATAATGATATTAAAGTAAATTCAATGCCTGAGAATTTTTCATTAATTAAGAATTGACTTTTTATTATGCTGTTCCTTTATGTGCTATCATTCAACGTAAGCAAATCTACAAAATACCGTGCAAGCCACCTCAAGAGTGTGTGGCAGGGGGTGAGTAGTCACCAACATCCATTACACTATACCCTATTAAAGTTAGTGTACCTACGACTATTGATGCATTAGCATAAATCGCTAATACCAGCTGCATGACTGATTATTAAATCTCACAAGCATATTCTCGCAATGATTTTGTAGGGGTGAGCTCTTGCTTAATATAATTTTCTTTAACCTTTATCAACCGAGCGTGTCTCTCTGGGACAAAAAAAATATCGCTAGACTGCCAAGCGTGTTCATATGGCACACTGCGTCCTCCTTCCACTCTCAAGGCCCTTGGAGCTGTCAAATGATAGAAATCCATATTTTTGTAGGGGCATTCGACTAAGAATATATCTTTCTTCCATCTGAATTTTTTCTGTGGATATCTCACGGTAATATATGTTGTTTGACGTAATATCACATGAAGAATTCAACTCCCATTACCAACGTTTGCTTGCCGTTTGTTTGAGGAGGGAACCGAATACTTAGCCTCAGTACAAATGAAGTTATAGACCGCACAAAGATATATATTGATATAAGAGAAGCATTCAGAATACAGAAGGTCCTCCTATCATGAGAATTTTTTCTTGGTTATTTCAAGATGATGAGATTTTGTTCGACCATCTTTCGCCTAAATGATGCATCTCCTTACTCTAGGTTTGTTTACTTGGCGTGAGACCAGGAAACATCATCCTTTTGCCATGACAGAGGAGGATATACAGCCCAATTATATCCTTATCATCTCAGAAAGCACTCAACAATAGGAGCATCTTACTTTCATAAGAGGTTTTTTCCTTCATCTACATCTACATACTACCCCGCAAGCCGCCTCAATAGGCATGTGGCAGGGGGTGTTAGGACACCAGCCGTTTAAATATAAAAGGGAAACGCTATAATGAAATTACGCCTAGCATTTATTAAAGACCCTTATTGTTCGGGGGAAAAACGAATTCCCATACCTATCCGTTCAGCAAAATATCTCTCTTAATTTATCGTTTTTGTCGGACCTGGAAATATAGTGGGGTTCTAATATGATGTTCTCCGTGTCGCTCTTAAAGATATCTATTCTTAATTGCTCAAGTAATCTAAGCCTAGCGCGCAGCCTCCGAGTCTCTAGCGGCTCCCAACCTAATTCGTTTAACATCTGTGTAATGCTGTCTGTATGCCCGTAGCAGTTTTTGACGAATCGCGCAGCTTTCCTTTGTATTTTATTAAGTTCCCGAATTAAGTCTTTTTGCACCGGATCCCATATGCTCGCTGCATATTCAAGGTGTGGCCAGACGAGTGCGAAATAGCACCTCTCTTTTACTTTTTCATCTGAAAATCTTCCCACAATACGCTTGACGAATCCTAGCTTCTTCAGAGCTCTGCCACAGATATTTCTTATAAGTGTTCCCCACGATAGGTTCGATATTATCGTAACTCCCAGATACTTCACTTCATCTGTCGCCTTTATGTTAACACCATCCACAGCATATACATGGGGGTAGTTGGACGACCTCCGCAAAAAATGTACTGCAGTGCATTTGCTCAGATTAAGTTCGAGTCTCCACTCTTGGCTCCACACATGAACGTTGTTTAAATCTGATGATAGAATTTCAAAGTCAGAGTGATCACTAATTTCGCAATAGATGACAGCGTCGTCAGCAAATAATCGTATTTTACTGCTAATTCGAGAGCATAGGTCATTTATGTATATAATGAACAAAAGGGGGCCGATTACGCTTCCTTGTGGACACCTGATGTCACTTTGACTACATCAAAGCTAATTCTGTCAAGAACTTCTTTTTGCTTACGATCACTCAGAAAGTCGCGTATCCAGTTTACTACTGTTTCATTCAGCCCGCATGACTGTAATTTGTATAAAAGTTTGTTGTGAGGTACCGTGTCGAAAGCTTTCTTAAAATCTAGGAATAATGTGTCCACTTGTGTTTTCGATTCACCAGATTTGAGAACGTCATGAAGAAAGAGCGCGAGCTGTGTTTCACATGATCTACCTTTCGGAAAGCCGTGCTGACAGCCATAGAAGAAGTTACGACTGTCCAGGAACGTCATGATATTGCTATGACGATATGTTCGAGTATCTTGCCTATAATCGACGTTAATGAAATTGGTCGATAGTTCCCTGGGTTGTGTCTGTTTCCCTTTTTGAATATCGGTGTAACGTTTGCAATTTTCCAGTCTATTGGTATCTTTCCTTCAGACAATGACTTCTTGAATATTATGTCTAAGAACGGTGCGATCTGTGGTGCTAATTCCTTGAGGACACGCGTGGGTATTCCCTCCGGACTCGGAGATTTACTATTTTTTATCAACTGTAGCTGTTTAGTTATCCCATCGCATTGAATAGTGATTTCTTCCATCGGTTCCTCAGTGAATGAAATGTCAAAATTACATGCAGTATCGTCTGTAGTGTATACACTTTCGAAGTGGGAATTTAACGTTTTGGCTTTGTCAATATTTTCGGTGACAAGTTTGCCATCTTTATCAAATAACCAATCTACGGTTGAAGATTTTCCCTGAAGCTCTCTCGCATATGACCAAAAAGATTTCGGATTTTCTTCGAGTACTTCACCGAGTACTTTTTTCTTGAAGTTTCGCAATGCAGTACGTCATACGCGTAATAGAAATGTTCTGCTGGACCATCTGTCCGCTGAATGACTCATCCTCTTTATTCGAGTTTGCTTATCTCACTGGTAAGGAGGAAAGGGAATCTTGACGTGAGCACAAATCAAGATAACAGAGTGCTGAATGATGCCATTGATAGCATGCGAGCCTTTCTGCATACATACACTTCAAAGTCCTTCCTGTCTGCAAATCTGTTGTGACTAAATTATCTGTTGTGACTATCTGTGAAATTTTCATATCATCTCGGACTGGCTCGGTGAGACAGTCTCTCCTGAAACTGTTCAAGAGTGTTGTGTGCTATGGCATGAGTATTTTTGAGACAATATTATTAGTAGTATCGCAATTCTAGCTATATGGCTTCCGGAAGTAAACTTCTGGAAGAAGAGGAAGGTATAGAAATTCTGACAGAGAGCAGTTGTGATGGAGACAGTGACACGGATGTTGAGCCCTCCTGGTGTTTCATTGCAGACTTTCAAGCAAAGAGTGCATGCGCTCACAGGACCATCGTATAGATTAGATAAAAATCAAGCACCACTCATGATAGAGAATAATGCCCTTGATTTTGTCAAATTATTTTTTGGAAACAATGTTATTTTGGAACGAGGTGATTGTGTCGTTTTTCATCAGTATATTTCTAAGAAACACGACTTTGGTGCCCGGAATGTGAACTTGGGCTGTGTGTAGACCTCTTTTTCATGATCTATTGCACAATTGCCAATATATGAAATGCGTAGCTTGCTGACATCACTATGATAATATTTAGCTCGAAGGAAAATGTGCTGTTATTTACGAAATTTACATGACTTCTCATAAATATGGGTTTTATTGGCAAATTTGCTATTTAAGTTTTGGAACTACAGTTAATTTCTGTATGCAAGGTGCACTCATGTTTTCGTATCAGAAATATAAAAAAATAATGCCGTACGTACTAGGTTTTATCATCAACCCTCAGCAGTACCTTGAGCCTCCATCTCTCTCCCTCCGTCTCACTTCTTCATATCTCTCAATTACCCCTACCTCCCCCTCCCATCCTCCACCTATCTCTTCCCCTTCTTTATCAAGAATATTTTCCCTCACTCTAACCCTTTCTTTTTGGAGACATCGTCTCTAAAAAGAAAAGGTTAGAGTGAGTTACTACAGCATCAGCTACTACAGCACCGCTCAGTACACAACACCGACTGCGGTTTTTCACTTATGATGCAATTGGAACGGTCCGCTAAAGTGATCTAGAAGTGGTCCATTAATGGCTAAAAAAAATCAATTTATGTCGCATCTATTGCTTGGTTACTGTGTGTAGGATTTATATCCATAATGTGGATACAAACATTTTTTTTCTATGTTGAAATTTTCTTTGACTTTCAGAACACGAAAATAACATTACTACCCAACATGAGTTTGAACGTAATTACATCGAATATCCGGTAAAATATTGTCTAAAAGGAAGGAATAAAACAAAAATTGCAGACAGAAAATTAATTAATCAATTCAAATAAAGTACCTTATTATGCAAAAAACATTTATGTATTATGGTGAAAAATTTGTCTTTCAGAGTGTTTGGAAGAGAAAAATGGCGACTCTCGGAAAAAAGCAGCGGTCATACTTTGGATATTTTCCATTTTTTTATGGTTATTTACCATTCCATTCTCTTCCTTGAACTACGACCTTGACGTGGTGGAAGGGCTTATGCGTTCCAATGACCCCTAGAGCTGGACTGGCAGGAGCAAGTACATTGCTCCTGGTAGGGCCACCCATGCCAGATAGGTCGAAGGGTAGGAGCCAGACGAAAGGTAGTTCCGTGATGGTGTCACGTTAAAAATACCGTTGAGTCGCGTGGGATACCTCTCAACTATCTCCTCCCAGAACATGAAAGTCATTCAAAGAGAATTGATTCCTGGCAACTACGGGACGCCGCCCACTAGGGCGGGTGTCGTGCCCGGCAGCGGGGGAGGCAAGGCCTCCGCGGTCGTCATCACACGAAATCCTTGCACAGAATCAGAATCATCATCAGAAGATACAAGGGAAAGGAGGGAGAAGAAGAAGAAAAAGAGGAAGAGGAGGAGGAAAACATTGGTAAAAATAGGAACTTGGAACGTAAGGAAGCTTGAAAATATTAAGCAGGAAATGGAAAAAGGAAAAATAGATGCTTTGGGATTGTGCGAGGTTAGATGGAAGGATAGCGGGGACTATTGGAGTGATGACTACAGGGTGATCTATAGTGGGGGAGATGAGAGTCAACGGGGGGTAGGCATGGTACTGAACACAAAGTTGGGACTGAGGGTGGTAAACATTGAACAGGTGAACGACAGGATACTAGTGGTAGAAATAAAAGCACGCCCGACGAATTTCGTACTGGTCCAGGTATACATGCCTACGAGCAACCATAGGGAGGAAGAGGTGGAAGAGGTGTACGAGCAAGTAGAAGAAATAATTAGAGAAGTGCCGGGGAAGAAAAACCTGATAGTGATGGGTGACTGGAATGCAGTGGTGGGAGAAGGGAGGGACGGATTAGAAGTGGGAGGGTTTGGGCTAGGAAGAAGAAATGATCGCGGTGAAAAGGCAGTTGAATTTTGTAGAAGAAATAAATTAGTAGTGACAAACACTTGGTTTAAACATCACCCCAGGCGTAGGTACACATGGAAAATGCCGGGTGACACTGGGAGATACCAAATTGATTATATAATGGTGAGGCAGAGATTTAGGAACAGTGTAAAAAACTCTCGTAGCTATCCAGGGGCGGATGCGGACTCGGATCATAACTTGGTGATGATGAAGTGTGAAGTTAGATTCAAAAGGCTTTGTAAAGGTAGGAAGATAAAGAGGTGGAACGTTGAAGCATTGAAAGGGTTGAAAAGGAGGGAATACCAAGAGCTAGTAGAAAAGAACATAGGTGAAGAGAAGCGGAGGGGAACCATAGAGAAGAGATGGGAGGTTATAAAAACAGGCATCGCAAGAGCGGCAGAGAAAACAATAGGAACGGTGGAAAAGAAGAGGGTTAAGAAGCAGTGGGTTACAGAAGAAATGATAAAGAAAATGGAGGAGAGAAGGATATGGAAAAACGTGAACACCGACGTAGGGAAGAGGAAGTACAAGGAATTGAATAATAAACTCAGGTGAGTGACCAATCGGGCAAAAGAAAACTGGTGGAAGGGACAATGTGAGCAAATGGAAAAGATGCAGGAGGAGGGGGAAGTGGGCGCTTTGTACGCCAAGGTGAAAATGTTATCGGGTGGTAAGAGAGGTCAAGCGATACCAAAGGTTAAGGACAAAACAGGAAAGATATTAATCGAACAGGAAGATATCCAAGAAAGGTGGAGAGAATACGTAGAGGAGCTATATGACAGCGAGAATAGACCCCTTAGCCTAGATCTAGAGGACGAAGGAACAATAGATAAAGATAACCTCGGACCAGAGTTACTTGAGAGTGAAATAGAGAGGGCACTAAGAGAGATGAAGGGTAGAAAAGCCGTGGGAACCGATAACCTACCTTCGGAGCTACTGAAGAATCTAGGTAGTAGGGGGAGAAAATCGTTTTTCGAACTTATTCGCAGGATCTACGAGGAAGGAGTATGGCCAGAGGATTTCGTAAAAACAGTATTAATACCTATCCCGAAGAAGAAGAAAGCGTCAGAATGCGAGGAGTATAGAACAATCAGTTTAATTTCGCACGCAGCAAAAGTGTTGCTTAGAATACTAAATAGAAGGTTGGAGAGCAGAGCAAAGTGCTATTTAGGCGATGACCAATTTGGGTTTAGGAAGGGGAGGGGAACCAGAGATGCGATTGCGGTAATGAGGACACTTATAGATAGAAACATAGAGCATAATCAGGATGTTTTCGCTTGTTTTGTAGATTTCGAAAAGGCGTTTGACAGAGTAAACTGGGAGAAACTAATGCAGATACTGGGGAAAATAGGAATAGATTGGCGTGATAGGAGACTCATCCAAAACTTATATATTGGGCAGAGGGCTCAGGTAAGGGTAGCGGACGGTGAATCAGGGTGGGCAGTTATAGGTCGTGGGGTGCGGCAAGGGTGCCCGTTGTCGCCTTTACTTTTTAACATCTATGCTGAGGAAATGGTAAGAGAGGCATGGGATGAGCTAGACGTGGGAATGAAAGTAGGAGGCCAGTGGATAAAGTCAGTTAGATTCGCAGACGACCAGGCGTTGGTGAGTCGGTCATCGAAAGGACTGCAAACTTTAGTAGATGCACTGGAAAAGCAGTGTGAGAAATACGGAATGAAGATAAATAATAGGAAAACAAAAGTAATGAGATTCTCTAGGACAAAGAAAGCGAAGCTGGTGATAAGTGTAGGAAGTCACAAACTGGAGCAAGTAGAACAATTTAATTACTTGGGTAGTACGCTAGAAGAAAGAGGACATAGTAGCAAAGACATTAGGAGGAGAATAGCGCTAGCGAAGGAAGCGTTCAATAATAGAAGGGAGCTGATGACGGGGACCTTAAGTAAGGATGTAAAAAAGAGGCTAGTAAAGAGCTTGATATGGAGTGTGGCGTTGTATGGGGCGGAAACGTGGACCTTGAGAAAGGAAGACGAAAATAGGCTGAAGGCTTTTGAGATGTGGGTGTGGAGGAGGATGGAGAAGGTGCGTTGGACGGAAAGGAAGACAAATGAGGAAGTGCTTGACATGGGGGGCGAGGAGAGGAAACTTATAGATGAGATTAGGGGAAGGCAGGGTAGGTGGCTGGAAGGGGTAATGAGGGACGATGGTTTGCTGAAGATCGTGATAGAGGGAAGGATGTTGGGTAAGCGGGGAAGGGGAAGGAAGAGAATCGGTTTTATGGACGGGATGAAGAACGGTAGGACTTATGCTGAGATGAAGAAAGAAATACAAGAGGTAGAAAGGGCACAGCACGTGTAAGAGTTCGTTGGATATTCTCTGACTTTCATCACAACCTACCTCTAACCGGTAGATTACTGTAATGAATGAATGAATGAAACCATTCCATTACTTGAAATCTTTAAATTGAACTAATGGCGTTCTGTTACACCATTTTTGTAGAGGAATCACTCGTTCTTTGGCAAAAAAAGCCTTCACCCTCGAAAAGAATTTAAATTTTTTTACATAAACAATAATTAAACTTTAATTTAAAATATTGTTATATTTACTATCCCTATAAAATTAAGTCACATTAAAGCCCTGTAAAAACTCTATAAAGCACTTTTTATTTTATTGTGATACAACAAACACTTTTTTTGTAATAATTTTTTTTCTAAAACACTACGTTTTAGTAGCAGAAAGTTTAAAAAACCTCGGTAGTCTAGATACACAGCCGGCGAAAAACCTTGTATGATAAAGGTTAATATCAATCTGAAAAAAAACTATCAACTTGGCCCAGAAAACTTTCAGCTCAAATCTTCGAGCGAATTGTCGTGGCAAAGCACAATAAGTGTTCAAGCAGCGATAACACTATGGTCAAACATCACAGAGAGGAATGTGCTCCAAATTCTTATTGATGAGCAATGAACACCCAGCAAATTTAAAGCCATTACAAAAAGTCTACTGCATCGACCTTAATTATAAAACAATATACTTAAGTATCTTATGATAATTTCTCCATTGAAGTGAGAGACTTTCTCATAATTACAATGTAAAATTTACATTTACACATTCTATTGCTTCAGTACACATACACACACAGTCTTTTGCAAACTACTCCTTAAATAGCCAACATGACCAATGGTTCCCATCGAGGTCTCAACGACTGCAGGAATAATTGCAGTTTTAAAAATTCCGCTATGTCCACGTTTTAATGTTATAACATACTAACCTAATACAATAATTCTTAATAATGTGAAATTAGGTCAGAAAAAAATAATGAAATGTATCATTCTTCATCTCCTCATTGCCCTTTTAGCCACTCTCTAGGATGATTTGGCTCAGTGATAGTGTTAAAAAATCAATAGTATTAAGCTACACACTGTACAACTTCATGATAGATGTTGTGAGTAAAAACCTTACGTGCTCCATTGAATTTCTATTTTGAGCGACAGGTTTCGTTGATTATCCAATATCATCAGGAACCGATGATGTCGAACAAATGACCAAATCGGTTGTTCTGTGAAACTAACTAAGTTTTACTTGTGTTAAAAACTTAAATGATGATATGTATGCATAATAATAATATAATGCACGAAAGATAATCTACACGCTTATAAAATACTTACTTTAGAGTGCTGGGTAGGTTGAAAACTCTTTCTCGGTATGGCGTTCATCCATTTCTTCCTCAGTGCTTCATCGCTGGGAAACTGGAACACACAAACCTTCGTATCCTTGTCGTAATTCCCTCTGCACAATGGAACACAACACTTATTCACCATGATGGTACACTAATGATTCTGTGTAAATATAAATAAACACAGTAAACTCCACTCTAACCAAAATATCTCGCTCTTTACTCACTCGCTCAACACCAACAACTTTCGTTCCTGCAGTAGGACTGAACCAGGGTTAGGGTATAATGGGCACGTTGAAACCTGTCAAGCCGATGCGTGGGAGAGTTGCCCAGTTGCTGTGATGTCACGAGAAAAGAAAGGCAGAGTAGTGAGGCCTTGAGTATCTGGGTGGTCATGGCTCAGCCCAAAACCCCCACCCCTTCCCTCATCCCCTCCTCCAAATCTCTCCTTCCCACTTGCACACCCAAGTTTCATACAATGCCGTTTTCCTCAACCCTCACCCTCCTTACCATTCCTTCCTCCCTCCCCATGTGACTATATATTCAGAATTAACTATCTTGTATTCAGTCCTGATGATGCTGCAGTGCAGTGAAACATGTCGGCTCAATAAATCATATTTCTCCAGTGGAATAGTGCAAAGTAATTTATCCTTTTCCTACAATGGAATTCCACAAAGTATTGGCTGCCACCAATAACTTTATTTTGTGAACGTGTTGAGGGAGAAAGGGGAGAAGGGAGGGGGCAGAGGAGGGAAGAGGAAAACAAAAGATGATTGGTTTTTGGAGAGACAGGGGCAGGTGCTCAAAATTGCGTGGATGATGGGGAGTGAAAGGAAGTACACAATGACCTTTGATGCGAGGGAAGGGGAGGGAGGGTGAAAGCAAGCATTAGTTTTTGAACGTTGGAACGTAAAGGAAATGATATGGTGTTTGTTTAATGAGTCAAAGGTTGTCTGGTGAAGTGTGTTGACCTGTGTTGATTAAGTAATGTACAATGCTTTAGTGTAGTAATTTGATGTGTAGTTTGCCCTCAATGCCTCTTTACCTCATGAAATGTAATTTACCATATCACTCTTGTAGCTTTCATTACTGCTTTTATATTATGGTTAGTTTTACTCCTTGTATTTAATAATTAAAAATTGGAATTTAAATTATCAGTGATGGTCCTGTTGACTGAAAATTATTTTAAGTAAACTTAATTTAATTTTAGTTTTTAAAATTTTTATTTATAAAATATTTTGGGATTGGAAGGGAACAGAAAGTTCCCTTCAGGCAGATAAAGGTTAGTTATTCTGCCATATAATCACGTGTGTATATTATTATTCTATATAATTGTGGAATACTTCTTTAAAGGGTTATGGACTCCATTGAAGAATGCAGCAAATGCCAGGATTATCAGATATGTAATGCAAGTGTGGAGTGTATCGTTGCAATGCTAGGATCTCTCGAAGAGCTTTGCTCTGGGAAAGGCATTACTCATGAGTACTTGGAAAAGATTCATGCATTGTATGCAGAGCTAACAGACTGTGATTATCAAGGTAATGAATATTGTTGATATCAATGAATTCATATTATTGGGTCTGATATAGTGTGCAACTGTATGGGCAATTCCACTTGAGTTGAGCCAATGTGGTTGCTCAACCCCCACCGATTTTTTTCATATTCATAGCATACATAGGCCTGTACAACACTATACTAGTTCCTCTGTATTCGTACAGATGGCGGAGATGTTTGCCACCAAAGTTTTCCAAAATGTCATTTTTTGCTGTTTGCGTGGTCCCACACGCTGCTCAATGCTGGTCAAGCCAAAGCAACGCAAACCTTGCCAATCCTCAGCTGAAAATTAGATCTTTTGATTAGTCTGATATTTATTTCGTATTATTCCAACAATCAATAATTTTCGAGCCCTCCAAAATATTGTTCTCATGCCTCATTTGAACGATTTTTAAAGCCCTGTAACTCTCACCCAAATACTTGCAAATGTAAATAAAACTTCAGAATATGATAGAACAAGACTACATTGATGCATTCCTTGAATTCCTCATTCTTGACCAGCTTGCTGGGGATATACATTTTGAAGCTGTATGGATCCCTGAAGGCAATTAACATTTGACCTTACCTCGAGAAAACCATCTCATGTTAATGGAGGTCGATATGGTGAACAATGAAATTAACATTTCATCAATACAAGTTACGGTGCCCAATGAATAGCAGCATTGGGAGTTTTTTTTATTAGGCAACATAATAAATTGGAAATCGGAGCTACCGGGTCAGTTTTGGATCGGGAGATTCTGTCCGTATGGTAATCAAAACAGAGGCTCGTGAGAGTTAGAGAAAACCATTGTCCAGACATTACTGATTGGAAAATTTCCCGGCCAGTGCCATCTGTGGCAAAAATATTGGATATGTCTTCATTATTTTATTTTAAAACCGCAGAATAAGCTAAAAGACCAATAAAGGCTTTCAATTCTATCAAATATAAATTATGAAGCTCAGGCCTGCTGTCCCTTTTATAATTTTAATTTTCTAAATTTGCCTTTGTCTTTGCAAAAGGTTTGGCCTTTGCTTGGGTATATCTTCTCTCACTCCATCTCTTCCTACATCATCTGTACTATCTCCTTCACTATCATCAGTATCCATATGGTGATCACTTCTGAAAACATAAAACTCATAGCTTTGATGCGATGAACCCAAGGACTTGACAAGAGGTCAATTTCCCAAAGAAGGGCACAGATACGAAGCGTGGGGGCCCTCCCATTCGGGATTCAAAGGGTTCCATCATTCTTGCAACATACATGATCTGCATATTGCTTGCCAGGGATGCAGTCACTATGACACAAAAAACAAAAATAAACCACAGTTTTATTATGTTAATATACTATAACAGGCTTCACATTTATAGAACTGGGAGTGTGATATTTTAAAAAAAGCAGGATTTTTTAATTTTGCGAGCGCCCTCAGCATCGATTTGAGTAACCATTCTGAACCATCGTACTAAACGTATTTTCAAAAAATTAATAACTAAATTATCCACATTGCGTGACTAAAAAATGTCACGAACAAAGAATTGTTTATTTTTACACTTGTACAATCACTTAAGTTTGTTTTTTTACCACTTTCAGAATCATATCCACCAATATAATGACTAATGATTTTCCCATTTAGTGACGTGAGGTCTGACAGACCGCTCATCAATTTCAGTTGACATTTTACAGAAATACAGAATAAATATATAAAATTCGAAGAATGCTACATCTTCATTTGACAAAAATAAGAAGGTAACAATAATGACAGACGTTTTGAAAATTATTGTTTGAAAATATTCATAATTTTAAAAACGCAGCGGTCTCTCAGGCCGCATGTCACCGGTTAAGGGTTAATGCTGCGAGAGAGGCGAAAAAGACCAAAATATTGCCTACTTAAGGATACGAAACAGAAAAATCCTAATGCGAAAGGCTGAAAAGGAGCAAGCCATTGTATTGACTTGTAGGGATGATATAAGTAACCTGTGATTTTATTTGCCTTCTTGATTATCGAGTCTTGATTTCATTTATTTATTTCTCAATGGCTGTAAAAAACACTATGCACGGTACTTTGTTAAAATTTGCAAATGAAATAACCGTAATCCAACAAAATGTTTACAGCTTACGAAGGAATTTTGATTTACTTTTGGTACATTTGAGCTTCTTATCTTTTAAGCTTACAATTATTGTTCTAACAGAAATATGGATTCATTGTAATGAAGTAAAATTTTATAGTATTTCTGATTATAAATGCTATGCAAAATGTGGTCATCATATTTGAGGTAAAGGGGTAATTGTTTATGTAAAAGAAGATGTATGCTCTTGCTCTGAGACTGATAATATACCTACCTTCTGCTGACTGTGTTTTGTTAACTTTAAAACTGATTTTCCTGTGCTTCAATTGCTTGGTGTCTATAGACATATGTACAGTGTGTCCTCCGTTAACGTTGCTAACTCGTTCCGGAAAAACTCGGCGTTAAGCGAAACAACGTTAAACAATGCAATATTTCCCATAAAAAACAATGTAAAAAATTAAAATCGGTTTCAAACTTACCAATTTTTCATTTCAGCACAGTAGCAATTTCTTCACAGCACAGCGATAAAAGGCTGGATATATGGCATTATTGAATGAAACATTCAAACTAAATTTCTAAAACATTTTAATGGCGAAGCTTTGATATTTTAACTCACAAAAGTTATTTTGGAATTATTCTCTATCCTGGCGGCATGGAAACTAAGGTGATAGGAACTTACTGTTGATATTTAAAAATACAGGGGACCTGGTTGAAAGGCGTTATCAATGGAATAATGCTCAAAAAAGTCCCATTTCCTAAAAAATTGATGTGTTTTTATGGACCACTTCACGTCATCCTCCGCCGATTTACGGCAATTTTAGTTACGCATTAATTTTAGTTTATTATATCTTATAGGTAGATGAAACAAACTAAAAAGGCATTTTTAAAACAGTAAGTGCCGGGTTTCCCTCCTATATTTCCGATATTTAGTGTTGTTAGCACCGGTTTCCCTCCGTGTAAATAGAAATGTTTGCCCTTCACTGTGCACGAGCGCAAACGTTTTCGATCATCATCAAAAAAACATGTTTTCTATTCACCTCAAACTAGTCAGTGAATCGACTTTTTCTACCACCAATTCTATTTGATGGTGGCACGGGATTTTCAGGTATTTTTTTTAGTAGATATCAACCCCTTTTTGTTCTATCGTTACCATTTTCCATTTTTTTCACCTCCAATGATACGACAGGATCACCACTTCTCTTTTTAAACATAATTTTTGTTTAGAAACTGCAAATATAACAGTTGTAAAACAAATAACGTGATAATTATTCGCACAGGTGAAATTTTTACACACGCTATGGAGAGTAACGTGGTAGGTATCGCCAAACTTTTCTGCCGAACGGAAATTACGCATCAGAGGTGCCAAAGTCGTATTCGTTATTCATTTTTTTGGTCGCGCATAATTTGAGCAACGTTATCGTGAAGCATTGATGACATTGAACAATCTAGGGTTTTAATTTTTGGACAACATTATCGCGAAACAACGTTAAACGGCACAAAGTTAAACGAGGACACACTGTATAAATATTTTACCTGTAATTTTTTTTGTGACTTAGTCTATTTTGAGTCATTTAAAAAATAATTTAATTGTAGATGTTGATATGAATATAAATATTTTAGAGTTTAACAATGAATCTGATCACTACAGTAATTTATTGAGCTCTTACGGACTATCCTGCTTTATCAGATAACCTACGCGAATAACAAATTTTTCTGCTGCATGTATCGATCATATATTTGTATGACTATTGAATTAATATAAATTTGATCTTTCTGCGGATGTACTACACCTAGGTATATCTGACGATTCAATGACAGCCCTTAGTATTGGACTGAATGAACATTATACATATTGCTTAAAAAAGGAACAAAGAATCTCTTCTGTATCAAAGGTTTATCTAAATGTGTTCAATGAATATGTGGGAAACATTGATTGGACACCTGTGTATGAAGAAACAGACACCTCAAATGCATTTAATATAATGATAGATCTGCTCAATAGTTGCCTGGAAAAAGCTAGATTCACAATCATTGTTGAAAAAAGTTGATACATCTTAAACCTTGGATGAAAGATGGGTTGTTAAAATTTATTAAGAGGAAGCATTATTTACTCAAAATATCCAAACGCTACCCTAGTAATTTATCACTTAAAAATTCATTTATAAAATGTAGAAATCAATTAAGAGAAAAAGTTAAAGAAGCCACAGGTAATTACTATCTTAAAGAGTTCTACAAATTCCAAGAGAACACCACTGAGCAATGGAAAGTGTTTAAAGAGCTGGTTGGGGAGAAAGCAAACAGAGTAGCTTTGCAATTTAATATAAATGAGAAAATTATAAATGATCCTGCCAATTTGGCCAATGGATTTAATAATTATTTTATTCATGTCTTCAATTCAGCACAAATCTATCATGATAGTTGTGTTCCTGGTTCTTTTTTGAATCCATTTGTTATCTCACATGAACCAGAATCCTTTTACTTTGAACTTGTAATCCCAAAAGAATTAATAATATTGGCAAATTCTCTTCCACATTATAAATCACCAGGAATTGATGGAATTACTACCCACTAATTTAAATCTGTAATTAACATAATAGCTCCTGTGCTTACGCATTTGGTTAATCTTAGTTTCACCAAATGCGAGTGCCCTTCTGTGTTGAAAAAGGCAATCATTTGAATAAAGAAAACTACTGGCCAATTTCTCTATTATAATTTTTTTTCAAAAGTTTTGGAAAAACTGGTGAAAGTCCATCTTTTGAAGTTTCTTGATAAGCATTATTTTTTTTAGTAAAAACCAGTTTGGCTTTCTCTCTGGTAAAGGAGCAGAAGATGCATTTGGGAACTGCATGTCTTATGTCTTTGCAGAGATTAACTCAAATAATCATTATTCATAATGAATAAAGACACTTGGTAATCTTCCACAGATTTATTTCATGTCTTCAATTCAGTGTCAAATAAATAAATCTGTGGAAGATTACCAAGTGTCTTTATTCATTATGAATATCGAGAACTTCCACCATATCCAGCCTGAAACAGTAGAATTTATCAAATAATCATGTTGCAAGCTTATTTATTGACGTAAAGAAGGCCTTTGACATACTGGATCATAAAATATTTGGTATTACAGAAACTGGAACATGCAGGTATATGAGGAATAATATTGAGTTGGTTCAAAAGCTATCTGCCCATGCGACAACAATGTGCACGAGTTGGTGATAAATTCAGTGGTTATAAACACAGGTGTGCCACAAGGACCCGTGTTGGGTCCAATTTTGTTTCTAGTACATATATATAAACGATTTATGTAATCAAACATTTAGAGGATATGTAACTGCTTTTTCTGATGACATTGCCTTAAATTATTCATCGGCCAACTGGGATTTGGTTGAAAATAGCATAAACAAAGACTTAAAGTTTCTAAGATTTTGGTTTGAATTTAATGGTCTCCAGATGAATGAAAAAAGTTTTTATGTTATGATCTTTCTGAACTAAGCTCTTATGATTGGAACTTAGTACCTATACCACCAAGTAGACTGCTCTAAATTATCTCGTAACTGCCCAGTAATTGAACAAGTTAATGAAATATAGTATCTTGGAGTCACCATAGATCAACAGTTAAAATGGGATAGTCATTTGCTACATGTTTCTGGTGAACTAAGGTACTGTTTGTCAAAATTATATTTAATACAAAATAAGTGTTCAACCCATTTCCGTAAAACCCTTTATTTTGCTCTGGTTCAGTCAAATTTGCATTATGGATTAGTTTGCTGGGGGGAGCTTATCAAAATGTACTTCAACCAATTATAGTACTGCAAAAAAGAATAATTAGAATCATTGCAGGAAAATTGCAATTCTATCACTCGTTCCCCTTATTTTTTTCATTAAAATTGTTACCATTAAGACACTCATATATTTATAAAGTCCTTAGATAATTTTATATAAGAAGTGGAAATGAACCTTTGCAAAGAATGCATTGTAATCTTCAAAATAAATTCTATGTACCTCCAATTAAACCTAACAAAACTCTCTTTAAAAGATATTTTTTGTGTATGGAACCTAAAGTATACAATTTGATACCAGTGAATATAAAGGTTAATATTAAAACTAAATTCCTTCTAATGGCAGTTGAATGGCTATGTACTTACTCAGCCTAGTGCAGACTACTTATTTAATATTATTGTGTGAAGTTCTTGTATTTATTGTATTCATCCTGTTTGACTCATTGTATAACTGTATTGTATTAATTAATTGTTTTTTTAGAATTTATAAATTATCAATTTTTATTGTTCTTATAAATACATGCAGCTATGCATGTCTGTGAAGGTAGCATCAACTCAGTTTTTTTAGGAGGCTACCTAAAGCTTCCTAAACTGTCTGTATGAAATCTTTGTTTTTTTGTGAATGTTGCTTTGGGAAGTAAAAAAATTATTATTATCATTATATTATTATTATTTTCTCTGTATGCTTCAGGCAAGCGCTGCGATGTAGTTATTTTCCTTCTTATTTAAAGGCCATTCCTATTAAATCATCTCAGCATCCAACCCCTACTAGCCTTAAATTCATCGAAGGTTACACCAAGCTTTCTCGCTATCTGCAGAGCTTTTGTCTGGTACATTTCTGTCGACAATGCAAACCCAAATTTGCATCTGTCTCTAATGTATGCTGAAAGTTGTCCCTCTATGCCAGGATATTTTGCAGATTTTCCTCTAAATGCTCTTTTCTCACTGCCACTGTAAAGAAGTTTATCTTTTTTCCTCCTCCAGTCTCGTACGTAAGATTCTGGCACATCATATTTATGTCCAGCTGCACAATTGCCAATCTCTTATAAACTTAAATTTCTCGTGTATGAACGTAGTCTTTTACCACTGTTCATTTTTGTTAAATTTTCACTAAAGAAACAATAAATTCACTGTTTTAATTGGTGGCCACAAACTAAAGCAACTACCTTGTGCACCATGCACATAGGATGAACTGAAGGATAATTATGTCCTTGAAACAGAATTTGCATCTCGGAATTTAATCGGGCGATGGAAAGGCAACAAAGTGGTCTCGGCCAAGAAATTGCAGATTCCATGTTTTTTGTTTCAATGTAATCAACTTTGGTCTGAATCTTGGTGGATGCTCGCTTTGTACAAATATTTTTGTATTATCTGGCATAATCAATGACAGATTTTTAATTTTTATTAAAACGACGCAAACTTGTAACAAAGTATTTGGGAAGTTTTTGGCCATCATGTTTCTTTAACTATGAATAAATACCATTGAAAATGGAAATCCTCGTGTAAGCCATGCATCCTCGTGTATAACGGGCATTTTTGACGCTGATATAAGGGGAAAAAGGTATGTGTCATACACAGGAATATATGGTAGTTGATAATTTTATTCTAAGTACTTAATATTAAAGGAGTGTTTTAAGTCACTTTAAATGCCAAAATGCAGCCCCAAAAAGAGTGTTCAGGGTAGACCACCCCTTCCACCTAACCTTAGCCACACCTCTGACTAAATATTATCTAATTAAGTGCAGTTGACTTTTCCAATGGGTACTGACTACTGAACTTCATGCTTTGTAAAAGCATGCTGTTTATTAGTGAATTGTTCTGCAGGGTTAAGAATTAACTTACACTGATTTGTTTGTATGTGTTATAAAATGCCTCAGATTGGGATGCCTTGATTTTTAATCAAGAACTTTTATCTTTAGGGCCGCTTACTTACCAATACATGGCAAGACTTCCTGAGCAGTATCAGGAAAGAATAAAAAAAGAAAAGGAGTTACTTGCTATCACGAAAAATAGTGCTTATGAAGGCACAATCACATCCATGACTCCTGCGACAGAAGATAGTGACAGCAGTGGTATTGAGCAGGAGGCTGAATTGGACCATGAAGATGACTGTGGTGAACATGAGTGCAGTAGGATCGTGGATAGTGCTGATGATAGATATCAAATTCCCAGAACTTCTGAAAATGGTGAAGATTTTTATGCAGAGGATAGTGATTCATCTGGGGATACAGAGGGACCGGAGGACAGATTTGATGATTTACACACTTTGGAAATAAGAGAGAGGGCTTATGCAGAAGATGATGATGACGATGATGTGATATGCATGGATAAGATTCCAAAAACTCTTCACATGAATGATATGTTGCACTTTCAGGTATGTAACTTTGGTTTGTAGTTGTGTTATTGCACAAGACTTCTTACCAACATTTTTGTACCTCATTTTGTTGTATTCATTTGCTTTGTTTGTTAAAGATCCATGGAATAGTTTTTACATTTTGGCATCCCAATGTATGGCATCCCATCCCAAAGGCATGATTTTATCCTTGGACTAGGTGGCAAAGGCACTGTGGCAGCCCAGAATGCATGATGATTAGCAATGAGGGATGTAATTCTAAATCCTGTAATGATCTAGGGTGGCATTTCCCAATGTCTTTTGATGTGCATACCCTTTGGTCACCTATTTCCCAAAATTGTACGACTTATATTTTTAAAATGCTTATTATTTATGTTCTTACTGCTGGTACAAACGTCTACCTTTAGTCAGCTTTTTTGCAAACTCCATAACCACCAAAATGGATAGAAGATCAATCATTAGGATACTAAATTAATGGGTCTTTTCTAGAGCAAAGAAAGCGAGGTCGTTCATCAATTTGGAAGGCACAAACCAGAGTTGGTGGAACGATTCAATTACTTGGGTAGTGCATTGGAGGAAAGTGGGCATAGTAGTAAAAGTAGTAAATAAACTGGGGAGAATTGTGTTATCAAAAGAGGCATTCATTTATGGGAGAGAATTAATTCAGAGGACCTTATGTGAGAATGTAAAGAAAAGACTGGAATGGAGTCTAATATGGAGTGTAGCATTGTATGGTTGCATTGTTTGTATTGCAGACCCGTGGGGAAAGAGGAACAGGATAGGCTGAAGTCATTTGAGATGTGTGTTGGGGAGAGTGGATGAGTTATGATGGATGGAAGAGAAACGAGTAAGTGGTTTGGGCATGGTGGGTGAGGAGTGCTGATGAGGAGGCTGAGATTGGCTTAGTGGAAGGACAAGCGATGAATGGAATGGGGC
The DNA here is from genome assembly GCA_963573305.1 of Pyrrhosoma nymphula. Lineage (NCBI taxonomy): Eukaryota > Metazoa > Arthropoda > Insecta > Odonata > Coenagrionidae > Pyrrhosoma > Pyrrhosoma nymphula. The sequence continues at coordinate 90,731,658 of OY754332.1, read as the reverse complement.
GAGTAGTGAAGGGGAAGATGGATGATTGGCTTTTATGAATGGGATGAAGATTGGCTCAAAAAACTCGAACGACGGCAATAATTCGTGACAGAGTAGAAGGGTAATTCTTAGCATCTCCAGATTTTTGTTCTTATTCTGTACTACTCATTGATGGATGTAAGAACGAGACAGCTAATGCAAAAGTATTAGAAGCAGGTGAGTTGTGTTATCTTAACACTTTGCCTGCGAGTGATGAGTATGTCTCATCACAGGCTGCCTTTATTGCCTTGCATATGATGTCACGCTATGGTGTTCATTAATGCAACAACCCGTGACTATGTACAGGATTGCACAGCAGCAAAAAGGTCACCCCTTGGGATCTCTCCAGGGAGAATTAACTTAAGATCCCCTCATAGACAGTTTCACCAGCAATTATTGATTCAAGAGATTTGCACAATTTGGACCTATATGCTGTATGCTCAGACAATGCTTCCAACGTGATAAAAATGGTCAAAATATGTAGTAGGCTTGTGACAATTGCTGCATAGGGCATTTTCTTCACGTATGATACTTTTTCTTCACGTATGATACTTGTAAGTATTCAAAGCCACTATTTTTATTCAGAAGGGTGTCATGCATCATCAAAAGTAATTAACAGTTTTTTGTGACCAAAAATTCACTAAAAAACTCCATAAATGAATATTTTGAGAAATCCCTGGGAAATCTGGCCAACCCTTCACCCCATATATGTATGTAGTCTGGAGTAGCGAGGGTGTGCTGGTTATATGTGCAAAAAAATAAACGTTTTGTTGCTTGCTGTCATATATGTCAATGACTGGTCATAATGTTGTGGAATATGATAAATGTAGAATGAAGTAAAAGTAAAATTACAGTCAACTATTAATGGCATCCCTCTAATTCTAGCAATATTTTTCTTTCCTTAAGGTTCAAGATCAGTATGTGGATGTGGAAAGGCAGAATGCTCTACATTTTGTGAGGAGCTTACAAAACTTAATACCTACCCTTCTATCCCTGAGAACTTCTGTAGAGGTTGACGAAGCACTGCAGCAGTTTTCTTCCAAATATTGTGAAGGTGATTTATTTTATTTAGGACAAGCATTAGTGGCATTTGATTCTATCCAGGATTGAAAAATAATCCATTTAGGAAAAATTATTAACTTGAGCGGTTTGATTCTGCGATTAAAATATATCTACTCTTGGGGTAAGTCGATTCAGAATCATCCATTAGAACTGTAATTATTTGTACACGAATTACTGCAAGTGCAAGTGGGTACTCAGTAAAAAATAATTATTACACTTCAGGTTTCCCTTATCAACTGTGGTTTTGTCGGCCCTTGACTATCCCAGGTCCATATTTTGAGTATCGGATTTTACCTTTTCCCGCATTTGAACTATATTTTTGGAGTCCTGTCAACTTTCCTATCAGTCCAATGTATATTTTAATCCAGACTAGACTTCTCAGCCATGGGGGATTTCTGTTGATTATTTATGATCTACAATTTGAGTGTAACTTTGCTGAGTGTGACTTCCTGCTCCTCGGGTTGAGATTCACACGGCACCCAAATCTTCGGAATGTGATTCACTTTTATGCGGTTACCTTAGGTTTCCATTTTTTTCCTTAAAATATCAAAATCTATTAAAAAATAAATCATCAGTGTTAACTTATGAATTTACTTCATGTAACTGATTCATTACACTTTTTAATCAGGTTTTTTACAAAATCAGTGATGCATCACATAATTTGTAATGAACGTGTATTTTTTATCGCAACATTATGTGCTGTGCTGCATGTTTTATGATACTATGTATGTACACAGGTTTTTGTTTGCCATTCATGCTGGCGGCACATTCATACCTAATACAGCAGTATGTAAAATCAAAGGTTGATAAAAGTCCATGATGTAATGACATTGTTCAGATATCTTCATTGTATATAAGATCCAGCCATGAGTTATATAAATTTCTTTTGATGAGGGAATTTCAATTAAATTTATGCATTTGATGGCATATAAAATTCTTTCTTTCCCCAAAATGGTTGCTTGAAAATCACCTCCGGGTCTTACGTGCTAAGGCGACTCCACATGAAGTCTAAAAATATCCACAACACTCTACGGACAACAAATCTTATCCCAGGTGGTCTGAACTGAACAGCCCTTTCCTAAGTATTATTATTCATCACCAGTATTATTGTTATGAATATAATATGCTCGATATATACCGTACTTGTCTGAATGAAAGTCCCCCTCTGAATACAGTAGAACCCCATTTTTGAGTTATCAGATTTTACCTTTTCCCGCATTTGAACTATATTTTTGGAGTCCTGTCAACTTTCCTATCAGTCCAATGTATATTTTAATCCATATTTACACTAGTTTTCCCCCATTTTGCACCATTTTATGCCTGATAAAAAAACATTTCCAATTCCTAATTCAATGTTGTACGCATATTTAAACAGTTAAAAAAACATCAAGCAACTTTGTCTAGCAGGTAAACTTTATGTCACGTTCATTATGAAATGCATCTTGTGGCAATTATGCAAACAGTTTTATATGTATTACAAATTTGAAAAGGGCAGGATTGGTAGGATAGTACCCACAGAGCTTAGTGGGAGAAATTTGAACTACCTCTACTGGCGAATGGAAGATCGTATGATCACATGATCTGAGGATATTCGTAGGATAGATAAGTAGTCTTTATTAGCATTTTCTTGCTAGTTTTTTCTAGAAATTAACAATATAGATAGCCATGCAACTCTTCCCTCTCCCCCTTCCAAGCGGTGGAAGGACAAAAGGAGGCGCACCTACCACTCTTGAGCAAATCCTTGAGTGGGTGGACGAGCGATCGTCTTCCAAGTTGCAGAAACCATTGTTTTCCTGAGGCCAACTACGTAGAACTTTTTCATAAAGGTTACCCCTTCCCTTCTCTCGTAGTGTCAGCGTGCAAGGCGGGCGCTTGGCTGTAGGATGGGTGACCGTGCGAATGGGCAACCAGAGGCATCTATGCCAATCTGGTGGGCTCGAACATGGGCTTGGGCAATAAACACACGAGCTGGAGTCGCCTGGGTTTTCCGACCACCTGAATGTCTCTAAGTCTGATCCCTCCACCCCAAGCTATAGCCAACTCGTCACATGCCTGTTCTGCAGCGATTTATGGTCGCCCTTTGGGTGTTACCCAGTCCCCTATCTCTCTGCTTACTAAGCCATATCTCAAAGAAAACAAGGCTAGGTCGCCGACCACCTCAATGCCCGAACATATGATGCATGGTCAACATCGGATATAGTCGAACCCTTCATTGTTTTTTTGCTTCTCACACTATCCGATTTTGAAGCATAGTCCGATAACTTGGCTTGGTTTCTCATTACATCGCACACTGTGGATATGCCAACAAGAGACTCCGCCGCTATATTAGCCACTGGGTCTCCCTTAGATGACCTTCCAATAATCTCCATCTTCTCTGAAATGTCTAACATGGCACGCTTTCACATTTTGAAGAATTGGACATTTTCAACCAGTTGTATTGCTGAATAAAACTTGGCAATTATAAATTGCTCTTGGAAGCCCAAGTCCGCCAAATACAAAGCAATGATTCAGGGGGCTCAGCGTATTGCAACACTCATCTGCATGATTGAAGAGCCCGCTGAGGATGTCGGAAAGGAAGAGTAGGGGGGGGAGGGGAGGGGATGGAAAGAAACTGTATTTAAAAAAGAGGGGAGTTACCGAGTCCCCTATCTGTTTGCTTACTAAGCCCTATCTCGAAGAAAACAATGCAAGGTCACCGACTACATCAATGCTCGAACATATGATACACTGTCAACATCGGATATAGTCGAACCCTTCATTGTTTTCCGCTTCTAAAGTCCACTCACACTATCCATTATCCATATTGATTTTGAAGCATAGTCCAATAATTTGGCTTGGTTTTTCATTATATCGTGCACTGTGAATAGTGAACAAGATTTATGTTCTGAGTTCCGCACTTTTTCATTTTGAAGCTGTGACCTCTCCTCCCGCGAGCCCATGAGTTCGGGGACGAGCAGGGAGGGAGCACTCAAAAGAGGGGAATGGGAAATGGGGGGTTGAAGGAAGTTTCAGGGCTCTCAAATAGAATCACACGGCTTCCAGAAGGACACTGTGGGAGTGCGAGGACGAATAAAGTAAAATCCTTATGGAACAGTTTATTTTCAATGGTACACAAATTTATTATACTTACTGCAATCTTGCAATAAAAGAAAATGGCATACAGGGTATCATTCTTGATTAATATTTCTGATCGAAACAGCTTCTAAATGTCTGTTTCTGTTTGCACACGATCTTCTTCTTCACACACTCGGAAAAAAAGACACTGGTCCTGCGCAATGGGCGTTTAACAAGGAAATGGGACATTTCGATGACAATCATTAATTTCTTCCTCCACTAAATCTAAGTCTATGGCATTCACACCACACACATACATTCACTTCACATTCACGTGGGAATGGGGTATCATTGGAAGGGAAAAAGGGGTTGGGAAGAAATGATACGATTTGATATGCAAATTCTCTGAGAGGGGGGGGTGTAATTCTTGGTTGGTACAGGGGCTTCGATAGTACTTATCGGACTTTCTTGGGGGCAGATGATCGTTGTTCTGGATGGATGACAGGGGCTGGCATGACTCCGTAGCTTCTTCACTGGTGGACGGGATCTGCGATGATCGGTGAGCTTGGCGTTGGTCGATTCCTCCACTTCAATGGCTGCGAGCAATGTTTCCCTAATTACAATTTTTTATATGGCACTCCTGGCCATCGGCGAGGGTTGTCCGGGTCTGACTCTTTTTGTTGCCTCCAGGTCTCACCGCTTCTTAACTAATAAAAAAATATCTTGTCGTAGGCTTGGCCACAATTTTCTCAGGATGACACCCTTCTTCACTCCCGATCCACTCCGTACTCCGTGTTGCTTGGCACCTCCTGTCCGTCCCAATTTTTATTCGAATCTCCTCTTTTCGATGTCCTTTCGCCCGCTTCAATAATTTTTTTTTCAGGGGAGAAGGGGGGGAGAGGGAGGGGGGGGGAGAGAGGGGGAGAGAGGGGTGGGGGGAGGAGAGGTGGGGTGGATCGCGGGACTGCACTGCGGGAAAAAAGGGAAGAAAACAAAAGGAACTGGGGGAGGAGGGAGATGATTCACCTGTATTCCAACCATTTGGGAAAATAAAGGAGGGGAGGAAGGTCGTTGGCTGGACATTTTCCTAACGGTCATTTCTTATCAGTTGGGAAGTCCACTTCTCCGATGTACATATGAAAGAAAAAGGGGGAGGGAAACACTTCACACTGTGCCACAGGAGGGGGGTGGGGGAAGGTGAAAAGGACGGGGAACTCTCACACACGCTCATCCAGGCTCACAGCAGACTTAAATTTTAATGCACCCTGCCTTAAAATCAACAAAATACACACGAAAATTCCCTGCAATGAACCGGTTCCAATCAGGAACGGTTACAATATCGTATTGATTTTGAAGCATAGTCCTATAACTTGGCTTGGTTTTTCATTATATCGCGCACTGTGGAGATGCCAACACCAGAGCCCGCCGGTATATTAGCCACTTTCTTGGATGCCATTTCAAAAATTTTCAGCTTCTCCGAAATGTGTATGTATTTCTATTTTTTGAAGAATTGGACATTTTCAACATTGTATTACTGAAGAAAACTTGGGAAGTATAAAACTCCCGCAGAAGCCTAAGTTGTGCAAACACAGAGCAGTGATTCAGGGGGCTCAGGGTAATGCATTACTCATCTGCGTGATTGAACAACCCGCTGAGGACGTCGGAAAGGAAGAGTAGGGGAGGGAGGGGAGGGGATGGAAAGATAGAGTAGGGGAGAAGGTTGTTGTGGGACGATGCACGGATAATCTGCACGGATAACCAAACAACGGATAATGGACGCTCTACTGTAGTTTCAATGAGCGTGAATTTTATTCATTATACCTCATAACCACAATGGAACAGAATTTATTATTTTAAAAGAATTTTAATTTTGCATTGCACTTGCTTGTGATGTTGAAAACAGAACTGCACCGTTCTTCTGCTGTTCTACTGCTCTGAAACATATATATACACATGACCGTGCTCCGAAGTAACACATTCATTGATCGCAACTTTGCTTTCACCGCACATGGAAATGGAAAAGCAAGTGAGAGAAAAGACTTTCTTATAATCATCATGTACTTTTTGTTTTATTTGAGATAGAAAATATCATTTACTTTCAATATAAAAATGTCTTTTCACTTCCATTCCATTCCTGATATTATTTTTACTCTTTCTTGAGTGTTTAAATGAGTTTAAATTCCAAATTTGACACTTTCCCACTTTTTACGCTTTTTTTTGAAGGTCCCTTGAGAAATGCAAAATAGGGGTTTTACGGTATAAGCCTTCTCCCCACCAAATTTTCATCTCTGTTTTTGGAAATGGATACCTAATATCTACCTATATTAACTCTCGAGTAACGAATTTCCTTTGTACTAATCTTATGTAAATAGAAAATAATGTTGGCCGTATTTTTGTTCAGTGAATCTGCTGATGTAATGCTAGGAAAAATATTCATCACGGACTGTGTCGAGGGTTGCATTATGGAATTTTCCGCGGCATAGTAGACCAATAGAAACATTGTCATGATGGAAAATTAATGAAATGGTACAAATAGTTCATATATTCTTAGAATTATTGATGAATATGTGAGCAAAGTTGCTTCCCTATTTCCGACAGGTGCCTAAGTGGGAGCGGAAAAATATTTATGATACTGTTGCATTGCAGTTTGCATAATGTCTTTACCGAGTTGCCATATGGCTGTAACACCATAACAACATCGACATGAAGTCATTAACTATAAAATAAAAAACCTTTGGGCAATATATCGAACGAGGTATGGCCGCCATAAAAGACATTTTAATGCTATGCCCCTAACTATAGTGAAACGAGACAAAACTAATAAAACAGTGTCCAAATGTGAGATATATTATTCCAACAAGGATTATGGCAACTTAATTTTATTTATAGGTTTCTGTTTGAGGCTTTCGCAGTGCTGTTGTGCTGGTGTCTCCATGTTTTTCAGGCAAAGCTGCGTCGGTGTATCTTTACGATGACGTTTCATTTATTTATAGGTATTTATTTTATTTAATACAACTTATTAACTGCTGAAATAATGTTCTGTATTTGGGATGACCCAGCATTTTTCCATCCAATTACCTGGCACCTTCGTAATTGTCTTGTTGGATGTATTATGGAGGTAAAGAAGAAGATGAAATTTGGTTACTTAGCTACCTATTGAACTGTAAACCTTCTGGAAAGATTATCAATACTTTATTATATTAACTAGGTTTTGATTGAATGTCCGCATTTGTCATCTTCATATTAATGCATTTCTTAGAAATGAATTACGCAGGTCAAACAAAGGAACCTCAAGTGAAAGCTTACTTCCTTCCAAAGCTATTGTTATTACTCTCACATTAAAATGAAAAATATAATAATAGAATGCAGCCATCACCCGCACCTTCAGAGGATATATGTAGTAGAAAATGCACCCTTGGAAGTAACTTTTGTCAGGCACTACAACATAAATACAATACTTATGAGAATGTTGCTTCCATTCCACAAAATTTAGAATCTTAATTCAAAAGACAAAAATTACCTGGAGGTGCAGATTCACTAACGTCTCTTCAACAATATTGAGCGCAGTGTCTTAATTTGCTGCTGACTAATTTTCTTAAATGTACAATGTATTCCCCAGTTTCTATGTTTGCTCATAAAGAAATCAAAGCATCATCTTTGTAACTAACTAATGCATCTAGGTATTTTCTTTAGAGTTTTGATGCTAAACACGATTTACAAGGCTGTCAAACATTTTATGGAACTAACCCCATTATATAGAAATTAGCAGTGTTATGAGTTCAAATCTTAGTTTCACAATTAGCGACATTAAAGCTAAAAAGGATCGTTATCGTGGCTGCAAAAATACACCTAGTTACTTAAGACAACCCAAATCACTATTTAAAATTCCTTAAATTGATGAAATATTTTGGGCTGCTCAGGCTAAAGTATAGGTAGATATAGCATTTAAATATGAGGTTAAATCAAGTGTATACATAATTAGAAAATCATGCCTGTGGGAGAGTATGAATTGAATTGAGAGATAAAATTAGAAAATAAGACATTAAAAAAAGTTATCCAAGATAATTCAATAGAAAAGTATGCCTCTAAATGAATATTAAATAGCATTGCATAACAGACTAATAAACCGCCTGGGCAAAATGAAAATGAAGGAAAACCCCTCTGAAAGTAAAATATATTTATAGAATTACAGCAGAACCTTATTATAACGTTATTTGATGTAACGTAAAATTTTATATAACGTCAGCTGAAGCAAGGAACCAACGAAACCCCTATCTTTGCCAATGTAACAACCTTGATATTCCGTAATATTTGATATAAAGTTATAATGTAAAGCCGTCGAGGAACCACCAGACATAGTTATTTCGTTACTACGCAAACAGGATTAGTTCCCGCATTGAGTGTGGATGGGGCTGAAGTAGTGATGCGCGGGGAATACCGCCCGATTCAAATCTGCATATGAGTATTTCTTTAATTGAATTTAGGATTAATTGAGAACACTGAACCCATTGAATGCGATAAATGTTTTTTAAATAACGTAACCAGGGTTAACTGTGACAAGTAAAACACATTTTAGAGGTTAACTCAATTTATTCCTTAAACTAGAACACTTGCATGGTAAAGAAAGACCTGTTAACAAAACACTGGTGGAGGGAAATACCATGGGGTCTATTCTGTTTGTCGAAGCTACCGTTGCGGTAGCTTCAAATAAGCTGCAGCAATTGTCTACCAACCGTATTCACTTATTCGATAGACTTTTCTCAAGAACATAACGGGAAGTTGAGAGAGGGTTACTGAAAGGTGGGTACAAGAGTATTTTTAAAGCAAATTGATGGAAACTCCATTTCTGGTGACGTCATTCTTAGAACCAATAGAATTGCTCGTCTCAATGTTTTTTTCCATGGATAAAACTGGTAAAACTTGTTTTATGGCCGTTTTAGATGGTGAAGATTTTTGTGCATCGTGTTTAGCGAAAAATATTTTAAAAAGAACCTATTTTGTCATTAGTGAAGTAATGGAATTATTGCTTTTGTAGAGAATATTTTACATCGTCTCCTCTTGAAGGGGATACAAGTTTAAATTGCGTTAAGAGGCTACAGTGAGAATAAAACGCAGTTCAAGCATACTAGAAACAATCATTCAAACTCATCCTGTACTTTAATCTCACGACACATTATGGTACTTCGGATGCCATATCAGCTTTGATTAAGACTGTGCTGAGTGCTGTCTACGTACAGTGTACTTACATTTAATTTGTATTAAATAAAATTGCAGCAGATATCAGAAATGTGTGCTTATACTGATACCCGCCAATATTATTTTCAACTACTACAATACTTTAATTCAAGACACAAGTTGCACAGTTTTATTTTCAAAACACTGAATGACGGGCTAATAAATTCAATAATCACTCGTATTGTGTCCGTTATATTCCATTACCAGTTATAGTCCATGTATATCCATATTAATCCATCTAGGGAAATTAAGGGTTTGAGGTTATATATGATGATTATAATAATAAATTACATATATAGTTTCATTAGTGGTCATATTACACAGTTAACTTTTCGCTCTTTTTCAAGCGATTTTCCTATTTTTTTAATAAGGTATTTACTAGTGTAAATTCCTTTTTACATACCAACCCTGAACAAATAGGATTAAAAATCATGCAGCCCATTTTAAAAAGAAGGTGAATTCTATCATAATCCAATTTGATCGTATTTCAGGTAGTGGTTGTGTAATCTTACTTAGTTCCACATGTTTTCTGTTTCCAGGCAGAATAGCACTAATTCCCTCCACAAATTTACTCTTATTTTCCATTTCTAAAATAAGTTTTATCCGCTAGACCTCAAATTTTACACAATCATTAACGTATCGTATTGTTTGATCGTATCTTCAACCAGGCATTCATCACATTGTCCATCCTTAGTTTTTCCAATTTTTTTTTTGTGGGCTTTATACTCACCATGGCCGGATAATATTTCTGCTGTTATCTTGGTGTGTTCAAATTTCATCTTCTTTCTGTCTGTAATGGTCGGGATGAGCTCTTGTGTGTGCCATCCCTTAGTTGAATTAATCCATTCTTCATTCCCTTTCCCTCTTCCCCCTCCATTCCCCTTCCTGCCTGCCCTCTTTCCCCTCCAATCTCTTCCCCGCCTGGCCTAGCCTGCGCTTCCCTGCCTGCCCCTCCTCTCCTAACCCACCTCTTCATCCAGTACTCTCTCCAGTTCAGAAGAAGACGACAGCATCGTCGAAAATTAAATCGTTCGTGAGAGTTTCTTTTGTTTGTGTCACTATGTTTTTTAATTGTCACGCCTGTGACTCATTATTGGATATATTTTCACCGTGTGTGAATTTTCTTCGATTGAATATATATACCACAACGAAAGGTTCGCCAATAGGCTACAACAATAAAAAATACACTTGACAGGGGGTGGGGAAAGAAAATTAAAAAGAGACAAGACTTGCAGGGAATGTTTTGGGAATGTAAGCCCTTCCTCAGCCAGAGAAAAAGCTATTTCAATATAAATATACAAAATATTCCAAGAGGGTGGCCCATAATAATACAGAAACAAGCAAAATACACTTACAAATTAAAACTTCCGATATTTTGGTGGAGAGTTGTATCCACCTTTCTCAAAGTGAAGAGTAAGAATGAGGAAAGGGATAGAGATTGAGGTATGGGAGGGGAAAGAGGGGTAGACGAAGGTGTAAGAGGGGGAGACGAAGGTGTAAGAGGGGAAAGAGGGGGAGACGAAGGTGTAAGAGGGGAAAGGGGGAGAGGAAGGTGTAAGAGGGCAAGGAGGGGAAAGAGGAAGAGTGGGGAGAGAGCAAGCGGGGAGAGGGCGAGCGGAGGGGAGAGAGGAATAAAGGGGAGCAAAAGGAAGTGGTGAGTGGAGGAAGCAGGGAGAGAGGAGATGAAGGGGAGGGAGAAACTAGTGTGATTTATTGAGTCCAGGGGGCGAGAAAGTCTGGTGGATCAAAATACATGAAGATTCAAGATCTTTGAGCTGAAAGGGAGAGGAAGAAGGGGGAAGGGAAGCAAGTAGACCAACTTTAAAAGTGTTATTGAAAGTGGAGTTGTGGGAGGAGACGTGAATGGCGACAGGGAAAGAAACAGAGAGGGAAGGGGGATCGTTACAATATGAGTGGTGCCCATTGATTCTAATGTTGAGAGGAGTGGTGGATAAGCCAAATTAACTTTTAAAGTTGGTCTACTGATACGATCTGATACGATACTGATCTACCTGCGCGGATACCTAAACTACAGCCGGTCGCCACTAGCTAGCCAGTCTTGACACCCCCCTCCCCCAAAGCTATAACCTATATTCGCCACTGGCAGCAGGTACCTACCTATATACCGATTCGTGGAGTTATGTTCAAAGAAAAGGCACACTACATGCAGGAGCAAGACTAGGCATTGATGACTTCAGAGCATCAAATGGCTAGATAGACCATTTCAAAAGTTGGTAGAAATATGACGTGCCTCAGATGTAAAACTGATATTATTACTTCAGAAGAAGGTGGCTAGGATAATCACTAACGCAGGATTTAATTAACATTGTAAACCACTTTTGGTAGATTAGGCATAATGACTGTATATAGCCTTTATATATTTCATATTCTGTTGTACATTAAAGTAAATCTGCACATGTACTCAATTAGGGCTGATGTACATAACCATGCCACTAGAGCCAACAACAAACTAGACATGCCTCACTGTAGACTGGCTAAATCATTTAAATATGAAAATTTGGCTATTAAGTGCTTTGATATGCTGCCCAACTCAGCAAGAATGGTAGGTGGCAAAGTTTTCCGCACGGCCCTAGAGAAATGGCTTTTAACAAAACCTTTATACTCTCTAGATGAATACTTTGAAATCAACTTCTCAACAATAAGGTTCTAATTTATACTTAAAATGTGTTTTGTATTCTGTGCGTTTTGTTGTTCCTGTATCCTCACATGAGGTGTATAATGACTGACCTGCCACAATGCCTGTTGTGCAACAGATGAATAAAGATTATGGTTATGATTGTCTATAAAACCATTTGTGGTGAATCTGAAAGTGTACACTACGTTGATCCTGAAACAGCTTCTCACTGCAAGTGCACAACTTTTCATAATCATGTTGATGGCTATGCACTTAAAGACATTTTTAATGTGGACGAGACAGGTCTTTTTTTTAAATAATGCCACACAAGACCCTATAGACTTCAAAGGGGACCCTTGTCATGGGGTCCCCTTTGCAAAGGTTGCCTCAGCAAAGCACAGCAAAGTTCGTCTCAGTGTATTATTAGGAGCTAATCTAAATGACAGTGAGAGACTGAAGCCCTTAGTTTTTGGAAAGTCCAAAAATCCATTTTGTTTTAAAAACTTTAAGACCTTGCCTACAACCTATGAATCTAACACAAAGACACAGATGGCATAGACTATTTTTGAAGAACAAATGCATGCCCTTGATGAAAAGATAAATTTATGTAGTTAGACACCACCTCAAATCAAATTCATGGAGTTAAAATATGAGAATACTTTTATTTTTTGTTAACTTTTGTTTATACATTTATTTATGTATCTATTTGGTGACCCATCAAATATTAAAGATCACCTGTTAAATAAAATAAAATAATTTAACATTAGGCTATGATTTTGCTTCTATTTCCTACAAATTAAGATTTCCCTCGATTTTTCATTTTCCTGCGATTTACACTTTTTTCCTTTGTCCCCGTCAAAATTGTAAAAGAGAGGTTTTACTGGATATGTAAAAGGGCTTTTAGCCTGTATAATATTAAAATAAATAAATAAGTAGCAATGAAATTGAGCATACAGTATATGGAGTCAAAAGTAAGTCTTATGTTCATAATGTTTTTAAGTCTCTCGACCTATGTATCGTATGGAACATGAAGTAGAAGTTTATTTCTTGGCATAAGATTTACCAATCTTCTAGTGATGTAGCTGAATCTGAAATTTTGAGATTATTGATTGGGTACTCATTACACTCTGGTCAATTATTATACTCATTAGATATTGACAGAATTACCATTTTAAAAGTGGCACATATGGGAAGGAAATTATCTATATTTATTATTGCTGAAATAGTGGTAAGAACTGTGGCTCTTCTTAAGGAAGAAAATCAAAATGAAAGTTTATCCTTGAGTACTGATAACTACTCCAGTTAAATTGTGAATGAAATCATTATAAATTTTTTTTGTGGCTCTTGTAATATTCCCCTCCGAGTCCCCCGGCAAGCATCAGGTTTCATTGCTGTCATAGTGGCTGGAGACTCAGGAGGGGTTAGGTGGTTTTGGGCAGTAAATTTATTGTGATGTTGAAATTATTTCAGATCTTTTGTCAAGTCAGCACATAAAATCTGAAGAAAGTAGTACTACACAAACTTTGTCCCTCATTACCATCATCAATGCTGATGGAATTTACTTGGCTACATACTCGGCCCTGCATTTGAATCTCAACTTGATCAAGTCTGGATTTTATGAAGATGACTCCAAACCAGTCTCTCTGACTGAGGTATGAAATAGACTTCAACTATTTCCTTCGTTACTGTGCTTTTATTGCCTTATGCCATGAACACCATGGCTGTGACTGACTTAAACTTAACTGGACTAAATAATGAAAATGTTGTTGGTACTATTATACTAATAATTACTTGAGAAATATTTTGCATGCCTATTGCATTTATACTATGCATATTTGTTTTTTTACTATTCCATATTCATCCTGTTGTTGCCATATATTTATACACTTTGTGGTGATGTGAAGTACTACTAAACCAGATGGAGCTATTTTGTACTTGAATATGCTACCTTCAGTTCCTCTAATTTTAACAATTTCTTTCGAATAGCATTATTCTGCATGATTGTAACTGTACTATTTGTTGAAGGCAGTGCTAATAATTGGATGCTTATTACTTGTGACACAATGCATTTCCAGGAACAATTCATTGAAGAGGTGCATGGAAGTGGTGTTCTAGTCTATCTCTCTGCCACTTGGCTGGCAGAGCTCTACCAGAAGGTTTTGAGCGTAAATCTCCTAGAAGTTGCTGGATATAACAGTTCTACTACTAACAATATTGCTTTAATCAACCTCCTAACAGGTATGCATGCATGATCTTCTGATGGTAATGTGGATTTCACTTGTGAACTTTAAATCGTTGGTAAGCATCAGGTGTCCATGCATGGGAAATAAAAAATCATGAAAGGGGTCATGATTACTTGGTCCGTTGGGAATATTTTTGTCATTGCTGTCTTGTTTCAAATTTGGTATCTTTTGGGAAATGAGCAGTACATATATATGTAGTAGACGGATGTATGTATGTATGAATCCAGTTGACCTCTCTGTGTGGAAGGCAGTGCATAGTGTGCCATAGGTGTGTAGTATTCTGATTGGGTGTCTTACAAATGCCATCAAATGCGGAATGGGAACAAAAGGAATACCAGCCAATTGCAACAGATTTTTTATATGATGAATTTTTGTGAGGTTCTCTCTACATATGCAGTGGAAGCTCTGTATAGCGAGGGCTCTCGGGATCTGAAAAATCACTTGATAATTGGAATTCTCATTGTTACCAAAGATAATTAAATAATCACTCCACAGCCAATTCCTACAACTTTAACGCTAATTTAGCCATTATTGTGGACATTTTTGGTGAGTGGTGAAAACATTCTATTGAGATCGCTACAAAAAATCATATTTCTGAACACTTCAAATACTTATCATCGTATTCACTTTCAATGACATCAAATTCCTTGTCATACACTGAAATATAAAACCTAGAATTTTGACACTTCAGGACATGTGTACTGTACTGCGCATTGATTCATTGATTGTTTGGGTGGGCGAGAGCCTTCTGGAGCCCTCCTGGCCCTTGGACCCCTTTGGGTCCATTGTACCATCCCACGTTTAATCTGTCTGCCACTTGCAGACAGGGGACAAGAGCACCACGGTAGAGGTATGAAGGAGGGGCCTCCCCCAACCTCCCCGGTACAGGTATTGAGGGTGTCCTCCCTCTAACCTTCCCGGTCTGGGTATATCACTCTCCGGCTGCCTGGTATAGGTCTGGAGGGAGTGTCACCCCTCCATCCACGCCAGGTAGAAGTATGGAGGAGGGTCACCCATCCAACCCCTGTCTGGGCCCAACATTGCTCAACGTTGGTGACCTGATGGGAACCATTGTGTCAACGTGGCTAGGCCCTTGCCCCTACTGCACATTGCTGTATTGTTATTGCCCCGATGTTTTGGGTGCAAACAGTATGTTGTTGTGGCTGCAAGTAATGGCAATGCAATGGAATATGAATGGCAAAATAATTTCTATAGAACTATAGAAAAAACTTTCATACCTCCTACCTCTCTAAAAAGTGTATAAAAACGGTTATATAATAATAATAATAATATGGTTCGGAGTATGGTTCGGAGACAGTTCTATTAATTGAAATTTGCAAAAATGCTAGATAACTAAGTGACCAAGATATTACCTTTGGGGATTTTGTTCCACGCAAGCACAGGGCTGCTATCTTCTCTAGTTAAAAGGTGGAAATAAGGGAGAGGACCTCAACATCTGCAAGATTGCCTCAGAAAACAGCTGACTTCGGCTTGTGGAATCATAGAGTTCAATATCACCAGCATTTACGATTAGCCCTTGACATTATACTGTCATTTGAGTTATTATTATAATAATTATGCGTGGAATACTCTCTTGAATTTATGGAAACATAATTGTTACAAGCTAGTCCACACATGACAGTTGTAAGCTCCTAAATGATTACCATCAAGATGCATGTAATATCTTCTGCCGTACTTACATCTTGTGGTAGCAGTGGGAACTTGTTGATAATGAATACCCTGATGAATACTGACTATGCTCCTTGCTGCGAGGTAGACATATGATTTATAGTGCATACCTTTCGTGCACATTAAAATGAATCATCCTTGACATGTTTTCAATATTTATGCTCTTTGAAACAATTACAAAAGACAATACAATACATAGATAACTTTAAGTGTAGAACATCCAAATTCATAAATTTACGTATTCAACATCGGAACATTTAAACTTGTCAATACCGAGCCTCTCACTAAGATACTCCACTTTTGCCTTTATCAATGGGCCATTTATCGGAATTAAAGCTGTTCTCTGCTGGCAAAACCACAAGAAAAGGGCAGATTTTAACTGCGTAGATATGTTCTCCTGGCGGCAAATGTTTCTGGCTGCTTGGACGTTCTTCTTGAAGAACTGCCATATGAATATTTTCCTTATTCATCAGAATGTGAACAAGGTTGAGGAAGATATGCTAAATTACCTCCCAATCTTGCTTTTGGACCCCTCGCTACTTTCGCATTCATTAATAATTCGTATTTTAGTTTTCAGATCCAACGACTTTCGTTTGCAAGCCATGATGTTGCATCAGTCGGACTGAACGTAAAACAAAAGTGGGAGGATGACAAAAGAACAATGAAATGCACGGACTTATGAGAAATTTATTAGTGTGAATATGGACATGCAGTGAATGTCTGAAATGAATATTTTACCGTCAAATTGTGCCGAAAAAAATACTGCTATCCATATAATTCCAATGACAGAGGACATGAGCACAGGTTTGTGCACATTTGCCGAGGTTGAAGCAGACATTTACCACTGGTAATACAGGCAGTCCCCGAGTTACGTAAGCCTCGACTTAAGTAAATCGGTACCTACGTATGTGGCAACCTTACCCAATAAAAGACTAGAATTGCGAAAGCTACGGATTTGGAAGGGTGGTTGGCTATTTTCAAGGAGCACATGTGCCGTAATGTTAGTGAGAGCTGGCCTTCCCCGTATTTCTCCGAATCAACCGTTATCTTGAGAGCACGGACTCAGTTACGGAGTAATTTATGACTCCTTTTTTTTTCAACTTCCGTAAATTTCGACTTGCGTAAATTTTGACTTAAGCCGCTAGTGTCGGAATGCATCTATTACGTAACTCGGGGACTGCCTGTAGTAAACTACCCCAATGGAGGCTGATTGTTGTCCTCACTAATGCCGATTTATTTTACATGTAAATCATAGGGTTTTAAATCGCTCTTTGGCCATCCCACGCAAATTCGAGCTTCTTGTTAAATGCTCCACACATTATATGGGGCTTCTACTGTAACTCATTTAAATTTCCAGCCTAGCTTGTCCACTAGACTCATGGAGGAACAAGAAGTTAACAGCATAATGCTGTTGGATGCAAAGTGTTGTAATTTTGTGCTAAGGCAGAGGGTGTAGTACTTTCGGAGTACAGTGGACTCTCATTTGCGCATTTTTGAAGGGAACAAATTGTGAGCATGGTAACCAAGAGAACATGCGAAACAGGGTGGGTCATACGAGGAGAGATACCATTTTGGCTGTGGGTTGCATTACTGCAAGGCAGGGAATTTTAGGCAAACAAGGAAATAGAAAATATTATCAGAGGCATAGACTAAGTGAGATTTGTGAAGACCCAACGGTTAGCTTGGCTAGGCCATGTAGAAAGAATGAGTGAAGAAATGATGCCTAAGAAGCTGCTACATGGAAATATGGATGGAAAGAGAAAAATAGGAAGACCAAGGAAAAGATGGATGCAGGATTTGGAAGAAGACATAAAGGCTATGAGGATCGTAAGATGGTGGGAGAAAGTGCAGAAAAGAAAAGAATGGACAGGCGTCTTGAGGGAGGCCAAAGCCCATACCAGGCTGTAGTGCTGAGGAAGTAAGTAAGGGAATTTTAGGCTTGACACTCATTTCAGCTCATTCCACAGGTGATAATTATATATACCCATTACACCATTCCTTTCTGGGTTGGCATATTCAATAATACTTGATTCTCAGCGGTATTCCTGTAAAGGTGTCTCTACTGAAATAATTTCCTCCATCCTGTCCAATCCTTGAACCTCTTTTGCTTCAGTTTCCCTCTCGTACATTGCTTCGCCCGTTCTTAGAACTCCGAATGTTCCTTCCCCTCTCCTACCACATTCCCCTCTCTCAGTCAACCCCTTCCTCTTGTCACACCACTCGCTCTTCTTTTGTGTACGCGTCTGTTTTATTACTCGACCCTCATCCATTCTCTTGACATAGAGAGCCAAACCAGCGAAGCATGTTCCTTTCATTCATGTCTATTACTGGAGCATCCATTCCACATTCTTTCATCGCCCTCACATTCCTAACCTCCTCAATGATGCTTGGGAGGGAGGCATCTTCCCATGTTTCTCCGCACTGTCAACCTCAAACTCACCTCTAAACGATTCTGTGGCAATTCTTAAATACTTCAACCCATCCATTTGAAGCCTTTAAGCCACTTACGCCCATTTCATTATTATTTAGGAGGCCTTTTTTATTCCAATCCATCGTCTAATTGCTTATTTCATGAGCATGTTTGTTTTAACCACTTCAGGAGGACATCCTACAACTCATGAAATTTGCTGCCTTTTGCACTTTTGCTGTACTTACCTACTCGTACCTTCTTTAGCTGTACATACATATTCTTGATTTTGTTCCTATTCTTAACATTCAGGTTACTCTTGATGGTGGAACTTTCATTTTTGCTGCCATTTCTACAAGCTTTATATGTTGATTTTCATCTTCTTTTAGTTTCATTAATTATTATTTGCCTTTTCTGGAAAGTTTTTTCTAAGACTACTTTTATGCTCGTCTTACTTTTCTTCACAAAGTATAAGTGCTCATGCAGTTTTGATAACACAGGTGATGTATATAACACAAACAAACATTTGTGAAAAAATCGAATGAGGAAAAACCTTTTGCCTTGACCAGGACTTGACCCCGGATCCCTCAGTGTCGCTTTGCATGCTTTAGCCAGTAAAGATACTGAGGCATCCTTTTCCCCTGTGGATTTCGTGGGTAACTGGCACTGGTGGACGCCGAGATATTCATAGCTATCATCGTCCTTGAGGTGACGAATGACGCTCACGTCAACAAGTTGCACATCTTCCTTCATCTCCGAAAATCTTCCTCTTGCCAGGTGGATGGATGCACACTTGTCCAATCTGAACTCCATCCCTATAGCCTCACTGTATTCCAGTACGGTGTCCAGGGCAGTACGAAGGTCTTTCGCATTAGAAGCATAAAGCTTCAGATCTTCCATATAAAACAAATGGGTGACCTTATGCTTCCCGTCACCTGGAACACCGCACATGTATCCTCTACCTTGTCGCAGCCTAAGGGACTGGAGTAGGAGGGAAATACAGAACATTAAGGGGCTCAAGCTGTCGCCTTGAAAAACCTTGGTGGTATGTTACCAACTCTGTAGAAACTGACCGATTGCCTCAAGTCAGAACGAAGCACGTTTTCCAGTGTGGTAACAGGTGTTGGATGCAGGACACTACCTTTGGGTGGACTTTCATCAACTTCAGCATGGCGATCAAAAGCTCATGCAAAGTGGTGTTAAAAGCCTTCTTGTAGTCTACCCAGGCCATTGATAGGTTTCGCTTATGCCGGATGGCATCGTGGCATATGCACCTATCAATGAGCAGGTTGTCCTTGCATCCTGCGATTCCCCGCTTTCAGCTCTTCTGCTTCTAACCTCCTCCCACGCAGGCTGGACGTGGCGGAGGATAAGGTTGCTTAAGTTAGAGGTGAACGCCTTGTATACGGTGTTGAGGCAGGTTATAGGGCGGTAGTTCTTTGGATTGGACAAGTCTCCCTTCTTAGGTATTAGAAATGTGCATCCCTTTGTCAGCCAGGTTGGAATTGGTTCTCTACCCATCAGAAAAGACGTGAAGATTCTGGCGAGGTGTTGGTGGGTGGAAGTAAACTTCTTCCACCAGAAGTTATTCACGGCATCCATTCCTGGAGCCGAGAAGTTCTTTTTGCCAGAGAAGGCCTTCTTCACATTGCTTTCTGTGACTGAAAGAGATTCATCCACATCTTGTAGGTGGCGGTCACAGAACTCTTTAAGGAGGCCTAGGGCCGGAGTGTCTCTGTTGAGTGGCTTCGACGTTTCATATTTTTCCTTCCAGAAATGTTCAAACTCTTGGACGGGTGGCGGGGATTCAACGACAGGTGGAGGTGGCTGAAAGAGACGGAATGGGTGAAGGAGAAAGGTAGAGTTCTCCCTCATGGCCTTGCTCCTCTTGAGGAGTTTTTTCCAGGCCGCGGTGAGCGTGCGTACTCTGTCGACCGCGTGCTGCTAAATGGTGAGCAGCACGCTTTTATGCATGTGTGATGGTTAAATCTGAGGCTGCGCGCTATGCGCCGAACTTTAGTAGTGAAAGCTCGCCCAGATGCGATGCATTCGAGCACACACTGAATTCTTGATGCCTGTCGTCTCGCCTGCGTGATCTTGGCCTCCAACTGTTCCAGCCTTTTTTCTGCTCTTTCCTCCCAATAGGCGTTCTTTGCGGAGTGAGCCATGATTTTGGCAGCAGCATAGACCACGCAATTGACCGTCCATAGGTCCGACGTCTCTGTCAGGATTTCGTTGAGGCCATTCAACCGGGAAAGGAGGTTACCCTGCAGAGAGATTTTTCAGTGGATATCTCTCTGCCTTTTTTGTCTTATTATATTATTGTTATTGTTACAGTTGTAACACTTCCCTCTTAGTCCCCGGCAAGCATCAGGTTTCATTGCCTTCATAATGGCCGGAGACTCGAGAGGGGTTGAGCAGTAATTGTTGCCACGTCCGACACCCATCGGATGAGTGGCTACGCTGCAGTTGGGTCATGCGTACGCAGTAGACGGAGTGACCCGAGGATGACGGCCTTCTGGATGCGTGCAACTAGTGATTCTACCTGTGCCACGCAGGACGGAATGCACTTATTAAGCAGCAAGCCCTTGACTTCACCGAGCACACCTATGATGAGGACCACTAGTTTTACAGAGTGTCCGGGGTACATCTGTCGGAGCCGAAAACTCGATCACAAACATGGAGCGTGTTAGGCGGTCGAGGGGAACGATATCAGGCTGGGTCGCCTCCAACTGCCTGGTGGTGGAGAAGGAGTAATTCCACCAGATTGTGCATTTATCATTCTCCACGATGGACTCAATATCTCCAGGGGCATAGGGCAGCACAGGTGTTTCGTCAATGCCATAATGGTGTTGAAGGTGAAAGTATAACACCTGTAGGGCCGTGTTGTGCCGAGCTAAATACGCTGACTTGGCGTAATAACTACAGCCGGAGAGAAGGTGACCCAAAGTCTCTGGCTGGGCTCGGCATGCCCTGCATCTCGTGTCTGCGACCTCCACCTTGAATATAATGCAGCGGTACACAAGTGTGTTTATGACACTATCCTGGCACGCGAGGACAAAACCCTCGGTCTCTGACTTCAGACCGGCGGAGTGTAGAAAGGCAAACGTCAGCTCCTTCGATAAGCCATGCTTTTGGATGTTTCGGTAGAAACATACATGCATGGGCTTATTGGTGTGCACCTTGAGCAAGGCCTTCTGCTTGGCATTTTTTAATTTCGAGATTGAGGACGTCTGCCTTCAATGACGAGATGGTTGTGTTATTGTCGCTTCCATTGGATGACGGGTCGAACTCGAGACTGGTTTCGTCCGCTGCCCTCTTTGCCGCCTGGAAGAGAAACGCCCCTGCTACCGCACTCTCGTGCTCTCTCACGAGATTGAGCAGGGGATCCCTGCTTTTCAACACTTGGCATGCTGTATCCAGGACAACTTTGTTGTGGAGACACTCCAGACTCAATAGTCCTCTACCACCTATATTGCGAAGGAGATACAATCTGGCGGCGGGAAATTTCAGATGAAGACTTCTATAGATGGTCATCATCTTCCTCGTTCCCCTATCGAGGTTCTGAAACTTGTTGACGTTCCACTTCATGCATCCGAAGGTATACAGCAATGTAGGAACCACGAACATGTTCGTGGCAAGAACCTTGTTCTTGCCTGACAGCTCAGAACTCCAGATGTTCCTGAGTGTCTGCCTGTATTTTGCAGTGAGCCATTCCTTCTCTGCTGCTGCCTCCTGCATTCGGCGTATATTATTATTAAATGTAATAATATGGGGATTCTCATGAGTGATACCAACGTACATGTCAATAGTGTCTCATTTATTGGAATAAAAAAAAAGTCATGAAGCAGAACAAAGTTAATACAACTGATTACATTGGAAGTTAGCAATTTTGAAGGATTGATATTAGATTTTTTGTAGCTTAGTTTTGGGTTCATGCATGAAACTCACTTACATATTTTGTTGCAGATTTGGATGGACTTGATAGTACTCAACAAGGTGGACAACTTCTTTCTGATTACCAAAGATTGGAGCGAGCCATGAGTCATTTGGACACCAGCCTTGAAATTGAAGCAGGTAGTGTAGTACTTTGTTTGATATTGGAAATAGTAATTGATGGTCAATAAATTGACCTTATGTCATTTGAATTCTATGAAACCTGTTTTTGGAAAACTTTCATGGTATTCCTAACCATATTCATTTACTGTCATGGTATCACCCTACAATTGTAGTTACAGGTAATTTTGAATGTATAAAATGTGAATATTATTATTGCTGTCATGGACTGTGTATTTTTTGTCAGAAAAATATTTTCCCCTTCCTATTATTCATAATTTCCCAGGCGGACTTAATTATCTTTGTCACTCACAATCCCATCATTTTAGTTCTTTGGTGTAATAAGAGGTCATTTCCTATATGGATGTCTTTAAAAACTTCTGATACTTATTGTGTTTTATTCCATGTTAGTCATGTTATTTTTAAGGGGAAAACAGCATTGATCATTAGAAGTTTCACAGTAGGAATAGACTGAAAGAACTACAGGCCAGTTATGTTATTAAAATTGCTTGAAAGTTCTTAAAAATGGTCATGGAAAAAATTCTTTTCACCGCTAAGGTTATTTTAGGCTTAATACATATTAAATTTGACTTTGCTGCATGTGATGGAAAAATGGTCAGAGACATGAGCATTGACTGCCGTAATGTGTTTATAACCCTTTTTTGTGTGGCTGTTGTCTGTATGCATTTCTGTTGATTTAGAGATTATTCACCAGTATGATTGTGGATTATATATTGTGCCAGTTATTATGGATTGCATCTTAGTTAGCTTTCAACTGTTAAAATATTTGTTTAATCGTGTCAGAAGCTCTTCACCTGTGGCATTTATGCATTGTATGCAATGTGCTTTGCTTTTTTCTTCATCAGGTCTTAAGCTCTCCCGACGAGTGCTTACATGTTGCTGGGACTCCATGTATGTTGTCCTCTCTTCCATGTTGAGCGAGTCTGGTCACCTAGGAGTCACTGCAAGTATTGGCTTGCTTTTGGGAACGGAAATGGCCAGAGATGAGAATCGAAGGGCTAGAGATGCAATTGTTACAAGTTTAGAAGGTTTGCAGAAAGCTGCAAGATTAAGCAATGTATTAGGTGAGAAAATGTTTTATTCAGTTATTTAAAGTAAATGCTACATGTATTTTAATGATTTTGAAATGTGATGAGTTTCAAACTTTAACCATACATTTACTTTTTCAAATTAATAAATGCATGGTCCAAAAAGAAAACTGCTATAACATAAGCATGAATACTGGAGATGATAATGTTTAGAATTTTTATGTTCAGAATTTAGGATCGCATGTTTGAAATCTTATAAATGTGGCCTTGTTGAGATAAAACAAGTTTTGTGAATTGGATGCATGCAATGTTAATTGATCTTTTGAATCTGATTTTTTGGGAATATTGATTAAATTGCTCCTTCTCAATTGATGCAATGGAATTGGTTTACCAATACATACTTGTATCAGACTGTCTTCACCATCCATTAAAGAGATTTGAGGTGATTTTAGTGGTGGAACATTTTTAGTGCTTCAATGTTGTAACATATTTCAAATGATTATTATTAATAATTCCACCTTATTAGGTTTACAAAACAGATGTGGCTCAATCTTTGCCCTGATGGCTTCAGCCTCCTGCCCAAATGAAATAACCAAAAAAGAGACAAGAACTCGTATAAGGAGGTCTGCTGTTCTCAAGCTTCTGCAAAGACCAGAAAAATTGCACACTTCTCATGCTCTCAGTATGGATGTGCTTCTTGGCAGAGGACTTGAATTGGGAAGTCATAGCAGTGACTGTTGGAAGCATGTTTTCAGGTTTGTGTGTAGAGATGTCATATATACCAACACAATGTGGGGTACGAAACAGATCTTCTTAGTGCTTTCAACATTATCACCAACTCTTTAGATGACAGCAAAAAGGTTCTTGGTCTTTTTATTGACTTTACTAAGGCATTTAATATGGTTGACCATTCTATCCTTTTGTCCAGAGGTGTCACCATAAAGTGGTTGAATTCTTATTTATCTGATAGATCTCAAAGAGTAGAAATCACAGTTCACAGTAAGAAATACATGTCTGATTCGTGTTCAGTCTTAACTGGAGTCCAACATGGGTCAATTCTTGGGCCTATTCTATTCTTAATTTATATAAGTGATTTGCCCTCTCAGATTAATGATTAATGCTCAAACTGTATTATTTGCTGATGATGCTACTTTCTTGGTTTATGATAAATCCAATAATGAACTGTTCAACCAAACCCAAGAAATAATGAACAGTGTATCATATCCTTTAAATGCCTAGCGTGCCCGTATAGGCACGGAAAAAAGCTCTACTCGGTGCCGAGCGTGCACATACGGGCACGCTAACTTTGATCGGCTCTAACTTAAATGAATTTCAACTTAGCGGAGTGAAATTTTCTTGGATTGTAGACAGATGTCTTTTTAGTACAGTAGTGTTGTGTTTATATTTTTAAATACAACTTATTTTAATAATTTGAAATGTACATGATCGTGCGCGGTGCTAATATTTCGCATGACACAGCATCGCGGCAAGCCACCTTTGGATGTGTTCTCAATCTGTTATTTACCTACCGTATTTCAATTATTACTTTTTTTTTTTACTCACTCAGGCAATAAGAAAATAATATTCCAAGTCTTGTGTTTGGTTTAGAGCGGTCAAACCCTCATAAACATTGGTGGTGGCTCAAATTTTGATACCTCACTGCGACCTCATTTTCTTTCCAAGATAACGCCTTCCTTCGGGGGCAGTAATGCTATCCAGATGCTGAGTAAGGGACTGCCTTTTGGGAGGGGAACAGGGCCTTCGAAGGTCAAAGCCCCCATCTCGGGACAGGGGGGGGATTAGGGAAAACGGAGAACCTTCTCCCTCTCTCGGCTGCCGGGCACCGCCGGCACGTGAGCAATAAAGGAAGTGACTGCAAGATGCACCCCTTCTTACCATTAGTTCTGTTATATTCCCTTACCACATTTCGAGTGGACTCAAACTAATTTTCATTCCGGCTCAGTTTTCTGGTGAGTGCGCTATTTTGTCTGTTTGTCTGCTCTGTTCACGAGGATATATAAACTTTTTTAGAGGAATTGTGACATTTTTGGTAAGAACTCATTCACTCCTGATATCCAGTCCATATTTCCTTTATTGCATTATCGTAGACAAAATTATTGTGCTTTTCAAAGGCTGGGTGATATTCTGGCAGTATATACCGAAAAAGCATAAACATGTTAGAATAAACATTTAAAACTGTGTTACAAAACTGGATACACTTACAGCACGAAAGTCTACTTAGGAAAGGACTGACTGCGACGCAGGACATGTCAGCAACACGCAACAGTGAGGGCCCTGACAAGGAGAGTGGAAGGGGTTGGCCATAAATTGTATATGGACAACTTTTTTTTCCTCTCCAGCCATTTTCGACAACCAGCTGACTAAAGAAATTTTATGTTGTGGTACGGGAAGACTAAACCGCAAAGGCATGCCATGAAATTTTGACTGTCATAGAGCTAAAATAAAGCGGGGAGTTTTACGGATACGCGTGAGAAATGACTTGATAGCCATAGTATGGAAAGATAAAAGGGAGGTATTCATACTGACAAACATACATTGTTCCCCAGAAGAGGGTAATTTCTGCAATGATCAAGGAAAATCTTTGAAGCCGGCCATCGTAGAGGACTACAATGCACACATGGGATACGTAGACGAAGGGGATAGGATGGGAACGAGCTACGATACTAGTCGTCATAGCTGGAAGTGGACACAAGAGATCTCCGCTCACCTATTGAATGTAACCGTCCTAAACAGCCGCGTGTTGTTTACGTCTTGCGGGGGCCAGATGACTCATCGGCAGTTTCAGCTTTCTCTGATAAGGCAAATGATCGAGGAATGGGCCTCTGCCCTTCCTCCTCACCACTCATGGAGGGAGAGGCCCAGTAGTGCGGTTGGAAGACAAATGCGTCGCTTGGAGGCGAAAGATATTACACCCTGGCCAGTGAAAGGGAACCACGTAAGGTGCAGAGTGTGATCTGAGAAGGGATTGTACACGCGTACCATTACAATGTTCGGAGTGTGCAAAGTAGGGCTATGCACCTATTACTGTTTCCAGGAGTACCATATGATGGTATAAATTTAATACTTATCAATTATGAAGATGAATATATCCATTGAAATAATTTCCAATATATTCACCTCTCTGAATAAATAATTATTTACTTCAACTTTGTTCAAAAAAAAAATATTTTTTTCAAATCCTTTGTAACTTGATCATGGCTAAGACATTTCATGTAAAACTACATTGAACATTTAGCTAAATAACGCTTTTTATTTGAACAATTTATCTTCAGTAGTTATTGAGATATTGACGTTTTTCTTGTCAAGAACAAGAAAAAATTAAAGACCTGGAATTAAATCCGGCAGTGAAGGACATTTAAATCCGGCTCTTAAAGGATATTGGTGCGATAATAATAAATTGAAAATCTATTGTAGTAAAACTCAAGTTCTTGTTTTCAATCAAGCCAGTTCTCTCAACTTTCATAGCCTGTCATTAAAACAAAACCTAATATCAACAACATTTTACTCTAAGTTTTTGGGATTGCACATTCAACTATCTGGTAACTGATCAACTCACGTTACTAAATTATGCTCTTCCTTAAACTCTGTTGTGTATCAAGTCAGATTTCTACAAAATTCTGTATCCATCAAAGTGCTGAAATCAGTTTACTATTACAATTTTTACTCTAGAGTGTCTTATGTTACATATTGTTTTTTGGGAGTCTTCAGCTATCTTATTGAAGAAAATTTTTCTGGTTCAGAAAAAGCTTATTAAATGTATGCTTAGAGAATCCATTTGAACACCGTGTGGACCCCTATTGAAAATGTTGAATTTATTAACAATTCCATGTGTGTGTGTATATATATTAAAGATGGGTCGATTCAAGTTTTTTTCGATTCCAAACCCGATCCCGATTCCTGTGTTTTCGAGTCTCGATTGTCGATTCTTCGATTCTGAAATGGTACTCTATTGTAAAGTTTGAATATTTAAATCTTTCAATAAGCAAAAAGTAATATATATAGCCAAGCTATAAAATATAATGAGCTATAAGTTTTGGATATTTTTTGAAATCTTAAAACAAATAACACTTAAATATAACTAACACAAATCTTAAAACAATATTTTTTTACAAAAAAAATTGGTGAAGAATGCATATTAGATGACAAAGAATTTCCATGTTAACTGAATTCTATATAATTCAAAACAAATAGGAGTCATTAAAATAGTAATTTAGCTTTTTCACTTCAAACATTATAGCAGAAAAACATGATAGCAAAGCACAAAAGAATTAAGACTACAATGGGAAATAACTTAACTAATATTTGGAATTTTTAATGCCTATAGGCATTATTGCACTTTAACTTTCAATTTACCAAAAGAAAAATCATGTGGGCAATACACATTATGATGTAGATAAAAATGAATCCAAATTCAGACATTTTTCCACATTTAAATCCACAGATCATGCACTCAATTGTTCAAGTTTTTATTCAAAAGCAAAATCATTTTGACCATCTCTGGATCCAATATAAATAAGTACTCATGGTCCTTGGAGAATAAATTATTATATCATATTATATATACTGAGATTAATCCTTTTATATTTTACCCTAGGTGTTGCATGTATGTCTCTTGCTTGGAGCACAATTTTTTTAGTCAGAGTGATAACAGGCACTTGGGTCCAAAGTTGTCCATAAATCTACTTCCCAAGTCACCAAATTCCAAGAAGACATCACATCTCTTTGGTACTTCCTCAATAACTGAAACTGAAGATGAAAATTGGTAAGTATTAATTTATTCATAAAATAGTTATGTCTTCTGCTTAGCTACAGATGCTGTTAATTTACTTTGCAAATGCATGCTATGAAAGTAAATTTTGGGAGTGTTGGATTATTTTCCTGTGTCAGAGGTGTTCTTAATGTGACACCACCACTACCTATATGTGCCCTTATTGGTGTTGGATGTGTTTGCAGTTGTTTTGCTAAGGAATGGACTGTGAGGTCTTTCATGTGGCCTGTACTTTTCAATATGTTTGCAGCAGGATCCCCTTATCTTCGGTAGATGAGATATGAGACCTTCCGTGGATAACTGAGTACACAATTTAATTTTTTTCCATTATCTGTACGCAGCCAGTTAACCATGCAAGGGAAAACATTTATTTTTGAAGTATTTTCACTCTTGGTGTTTTTTTGCATTGTTAGCCATTTTTGCAGCACACACAGAAATTTTAGTTAATTGCTTTCTCATAATTCTAGACTTTTCCATAGGCTATGCGATGTTGCATGGGTGAGATATCCTATTTTCCTTTCTCATCCACCATGTCCTTGTCGTAGAAAATATGAGCAGAGTAGGATGATTGAGCATAATATGCTCTTCTTGAATCTACGCAATGCCCTAGGTTGTCCAAGCATGGGATATCTCTCTCTGACAGACCGGTAATTATGTCATCTCTCTCATCTCGAAGAAACATGCCATGGGGGAGGGGACTGAGCCTCTCCCCACAGCCCATGATATGTACCACACCCCCTCCTCAAAGGTTTGCTTCAAAGAGCAAACATTGGCTGCTCAAAAGCATTATTTACAATAAACTCATGAAGCACCTTCTCTCCAGCTAATTCAATTGACATCTTAAGTCTTGTGACACAAGGTCCACGTGGTTATTAAAAGGGTGATTTGATATGATAAGCCATATGCTTACCACATGTCCTAATATGTTCTAAATTTCTATGTTGATTTGTGTGGATTTAATCAACTCCTTGTTAGATAGGCAATTCTTTTCTCAGTGAAAAGTGTGAATTACACTCAAAACTGTTTATATTTGTGTCTCTCATTGCTTTTATATGATTCCATTTCATTAAAGTGGAGATGCTTACAGTTTTTTGACTGGTTCTACCTCACCAATGGCAACAACTGCTACCATTACGGAACTCATTCAGGAAAGCAATGCTGATATAACCTCTCAAGGAGTGCTGAATTATCAGTATGCTGCGAAAGTTATATGTGTCCTGTCTCAGCAAGTGGATAGGTAATAATTCCATTTAAATTTCTCTATTTATGGATTGCTTTTCCTACCTTTGTCCATTGGCAAATTAGTAAATAGATAGTGTTTTACTATTTTTCCAGGGTTGTAATTTGAATTTTTCTTTTACTTTAATTATATTTTCTGGTGTGTTTTTAAAAAATTAGTTTTGTTATGGGTAATAAAGCTTATTGGTTCTCATCATTCATGGCACGTACCTGGTTTAACTCTTCTATGACTGTCAGGCCTCTTTTTATCTCATTAAAAACTTAACGTGAAAAATTCTGAAAGGACTATAAAATTACGAAATTGGTATCTTGTACTATGGAGGAATAAAGTTTCCCAACAAACGGAGCGCCACCACTATCACTCTGAGTGGGGGAAATTGCTCTCCTCCTTTCTGATTGGTCTGTTATTGTTCATAGGTCTCTGCCACTACGAGGGAAATTCAAACTCAGTAAGGTGATGGACTAATTGTCGAAGTGAGTGAGAGATTACGGGTCATTTGCCTTCCCCGAGTGTTATTCGTGCTGGGTTCCTAACAGAGGAACATCAGACAACCTTGTATGCATTTGAAACGTTCCATTGAACTCTCTCGCCGTAGTGTCCTCTTCCCTTTCCTCCCTTTCTCGTGTCTCGGCTGCCTCTTCGCTCCTCCTCTCGCACTCTGTCCTGGGATTCACCCACTGTCCACCTCTCTCCCTATAACCTGTGATACAGAACATCACCATGAAAAAGGCTGTCTTCTTTTAATGATGAATACAATTATATGTTCAATTCACCTTTCAAGCATGGGGGTAGATTTTCAATGTCTATGCAAATAAATAATCTGTGAATGTGCAAATACTAATGAATTAATATACACGCAAGTAAAAAGACAAAAAAATAGTAAGTAAGAAAGATATTACATTTTCATTATGACTTATTGAAGTGTTTATTTGCTATGTGTATGTTTGAAGAAGTATGCATATATTGTGTATGCTTATAAGTAGAGTACTTATCCACTTTTTAGAATGTAACTATTCCAGCATATTTAAAAAAGTTTTACTGAAGGTTGATTTTTCATTTCATTCAAAGTTTTATTCAGGATGGAAGAGTTACCTTTTTAAAAATACCATAGTATTCATAAATTGATGTTATTTTTTATTTTCAGTATTAAAAAAAATTAATTTCAAATAAATGCTAAGAGAATAAATATATTTGTGATAAATGCTCAGTTTGTCAAATTATCTGTCAACTTCATTAAACATTGCATAGGAAGTAAATTTTCCACCCCCTCAAAAGCAAGATACTTAGCATAAGCATGTCCTAACGAATGGTTAATCCATGGCCCCCTTTAATACAGGCCGGAACATTCAATTTGTCAACAGTGCTTTGCATGACGTCAGGGGTCCTACTGCATCGCCTAGGCTGGGGTCCGGTTGTTTTTCTGCCAGCTGATATCGTTGCGAGTGGGAATGGAACTCATGTGACTACCGTGACGGACATCAGTTGTGCTAATGTATAACATAGGATTGTGTCATTTGAGTAGTTCTAATACCTATTTCTTATTTTAATACCATTTTGTTGTAGGCATATGTGAGAATTGGTAATGGCAAGTGAGACGAGTGATGAACTAAGGCGATTTAATCTCACAGCATTTTCGATTAAATACATGTTTTGCAGTCCAAGAAGAAATTTTAGGTTAATTAAGTAACTATAGTTAAGCAATTGAATGACTGTCCAGAAGTATTAATTTTGAAATATATAGTCGCGACAGGTTACAGGGCTTCTCCAAGATATGTTGTTGTTGAAATATGATTAGGCTTTAACTTCAAAGGGGAAGCTTGACTTAAATATTGCAATCACTGCAAAGATATTTCATTAAACCACTGTGAAAAGACAGGACCTTGTTACACCTCCCTGAATGCACATCCACCCTGGATAGCGAGAAACCTAACAAAATATTTTTAAGGTTTTCGGTTATCTTCTTGCAGCTATCACTAGGATTATTTCTGGAAAGAAACAATTGAACATTTAAAAACTTTACAACATTTATTTCCAAGGACAATGGCATAAAATACATTGTTTCACGTAATCATTCCATCTTGAGCAAATGAACTTACAAGAAGCAACTTCGTAGATCAAATAACATCTCTCAAATTTCACAGTGCAAACGACCATCAAAAGCGTAAATTAAACTTCTGAATATGGAATCAATAAAAGCTGCTGGAAGTTATTCACTTAAATTCCAGTCAGAAACAGTCACTACACTTCCTTGAGTAATAAAATTCAATGGGAATGATTTCCAGAAATCGCTTTCAACGAGTTTTAGAAGACTACCTAAGGCAAAAATATCTGTGGTCTTGCGTTCACCTTTTTGAAACAAATCAAGTGTTTAAGGGACATTTCCAAATGTAAGCGAAAAAGTAAATTGTTTTGAAATAATACATTTTAAGACCTAGATATGTAGGGGAAGTAGAAAGTAGTATTGGAATAGGCAATATTTTTTATTTTCGAACTCAAACAAATCAGATGCAACCTTTTGCCAGGGACCTTCAGGCCCCTCATGCAACAATAAAGGCTGCTTTGCATTATGATTTGGATGAAGGCGGAATGATAATGCGATCATTTTTAAATAGAATTCCCTGTTCCTCTACAATCAATTCTCTATAATTCCAGGAAGGTTTTAAACTATTTTCCACCTGTGCTATTGACTCTGGCCAACCTATTTGATATATGTATCTCTTTTAGCTTGGACAATTTAATATCTCTCTGTGTATCTTTCTGAATTTCTGATAACCTTTCAGGTGATACTGCAATGTTGCTCAGGATTAGTGAATGCACATGATACTCAACGTCTTTGTCAAGGCTGTCATCTTCCACAGGATCAGTCAAATAAGCTCTAGATAAGGCATCAGCTACATGCATTGTTTTTCGAGGTTTATATCCCACAACCAGATCATACTTTTGAATTCTAAGCATCATCCTTTGTAGTCGTAAAGGTACCTCTGACAACGGTTTTTTGAACAATATTTCAAGGGGCTTATGATCAGTCTCAACCATTACTGTTTTCCCATATACATATTGATGAAAATGCTCTCAAGCATATGCAATTGCATAAAGCTCCTTTTCAATGTGGGCATATCTTTTTTGAGTTTCATTCAATGCCCAAGATGAAAATCCTACTGGCCCCTGTTCTTGCAAAAGTACAGCACATTCTCCAGATTGAGAACTATCCACGGAAAGGGTAGTTGGTAAGTTCACATCAAAATACCTCAGGACAGGCGCACTTATTATAAGACTTTTCACTTGTTTAAATATTTTTTCACACCCTTGATCCCATACCCATTCTGCATCTTTCTTAAGTAATTGACGCAATGGGGTGATAATGTTTGAGTACTCAATTAAAAATTTAGCTAAGTAGTTAGTCATTCCAATAAATCGTTCCAGATCCCGTTTACATGTTGAGCTAGACATCTCTTTTATAGCCCTAACTTTTGATTCATCAATTTTTAACCCTTGGCTGGTAATTTTATGACCTAGATAGGGTACACATTCCCATCAAATCGCAACACCCTCGGTGGTTCCAGTTTATCCATTTTTTACTGATTTCTGATATAATTTCAAGGACACCATGTTGTATTCAAGCTTGACTCGCTTTATTGAACTCCCATAGATGGCAGCTTAATACAATTAACAAGTGACAACCACAACAAATACATTCAAATCTGCATCCCATCTAACCTTAATTTTTGCTTAAGGTAAACTATGACTGATTACCTGGTTTCAATTGAGGGGTACAAGAGATTTCAATGGAACGTTTCAAATGCATACAAGGTAATCAAATGCGCCTCTGTTCTCATGGCCAGTGCGAAACATGCTCGGGGCAAGCAATCGGCTGGAAATCCATCACAGATTCAGACAATTAGTCCATCGCCTTACTCTGTTGGAATTTCCCTTGTCAAGCTAAGAATAACCTAATAATAGGAATCCGATTTCCCACCCCAGAGCAATAGTGATGGTGCTCCATTTTTTGGGAAACTTTATTCCCCCCATAGTACATAATCATGGTGCACCGCTCAAGAATAGAACTTTTCCTTCTAAGAAAAATAGGATTGATTGTCAGAGATGAATATTTATGTGCCAGTAATGTATGTGTGGTACAACCTTGATTTTACGTATTGGGAAGGACCAAAAAAGTGGTATGTGGTTTGTGAAACCAAAGTGTGTAAATGCTTGATTGGTGTGTAAATGGTTGATAAAAATGCTTGATTTTTAAAATTTTCATGTCTCTTCAATATATTTAAAATCAAGCCATTATTCATACATAAACATTTGTTTTGAATATTAATTAAAATTCCTAAACTTTTACTTGTCATGTACTTGGGGGAATACTTTTGTCATGTAAATGGTAAACATGAAAATTTTCTATCTAGCTGGATAAAAAACCTTGAAAAGTGATATAATCATTTTGTTTTGCGTCTATAGCCATGCTGTTCTTGACTTAATAATTATTACCAAATATTAAAACCAATAAGGCCTGATATTGAGTGAATTGCTCAATAAGAATTGTACAAATGTGGCATATACTATCCGGGCACAGAATATCTTGTGGGAAGGTGTAATTCTTTCCTTGGAAGCTTCAGAATTTCTTCACACTGTAGTCATTTTCCATATTCACCCATCACTTAAAAGATATTTTCTTCATGTTTGCTCTTAATGGAGTGTTATAAGTATACTTAATGAAATATCTGCTCAGTTTTGCCACTGATGTATTTACTTGGCTTCCAGATTGTTTGATGATGCCGCATTGAAGCTTAACTTGCAAGCTTTGAATAGTTTTTTAACTGAACTCTGTGCTACTAGCCAAGCACAACTCATGTCTCTTCAATATATTTAAAATCAAGCCATTAGTCATACATAAACATTTGTTTTGAATATTAATTAAAATTCCTAAACTTTTACTTGTCATGTACTTGGGGGAATACTTTTGTCATGTAAATGGTAAACATGAAAATTTTCTATCTAGCTGGATAAAAAACCTTGAAAAGTGATATAATCATTTTGTTTTGCGTCTATAGCCATGCTGTTCTTGACTTAATAATTATTACCAAATATTAAAACCAATAAGGCCTGATATTGAGTGAATTGCTCAATAAGAATTGTACAAATGTGGCATATACTATCCGGGCACAGAATATCTTGTGGGAAGGTGTAATTCTTTCCTTGGAAGCTTCAGAATTTCTTCACACTGTAGTCATTTTCCATATTCACCCATCACTTAAAAGATATTTTCTTCATGTTTGCTCTTAATAGAGTGTTATAAGTATACTTAATGAAATATCTGCTCAGTTTTGCCACTGATGTATTTACTTGGCTTCCAGATTGTTTGATGATGCCGCATTGAAGCTTAACTTGCAAGCTTTGAATAGTTTTTTAACTGAACTCTGTGCTACTAGCCAAGCACAACTCTTTTCTCAACGGGTCACCAAAGCCAACACTCGATCGCGATTTTGGTGGAGGCCTCTCTTCATGAAGAGTAAAGAATCGGAAACGGGAGGCAACATGCTGCTACTAAGTCGGGTTGGTGACGTGATGCTGAAGTGTGTGAAAAGTGGTCGACCCCTCATTCATATCATGAAGGTGTGGTCAGTGGTTGGACCTCATTTCATGGAGGTAATCAGTGTTAACCCTCTTAGTGCGGCGGGCCGATATATCGGCTTTTGCATCTCGGGCGAAAAGTGCGGCGGGCCGATATATCGGCTCAAACGCAGGCTATTGTTTAAATCGCTATAATTTATATAATATTAATTGCATGTTGTTTGTTGTTTCTCTTATCGAAAATATGAATTCTCTGCTACATATGACGTGTTTTTTTATTTTTTATTTTAAATACTTTTCATAAAGTATGAATCTTACTGTAATTTTGACGTTGAACTGTTTACATGTGGGGAAGCACAGCCTCATCGTATGCTCACTCTTTTCGCTGAGTGGTCTTTCCACTATGAGAGCCCACTAAAAGGCTTATCTGCAGCCTCATGAATGCATCATGATGAATCTGTTTTGATAAAACTGCTAACTAAGACTTGGGCGATACGACGCTAATGAAATCATTACTTTGTTATCATGTCGGTTTCTCTTGCCTTCCGTCCTAGGTAATCATATGGGCGCCCTTTGTAATGGGATTACATTGTCAGCAATCCTCTTCGTGATAGGGAATTTTTCTTATTCTGCCTTGAGATAGTTACTAGATTCAAGATTGTAGGTAGTGCGCGAGGAACACAGTGGGTTCTCTTTTGCCTTCGAAGCTCAGTCCGGTTTTTTCCTTGCGAGCGTGCGGTTTTTCCCTTGCAAGCGTGCGGTTGAATCAAGCGCTATTACAAGAAAATACGTATGTTTATTTTTTTGTGTTCGTTTTGGTTACCTGAAATGGCAACTAAAAATACTTCGAAAGATATTGTGGATGAAGAATTGGTGAAATACTTGTTATCGCTAAGTGATGA
The DNA here is from genome assembly GCA_963573305.1 of Pyrrhosoma nymphula. NCBI lineage: Eukaryota > Metazoa > Arthropoda > Insecta > Odonata > Coenagrionidae > Pyrrhosoma > Pyrrhosoma nymphula. The sequence continues at coordinate 90,695,705 of OY754332.1, read as the reverse complement.
CGATTGCTCTGAGGAATATGACGAGAGCGGGCGTCTGAGTGACGATGTGAATTCGGATTCAGATGACTCTGACATTGTGACGCAGAGGAAAAAGCCTAGAGTTATAGCAGAAAGTGACGAAGATGGGACAAGCAGTGATGTTACCGATATAATTCCACCACCGGAGTTCAACGTAATCTCTGAAGGCCATGACACTTGGAGTGCATAACGCCTTCAGTTACGCAGAAATACCGGGTCCCAAGCATGCACCATTACCAACTGCAGAACCCATAGCATACTTCAATTTGTTCTTCACCCCTGTGCTATGGAATTTGTTTACACAGGAAACCAACAGGTATGCTGCTCAGTTCCTCACCGCCCATGAAACAATATCTCCTAAATCGAGGGTGAGGCGGTTGCGGGAAGTGACAGTGAACGAGATAAAAGGGTTCATTGCTATTTTACTGGAGATGGGTGTAACTAAAAGGCCAACAATATTTTCCTACTGGTCAAATAATTCTTGCACCATACCATGGTTCGGTAAAATGATGTCTAGAGATCGCTTTCAATTGCTTTTGAGGTTTTTCCATCTCACAGATAATTCCAAACTTTTCCCACCTGGCAATGAAAAGTACGACCCTTGTGCCAAATTTCAGCCCATTGTTGACCATGCTAATCACCTATTTCGCCATCAGTATACACCACATGAACACCCTAGCATAGATGAAACATTAGTGGGTACCAAAAGCCATTCACAGTTACTCTTATAGAAGTGGTGAAATTCTTTTTCTAGGGCAAAAGGAAAAAAAAACAAAAAAAAATCCAGTATTGCTGCTTTCCACAAAAGCAACACCACAAAGCATTCATCTAAGTAAAAAGAGGCATGGTAAAATCAAAGAAATAGTTAGACCACAAATAATCAATTTATATAATAGTTACATGGGTGGGATTGATACATCTGACATGATGGTATATTCTTACTTGGATGAAAGGCGTACAGTAAAGTTTTGGAAGAAAGTTGTTTTTTGTGTAATTGCTCGTATGGTGCTCAATTTTTTTATCTATAAAGAAAATAATCCAATAAAAATAATGACAAGACTTCAATATACATCAAGCATCATAGACTCTCTAGAGTCGGAATGGCTTGTAAAGACCGAGAGTGATATATCCCCTCCTGCACATGGCTCAAAAGCTGGACTGCAGCAACTTCCAGGGAGAAAAGAAAAAAATTGTGTTGTTTGTTCTGGAAAACATGGCCAGAAGAGAAAAAGGTCCCGTACAGTATGTATACAGTGTCAGAAAGGTGTGCACAGCATTTGTTTGGTTCACCATAGATGCTAGGTGTGTGGCACAACGATAATGAGATAAGCCCTAATATAACTCAGTGGTAAATTGTAAGATGTAAACTTTTCCAAAAAGTGGGACTATACAGAGGCTGACTAAAAGTTATGCCAATCGCTAGTTTTTCCTTATAATGTTATAATTTTTTCCACATGTTTTTTTGGTTATTTATTTGATGTAAATATAGCAGTTTCATTATAAAATGTGAAAAAATTATATTACTATTGTGTGTGAAAATCAAAATATTATTGCTAAAAAAATATTGTTTAACTTTATAACTTTGAAATAAATACATATATTTCTCATTTGATGTCAAATAACAGTATTATTATTAAAAATTCAATTTATATAAAATTATTAAAAACCGCATATCAATATCTAAAACAATAACTTCATAATGTTATTTTTCCTAAGATGATACATTTTACTAAAATACCCCCCGCATTTCTCACTAGTACCGCTGGTGGAGGTTAGCACTAAAAGGGTTAAAGATAATTATTTTGAATATTGAAGTGAATTTTATGAGTATCTGAGGACCATCTGTAGAGTATTGTATAGCAGAGTCTTCATTTTTTGGTTTAATGTGGACTCAGAACTGTAAAGAGGGTGATGTTCTGGGAAAATTCAGATAGGTTTTTGCAGAAATGAATCATTAAATAGATATGCAATGTCTCTGCATTGCTATTCAATGGTATATATGTCTTTTCTAGTGACATAAAATATGTTAATTTGTGTCTCGGAGGATGTTGGTACTTTTTTATTCTATACTTTGGTTTATAGACTTGATGGCATTGGTACTAATGTTGTAGCTCATACATCTGAACGATTTTGGTTTATGCCCACTGCAAATCACCATAGGTTGAAAATTTCTGACATTTAGTCAATCTACACATTGAAACTATGTTCAGACTCCAATGTGGCTCTTAATTAGGCTAAATTTTAATGCCCCCTGAAAATCTGACTTCCTGTGAGTGCTAATTGATATTTTCTTGTCAGTTTTTGCTAAATGATGCTACCATATTTTTAATGGCGTTTCATTTGCTTGTAATGATAATGATTTTCTGTGTTCACTGTCGTATGACAAACATGGTGGCCTTGATAAAATTTGATGATAATTTTCTTCCAGGCTGCTTGCCATAAAGAACGATTAATTTCAAAAAAGGCAGTGGCATGTATTCATGATACGGTCATAGCTCTATTAAATGAGCAGTCGGAACTGCCTCATTTCCACTTCAATGAAGCTCTTTTCAAGCCTTTTGAGAATTTACTCTGTCTAGAACTTTGTGATGCAGATGTCCAGGATCAAGTAAGTTATAATTCTGAGAAGTCTCTCTTATTGTTTTGTTTAAAAATGATTTCATTGTTCCTCAGGCTTGAGGTGGTACAAACTAAATGTAGTTTTCCAATTATTTAGTTAATTCAGGTATATTTTCCTAGAAATAAGACCTTTTTTCAGACTGTTTTTACTGTGGTTAACATTTTCTGTTATTACTTTGTGATTAAGAGCCTTTGAATGTCACTTTGTTTGATCTAATACTTAATTAGTGTGGAACTCTCGTGAAAATAATATTTTTACAATATTCCAGATAGTGACTTCTCTTTGTGAATTTGTCGAAACTAATCGAACTGAAATAAGATCAGGTTGGCGTCCCCTTTTTGGTACACTTCGAGCTGTGCATGGATCATCTACCTTGGTGAATTCGAATAGCTCTGACAACCAACCAAGTGGAAACTTGAGAGTAATTCTTGATATCTTTGAAGTATTTCTAAACACTGACAACACCCTTGTGTTTTCAAATGCAGCTGTTGATTGTATCCTGTGCCTCCTGAAACATGTTAGGGGAGATAGTAAGTTGATGTTAATCAATCTGAAGTTTTTTGGAGTAATTTCTGTAACAGTCTAGCGAAAAGATTAGCTTCTTTCTTCTCTGATTTTAGTAATTTAAATAATTTTCATGATTGTAAACTCATTGAGATTTTTATTCAAGTTCCAGATACTGAAGAACCTAATGAATCAAGTCATGCAGCAGATATAATTCAGGAAGATTTACCTCCCCTAGATCTGTGTATCGCTGCCTTAAAATATATCCACCGATGCTCAAGGATTCTTTCAGCCATGCACCAAATGCCAGCATGCCCAATCTTTCATGCAACAGATAGGTAAGCTAATATATCTTGAGAGTATAGCTGTTACATATGCAATTAACCCACAAGTTTTCCTATTCATGAAAAAATTGCCAAAACTATGAATATTTGAAAAATGCATCATTGAATCGGAAGTAAAGGACATATTGTGGGCAGAAGTTGAAAATACTCATCCTCTGTACATACATATATACAGTCGGATCCAGATTTAATGTCTTCGCATTTAACGTTTTTCCGCATTTAACGTTTATTTTTGAGGTCCCGATTCATTCCCTATAAAAACAATGTAAAAATTGTCCTCATTTAGCGTCTCCGCATTCTGCGTTTTTCCGCATTCTACGTTTTTCCGCATTCTAGGTTTTAAAAAATTATCCCGCACAAGATTTTTTACCCGATTTAAGGTTTATTCATGATGATTCATGCAAATGATTATCCATACATCAGTGATGACTATCACCAGTATTAGTTTTCAATAGGTCGACGATCCTTAAGGTTTCGCTTTAAGATACTTGTATATGTACAATGAATGAATGTATAATGAACATACCAACACTAAGATATTGTATGCTCTTGGTAATACATACATAAATGTAAAACCGCATTTTCCCCGATAGTAAGTTTAACTCAATGATGATATGCCATATTACGCAGTTGAAATCGTCGAATTTTTCCCGGGCGCTGTGTAGAAAAAATGAATGTCGAACTGCACGCCATGTGAGAAACTTGCATGTGCAACAGCAGCTTAATTTCTCGGAGCTACAAATCATAATTGATAGCTAAATAAGGCATTCTCATTATGTCGTACCATCCTTAATATTATCATAATTGGAAAGTATCAATATTTTGCGAAATGAAATGTCTATCTTTCGTTCGTCTTTAATGATGATTTTTCGAGTTCATAGCCGCCTACACCTCGCTTTTACAGAATAAAATGGGTAGTAAAAATGCATCGAGACCACTGAGAAATGCGCAAAAATGGAATTTTTAACGTTGATAACCATCCACACTAACATTCCCAGTGGGAATTTTCCTTAAATCCATTTTTCTTAGGAAAATTGCCAACATCTATTAGGTGCCACAGTGACGACAGTAAAATTTAACCCCAAAAAATGCCGACGTTAGCTTCATGCCATTATTAAGTTACAGCCACACAAAAAAAGGTGGGAGGGTTGAATTACAATGTGTTTTACCTGAAGGTTCAAATTACAGCATGTACGAGTTAGGGTTGGATGGTCGGTAGTAAGGTTTTAGTTAGTTGCGTAACAGATTTAAAAAATACAATGTATCGTATAGCCACATTTGAGGCCAGTGAGAAGTGGCTCAGAAAAGAGAGTTGGCGACTTCTTTGAAAATCATATGTTCCACAGCAGTCGAGTCAGCAGTGATACAAGAAAAAACTCTTCAACAAGACCACTGATCGACTAGTACCAGTCTCCTGGGTGCTATTGGTTTATAGAGAGCAGAGAAAAATTATTGAGGAGGTGGATAAAAATCCTCACTTAAAGAGAATTGACTAGGCCAGCGGTTCCCGAACTGGGGGTCGCGGGCCGTTCGGAAAGGGGTCGCGAGGTCCCGTTCAGCCTCACCTTTTGTAGCCGTGTAGCCTGCAAAATTCCGGAATTGACGATAAAAGTACGGTCTGGGAATGTACAGGTGTTTCGCAAATCAAAACGGGCAAGTGAGGATTGTAATTACTTTAAAAACAATATCATTTGAATGTACACATTGTTTGTTATTTTTAGGGGGTCGCGGCTAAAACGTATGGGCTAAAATGGGTCGTGGAAAGAAAAAGTTTGGGAACCGCTGGACTAGGCGAAGAAGCTGTTCATGCCAGTAACAACATTGAACAACATCATAATGAAAAGGGAAGCAATTTTAAGAGAATTCACAGCATTGGGTGTTTTATCTAAGCGTCGTAAGCACTCAAAAAAGTCCTCGTTTGAGGAACTTAAAAAGTAGCTGTTCAGAAATATAATTAGTCTCTCCTAAAAGTTTTAAAATTGATATTGAATTCCTGAGTAGTCAGAAGGCTAACATTGTATTTTTTGTTAAGGCATTTTCATTTTTGGTTCATTTTTTATTTATTTTCATTTTGTCACTGAATCCAACCTTCTTTGGGAAGAGCATATAAAACTAATGAAAATATTCTATTGTTTTATGAGACCCCTTACAGTGACTTGAAATTATATTTTCTTTTCGTAGAAAGCTGTTCTAATCATTACAGACCCTAAAACCTAAAAAAAATGACAAGTCCTCATTTAGTGTTTATCCGCATTTAGTGTTTTAAATTTTGTCCCCCCTGAAAAACCTTAAATCAGGATTCTACTGTATTAAACTCAAGAAAGAAAAATCATTCATAATAATATTGTATTCATTCACCCCTTGACCATACATTAGAACTGTACTGCCTATGCCAGAATCTTGAAGAGTCAAGTTTTAACCTTGTTACTCCTACAGGGTGTCAGAAAAGTCCTGCGCCATAAGTGTTAGAAATTACTGTACAGACTACAATTTAAGTACACCTTTTATTGACTATATTTACAATGTGTGTTCAATATGGTTTCCGGAAGCCTCGAAACATAACTGTAAATGATCTCCCAAGTTCCATAGAATGTTGGCCACCAAACCAGGTGTTACAGAACGGCACTCAGGTGTGAACTCGCTCAAGTAGATGGTTTTTGTCCCTGATGTTGTCAACATAAACATTGCATGATTTTACATAACCCCTCATATGCCCATTCCACTCGTCGCCTATGGTCAATCCACTGTGGGAAGTTTTCGACAAGCAATCACGAACCAGTGTACAGTCCTGTTCATTAAAAAATTACCACCTCGGAGCCCTGTTCATAAAAAACTTACCACCTCGGAGCCGAAAAATTTCTAAGTCCCGAGTTGAGAAGTCCTTGTGATATCGCAATCCATATTATACTTGAAATGTGCAATATGTTCAAAGCCATTTGGTTCCTTTCTGACTTGGGCACAATTTGTTTAATTTTATAATCACACACCTATAGGTGTTTGTTTATATATAGTTACACCTGACTATAGTTACCCTTTCCGAAAGTAAGTTGTAAATGTAGACCATGAAATGCATTTTAGGAAGTGCTTTTACATGTATTTCTTTGATCTCATAAGGTGCATAGATAAACCTGGAGTAGGTGCATTTACAACACACAGGAAGCTACAAGAATGTGCGAAATTCATTACGAAATAAACAAGCGCTTGGATGGGATTTGAAACTGGATCACTCTATTACACTCTGAAGTAACTGTTAATGTCAGGCTCGAATTTTAGCGCACAACTGTCCTCGCAAATTATTCTAGGAAAACTTATTATAGGGGCAATATATTTATGTGCAAACAACTGTTTCATTTTAAAATGATAAGCTTTGAATTTCATGATCTTTTAACAAATATTTTCGTGATAATTCGAGGCTCAAGAGAGAGACGTGCGGATTGAAAAATGCACCTTTCGTACTAAGCAATTCCATGGCATGAATGAAAAGTTAAATTCCTTCAATTGAAATAAACATGAGGTGGGAAAAGAAATAGTTTATCATTACGTGATATTTTTTGAGCTGGAATCTTATCTTCCTCTCCCCCACAATACAGGCTTCCCTTTAATATAATATGTTGCTCCGCAGAAAGGTCATAGCAACTATTTTTTACATAACCTCGGAAACAGTTAAGATCTCTTTTCTACTTATATCATGTTCACTATTGAACGAAAAATTGAGTCACAAAAGTCATTATTCGAACGCAGTTCCTGGGAAATTTGAAGTGCGTGCACCTCTGTATATTAAAAAGTAATAATCCGTTCATTGTTTACCGCCTTGAGAAAGAGCCACGACCAGTCGACGCTCATCCTATTCATGGAAGTATCCTTGTATTTTCAAAATCTAAACATTTTAGGCCTCTTGGCATATGAAACCTCTTATCGGCTGAACAAGAATCCCGAAATTAGACTCAAAACTCTCCCAAGGGGGTTGATTGAAAATCCAGAAAATAGGCTGAAAATTAAAAAATATTGCTGTTAATGCCATATGTATGGGATCGGGCAATGTACAGTGACTCCGTAAAATATAAGAAAGAAAAAAAATTGACCGGACAAGGATTCGAACCCGCGCCACATTGCGTGGATTACTGGTCCAGCGCCTCTAACTGCTCCACCACGGCTTCAGTTGGTAGACCTCCGCGTAGTAAAGGATTTATACGGAGGGAAATTCTTTAGTTGCGTTTTTCTCTCAAACTCTGGCCTAAATGGGAGAAAGCCGTGACACTTTTCCCGCATTTTCTCTATAGTTTCAGAAAATAATTGCATCATTTGGATCGCTAACATCTCGTTGGTATAATAGTGAACTCATAGATTGTATTATAGCTAAGAAAGCACTACATTGTACTTGGAAAGAATCCAGAAATATAAATGACTGCATAAAGTTTAAGCATGCTTGTGCTAATTGCATTAAACTATCTAGAAAATTATATTATCAGCATCTATTGTCTATTGAAGACTCTATAAAATCTAATCCTAAATTATTTTGGAAGTTTGCCAATGAATTAAAAAAAAAACAGTTTACTAACTCAGATGTACTTAAATTCAGAGTATGCAGATAATGGTGCTGATGTTGTGAATCTTTTTGTAGATCATTTTTACACGGTATGTAATCAATCTGATTTTGAATATGATGATGTACCTTTATCATCTTCATCTGATCCTCCCTTCATTGTTACCTCAGTAATGTTAAGAGCTGCTTTTGATAGGATGGATGGCACAACATCATCTGGTCCAGATGGGATTCCTCACTATTTCTTGAAGAAATTTTGGGCTAAATTAGAACTTCCTATACTAACGATGTTCAATAAATCCCTATCTTTTGGCTATTTTCCTCTTGTTTGGAAGAAAGCTTTCATCACCCCAGTATTGAAATCAGGTGATACAGCAAATGTGAAAAACTATAGACCAATCTCTATTTTAAGTACACTTAGTAAGTAAGCTTTTAGAATCTTTGGTAACATCTCATCTCACTGGTAACCTCAATGATGCTATTGTTCATCAACAACATGCTTATATCAAGGGTCATTCCACTGTTTCCAATCTACTTGTGTATCATGAGTTTATTGTTTCTGCCTTGTCAAAATATCATCAGGTTGATTCCATTTATATAGACTTTATGAAAGCTTTTGACAAAGTAAACCATAAGTTATTGGTTAGGAAATTGAATGTATTGGGTGTAAATGGATTGCTTTTAAACTGGATTTCCTCATATCTCTCAAACCGATCTCAGTCTGTTAGAGAATGTGGTTTTATATCTAAATCCTTTCCATCCACCTCTGGTGTACCTCAGGGTCCTCACCTAGGTCCCATATTGTTCACCTTGTTCATCAATGATTTACCTGGTGAGCTTGAATTTGTCAATATTTTAATTTATGCTGATGATGTGAAACTTTTTAAGGTTATTTCGTCATTGGATGATGCTTAACAAACATGTATGGAGGCTGGTCTTGCAAGGAATGAAAAGTAGAATGAAAAAGTTATTGGTCCTCCATAAATGATTTAGTCACCGAGGAAGTTATTTACGATGATGAATGCCGTGTGAATTTTATTAGGCCTCTATACCTGACTATAGAAACAAAAAAAATCCGATAACTACATGTCCAGAGGAATGGAAGAAATTTATTCGTGCTTGGAAGAGATCAGTAACTGCCAGTTTTCCATGGACGAATTAATGGCCGCAGTGACTGGGAAAAAATATCATTAGGCAGAACATCCAGAGTTAAGTGCTCGATACTTACACATCCCCATCTGTATCACACAAAGAAATGTGTCACTATTGCACCCGCCATTACCTCTGTGCTTCGACCGCGGATGTTCCTGTCCTCAATATTGAGTAGCCTCTCCCTTCTACTTCACAGAAGATTTGCATCTAAAAACTTAGTTAACATTCTCGCCAGTTTAGGATTTTGTTCATCTTACTACGAAGTCCAAGATTTAGAAATTAATGATCCGTGCTCAACCAGTCCTGAAAACATGATCATTAACTTAATTTGTTTTTGACAATGCTGATATTAATGTAAGTATGTACCATTGAATACTTTCCACTCTATGCATGCTACCCATGGATAGTGGTATTGGGGTATATATTTAGTTCATTACTCACACTTTTTTTTACCATTTATGCATATTAACACACCATATAGCTATATTAACAATATACAAACCTAGAAAACAAGAAAGAGTGATGTGCGGTTATCTTACCAGAGTCTAGAATTTCCCCAGGCATTTCAAATTATTGTAACTATTGACCATTTGAAGATAACATTACATTTGAAGATAACATTACATTATGTCTCATTTTAAAGATAATGTAATTCTCTACAACTATGCTCCTGTGATTTTGCTGTAAAAGTAAAGGCTGAGCCGCTAGAAGGAAAAGTTTGTAAAAAAAATGGGAGGAAATGGAGCGTTTTTCAAATATTTACAATTTTCGCTAGGAAATATCTCGATAACTATGAGGAAAAGAAATGAATGTATAAGAAGCTATTTTTTAGTGCATTTAAATAGCTTTAATTTTTGATCCTGTAATATTTTCGCTACCACGCACCGTTTTCAAGATATCAGCAAAAAACAAAAAAAGTGACGTTCTGCGCCTCCCCCTCCCTCCCGCACACCTCCTAGGCCTGGAGACTTTCAGTATGTTTACCACGTTTACCACCTATCAACTCTAAACACATCCCTGAAGTTTGGTCTCTGTCCTCTTCCATGACCTCTACAACTCCTTCATTGACTGGACTAATGGTAATTCAAGGCGACTGCGTTCGTATGTCGTACTGACATATCAATCCCCTCTATATCCGCCATGACACTTTTCAGTGCTGCTCTCTATCGGCCCGTTTATTTGCCAATAAATTATGGATCGACAGCCGTGAACTTATGTGCAATTCCGTCATTTATTGAAAATTGTTTCTTAGGTGCTGAAATTGGTCATAAAGTTGCTCATAAGTGATAGCAATGCTTCATTTAAATGAAATAAGTTGTTAGATACATTTCCAATTTCACATAACCATTGTTTGCACAATCTTTAATATCCATTATTTTTTCATAGCATGCGTATTAATTAATTGAAATGATTAAAACTTTTGCAAACAATGGTTACATGAAATTGGGGAACAGTAAAAGGTATTGGGAAAGGGGAATAGATTTTCATGAATAATACATGATGCTACATAATTAAATTTTCATGTATAAATACACGATTGTACATTATGCATTACATTGTATTATACATATATGTATGTATAAGAGGACATATGAAGCATAAATACAGTTAAAGTACACAGAAAATGCAGCTGTAAGACACTTGAATACAGCATACAGTCATGGTGTATTTTGGCTGTATTACAGCTGTAATACTTACATAATACACTATGCGTGCTGTGTGGGTCCTTTCCATTTAGACTCTATAGTTTGTAGCGCTATGGAATACGCATCACAAATGGAGTAAATGCAAATAACTGAAATGAGCTGCAAGGGTAGAGATTATTGATAGGCATATTCATATGATGTTTTCTCGACCTCTTAACACTTAATGGTGTAAATATCAGGAATTTAGGCCAAAATAAAAAATGCAAAACTTCTCCCAATGTTTCGGATATTTTATTTATCCATCCTCAACCAGTAACTAGTGAAAGTTTGTCTCTTAATCCATCTTCGTTAGGAAATATTTCCCCATAAAATTCGTTGGAAGAAGAATGTTCTGTTAAAATATGAGACTGAAGTATTCGGTCTCAGTTGCTTCACTCCTTTTATTAATATGAAGTCAAACGAATGGCATACAACCAATTTTTGAAGCTGGCCATATTATTATCCCACGTTGGCCACCGTATAATCGTCACGCATACTTGCCGATAGTAGCGAATTTGAATTTTGGAATGTTGGTCATGGAATAAATAAGTTCTTTTGGTGACGTTGTAAAAGTAAATTGAATAAAAATAAAAGTGAAGTAAATCCAAAGAATAAGCACATTATGAATAAATTTATCTTGCTTTAATCACATCTTGCTAGAATGACCTATTCCCTTATATCTTTTCCCTACTTTTTCCTCTTGTTTCTCTTTGTTTAATTTATTATGTTTCCTGATTTTACTACGCCAGGTTTATTTCCTCACCATGCTAAATGTTTACAGACGTTTGAAAACAAAATATTTCCATACTACGTTCGGTGTTTTTTTTTCCATTAAGTTTCCACTGCGATAACTCGGCGTGTATTAATGCGCGTTTGTTTCACTGCAGTTAATTAATAAGAGTCACTTGTAGATCCATGTTTTTAAAAATGGTAACAAGAAATACCATAGACCATACATATTGACCAACCTCTCATAAAATAATTACAGCTCATTAAAAGTGGTCAAGAACTAACTCAACAAATAATAATAATAATAATAGGAAGGTCGGCACCACAATGAATTACAGATAACGAAAATACGTCAACACTTCAATCATTTTTTATGCTAATAAATTCACGTAAGAGAAAAGTATTTAAAAAAACAAAACGAGCCGTGGGGATATGTTGGACTTTCTGTCATGTAGCAGTTTTCAACTGTGAGAGGTTTTTGAGCGACCGAACCAAGCCATCGCCCTTTCATTCTCACCCACTCATAAAGCAAACGGAAGCCTGAACCCTATCCCTCCCCTCACAAAATATAATTTTCGCAGGTCAAAATTTTCCTTCGGTCGGTCTTTCTGATCGCCCAACTTCGGGGAGGAAGGGTTCTCGTTCCACTTGAATAGGTTATTGAAGCCCCGCTCAGGAGGGCGTGGTTTCGGCTGCATTGTCATATTGACGTCAAGTCGGGACTTAGGAATTTTTCGGCTCCAAGGTGGTAAGTTTTTAATGAACAGGACTCTACATAACATATTTGCTGTAAGAACGTGAAGTTCCAATGCCCTTCCAAAACCTAAACCGTGTGCCGTGTATTTCAATGCATGCAATGGGTCCTTTACATGGTGGAATGAGATGAACAAAGCTAATTCAGCCGCGTTATTACAAAGGATCGAGTTAAGGTTTAAATTGACATAATTTCCTTATGGCTAGGTGTTGGAAAAATGGAGAAATAAAGAACATAAAATAAGTGTTGTGTGTACGAATGAAAATGTTGACACTAGGTGAGAGCATATTTATAGATCTAATTTTGCTGCTGTGATTATTTTAGGCTTCCTCTGCTTTCTCTTTCAATAAAGTAGCTCATGTGCAGCAAAAAAAACTTTGTATGTCGTCAAAATGCTTTCTTTGATGGCTGCATTATGCATTTTTTCTGTGTATTATTGTTATATAAACCTGTCTTTAAGCGTCATAGATGTACCTTGTAACATATAAAAGCATGTCAAAACAAGCAGAAATACTAAAAAACTCATGATGTTTTCATGTAATTTAATTATTATAAAAAATCTTAATTTAATAATTCATATATTTTCTTCAACACAATTCGGTCTCCTTGAGTGACGATTGGAATATGTATCATTTGCAGTGGTGGTATTCCCTGTACTCTAATGGAAATTTCCAATGGATTTTGAGTCCTGGCTTCTACATGGTAGCTTTCGATTACGAGAGAGATCGGGTGACTTTGGCCGACTGACCGATCATTCATGTACTCATACTCATTCTCGCTCACGCATAACCAAACGGGAGCCCGAAATCCAACCCAACTCCTCAGAAATCCCTTAGCAGGTCAGAATCGTCCTTCAGGTGCAGGTTCCTTCTTGGCAAGTGAGTTCGGAAGGCCGTTGTTCCGCTTGCAGAGTTTATTGTTCCCCCGCTCAGGGTGGCGTGGTTCGGTAGCGTTGTCACATCATCGTCAACTCGGGACTTGGAAATTTTTTTGCACCAAGGTGGAACGATTGTTTTGAACAGAACTGTACCATATTGGGGGTTGCACCGTCCTGCGTAAACCATTTTGGTGTTGAACTCAGCAGATCCAAACCAGGCAATAATGTATCTCCTAGCTTTTCCAAGTAATGTTCACTGTTAACTGTTCCGTGAAAGAAGTAGGGGACAAAGATCCGGTCTTTCCACAAACCACACCAAACCATGACGCAATCTGCTCCTTGTTCCTTTCTGCTGGAAAACCAGTGCGGATTACTCTCATACTAGTAAGGCAAATTATGTTTTTTCACCTGGTCATTTACGTGTAAGTTAGCTTTGTGAGAGAACATTACTTTTGGGAAAAAATTTGGGTCCTCTTCCAACAGTGTCAAAAACAAATTGCACATTTCCACACTCTGTTCCGGGTCAAAATCTGACATGTGATGTAACACTTGTAACTTGTACTGGTGAAACTTGTGTTTTTTCAAAATGTCTGTGACTATTGATCGAGGAACGCCCACTTCCAAGCTTGTTTGGCGAATTGATTTCTTCGGACTCACTGCTACCTTTGCCAAAACCCCTTACACTTAGAGCCTGTAGCCTTGAATTTTTCTAGTACTCTGTAAACTGTGGAGTGCGACACTGGCTCTCATTCCGGGGCCTCAGATTTAAATTCTGCTGCAATGTCTCTATGGGAGAATCCTTCTCTTCCACAGAGGAGGATAAGCTCTACCCGGTCATTGTGGTTATAAGGTATTATGAATAAAATTCACGCTTATTGAAACTACAGTAGAGTGTTGATTATCCGTTGTTCGGTTATCCGTCCGGCCGATTATTCGTGCATCATCCCACAACAACCTCCTCCCCTACTCTCTCTTTCCATCCCCTCCCTTCCCTCCCCTACTCTTCCTTTCCGACGTCCTCAGCAGGCAGTTCAATCACGCAGATGAGTAATGCATTACCCTGAACCCCTGCTCTGCTTTCGTGCTACTTGGGCTTCCGAGGGCGTTTTATATTTGCCAAGTTTTCTTCTGTAATAAAGCTGGTTGAAACATTCCAATTCTTCAGAAAATAGAAGTACACATTTCGGAGAAGCTGAAGATATTGAAAGGGCATCCAAGGGAGACCCAGTGGCTAATAAAGCGGCGGGCTCTAGTATTGGCATCTCCATAGTGCGCAATATTATGAAAAATCAAGCCTTATTATTGGACTATGCTTCAAAATCGGATAGCCTGAGTGGACTTCAGAAGTGGAAAACGATGAAGGGTTCGACTATATCCAATGATGACAGTGCATCATCTGTTCGGTGGTCGGTGACCTTGCTTCATTTTCTTCGAGAGAGGGCTTAGTAAGCAGGGAGATAGGGGACTTGGTAACTCTCGAGGGGCGACCATAAATCGCTGCAGAACAGACACATAATGAGTTGGCTATAGCTTGGGGTGGAGGAATTGGACATCGGAAGCATGCAGGTGGTCAGAAAACCTTGGCGACTCCAGCCCGTTTGTTTATTGCCCGTATTCGTACCTGCCCGAGTGACGTCGGTGCCCATGCTTGCCCATTCGTAGGTCATCCGTCCTCCAGCTGGTCGCTCACTGACACTAAGAGAGAAGGAAAGGGGTATGGTAGTACTGTATAGTACTATATCGGAAAAAGGTCTGCGTAGTTGGGCTCAGGAAAACAGTGGTTTCTGCAATTTGGAAGACGGTCGCTTGCCCACCCACTGAAGGATCGGCTCCAGAGCAGTACATGCGCCCTTTTGTCCATCCCACCGCTTAGAACGGAAAGAGGGAAGAGAGTTGCATGGCTATCTGTAGTGTTAATTTCTTGAAAAAAACTAGCAAGAAAATGCTAATAAAGACTACCTAACTATCTATCCTGCGAATATCCTCAGATCATATGATCATAAGATCATCCATTTGTGACTAGAGATAGTTCAAATTTCTGCCACTAAGTGCTGTGGATACTATCCCGCCAATCCCACCCTTTTAAAATTCGTGATACAAAACAGTTCGCATAATTGCCACAAGATGCACTTCAGCCATTTCATAATGAACCCGAGATAAAGTTTACCTACTAGGCAAAGTTGTGTGATGTTTTTTAACAGTTTAAATATGCGTACAACATTGAATTAGGAATTGGAATTTTTTGTTATCGGGCGTAAAATGGTGCAAAATGCAGGAAACTAGTGTAAATACAGGGTTAAATATACATTGGAATAATAGGAAGGATGACGGGACCCCAAAAAAATGATTACCAAATTGAGAAAATACAATCCAATAACTCAAAAAATTAAATCCAATTTCTCAAAAATGGGGTTCTACTATACTGAATGTTTTAAAAAAATGAACTTCGGAAATTGTTTTGGCATCAGAGTAAAAAAGTGTCCCATTTTTTCAGCACTATAGCACCAAGTGTAACTTTGATGCCTGATAATTGCAAAGCAGAGTGTTCATTGAAGACAAAATTTTAATACAATATGACTTAAAACTCTTTATGTAATTACATTTGGGGAGTTTCAATTTTTAACTTTATTACTTATTGGTATGCCGTTCAATTTATAAAATTACTTTTTCTAAACAACTCTGTGCCATGGAGCTATGAGAGCAAAACTGTTGTCTTCATCTTTAAATTTCACTATGGATCAGATATTATTATTCCGCTAGAGTTAGCACTTCATGTTATGACAACTTTTTGTCCTCAAGTCTTGGATAAAATGCATCAAGTATTGGATTGCATGCAAGTCCCCTGCCATGGGCTCTGAATAGCTGAATCCTAGGTTTTGTATGGAAAATAAGTTGCTGATTAATTTCCTTGCATCATAGAAATATGCCACGATGTGCAACGTAAAAATGTTGAAAGATATCTTTATTTTCTGTTAGTCATAAGTTGCCACAGTGAGTGAGTGCTTGAATGATCTACCTTTCTCCATCTTCTTCATTCAGAATCAAATTGAACAACATGCCTCAAGTGGTTGATCCAGTTATTCCAAATATTGAGGTGGTGAATTTCAATTCATCTGACAACCAACCAGAAGACAAAAATGAGTGGGAATCATCTTGTTCCTATAAAGCATTGTTATCCAGTGGTGAAATATTGTCCTTGGAACAAATGGATAATAGTAGTGGAATACTTCATGTTTGGTTTATTCTTATTGAAGGCTTAGCAAGCTCTACTACTACATGTCCTCAGAAATATCAACCCCATACCTTAGAAACAATGTTCTCTCTTCTAAGGTCGCTTTTGGATGTTCCAGGTGAGTAAATTTATTAGTTGAGAGTATTCAGTCTGTTGTTTTAATTTGGGAGAAAAATATTACAGCAATTCGTCATCTTTATTGAGTCATTCGGTAAAATTTATTATAGCAGTTTGTTAAAATTTATTGCACAATGGAAAGTGAAAGAAAATCATTCAGGGTATTATTAGTCTCAGTAACTGGGACTTGGTTATCAATTTATTAATTACCTCAATTCATAAATGATTTATTGGAGTAAACATTGTTGGTGTATGGGTCATTCCATTTTAAATCGACCAATATTTTGAAAAAATGGCTCCTTACCATCTCAGATTTTGACTAAATTAGGCACGTTGGTAGTGCCTACCTTTGTGACTCATAATCCGTTGACTTTCACAAAAATTTTTTTTTCCCCAGAGTTATAGGCAAATGTACACCACTTGGCCTCATAAATATTGTCATTTTACGCCCTATTTGTACAAGCTCCAGGAAACTTATTTTACTTACTTACAGTCTGAGCTCAGCTCTTGTGAGGTACGGTTCATTTGCTTCTCTCTCTCTTACGCAATGCGCAATTGCACTGTTTGTGTCCTAGCTGTCAGGCAAGGCCAAACCTCATTATCCTGTGGAGCGTGTTGCAAAGTGTACCATATTCTGTGTTGGAATAACGGAAGAAGAAGCCAAAGTGTTCGGTGAGCTTAAGAGTCCCTGGTCATGTGAAAAGTGTCTTACCATGGCCCGTTCATCACGCTGTGATGACACCCCAATCAAAACGTGTGAGGAGGTGTGCTCTGGTGAATAACTCACTGGTATGCTGCAAGAATTATCTTTAACAGTCGCAGAGATAAAAGAGGAGCAATCTATGACTAAGAACTCACTAACAGGTTTGCAGGATACAGTTGGTAGTTTTGCTAAGTCCTTGGAAGCAATTACTTCCTTGCTGTTCAAATTAACTGACACCCTAAACCATCTTGCAAGTGAAAATGAGTGCATGAAGATTAAACTTGGTGAAATAGAACTTTGCCTGAATCGTGTGGAACAGGAAAAGCTACGTAATGCCATCGAGGTACGTGGCATTCCCATTTCAGCAGAGGAGAATGTTGAGCAACTTGTTTGCAAAGTTAGTGCTGCCCTTGGGATGCAGGTTGACGTCAGTAACATTGACTATTCTTTTTGAGTTAGACCTATTCAATCATCTTATCAGTCTCAGGCGTCAAACCTAACCCTATTTAGTGGCTTGCTTTGTAAGGGCCAGTACTGCTTCTGGTCTCATTCAAGCCATGCGTTCTAAGTCCAATCTAACCCTTGGAGACTTTAATGCTAAATTGGGACCAAGCAATCAAAGAGTCTTTGTTAATGAGTCCTTATCCCCATTAAACGGAAAGCTCTATGCAGCAGCTAGAGTCTTAAAGAAGGACGGCAATTTTCAATACCTGTGGGTACGTAATGGACGTGTATTTGTCCTTGTCCAAGATGGCAGTGAACGTATCCTCGTCGACTCGGAATAAGAATTACATAAATTAAATTAACATGAGGCTCCCCCGTTACTTTCCAAAATTAAGTTATCCGAGAGCGAAGTTAAAATCTGTCTCGTAAATTGTCAATCACTAATGTGCCATGTTGATGAATTCAGAGTACACTACCTCCAACCCTGTAGACATTATCTGTATGACTCCAACATGGCTGAAGCCGACTATCTCCGATGCCATGGTTCACCTGGATGACTATCTTCTGATCCGGGATGATAGAGTTGAAAAAGTCGGCGGTGGAGTCCGAGCCTTTGTTCACCATCGCCTGCAACCAACTGTACTAGCAACATCGCTGACCTATGAGAAACGGCTCAAATTCCTGGTCATCGAAATAGCAGGGGTAAATCTTTCAAAACTTTTATTATTCATTGTCTACCGACCACCAAAAGTTGGGCATATGTCAGATATTGAAAATGTATTTATGAAATTGTGCCCAACATTTAAAAATATTGTAACTGTTGGAGATTTCAACGCAGGTTTGTTCCGAGATCACTATTACAGCACATTCTTTCATAATTTTGTATACTCCAATGACCTTTACTTTCTTCCTTTGAATGCAACTCATCATACTGAGAATAGCCATATGCTCCTTGATCTATGCATTGTTGATTCTCAAGGAAAAGTTTCTTCTTTTAATCAATCTCCTGCTACATTTCTTTCAGCCCATGATAAAATTGTATTAACGTATAAATTTAATGTTAACAAAACATCTCAGCCTCCTATAATTGTTAGAAATAACAAGTGTTTTGATGTTGAAGGCTTCCAGGGTGAGTTGTTTAGCTTTGATTGGAAAAATGTGTTCAACTCCCTGAATGTTGATACAATGCTGCATAGCTTCAACTCTGTTTTCCTTGTCTGCCTTGATCGTTATGCCCCTAAACGACTTATACATTCTAGGGGTCCTCCAGCTCCATGGTTTACCCCAGCCATTAAGGAACAAATCATAGAAAGAGATAGGCTTAGACGTACCTTTTTCGCACGATGAGTAAAGCCCTTCTCCAATTATTCGTGAGACAATGTAACCTCGTAAAATGCTCAGTTATAAACTCTAAACGACTGTACTATACAAATATTCTTTCTAATCCTGCCAATCCTAAAGACCTTTGGAAAAAACTAAAAAATCTGAGGCTTATTAGACAGTCAGACAACTCTATCGTAAATGGGCTCTGACTAAATGAATTAAATACTTATTTTTCTACGAGTGGTATTCCTTCCTCCAGTCCAACCAATGGCCACCTGATAAATATTCCTTCTGTTGATGCTATAGTGCCGTATAATGATAAAAACTTTTACTTTCATTACTTCACCCCAGACGCTCTGCGTAAGGTACTTATTGGGGCAAAATCAAATTCAGTTGGAATAGACGACATCCCTGTTAGATTCTTGAAAGTCGTATTTAATACTGTGTATTCTGCTCTACTTGGAATATTCAACTCTTTGCTGACGTCCGGCATTTACCCTACGCTTTGGAAATCGTCCCTAATTCGCCCTATTAAGAAAGTTAAAAGTCCCTCTTCTGGTGGTGATTACCATCCTATATCTATACTTTGTACCACTTCTAAATGTCTAGAAAAGATAGTTTTTCAACAAGCTCTAGATTATCTCACTGCAAATAAATTATTTGACCCATTTCCGTCAGGCTTTTGCAAACATTTTTCTACTCAATCGGCCTTAATTAAGGTTTCTGATGATATAGGATATGCCATTGACAAAAGGTTGTTGACTATACTGGTGTTGTTTGATTTTAGCAAAGCCTTTGACTGGGTAAACCAAACATTGCTCTTACAAAAAATGAGAAAAAATAATTTCTCCTGTTCGTCATTAAGCTGGTTTTATTCATATCTAAATGGACGACGCCAATCTGTAAAAGACCCTAATGGTAACTTGTCTGAGTGGGTTTTTATCTCTTGCAGTGTACCTTAAGGGTCAGTCCTTGGGTGTAAATATCTGATGTACGCTGATGATCTCCTTATTTATATGCACTGTCACCTGCGCGATTTCCCTGAGACCATTAGACAAGCAAACGATGATGTATCTGCCATCGTCTCATGGGCACGAGACAACTTTTTTAAAATAAATAGTAACAAAACCAAATCCATGATTATTGGTCACCCCAGGGTCATGTCTAGACTTAATGTGGCTGAACTGCCTATGATTGAGGTGCAGGGAAATTGTATACCTTATTCCAAGACAGCCAAAAACTTAGTCATCTTCAGCAATATTCTGTCTTGGAAAGATCATATTTTGTATGTTTCAAATAAAGTTAATGCTACTTTACATCGACTGAAAATGCATAAAAATCTGCTGCCTATCCATGTAATAAAGCAACTTGTCTCCACCTTAATTTTTCCAAATTTTGATTACTGCTGTATTGTATTTTATGATCTCACAGCAGAACTTGATACTTAACTTCAGTGCCTAATGCATTGCTCCGTTAGATTCATTTATGACTTGCGGAAAGATGAGCACATAACCCCATATTTAAACAAGCTCTCCTGAATGTATATAAAAACAAGAAGAAAATTCAAACTGGCCTGCTTCATGTATTCCCTACTCAAACACGATGACCCACAGTACATAATTGACTTTTATCCCAAGAGAACCATATTGCCAATTATAGTTACTAGAGCGACCCTAACTACCTACATGTCTCACATTATCGTTCCTCTACATTTCAGAAATCATTTACCGTTGCTGCCTCTCAAACTTGGAACTACCTACCTAAATCAATCAAAGATTCCTCATCTGTGGCCATTTTCACCAGGGCTGTTGATCAATGATATTAATTTATATCAACTAAAATATATCAGCGCACATTTGGATCAGTACTTGAAGCCTTTGTATTTCATTTGAATGCCATTTGTTGATAGTGGAGCTCTCCTGTTGCGGCTTACCAAAATTGTGGAAAATTTTTACATTCAAGGCGTATTTGAATTTGACTTACAATTGAAATCGCCAGAGGAATAGGATTGAAAATATGTCACTTTCATTCTGCTATTGTATACATTATTATCATATTCATTATTAAAATATGTAGAGTAAAATAAGACAGTTAGATGATAGGAATGTGGGCGGCATTGCTTCCATTCCCAGAGCGAGAGGTTATGGTGGCCAGTGGTGTGACAATGAGAAAGGATAGTCCTGACCATCGCTCGCCAAATTGTTTTGACCTCTCACTAGAAATATGTATGTTCACCCAGACCTTTTTTGTTGCCAAAGTTTCGGCACACTACTTCTCAAAGCTGTGTAGAGGATGCGCTGTGCTCAAGTTGTAAAATCATTTCTGAATCCCCTATTCTCTAGCTGCAAAGGGAAATCACTCTGTGGGATGCAAAATAGAGGAGGAAAGCGTTTTGGCTCGCATGAGACCAGGAAAGCCTATTGCTTTTGTCCCTTGTTGGTATTGGATCAGTGAGTACATTTTTCGATGCCGAAAAACTCGCCAAACCTTCTGTATGCTTTCTTTGTGTCGTCGACTCCTTTTACCGCAGGTGGCCATGTACTAGATCCCTACTGTTGTGGCTGGTGGTGAGTGTCGTTCACGTACTCATAGGACCAGGGGGTTTTCTCGGAAAGGAATGTGGGTTTTTCCAAGCTCGGGAAGAAAGGAAAAAGGGAGGAGTTTATATGGCCTATGACACCCTGGCGGTGGGATTGGATTGGACGCCAGAAAAAAAGTATCTATTCGATGCTGGAAAAATGGGTCAAAATGACCCCTCTTCTAGGTAGTGTGAAATTCCCGTCCTCCTAGTGTTGAAGTGGGGTTCAGTGTAAGTTGATACTTGTCATTCATGGGGACTAGTAGAAAAATGGAATTGTACTGCAAATTAAAAAAAAAACCAGTGACCAACTTCAAGAGAATTTATCATTAGCTATTGCTGATTTCTATTAATATGAGCTTTATAGCTGACTGATATCAGGTATAAAGGACTGTGTGTATGTGAAAGGATCTAATGGAGTCAAAGTTAATGTTCAAAAAAGGCTTATTTTATCCAACTTAAAGGAAATACATGTGGCCTTCAAGGAAATAAACACCAAATTAAAAAAAGGATTCTCAAAGTTAGCAGAGCTCAGGCCTAAATTCTGCATTTTAGTTGGAGCATCAGGTACACATTCTGTGTGTGATTCATGCGCCAAAATGTGAAACTGATGTTGACAGCTATCAAGGACACTATCAACTTCAAGAACATACTTAGTTGCATGCTGTGCAATACAGAATATGGATGTTGCGTGCTATCGAAGTGTAATGAACGCCTAGGAGCCATCAATGCCAGGACAAGACTCAGGGAGGAATGGGAGGACTTTGAAGATGAGGATACAGAGGTGACATTTAAGCAGTGGGTTTCCACCGATCGGTGTGACTTGATCACATGCGTTCTTTCGCTCCAAGAATACCTAGAAAAACTGTTAGAAAAGTGAGAACATTTAAAAGCTCATCGTTTATTTCATTAGAAAAGCAAGCGAAACACTTGAATTTAAAAAATGAAACCCTGAAAAGGGATGAGTGTATTGTCTTGGGGAATTTTTCTGAAAACTTCTCTTTTGTCCTGCAGGATATGGTCCAATCATATCATTGGTCTAAAGTTCAGGCGACATTGCATCCTTTTGTGGCATACTATAGGGAGCATAGGGAATTAAGAAGTAGAAGCTTTTGCGCAATAGGTGATTCAATGGAACACAGTACAATATCTTTTTACTTATTTCAAAAACTGGTGGTGAGTAACTGAAAAAAGATTTTTACCACACGTAGGAAAAATAATATATTTCTGGAGGATAGGATATTACAAACCAGATACAACCCCTAATGATATTCTTTACTTTTGTGCCAATAATATAAAAAAATGAACATGTTGAAGGCTGCATTCTTTCTGGTGTTTCACCGCGTCGTTGTTTTTGTGGCAACAGTTTCGCCTGCATTCCAGCAGGCATCTTCAGGTCAAAGTCGAAACTGTTATCACAAAAACAACTATGCGGTGAAACACCCGAAAGAATGCAGCCTTCAACTTCTACGCACCGCGGAAGCCTTAGCATCAACTAAAAAATGAACATTTTTTCTATTGCCCCGCTGCTGATATTTTAGAAACAAATAACTTACTCCAGTCCAGACATGCACTGGCACGTCCCATTCCACAAATGAGAACATTCCTTTTTTTTACTGTCATCGGCAAATATTTTCTTGAGGTTCATGTGACATCTGAATAAGGGGCATTTAAAACTGTGTTGATCAGAAGTGCCTCATAATTACCTTCCCGATCTTTCAATATGCCAGAAAAACAATTTAGAGGTGCATCAACTAGACAAAAAGCTGTGTTCAATTAACTTCTCTAACTCTAAGTGCGGATGAAACTTTGGTGCTTTAAAACTGATTTTCAAGCATAAGCTTCCTAAAAATATCCTGTGTGCACTCATTTCTTCAAAAATGTTGTTGGTAATCCCCGGAGGTGAACACCCAATACCAAACAAATCATAGGACATTTCATGCAAATAATGCAAAAAAGACTCAAAAGAAATCTCAGGAACACAATGGGTAAGTATATTCTTATTTTATTTCTTCATTAATTAAATGATTATTAAGTAATTACTAAATTGGGATTCAGCACTCTTTCAGTTTCTGAATACTTTATTTCAGATTGTTCATTTGATATTAATTTGCAGCATAGGGACAGTGGACACAATTTTTATTGCAACCACTATTTTAAGAGCCAACCTCCTCCAACACAGTTTCCAATCACATCAACTCATGTCATTTTCAATCAATTCCCTTCATCTCCCTCCCATCTTACACCATCTTATCTCTATTTCTCCCTCTTCTGCAAGGTATCAGTGACCCTTTAAATGTTTACTGCTTGTTTTAATACCATTCCTAACTTAAATATATAATTGTTAATGGAATACCAGCATTATTCAGGCGATACTCCCTCCAGACCTATACCGGGAGGCCGGAGGGAGATCTACCCAGACCGGGAAGGTTAGAGGGAGGACACACTCTAAATCTGTACCGGGGAGGCCCCTCCTCCATACCTCTACCGTGGTGATCTTGTCCCTTGTCTGCAAGTGGCGGGCAGGTTAAATGTGGGTTGGCACAATGGATCCAAAGAGGTCTAAGTGCCAGGAGGGCAATTTTTTTTTAACTTCCACAAAGTCGACGTTCAAGATCAATAGAATCAAGTATTAATAGTCTTTGTTCTTTCCATTGATACCATTTTTACATTTGTGTGAAATAAAATAAGTTTGCTGCAGCTTGCACAAATAGGGCATAAAATGACATTTTTTAAGTGTCCACGTGGTGTACATTTGCCTATAACTCAGGGGCATTTTTTTTTCTGTTAATCTAATCAACGGATTATGGGTCACCAAGGTAGGCTCTAACCAGGTGCCGAATTTCGTCGTAATCTGAGATGGTTAGGCAACGACCATTTGTCGATTTAAAATGGAAAGACTCACATGTCATCACTGAACGTTAGTCCTTAGTTGCATGTAACTGAATCATAATTTTGATGAGTTAATTATAAGTCCACTTATTGCGTCTGATATGAGATATATTTCATTATGATCCTCTACCTCATGTATTAAAATTTGACCTCCGTTCCTTGAGTACAATTTTTGAAAAGTTGATGTAATCTCATGATGACTTTTTTGTCCTTTATTTTTCAGGTCCAGACTTTGGCCTTTACTGCATAAACCACATATTATTGCCAATGGTACAGTGTTGGCTTCGTAAAACTGGCCGAATTTTTCGAGGCTGGGACAATTTTGCTCCAAATTTTAAGCAGTGTTGTGGCCTAACTACGGACCTTGTGGTCGAATATCTGAATTATTTGCATGGTAAGTCAATGTCTCTGTAGCAACCTATATAGCTATCTTGTGAGATTTATTAGTTCATTGCCTTAATGGGTAAATCCTGAATGATAAATCATGACTATTGAGCTCATTGATTTTCCTTTGTTTATTACTCTTTAAGGCATACATTTCATTTTCTAACCTAGTTTTCAATTACATTTGGCCCTCACTTCGACCCGGAATCTATGAGGCGAGGGGCTGTTCGAATTATGCGACATCCGGTAAATCTGGACATTTCTCAAAATGAACAATCATGGAGTTTTTTTTTAGTGAATTCTCAGTCACTGACAACTTTAATTACTTTCCCAGATGCAGGAGGCCCTTTCGAATGAAAATGCTGACTTGAATATGACAAGCACTCCTGAAGAAAATATATTATGCGATACTTCTAAAAACAAATGTTAAATTTTCAAGTACTTATCTCGAAACAAAATAATGACATTGTGTTCTTAGTTATCATAAATATGTACATTATGAATCCATATCTCGTAATTGATAGCATGGAACTTAAATTAATTAATTTAATGGGTAAAGATTTTATATTTCCTTAGAATTTTGAACTTATTATATTTCCAGTCAGCTGATTTACTTGTGTCAATAGTGCCACTGTACGTCTGGCTGCCAATGGGTAGACCGAGACTCCGTCGCACGATTCGATTCCATATACGGTGTCGCCAATGTTTGCAGCTTTTCTCTTTGGATTCAAAATCTATAGCCTTTGTAGAGCATCGTGACATGAATAATTTATCTTATGTCGGCACATAAATAAAGTTTTTGCTGCATAAGGTGAAAATAAATTCAAAAGCCCCGCACATCTAATTTTTTCTGTTTTTTTTTTATTTCGGCCATTTTGCATGGGGTCAAAATCCGGGCGGGATACGAAGACAGAACGGTGTTCCGTAATCGCTTGGGGGGAGAGCTGAGTAGCCGGCGACTCCGAATCGCCATGCCAAGCCGGCGACTCGGGATTCGTAATAGTTCTAGGCGAGAACTCAGCCTTGAGTCGCCCAAATGCTAGTTATCGCAGGCGACTCCGCGTTTCCGTAATATCCCTCCTGGTCTGCGCTTGGCGACCGCAAGGGGGGGCTGCCGTGTGTAGGCCTGGGTGATATTGATAATTCAATATCGTGAATCGATAATTTTAGGATAACGTATAGTGGCGATAGCGATAACTCATATCGTGACGATAAATATCGTCTTATTGTGCCCCGATAACATATTGCGATAAAGATTGTGACGGCTCGCCGTGAGGCGACGATTAATATTATTATTTAAATATTAAATATTTTTCCTCCCTCGATGATGGGAGGTGGGGACCCCCGACACAAACGTTCTTACCATAAACAAAAAAGCGCTCGTCAGCGCTCCGTCTGTAGGCGGCTTGGCGTGACAGAAACCGATATCTTCCTCCCCGCAGTTGGGCGATCAGAAAGACCGACCGAAGGAAAATTTTGACCTGCGAAAAGGATTCTTTCCGAGGGGAGTGGTCCTGGCTTCCGTTTGCTTTATCAGTGGGCGAGAATGAAAGGGCGAGGGCTTGGTTCGGTCGCTCAAAGACCTCTCGCAGTTGACAACTGCTACATGACGGAAAGCCCAACATATCCCCACGGCTCATTTCGTTTTTTTTAAATACTTTTTTCTTACGCGAATTTATCAGCGTTAAAAATGATTGAAGGGTTGACGTATTTTCGTTATCTGTCATTCATTGTGGTGCCGACATTTCTATTATTATTATTTGTTGAGTTTGTTCTTGACTACTTTTAATTAATTAATTAACATTTGTAAGTGTTTTATGAGGGGTTGGTCAATATGTATGGTCTCTGGTATTTCTTGTTACCATTTTTAAAAACATGAACCTACAAGTGACTCTTATTAATTAACTGCAGTGAAACAAGCGCGCATTAATACACGCCGAGTCATTGCAGTGGTAACGCAATGAAAAAAAAACACCGAACGTAGTATGGAAATATTTTGTTTTCAAACGTCTGTAAACATTTAGCATGGTGAGGAAATAAACTTGGCGTAGTAAAATCAGGAAACATAATCAATCGAATAAAGTGAAACAAGAGGGAAAAGTAGGGAAAAGATATAAGGGAATAGGTCATTCTAGGAAGATGTGATTAAAGCAAGGTACATTTATTCGTAATGTGCTTATTCTTTGGATTTACTTCACTTTTATTTTTATTCAATTTACTTTTACAACGTCACCAAAAGAACTTATTTATCCCATGGCCATCATTCCTAAATTCTAATTCGCTACTATCGGCAAGTATGCGTGACGATTATACGATGGCCAACGTGGGATAATAATATGCCCAGCTTCAAAAATTGTCTCCTCTACTTCACAGAGTTATATGCATCTTTTCTCCCCAGCTCTTCGTGAGACTTCTTTGTTATTAATTCCCTCCGTGAATGTTATCTTCAACGTTTTTATATTACGCAATGTTTTCTTGCTTCCAGCCTTATCATTCCTGCTTTTAGCGTTCAAACTTCACTCATGTCATAGCATGCTCTCTTTATACGTTGTAATGAAGGGCTTTGGTACTTCCTATTCGCATTGCATTACATTAGGTCATTAATTATTTGTGATTTTGGAGTGTGATATAATGCGCGCCAGAGGCTGATCAAGACGGGGGACCGGGGATATATCCTTAGTGATAATTCTGACTGTGTCATCCTAGTACGATGGTTTTTACGCAAATATGGCCGTGTTACTTGACTATAATATGCCTAGAATATTTTAAATTTTATATATTTAAACAAATCTCGATTGTACTTCCTGAATTTTAACGAAAAAGGGATCTTTGCGCGGTGCACAGTGGCCTAAGTTGCCGATGCACCCTTATACATAAATTTTACTTACTTATTAGTGACAAGGGATTAATTAGTCTTTAATGAAGGACGGTAATTGGGTAAGATCCTTGCAGTGGAGGTGCAAAAACCTAAGTTATAATGGCTTAATTTTTGATCTTCTTTCATTTCATGCATATTTTGTGTTCCAGGTAATAAGAATCCGAAGCTTGACCAGGGATCAACTTTGATGGTTCGACAACTTCTCTTGGTGATGGTTGAATGTGTGGTGCAGTCGACTGAAAGTATTGCAAGATTAGGATGTGCCTGTATCAGGTGAGGGTAGTTTTAAAGGATGGTTGTATTTCATTGGAAAAATCGAACGGCTCCTTATACTTCTGAATTCATTATACTGTCATGAGAGATCACCGTCAGACTTTGGAACAACTCAGTTTTATGGTTTGCTATCGTCGATACTACTAGTTAATTTACTTTTTTATGTCCAATATCTTCTAGAGAACTTGATTTTTAAAAGTGACGTTGCTGCGAACGCATTCATTGGGTGAGAATTACCAGTGTTTATTGGCTAGTTGAATGCAAATACAGTAGTCTACTCAGGACGTTTTAATCGTAATGAAAACTTTAATTAAATATAATGAAGAGGAATGTTTTAGAAACTAATGACATTTTTAGCAAGAGGTAAATGTAGGAGTGCCGTTGACAGCGATTTTTTAGGATACTGGGACTAGCCACGATTGTGTCACCTTTTACCACCCGCAAGTGCGCAGGAGTGCGAAATTACACAGAGGAAAAATCATTCGCCTTGACTAGGATTCGGACCCGGAACTCTCGATATCGTGACGAGTGCTCCACACAGAAAAAAAATTGTCTGTCAGAAAAAAATTGATTGCCTGTATTCCTATTTACATTTCCTCTTCCACTTGTGTTTGTCTCCTACATGGTGGGTGAAACTGCGCGCCACATCTTGGCCGCTCAAGTTGGGCATGGGGTGTGACATAAAACCCTGGGCTGCCCCTCCCTCAAACGAACCCTTAAAAGCCTTTTTCCTATCCTGTAATTTAAAATGAAGAAATTGATCTCGATTGCTCGAACTCGAGAAATTTGGCCATATTAGCGGCCAACATGACCTCCTTCAGTAGGCGCGATGACGAGGGATCTGGGTTCGAATCCCTGTTCAGGCAGAGGGTGTTTTTCTGTGAATTATGCACATTAGTGGATTTTAAAAGATTTTGAAATGTGGTCGGAATAGTCGGGAAGTGCAGTGTTGAAATGCAGATGTAAGTGGGTGTGGCGGCCCAATGTCTTTGGACGCAAAGGAGGATGACGGGGGGCTTAGGAAGTTGGTGATTGTCCTCTTCACATCCAACACTTTCTTATGTGGATATGTTTGAGGCGAAGGTGGTGTGACCTGAGAGGTTGTTGGCTGTGGGTATCGAGCGGTGAGAAGCGAGGCTGCTATAAGGGAGGGCAAGCGTGAGGGAGGGAGGAGTAATTTCGGATGCGGTGAAGGGAGACAAAGAAAATT
Organism: Pyrrhosoma nymphula; assembly: GCA_963573305.1. Lineage (NCBI taxonomy): Eukaryota > Metazoa > Arthropoda > Insecta > Odonata > Coenagrionidae > Pyrrhosoma > Pyrrhosoma nymphula. Next base: position 90,666,445 of record OY754332.1, on the reverse strand, counting down.
AAAAAAAGAGTGAAAATGGCAAAATAGGGGGATTTCTGAAGGAAGCGTCAGGGACAATTCTGCGGGTGTGCAGTTGGTGGAATGCGATCCACGACACGACGTCCGGTCCGATTCGCGAAAAAGAGGGATAAAAATCAGATTTTTGTCAGATTACTTTGAAAATTGTCATTTCTATGTTTTTAGACGCGCTTAGTTCATTTCTGCTGTCATTTTCAACAAAAAATGATTATTTTAGAAGATATTTAGAATTTTAATGCTAAATTAACCGATGATGAGGAAACTGCATAGAAAACGCCTGTTATTATTGAATATGCAAATATATAAAAAGTATTTGCATAATATGTCTTTTAGACCTTTAAATTAGTAAATAATTTAAAAAAAATGGGTGAATGTAAGGCAGTTGGGAAATTGATTGTAACGTTGTAGTGATTGTGATTATCAGCTAGCAGAGGTTGTGTCGCTGAATTTAAAAACTAAGTAATTATTAAAGAAATATTAAAACGGTATTAATTGCAAATTAATTCATTTATTTTAATAAAAAAATACTTAGTATCTTATTACCTTTGCAATTTCTATAATTCCAAATCAGATTCTCCTGAATTCCACTCCTCCTCCTCGGATTCACTCGCTGAGTCCGGATATTCTTGCGAGAGCTCACGGACCTCTATAGGCTGATCTTTTAGGCCACGATATATATGTAATTCAGCACCTAATGTACTGATGAATGGATCAGAGGTCAGTATCGGTCTCCGGAAAACGTCCTTATTCGTGTGGAATCTTGAAATTATTCTTGCATGATGCTGGCGGTATTTTCTTATTTCTTTATTTCGCGATTCCTGGGCCTCCTCCGAAGGCTCTCCAATTGGATGAAGAGCTGACTAAATCATAGAATTAAGAGCATGTAGAACCACTCATAATATTTAACATAAAATTTGGCCGTATCCATGCAATGTTCTTTAAATTTTGGGGGATCAATTAGGATCCGCATGACATTAGCGCTCAAGATATTTGAAAATTTAATGATAAGTTCTTTTTCTACCCCTCAATCAATTTTCTATGTTATTTCATGTGAAAAGCTGTGAATTAAACATTATAATCATTGGCTCGTTATATGCTGAAAATTAGTCTTTATTCCAGAAAGTTAGAAGTTTAAATGGAATAAAAAACAATGCAAAATTTAGTGTGGTACCTCGTATTAGATCAACTTAAAACGAAAATAAAAGAAAAATAGCATAGGTACCTGATTAATTATCCTTATCGCTGTGGTGGCCAGGAACCAAAAAATAATTGAATCAAAACACTATTCCGAATTATCTCAACGCTAGCACTTACTTCAGAGATCACTTCAAATCACGAAAACTATTTCCAACCTAGGACCTAACGACTAAGAACTGGCATGTGTACACATCGATAGAAAAGGAGCAACTGAAGAGCACCAAAATGTTTCGGCTGAAGCATGGAGGAGGTTAAGAAGAGGAGTTACCGCCACTCCCAAGAACCTGGGTCTACCCCCGGGGATACCCCGAGGAGGGTTTTTGGTGGACCGCGTAAAGAGAAATGTGAAATGCCTGAATTTTTTGCAAAAATGCACACCAGCGGCAGCCCTGCAATAAAACCCATCTATAAAGATGCACCTCGAGGGTAAAAACCACATCAGTTAACACGTGCAACTTCACTTGCAGGTCAAAGAAACCGCCTTTAGGCAATAAACACAAGTTGGGTGGTGCGCTAAGTAGAGATAGCAAAATAACCCGAATAAGGACCTTACCCACTTCCCCAGGGTCCGGCACGTGTGCGGGTCCCCAGGGTCTCTTGTCACTTTGGCTTTGAGGAAAGGGACAGCCAGTGGTGGGTTTTTCAGCAGCAGTGCATACAACCAGTCTTATATACTTCAAACGATTACCAACATTTGATAGGAATCGTACTGAGAAGCGATCGAATAAAATATTTTCCTCCTCTTCCAGCGTCACAATTTCGCTTAGTATCGCAGTCTGAAATTCTTTCTCTAGCTCTTTCTAGATTAAATTTGTGCAAGGACCGAATAGAATAGAGAAAGAAAATAGTATACTTTTTCATTTTTGAAATCCTAATCAATAAAACATTGGAAAATACGTGTTTTACAATGTTTCTCCACTGTGCCGAAGCTCGCGTGTCTAGTGCCGACGCTCACGTCCGCGGCAGAGAGTCACATAAGTCATTGTCATTCACTTATTTGCAAATATTTGCAGCTGAATTAGTTACTAATATCTTTCTAATGTAACCCACTCTTGCCACCATAAGAATCTCCGCGTCAATCTGTGTCAATCGTTTTATAAGCCAACGTCTATGCGAAATTTGTGAGAAAAAATGATTCCTCTAGAAGAACTCCTTCAGCGATCATCACAATCACTAAAAGATTGAGACCTAGTTTTTTTCATAGTAAAGTGTACATATTATTATAGTCCAGTCATTTTACCAATTTTTAATACGAAATAGAGCAAAAAAGTTGTTAAAAATGTGTATTTTTCGAAAAAATTAAAACAGCGCGGTTTAGCTTAAAATAGCTCTACTTTGAAGCAATTTACTAAACTAAACAAAATGTTTTTTGAAAAAATAAATGTGCGGTAGGATTCCCTGGACATTATACTACAAGAACTGCATATTTAAAGTGAGTTTCAAGAAAGTCGAAAAAATTACTTTTGCCCGCCTTTTTTCGGATCCGGACCACTGTGCGCTCGCGACCATTCGCATGCTTCGCCGTCTACTCACCTGGGGCACTTCATCAGTTTTTTTGTTGAAAATGGTATCGTGGATTCGAGTCCCAGTCTGGGCGGATGCTTTCTTTACAGGAATGGAGCGAACGTCGAGTTGCAGGAAGAGAGGAGGAACGCATTGGGATAATGACATGGGCCCGTGAGGTGCCCCTCCCCTCTCCCCCCCCTCCCCCTCCCCCCTACCCCCGGAGTCCCGCACCAGCGAAAGAATCTGAATCGACGAGATGACGTGCCAGTGCTCTGTAAGGGATGTCGTGGTGTCCGCGGTGCGCGCCTGTAAGGCGATCGGTGCCGTGACGCCGGGCTGAAGCCGACCCAGCTAACGCGCAGCGACAGCTCCCTCGCCCTCCCCCCGGCTCCACCCCGACATCCGACACCCCTGACCCCTCCTCCTCCCCCCGACCCCCCTGCTCCCCCCACCCCCCCGACCCATCCTCTTCCCCCACCGTCCCTTCCTCCCCCCCCCTAGCGCCGCAGCTTTAGAACCGTCGAGGCCGTGGCGACGCGGGGCGGGAATGCAACACTAGTATTCGCTTCGGCTACAGGCTTGGTTTACAATAAGACGTGATTTATTATTGATTGTCTATTTGTATGCACGTTAATTATTACGTACGTTAATTTATGATATAAATGTTTAAGAATTGAGGAATGCATAGTAAAAGTTGTTGTCTAAGCACCACGTTAAGGTGATAAAGGAAGGGTAAAAGGAAAAGTTTTTGACGAAATGGAAAATATTTTTGACAATAGTCAAGAACCTTTAAAAAATCTTTATCATAAACGTTTTTCATGCCAGGGTTGGACGGAAAAAAGTTTGGTTGTGGATAAATATGGAAAAGGAATGCTAAACAGCAATAGCTAAAGACTAATTGATCTATGCCAGAAATTGTCCTGAAAAGAATAAATAGATATTTCAGATCCCGTAATGTCAAACTACAATCCACTACTAGCGAACACTATTGCGTATGAGAAGAAGTGCGAGATCGTCTGATCATGAGTGGCGCTGGGGAAAAATTCATGGATTGCAAGAGTGATGGGAAGAATCATGTAGACCGCTCAGAATACTGACAACATTCAGGCATGCATGTTTTAGAATTCAAATATCCTTAAGATATAAAGGCTTAGTTTTATTACGGTAAATTACCACTTTAGGAAGGAAGCGCTTACATTTCACGATGAAAAAATACTTCTTCATTCTAGTGGGAAAGACTTCCCACCGATCTGACCAGCCATTGAAGTCTCCGGGTTACGTATTCTTTCGTCTGCGTCAAATCAAAACTTCTCTCAGTTTTTCTCCGAACTAATCTTTCCTATTTATAATTCCCCCGAATAAATTCTCGAGGAAATACGTTTGTATAAATCCATTGCGATATAAGTAAGCATTTACTTTATTGCATCTCAGCTTCCCCGTTAAATATCTAGCTTCCTCACGGAATGTCTGCACCCCAATTTCATCTGATCTAAATGCTTAACCACTGCTGTCAGCTGCAACGGCATTATTCCTATGTATTAGTAATAAAAATAAGTCTATACGTAAGCACGTGTTGCATTATTAAATAAATTAATATGATATACATTGATATAACTATACACTAGTTTAAAATTCATACTGGGGATGACGCCAAGAAGTTGAAACCGCGATCGGGAAAGCAATAAAAAATTGACTTTATCCACAGCTGTTCAGTTGATATCTCCGAGGTTTGGTAAAGTATACTAGGGTATCAAATCAATGGTCCGCGAGTTCACTTCGTGGAATGAAGACATGATAGTTTCAAAAATAAACTTTGTTTTATTCCACACAGTTTTATTAAAACTCAACCGGTTTCAACCTTATCTGGTCATTCTTAAGAGTTAACAAATCAATTGACAGACGCGGGGGCGGGGCGGTATATATATGTTTAGGATCTCACAACGTTTGAACAGTGGAGGGGGAATTTCAAGGACAGAGGTGAGGTGGTGATTGGAAAGCTATGAAAACGGGGGGGGGGGGAACGGGGGAAAGAGGGGAAGGCCATGAAAGGAAGGTGAGCAGAAAAACAACTGGTAGCGCGGGGATCAATGGCAGTTTATCTGACTGGTGGTGGGGGGGGGGGGGGGGGGACGGGTACTGAGTAGAAGGGGGAGGGGTTGGAAGGGACTAGGTCATTTAACACTTCATCCTTATATACATTAAAATACGATAAAATTTCAAAATTCTCTATAAAATCAAGTTTCTTCCCCTTGTCACATGCATGCAAAAGTTTCGGGATAAAATCAGGGGAGTGGTAGTTTTCAATAAAATTTTAAATTTGTTATTACAATTTAAAAAAGATTTGAAATGTTCAGATTTACATATGCTTATTTTTCTACCAGTTTGCCCAACTTAAAAACAATTACATCCAGGGGTATCACAATTTAACATATACACTCCACTTTTATCACAGTTAGAATATCTGTCTTTTGAGTTAAACAACAATTTATCAAGAGTCTTGGGATTATAAAAGCACACTTTAAACTTATTATTAGGGATGTATTTATTGATTTTGTACCTCAATTGTGAGAAGAAGGGTAGCTTCACCCATTTGGCTTTCGATACAAGGATCGGGGAAATAGCAGTAGAATCTATTATGGCCCGTTGTCGGCGTAAACGATTAAATAGTGTATCAATCAAGGAGTAAACTGCCATTGATCCCCGCGCTACCACTTGTTTGTCTGTTCACCTTGAAAGAAATATTATATATATATAAGAGGATAGGAAACATAGGAGGTAATACGGTTTCAATATTTTCTGAGATATTTGTTCTATTGTTCCTCGTACTAAAGCCACTAATAACCTATAAATATTTATCAACATTGATATTTAAATGTGCGTATCGAGCTAATTCCACTGTGAAAGCTTATTTACATTATTTATCGTATGTTTAACAGATTTAGAAGCTGCATAGTTCTTTCCTTTCAAATTTTTATTTATACTCTAAACGTGATACGTTTATTTACCCTTTATGTCATTGAGAAATGTATTTGTTATGCTTCATATTAGCCATCGTTTACACTTTGGTTAATAGATTTTGAGGAATAGCTGAGAAAATGCAGCGCATATAAAAACAGCTTCAATATGCTAAAGTTATAGGGTCATGTCCTGAAACATATATAGACGACGGACGACCAAGCGTGATATAAGGCGTGAAAGAAAATTGGCGACCCACCAAACAGCGACCACCTAAACTTACCACGAATGGTAAATTGGTGGTAAAAGTGACGGAAGGATATTGAATTCCAGGGTCCGTGAAGACCATGAGGGAGTCATAATTCGATACTTAGAAGAATATGGAGAACCGGACACGGTGGAAAACGTGTGAGATTTTCTACCAGAAAATTCGCCAGGAAAGCTTGAAATGATGAATTACCTGCCATGTATCTACATCAGCATTACATGCCTTAAATCAGGCGTATAACAGCGAAATCAAATGTAACATACAATTTTAGTATTTCATCGAATTTCCTCTACTGTTCCTTTCATCTGAAAGAATTGAAGTGTACATTGATAATAATGAAAGTGCCATTCAAAGTAGCAAATAAAAATATTCCGGATCCACCCTTCCGGAGTTCATACTATGCAGGGAAGGAGGAAACGGGAGGAGAAATTCTGTCGCCATAAACAATTGTCGCATAAGGACACCCTCCGTTCCCGTCACTTGCGTCATCTAGTTATAAAATTAGGAACATGATGGATGGTATGTGGACGAAAAAGAACATGTAACGTCCAAAATTAAAAAATATCCTCTCTAAATTTTCTCTTGTTATTACACCCTTATCACATCACGGTTGACGTTCTTAAGTCATCATGTTGATGTTCTAATGAATGAAATGCAGTCGTCGTTGACGGCGACTACTACTATTCCTATTACGATTTGTCGAAATAATTAAAATTATTCGGCTCGAGTCCGAGTCCTCTCATGGGATTTTCCCTTTCTCCTCTTAATCACCTGGTGAGTTCCCAGTACTACCCAGTTGACTCAAAGAGAATTGATATTTATTTTGAATTATGGCGTAACTTCGTTATGTCCAACCACACAATTAACAAAACTTATGACACAAATGAACAGACAGCCTCCTCCATATAGTTACAGTGTGATATTCGCTATCAGAATTTCCGGGGTCGCTAAACACTGAGGGAGAACTTGCCGGGTCCCTTTTCTGCACGCGAGGCAAATTCAGATAACTCTTTGCGAAGGGCATACATAATGGTCCTATGTTGCCTAAGTTTCTGCTTTATGGTTACCTTAACTTATAACGTTATGATTGCCACACAGTGCAACAGTTCTTTGAAATCGTTGTCTTGATAAATTGCTATGTTCATAAAACATACAAATCTGAGAGTGCGTTTCGTGTATGAATCCTAAACTCTTGGATTTAATTCTACGTCATAATTTTCTGAAATGAAATTTCTGTAAACTCGTAATAATTTGTGGAGTCTTATATTGAATCATGCGTGAATAAAATTTACTTGCCGATTATTTAAAGTTAGTTGTTTCGTAAAGTGAAGAATTCTCAAACTCAGATATTATTTGACTCATACGCCCGTTTTTTATATTCAGTGTAGTAATGGTAGTGTTCTTTTTTGTGATAGTGTGTTATAATGATCTCTTTAGGATATTTATTCAGATAGCAATGTATTTTAGTATTTTAGAATGCATGTTTTTGTATTCAAATACATCCTGCGAATGTATTTCGTATTTTGTATTTAAAATACCTTTTTTTTTATTTTTTGATATTTTGTACTTAAAATACAAATTTTTTAGTATGTTTCCCAGTCATGGAAATACTACCATGCAAAATGTGCTACACGTCATCGATCATCGGGACCAAAACTCGACTCACCAGCAACCAGAAAGTGACATGCAACTGACATTTTCAAGAAAATGATCGGAATGTATCGATTTTGTGCTGAGGGATCGGCGAAAGCTTGCGCTTTACATAAATGTCATCAATGCTTTCCGAAAGCGAGAATATATTATGCAAAATCCACCGCACCGAAAAAATAAGTTAATGATCATCACTTCCAAGCGTAACATGATTACGTACTTAAAAATATATATTTTTAAAATAATTTCATATTTCTCTAATTTAAAGTGTGCAGATTGGTGTTCAAAGGAACGTTCCATCTTATTTACGTATAGATGTATTTCAGGAGAACTATACGTAAATCGCTCAATTTATAGCTACCTCCTTGTAATGCACCGAATACTAGTTCATTACCAATATTGTATTTTCTCCCCTTTTAACCTGTATAATAGATAATGTATAGAAACTGATTTCGAATATAACCGGGAGAAAAATGAAAATTACCCGGGAAAACTGGGAAAAGTCCGGGAATTTTATTTCTGAAGCTGAGTGGCCTACCTGGTCTCGTCATTCGTTTGGTCGATTCTAAAAACGTATGCTTAACAGCCAATCTTGCCATGTTTTGTTCCTATGAGACTTCCTTCTGTAACTACCTTTCGTGTTAGTGATGGAAAAACGATTATTGAGTGCACTGAAATATTCTGCATATATTACCATGAGGGCTCTACTTAAGTCTCCGTAACTGATTCCAGAATACCATGATAACATTTGCCGTGGTATGCTAATGAGGACGTTTTTAACGATGGAAAATTGGCGCTCAGGACGCCAATGGAGCATGTGTGCTGAGAAGTGTAAAATCATGCAGAGACACCCTCGTGAGAAGTGTGGGCCTCGCGGAGGAAGAGACGTAGCGACGCGGGATAGGGGGAGATGATAGGGGGGAGATAGGGGGAGGAGGATGGGGGGAGATAGGGGGAGGAGGGGGGTGGAACCCTCTTTCATACCGAAGCGCTTTGCATCCGGAGGTGATCAACACAGAGAGCCGTTTTTTTATTCCCTTAACGTACGTATATTCTGATTTGAAGAACATTTAATGGTTATCTTTCAAAAAGAAGCAAAAAGTAATGAGGCATATTTTGGGGATGGAGCGCCGAAATATCAGCTGGTAATAGAACCCTTATTCCGTTAATCGTTTATGCACGAATATGCCTTTAGTTTACGGTTTCAATTTGAAGTCAACTTTAAAAACCATCGCCCTAAATAACTTCTGTTTAATATCTCCCGTTAACTCGAATGCGATGGCTGAAGTTTTCACGAACGAATCATTTAATATTCTACCTAAAATATTTCTAAGCAATCTGTGACTGATACACTTAATGGTTGAGGCCTTTACATTGTAGAAATCCATTCTAAAGAAGGAAATTAAAATACTTTGCTTTTCTACAAATTTACTTTAATCGTCGACTAGTTTCGATACACTGTATCATCTTCAAAGACTAGTGGTACAAAAAACATAGCCATTCAGTATATAACTAAGCACCTATGTTTTTTGTACCACTAGTCTTTGAAGATGATACAGTGTATCGAAACTAGTCGACGATTAAAGTAAATTTGTAGAAAAGCAAAGTATTTTAATTTCCTTCTTTAATCTGTGACTGGTTTAAACGATGCCGCAGGTGTGTCGTTTGAGAGCGATCGGGCCTTTCTCCTGCCATCATGGATTATAAAATTATAAATTGACAGTCGATCGATGCAACGGTTCCAAAATCACTGACTAATGTTTAATTCTGGCATGCAGTAAAGTGGAATTGTAAGAAAAACATCAAACCGACTAAACATTTTTTTGGCATGAAATTTACACAAACGCTCTTCCGCCAAACTCTCGTGGTATAATGATGCGCGAATCATCATGGGAAAGTTGTGGGGAGACTTCTTTGCTAAGAGATGAAGGCACAACAATTCTGATGCTAGAAAAGCCCCCGTGTATGGTGTATTGTTCAAAGGAAAGCACGTTTGTTTGCATATTTCCCGCCTAGCGCACGTTCATTCGAGCGCCGCACTCGCACGCCACCTGCAGCCTTATGGCTACTTTCATTTATTTGCTCGCCCTCTTCATGTTTTCTTCGTATTAAGTGGATGCATGCTTATACCTGTATTTTATTACGTTTTTCAATCTTAAAAAAATACTGATTTTTTGGAGCAAAAAGCCTGTTGAAATCCATAAAATGGCCAAATGAACATAAAAATTAGCCTGTGTTGACCAAGCGTTTTAGTCTTCTTATCATTGTTATCCAATGATTTATTCCTTAGTAGGTGGTCGCTCGTAAGTAATGTTTCTTTACTTTAACTTCTTGAATAATGAACATTAGCAATCAATAACACATATTTTTTGACAAATTAACTTTTGCATGCGGGTTAGCGGGCAATGAAGTTTATTTTTTTCGATCGAGCGTGTTCAGCTTCGGATGGAAGGAGGTCGAATGGGACTCCGCTTGAACTCGGGCGCACCCCGGCGGGGATGTGGTCGAGCAACAACTCGCCGACGAAAAGGTCCGAATACCACCGATTAGGGAACACATGAGGGGATTTGGCGGATCGTGTGCCATGACACCCACACCATCGATATTTTGACAAGCGTGGAAAACCTGAGAGCATGGGAAACTTCGTGATGAGACCCGTTGGGAGGCGACACTGTAACGGAGCCGTGAGTGCGGGGACGGAGTGTGAGGGGCGGCCCAGGTGTGGTGGAGGCTGCCGAATTCCGGTTGTGGGGGCGGCGGCGGTGGCAGTCGGAGGAGGTGGGTGGGCAAACCCATTCCCCCCCCGCCGCGACCCTTCCGTGACCCCCGGGAGCCGTGGCATGGGGGGTATCAGTGGCAGCCCCGGGATCGGGGCCGGATGAGGGCGAGGGCACACCTGTGGGAGCGTGATTCTAGCGGGAGTAGCGTCTATCACTGTCGCGAGGCCCCGTGGCGGCGGGAAAGTGGAGCCGGCTGGTTCGTTATCGGCCGCATTGAGTGGACCCTTTATGCAGTTAAATCGCCCAAGTAGTGGTCTATTTAAATTAAAATTAGTCGCGGTACCATGATAATTTGTGTAATCATCCATTAACCGAAAACAGCATCGTGTTGTAATGTTAACGGACCATTTTCTCGTTATGGCCTTGCTGGTTGAAAAAAAAACTGGCCTCACTCTTCAATACGCAAACCACTTCCCTAATGTATGTTGTCCGAAGAGTGGGCTGATGAGATGAGTGAGACCGTTGGTGGCCATCACGGTGTCATCAGCAATGAGGAGGGTGGAGAATGAAGAAATCGAAGGGAGGTGAGGCTTGAGGAAGTTGAAAGTGGTGGGAGCCTTGACGGACTCCGGTCGGGATGAGAAGGGAATTCTAAATGACAGAGACGGTTGACGGAGACGTGGTGGGAGCGAGAGGAGCGGGGGAACCTTATTTATTTGTGATGCGAAAGGTATTTAAGGACATAACTGACAAAACAAGGGAGAGTGGTACTGCGACAGATACAATTAAGTTCCCATTTTCTGGTCCTTTGCTGAGCCATGGAGGATCACCACAAATAATGGATTTAAGCTTGCATTCTCATGAAACTTCGTTTTAAACTCTCCAATACTAAAAAAAAGGCTTGTGACACAGCTCCTTGACGCTCGCCCTTGTGACGACTCGCAGGGCATGTACAATGTGAACGTAGATAAGTACGTGCCGTCATTTTAAACCCGCTTCGTTAGGCCGTTTCTTAGAAGTTTTCAGGTGATCATAAATGTTGCTGTGACATAACAGCTGGGTGTAGTTAGTTTTAGAAATACTCGCGAGTGAATGAGCCTATGAAGATTAAAATAGCACTGAGATAGCACTGTCCAATTTAAGGGTCACAAGTCGGCAACATCTTCAGTTTGTGAAAAATCACCACATGCTCTTTTCGATCCCCAATGTTGTATTAGTTTTTCGCCGCAAAGTTGAGTCTAATTCGGCCTTTCGTTCGCGCATTCTAAATTATAAAATAACCCAACATACACTAACTTTCTTTACTTTACGAGAACAAGTTTTTTTTCTGATTTGTCGTTGTCACGTTTTACTCCGGTATTTTTAAAAATTACATTTTGCGATTTATTTCCTTAAAACTTATGGAGCTTAGGGTACATTCGCCAAATAATCCTTTTGGTCAAGTTACTTCAGCTAAACCTCCTCCTTCAAGTAGAGAGCGTTTCCAAATGTCTCCTCTCGTCGCGTTGTGAATCTTACGCGGAAGACATAGAAGGAGGGAAAGCGCTCATTCTTAGCCTTTCGAAACGGAGGTCACTTCTTCCGTGTGGTCCATAATTCGATATCTATCGTTCACACGAGAGCGTGCAGCATCATCCTCATGAAAGGTTCTCTGTCATAAATACTGATAATTTGAAACACTGATATGTCTCGAGGATGCTTGTTTAACAGCTTGCCAGTCCTACCTTTCTTTTTCGTTTTTTTTGTCCACGTTGTGTCGCTAATTTGTGAGTGCTAATCTTCGAGTACCCATCAAACATACATTGTTGTCTGGTTGTATCACACTTGAAACTCCATAGTTCTTTTCACATTTTAATAATGCCTATATATGTACTTTATTTCGAGTTTAAGGCTGTTGGCAGCTATCTAAAGACTGGTGGTTTGTGGGTAAATAATATTGATATCTATGATTCTGTCTATGGGTAAATAATATTGATATTATTTACCCATAGACGTGGCCCATATGGATGAGTGTTAACAATATAAATGGCTCTCGGGTGTGGCGAGAGACTGCCGGGGGATGGGGAAGTTACGGAATCGTGAAAAGAAGCGGTTGAACTGTGAAAAACGAGCATTTGAAAATTTACAGGATGAAATGGAGAAGGGAGGCGAGGGGTTATATGTGAATTTCACCGCGTCAATAGTGTCTCTTCTCAGTTTCTCTCCGTTGCCCTTCATTGTCGGCTTTCTCTCTCACTCGCTACACCTTCTCCCATCCACCCCCTCTCCCATCCTCGGAACTGTTTTCTCCATGTCTACGAAAACGCTAACATTCACGTTTAGATGCGTCTGGGTGGCTAGAGATATTTATTTTGGCATTCCCAAAAAAAGGACTAGGCCTCTCATTTTTATGCTAAAAACATGCAAGCTCTTGATCGAGTGCGTTCAAATAGCTCTATTCCTCAGCGAATATGCGAAGCGAATTGATCAGAATCTATTAATGTATTTTGCAAAAGTCTTATCATTTGTAATTTAATGCCATCTATACGAATGCATTGAGCATGCCCCTTATTTTTTAAGGTATTATATTTATTTTACCGAGTGGTTGAATACCTTCCTCCATCCTGCCGCTTAATTTTGCTTTTTTTATTGTTCGTTTGTCCTAAATCCATCTTCTCCTACTCTCCCGATCCCTGTCGCTGTCTTCACCTTACATTATGCCTTCGAAACCATTTACCTGTGAATAACATTTTACCGTGGAGTTGTGAATTATAATATGTGTGTGCTTTTTATTTTTTACGATTGAAATATACCTCAAAGTCCATTCGGATTCGAATTTTTTTTATTATTTGGCATTTTGTGGCGTTGGCATTTTTTCCTGCTTGTGGTCCATGATGAAATCAAGTGTAAGCTACGTGTTTCCAAACATCCCTAGCTGAGTAATCAGTCGGTATTTATTGTATTACTCTGTACTAAATTCAAAAGGTGGTGTTCGAGATAGTGGAGTAAAATTTATGTATGTACCTATATTATGTATATTTTCTAATTGCATTCATATTGGTGCGTTCAGTTCCGTTATTTCCCTCCGATTATTTCCCTTATGTTTTCCTTACAGTTTTTATTAACTTGATCATTTATTTATATATTAAGTGTATTCACCATGCAAGGCAATAATTGTTGGTTTACCAATCTCATATCTCCCCTGCAAATATTTATGTATGATAGCAGTTGATTTATAAAATGCATTTATTGCGTAGTTGCTCGAAAAATAAATCCTTCGCTCACGCTCTTATTCAGGGACGAAAATCTTCCTCGCCATTCCAGAAGGAATGTTTCGGTCGACATTGACCCGTCATCCGAAACCAAAAAGAAAGGAAGTTACTCTCATCATGGCTTCATTAAGATTTTTCATTCGGCAGTGGTGCTTAATTTTCGAGGTCGTCGGCATTTTGGAGGCTAGGGTGTGCATGGGGTGAGCGGGGGGTGGGGTTGAAGTCGGCGGCTTTGGCAACGGGTATGGGGGGATGGGGAAGCGTCATGGGTGATCACCTGTTGATGATGCAGTGCATCGAAACCATGGTCGTAATAAACCTTATCTAGTGGAAAATTGCCATTTCTGTTATTCATTATGCTGAACTTCCACCATATCACGCCTGATACTTCTCTTTTTGCACATCCCATATGATTAATCTTAAAATAATTTAGCTACAGAAACCAATGAAAATATATGTAGTTAAAAATTAATCGGCGGGAAACACTAAATCATTCTGTTTTCATAGCGGATAATTTCCGCTAAGGTGTCATATCTCTGCGGAATCCTGTATAACAAAAATCCTGTACAAAATGATGATGACGTCTTTCGGTGTAAATAATTTTATAAAAATTACAGTATTTTAATAAGCCGTAAAATGGGATATGGTGAAATTACTAAAACTTATTCCCTAATAATTTGGTAGAAGGTTGGTTTGTAATAATGCCATTCTTGGTGAGATATATCGAAAATGAAGTTTAATTGTGTGGCCACTTCACCACGAATAACGGACAAAAATGAATGTAATTTTTGGTGTGATCAATTTCGGCTGCTAGTGGTACCGCGAAAAAACAAATTTTCAAATTTGATCTTCTATTTAGTTCATTCCTGTCCTCTGAAGAGAAGGAGCTTCTTTTGAAGCTAACATTCAATCATCTTCGTTGGTAATTTATCAAATGTGTGGCCAGTCCGTGGACAGTTCTGCCTTTTCATTTCTTCGACCGCAGGGTGTTTTATTTCTCATGTCCTTCATATCGCTTATAAAGGAGCTAATCCCCTTTACATTCTTCATATCTTTCGCCTCCCTCCATATTGCTCGAAATTCCTTTCGACCCCTTCCATCTTCCACCCAATACCCTACCACACTCCCCTATACCACCCTCCCCTGTACCACCCTCTTTAGCAGGTCGCTACTCCTTAATGTGTCCTTCAGCCAATTCTTTTGCCTCATTTTCATTTTTCCCATTAGCTCTGCTTCCTTTCTTCTCCGACCATATGAGACTCTTCCTTATTCGTTTTGTTCTCCAGATCGCCTACTCCGAGCGTGCTTCTTTGTGACCTGCGTTTCAAAATCCTCCAGTCGACTCTAATCTTCCTTTCTCAGCTACCAAGTTTCTGAACTGCGTGGGGCTACGCATCATTTTAGGAATCTTTTCTTTATATGTTTGTGGCTTTTCTGATTACCCACGTCACCTTACGGTTGATCTCCATCCCATTTAATTCACACTTAACCAGCAGTCCACTAATCATTGGCCATCACTAGCACTGGACGTCCGCTAGCCATACTGACTAAATCGATCGATGGCTGGTGACCAGGAACAACAAAAACAAGTTTTTTTGTTTTGCTAGGTGTTATTGGACTTTTTAGGTAGATTTCTGAGAAAGGCTTCCTATTTTAGTTGTTACCATGGAGCAACTTCCGGCAAATTTCTACATAGTTTTTCGTTTATTGGTTAGTAGACTCCAAAAGATCATCATATCAAAAGTTTATATGCGTAAGTGTAATGGAGTGGCCGATTCCAAGTGGAAAAAAATTCGGGGAATCGAACCACGGACCTTTCAATGTCGCGCTGAGTGCTCAGACCTCCGAGCTACCTAGTATTATAAGAAATTGTGGAATTGGCGGGGGCTTTATATGAACCAAACACCCCCAGGAGGCCAATTCTGAATCCGGACGCGCTATTCCATGATCGAGCTATTCCACACATCATTTTAAATAATGGAAAATTTCATTTTGGTTGATTGCGATGATAGTATTATCACCTTTCTTTTGGTAGTATGCTTAACTTCCTGTTATGCTGTCCCTGCATACATTTTAATAGTTATTAATGGTTACCGAGCGTTTTCATCTTCAGTATCAAACTTATGTTTTCCTTCGTACATACTCTCATGTATGAAATAATTATTGCACCAGAAAGATTTAGGAATAGGGTTTAGTATTTAGTAAGAGTTTTGTGAGTTCCTTTAGCAATTTACATTAATCTTCAAATAAATTTTATTGGTTAACATTTTATTTTTTGACAAAATGAATCCAGATAGGTGATATCCTTGTAAGAAAGAGTGACTATACGCAAGTAGTATGTATTATGTGTCGGTGATAGGCACCAAATGACTCATTCGTACACGGCACACTACGCCATCACCGCTTCAGGAAAACTACTTCCGAAAGTGTTCCTTTGCATGCAGGAAACTCTAGAAGCAGTTTTGGCCCAAGAGTGAGGCTAAAAGTACTGCAGTCAGAGGAGAAACGGAAAAACGTCGCGGTGACGTCATCGAAATCAGGGAAATTAACGACTGAATTTTTTAAACGGTTTTAAAAAATGTGTGCAAACCATAGGTTGTCACAAAAAATTTCCTTTTCATATTAGACTCATGGGGTAGTGAAACAAATTCAGCAATTTTGCAAGTTATGATGAAATATTCATTAATGACGGTGATTTACCTACATGTCAGCTGAAAATACTACCACCAAAATGCACGCCTCTTGGCCAGCCCTGTGACGTATACTTTTTTTCGTAAAGTGAAAAAATTCATTACTAGGCTGCAAACCTGCACTTATCTCAACCAAGAAAATCGTGAGATCAGCTCCAGGCAGTGGCGGATACATATGGGGGGCGCGGGGGGCGCGCGCCCCCCCCCTTGCGGGGCCGATCGCATTGCCACCCGCGCCGCCCCCGCCAGTCAGCCCGCACGCTATTCGTTCGTGTCTTTCGTCAGTCGACTCTGAGTCGAGTTATCGAGTAGTTGTACTTTCTTATGTAGCACGCGCGCGCGTCCGCGTCATCGTATTTTATGTTTCTGTCTGGTACATAGATGGCTAACCTACGAGAAAAGTCGCGGCCATTCTAGTGATCTCGATACGTTATTCTGTCTGGCATTTGTTCGAGAAAAGTCGCGAATATTCTACAGTTTGTATTTGTTCACACTCCGTAAAAGTCTGGAAGCGAACATTGTGGCACCTAATGTTCTCGAAACAACCGAGCTACATATATAAGGGAAGCAGAGTCGCTGCCAGGCAGTCAGTTTGAAAGCTACAATCGTCGCGATAACTTGCGCCCCCCCCCTTGAGTGTTTTCTGTATCCGCCACTGGCTCCAGGGAGGACGAAATTAGGATTCATTCACTGGTACGCGTCAAAACTGGCGGAAACAAGAAGTTTCTTTCAAAATTTTCGCCAGGTGAGCTTTCCAGAGGAAGTGCCGAAGAATAAATGTGCGTGTGGCAGGCAATATTTCGTTCGATGTTCTTGGTGTAACGTTTATCTCTGTTTCTACTGGTTTTATGACTATTAACCCAACAGCTGCACCCCGCTTCCTTCGAAGGCAGGAAATAAATGAATAAATGTTGGTTTTTGTCTGTAATATTTATATATTTTTAAAGTATTAAAACCGAGGTTTTTGGATTGATTAAACCATGTCCTGTACACTCCATCTCTTATTTACTAACCCCATGCTTCGTTTTTCTCGCAGTATTTTAACTCCAAAAATATTCAAGGTTATTCGTACTTCGGAAATTAGAATTCTGAATGTCATTGTTCTCTACCTTTATCTCTTCTGAATTAAGAAAATGCAGGTTAAAGAAGCAGCTGATGTTGTGTATGATTGGATAGTATAAACAGGACGGACAGAAAAAAAATAAGCGGTCCATTACTTCTCAAGTGAAGTTATTAGCTGTTTCCGAACTAGAGTACGGTTTTTGAGGAAAAGGTAGTCTCCCAAGAGTTATAATTGTAGAAATTACCGATTAAAAATTAATTGATAACAATTCAACTAGGGCATATTCAGGGAAGACCACGACACATTAGCGTAGCAATTGACCTCCTGCATCACACAAAAAATACGGCATTTAAAAAGGCCGATCAACGTGTGTACGTAGTCTCCCCAATTGATAGACTATATTCATCTAAAATTTAATTCCTTGCCAAGGACAAATTATAATTTCTGATACTACTAATTAGTCACTATTGGCCCGAAATAGAAGGTTTAAGTAAGTCAGCACAATCCCATTTCGAATGCAATGATACGATTAAATTAAGAGATGACTGAGGTGGCAAAATTTATTGAAAGAAGTGTATTTAAAAAACTATAATACCTGCATTGCTTAAGCACTCAAATCAATCATTACCCTTTCACTGAGGATGTAAACTGTCAAACTTAAAAGTCAAGAGCATCCGTGTAGTCAGTAACTTAATTTCAATTCGCATTGATTCCAAATTTTATATAATAGTTGAAACAACGAAATAATTGCAGTCATCAGTCTTATCCGACTCTTGCGAAGATTATGCAAAACTTTAAACTCAATTCGTGTCATAACACATTCATTAGGAGCTTAATTCTACCTAATACAAACCTTTAAATGTAAAAATATCACCACAAGAACACACGCAATATGTCACAGCACATATACATATAACATTTGTAAACCTTCGTTTCAATATTCTCCACAAATATTACGTCTCTTGCACAAGTAAAACTTATAGTGATACCGACTGTAATTGAAAATTGAATTTAAGTGCTGCAGTCGGATAATTTGCTTTAAATGCTTACAGCCAAAAGAAAACGTCGATCGGTTCAAATTATAATATTCCAAAATAAATTTTCGCTGCATTCTAGGCTACTATTTATGATTAGTGTCCATTTATAATGAGTTTTGAAAAATTTGCGTTCCATAAAATATGCCACTCTTTAATAGTTTTGCAATCATCAGGGATATTTTTAATATTCTTGTTAATTATACTTAAAATCACAAACCAAGAACACTGTTTAAGAACAAAACAAACCTTCGAACGTATTGCACAATTGTACCTTGAATTGTTTTCGAAGAATTACCCGCAACTCCATGGGCACCAGCACTTTACGAGGTAGCTGTTCATATCGGTCATGATTAGAGGGTATGAATCACGAATGGCCAACGAGAGCAGCGTTCGTTACGATTTTGTATCAATCACGGCTTTCCTGAGAGATCAATGATCGTTGGCAACTTGTACAGATCGCTAGCTGGAACAACATTCAATCATGACCTTACAATCACGTTTGATCCACAAATGGGAATGATTAACGTGACTGTATTAATGGCCAGGAGGTTGGCCGACGTGGTGACAGAAAACAAAAAAGGGTGCAGCATGTGTGACTGACTCACACGTATGTGTGACTGACACACGTGTGTATACAAATTCTCGATCACTTATAGATGAGCTGGTAACTTTAAATTTGGCACGGACCTACTTCGAAGGAATTCGTCGCAGGAAAAATTGCGAAAACATGGAATTTTACATTTCTTCCCACCCATAAAATTAAAAATAGCGGATTTTTGGACTTTTCGAAAAAGTGACTTTCGGTTCGCCCGCCGTAACTTTTGAACGGTGGTTTGATATCCAATATGATGGAAAATTCTTAACGGGGAATTGAATTTTCTACAGGAGGCAACCCACCCCGTCGTTCTACGCCTCGTAGTTTTCTCGCCAGAGGTCCTCGAACACGAAATTTAGTAAACAAATTTCCCATTTTTCGCGAATTTTCGACTATAGCTTCTAATCTAGGGAGTTGGATTTCTAATCTGTTGGGCGGTTTTATTTCGATTTTATTGAGGCATACAAATAGCTGTTTCCCGTTCTTTTCTATCCCTATTAGTTATTTGTCAACATGGCGCCTAATTCGGCTTTTGATAAAACTCTCAAATGTTTCTTTGCCTCACGCCCTTACTAGTGGAGATATGACCTTGAATGTAGACATGCTTATGCTTAATGACATGCAATTTACGCAGGAAAAATTGCGAAAACATGGAATTTTACATTTCTTCCCACCCATAAAATTAAAAATAGCGGATTTTTGGACTTTTCGAAAAAGTGACTTTCGGTTCGCCCGCCGTAACTTTTGAACGGTGGTATGATATCCAATACCACCGTTTTTTTACGGCGAATTAGCAAAAACCCGGACGTTTTATCGTCAAACCGCCGAAAAAAAATAAAAAGAGCAGGATTTTCGTCCATTGGCAGCGCAGGCCTCTGGTTTTCCGTCTGTTTATTCTGAACGGTAGGTTATTGTTCCATTCTGACGAATCCTGTTGTATTTATTGAAATATCGTAAATTTGGACACCTTTTTCTTCTTCCGTACTCTCACGATAAACTATCAGCAATCCTTCAAAGTCAGATTTTATGAAAATGAAAACGCATTAAACCATATTTGAGGAAACCGGGACTAGCCACGGTCTTTACGTTTACGGGGTCACCGGCAAGTGCGAAAAGTGCAATAGCGTGACCGGGGTTCGAACTCGGATCCCTCGATTTCGCGCTCGAGTGCAATAACCAGTTAAGCTACCGAGGCGTACTTCTCCGCTGTGGATATTTGGTGTATTTATAGGATTAAGGTGTTGCAGACTGCTAGACGTATGATGTCAATAAGCAGTCCAAGCGTGCGCTTAGCGCCACAGTCCGAGAGGATAAAGCACTGGGTGCGAAATCGAGGGGTCCGGGTTCGAATCCTGGTCAAGGCGAATGATTTTTCCTCTGTGGAATATCGCACTTATGCGCACTTGCCGGTGACTCCGTAAAGGTTCCCATTCCGTTCCCAGCCATACTACTATTGTTCCGAACGAATATCTAGATTTGAATAATATGTTTTAATCTGAAGAAGTGTCTTAGATGTATCAATGTTAGAAATTATGGTGTACTAATGATGCATTAAGAGCGAAAGATAATTAATTTTTAGATTTGGTGACCCATTAAAACTACAGTAATTGTACTGTCCACTTAAATTTTAATATAAATAATACACAACACGTGTTTCAACGTTCCTTATGGCGTCATCATCAGGTCTGCCCTATGACGCCCTAAGGAACGTCGAAACACGTGTTGTGTATTATTTACATTAAAATTTAAGTGGACAGAACAATTACTGTAGTTTTAACTAAGTACTAAAATGCTGTTCCACCATATATCGCCCGACACTGTCGAATTTATTTGATGACCCAGTTTTAAAAGACCCACGGAAAAGAATTTAACTTGCTCATAAATTATTTTTAACTCAATGCAAATCACGCTTCATCAGTAATGGAGTGCATTGTGGTGGGCTGTCAATATAGTGACGTGTCCTAGAGCCCCTAAACGTTATCCATTGTTGTGCTCATCGTCTCCTTCAATTTTCACTGCTTGACAATTATTTTTCGGAATGGAATTTTTTCCTCTGTATCCGTTTGCATCCGTCATCTCGGTTGAAGTAATTTGGTTGTTTTCCAATTCCTGTTGCTTCTTATCAGTCTATAATCTTAATTTCAAAGTGGAAATTATGCCGAGGACCTCTGCGGTCCTGCTCTGCGGTGGATGATTCTTTATACAGATAATTCTCTTATGCCCTTGCCCTTTTGCAATATATTATACAGTCTACGGACAGCCGCGAAAGATATGATATTTCCTTCATTTCCTACTGCCGCCGGACGGAAGAAGCGTTCCGTGACTAAGTGATGCTGAAACCTGGGTCCGGGGAATACAAATTTGAAGACACGAATAAAATATTTAGTCCAATCACCGAAGTTATACGACTCCTAACCGAAGAAAAATAATTTTGTTAACGAAACGAAAGATATGATATTTCCTTCATTTCCTACTGCCGCCGGCCGGAAGAAGCGTTCCGTGACTAAGTGATGCTGAAACCTGGGTCCGGGGAATACAAATTTGTAGACACGAATAAAATATTGTCGTTGTGATCGTTCACAGTAGTTCCGTCGTCACATATGTATGTTTAAATTGTCTCAACGAATGTCTTCCTTTGGTGATGTGCGCTCCGTGCCTGAATTCAGGTATCCATGCTCAGGCTAGTGGGCGGCATGCTCTAATGGCCGTGACGGATGAAGGATGCTCGCGCGTCGTGGGCCCGGCCGATGGAAGGCCGTCGTTCTGCCCCGACCCACCTCCCCGGCAGGGTTTCGATGTCACCAAGCTTGCAACCTTATCCGCTCGCCCTCGGACGAACCCTCGCCTCCGTCCAAGCCGTATCACTCTCGGTGGGTGGCCGCCAATACCTGCTCTCGCTCGTCTTTCACTCGACTCGACAACTTTCTCCTCTCCGCCTTTTTCGGCGCGGGAACTCGAGAATGCTCTCTCGGTCCCTCACTCCCAATCCACGAGTGTCCGCACGCTCGAGGATGCACCGATCTCTGTCATCACCGCCCTCGACTCCCACGGCATTCCATTGAACTGATGGACCCGTCAACGGGTGCGCCGTCAACACCTCTCTACTCGCTGTTATATCGCTGATCGGTTCGATTAAAAACTCTTTTGTGTACAACGGATTTATTTTATAATTTGATGGTTGTCATATTATCCGTTTAACTTCTAATCGTATAAATGTTTCGTTAAATAGGTGCTTATTTCTCTCAGTTCTATGATGAACAAAAGGTTTGATTTAGTTTTGGAAAGGTTTAGTCCAATCACCGAAGTTATACGACTCCTAACCGAAGAAAAATAATTTTGTTTTAACCTGTGCATTGGTTTCTTATCTATTATAATACTTTATTTTGATTTTGGATTGCAGTTAATTAGTCGATAATTAGATATTGAATATTATTAACGATTTTAAAGTAAATGAGCATTATTGATAATATCTTGAAGTTAATTAGACGCTAACAACCTTCATGAAAGGAGGAAATCCTCATAGATTTATTCGAAATTCCTATCGAAATTTTAGGTTACCCACTTATTGCCGAACAAATGTAAAATAATGGTCCAGGAGGTATTTCTGTCTTCTTTTGCAGCCGTTAAACATTTTATGATGGCATTATCAACCTCGTTATCTCCGAGGACATGAAGAAGCAGACATTTCAAATTGACCACGTGCCTCTTCCGTGGGGTCACCCCGGAATACAACCCTTCTCATTATAGTGTCCTCGTCTTGTTTTTGTGCACAATGGACGACCCCGTCTTTAACTCACGACATCTCTCTTTTCTATCATGCGATCATCATAAGGGAACTGCCGAGCCGTTTCCTTAAATTTGGTCCGCCCCCTTTTTCCCCCGCGCGGGAGGGAGAGTCCCAAAGTGGACACATTTGGAGTGTGGGTGGGCAGGGGGACGCCTAAGGGAGGGAAACCCCGAGAGGAAACCCCAGAGCCGGCATGGGTTGAGTCCTGTGGATCCGTGCGTATGACCTTCCCGGTAGGTCCTGGTGTGGGCCGCACGGCGTCCCCGGAGGGGACCCTGGAGCTCTCCGGCACCCAGCCGAGCTGCGGGTGGCCAGTGTGGGCCGGAGTTCGATGTCCCACTTGGGCTTCCTGGAGGCTGGGAGCGGGGCACTCCACGACCCCCGAGCCTCTCCTCTCTCTCGGGGGTCACTCCCAGCCAATCGGCTTCCTCCGTCACTTCGATGGCGACTGCTGGAGCGACAGGAGGCGTGTTCCGAAATTCACTGCCAGTACTGGCAGTGCTGCCAAACCGTTCCGTAATCAACTTGCAGTACTGTACAGTGAGCAATGACGTCAGCCAACTGATGACGTTTCTCACTTTGAACTCTACTGCCGCTGCTGCGGCCCAAGAGCAGCAGTAGTGGCAATAAAGCAGACAGCCATCGAGCAAATGGCGGAAAAATCAAATCTACAATGTCAATAAATAAAATCAGAAGAGTTTAGAGAAACTGCTTCAAACATTTTAATGTTTATATCGGCGAGAGAGAAAATTCTCGATGCACGTAAGTAGCTAGCAACATCTGATTAGCGTATAATAGTTTATAAAACGCATTTATTTGTCGAGTATGTAAGATATAATGAAGTACCAGCTAATCATACCGGTGAATATTTCACTGGAATAAAAGCGTTAATAAAATAATGAGGGAGTGAAGAACATCACAAGTGATACAAGTAGAGAAGCAATTATATTTGCGAATGATAGCGACTTTTGAAATTACCAAAAATTAATTTAGTGTCATGAATAATTTGGCACACGTAATTATACAGCCTCTTACTACAGTGGTAACTTAGCATAATACTGGCATGTATAATAATTGTCGGGAAACGTAATTTGTTGCATAAATATAATTGCTAGTGAAAATATTCTGCGATGCATCAACCCGTATTTACCTAATTTTCGATATTACGCTTCGTACAACAGGCCATGAAGAAAATCCAGGGCTTGAAAAATATATTCTAAGACTTGTTTATAAGCCCAAGATTAAAAATGCTTATCATAAATTCGATAATGTTAATTATAACGGAGATTTGTTTAATAAAACAGGGTTTTTTCCTCCATACTCAGGTAGCTGACGCGAATTCATTTTATTCTCATCAGAGAAAGTAACCAATTAGTTTGAAGTAGCATTAAGTAGCAAGGCAATGAAAATTAGAATTTAATTAGAATGCTCTTTATCAATGTCATAAGGATTTGCATTGATAATTAACGCATTGAAAGATCACTTATAATAAATAACCACGCAATTCGGCCGTATTGAATTTCAAGCCACTGCCGACCGTTCCGAAATTCATGCTGCTGCAGCAGCCGCAGTACATTTTTCACGTTCCGTTTTACGGCAGCACAGGCAGTCCTGGCAGTGAATTTCGGAACGCGTCCAGGGTTGTGTGTAGGGCGGCGAAAGATGTTCGGAGGTCCATCCCAAAGCAGTACCGGCCCTGGCGAGGCGGCGAGTGCGTGGCTGTGGAGGCCAGCGGGGCTATTCGCTAATTCTTCACGCGGCCGCGAAGACGAAAGTTTACGTTTTCGTGGCTCGGCCGCGAAGGCGTGTAAAATGCTATTCGGAGTGCGGTCCAGAGAACGCTCCAAACGCTCCGGAGCGTTCGTAGCGAGGTTCCAAGCGGTCCGTGGGTCGCTCCGGAGCGCTACTGTTTATCCCATGACGTCAAGGAAGACGTCATCATATTCGTTCCCTCCTCGCTCCAGATGCTCACGGTAGAAACCAGGGGCGATCGGAGCGATTCATGGTTTCATGGCGGGATTTCAAAGATGACAGGTCGGAACATTACTCGTGGATGCATACAAGGTTAAGTCCGCTCAATAAAGTCCGCTCAATAAAGTGCTTTGACTATTTGAAATAGTGATCAGCCTACCAGAATATTAGATATTTATGAATCCTGTTAATTGGAATAAATTTTACATTAATATGAGTTTGAGAAGCTCTACGTCTCCAAATGTAAGAACAAGACAAATATTTCCTCCAATGGCCGTTGGAGTAAAATATGTCTAGTGTTCTTGATTTATACATTTGAATTATTATTTTTTTTTTAATATTTGTGTATATAATTTTTGTTGTGCTCTAAATTTATGAACGCAAGTGAATTATTATATCTTTTTATTTACACGGCCGTTGGAGTAAAACATTTTTCGTGTTCTGAAATTTCAATACAGTGAGAATTGTTTTTCGTGCGTGTACAAACACCGTACTTCATGAAGAGGCCGTGTGAAAGTCGAATTATTCCAGACCAATAATATTCCTTGAATCTTTTGACATGGATATAATTCTGAGCTTTTTCTCAAGTATTATGAGCCAAAGTTTCGGGTCGATTGTTTATCATTATAGGTACGGCTATGAAATCATATCGCAAAAAATCATCACATTGTTAGCAAACTTCCGGAAAGTTAAGTAAGAGTGCATGGTTTTAAGTTATAATAAAAGTAATGTAGGCGCAAGTTGTTAATAGATAGCCAAATCTATGACTTCCTTTGGAAAAACTTGAGTGCCAATGGTCGATTGAAAGCAGTGCCTCCCCGATTTTATCTCCTAGTTATCATAAAAATAGTAGCCATCGTCTCCGTCATTACTCTCAAAATTGCCAGAAATCCGACCTGACCATTAACAGATTATTTGATTATCTTGGAAACCGATAATTTGTCTGGAAGCAGGTATATTCCAATGCAAATAGCAGACGATTCCTTCTTTCCGAACAACAACAACAAACGGCGGCCATGACACTTTGCCACAAACGCTCCGAAACCGGTCCACTGGCAGAAAGTTGGGAGGGTCTGTAGCGACCGTGGACCGCTGTTCGGAAGCGTTTGGAGCGTGAGCGATTGTAGCACTCCGTAGCGTTCACTGGACCGCACCCTCGGTAGGCTTCACGAAGAGTTATGCGTGCCCTCCCCTCCGCAGAGGTGGGGGAAGCCGAGGATACCCGAAGTGCTCCTGTATTACGTCACGAATTTTATGACGTAAACGTGTGAGCCAATAAGAGAAATTCGACAGGCTGTTGTTCATTAGGCACGTTGGGTACCACAATATTCTCTACAGTCTTATTAAATGATCCTATTGTTGACACAGACGAGGAAACAAATTCAGAGTAGCCGCACCTTCTTGATAACCTTGAGAATCGGGGAAACCTTGAATTGGCTACCTCCTGAAAAGCTCCATTACGCATAACCTGCTGAAAGATAGCCGAGTGGCTGGGCTCGAATTCCCTCGGTGGTGGAGATTTTTGCATTGGAATCTTGATCCCTGCTTGAGTGCCTTATGAAGAGCATTTCAAGTACAAATTCCGTCCGTCGGATGGGGCGTTAAACCATGGTCTCCTTCGAGCCTCTCGTCGAGAGCAGTCGAACGCCGGCGCCGGGTTTCTCTCCACCCTTCTTCTATTCCTCGATGGCCTTTCCCTTACCAACCGACCCGCCTATCTTTAATAGCGTGAATTTCAGAACTCGGTTGCCTCCCCAAATAACCAAACCAAAACTAAGCCGAAGGCTAGGAGGGAAAATTAAAGAGAACTTCTCGGACCACCAATTCTGATTCAAGAAGAACAGGATAGCCAGAGAGGCCATTCTCTGTCTGCGAATTCTCAAAGAAAAGATGATACATGTCGGAAAACCACTATATGTGGCATTCTTTGACTTGGAGAAGGCCTTTGACACCGTGGAGTGGAGTAAGATGTTCAAATTGCTTGAAAGAGCAGGAAGATAGTGGTGACAGAAGAATGATCCACCAACTCTATAAGAGTCAAGTCACCACGATGAGAATGAAGTGCGGAAGAAAAATAAGCTAAAATAAACAAAGGTGCTAGTCAAGGATACAGCCTTTCACCACTACTTTTCAACATCTACCTGGAAAAAGCTGCCAAAGAAGTACAAGAAATAAAAATCAAAGGAATTAAAGCGAATCTACAAGCTCCGTTTCGCTCATGACATCGCAGTCATCGCAGAGAAGTCCGAGCACCTGAAAGCATCCTTGAGCGCAATGGATCGAGCTCTGCAAGTATAAGAAATGAAGACAAACGGGAAGAAAGTGGAAATTGTAGTCTGTGGTAGAGAGAAGGTGAAGGCAGACATTACGCTACTAGGAGAGGTGCTAAAAGTAGTGGAATCCTTCACTTACCTTGGGAACCTCACGACATGGGATGGAAGAAGCTCTACGGACATCAAGCGAAGAATAGCTCAAGACAAGAAAGCATTCATTATGAAAAGGGGAGAGGGGGTGTGCACTCGCACCTACGAGGGAAGGGGAGTGGGAGCGGGTCTTTTTCGTCGTGGCGACGTGAGGCGAACGTCCCCTCAGTTTTCTTGCTTTTTTGGGGCGGAGTCCTGATCGGGGATGGCATGCCGACGGCCGGTGAGTTTTATTCCCATTCCCTATTCTTCCCTCTTTCCTTTTTTTATTATTTATTTTATTTCTCGTGGGTCACGCGTTTCGGCTTTTCCCAGCCACGCGTGCCTACAAACATGTTATTACTAATGAGGAAGCATTACCTGAAAACATTCTTTTTGGGTGTTACACTATAGTATGGCTCAGAGATATTGACCATTGGCAAGCTGGAAGAGAAAAGGCTTTCGGAACGTGGTACTGGTGACGGATGCTGAAGATCAGATGGACAGGATCAGGACCGAGGAAGCGTACAGAAGGATAGAAGACGGGGAAATCACATGGAACACTATGGTTCAGGTGGACTCAACAGCCACACTTTGAGAGACAACGAATTTTTTTGATGAACATAATAGAAGGGAAAGCCCTCGAGGAGACCGAGGGACAAATACGTTGGCCAGCTAAAAGGGTATCCGAGCCAGAAGAGCTGCAAGGACGTAAAGGCGTTGGAAATGGATAGAATTGTCAGTCGCGTCCAGGTTTCAACGCTTAGCGTCATCATCATGCCCTCATGATGACACTAAGCGTTGAAACCTGGTAGTGATTAAATCTTGTATTTGGAATTTTCAAGTGTTTCATTATATCACCCACAAAATTACGCGTAAAAACAAAACAGCTTCGTAAACCAGTCATAGGGTCGAATGACTAATGATAATGGTGGCTCCGGAAATTCTACTGCATAGTTTGGGCATTCTCCCTCGAGTTTCCCGCTTATTATGATTCGGAATGCTGTCGGAGCGATTTTGTAGAGTCACAAGCTCGGTCCCGCATTAGGTGTTGAATGGTGTCTTGGAGGTTCCTCGAAGAAATTCAGCATCGTCACTTATGTTACTAGGCTGATATTTGGTATATTCTTCTTTGAACCTATTTAATTCAATTTATTTTTGTCATGGTGGAATCAAATCATCTCGGCTGCTTGTAAGATAAAAGTTCTTTACCGAGTTTTCCATGCTTATGGAACTCAAAAACTTGTATAGTTGCAAATTCAAGGGTGTTATAAAAGTTACTCTTAATTTTCAGTAGTCTAGATTCACCCAGTTTCTATTTTCTATCATTACCTCCTCACCATATTCATTAAAATCGAAATTGGACGCTCTGGGTGATTTTGGGAGGTTGTGAAATAAGTAAGGACTAAGTTTATTCCTGCCAACAACCGACCCACACCCAGTGCATCAAAATATTGTTGAAAAATGTGATTTCCTCCGGAAAGACATGGAATTCTCGTCGGTATTGGAAATGGAAATCTATTGGCCACGCTTAGAATAGGAAAAGAGTGAGGGGTAAAATTGAATTTTAGATTTAAAAACTGGTTATCATTCAAGACAGTTCTGTCAATTCCGTTAGCTTCATGCATATTTTAACTTAACGGAATCGGATGTACTCCCAGATAGACATCCGTTAGTTTTAAACGCTCGGATGACTTCCTTCCCAGGCGATAATAATTTCCTCAAAGGATATATCGTCTGATTGTTAGCTGCCAGTATTTTCTCCCTCTCCCCCTCTCTCACTCTCTCTATCCCTCTCTCTCTCTATCCGCCCCGGGTGTGCTTTATTTACATGGCTTATTTACGATGCATTCTTCGTTTTCAGTTAATTGTTGCTCAGTACAATTGGTGCCAACCATTAAAGCCTTCTCATTTTATAAATTTTTATTGCTGTTTGTTTAGCGTGGCGAGTATACGCTTTAATTGTGAGAATTATTATTCGAATCGTATAAGCATTGTCAGAATTTTGCAGGCAGAGAAAATAACATTGTGGATGTTGTGGCATTTTTTATGCACCCCACCCCTTTTTTCTGTAAATTCCCCTTTTTAGACATGTTTCCCCTCCGCGGACTGTCTACCCTCCGGACTTAGCCGAAGGTCTTGCCCGAGGCGCGCGCTATGCGTGCTAACGACATGTGCGCCAACGACGGCCAAAATGCCTACGACTCCAAAATGCAGCGACTCCTGCCAGCAACGTCTGGCACGACTTCTGACACGCCTTTTGCCGCGCCTATCCCTCGCCAGCTCCTCCATCGTCTATATAGCCCCTGAAGTGAGGAAGGATTCCAAAAATGCGGTCATTCTGACCAAGGCACAAAGGCTGTGATTCTGTATTCTGCGGCCGAAGTCAGAAAACAGTTCCGGTTGCTCCAATTGAAAACTTCTACCCTATCTATTAATATCTCATTTTTTCCTTCCTTCCCAAGGCTACCAATCGCCTATATCCTAAGGTAACCCATTCCACCTCGTCCTTGCCGACAAACCCCCTCAGCTAATTCACCCCTGAAAACGCCCTCTTTTGCAGTCGAGACGGCGACCGGGAGACATCGTTGTGTGAACCTGCTGCATTTCAGTCAATTGTAATTACAATTAGAGAGAAGATTAACCTCTCGTACTTGTATAACTTATTTATTTTTGTTGAGTGGAAACTCGCATGACGGCTCATCTAACACTCGATCTGTTGGTAATTTGTTTTTAAATTGGTTGGTTTTGTGTGAAATACATTGCTAGTTCAGTTATTGATTGATAAGATTGATTGATTTTTCGTCAAGTAAAATCATTCAGTTTCAATCATTTAAATTTTGCGCACACGGTCGAAATTCTTTTAAACGTTCGTGAGCAGACGCATTGGCTCTGTATCGAGTTTTTTCTATCGATTATCTCGTTTATAAATGACCAACCAATGAGTTTAAACCTCCTTGTCTGTTAAACCAATGAACGCGTACTTACTTATTTCCTTTCTTTCTTTCGTTCTTTGTGTTGCTCAGCTAGTGGTGCTTTGGCGTGATCTGGTATCAGTGGTTTTATTCTACATCATCTGTGAGCATGGGCAGTGAGGACGAAGCTAAAAAGCCACCAAAAAAGTCTAATGTTTACACCACAGTCTAATGTTTAGAAAGCCAAGTTTTCGATGTGCAAACGCGAATTTAGCATCGCACATGGCAGAAAGAACGACTGTATACAGCACATGAACACTGCAGGTTATTAGCATATTATTCATTAAAATTAGCATTATTTATTCTGAAATGTTATATGTTGTTCTTCATTGCGTAAATTGTTCAAATTACGTAAGTTGGTCTTTCTGAGTTAACTTCTTGTGGTTTCTTGTAGGTCACAAAGACAAAGTAAAAGATGTCAGCACTTCGTCTAAGATTACAACTTTCTTCGGCTCTCCCCACCGTAGCAGAGGTCTAAATAATGACAATGTAAAAACTATTGCTGGTGAACTTTCATTAGTTTACCATACAGTACGACACAATATCAGCTACAGGAGCATGGACTGTGCGATCAAACTTTCAAAAAATGTGTTCAGCGAATCGGATGTATCCAAAATATCTGGTGTGGACGAACAAAGGCTGAATGGATTGTAAAGAACTTATTAGCCCCAAGAAGTGTAAATGAATTTTTGGAAGTGTTAAATGACCCCCAAAATTGTAGCACGTTCTTTTCTTTATCAACAGATGCCTCCAATCACCTTAACAGGAAAATGTTTCCAGTTGTAGTACGATATTTTGACCCCTTTAGTAGAATCCAAAACAAATTGTTAGATTCCATTAAACAGGCAGAAGAAAGTGCAATTGATGTCCATAGGTCATTAATTAATTCACTAAAGTCAAACAAATTGAGTGTCAGTAATATATCATCATACTGTGCTGTGCCAGTGTGAATTACGGCCAGCATCATTCAGTCATGGTTATCTCTTACACCTTCCGTAGAAAGGCTTAAAAAAAATTGTGAGCCTATAAAAAGCTATTTTAAAAGCATAGATGATTCAGACTGTCCAAAAATTTTGAAACGGTATTTCAACATAGAAAATCCCGAAGCAGAAACAATTGTTGAGGCTCATATTAGTATTTTTGTCAATATTGGAAACGCTTTTATTCAAACGGCAAAATGCCTATTTGGAGAATTATGATCTTAGTATTATTGAGTCTCATGAAGCAGTACAGTTACTTATTAGTAAAGTTGGACAGAGAATTAAAGATAGATACTTCGGTAGTGCTAAGTTAAAATTTGAAATATACATGTGAAAGCCAATTCCTTGAATTTTATGATTCTTTGTATTCATTCATGCTTAACAAATGTTATGATAGTTTAAAGTGTTTAATACCACTGTCTTAAAAGGGAATTAACATTCAATGACATACATGACATGTGGAGTGTATCCAACTGGATTGTATGAATGCAGATGAATTGTATGAGGAATTTTGTAGTTGTAAGGATGCAACAACATGTGCTGTGTCTTTAGAGGGTAACGCTAGCCAGAAATGGGTGGCGGTTTTCAGCAGCTTAAAATCGAGCAATACAACTTCTGAAAAATTGGGAATGTTGGTCGGCTATGTTATGAGCATACCAGGTAGTAATGCTCATTCAGAGAGAGTATTTTCTCTTATGAATAACAAGTGGACAGATGTTAGGAATAGGAGCAGTACAGAGCTGATGAAATCAGAACTGCAAGTTGCCATGAACTTCACGTATTCTTGCACTGAATTTTTAGAATTTGCAAAAAGGGATGGCAAACTATTGTCTGAAGCAAAATCTGTCGTAAAATATTTTTAGATCTTCTTAAAGAATAAAATAAAGTTTTTTTATAAATTTTTTTACAAACAGCATATCTTTTTTTGTGAAATTTTGCCGTGTTGTAAATCTCCCTTATTTTTGGTCAAGAATATAGAAATTTCCCTTATTTTCTTCCAAAATAGTTGGTCACCCTACGGTTCGTAGATGTAGATGAAATGCTTTGAGCGTTCGCACGTAACAGGGTAATGAGTTCTCTTTTTTCTCGTAAAGTTTTTTTCATTAATATTTTATATTTTGCATTAATGTATATACATTGGACAGCACACGCATTAACTCAGCCGCTCAACGGCGAAGCACATGGAACGGAAGGAAGGATAAGGAATAGTGAACCCATTAAATGGACGAACACAACGGTGCTGTGAAAGGTGGCCGATTCCAAACGGAAAAAAGGCCCCTTGACCGGGAATCGAACGCGGAACCCATCGTCATGGTCGTCCATTTTATGTTGACTATCGCTTTCTCTCTCTCCTCTTTGCTTCATTTTCTTTTCGTGTATTTACGTGTAAATGCGTTGAAAATACTTTGATATTTTGCTCCTCAGGCACCTCATCCTGACGGCGGGGCCCGTCCTCAGCCGGGAACACTGGGCGTTCGCGTGCCTGGCCGTGCACCGCGCCTGCGCCCTCTCGCTGCACTCTCTCCGACAACTCATGGTGGCGTTCCACGCGGGCTCCCACAACTTCTACGGCGACTCGGGACAAGTGAAAGTAGCCGCGAGGAGGGACTGTACGATCCGGGAAAGTGATCGCTTAAAACAACTTGCGCAACAGGTTATTATTAATATTGTTTAAATGCTTAATTTCTTTTAATAATATGGCCATGTTTATATATGTCGAAGAGTCATCATCATCGGCAGTCATCGGTCCGAAGATAGGTTTCCTGCAGCGCTCCACTGTGCCACCAGCTTATCGTTTTATTCCTCCACGGTCATGTAGAGAAAAAAGTTGAATAGCTGCTTCTTCTCGGGACAATATTGTGGCGTTTCTCCATTTACTTCCACCTCACAGTACTACCCCCCTTTGGGCAAATACCTTACCTCTCCCGTGGTGTAATGAACCTCGCTGCACGCACCCACTTGGTCTTCATTCACATGAAGACCGGCTGCTGCCCACTTCCTCCAGGTCACTGGGCAGCTATTGAGTAGCCTCTCGCCAAGTCACGTTATCTTTTACCGTCTAGATAGCGCCACTTTTTTCCCACGACTGCTTATTCGTCGAGTAAACTCGCTTATTTCGAAGCGAACCTTTATCTAGAGGTCGACCGCAACCTGGTGGAGCTCTTGGTAGCTGTTAGGTAGACTCCCAATAGTGTCTTCGAATATGGTATAAAACCAAAATTACGGAAAAAACATTTGTAAACATTCGTTTCAATATTCTCGGCAAATATTACGTCTCTTGCACAAGTGAAACTTATAGTGATACCGACTGTAATTGAAAATTGAATTTAAGTGCTACAGTCGGATAATTTGCTTTAAATTCTCACAGCCAAAATAAAACGTTGATCGGTTCAAACTTTATTATTGCAAAGTAAATTTTGGCATCATTCTAAGCTACTATTTATGATTAGTGTCCATTTATAATGAGTTTTGAATAATTTGCGGTCCATAAAATATGCCACTCTTCAATAGTTTTGTAATAATCAGGGATATTTCTAATATTCTTGTTAATTATTCTTAGAATCACAAACCAAGAACACTGTTTAAGAACAAAACAAACCTTCGAACGTATTGCGCAATTGTACCTTGAATTGTTTTCGAAGAATTACCCACAACTCCACGGACACCGGCACTGAACGAGGTAGGTGTTCATATCGATCAGGATTAGAGTATATAAATCACGGATGGCCAACGAGAGCAGCGTTCGTTACGATTTTGTATCAATCACGACTTTCCTGAGAGATCAATGATGGTAGGCACCTTGTACAGATCGCTAGCTGAAAAAACAATCAATCATGACCGAGACCTCTCAAAAGACCGACTTGGCCCATCACTACTTGACAGTACGTAAGTTCAATATTTTCTCTGGGGCTGTCTTATACGTCCTGAAATGTTCTCGTCCATTTTAACCTCTGGAAGGTCACTCCTTCATGGTGAAAACTTACGGTGGTGCGATCACAAAGACATTTATAAGCAAATATGGCATTGGTTTCGTCCCATGGGAAACCTCAGGTGACACTGAAATCCTGGGGAGACCAAGAATTGACATTGAGTCTAGTCAGGCAGGGAATTGATGGGGAGTTTTGGGGGACAGGCGGCATGCTATTGTCTTGCTGGCTAATGTGTAAAAATCACATCTTTCGGAATGAGCAGGACAGCGGAAATGATAATAAAGTTTTCTTTGTAAGCATTAATAATCTCCGTTATTGATGCTTACCAAAAGTTGAGTGATCACTGTATGTGGAATAACTGTTCATATTTGATTGTACATACCATATGCGTTCCGTACGTGGAATATTGTGCTCAACAAGTAGGCTAGTCCTTGTATTTGTGTCATAAACTATTTGAATCTTAATATGCAGGGAGTTAAAAATAAGTTGCCAATAATATATCATCAGAAGCATGTACTTGCATTTTTACAGTTTTGAGTTATGTTTGTTAAGCCATTTTTTGTAAGGAATTGAACTTGATGTTAGAAGTGCTAAATGGCTCTTGGTTTCCTTTCACACTTCTGTTGGGTTCAACGAGGCTTATCTTCGCCGAATCGTCCTTTAATCCGTCGAAGTGTCCACATGTTACGTCAAATTTTGAGCTTCGCGCTCTATTTTACGATCTGGACTCAGCCAGATAGGTTATTGTTGAATTGGTGGGTGTTTCAGTGGTTCTACCCGTCTGTATTGCATTTTAAATGCACTTCCTAAATCCTTGAATCATCTGGCTACTGATTTGTGGCCACAAATCGAGATTAGCAAGGTATTTTTTATTTTGCATCCTGCATTATCCTTTACCCTAACGAGTGTTCTTGTTATCAATGTTTCGACGCAAGGGTGTACAAGTTGGAGAAGAGTTGTAGCACTATTACTCATCAACTCACCGTGTTGACGACGGACGGAATATTGTTCTTCAGGTGCCCTGGATCGAAGGATGGAACGAAATGTCCATAAAATATTTCCTCTCTGTTGGGAGTCGAACGTTGTCCCTCGTAATTAAGGGGAGAGTCCTTCATCCACCTCACTTGCACAATCCCCTTTGATTACTGTCATGCAGCTGCGATACGCATTACTACTAGCATTGTGTGAAATCCCAAGTATTCAAGATTTTTTTCGCATTACAAAGATTATACGCCCTAAATGGTTTTCATTGAAAATCATTGACTGTGCTGTGAAATTGATTGCGATCCGGCGGATTCGATTTTTCTAGAAGATTGATATGAGGGGTGGAAGGGTGGATGAGGAGGGGTAAACCTCTAATCAGTGGTGGAAGTTTCGCGATTGCTCTCGGGATCGAACGAAATGACAGAGTGAGAGTTAGGTTAAACTTGGGAATATATTGTTTACCTGTGAAACAATAATCTTCGGTGACGTGAGGGCTACGGCAATACTGAGGTCAAGGAGAAGCTTATGAAACTCAATGTGGAATTTATTAAAATTGGCTTAAAACCATTCTAAAGCAACCTAATTCTGTACCATAGCAGGAGCTACTATGCAGCTTCTGCACGTCATGTTAACCTTCAAATCCAAATTTATTCCCCTATGACTGCTCCTAAATGAAATTTTTTAATAATAATAATAATAATGTTTATTAATTTTCATAGAGTTACATTCACTATGAAGATTGTAAATGGAAATGTTATGATAGAGCTTGCGACGGAACTCAATGGGAATTCATCGTCGCGATTGAGTTGATAGAGGCAGGTTGACGGAGTCGAAACAAAAAAAAACTACAGCCTTAAATGGGTTTTACTTCCAACAAGAACAATTATATTACAAAGATATAATACAAATAAAGTAATTCCGTGCACTCGGTATTCCGTGAATTCTTGGTATAGTTTGCCTCCTCAGTAGAATCTCCGCGATGGGTTCTTCTCGCCGCACAGTGGTCTGAGAACCAACCCACTTTCACGGTCAAAAATCGATTTTTTTCAAATAGTTGAATTTAGGTATTACATGGACTTACAGTAAAGAAAAATGATTAAATAATTATAAACCAAACGCATTTTCATCGTTTGTCGACCAATGTTCTAAAATTACAGACATACATCTTGGGGATCGGCGCCACCGCTTGAAAATCGATCTTTCACGCTGGAAAAGGGAATCAAATTACAACTCGTAATAAATACATTCC
The DNA here is from genome assembly GCA_963573305.1 of Pyrrhosoma nymphula. Taxonomy (NCBI): domain Eukaryota; kingdom Metazoa; phylum Arthropoda; class Insecta; order Odonata; family Coenagrionidae; genus Pyrrhosoma; species Pyrrhosoma nymphula. Next base: position 90,630,217 of record OY754332.1, on the reverse strand, counting down.
CTTGATACATTAGGTGATTTACTTATTTTAACATGTGTTTAGTATTCTTACATTACCAATTCGTCTCTTCATAACGTCGTAAGTGACAGTGACCAGATTTTCTTAAACGGTGCAACGTCAATCACTTTCCCGGAATCAATTGGGCGTTGTAAAAAATCTTGCAATATCTAGTGTTGAGGCAATATGCTAAGGCAAGAGAAAGGCTTTTTGCATAGGATGGAACAAGATTTTGGCGCTTTTAAGTGCCATTTTCTAAGCTATTGACATTTGTATTTCGAAGCGCGGGCAGCGGTGCTGCCGGTAGTTGCTCATTCACGCGTGCCCTCTGAGCAGTCCGTGCTGAGGAGTAGAGTTCTGTTTACTTTCTCAGAGATGCTAAATCGCCTTATATTAAGTAATTTCATAATTGTACTCATTGCATGAAATAATACATCTCAGTCGGCATATTATACTGTTTTACTTTCAAAGATAATGACTTGTTTTTCATGAATATTGACACACCACTAATTATCTTCTGAATCAATTTGACATGACTGGGTGGATTAAAATTAATGGTATCTTCTGGCAGCGTGATAACACTTTGAAGCAAGTGGTATACGTTGTGTTATTTGTCGCAAAAACGAATCTTATACAAGTAATTCAGAAGTTTATTACGATAACAGATCATTTCGACTACCTGATTGTTGCAGCTGTCTTTATAGCGCGGCGAAGTGTTGCTTTTCACGAACGTCGAGGACTATTGTATATTCGTTTGTCGACGAATATTGAATTTACTTTCATACTAAAATTTACTTCTTCTGGCTCTAGTTTAAAATAAACAAATCTTTTTGTTACTTATTTTGAAAATCAAGTATTTGAAAAATATTGTTTTCCCTCTAGTTTTGTTTTCTAACATGGCACCAATAGCATCTGTTAGATGATTTGTTCATTTTCAAAACGAATATAGTAGATCAGTGAATATTATGAAACGATATACAGCCTCTGTCTTATTCATCGGTGGAATTATAATCCACAGCAGGTCCCATGAGTGGAGGATGTAGAAGTGCCAAAACGTCGTGAGTGATCGTGGTGTTCTTCCTTTTTGGTAGTTTACGAAGCGTGAATAAAAGAGGATCTGAAGACTAAAGAAGGATATGGAGGAGGTCTTCGTTAGTAATCTCTCCGTTCATTTTCCGGGTGTGAAGTTCTCTATATCTTTTGCAATCTTTGTTTCTGGATTTTTGCGACTCTTCGGAAAAGTAGCCGATTGGGAGTTCTATGGAATTGATTACGTCAGCACCATGAATTAGCACTTTATGAATTGTAACAGGCATTGGGTACCAGGAGTAAATTGCAACAAAAATGTTAGCTGTGTTTAGGCAGTATTCCCTAAAAGCTTTTCCATTCACCGCTTAATTTGATGATAAAGCACGCAGTATTACGCCCATACGATGAAGTAACTGCTGATCTACTCCGGTTATTTCTGCCGATTTTTCAACATCTTGAAAAAATCGGTGAACAGTGTTGCCATCATTTGAATTTCCAAATCCTTGCTTTGGACTGTCGACAGCCAAGCCCATGCTTTCTTTAAATGCTTTTTTTATTTTTTTGGTTCTTTCCTCTAGTTCTTTCTTTTGAGAATGCGTAATGTGCCACTTACCTATTTCCAACTTGTAGCCAATATGAAGCATACATTCGAACGAACGAATCCATCCATGGAGTGGAGAAATACCACGAGATAGTCTCTCATGATTAATCACTACGTTTAACAATCGATCTCAGATCGATCTGACCGGCTCAGCTCGGTATGGTAAACGGAGCGGGCTGGCCAGATCAATCTGAGAAGCGAGCCGAGTCAGCCCGCTTTCCCTAACCGGTCTGAGATCTCATGTCAGATTGATCCGAAGAGGTCGGAGCGTGGCGCTCATCGTTCTTCTTTTGGTTGCCGGTGGTAAACAAAATATGATCGATATCATTTACGAGGCTTGCTGTAAGAAGGGAAAGGAGAGAAGTGTGCGGCTTAATTGCGCAAGAAACCTCAATATAATTCAAACTACTTGATTCGATAGTACAATATCGATATTTTCAGACCGTGTTGTTAAACCAGGTGATCCGAGTTAGCTCTCTGCTGAACTTTCAGATCGGTCTGAACTCATACCGATCTGAGATTGATTCGTAAGTGTAGTGAATGTCCCTTCTAATTATTTCATCGATAATATTCATTTGATGAGGCTTGCTTCCGCATATGTAACACGTCTGGGATGATGAAGTATTTGTCAAATTATTTATAACCTTGCCGTCTGCCATCGTTAAATGAAAGTTGATACCTTACTAACACGTTTACACCAGCAATAGTATACTCCCTTTGTACCAGTCTATCTATCTGATTTTGATTTATTTCTTTGTTTTTACGATTATATTTTTATTCTCCTTAACAAAATCAAATTTAAGTGGTAGACACAGGGGTGGTGAAGATGGGCGTGGTTTTTGCCAGACTATTGTAGTTTTTGAATCATCTGCATGGGTAGACAACTGAAGAGGAACAAGAGAAGTAACAAAAAGACTTGAGTCATCGAACTTGTTGTGCGGAACCACCTGCTTGTAATTGGAAAATCCTGACGTTCCGTCAAACCCCCACTTTGTAACAAGCTTCATATTTTTTAACTGTAATATATAATAACGTAATATAATAATGGGCAATAACTGGAGCCTGTGCCATGAGAAGACGTTCAGTAATGTGATAAAGTAATGCCTGTAAATTTATTTTTGCTCCACTGGCAGATATTTCAATTCTCTCCTTTGGGGGATAACACCTTTCTTTGGCCTTTAAAATTTCCTCGTATGCAGGATAAATATTTGCATTTCTTTTCAATGCTCCTAGTCTAAGTAAGCAATACTGGCTTTTAGTTAGTTTGGCCTCGATTATTAAACTAAGATCTTCATCAGGTGTATATTTCTGCACGCAGTCTTTTTTGGTAGCCTTTCTCCTCGTTTGCAAATGTTTTCTTGTTCTGGTGGGAGTCGCAAGAGCCTCTCCAAAAGGGGTGGACGCGGCACAGTTGTCTTCGTCCCGAAGATTCAACTGTACAGTCCTCGCGAGAGCTTACGGCCTTTAGATGCGCAGAACAGAGGGGGTGAAATGTGTGGGAGGGATAAAGGAAAGGAACGGAGGGGAAAGTGAGCGCGTGGCAGACAGAATGGCCAACATGGTGTCTCAGCGTAGAAATGTAATTCCGAGCCGTATTGGACAATTCGACTCGTCGCGGAGCATGGGGCAGGTAGCCGACCCTTCCCCGCCATACCTCCGTTCCGCGGCCGGGGCTGTGGAATAGATGGTCTTACGCGATGACTCACAGCTGGGCATTTCAATTACTTTAAAAGCATTAACATTTTTTCAACATTAACAACAAATAACAAATATAGTCGTGATTCCTCTGAAACGCTGATTGAGTAGACACCAAACTCAGCGCAAATCCGTTGTTTTTTTTAGTAACGTTGCTAAAATTTTCAGCCGCGTGAAATTATGTCATCGAGATTTAAGACATACAACATAAAATTACGAAATAACAGTGCATTCTAAATATTTCTTTTACTTAGCTAATACAATGAATGGAATCGGACTTGGAATACCACTAGCTAAAGTTTCAGTCACTGAAATAAGAAAATAAAAAGTACTTGAAGAGATAATGTCAAAAATTGGCACTATGTACATGTATATTCGATGAATAAATGGGACATATAGACCTCCAAACTCCGAAGTTGATATCATCTACCAATTAGAAAATCAAATATCCGCATTTACTTTGAGAGACAGTAAAAGTGTAATAGTTATTGGGGGAGATTTTAATCTGCCATCTATAAATTGGGATTCTTACACTGTAAAACCAAATTCAAGGAATAAGGAAATCAACGAGATCTTACTCAACACACTTGCTAATTACTCACTAGCCCAAGTAGTTGACAAGCCTACGAGAGGAAATAAAATATTAGACCTTTTTGCGGTAAGCCATCCTAAGATGATAAAACAACTCGATATTATTGACGGCATAAGTGATCACAGAGTAATTTTTGCAACCTTAAAAATTGAAGTAGAGTCAGCTGTAAAACTAAAACGCGATATTTATTTATTTGATCAATGCAACTTCATAAAATTTGGCGAGATGCTCAATGATTCGTACACGGACTTCGTAGCTAAAACAGAGGATAAAAGCACTGATGCATCATGGAAATATTTCTTAGAAACTCTACGCCAGGGAATCAATGAATATATTCCGCAAAAATTGAAATGTGATAGTAAAGAACCTCGCTGGTATAACAACGATGTTAGGAGGGACCTTAAGAGACAGAGAAAACTGTACAACTTGTTCAAATTTACTTGTCCATTACGTTAGGTGACAAATCGAAGGAACTTGAAGCAAAATAAAGTTACGCTGTGCAACGCTCAAAAACCAAGAAATCTATGCGTACTGCATTGCGAAATTTCCAGAAAAAAGTACTCGGAGAATTACTCTAAGAAAATCCGAAATCTTTTTGGTCATATGCGAGAGCTTCAGGGAAAATCTTCAACTGTAGATTCGTTATTTGATAAAGATGGCAAACTTGTCACCGAAAATATTGACAAAGCTAACACGTTAAATTCCCACTTCGAAAGTGTATACCTACACTACAGACGATACTGCATGTAATCTTGACATTTCATTTACTGAGGAACCGATGAAAGAAATCGCTATTCAACGCGATGGGATAACTAACCAGCTACAGTCGATAAAAAATAGTAAATCTCCGGGTCCGGAGGGAATACCCGCGCGTGTCCTCAAGGGGTTAGCGCCTTTTTTAGAAAAGCGACTATTATCGTTCCATATATGTGTAAAATAAGTGTAGTAATAGATGAAGTGCTGTCTTGTATCGTATTATTGCTGAGTAAAAGCTCTTCCATGGAACTTAGACCACGTATCATATCTCTACTCCATGTCTTAAATGTTATGCATCTTGGTTTTTGTGAATGGATTTTCATTTGTTAATACCTTCTCTCAGTCTAATAACTCGATGGTAGGCAAAGTAACTTTGTGGAATTTCGACATTATGGAATGTTAAATTAAAATTGCCAAGTGATTCTTCATTCCATAATTCCCTCAATCTGTTTCTGATTCTTATGGACAGGTATTTCTCTTGGAGAGTCAGCGTGGTTTGGAATCCACTGTGTCATCAGGTTCTCAGGGACCATCAGCGTGTGAATACTCCGGAGATGGGAGTCAAGGTGGAGAAGAGAGAAGTTTTATCTTTCTCTTGTACCCACCGAACATTGAGAACACCTTAAACCCAGATCTCTACATTGTGAGGGTGCCTTTCCGCAGCCTAGTGGTCGGTCTTTTGGCACACCAAATGTTACTTCAAACGATTGGTTCAATCCTTCTCAATGGAACGAAACATGTTGTTTCAAGGTATGTTATCCTATTCCATCATAGTTATCCTTCTTTGATTTTTTAGCCCATTATTTCCTGTGTAGATTTTGTTGTAATATAGTGACAGTAATTGATGCCATATTTTTCTGAATATTTTTAAGGGAATTAAGGCATTATTATTAAGGATAGTTTAAGTAGTATTATTTAAATGCACTCTAAATATTTAGCTACAATGCCATTTCGAGATCTTTTTAAATTACCCTATCCGTCTTTAAGACTATCTTAGCAAATAAATTGTACTGAATTTGAGTGCATTTTCTATTTTAGTTTGGCAAACGTCATCCTTCATAGTCCTGCTATGGGTTTACATGGATCTCGAGGACATGCTTCGCCATCTGAGAAAGAATCTTTTCCCCTGCCTGGATTTATGGAGCACATGGCTTCTGAGGATATACAGGTCCTTCTTTCGTGCCTCGACTCTTCATACAAGGCCGCCATTGATTTTGATCAGCGACCTGGCCTCAAGTTCCTAGTCCAGAAGGTTGCATACTTGGACCAAGCCGCGAACCTTTACAAGCAGGCGGGAGCTGCGTGGACCATCAAAGTCATTGCTCTGTTTGATCTGTGCTTGCATGAAGTTGGCCAGGGTAAAATAACTGTGGAAAAAGTTAAGAAAATATTGGACGTGCACCAAGGAAATGAGGATCAAAACCGTGATACCAACTTGCACGTCTCTGACCAGTCCTCCAGTATTATGATGGAATTCGGAAAGAATCCTCTGTTGCTGGATGTCCCATCGCTCATCGTCAAACTGTGGCGGGGCTTCAATGATCTCGTAGAGACGTACATAGATGTCGCCCTGGACCGGAATGGGCAGCATTCGGCCGTGGATCGGATTTCGGATAGGCCGATTTTCTTCTTAATCGCCCACCCGGACGACTTCCCGGAAATCAAAAGGAAGGAGTGCCCCAAAGATCCTCAGGTCTCGGATCCACCTGCATTGCCACCGACTCACTCGGCCACGGCGGAGACAGCGCCTCCCAAGCAGAAGTCCGTGCCCTCCCAAAGTTCTGTCGAAAGTAGCGCTGTCAAGGAGATTAAAACCTCATCTCCGCTGAAACCTTTCTCCCTCTCTGATTTGGCTCATGAATCTTCAGAATGCAGTGATAGTGATGATAATAATGCCGAAAAGGTTGCCGTTTCCTCTGACCAGACGGCAGCCAGTGATAATCAGAGTGGACATTCAGAGTCACCTATGCACGGTGGGAAGGAATCGGAGAGTTCCTCCGGTGGAGTGTCGACGGAGAAGGATGTGGAGCAACTGATGGACGAATACAAGAGGCATAAGCTGAGCCGCGGCATCACCTCGAATATTTTACCAAGAGAAGCTCATAATGTGGACATGAAGTTGAAGACAGGACTGAGGGAAACCATTATACCAGCAACCTCCGAAGACCGACTGCCTCCTGAACTGGAGAACCAAAGGCGAAGCAGCATTATGAAGGTTGGTACTCAGTTTGGAAACTCAGAGAGACCTCGTGAAATGCAAGCAATGACTACTTCCGCTCTTTGTTATCACCCGTGCATATGCATCGCAGAACATGGAATCACTCGCCAACGCAGAGCCAGATGTCGGGAAGGGTGGAGTCAGCGTGTGCATGGGAACTGAAGGTCTTCGAAGTGAACGTCGGGAAGGACCCAGTCAGGGTCCCTTTGCCCCACCACCTTCGCTCGACTTCCTTTCCCTCACGTCGCGCTCTGAGCAGACGAGTGACCCTAAGCCTCGCGATGACTGTAGCTGGCGTAGGGAAATAATTTCGGCTGGGTACTTCATTGCAGTTTCATCTTCATTGAGTATAACCACAATCATCTCTGTAGCTGGATTAATTCAAGATAAGTTAGTCAACGGTTTGAATCGCCTCCCTTCGTTCATTATGTTGCTGGAATTCCTCATTGTAATTGCTTGCATTTCATCTCTCATTTTATTTTTTATAATGTCTCCCACTCTAATCCACCTTCCCCTTTAATACACCTCCCCCTCTAATACAACTTCCCCTCCCACACACCTCCCCCTCTGATACACCGTCCCCTCAAATACACCTCCTCCTTTGATACTCTCCCCCCTCTCATACACCTCCCCCTCTCACACACCTTCCCCTCTATTACACCTTCCCCTCTGATACACCTCCCCCTCTCACACACCTCTCCCTCTCACACACCTCCCCCTCTCATTCACCTCCCCCTCTCACACACCTCTCCCTCTCACACACCTCTCCCTCTCACACACCTCTCCCTCTCACACACCTCCCCCTCTCATTCACCTCCCCCTCTCACACACCTCTCCCTCTCACACACCTCTCCCTCTCACACACCTCTCCCTCTCACACACCTCTCCCTCTCACACACCTCTCCCTCTCACACACCTCTCCCTCTCACACACCTCCTCCTCTAATACACCTCCTGTGATACACCTCCCCATCTCATACACCTCCCCCTCTAATACACCTCCCCCTCTAATACACCTCCTCCTCTAATACCCCTCCCCCTCCCACACACCTCCCCCTCTTATACACCTTCCCCTCTTATACACCTTCCCCTCTATTACACCTTCCCCTCTGATATACCTCCCCCTCTCACACACTTCCCCTTCTAATACAACTTCCCCTCCTACACACCTCCCCCTTTAATACACCTTCTCCTCTAATACATTTCCTCCTCTGATACACCTCCCCCTCTCACACACCTCCCCCTCTCACACACCTCCCCTTCTAAAACAACTCACCCTCGTACACACATCACCCTCTAATACAACTTCCCCTCCCACACACCTTCCCCTCTCACGCACCTCCCCCTCTAATATCCCATTTGATACACCTCCACCTCCAATTCACCTCCCCACCTAATATATTATTCCCCTCTCTCCTGCAGGACGGCGAGGCGCACCGCGAGGTTTGGGCGGAAATGCTCGTCTCCGTGTTCGACCTCGTGGCTCACCTGGACGACGACCACTTCCGAGCGCTGCTGCCCGTGCTCTTCGGCGGCGTGAAGCGCCTCACCGCTCACGCACCCGACGCCAGCCTCAAGCGGGTGGTCGCCGGCTTCTTTCAACGCGTCGCCGTCGTCTACGGTTTCGACGTGGAGTAGATGGTCGCCTGGCCACTTCGCTTGTTCTTCACGCGGAATGGCCGCTTTAATCTCCTACGCTCGTTTGGTGTGAAAGTTAATATTTGCTAACCGATCCCTGCCCGCGGGCGGTGTTTCATTGTGTAGCTTCGTATTTGTAAACGGAATCTCATTAACCGAAAGAAGGCTCTCAAAATTATCTCAACCTTCCGATCTCTAAGTTTTAAGTGCTTGAGAAATATTTTGAAGGGTTGAACTCGCCATTAGGAGCTGTTGTCGGAATCTGAAATAAAATGCCCAATAGGCTGAAAAATATTAGCTCCTTTTCGAAAACTTTGGATGGTCAGCCAATTTATATTGTGTGGATAAAATATACTTCTCATTACCTGCTCATTGGATCAACTTTACCGCCATAAGCTCGAGGCTATTTCGTGGTTGATGTTTTTTTTGAGTAAATTCCATCGGATGTTATGAGTAAAAAACATAATTTTTCGCAGATTTTTTCCATGTGCCGCTGATGCCATCGACGCAAAATGGCGACGAAAATGTCGAAGACGTCTTGTGTGACCTTCAATTTTTTTTGTTTCAATGCCATTCAGAAGAAATTTACTTACTCTAAATGCAAAGAAATTCGAAATTCGTAATGCGTTATCTATGGGATTGCTTAGATGACAGTTATATTCCTTGCAATGACACTTGATGTTTCAAAATTGGCTCTTGATGAATGCTTAACACGAAGCTCGAAAACTTGTCTCCATACTTCCTTTGCCTTAATTTTAATGCGTTTTGCCCGTTTTTCTGCACGGTATTGGATGTTATCATTAGCAGAACATTCTTAGGAAACAGCAGGTTGCTGTCCGACGAAACTACCCTCCCCGTCCGAAATGTGTGAATTTCACATGCCGCACGGTCTCTGTCGGAGTGGGGTTTGCTCGGATCTGGTGATGTCTAAAATTGCTCGTGATCCGAGCATCTTCCGTGTCGAACTCCCCAGTGTCACGTTGGCCTCGACCAATTTAGTACTATCTTTTAAAGGCACTAATAGCAGAATGTGGATTTTACATGTTAAAAATCTGGATTTTGGTGAGCTTTGTCGGTGGTGCTTTTGCTTTATGGTCTTTATGGCTACCTTTTCTCCTCGAAATATACTCGCTCTGCAGGAATATTATTTTGACTCAAGTATTTAGACTGCCTCTTGGGGAAATGCTCCTCATCATCATCATTACAGTAATATGCCGGTTAGAGGTAGGTTGTGATGAAAGTCAGAGAATATCCAACGAACTCTTACACGTGCCGTGCCCTTCCTATCTCTAGTATTTCTATCTTCATCTCAGCATAAGTCCTACCTTTATTCATCCCGTCCATAAAACCTATTCTCTTCCTTCCCCTTCCCCGCTAACCCAACATCCTACCCTCTCCATCCTATCACGGGCTTCAGCAAACCATCGCCCCTCATTACCCCTTCCAGCCACCTACCCTGTCTTCCCCTAATCTCATCTATAAGTTTCCTCTCTTCGCCCACCATGTCAAGCGCTTCCTCATTTGTCTTCCTTTCCGTCCAACGCTCCTTCTCCATCCTCCTCCACACCCACATCTTGAAAGCCTTCAGCCTACTTTCGTCTTCCTTTCTCAAGGTCCACGTTTCTGCCCCATACAACGCCACACTCCATATCAAGCTCTTCACCAGCCTCTTTTTTACATCCTTACTTAAGGTCCTCGTCATCAGCTCCCTTCTATTATAGAACGCTTCCTTCGCTAGCGCTATTCTCCTCCTAATGTATTTGCTACTATGTCCTATTTCTTCTAGCGTACTACCCAAGTAATTAAATTGTTCTACTTGCTCCAGTTTGTGGTTTCCTACTCTTATCACCAGCCTCGCTTTCTTTTTCCTAGAGAATCTCATTACTTTTGTTTTCTTATTATTAATCTTCATCCCGTATTTCTCGCCCTGAATTTCCAATGCATCTACTAAAGTTTGCAATCCTTTCGATGACCGACTGACCAACGCCTGGTCGTCTGCGAATCTAACCGACTTTATCCGCTGGCCTCCTACTTTGATTCCAACATATAGCTCCTCCCATGCCTCTCTTACCATTTCCTCAGAATAGATGTTAAAAAGTAAAGGCGACAAGGGGCACCCTGGCCGCACCCCGCGACCTATAACTGCCCACCCTGATTCACCGTCAGCTACCCTTACCTGAGCCCTCTGCCCCATATATAAGTTTCGGATGAGTCTCCTATCACGCCAATCTATTCCTATTTTCCCCAGTATCTGCATTAGTTTCTCCCAGTTTACTCCGTCAAGCGCCTTTTCGGAATCTACAAAGCAAGCGAAAGCATCCTGATTTTGCTCTATGTTTCTATCTATAAGTGTCCTCATTACCGCAACCGCGTCTCTGGTTGCCCTCCCCTTCCCGAACCCAAATTGGTCATCGCCTAAATAGCACTTTGCTCTGCTCTCCAACCTTCTATTTAGTATTCTAAGCAAGACTTTTGCTGCGTGCGGAATTAAACTGATTGTTCTATACTCCTCGCATTCTGACGCTTTCTTCTTCTTCGGGATAGGTATTAATACTGTTTTCACGAAATCCTCTTGCTATACTCCTTCCTCGTAGATCCTGCGAATAATTTCGAAAAACGATTTTCTCCCATTACTACCTAGATTCTTCAGTAGCTCCGAAGGTAGGTTATCGGCTCCCACGGCTTCTCTACACATCATCTATCTTAATGCCCTCTCTATTTCGCTGTCAAGTAGCTCTGGTCCGAGGTTATCCTTATCTATTGTTCCTTCATCCTCTAGATCTAGGCTAAAGGGTCTATTTTCGCTGTCATATAGCTCCTCTACGTATTCTCCTTATCGTCGGCTCTCTTCCTGTTCGATTAATATCTTCCCTGTTTTCTCCTAAACTTTTGGTATCGCTTGACCTCTTTTACCACCCGATAAAATATTCACCTTGGCGTACAAAGTGCCCACTTCCTCCTCCGGCATATTTCCATATCCTCACATAGTCCCTTCCACCAGTTTTCTTTTGCCCGATTGGTCACTCGCCTGAGTTTATTATTCATTTCCTTGTACTTCCTCTTGCCTACGTCGGTGTTGACCTTTTTTTCATATCCTTATCTTCTCCAATTTCTTTATCATTTCTTCCGTAACCCACTGCTTCTTAACCCTCTTCTTTTCCACCGTTACTATTGTTTTCTCTGCCGCTCCTTCGATGCCTGTTTTTATAACCTCCCATTTTATCTTTATTGTTCCCATCCACTTTGCTTCACCTATGTTCTTTTCTACCAGCTCTTGGTATTCCCTCCTTTTCAACCCTTTCAATGCTTCAACGTTCCACCTCTTTATCTTCCTACCTTTACAAAACCTTTTGAATCTAACTTCAAACTTCATCATCACCAAGTTATGATCTGAGTCCGCATCCGACCCTGGATAGCTACGCGAGTTTTTTTCACTGTTCCTAAATTTCTGTCTTACCATGATATAATCAATTTGGTGTCTCCCAGTATCACCCGGCATTTTCCTTGTGTACCTACGCCTGGGGTGATGTTTTAACCAAGTGTTTGTCACTATTAATTTATTTTTTTCTGCAAAATTCAACTGTTCAATGTTTACCACCCTCAGCCCCAATTATGTGTTCAGTACCATGCCTAACCCTCTTTGACTCTCTTCTCCCCCACTATAGATTACCCTGTAGCTATCACTCCAATAGTCCCAGCTATCCTTCCATCGCACCTCGCACAATCCCAAAGCATTTATTTTTCCTTTTTCCATATCCGGCTTAATATTTTCAAGCTTCTCGGCCCTCATCATGGTCTTACGTTCCAAGTTCCTATTTTTACCACTCCTCCTCTTTCTCTTGTTGTTCTTCTTCTTCCTCCCATCCCTTGTATCCGCCGATGATGATGCTGTGCAAGGATTTCGTGTGATGACGACCGCGGAGGCCTTGCCTCCCCCGCTGCCGGGCACGACACCCGCCCTAGTGGGCGGCGTCCCGTAGTTGCCAGGAATCAATTCTCTGTGAATGACTTTCATATTCTAGGAAATAATAGTTGAGAGGTATTCCCACGCCACTCAACGGTATTTTTAACGTGACACCATCACGTAACTACCTTTCGTCTGGCTCCTACCCTTCGACCTATCTGGCATGGGTGGCCCTACCAGGAGCAATAGTACTTGCTCCTGCCAGTCCAGCTCTAGGGGTCATTGGAACGCACAAGCCCTTCCACCACGTCAAGGTCGTAGTTCAAGGAAGAGATTCTCCTCTTAGGGCCGGTTTTTCATTATTTCTGGTTTAATATTTTTGGCGTAAAAACCAAAGTTAATACATTCTCGCATCGCTTAAAATCACGTCAACTTACCTAAAGTCTGATGTTTTATACATAACCCGAGCTCACGGTTAAATTCAGGTTGACGTAATGGCTACGCCATCTTCCAGTTATGTTGACCAGACATTATAAAACTCTGCCTAAATCTTTCGTATCATGTCCATGGTGCACATTTTTGTTCTTACCCTGTGTGTTTTTTTCTAAAGTGGTTCATTCCTAGCTATCATTTGTTCCTGAACAGCCCATTGTGAATAACAACTCTTGCTATGGTTAGATGATACAGTTTTATACGTGAAAGTAATTGGGTGTTGATTTTACCCTTGGCTTCATTACCAGTTCTTTTGTAATTAAACCTTTAAGAATGGATTTCCCCACCTTGAAGGGCCATTCCGTGCAAACTCGGCCCGCATTAATGGCGATGGCCTCCGATTCAACTCCAATTTGTAGACCTGTTGGAAATTCATGCCGCAAGTAAATTGTAACAATTAAGTGGTTTTTCCCAAATAATTTGCGTGCTTTTAAATTTGGGGAATGAATGAAGTCAAATGCTCTTAGCGCTGTTTGCCGGGCGGACGTAATTGTTTAATTTTGGCGAGACTTGTTAGGACCATCAAATCTGTAAATAATACTGAAATGCTCATAATTGTTAATTAAATAGTAATAACTGCGCCTCACTCCTTTATAAGTGAAGTTACGATGATAGTCTTCACCTTCGCCCTCGAAGATTATCGAGAACGAGTTCGTAAGTTTCAAAAGAGTATTGCTCATCTGCATAGCTTTTAAAACTTTTCTTAATAATCAAAGAGAAGAATGCGTCAGAATAGAAGTGAAACTATCTTGCCGTCTCAAAAGTAGTCTCGTCTCTTGCATGCGTCTGTGCATTGCATCTCCTCGAATGCATGCCCTTGGTTCCCGAATATATTCGTAGCAAATGGCTCCGAGTCTGGGTCACTCATCCCCGAAAAGTCTTTGGCGGAGTAAGAAATGCTGCGGGCCTGTCACCCCGCGGCGAAATTTGAGAAATGTTCCCACGCGTCGATTCGAGCTACCTCCAACTCCAAGCTATCGACCGTTTTCGTTACTGCCACCGGCGAGGATAGGATAAGCGAGCTTAGAGCTATTCGTCGATAAACAACCATCCTGAACGATAAGCTATCGACGTAGTTGAAACCCGCCATGTTCCAAGGGAATGCCTCCGCGGGGGAATTGAGGGCAGTGCGGTGCACATGTTCCTAATTTTTGTTCTTTCCTAAGTGGAGATAGTTCTGTGAGTTCATATATCTGATATAATTGTCTGGAGGAAAATCACTCGCAGATTACTTTTCCTTCCGTAGGGTTAACTTCCCCACCATGGCAGTGAGTGGTCGGCCAGCGAAAATAAGGGCGTTGGGTAACAGACCCGGGTCCCAATCGGGGGAAGTCCTCGTCGGGCACGTCCTGACGTTGAACGCGTTTAAGTTCCGTGCGATCTTTGCCACTATCGATAAGACGGACGTTCGCTTGGAATACTTCATTTTGATGTCAACATTTACCGGTGCTAATGGCTGGAACTTACTCAATAATATTCCCTTTCTTGCTGGTGGTTAATGGTTAAATATGGATGAGGTTTGACTAGTAAAGATGTATGAATTATTTTTAGCAGTGTGTGGGAGTTGATCTTTGATTATATAATGCTAATGGAAAATTAACCTCTTAGTAGTAATTAAATGCCTCGTATTTTAACCTATTTTTCAAACATTTTCGAATAGATTGTGATGATTTCAACTCACATTTTTTTTGTTCCAGAGCTGTTTAATTTCCACAGTGAGTGCTAGTATTTGCCTCATGCCTTGGATTGCCTCGTTATCAGTCGGAGCGCTCTCTAAGAGGTTTTTTTCCTGGCTGTGATCATGCACCTTCTTGAGGTAGCTCGATTTTTAGTTGATTTTCCACCTTCAATTTTTTCCTTAGGATTTTGAGGCACTGGATCCAGGGTCTTTTACCCTACTACAACAGATCTTTGATTGCAAATTGCCTCCTCCCGCAGTATTTTTTTACAGGCGTCGAGTCAAATTTCTTCCTCGCAGAGCACAAGGATGTATGCCATGGTACCTTCGTAATAGTTTCTCGCGTGATTCATCTTCATTCGTACCAGGATTCTCTTCGTTTAGGTTGAGGCCAGTAAAGAATTAATTCAAATGCATTGGATAGAATAGTTTAAACCTCGTGCCTTAATTGGTGCTTTTGGTGCCGACACAAACTCCCATTCCATCGAACCAGCAAAAGGGCGCCATTACTGTGCAGCGCAGCTTCAATGACTCGGATTTCAACGAATTAAGTCAGAACTGGGAATACTGAAGATTTGTTTGAATATATTAAACGCGACTTCATTGGCTATTAACCTCTGGAATTGACTCAGCGTTGGCTATAGACACTCTTAAAGACGTGCAGGAAATTCCGCATACTGCCCTATTCAAGTGTACTTGGTTTTAAGTTTAAATTTCGGTGTGGAAAGTAAACCACGAACTGAGTAGCTGTATTGAGCGCCTTCCGGAGATGAGTGCGCAACAAATAAAACTTGCAACTGTAGATACGATTATTTATAAAAAATGTCTTTGTTATTTCTTAATCTAGATATCTTCTCGCTCTTCTCCAACATTTCTGCTATCACCACCTCTCCAACAAAGCTCTTCCAACATTTCTCCTATCATATAAGAAAACGGAGATAGTTACGGCTTATACTGGAACAAGTTCACATGAATGGCCTTTTGTAGTTTAACTGATGATTCAAAGCGCACTTATGCTCAGCAGGGATGGAGGCAAGAGAGGCGTGATCTCGAATTGTGGAACCTTGATCTGCAGTCAAATTTGTGAATTCCTTCATTGAGTTTTTACTTGTTCTCCGAAGATTTGGTACATCTTTAAGTTGCGCTTGAGTTTCTGCCTCATGTGAGGCTCATATCTAGTCATCGAAATAACATACTACGTGAAAAAGCACAAACAGTTAAAGTTATGAAATCCCTCTCGCTTTCCCTCAAATGTTTGTGGCACCATCACCCTCTTCAGCAAATAGACTGAGAGTAGATTGCGTTGTCTTCACGGCGACAAAGCTAAAAAATGCGCAAAAGAACTTCGATGATTCTACTACGATTTGTGCTACCACGATCGTTAGGGAATAGGTTACCCCGTACGTCTTAATCGCTATCGAAGAACATTTCCAGCGAGGAAATCACCGCCATCAGAACCATTGGTCAATATAAAACATGCCTACTTATCACCAAGGTTGAAAAGGGGGAACTTCAGTAAATCTCAATATGTCTAATTGTATTAACGAGGAGCGACATCGAGGACTACCCTTTGACCCCAACCCGCCTTTCTCGAAACGGGCAACCCCAGCCCCGACATATTATTTCTAGATTCAGCACAGCGAGTGTCGGCCTTTTTTCACCCCCAAACAGAGGACTCTCTCATGAATGCCCTGGAGTTAGCGCTGCCCCCTCTCCACACTTCGAATCGTTGGTTTCAATGGCGTCCCGTCACACTCCTCCATCGCTAAGGATTGACCCCGATGGTGATAGCGGCGAAGAAGGCCTTGCGCCCCCTCACAACCCTATTGCGAATATTCTTACCTATTTAATCCGTTCACTTTCATGATAATTGCCATTTTCAGTTGAATAGTTGTGCATGGGCAAATAAAAATGAGAGGCCTGGTGGGAGAGGCGGGGCAGCGGAAATGCCCAACACCCCGCCGCCATTGGTCACACTCGGTCTCTTAACCTGAGAAACCAACTATTGAACCAACGGGGACGCTATGTACGTCGGTATTGGTTGCGTCCATATTGGACAGAAAAGCGCGTGGCTGGTGGCGGTGCATCTAACACTTTTAGAGAATTAAATATTTATCCAGATCGATTTCATTCCGTCTATGGAAGCGGTTCTCAATCCGTGGGTCACGATCCATTCGGCTTACCGGTGAATTACCGAGATTGAACCGAGACTAAAAAGAAAAATAATAGTTTTTACCACGGTGCTTCGGGAGGCCGAGCTTCATACAACTACCCTCACATGACATATTTTCCTTAGAATTCAACGATTTTCTCGCAAATGCGAGATACTAAAATCAGAAATAAAAAGAGTGACAACCTGATCTTTGGAGAGAATTCTACGCATCACAGTTTTCGAAGTTATTCTCTTCAGCTAACTTCAACCCTATCTTAAAACGTAATATGAATACCTAAAATAGTTCAGCAGTTCACTTTATTATTTTTCATTTTTTTAACGATGTAACCCCTTCATGGAACCTAAACTCGCCAATTAAACACACACTTATGTCGTCACTCATTAAAAACATATAAAGTCCCCGGTCTCTCCTATCTTTGTTGCGACCTCTTTCCACGCCTTTTCTTGCACGTCTTCTTGTGTAGTCTTCACGGGTATGGTCGTACAAGCTAGGATAACGTCCAATTTCTTGAGCTAAATTTGTATTAAACTCTGGGTCGTCACGAATTTTAATTACCGGCCCTAGGAACAACATGTTCGCCTGCACTGAGCTACGAGTGGACTGGCGGTGAGCAGACTGCGCAGGCGAAAATTCCAGCAGGCTAAGAATTGTGGAGGCGTCCGCGCGGCGGAGAGCAGGCACGTAGTGAGCGTTGCCGGAGTCGAGCGCTATGTTGAATGTTTCTCAAGACGCCGCCTCGGCGGCATCGAACCATCGCTTCCTCAGTGGGCGCCCTGCCGACGGATTGAGGAAGATGAGTCATGGTGGGTGAGGCCGAGGGAGGTGAAGAGAAGAAGGTGAACAGGGAACATTCTCACCCACAAAATAGGAATACACCCATCCTATTATTTGGTCCATTCCTATTTCGTGTATGTGAATCTTTCCTTTTCAACTTGACCTTCTCACGGCGTCGATATTCGCGTACATTCTTGTAACTTGGACCCATTGCCCTGATACCCTGAAAACCTTCCTTCTCATCCTTAATTACTCTTTTTCCCGTTTCCATCACTCATGCTCATCTAGGTCACCTATTACCTCTGTAGACGTAATTATTTCCTATTATTCCGAGATAAATCTTACCTCTTACTCCCGCTTCAAACTCACCAACGAACTAGAGTATTTTTGGAGTAATGAAATGTAATACAGTCGCCACTAAATCTGATATTGTGGTGAGCACCCCATTCTCTACTTCGTGCCGTCCTTTCCCGCCCGCAGCCAACATCCTCCCCCCTTCGATGAACATATTCATTCTCTATCTTCACTCACCGCTTCGAAGTCGACCGAAACCTACCTCGCCCCTCTTTTGCTGGTATTCACCGCCTTTCATGGTTTTGAAACGATATTTA
The DNA here is from genome assembly GCA_963573305.1 of Pyrrhosoma nymphula. Lineage (NCBI taxonomy): Eukaryota > Metazoa > Arthropoda > Insecta > Odonata > Coenagrionidae > Pyrrhosoma > Pyrrhosoma nymphula. Next base: position 90,612,059 of record OY754332.1, on the reverse strand, counting down.
CTCCAAACTAACCAATAGCCTGATCAAACTAAAATCCTTTTCCACAATCCACCCCTATAACCAGCTCCAACCTACCCCGATTATACAGATGCTTGCATCTCACACCTGCCTTCTTAATCTCACCACGACTGCATTTCACCCCAACCTACTTAATCCCTAATCACGCAATAGTTTCTCTTTGTTATCACCCGTGGTTGTAAACACTTCTTTATTTCCAATTAGTAAGCTACAGTTTTGTAATTTCAATTCGTGTTTATCTCTCCCATTTGTTTCTATTTCCCCGAGGGGCGGCTCCAGACCAGAGGTTCGGGGGTGGGGGCAACCGGGGGGGGGGGGGTACCACTGGCTCTTGAGGAATAGAACACTTCCCAGGAAAAGGGGAGTCCGGCGGTTTCGTCTCGGGAAATCGTTACAAAGCTATGTGTAAAATGAAGAAAAAATAAATGAAATACACCGGGTTTGGGGGGGGGGGGGGCAATTGCCCTTACTGCTGCCCCCCCTTCCCCCTTGGAGTCGCCATTGGTTTCCCCTGAACTTACAATAGTATTGCATAGAGATTATCCTTTGACTGCTTTTCTGCATTCCATGCTGGCATCTCCACCAGTGGTCTATTCATCCGAGTAAGTTATCACCGTTTTTCCTCCAATTCTCAAACTGTGTTCCTTTCCGCATCCAACCGCGCCTCTACACTCACTGGTCAATCGGGTGACTGTTTCCAATGATATAATTCGCGTCCCTCTTTTGCATTTGCCTCGGGTGGGTCGTGCGTCGCCTGCCCGTCATTAGGGGCCTGGATGCGAACCCTGGCGTTTACAGAGATATGTACATGGAATCCCGGTTCCTTCCTCGGTGCGCTTTGTGGAGAGCACTTCGGGTGCAATACTCCGCCCTTCGGACGGGACTTTAAACCGTTGCCCCCTTGGTTCCTCTCGTCAAGAGTCTTGTCTAATGCCGACGCCGGCTTTCTCTCTCCTCCCGACCCCAAGTATTCCTTCTCCAATCCACCTGTTCCATTGTGGCAAACGACCTCGGCTGCCGGTCACCTCTCCACGTGACCATACTCCCCATATAACCCCTCGCCTGAGAATACTTCCAAGCTCTCCAGTCCAATTTCACCATTTAGCTGATAGCAAGCAAACTAGCCGCCATTGGGCATTGGCCAGCGCATGGCGCATGCTCTCCCTGCTGCCCTCGCCTCTCAACCCCATTCTCCCCATCTCTTACTTCCTTCGCTGTGAGGGAAATGGTGGTGCCGTGGAAACAGTGAAACATGGTTTTGGCCTGGTCTGTTGCCACGCAACATTCCTGCTATTCCACCTCGTGCAAGGAATGAAATTGGTGGTGTAACAACTCTTCGGTTTTCAACTGCCGAGGGAGGGATCATCGGCCTTAGACATCTCTAGTTAACAAATATTGTCTTTCCACCCGTCATTTATTTCATGCTCTTTTATAAATTGGCTAACTACTGCTTTTTCTAACCTCTGAGAAAGCACTTGCTGGAATCATGCATGTACCATTTCTGTTGATAGTGCCCTTAAAATTGTCCTTAGCAACTATGTTATTACAAAGTCAAATTGCTATCCCTAACGTGTAATCCCTTAATATTTTTAATTAAACACCCAATGTTATATATTTATAATGTAAGTCCTTGATGATAATAGCATATATTTTGGGAAAATGTAATGTAAATGTAAACGGAATCTGTAATTTTGAACTATTTATTCAAATTTAGGGAGGACTTTAGCATAATTCTACTATGCAACTAAAATATTTAATAATTAAGTGTTAGTAACTTGAGTGCGACTTGTGCTTCGGGTTATTGTGTCGACTTGATTGATCTAGATGTGTCATCTTCTCAGACATGTGAACGAAGTCACAAATATGTAATCATATTTGGTCTAATATGGTTCTATACGTTAAGACTGTCACTAAGAAAAATTCTTCAATGAAGCATATATTTGTTGGTCGCCATTCTTTTGAACTGGGTTCCATCTAATTTGAATTGAAGCCTTGACCAAAAGTTTTTATCATTTTAATTCCTTGATTTCAATTATTTTGCAGATGCTTGTTTTTTTAAAAGTATTTTTCCTTCATTTTAGCTCTTAAATTTATTAAACTTAGGGAATGAAGGGTGTCTACTCTGGTCTCTCTTTAAATGTTTATTTAACGAGTTTTGTGAATTTATTAAGTTTTAATGTCTATTTTAATGTTTGTTGTTTAATGTGTACCTTCAGTGACTCATGTAAATGCAAGAGTTCTAACATTTGAATGGATTTTGAGTTCGTCATGGCATGAGTGGGAAAGGTAATGCATATTTATCCGAAGCTGATGCATGGATTGATTAATGTTTGCTGTTGACATGAATAAAAGGCCTTTTTGAATTACACCTACACTTTTTGAAAAAACCTCAGTTTGTGTTCATGTTCCACCAGTGAAATGCTAAAAATTTGGTAACACCAAGCACCATAAATTGCTTTTTACAGGATGAATAAGGAAACTTACAAACTTTAAACTCTCGGATGAAGTTTCTCCCCGGAGTTGCCGTAGTTTCCTCCTGTCATTCCCGGTGTTTGTGTCTCGTGGAGTCGGCGGCTGCATCTGGGGGAGTCTTTCTTAATCGTTTCATATGTATGTTAATAAATGCTTCTCCATTTCCGGGTTTCCACCGCTTTGATTCCTTTTTCAGAAAACAGTTTCGCCCGTATTCCAACCTTCGAACTGAAGATGCCCCTTGGTCTAGGGGCGAAACCGTAATCTGAAAAAGCAACCTACGCTGTGGAAACCCTTAAATGGAGAAGCATTCCTCTGAACGCCGCGGGAACCTACGATTGAATGTATTTCAACACACGAATGTCGAGAATATATTTATGCCACATGACACTCACACTCTTTTTCCAACCGCAACGCATGCAACATATACCAACGTTTTTGTGTGCCTGATTTGTGCATTGCGAAGGACAGCATAGCCTTAATTAGCACAATGTGAGGGAGTTACCGTTTGTCAACTCACTAAGCAGAGGTTTTACTTTTTTACGAGCTTAAGGAATGTGTGCTAACTTCGTTGATGGTAAATTTCCTGTTTGCTGTCAGCGCATGACATTCCTGTATGGCTCTGGCATCCTTGCCGTACCTCCATGGCCAGTAACACTAGCTGACTTTGGGATTCGAAGGAATCATTATAGGAGGAGTCATAGAATGTTTCAAGTTGCCATGAAGGTGCATTTTTGTGCATACTCACCGGAGTAGTTTTAGTTTTCATTCATCCCTCCCCTTTGGATTGTGATGATTGGATTTGGAATTTGATATTTTAAGGAGCACAATATTTTACTCTGAAATATTGCTTTAAAATTTGGCTTAGTAATTTGAAAGTACATTTCAGTATCTGATAATAATTAAAGAGCCGAATTAAAATATCGAATTTATTAAATTCATGGAATTATGCGTCATTATATGTTTTTTAAACATTTAACATGGTGTCATCACTTTCGTAATTATTGACATTATGTTTCCTCAAATAACTTACATTATTTCACACTGTTAATCTAATCAAGTTTATATCACTTTTTCAACACAAGCCTTCCCAACGAGAAGATCCCTCGGTTGGCATTTGATTGGACGTGTAATAAATTCACTGTTACACATTCTGAATGATGCTCATTCGTACGAGAGCGCACACATGTCCTGTCCTCCGGATCGTATTGAGTCTCGCGGAGGGAGTCCTAGTACGGCCTCCAGACCGAGGGGTCCGTGTGCCGGTCGTTGCTCCCGGGGTACCTGCCATCCTGGTCCCCCTGCCGCTGTCCCGGGTCGTCCGGCGGCGTCATTTGACCGTGCAGCACCACGCCGGGCTGGCCACCGGCCTCGCGGAGCCCCATGTCCTGGCCAGCCTCGTGGCTCGCTGCGTGCAAGTGGTCGTACGCGTGGTGCTGGTCGGGCGCCTTCCCCTCGGTGCCGTGGGCCGAGTTCACGTTGGCGGGGTAGAGGTGCGGGTAGATGAGCGGGCTCTGCACCATGGGGGTGCCCAGGTAGACGTTGGAGGGCGGCGGCCCCGCCGGGATGCCGCCGTAGGGGTGGTAGCTGGGGTGGTTGGGGGCGGCGGCGTATCCGTGCTGGGGGCCGAAGCCGGCCACGTAGGCTGGGTTGGCGGCGGGTGCCGTGGGTGGAGCCACGGGGTTGGGGGCGACGGGGGTGAGGTGCGCGGTGTGGTAAGGGGTGGCGCTGCCGCCGTTGGGCGCCGGTACGGTGGCGGCCACGGGCTCTGCGTAGCGGCCCATAGACGACGGAGGCGGGAAGTTGGGATCGGACGGGGGCCGACCGGGCGTGGGACAGCCGGAACCTCCCCCGCCGCTCAGGCTGAGTACGTCCAGGGACTCGCTTTTCATCCTCGCGTCGCCGAGGAAAAGGTAGTCGCTGCTTTGGTTCACGATGCTGTTGTGCTCCGGGAGTACTGTGGATGCAAATGAAATAATATTATATCTCTAGAAGTGGTAGAAGCGGCAAAATAAGAGAACTACACCGTCGAACTAACAGGTTCAAAAGCGTAGCGATACGAAAACTATTGGGTACAATAATTCCTTTTCCCAACGTTCCATTGGAATCGACAATAAAAAAGAAGCAGGACAGAATGTAACTCCGTCAAGGTAGTTAGAGAGAGATTTTTCCCTTGTCATTATAAAAACCATATTCAAATTTTATTTTCACATTAAAAAAACTGGAAGAAGCATGAAGTAAATATCGTAACATTAATGACGCATAAACTTTGTTTGAAATGGCTGTAACTCTTTGTAATTAATTAAATATACATGTAGAAGGCGGTGACTCATTTGTTCACACCGTACGTTCAAAAAGTCTTCACAATTGAATATTTTCTGCGATAGTGTAAAATTACTGCGGTGAATAGCTGATTTATTTTTAAAATAGTTGAGAAAGCATACAAACTACGCACTGTGTAATTTCTGACGCGGTCCATACGTTACAAGTTTCTCACTTTTCAAGTGAAGTCTCTCTGGAGTGCGCATCCATAGCATTTCCCATGGCTGTGGCTGAATTTTTCTTAATTGGAAATATGATTTCTTTTTCTTTTTAATTAGACGATCAACATAGTGTAGTAGTGATTTTGATTAAGTCAAAGATTGGTATGTGAAGTGATACATCGCCCAAACTACCATAGAGTAAGGATACATAGAGCGCTCACCGCACGGCCAAAAACCGTATATATTTTTGAAAAAGTTCTGTCAGGAAAACCTAGATGGCGAGGGAAGAATATTTTGACGAAGTGGAAGAATTTTCTCTCTCCACAATCCTGAAAATTAATATAGCGCTATACGGTTTAAATAAATGTGTCCTGAAGCATAAAGGGACGCTAAGTTTAGTGGTGACTATATTTATTTGATTTTGTTCATAATAATAGTTAGGAGTAATAGATAGGAGACCGAGCTTCGCTTCGATTAAGCTTCGATGACTTAAGCTTCGCTCGGCGTGAGCTTTGCTCGACTCAATTTTCGTTCAGCTTAAAATTTTAGGAAGACATTCAGTGTAATTCTTAATTGTGTGCTATAATATATTTATCAGCCAAAAGTTTAAAAAATTAAATAATAGCATAACTAATTTTATTTTAAACGTACCAAAATAATTTTGAGGTATTATGCAATATCATGAACAGTACCCAAATGAGCAATAAAATACTGATAACAAATATCATAAATATTAAAAAAAAATACATGGAACCAAAATAACATTTAATTATTTTGACAAAGTAGGATTAAACTCTTACAGATTGTTGAGAAAGATATCTTCTTCATCTCGTTCTTCATTATTTACAGTTGATGGCAAGTTTTGATTATTCAAATTTGTGTTATTATTATTATGCAGAACCTCCTTCCACACAACGTTCCGTGTGTAGCGAGGATTTTCTTTGATTGGTAGCACTTTCATGCTGCTCCTTCGTTTTAGTCTTGAGAAAGCTACATACAACATTCCATGCATAAACACAGACGTCCGCAAATCAAGACCAACAATCAAATGTTTGACCCTGCGATTTGTATATAGTTATCGCAACTGCCGGCCAAACTGGAAATTGATGTCTTTGCATTGCACATCCAACTTGCCTTTTACTCGAGTCTGGTGTTATTATTGGAATGTGTAATTCTTTTCCAGTACATTCGCCGGTAACAGTTGTTGATTAAATTATATTACTGCATAATTTGGTAACTATAAGACTTGTACCATTGCATAACCCTTCTGAGACAACTAAATTTCTTGAAAGCATAATTATGGTGTTTTTTATAGTTTAAGTTCATGAGGTGGTAAATCTGCAATTTCAAAAGAGTTGAGGAATTCTGGAATAAATTGAAGTTCATCTTGTGGCTGGTTTTTTACTGACAATGAATCATAATTTCTCTAAATTTTACTTCCACCTGGAAGTTGTTCTATGATTTCAAAATTTATTTATATAACCCTTTATTCAAAGGGCTCTATTTTTCTCAATTATATAGCTCTATTTTTCATGTATTCATAGCTATTACTACTAAGGCAATTTCCATAGACTTAGGCCACCATTAGAAAGTATATATTCAGAAATATCAACTTAATCTGAACTAGCCCCTGTCAATCCTCCAAAAATTCGGAAAAGAGTGTCTTGCGTTGTGTGTGGTAGAGTGCGCATTGGCCGCGAAAATCCCTCGGCCCGAGGTTTGATTCCTAGTCCAGGAAATCATTTTCCTCCGGCAATTAATAACTCATTACTTGCTGATTGTCGCGACAGATAAAAGAAATCTTGCTCTTAATGGATTGCGTGCTTGATGCTATATCTGCATTAAAAAGGAGTTCCAGTTGCTTAACGTGTGAGGATTACGATGCCAACGGTAAGGAAAAATAAACTAAAAAACGACCAAGTTTTGCCTCGCCCCAGCCATCTTTCTAATGAATCATTTCCTTCTCTGGCTGTACGCACATTAGATGAGTGTATTTAATCCGAATAAACCCCTTGATCTAAATGGGCGGGACCCAAAAATGTGTAAACTTTGCTGATGAGTTACTCACGTGCACATTGATATAGTGTTCTGCCACATGTTCTAGTCCCTGCAGTCATTCACTAATTGAAAAAGGAAGAAAAACCTGATGCATGCTTGTATTATGAATTATCCCATAACAGCATATCCCCAAGAGATACGAATGTCCATTTTATTTCGCCATCGTGAATTTTCTTCAGGCGGAATATGCAGCAGCTACAGCAATATATTTAAGTATTGTGTCCTATCTGATGATTAATGTTGTTATAATGACAATGACGCATAAACATATGTATTTGGATTGAGAGCGAATGGAGACTGGAGAGGTTACATGCAAGACTTTAGTTTCCTAGAAAAATGTATACCACGTGAATTTAAGTTTGGCACGGAGGATAAAGTTTTACCTTCTCACTACAACTTCAGCACAGACAATAGCGTCAATATCAGTGTGACAATCAATCAGTCAAATGAGTGCGAAAATTCTGTCTTCCCTCGCACGATAATTTACTACACCTGAAACAGTGCATTAAATCTAAGTTCAAGTACCTCTCACGTTCCGTCCCTTTCTCTTTCAAACTCCTTTTCCCTGTTGTGAGTCATAACACCCATGCCACACGACCTTCTAGCGGATTCCAGGGTGGTATTTATATTCCTTTAAGGGATAATGTGATTTATCAGAAAATAAATTTCTTCCATAAATTCGACTAATAGGCTAATAAGGCATTATATAACAAGTCTACTAACTGAGCTTCAGAAGCGGAAGAACTTCATTAAAACATATTCTTGGAGAAACATATTCTTCCCTTATGCAGAAATGAAGCTTGGGCGATAGAAATAGAACAAATTGGAAGCCAAAGAAATGTGCTGTTATCGAAGAACGATGAAAATATGGACAGGGCTAATCCTCAAAGAGGACTTACGGAGGAAAGATGTAAAATGAGAACTATGTGAAGAAAAAGAGGCTAACAAAATGGTCGTATTCTGAGGCGTAACAGTCTCTTGAAAATAATAATGCTAACGAAATTATTGCCGGAAGAATTGCCGTGGGAGACCGAGGATGGAATACATGAGAGAAACAGTAGACGTGAAAGCGAAGACGTGTGAGGAGATTCAACGGTTGGCAGGGAGTGATGCAGCGTTGGAGCTCATGGATGAGAAGCAGTCGACGGGGGAAGTAGTGATGGCTCGACTGAGGGTAGGCGATTGTGCACTGAGGCCTTGTCACGGAGGAGAAGGAACTACAACGGCGTGCGATTCCCGTCTAAGCCAGTGGTGTGTTGAGGTCGCTGCTTTGCGTGGATTGCTTCTTTCCGTGCGTCTGGGGGGTGTGGAATACCTTATGACCTCCATTTTTCCTATTGTACCGGGAATTACGGGGGACGCCCGCCACCACAAGCCCCCTTACTCCGCTACTGCTATAAGCATACGGTGTGTACTCGCAGTTGGTGCATTATGCCCAGTTATATATATATATATATATAACTTCTAGGAGAATCACTCGGGTGATAAATATACAATATGCCAAGAGGGTGGCCAATAAAAATATAGAAACGGAAAAAAGAACACTCACAAATTAAAACTTCCGATATTTCGGTGAAGACTAGCTCCACCTTTCTCTAGGGTAAGAGTAGATTCCTACTCTTACCCTAGAGAAAGGTGGAGCTAGTCTTCACCGAAATATCGGAAGTTTTAATTTGTGAGTGTTCTTTTTTCCGTTTCTATATTTTTATTGGCCACCCTCTTGGCATATTGTGTGTATATATATGAGTATATATATATATATATATATATATATATATATATATATATATATATATATATATATATATATATATATATATATATATATATATATATATATATATATATATATATATATATATATATATATATATATATACATATATATCCACGTGCAGTAAACACTCACCAAGGTATTATAATCATTGTAACCAGATAATACTAACCAGGTGCAAAATGACCTAAGTGAGCGATGTACCCTTTGAATTCAATGATTTCTACCACGAGAAATGAATGGAAAGAATCACTGTGGAAGGCCATGTGAATACCTACTACAGGAAAATGTGACGAACGTTAAAATGAGGACTTGTGAAAGAATGTATTTTCTATTAGAAAGGGGAATGAACTGGAGAAGCAAACCAGCATTCTGAGTAATGATCGCTGAAACTTGAGGAGTAATCTCACTGACGAAGCCTTACCGGATGGCAGTGGGTGGTGGGTGACGAGACCGACGCCGCCGGCGCCAATGACGGAGGAGGCGTCGGTCGGCGCGGGTACTTCGGATGCTTCGGTGGGCGCGTAGGGTGCTGGCAGTGCGGGGAACGTGGAGGGTGCAGGCGACGCGTTCCCTCCCGGAGGCGTGATTCCGGGGGCCCCGGAGGGTGGCAGGTACATGGGATAGTTGACAGACGAGCCGTAGCTGGAGCCACCCCAGCACGACGAGCCCTCGCTGCTCCCGATGCCGCTCCCCTGCTGATTGCCATCTGTGGCATGCAAAGAGAAGAAATGGTGTTAGTTCGAAGCATACTTTTAATGTGCTCAAAATGCATGTTTATTCATAATACATGATAACAAACTTTCGGGCTCGTCTAAGGTTACAAGAGAAATGAAAATCGTACGATGTTCAGGTTGAAGCGGAAGATGTTTTTTCGTCCCCACACTGCTTCAGGAGGGCAACAAAAAGACAAGATAGGAGAGAGGTGCACCGTATAAAATATATGCCTATGCATATAAATTGGTTCTTCCCGAACGCCACCCATGACGTCTACCGAAATTGAGCGAGGCATATTCTCTCCCATCGACCCCTTCCTCTCTCAGCCCCTTGTTCTCACTCCCAACCCTTTTCACTGCCCACCAAACGCGACCATTTCAGATGTGACCGACCCGTGCGCTCAGACGTCATCTTCCGTACTCCTCTACGTCATAAGTTAGTCTCCTTCAGTACGCTCTCCCCATCACGCCACTATCCCCCTCACAACAAATCCCCTTCACGCCACTATCCCCCTAACACCACTAACCTCCTCACACCACTATCTCCCTCACGCCACTATCCCCCTCACTGTACTTTCCCCCTCACGCCAATATCCCCTTCACGCAACATTCCCCCTCACGTCACTATCCTCCGACGCCACTATCCCACTCACGTCACTATCCTCCTGACGCCATTATTCTCTTCACGCTACTATTGCCCGTACGCCACTATCCTCCTCACACTAATATTCTCCTCACGCTAGTATCCCTATCACGCCGCTATCCCGCTCATGCCACAATCTCCCTCACGCCACTATACTCCTCACGCCACTATCCCCCTTACGCCACTATCCTCCTCACTCCACTATCCTCTTCACTCCACTATCGCCCTCACGCCACTATCCCGCTCATGCCACAATCCCCTTCACCCCACTATCCCCCTAACGCCACTATCCTCCTCACGCCACTATCCCCCTCACGCCAATATCCCCCTCACGCCACATTCCCCCTCACGCCTTTATTTTTATCACGCCACTATCCCCCTCACGCCGCTATCCTCCTGACACCAATATTCTCCTCAAGCTAGTATCCATCTCACGCCACTATCTCGCTTATGCTACAATCCCCTTTACGCCACTAACCCCGTAACGCCACTATCCTCTCCACGCCACTATCCCCTTCACGCCAATATCCCCCTTACGCTACTTTCCCCCTCACGCCTTCATCCTTCTCACGCCACTATCCCACTCAAGCCACTATCGTCCTGCGCCATTATTCTCTTCACGCTACCATCCCCCTCACGCCACTATCCTCCTGACGCCAATATTCTCCTCATGCAAGTATCCATCTCACGCCACCATCTCGTTCATGCCACAATCCCCTTTACGCCACTATCCCCTCACGCCAATATCCCCCTCACGCCAATATCCCCCTCACGCCAATATCTCCCTCACGCTACTTTATCCCTCACGCATTTATCCTTCTCATGCCACTATCCCACTTACGCCACTATCCTCCTGACGCCATTATTCTCCTCACGCTACTATCCCCCCTCACGCCACTATCCCGCTCATGCCACAATCCTCTTCACGCCACTATCCCCCTAACGCCACTATCCTCCTCACGACACTATCCTCCTCACGCCAATATTCCCCTCTCGCCACTATCCCACTCACGTCACTATCCTCCTGACGCCATTATTCTCTTCAGGCTACTATCCCCCTCACGCCACTATCCTCCTGACGCCAATATCCTTCTCACGCTAGTATCCCTCTCACGCTACTATCCCGCTTATGCCACAATCCCCTTCACGCCGCTGTCCCCTTTACGCCACTATCCTCCTCACGGCACTATCCCCCTAACGTCACAATTACCCTAACGTCTTAATGCCGTTCACGCCACTACGCCCCTCACTATCCTTGGAGCACATGTGCCAGCCGTCCGGCTCAATCCTCTCTCTCAGAGGGCCGACATGTGGCCCGAGTTTAGGGATTGCCTAATGATACTTCCGCCTGTCAAAATTTGTGTGGTCACCTGCAGACAATGCCAAGTGGAAAGTTATGCTTTTGTCTTTATTGGGAAATATTTATTAACTTTCTTGGGATTAACTCAATTCTCCAGTCATGATATAATTTCGTTGGTAGATAGTTAAATGAGCTTTACCGTATCAATTCCATCGTATTCCGGAGATTTGTTACCGATAGTAGACGGCACAGTGTTGTAAATTTAAGGCCGTGAGTTGAAATTCAGCTTTGGCCGCCGTGGCTTCTGTTGATGTCATGAATAGACAGCCGAAGCTATTTTCGACTCTTGAGCTTTTGAATGTATTTTCATGATAATTATTGGCGTAGAGAAATGAAAAGGTAGTTAGATTCTTTTTTGTATGATTTTAAGGAAACTATCGACTAGGTGTCACATGAAAAACTTCCGTTAAAACTGGAGCTATGAGTAATGTATGACCAATTAGTGGTCTGGATGCGCGTCTTACTAACTGATCGCGAGCAAAAGTGGTAATGGATGGAAGTAGTTCCTACATGACGAGAGTGACACATCCGGCGTCTAATAAGGAAGAGCGTTCGCTATCCTATTATTCCTCAATTGTATCAACGATATAAAATTTAACATCACCTGCAAAATTAATGTTTTGCCGAATATGGGATCATATGCTGAGAGAAAACTATTAAAGTAAGCTTTGAGAGTCCATCATTTTACCCACACACGACATATGTTGACCAGAAAAAAGCGACATACCGGACCCCTTTATAATGTCTGTTTAACATCAACCGCTAGATGACCCTTTTCCTCAAGCTGAGAGTTTTACTGTTGAGTAGTGGTACATACATCAGACTGTTGGTTACTTGACGTGAGCATTATCGACGGGGAACGTATTACTTTCGGTTTTCACGCTGAAAGATATTTAAGCAGAGGTTATAAAACAGAGTTGAAGAGAGGTTTACAGCCGGTCAGATGGGTACAAGAATTGTTTCTTCCTACGCAGTATTAACCACTGCAACAGAATCATAGCCAGGCACCGAGCTATCTAGCCATAATTTCTATCGCCCCTTCCTCTTATGATAATATTATCCTGTTCTCGCTATCCTTTCACAGTAGTTATTGTAACATCCAGAGGCATTCAGAGGCGCATGTGGCGGCTCGCGGAGTGGCTTGCAAACGTAGGTATTATCATTTTTGGATTCAGCGCACTTTCTTAGCATTGTTCGTAGAAAAATTTACCTACCCTTTAATTGCAATCGGTCTAGCAGAGAGGGAGAGGAGGCACTATTTTCCAAATTTTTATTTTGAAATTGAATACTCTTAAGAATCCAGGAATTTTCGCACGTTATGGCATGTCTGTGGTAGTTCTGCGTTTTGTGCAATCCTTAAGATGCCATATGTCAAGTGAGGTTTTTTATTGTTCTCCTTGAAGTAAGAGCTCCTGCTACTCTCTCCCACCCTTATGTATATGTTGAGTAAACGGAACTGCTACGTCGATGATTGAGCCGGTCTTATTTTCATAAGCTATCAGAATTATATCTGGTATGCAGTAATCGATGGTTTTAAGCTAAAACGTCCCAGAAAAGTACGTGGTTGGTAGTTTCTAATAAAGGTTTGCGCTGATATTTTGAAAAGGGGGGCGTTTTCCCCAAATAGTCCATGCTCTCTTACTAGGTGCTTATATATTAATTTATTTACGTGATTATGTCTGCCTAAATATGAATTCTCAGATAGACTGGGGCACCCCGCCACAATGGATTCTTCAATTTTCCCAAGTTTTTCACGTGTGCTAGAGTTCAATCATGAAAGTAATCAATATCGTACTGTCCACTTTTATCTAAAAAAAAACCTTGGCAAGTAAATCAACTTCATTAAACAAATTGCGAAAAATAACGGGTATGATTCCCATCTAGCTGACAACATCTTAAATAAGAAACGATAAAAGATGGCCTTACACTGCATTACCCAAAGTCAAGGGCAGGATGAAAAAAAAACAAAAATGGGTGCTACTCCCCTTCTTAAGAAAAGGGTCCTACCATATAGCGAAATCAATTCCAAAAAACAAATATGGAGTAAGTTTATTCACGCCGTTGACCCTGGGCAAAATTTTTACCTACACCAAAGACCCACTGGACCTCATGAACAAGTCCGGGGTATATGCAATAAAGTGTGACGCATGTGGGGCAGTATACGTGGGTCAAACAGTAAGAAACTTTAGAACTCGTGTGAGCGAACATAAAAAGTGCCTGGCCAAAGGAGATACCAGATCCCATTTGGCAATACACCTGATTGATCCCACCACACGGATTTTCAAGTGAACATTTTTAGTTTGGAAAACAAAGGAGGTCGCCTGGATGCATTGGAGCAGTGGGAAATCATTAAGAGGAAGTAAAAGAAAATAAAAATTTTGAACTATATTGAATTTTACTTCCACTCCCCCATCCTAAACCCGTCTTACCGAGAACCCAAAACGTGACACCACCCCTTCTTCCAAACCACCCCACACCCATCCTACTCCCCCCACCGTAAATTTCTTCCCCCACCTACATGACGAATGGCACTGGGATGACCTAATCACCGTGCTATTATGCGGACCAACATACTTCCATTTCCTCCCCCTCCCTTAATTCCACCTCAATACCGGTAAATCTTTACCCCTCCAACCCCAAACCCCCCTCACCCTCTACCTTCCTTCCCTTCCTCCGGTAAATTATGTATAAATACTAACTGCAAACTGGAAATCTGACATTGTACCTGAGGATGGCTTAGTACAAAAAGTAGAAACACATGCTGTAAATTTAAATAAAACTGGACAGTACGATATCGATTACTTTCATTATTGATAATGGGTCATTCCACCTCAATTCCACAAACGTTTGTCCCTTAGGGTCTCAGATTTTGATAAAAATTGGTGTATGGGTACAATATTAACTCAAACTGAATACCCTCACACCGTTTTGTGGAAAAAAAATTTTTGAGTGAATTATGCATATATTAATTTTTTCGCATTTTTAGCAAAAATCCGAGCATTAAATCATATTATCACTTATATCTCCGCTTTTAATTGTCTTACAACAATGATTAATAGCTTTTATTAAAGCTAGATCTTTATTAAATGCAAATATATCAATAAAAATTATTTTATTCTATACCCTATTGTTGTAAATTACTAATGTTTAAAAAATTGTTAATAAACTTTTCTCAAATACTCCATTTCAGAATCGGCCGAAACTTTTTTTCCGTAATCTAAACATATTTAGCTAACTATTCCAAAAATAAAATTTAGTGGAAATTTTTAAAATGCGCTTTTTATAAATATTTAAACATTTACAATTTTCTCTCGCGCGGCCCGTGTTTAAAACATTGTTAATAAACTTTTCTCAAATACTCAATCTCAGAATCGGTCGAAACTTTTTTTTCCGTAATTTAAACATATCCAGCTAACTACTCAAAAAATAAAGTTTAGTGTAAAATCATAAATGCGTTTTTTATAAATATTTAAACATTTACAATTTTCTCTCGCGCGGCCCGTCGGCTCCCCCATTTGGAATACATGCAGCAGACACGCGATGCAAGCCTAAAAATTTCCTAATTGCTCAAGGTCGTGGCTATATGAGATAAAAATATATTATAAACTATGAATGTTAACAACAATTGTTATTTGTTCTGTTAAATGGATGTTTGCAGAGAAATTTACCATTGAGCCCCACTTTCTCTGCGCTAAAATTTTTCTAACTACTCCGACACAATCGATTGAAAACTCTTTCTCGGCGTTAATGACAATGGAATACGGACACATAAACAGAAGACTAATTTTAGGAAATTTGAAAGGGATATTTTGTAATATAAGGAAAAATATCCCGAAGATACTGTTTCATTTTCAATAATTTGCAGAGCTCAGACCTTAGAAGTGCTTTCTTGCGGGAGCATCAGGAACTCATACCGTATGCGTGTGTCTGGTGCATCAAAATATTAAATTAATGATTTTAGGTGCAAGGTTGTCACCACTACATCTAGGGGATAACACCGAGCCGCTGTTGTCATATAAAGACTATTTGTCAGCAATGATGTGTTTCCCTGCGATCGAGGCATGCCATTTGAAGGAATGTAAAAACTGCCCTGGGCCGAGCAAAATTCGGAATTCAGTGGAACACTTTGATGGAAATTTAATTGATAGCATTACTTACCACCAGTGGTTGCAAGCTAACCGTTGCTCCCTAGAAATTTTTACAAAATCTACCGATAACTTTCTTGAAACTTTTATTGAAAAGTTACAGAAACTTCAGCCACATGACTACATTGCTAAAAATAAATCTGAATGTCTTAGAAATGTTAAGCATAACATCCAAGTGGGGCAGGTTCTCGTCATTGCAGATTTTTCAGAAAATTATGCTTTCGTTTTACAGGACAGCATGCAAGGTATTCACTGGAATAACGACCAAGCAATAGTTCACCTCTTTTACAGCCCTAAAGTCCAGGACAATGTAATCCCATTAAACTTCGTAATCATATCAGACAGCCTGAAGCATATAACATCAACTGTACATTTTTTTCATAAACATCTCCTTAAATTCTTGAAATTGATAGTTCCGAAGCTTCAAAAAGAAAAATATTATTCAGATGGAGCAGCTGCTCATTATAAAAACAAGTATAACATTCAGAACTTATCTCTTCACAGGAAAGATTTCACAATCTCTGCAGAATGGCATTTCTTTGCTACATCGCATGGTAAAGGGCCAAGTGACGGACTGGGAGGAACTTTGAAAAGACTAGCAGCAAGAGCAAGTCTTCAGCTTGCATACAAAAAACAAATACGTACACCTATAGAACTCTTTAAACGGGCAAAAGATCATATTTTAGGAGTGGATTTTGGCTACGCGAAGAAAGAAGAAATTGGAAAATATTCCGATGTACTTGCGAAAAGATTTCGTCAGGCAGTTAGTTTACCAGGCATTTAGGGAGTTTCATGCTGCAATACCTGAATCAAATGGAGTGGTTTTAATGAAGAGACTCTCTTCGTCCAAGCAAGGGACGAGGATTCAGCTGTAGTTGCAGGCAGGAGTAACAGGATCCTCAAATAATATATTTCCTAGAGGACCCTTTCCTACAAGGTAGGACATCATATGTTTACGGAAAGCATGCTAACTTAGCCATTTTACATTTGTTATAAATACAAGGATTTTGTTTTCTCGTTATTTTTCAATCGATTGTGTCGGAGTAGTTAGAAAAATTTTAGCGCAGAGAAAGTGGGGCTCAATGGTAAATTTCTCTGCAAACATCCATTTAACAGAACAAATAACAATTGTTGTTAACATTCATAGTTTATAATATATTTTTATCTCATATAGCCACGACCTTGAGCAATTAGGAAATTTTTAGGCTTGCATCGCGTGTCTGCTGCATGTATTCCAAATGGGGGAGCCGACGGGCCGCGCGAGAGAAAATTGTAAATGTTTAAATATTTATAAAAAACGCATTTATGATTTTACACTAAACTTTATTTTTTGAGTAGTTAGCTGGATATGTTTAAATTACGGAAAAAAAAGTTTCGACCGATTCTGAGATTGAGTATTTGAGAAAAGTTTATTAACAATGTTTTAAACACGGGCCGCGCGAGAGAAAATTGTAAATGTTTAAATATTTATAAAAAGCGCATTTTAAAAATTTCCACAAAATTTTATTTTTGGAATAGTTAGCTAAATATGTTTAGATTACGGAAAAAAAGTTTCGGCCGATTCTGAAATGGAGTATTTGAGAAAAGTTTATTAACAATGTTTTAAGCACGGGCCGCGCGAGAGAAAATTGTAAATGTTTAAAAATTCATAAAAAACGCATTTATGAATTTCCACTAAATTTTATTTTTGGAATAGTTAGCTGGATATGTTTAAATTACGGAAAAAAAAGTTTCGACCGATTCTGAGATTGAGTATTTGAGAAAAGTTTATTAACAATGTTTTAAACACGGGCCGCGCGAGAGAAAATTGTAAATGTTTAAATATTTATAAAAAGCGCATTTTAAAAATTTCCACAAAATTTTATTTTTGGAATAGTTAGCTAAATATGTTTAGATTACGGAAAAAAAGTTTCGGCCGATTCTGAAATGGAGTATTTGAGAAAAGTTTATTAACAATGTTTTAAGCACGGGCCGCGCGAGAGAAAATTGTAAATGTTTAAAAATTCATAAAAAACGCATTTATGAATTTCCACTAAATTTTATTTTTGGAATAGTTAGCTGGATATGTTTAGATTACGGTAAAAAAGTTTCGGCCGATTCTGAGATGAGTATTTGAGAAAAGTTTATTAACAATTTTTTAAACATTAGTAATTTACAACAATAGGGTATAGAATAAAATAATTTTTATTGATATATTTGCATTTAATAAAGATTTATCTTTAATAAAAGCTATTAATCATTGTTGTATGACAATTAAAAGCGGAGATATAAGTGATAATATGATTTAATGCTCGGATTTTTGCTAAAAATGCGAAAAAATTAATATATGCATAATTCACTCAAAATTTTTTTTTTCCACAAAACGGCGTGAGGGTATTCAGTTTGAGTTAATATTGTACCCATACACCAATTTTTATCAAAATCTGAGACCCTAAGGGACAAACGTTTGTTGAATTGAGGTGGAATGACCCTAATGCAATTCCACCACATCTCGCCTGACACTGTTGATTTTTAAGAGTTGTTGATCTTAAGTATATACTTCTCATATTTTTTGTCCTTTATACTTAATCTTGAATGTCTATGACAAATCAATCTGATTCTGGGTAAAATAAGCCATCGTACAGTCATTGTGGAGGTGGTTGCTTATCCATACCTTCGCTGTCTATGAATCCAAAGAACTTCCTACTCCTCCACGATGCCATCTCATCTCTATGAAGTAGAGATGAGATGGCATCGATGAGGCTTGGGAAGTTCGCCCGATGGTAGTGCTTATGTAGCTAGTGTTTGGGGTGTTTGTTGCTTGGCTAATTTGAATCTTTTGTTCCAATATTTGATCCCCATTGAACGTTATTTATTGCTCATATTGTCTTCTGAGGATCTAAAGAGCTTAAGTACCTATGTTAACAAAACCTCTTCCACAAACTTTTATGGGTAAATGTATTTACGAATTCGGGTGCGAACAACGGAATTGTGTGAGTAAGCGTCTAGTTGTAGTCTTGTTCGTTTTAATTCACATTACACCATTTCAAATTTCCGAAAGAGCATGTCTGCACCGGAATAGCCCATGTGGCTGTGGCTGTAATAAGAACCTTTCCGGCCAACTTAGCATTCAATATTTTAGTAACTCTTTTCTTGTATAGTTCAAAGTATTTTTAACTGTGTATGATCTACTTACATGGTCCTGGTATTAATGTCAATACACAGGCTACCATGTTAATACCCAGGCATTTATAAAGGGAGCTAGGCTCTTTGTCGCTAATGCCTTCAAACGCTCCCATCGGATTAACGTTTACTCTCTTTCTTGTAACCGCAATGGACCATTTTTCCAACCCGAAACTCGTGCATATATCTTCGCTAATAAGCTTTGTCGTACTCATAAGTGAATGAAGGCTTTTTTCATTGTCAGAAAATCATTTTAGGTCGTCCATGAAAAGCAAATGATAGAGCTTCCTTTGACCCTTGGTTAAATTTTATTAGAAATATGGTGTTTCTTTCATTAGAGTGAACAGAGGGCTGAGAGCTAGACGAGTCATAGTGGAGATCTAGAATATCTTTGAAATATGCCTCTTTTAACCTCAGTTCGCCTAACTCTTTACTCTCAAGCCGTAGACTGTTACTCCTGAAATTCATTATGGTTTTTAAAGAGTGATAATATTTGGGCTTATTTTATATATTTCCATAATTTTTAACGGTCAGTCATGGGGTACGGAGTCGAAACCTTTTGTGCAACCAATATAGAAAATATATAGAGTTTTCTTCTATTTATAAGCACTTTCTTTAAGATGGCGGTGTCAATGATGAGTTTCACATCCTCGTACATCTCTAAAATATCCTTTCTGTTCCTCTCATAGAGTCCAATTGTGCAAACAGTGTTTATGTATTTTATTTCTGATTGATGTAAAGATCTAATGTATGACAGAAAGGCAAAGCCTGCCGTGTTCGTGTCTTTTAATTTCTCCTTTTTATGAACCAAGTAAGAATATCCCTTTGTAAGATTCTCACAATCAGTGACATTCGTGGCGTCGTCAAGAGCATCTGTACTGCACGTCGCCTGAGCACCTTGGGAAGGTGGCAGGTATTTTATCAAAAAACTATGGACTTATGAGCTTTCCAGTTGCTGGTCCTCCTCTCTGCTTCAGTTACTTCTTCAGGCATGGTGGTGTAACATTCCATCGGTTTTATGTCCATTTAACTGCTAGTTTTATCCAATCTGCCTTCTGATTGTGATTCTTAGGCTCAGACCATAAAGAGCACCAGAATTATTTAAAACTATTTGCGCCAATGTTCACGGCCTTCTCTGCATATTTTGCGTCGCCATCCTGCTCCAGTGTTCTGGAGAATATCTTCCTACTTTTGGAGAAGTCTATGCTACCCTGTTTCGTTATTGCGTTGTATCTCCTTCGAGTTGTCCCTTTAACTTAGTGCTTTTGCCTTAGGGATTTTTCAGAGGTGGTTGCTACTGATCAGCTTCCCTATCTGAAAAGTTTATATCGCCTTGCTTGGTTATTTCAGATATCTTCCGAATTATTTTTTATACTTCTTTTCGCATTTAGGCATTCAGTAATAATGTTGCATTCAATTCGGAGCAGATCAATATTGTTTTGAAACGTCTTTATCCAGGTCACTTCTTTTATGTCTCTAATGCAATTTTTTTATTTTCTCATGGGATTAGCCTTTTGCCTGTTTATTTGGATAACTCTCACATTTGCTGAGTACATTACCTCGTGTGCCACAGAAAATGTTCTCCTGTCTTTCAGAAACTCTGTTAGCGTAATATTATTTCTTTAATATAGTCATTCCTTCGTTGATATTTCTTAACACTGGTACATTTGGTCAGTTGGTAGGCACGTAGTCTCTAAAATGTCCACTCTCACTCAGCGATTCAACCCGAAGGTCAGCCCACATCTCTTGCTCATCCTATTTCCGCAGACTCCACGTTTCTGCACTGTTCATCACCACACTCTTCGCCAGTCTTTTCTTTGTACTCTTAAATAAGGTCCCTGCCATCAGTGAACGCCTCTTTCGCTAACGCAATTCTCCTTCTTTCGTCCGTACTACTATGCCCATTCTCTTCCCACGCACTAATCCATGTAATAAAATTGTTCTGCCTGCTCCAGTTTGTGCCTTTCGACTATTACAATCAGCCTCGGTTTCTTTGTCTTAGACAATCTCATTACTTAAGTTTTCATATGATTAGTCTTCGTTTCATATTTCTCTCACTGGGTTCTTCAGTACCTACCAATAGTGGCAATCCTTTTATGATTGATTAATCAATGGCTGGTCGTCAGCGAATCTAACCGAATTCATCCGCTGTCCTGCGTTTGTTTCCAAATAAGTATAGCGCTTTCCATGCCTCTCTTACCATTTCCTCGATTCGTTGGTTAGTTACCTGGGGAGTCGATCGTATCTGACGTAATTTTCGCCACTAAGGATACGTGGTTGAGGGAATGGTTACCTGGGGAAGAGAGGAGAGAAACCCGCCGTCGGCATTAGCCTTCTCTTTCCGAAAGGCGCCGAGGGGACTGCATTTTAACGTCCCATCCGACGGACGGAGTACTGTTCTTGAAGTGCTCTCCACCCGGCATTCAAATAGGGATAGCATTCAAGTAGTATTTCCTCGGAAGTTCTCCGTTACTTCCGGAATTTGAACGCGGGACCTCAGGATGGGCAGCCAGTATTCTAGCGATCACGGCAGCCCGATCTCACAATTTCCTCTACGTAAACGTCACGGCGACAACGTGCAACCTTGTCTTACCCCACTATCTTTAACTGCTCGCCCTGATTGTCCGTCTGCCACCCCCGTCAGCCACTTAAGCCTTCTGGGTTGTATATGAGTTGCGAATGAGGTAACTTATCCCATTTTCATAGGTATCTTCATTAGTTTATTCAATTCCCTCTGTCCACAGCCTTTCAGAAATCCTAGAAACAAGCAAAAATGTCTTGATTCAACAAAAGCTTCCTTTCTATATGTGTTCTCATCACGCGATGGCGATCAATCAATCGCGTCCCGATCGCCTTCCTCTTCCTGAACCCAAACTGCTCATCGCCTACGTAGTCATTACCTCTAGTCTCCAAACTTCTATCAATGATTCTATAGTCCACAATACCTGGGAGTGAGATCAAACTTATTTCTCCCTCGTCTTCGCAGTTGGACGCTTTCTCTTTTTTCGGGTTAGCTATCAAAACTCTTTTTAGCAAGTCTTCTAGCCATACAACAGAAACAAGAATTCATCAGATCTTGTAGTAGTAAAAAAAGCTTGGTTGCACCTTGTTTGGAAAAGTTGATGGTAAAACCACGGTAGAGAATGTTAACGCTTTTCTTCTAAGAAACTTTCGCAATGTTCAGATAACTGTGAGTAAACTTGACTCTAAAAGCTATAATGCAAGATTTAGGCTGTGTTCCATTTCAAATAGGGTGCACTCTACGCTCTACGCCCTTGTGCTCTTAAATTCCCTACGCTCTTATCTGCTCTTTTCAATAGGTGGCGCCAGAGTCTTCGATTGGCAGATTTGACAACTATGAATAATGGACGAGTGGAGAATGGGCGGAGCTTCGGTACTTGTAGTTTTTACCACTAGGGTACTCCCTCCGGTTGTGGGATAAACCCGGTTACTGTCCCATGTTAATGTGTGGGGAAAATCTGTCTTCCGCGTGATATTTGATTAGTACTTGATGATACAAGTTACTTGTTGCATGAAAATAATTTTATATTGAATGGAATGAAGGAAGGAAAAATTATTGGCGTCTCTTGGACGAAGTCACTGAATAGCTTAAAGCATTTTAACATTAGTTGCGACTTCAAGTTTGTGGGAAGTTGATGTAGCGAGGCTTTCCTAGGAAGGAAATCCATCTGTTTATTTCGTCCTACTACAAGCAGGTATGGACAAGAGTATCTGATGATGATACGGTTTTTGTGAAGGCATATTGCTTTCCCAGGCAAAGACTGAATGAGTCCGCTCGATTACTCGAATGTGAAGGACGAAATAAAGATGAACACTTTGCGATTAAATCCTCGAAATGTGCATGCAAAGCATGGTAGGTAATAATACAAATAATGATATAGGAATTAGTCATGCAAGATTTTAAATGACGATGTATATATATGACGACATCATTTTCTGGTACATCGTGTTCTAATGTTGTATGCACACCGTCGCAGCGAAAATGTTTAGTTTTACCTACGAACTATATATAATACCTATGTATGATGCAATTATTAGTTAGTTGATTTGTTTCCGCTGCGACAATGCATTTACTTACATTTATTTTGATATGAACTTGATGCAATCACCATATGCCTCTTAATTATATACACCTCTACTTTAATTGATTACCTACCCTAAAATAATAGTTAATAAATGATACCATAACAGTTTTTCCTGGTGACAAGTGGTACCCGAGAACACGGTCGCAAAGTTCGTGGAAGATATACCTAGGTAATTGAGTCAAGTCGAAACTTGAACCGAAACTCAAGAATATAGAAAATGGAATACCCCTGACTGGATGAAAACATTTTCCGATTGCCGTACTTGAATCTTGTTCTTGTGAACACAACGTCCGTATTTATTTCTTATACACTGTTTTGGCTGTGATTCTTTCAGCTCACAGAACAAATGTGTTGTTTGATATCGTTATCATGTGAAGTACAATCTCTGCTAATTTGTTCTTTCCCTTTTTAGACTCGGTAAATGCGTGCACGCTTTTGGGCTCTTTTACCTCCTCCACCATTTAATTTCGACGGGGCTGAAGGATATACCGGTTGACGAGTCTTGTACATCCGTGGAAAAGAAATAGCATAAGCCCAGGGGAAAGAAAATTGAACCAGATGCAGTAATGAATGCTGTATTTGCCAAGCCAAGCCTGAAAAGAAAAAGGGAACCACCAACACTCCAGTATTGCGTTGATCCTAATGCGATTCCTTCACTAGGACAGGTGCAAACATTGCAAATTGAACTTAAAAATCTCTTAAAAATAAAAAACTTTCTTCTAGACAACACTTCTTTGTAATCACTGGGTAAAAAATGTCGGGAGCACACACGCATAGAAGACGAAATCTATGATTTTCTTTCATCCCGTCGTATTTTTACTGCCGCACAGTTTAAACATGCTTCCTTCCGCTGGAAATTTGTGGAATAATACCCCTGGTGTTTTACACAAACTTTTGCTATAAGGAACATCACAGTATTGCACCATTTCTCGCAATAAATGTAAAATTGCTGTGGATCACAATGCACGGCAACGAGGAACTCGGCCAATGTATCCCACAACACGGCTCGCTTGTTGTTGTCACGTGACCGTGTGACGTATACGCTCTACTCGTTCATTGATGTACGCATTACGTGTTCACTTGAGTAGGTGCATGAATACCATGCATAACTTTTGTTGAATACGTTCGATATAGCATGTATTGACGAATGCTTGAAAGGTGTTTAGATGATAATTTAGAAGGTGATATGTCAGTCAAATACGGACAAAGGAGATTTTCCTGCCCTTCGCCAGCATGCGTTGGCGTTGGACCAACTGTTGGTTGAACGCTGTAACTGAGGGATTATTGTTATTAATTCGGGAAACGAGACGATGAGTTGTCGCATTATTATTGTATAAAAATATCTATTGTAGTCCATTTAGGTATTTAATTAATCGTATGCTAACTCATAGACCTAAGCACATGCTAACTCATAGACCTTAAAGCCAAGAGAGTCAATGGCGTACTGAAATCAGATGGCTATTTCCTTAACCGCTAGCTATTTATTCTATCTCTAGTCAACAAAACTATACCTAAACTCAAAAAGATAGTATCTACGGATTCAGTTATATCCAGTGTATATAATTCAACCGGAAAACCAGCTTGAATTCAATAAATTATTAAGAAATATACCATTTTAAGCAATATTTACATTATTTCACCGTAAGCTTCACTCGCCATCCCCTAATACCGAAATATCACTCCCAAAATAAATCCATTCTCACTATTTTGTCTATATTCACACTCACAATGTACCGCATCCGCAAATCGCAGGCTAATGAAAACCAAGCAATTCCCAGTTAACTAAATCACAGGCTATCGCCTGTGGAGTGACCGATTAGTTTCATTGCATTGTAATCGTTAAAATATCTATCTTAAGTCCAATGAAGCCATAAAACCTATGTGATTGGCTCCCATAACGTCCCAACGTAACGGAAACCCATAACCATAGAGTAAATAGTAATCCCTCCCGAACTACGAAAAAATGTATACTAATTTTGCGCGTGCGGTGAGCCCTCTATAATATGCTTACTCTATGCCATAACACACAAGACAGCTTCAGAGGAAGGACCTTTTAAAATGAAAAATACTTGACTTAACAATAAATTAATACCTACCTCACCAAAGAAAACTAATATAGGTACCAAGAAATAATAAGTTTCATTCTCCTATACCATATGGCAACTTCCCACCATATATCCCAGAACTTACACTTTCTTGCAATATATGATTAACGATAAAACTTTTCGAATTTTGTACATGGAAAAATTAACGATACACAAATATTCATAAAATGTATTGTTTAATTATGATTCATTATAAGAAGTAAACTCCTTCTCTACTTCCATTTCGCGGTATAAGCTTTAAAAAAAACTCTTAATTATAGCTGTTAAAGTCCCGATTTCATTCGCCCTACGGAATAGAACCGCACTACGTGACGTCACGACAGAAAAGTGACGATCGTAAAGAGAGGATAAGGGTGCGAAGGGCGCATAATAGTGAAATGGAACACGGCCTTAGACTTGGATTGCCATCCCATTTTAGAGATGATATGCTTCATGGTGACAGGTGACCCTGTGATGTTTACTGTTCGGCGTTTTTTATTCTTACGCAAACAGGAATCCCTTTGGCCTAACCACCTCCCCAAAATTCGGAGTATCAGGCAATAATCGCAACTGAAAGTCAATCGCGCAAATTTACTAACGCTTACTTATCTAAGAGGTTTTTCTCTCATGAAAATGTTGATTATCTGAAAAATTTACTTTCTGGGGAGAGGTGGAATGACATCTTTCCTGGAGAGCCGGTTGACTTAAGCGTTGATTGTTTTTACACTAAATTTTGTTTCATATTTGATTGTGCAATTCCAACAACAAGAATTAAGCAACCTAAACGCAAATTCAAAAGGAAGCCATGGGTAACTACAGAAATAATTCATTATTCTCAAGAACATAAACAGAATGCGTCTAATTGCAAGGTTGTCTGGTCACTATAAGCCAATTCTGACTTCCTTTAAACCAATATAGTGTATAAATCTATCTCACAAGAAGGCAAGAAGTCTTTCAATGATAGAAGGTTGAACTCTGCTACTAAAAAGACTACGGAAATGCGGAATATCATTCATGATACTCTTGGTAGAAAAATAAGTAACCATCTGCCAAAATTTTATGATAGCAAGAGCAACCTACACAAAGAGAAGTATCAGGCGTGATATGGTGGAAGTTCAGCATCATGAAGCACAGAAATGGCAATTTTCCAATAGATAATTGATGATTAGGTTTTTTAGTGGAAAATTGCCATTTCTGTGCTTCATTAAGAGCAACCTAGTTACTGACCCAGGAATCATGGCTAACAAAATCAATAAAGCCTTTATTGATATTTCATATGTTGTAGTTTGTAACCACACAATGTCTCAACCCTTACCACCTGATGGTAATCTTGCGCATTCTCTGTTGTTATACCCATGCGAGGGAAATGAAATTCTCTCATGTTTACGACATCTGAGTGAAAATCCTACTCCTAGCATTGATGGTAGACCTGCAAGATTACTTATGGTGTGTAAAAACTCCATAATTCGTTCTCTAGTGCATCTAGTCAATAAACCAGTAGGTAGCGGTGTTTTTCCTAAGTCCTTGAAAACAAGTAAGGTTGTCCCCATTTTCAAAAATAAGGGAGACAAAAATGTAGTCAACTAATCCAATTCTCCAAATTGTTAGCGACTATTTTCTATAACAGACTGTCTGCTTATTTAACAAAGTTCAATATACTTTCCAACTCACAGTGGGGACTCAGAAAGGGTAGATTCACTGAAACAGCTCTTCTCAGTGCTTTCAACTTTATAACCAACTCTTTAGACAACAACAAAAAGGTTCTTGGTCTTTTTATTGACTTTTCTAAGGCATTTGATATAGTTGACCATTCTATCCTTTTGTCCAAACGTCATAATTTAGGCATAATTGGTGTCGCCATAAAATGGTTGAATTCTTATTTATCTGATAGATCTCAAAGAGTAGAGATCACAGTTAACAGTAAGAAATACATGTCTGATTCGTTTTGTCTTAACTGGAGTCCCGCAAGGGTCAATTCTAGGGCTTATCCTATTCTTAATTTATGTAAGTGATTTGCTCTCACTGATTAATAAAGCCAATGTTCACACTGTACTATTTTCAGATGATGCTACTTTCTTGGTTTATGATAAATGCAATAATGAACTGTTCAACCAAACCCAAGAAATAATTAGCAGTGTATCAAATTGGTGCGAAAATATTAATTGTAGTACAACTCAAGTTCTTGTTTTCAATCAAGCCAGTTCTCTCAACTTTCGTAGCCTGTCATTAAAACAAAACCTAATATCAACAACATCTTGCTCTAAGTTTTTGGGATTGCACATTCAACATTCGGGTAAATGGTCAATTCACATTACTAAATTATGCTCTTCTTTAAACTCTGTTGTGTATTAGGCGGTGTACTGCTCTTCATTTAGAGCTCTCTGCCCCGGCACAGACAAACAAGGTGTAAGAAGCCGTGACTACCCATTTGAGTCACTAGTTTCTTTTTTACGCCAATGTACCTACTATAATGGTATCATTCATAGTCAGTATCAGCTCACTTTGGTTCATCTGAGCAGCACGAGGTGCAAAATTCACTAAGTGGAATTTGGGCTCTAGTGTAAATTTTTCAGAAGAATTTTGGGTATTTTAAAATACTGAAAGTACCTCTTAATATGTATTTGAAATACAAAATACTTTTTTGAATTTTATTTTAAAAAATACTGTAAGTATTTCAAAAAAATGTATTTGAAATACTGCCCAGCCCTGTTTACATGCAAATTTCGTTCGGTAAAATGAGGTTTCTCCGTGTTCCACTACGAACAACCATACTCAAGGCCTTATTAATGCGGTAGCGTCATTAGAACAGAGAATTTGATGAAGGCACGTGTGCTTTCAAGTTAAGAAATCTAGAGACTAGCAATGAGTTTTCTCTCAGCCACTCACTATAGTAATTGCAATGCGTGGGCGAAGCGCACTGGAATTGTAACCTTCGAAGTGCAGAATGGGATCTTTAGAAGGTGGTCGAAACGTTTAATCGGAAGATTTGAGCCGGTGATTCACTTCACTAACAGATTGAGAGGGGGGATTTCGGAGTTTCGCACTCTCCGAGAAGAGAGAGCGGCTTCATCGGCAGGCGAAAGGTGCCGCGCTCGGAGAGCTGGCCTCCCATTGGCTGGCGCGGGGCGCGGCGGGCGCACGTGGAAGCGGCAGCCGCTCCGCCTCGTGGACCCGAAACTCCGACCGCACCCCCACTGCCCCGCACCCCCGCTGCCCCCACACCCCCGCTGCCCCCACACCCCCGCTGCCCCCACACCCCCGCTGCCCCCACACCCCCGCTGCCCCCACACCCCCGCAGCCCCCACACCCCCGCTGCCCCCACACCCCCGCTGCCCCCACACCCCCGCTGCCCCCACACCCACGCTGCCCCCGCTGCCCCCGCCGTGCCCCACGCCGCCACAGTGCGCCGCCGCCTCGCCAACAGGTTGTTGGGGGCGTGGCCGGGCGCCGAGGCGTGTCGAGGGGGGCAGCGAGGGGGGTGGGGTGGGGGGCAGTGAGGGGGCGGGGTGGGGGGCAACGGGGGGCGGGGCGGCCGAGGCTGCGCGCGCGCCTCGACTCGAGCAAAGGGTGAGATCGGCAGGTTGACGGGTCCGCTTGCATGGAACGGTGCCGAGTTATTTGGATTTGCGTCACGTTTTCACGGGAGCAGGATTTCGCAGAAGGATAGTGACTTTTTCTCAACGGTCCCTGAATTTGGTGAAAAAAGAATGCTCTCTTCTCGTGCCTACTTTTTGTGCAGCCTCGCGCGAATTCTGCGACGAACGACAACGTATATCTAGCCTAAGAGAAGTCCCATGTGATTGTTCACGAAGAATTATTCTTCCCAGAGCGATTTCCGAATAATTAGTGCTTCGCTGTATAAGTATCTACGTCTGGTTGTCGTAGATGCAGGATTCTAAAAAAGAAAGCAGCATTTTTCACGTTAAAAGACTGTGACTTTTTTAAAAGTACATATTTTCGTGGTATTAACGTTTGCGGGAAACTTCGCGCGAAATTTGGTCGCGAGAAAAAGTATCTCCCTCTTGACTGAAGTCTGAAGCAATCCTTGTACAATTATTCTTTGTGAAACGTCACAAATATTTCGTCATCCATTTGGTTAATTTGAAGTAAATTGTATAGCAACGGTGGAATTCTATTTTTTAATGAGTTAGAGGCTAATCCTACTAACGAATTTCAAGAAATCTCGAAACATGATTTTAGGGTCTGAAGACGCCAAAAACAAAATGGGAAAAGAATTTCATTGCGTAACGAATTTCCCGCAGGATTTCCCATGACAATTGATTTCATGTTAAAGCCTACTTTCAAAGAATTATGTCTCTTTTCTTAATTGAAGTTAGCTGTTATCTTGGAAAATGATTCTTTTGACTTTGCCTTAAACGAACAGGCAGTTTAGTGAGTTTGATAAACTAATGGCAAAACGAAAAGATGTGAGGAATGTATTATTGAGGTACTACACATCATATTTAGTTTTCTCGATCAAATCAATTCAGTTATTTTTAATTGATTCATAATTTTCCATATCTTAATCCATTCCATATCTTCCATAATTTTACATCCTCCATACTTTAATTATCTTGTTACAATGTTAAGCTCCGTCACTTACCTATACATTTATATAGATTTCGTATAGATTTTAGGTATCATACCAAATTATGGATTTATAGTAACTTATACTTAATGGTTTACTAATTTATAGTAAATAGTATTTATTGTAAAAATAAAAAAAATCCGTTAGAATCGTAAATATTCAATTGATTAGAGACGCGAAACGTCCCTATGTAAAAAATATGTGAACGATTAGTCTGAACACCGCGACTAGCTTGTTTTCTCGATCAAATCAATTCAGTTACATTTTAGTTGATTTATCATTTGCCATATCTGAATCCATGTTTTTTCCTGCATTAGCTATTTGAAACTGAACTTCATCGACGAGAGATACATTAATCATCTTTGGGCGCGCTAAATATTCACTTCCAAATTGGTAATACACCTCAATGATCTATCATACAGTAATTCACATTCAGATGTGTTTACAACGAATCGTCTTATTTAACTTCTAGTTTAGTATAAATCTATGGCTACTATCCAATGTATTACCTAGTTAAATATTGGGTCCCACTCCTTTTGAAAACCCAAACAAAACTTTTCCAACAAAACGTTTGAACAACAGGCTCCGTAAAACACCGTCTCCATTTTTAATGCGTTGCATTTCAATTCAGGAGTGAGGAATATATTAGTTGATTGAATTTTCTTAGATTTTCAGGATGTCTTTGATGAGGTCAAGTTTACCAAAGGCGCAATACCAGCTGCAACAGTGAGGAAAGCATAACATGGTAGTGAATTCTAGGACTTTCACTCCAACCATTCATTAGAGGTAGTAATGGAGAGATTCAGATTCTAGTATGCCCTAGACGAGTTGACGTATCTGAGGTCACCGAATAGGCCTTTATTTCACTTTTCTTCACGTTCTCACTAAATAAATGTGCAGTTTTGTGGTTGGCCTACTATCGTGATATTTAGGGACTCAAAGGGTGCGATGTGCTTTGAACTTTACAGGTAATTTTAGAATAAAACTGGTGCCGAAAAGAACTGGGAAAAATTGTCATAGATTTAGTATAAGGTTCAAACATTCACACGCGTACACATTCTTCCGGCCGAAATGCCCTTGACATTGCTATTAACAAGATCCAAAAATCTTTATCTCCTTTTACTTGGGCGTATTTGAATATGATTAATCGGTGAACGATGAGTAATATTTGCTTCAAGCAAAAATGCATCATTAAAATAGTCATCCTAATCAGATTAAATATATATTTTAACAAAGGAAACAAAGATTTTAGCAAATTAATATGGCATTCAAAGCTTTCAAGGGATAAGTATGTCGGTTAAATCCGTGCGTTAAAAAAATAAACATGTCATGCTGAATAGTGTTTCGGATTGAAGAATGGTTTTTCCCCGTCTCACTCGTATATCCCAACGTGCCAGCCGAAATATCCATTGTCTCCATTCCTCATGTTTGCTCTCTGGGTTTTTCGTAATAGGCTTTTGCAACTGTGTCGGGTATTAATTTCAGCTTGATTTGTATTTGTTTATTATATATTAATCACAAGGAATATCAAGTTTAGTCTTCTTATGAGTATTATTCAGAATTTATTTGCCACGTAAATTATAATTAGCATACTGCTTATAGAAGTTACTAAGCAATACTTACACATAATTTTGAGCGTTGGAGCTGAATTAGAACCAATTTTGTATCAATGTGATTCTTGTTCCATGCTTTAACCTTGCTTATTCAGTTAGATTCTGGAATGCCTACGGATCAGACCAGCAAATAAGGAAGACAGTGACAATTAATGATGTACTCTTAATGCAATGGTACGTTTGAGGGATACATACAATTTCCTTTCTCCCTTTCGCCAGTTTTCTTCGATGTATGCCTTTGTTCATTTCTCGATAACTTGAATTGTAATGCAGCAGGATGAAGGAATGAGTACACAAAGTATTGTGTCATCGAAGAAAGCTCAGTATATTTTCACCAGCAGAGAAAACTTATTCCTTACCTCCTAATTGTCATAATACCTGAACTTTGCAGCCTTAAAACATGGAAAACATTGGGAAATGCGCAAAAAGAGCTATAAACTTGCGCAATTTACGGTAATATCTGTGATGCATTCATAAATGTTTTTGAATTTATTTTAGTTTCATTTACAACACATTATCCCGGCCGTAATGTGGAAAATGGGGATCCACGGAGGAATAAACGGAATTTTGTTGCGTAAGGCTAGTGCAATTACACAAGTCGCGGTGATATCATAGAGAGGAGCGGCCTATCTGTATTTTAGTAGTGATGGGTCGGTCGTGATTGATAGAATCCCGAAATCAAGTTCTCTTAAAAGATTGATCGATGAACTGGATCTCTCCAATAACCGAGGAGTTCATCTTTACCGATCACGATAGGAATGATTTTATGACATCAAGTATCGATCACGAGATGTGAGACCGGCCAAATAAATCTTAAGTGATTTGTCTAACGTGAGATGCGTAAGTTACATGATCGTTCGTGAGATGTAGGCAGTTAAGTCGTGTGAAACCAATCATAAATTATTATTATCGTCGTGATTTCTCATCGATGATCCGCCCAGTTGCTCAAACAAAGACGCAGCGTTACTAGCATAACTGTCAATTTACATCACGACACAAATATCAGGCATTGAGAAAGTTTTGCCAGTTTTGCTGGCTCTATTTTTTGTTTAGAATAATAACATGATTAAAATGAATACCCAATCCGTTACACTCGGCAAAGAGACTCCTGGGTTAAGATATAAGACGAATTCAATGGAAATTAAATATGATCCAGGTAATTATCCGTTTGTTTATTCGTCAAGCAATGCATAATTTGTGACTGCGTTGGCTATATAGTACCGTTATTTATTACGTGCAATAGGTTAATCGTCACCTGTAAGTAGTACAGTACAATACTATTTCCTATGAATTGTTTTCCTTTGCCGCGACGAGTCGTTAATTGTGTGATATATAAATATATGAGTCAACGACGTGATCGCTTAGAAATCAAACCTTATACCCGCGATATTATGCGTACCGGCCGTTTACATAAACAGCTGTGCTTCATATAGCCAATGCATTTTAAAAATTCAACTCCACTCCTCTCCCTTCAGTCACTTTTTCTAGACTTTGATGGTGTTGCTGTCAATCAAGAATGTTTCCAGTGCTTCATTGGATGTTCATAAGTTTTCCCTTCGTCCGAATTTTCTTCCTATGTCTTCCGAAGTACCGGCGTGTTAAAATCACACAGCATTGTATATTCCCCGATTTGTTTTTGGAATACAGTTTTGTTTTGGCGTTGGTGCAGATATTTTTAACTGTAAATCTAATCAGCGAATCCTAATTTCCGAGAAAAAAATTTTGTATGTGCCAATATGTTTCCTTTTCATTTAGAGGAATGGTATTTTAAGAGCTTAATCTCAGGAACAATAGCGTGATTACGGTTAATATATCCCGGTCAAGGCGAATGATTTTTCTCCTGTGGAATATCGCACTTCAACACTATTAACTCATCTCCTGTCATAACACATTCATTAGGAGCGTAACTCAGGTAAACATTTCTCATTTTCAACTGTTTTAAATCTGATTTTCTGGAAAACTCATTTTCTCCACTCATTTGGAATTCATTAGCAATTCCTTTGCAATTTGAAACACGGGAAAATTGGTTAAAAATTATTTGAAAAAGAGTTCCTGAAGCTGTTGAAAATGAGATTCAAAAGAGTTGAAAATGAGATTCAACAGAGTTGCAAATGAGATTTTAAAGAGTTGAAAATTGCTTTAAAAACGTTGAATATGACTTCTAAAAGGGCTGTAGAAGCAAATACTTAGGCCAAATAATTTCTAATTGAAGCACAGATTTCACTAACACCAGCAAAAGTAGATATCACTAGCATCAGCAAAAGTTCAAATGAAACTCCGCTATAAATAAAATTAACAAACTTGGCATCTTAGTTATCAATGTTTCCAGTCGGCCACCATATTTTCCAATTAATCAAAAAGCAGAAGCGGTTCTGTTGCTGAGGCAATGGATAGCTATCCTTGAGAATGCAGAGACTGCATTGGTGAAATTAAAAGAACTGTAAAACTTAATTCAAAATTTAAAACTTTTATTGCTCTTATCGCTAGAATAGCATATAGAAAAATCACAAATGTAAAATACTTAAAAAGTTAAATAAAAGTTGACTCATATAATGCCTCCTTAAAATGCTGCCAGTCAACATCTGAGTAACTGTCTCAATTGCCATGCCTTTCCTTGATTTTCCAGTATTAGTTTTTTTGCTGGAAATAAATTAGGATCAATAGACTGCATCATCTAAGTCCTTAGGCCAGAAATATAAGAGTACAAACACCATGCGAATGAGAACAGTTAATTTAGCTGATTTCACAGGGTAATTTGTTTACACTATTACCTCTTGAAATGAAGTTGTAATAGGTTTTTATGATACTGCGAGTTCTCTATTTTCGTCTCCAAATTTATAAAAAGGGTTTCTACTGCGGTTCCATCCTCTTAGTCGTGAGCCTCGCTTCAACACTTCTGAAAAGTAGGAGTGATGAAGATGTAACGATTTCATACACATAGAATCCATCATGAATTTTCTATACCAAACAATGCTTACAAGTTCAGTTAACACCACTTAAAGGAACAGAAGAGGATTGATGCATTATCTTCCCAGAAATCGGCGACGTCCGTCTTTCTAGACTTCGCTCACACTTTTCGTAGGTTACGTACGCAAGGATTCACCCTTGTTCCAATGATTACAAGGTTGGCTTCCCACGAAATTTCCGATTGAAATAGCTCATCGTACGATGGAAAAACATCGACTTTCGGCTCCTAAAATTATTCCAAAACTTCCATGGAGTATCACAAAGTCCATGGACAGACAGGTGATACGGAACATTTAATATGGCACAAAGGAGTTTTTAGGACTTATATTCTTAGTGAACTACGATCGTTATATTATGCCTGTGAATTTATTTCCTTCCATTCATTCTTCTTGCAGACAATATGCAAACAAATTTACGTAATATACAGCACTGCAACTACTAATTAGTTGTAAATATCACAAGTAAAGCAAGTAAACAAACGGAAGAAATCACACCAACGACCTAAAATACATAAAAACTGAACATGGAAATGCAACCGCCTTCACCCCCAAATTCAATCATGAAAATTAGTTGCAAACCAGTCCAAGTAAAATCAGTTGAAAAACAGATTGAAAATGGGTTGCAAAAGTGAATGAAAATCCGTTCCAAAAGAGTGCATCAAGAAAAATGAGGATGAAAATCAGTACAAATGAGTTTAAAATCAGATGCAAATGAGAAAAACCCTGTAAAATGAGTTTCAAAACTGTTTAAAATCAGTTACAAAAGAGAAATTTTTACCTGAGAAGTCTATCAAATAAAAATTACCTTTAAATTTTAAAAATATCACCATAAGAACACACGCAATACATCACAGCACATATAGTACATATAAAATTTGTAATCACTGAATTTCCATAATTACATTGTCACTTACATACACGAAAAACCTTCGTTTCAATATTCTCGACAAATATTAAGTATCTGACATAAGTGAAACTTAGTGATACCGACTGTAATTGAAAATTGAATTTAAGTGCTACAGTCAGATAATTTGATTTGAATTCTTATAGCCAAAATAATACTTTAATCGGTGCAAAATACATTCCAAAATAAACTTTCGCAGCGTCCTATGCTACTATTTATCATTGGTTATTATTATAATGAGTTTTGAATAATATGTGGTCCATAAAATATGTCACTCTTCAATAGTTTTATTATAATTCGGGATATTTCTAATATTCTTCTTAATTATGCTTAAAATCACAAACCAAGAACACAGAGTAGAAACAAAACAATCCTTCGAACGTATTGCACAATTTTGCTTTCAATTGTTTTCGAAGAATTAACGACAACTCCACGGAAACCGGCACTAAACGAGGTAGCTGTACACATCAGTCATGATTAGAGTATATAATCACGAATGGCCAGCGAGACCAGCGTTCGTTACGATTTTGTATCAATCACGACTTTCCTGAGAGATCATTGATCGCAGGTAACTCGAACAGATCACTAGATGGAACATCAATCAATCAGGACCTAACACTCACGATCGAATCACAAGTGGTAGTGATAGGCGTGACCGAGATCTCTCAAAAGACCGACTTTGCCCATCGTTATATTGTAGTCGTTTCCAAAAGCTGCATCGCTCACAATGGAGTATTTGCGCAGGTGAGGAATTTCCCTGAAATCTATTAGAGTGGACGATGATTGTTTTTAAAATGCCAATGTTAAATTACCACCAAAATATTTAGCGAACTTATTTTTATCATTTACTTTTAAATTTCATTGTTTTAGCATCGATAATACATTCGCCGAAACGCGCACCCATTGGCTCTTCCTTGCGTGACGTCATCTGCCAGACCATAATTGAAATATTACGTTGCGGTAGCAGACGTTAGTATTTATTCGCCGTTTTGAAGCTACATATTATTTGTGATCAGGTAGGAAATGTGTGCATAATGGAAGCTGGATTCGTCAAAGCTTGTTCCAACAATCTTCCAGTTGTGGACGCTGTAATTGTCTAAGTGGCAATCCCGACTACGTTGGATGTGAATAGCGAGGTGTGAAACTGTCACGGAAAGTTATGTTATTTTTATAACTTTTCTTGTGTTTTTTAATGAATTCAATCACGAAAAATGCCTTCGGTGAATATGACAATATTTTAATAAAACAGTGCATAACAACGCAAAGGCCTTCAGCAATAATAGCCAATATTTCTAAGTTTCTAGGTAGTCTATTATGCTACACACAGAGAAAAGGGCCACTAAGCCATTGCGGTAATGTCTGCAGTTGTAAAATCCATCTCTTCTTTATTACGGATGGGTCACAAGTAGCAGGGATATTCCTCGACTGGCAATCAAATATATGAGGAATAACTATTTTTTAAATCTTAAAGGGCCTCCCATCATTTTCCAGTACCTGCATGTATTTTCAGCATCGTCTTCTAACTGGAAGGAATTTAAAAACATTGATGCAAAAATACAAAAAATAGGTAGCTTATATCAGAATGTAAAACCGATAGTTCTGGTGCGTGATTCGTATTACCTGTTAAATACCTACTATTCAATAATATCTTCTTAATAATGTTATTAATTTATTATTAATTATTCTTTGTGCGTCAATCAGTGGATTGGCAGCAATATCTACAGTTAAATAGCATGTGGAACAGGTAATAATGGGGCCCATATCGTGTGAGCTGTACAATTTCATCTCATCACTCCTTCTGATCACATTTTGATCTGATCACATGAATCGAATTCGATTTGTTTACATCAATGTTTACATTAAAATATGTTTCCACTTATAACGTAATAAAACTCTGAAATGATTGTAGTTTTGCAAGCACAAGTTAATTAATCGTAATGTTCCAGAAAGAGTACTCATATGATCATATCACCTTCATATTCACCTAAGTAGGTCATAAATTTGGAGGTTTACCATCGAGTGGAACAAAATGCCCAATTAATTTACATTGAAATGGTCGGCACAGCAGCGTGAATAGGCGATGCAGCTAAATACATCTTCTTCAAGTCTCTCCGAGCTCCTAAGAGCCACTTCTTTCGCAATGAAGGGTTACATGGCACGTTGACGATTACTTTATCTGGAGTTGATATCCGCGTAATTTTGCATAATGGCACGAAACACTACTCTTTGTAGCTCTTCTTTTTCGCAATAATTTTACCATGGATAACATCAGGCATCTGCATGGCGATTTTTGGTAGGTACTATTTAGACTGTAAAAATGGATATTTACCACACAAGGTAGTAAATATAACACAGAACGAATGTAAACAAACCCGACAGGGATTGTGGAGTAAGCGCGATTACGTCACAGCAGATTCAATATGGCTGCGGTCCATTTGTGCGCAAGGTTCGAAGTATGATTTAAATCGCTTATTGTTAAAAAATTAGGAAAGACATGATTGTAAAATTTTGTATTTTTGGCTTTTATGCACCAAACCAAAATGTAACGTAGTTTCCAAAAATTGTACAAATACTCTATGCTGTCATACAAAGGAAACGATTACGGACGCCTGCCGTGGCGGGGCACGTCGTTGGAGCCGCGGAACAGAAGCCCCGCCGAGAGGACGTGGCAACAGTCTACGATGTTCGTTTCTCAGTCGGAAGGTGTGGAAGAGGATCTTGGCTCCGCCCACACCCACCCCCACCCTTGTCTCTCTCCCCCCCCTCCTCCTTCTCCCCCTCCTTATCCCTCCCTCCACCTCCACCCTCCCCCTTCGCTCCTCCTCGGGCACCGCTTCGTGTGGTGGCGACACCACCGGCGAAGGTCCCCCGATTGTGGAAGCACTGGGTTGAATAATCATTGACGCTTGATACGGACGTAGGGAAGAGGGGAAAACCGGGTACCTTGCGTCAGAATCGACCCAGCATATTCAGATATCGCTGATGACGGGAATTTAGCCGGAGGCAGTGGTGGATTAAGGTCGTTGTTTTGGGGGGGTACTACTTTCTGGGGGTTTTGGGGTTATGTAATACCTTCTGACCACCATTTTCCCTATTTTACCAGAAATAACGGGGTAAGCACCTGCCCTTCCCCGCACTCCCCCCCGCTAATCTGTTCGGAGGCATGTGCAGATGCAATTCTTTGGGTGACCAATTTAAAGGAAGCTGAAATGATTACGTAAGTGAGTGTTCTGGAAGAAAATTAGAGAGGTCGTCATAGAACTAATGAGGCTTCATGCTCTTTCAATGATAAAGTTTAAATTTCTTGTCAATAAAATTACATGTAATCCAGTTTAAATCTTACGAAAGATGTTTTACTTATTAAAAATTATATAATGAAAGTTGCATGGATTTTATTCACCGGAAAATACACCTGGACTCTTTTCATTTAAGTGGTTTTTATATGGGAAAATTATTACTTAAAACCCAAGTAATGTTAAAAGCCTATAGCAAAGCCATAGGGATACGTTACGCAATGCAAAAGCATGGCAGTTGAAAATTTACAATTAAAAAATTAATACCTGATTGTACATAGCATCGGTGACAAAAGGATCACAGTAAATACATCGTTTTATAAAACATTCCATACCACTTGATAATTTAAGTCAAACCAGTAAATTAAAACAATATGTTTGTGTTGGAGTTAACTTCTTCCGCCTTACTAATAGATGAAAAAAACACATTATAGTTTCATGACTTTAAGAAGTTTAACTTACAGAAGACGACCGTAAATTTTTGAAATTTGACAAGTGAAGATACATCATAGTTCATAGTCGTCCTCCTTTGTGCGGAAATTATACCTTGATCTCAAAGTAATTCAGGTACAATTTGGTAACGTAGATGATGTAGTTGTCAACTTTAAAGAATTTTATCCTTGTCTCTTCGCAATATAAAAATTTTAGAATGCCATTAAAATACTCATTAACTCTCGTTAGTCCACCATATAATTGTGAAAACATTTCATTGTGAGTTCATTTTCGCCTATTTCCAGCTCAAGATTCAGCGCGACATTCACTGTAGTTGTCACAATTTCTGATCTAGCTCACGCTTCAAGTACAACTGTGAGCTTGACCCCTGGCTATGGGATTTTAAAACTTGAACTATAGCAATTTCATCACGATCCACGATTCGTAGGACCCTGATCTGAGCATGGAGAGAAATGATATTTGCCATAATAACTGGATGTTACCTAAGGCTTACCATTGCGCATGCTATATAACTTCCTCAATCGAGAGCTGACCAGCGACTGAATGAATATTGTCTCGGGACTGATGTCGTGGAACTTATACATGATGAAAGAAGAGCTCTTCGTAATTTTCCACTGTGAAATGTTTAACGCGACTTGTTTCAATGTTTTACATCATAGTCCTGCCAACAGATATTGGCTGCATTCATGCGTGGTAGAGCTGTCAATTGGTCATAACCACACTAAAGCGTCGTATATGGGACATGTATGTAGCAGGGCTGCCCAGACGCTGGAAAATGCACTTGTGAAAAACTGCGCGCTCAGGTGCACGGCGCCGTGCATCGGATATACACGGCTCGGCTCTATTCCGGTCACCTGGGTTTGCGCGCGCTGTGAGTGTTTCGGCGTTGCTGCGGTAGCTGTATCCACCGTAGCGGTTGACGGGACAGAGCGTGATAACAAGTTGAATAGCACAGCGTAAAAGACGTCGCGCTCATGGATACTACCCCATCCTCGAGTAAAAGGTTGAAGACTGAGGTTCCTTTTAAAAATGAATGGGAACTGGCGTATTTCTTTTTGTACAGCCTAACCATAATGCGCAGTGTGTGGTTTGTCAAAATATAATGAAATGCTTTAGAAAATCCTCTCTCGAGCGCCATTACTGTAGTTTTCACAAGGAAACCTTTGAAGGACTTACCGAAGAGGAAATATTGGAGAAATTCAAGTAGCTTAAGTCAGCAAATATTCAAGAAGAGGATCAATCTTTCACGACCGGCAACGAGGTATCCAGTTTCCTCAATATTTCACCGAATGGCCCTACAAAAATTTCATCTTTATATTAATATAAAAAAATTATTTTAACCATTTCCTGCAATAATGTACAAACAATTTTATAAACCCTGTCGCAAGTTCATGATTTCAACCCGTTTATTTTTTAGGATGATGGAGAAGTAGAATAATGCGATAATGAGCTTGTTCTCCGCTGCAGTTACAAAGTTGCCTTGCGTTTAGCAAGAGCTGGAAAACCTTTCATAGACGGGCAGCTAGCAAAGGGTATTGTCATTGACCTACCTGGCGGAAACATTGCGCCCAGCTCTATTGCCTATCTATCAAAGCGTGCCACTCTCAAGAAATACAATTATTCGTCGAATAAGTCATATTGCGGACAATATGCACGAGCAATTGAAAGCAAAAGTGCAAAACTGTTTCGCCTTTTCAATCGCACTTGACGAGTCTACGGACATCGGAGACACCGCGCAATTGGTAACTTTTTCCGGGGCGTAGACGAAAATTTGACGATAACAGAAAAGTTTCTTGATATGGTATCGATGAAGGATAGTACGCCGGGGGTGTATATACTGGAGGCAACTAAGGTAGCCGCCGATGGAGTTATGTTCGATTGGACCAAGAACGAATCAGTTACAACGGATGGGGCGCCAGCCATGAGAAGAAATCAAAATGGGCTCATCGTTCTGCTTCGTAAGAACATTAAACGGCCTACGTTACCGGATTTAGATTGTTTTGCTCATCAAGAGGCTATCTGCGCTAAGGGGATTGACGACCTTGGAGTTATGAAAGTAGTGATTTCTACTGTAAATTATGTTCGATCTCACGGTCTCACACACCGCCAATTCAAAGAATTCATTTCTAGTTTACCGGCAGAGTACCCCGATGTTCCTTATTTCACCGAAGTGCGGTGGCTAAGCAGGGGCAAGGTACTCCACCGCTTTTTTCATCTTAGAGAAGATATTGCTTTGTTTTTAGAGCTAAATAACGGCCAGAGCCATCATTGAAAGATCCGAAATAGGTTGCTAATTTAGCATGTTTGGTCGATCTAACTGCCCTTCTAAACGACTTAAGTTTGAAACTCCAGGGTGATAACTTCCTTATCACTGACATGGTGACTAAAATTAAATCCTTTCAAAATCAACTCCAACTCATCAAAACTCATCTCTCGCTGGGAAACACGGATCACTTTCCTGAGCTAGGTAAGTAGTAATAAAAAATGAATATATGATAGTTACTATCGGAGGTTATACTTAAATTGTGCCTAATTATTTTCCGTGTTTTTTAACAGAATCTGTCAAAGATGGCGCAGAGTTTCCTCGGTACGTGAGGGTGATCGAAGCCCTCGAGAACGAGTTCTCAAACCGATTCCAGGTGAAGTGCTTCTAAACTTGAACTAAAATCGGAAATAAAACGTGATCATTTTGCAATTTTGAAAGTAACATGTGCCGGTTTATATTTACTAGTACACAACCATTGTCATAGATGGCTGAAGTGTTAACTGACTTCTACTTATT
This sequence comes from Pyrrhosoma nymphula, assembly GCA_963573305.1. NCBI lineage: Eukaryota > Metazoa > Arthropoda > Insecta > Odonata > Coenagrionidae > Pyrrhosoma > Pyrrhosoma nymphula. Next base: position 90,570,439 of record OY754332.1, on the reverse strand, counting down.
TCTTGGTTAGTAAATTATGCGTGGATGAGTTTCTTAGACTATGAATGAATGGATGAATTGCTTAGACTACATTCTGTATTTATTTCACTGCCACACCACATCCATTAGACAGGCTCAAGAGAGAATTAGTTATTTTTATATGCTTCAAAAACTAATTTCATTTGTTAATTTTAGCTAGGTAGTTAACAACTAATTGACTATTTGAAACACCTTTGTAAATCAACTTTATAGAAGTTGTGAATCAGATGAACAGGATAAGGAAAACAGTTAATGGACTGGTCTTTTACAACAGTATTCATCCACCGATTAGAAAATGTGTTAAATAAATTGACTGCCTTTTGTTCATAAATCAAAGGTTAACAGATCCCAGTTCCTTTATGTTTTATTTAAGAATGAACTTTCATGTCCCTATAACCCCATTTTCAAACACAAAATTTCTTGGGACCCATCTGGGTTCTAGTATGACCTAGGAATCAAATAGAAACTTAATCATTTTGATCAACCTGCTACCTTATTAAGTTAATTAGGGAGATTGTGTCACCAGTTATGTTCAGAACTCTGAATTTGGGGAATTCTACGAGACATCATGTAAAGCTTTCTTTTTTGGGTCTCCTCCCATCATCCATTAGTATTTTCAAGTTACAAAAATATGCAGTTCACTTATTAGCCAATGTTATATCCCCAGCAATTCAATTTTTTTTTAATATTGGCTGCTAATGGCACCATGTAGGTATTTACATTTTAATTGCACTGTCGTTCATTCATGATAATCTCAACACCTTTAATAAGAACTGTTTTGTAAATAATCATCTCACCATGTCTCCATAATTTACACGCTGTGCAAGGACAAGGAAATTTCATCTTGACCCCAGGGTAATTGGATTTCGTCAATACAATTAACTCCCCAAACAGTTCAAATACTTACATGGTTTCTCTTTTAAAAGTCACCTGAAATCTGTTTTACTGATAAGCTATACCGTATTTATATTATGCTATATTATAACTTTTATAAGCCATATTTTTACTATTAATGAATATCTCAATGAAGCCACCTGATTTCCCTTTAAATACCAAATTTGGTTAATTTTCTCTTTTGTAAGAGTTCAGATTTTTTTCATTGTTACTTCACTTCTCCTATATCATGTAAATATCATCTCAGGATTAGAAATTATTATTAATCTTATGATTGAAGAACACCCATTATTAAGTCATTAGGTGAAGCATGCATGCATTGCCTGAATGCAAGGTATCTAATATGGATTGCTATCCAGTATGTACACAACTTAACTTGCAGTTATCATATTTTACATTCATGTGATAGGATTCTAGTGAAAAGAGTTATGCAATATGTATAAATTAGACAATGGTGAGGAACTAATGCAGTTGTAAGAAGTAGGTTTAACACCCAATGTTGAATGGATATGAGGTCTACATTTATTATCTACCAAACAGTTTGCATGTTTAAACGACTGAGCTTATCTAATGAGATGGAACCCTTACCGTAGTCAGTCACAACCTTCAGCAAATATTTTTTCTGGCTTTTATTTTTTGTTAAAAATGTATTAAACTCTTCCATCAACTTCACTCCTCTTTCAGCAGTGTCATTGACTACTCTCAGATGCTTGACTACGTTTATTCCTTGTATATACGCTTCGCCACTTTTCCACTCAACCGGATCCTTGGAAAGAAATATCAAAGGAATATTCAATATTTTGAAATGATTTTTAGATTTCTACATTTAAAGTCTTCGAGTCCCTTGCCAATGAAGTGGTCAATACCTTTCGGGGGAACAGAAAAAAATCCTTTTGGTGACTCTTAAGCGTTATCTGTCATGTTTCTACCATTCTAAAGTTTCTACCATTCGATTTTTCATCTCTGCTGGTATATTTTCATTGAAAAATCCAAGGGCTTCAGCTTCTGGGGAAAGATACCACAAATAGTTCCGATTTTTTTTCAGTGCCGCAAAGTCATTGGGCAAAATCGGGCTTTCTGTATTTATAAAGATAAAAAAAAAATTATATATGTCGCCAAGGGGCTTCTTCGGAATTTGACGCAGTAATCCAGGTCTCCACGTAATGACGTGCAACAAATAGGCTCTCGTCGCGGATTACGGTCTCCTCTACGGTCGATAAAGGCAATTGCGGAAAAGAAATATTTTCAGGCAATATAGAGCTTTAGACATCCACTTAGCATGGTGCAAAGCTTTGGGAATTCGAAACGATTTCCCTCGTGAAGAAACACCACCGAATAATGTAACTGTTAATTCAAGTTGCTCTCTGTAGTCATCTCTGGGGTGATTTTCCTGTCATTGCTCCAAATAAAATTTCAGAATATCTCCGACTGCGTTCTGCAGCTCCTCTCAAGAACGCCTGTCCTGCATGCCTGATTTGTAGTTTTCTATATTCATAACAGGCCATACCTCCTGGAACATTATGAAAAGTGGAACATTTGGGGTCGATGATTTTCCAAATCTTTCGTCGAAAACACTTCTTAGAATTATTTCATAAATGTGGTGACTGCAAGGTAAGAACAGGATACCATTTTTGAGCAACTTTTCTAACAAAACAGTTTCCCAGTGTTTGCCACTGTCGTATCACCGCAGAATGCTTGAACTTTTTCATTCAGGTCCCATTCCTCCAGCATTCGATGCGCAGCAATGGCTTGTTCTTTTCCATTACCCGAAGGAATACCTGGGACCTCAAGAAGATGCTCGGTTTCACCATAGGTGGCCATAACTGGCAGCGAATCTACTATTTCTTTGCCCATTATTGGAGGAAGCATTTTTCCGTCCTAGTGTATTGTTACTATACCCAGGTTTTTTTTAGCGAATGCAGCGCGTTTATTAATAGCGTACTTCGCCCGCAAACGCTCACGGAAACGTCGGATATAAGAGCGGTTTATGACTAGTACTTCGACATTCTGCTCAAATCCTTCAGCTGCTGCTGTCAAAATGTGGAAAAAACTCACTTTGCGCTTGTCAAAGGCTGCAACTAGTTTTGCCGTAATGATGTTACGGAGAGCTCTCTTCTTTTCCGGATTGTAGGAGACGTTAGTTGTAGCTTTCTCTGGTGATCTCCTTAACAATGTCGATTCATCAGTATCGTCGCTACTGTCTTCTGATGATGTCAGTTGAGCTGCCTCAGAGCCTGCCTTCTTGAGGCAAATTATTTCGAAAGCGCCGGCATGGGCGACATCGAAGAGGACATTGAGCGAGGTCAAGAATTGCAGCTCTCTTTCCTTTTGGGCCAGTGTTCTTCTGCCTGAAGATTTTTGCAACAGCCTTCATTCCTGATAGAGATTCTCCAGTTGTTCAGTGCTATACTTAACCTGTCTTGTAGGTATTCGTGCTTTCTCCCAGAAAACTTCCACTTCTTCAACGGCTTAAATAGCACTATTTCGCAAATTTAATTTTAATTTCCGCATATTATGAAATCGCAAAGAAAACTCTTAGCACCTGGCCATTCGATGGCAACTTAGAGCCAACAATTTGGTTTTAATAATGTCCGATCAGGTATATTCTATCGGAATTGCTAGCCTTCATTTTGAAATTCCCCTTAACTTCCACAGATTAGTCTAAGTTCGCGAAGCAATGTTATAGTAGTTGACACTATAAAATATCAGCACGTTTTGGCTCTCCAGGAGTGTGTGTGAAGACTTGAAACTCAGGGTCGAGCGTAAACTAGTGCAACTTTTAATACAATGAAGGGAACTCTCCGTTAAAGACAATAGTTGTAACCGATAGCGTTTACAATGGCAAAGAAATACTCTAAAGAAGCCCCTTCACCTTCCATTTTGGGATTTAGCTCTCAGAAATGGCACTTTGCATGAAAATTGTATGGGATAAAACAAAGGGCTGTCAGAAGAATTCTTCTTCACTAGGTATCTAATGAATTTAAGTGAATACAATGTAACATAATTGATTTTCACTCTCGTCTTGCTGATTGTAATGCACGAAATTATTGGCGAAACTAAAGCTTTCGTGTTGCACCTACGGCTTTTCAAAAACCGAAGACTTCCTATGTCATGCTTTCCATGCTTTTACACAAAACATGAGAGTTAATTGTATAAATAGTAAGCATGGTAAAAATATCTTCCAAAATAGAGTACATTGGTTACATTGTTCTTTAAAGAAGAAATATGATGCAAAACGTGACTCGCGGCACGCACTTAAGTGCATTCGAGCGTTGGAGCGAGAGGACGCGACAGGGGCGGCACGCGCTCACTCTTGGGGCTGTATTTCGGGAACTAAATGACAGAATTATAAGGCATTTGAAGTGATGCACCAAAAATGTGTAGTGAGTCGTTGTAAATAACAGAAAAGCAGCATAAAAACCCGAGGGTTCCAATTTCGTCAGTTTAGGCCGAAAAAAGCCAAGATTTCAAAACTTTTAAGTGCGATGCGGCACGTTTTCCCGTTATCCGATTATAATTATATTTATTGTGATTATCTTTTATCCATACGGAACAAATCTGGGAGTGTCCCAAAAGAAGTTAGTGAAAAAATATTTTTCCTAAAAATAAGGACCTCCCTAGTGTGCATACCTTGAAAATCAAATGAAACTGAGATAAAGTTGTGCTGTTTTGCATGAATTGGCTCTTCATGTGCCAATACTTTGGAATCAATCCGAATTTTCTTCGTGCCTACTTTTTTCAATTCACTCGGAAGTATGTAGATATTCAAACATTTCCCATTGAAGTTCCCCTAGGAGCATCATTTTTATCAAATAAATGCAATACTGTGGCTAAATGTATTTGATTTATTCCGAAAACCTGGAAAGCTGAATGTTGGAATTACCAACGGACAAACAGCTGGATTTCATGGTGGGTGCAAATAAGCTAATTATAAGCAGACGAAGTTAGTTGACAGGTTAGTTGATTGTGAGATATGCTTACTCCACAATCAACTGTTTTTGGTTATTTGATTGTGGTCACCATATTAGTTTCAGAGGCCACTTCTATCTTCTAAATAGATGCATATTATGGCATTTGGGGGTATATTTTGTCGGTCTTTAGGATTTCTTTGTCATTGTAAATTAACGAAGCACACATCAGGACTTTGTGGTCCAGATGCCTTAATGTCGTTGAATGCAATACTAATAATTGCGAAAGAGCGGAAAAACTTGTGGACTTATTTTTTTCCACAGAGACATACTTCTCTTTTCATTTTTTCAGTAATTAACACTAGGACTGAATGAAGCTAGAACCCATTCATTTAGAAACTAGAGTAATTCTTTGGAGACGTCTTTTCTAAAGAAAGATAAGACTTGGATAGAAGATTTCCATGTGTGAAAACTGATACATATGTCGTCACAATTTTAACGCAGCATTTCCAAATGAATGTAAAAATACGGCTTTCTCTCCACTGTTAATTTAATGTATCATATCATAAATTCTGTCAATTTGTGAAAGTATTAATACTCCACGATTTTGAAACAATGTGAAGGATGGAGCATATTTTTATTCGTTTACAATTTTCTTCACAATTCCTTTAACCTCAGTGTTAAAATGTTATTAAACATTGACCTTGGGTGCTAATTTTGGCGCACACATAGCACAATTTCACCAATGAAACAGGATCTAAGTTTGACAGGTGGCTATTAAAGGAACTGCCTGCCAAATTTATCTCAGGGTTTTAATCTTAGTTGCTAATGTAAGTAATTTTAGTCCATGAGAAGCAATATTCTACTCTGAGACGATAAGCCGTAGAAACTCGTACGAAAAAAGCAAGGTCATAGGAAGGGCTAAAATTAACTTAAAATTAACATTTAACATTTAAAAAAATTAAATTAAAGGAAGAGCTAAAATTAACTGTAAAGTTATTTGACGAAAATCTTATAAATTGAATGAAATGACTGTACGAGGTGCATTCAAGTTATAACACCTCCGATTTTTTTCTCACAAACTAATCAAACGCAAACTGTGAAACTGATGTCACTTCTCAACATAATCTTCCTGCAGCTGTACACATTTTTCAAAACGACGACGCCATGCCTCCATGGCCACTACGAACACTTCTTTAGGAGTCTGCTTTGACCACTAGAAAATTGCTGTTGCAATAGTGACTAGTGAATGTGCGACCACGGGGTGTGTCTTTCATCTTTTGAAACAGCTTAAAGTCGCTAGGAGCCCGGTCAGGTGAGTGGGGAGCATGAGAGATCACTTCAAAGTTGTTGTCACGAAAATACTGCAGCGTCACGTTCGATGCGCTGGTGCGTTGTCTTGGTGAAAGAGCACGCGTCCAGCCTCCGTAAGCATTCGTGGCACCCACCTGGAGGACACTTTTTGTATTTTCAGGTCTTCATACAGGATTGTGTGCACATATCCCACGGAAATGCCAGCTTTGGAGGCAATGTGTTCCACACTCAATCGGCAATCCTCCAGCACAACGTTCTCCACTAGGGATGGGCGATTATTAAAAAATAATCGATACTCTGTAAATCGATTAATCGCAAGCAGCCGATTAATCGCGCCCGATTAATTGCTTTTACTAATCGATACATCGATTAATCGATTCGATTATGACAACATCCAAAACATACCTAGCAAGGTTATGGTCCCTCCATAAATAAAGTATAATAGTTTCATTTACATTTTATAAGGTTAATGTTATCATAAGTACAAATTCTAAAATTTAGGTAAACTTCCAGGAGGCGTGTCAGGTAACAGAGTTGTGAAATATTTCTTAATTTAATTTAAATTTTGTACGATTGCCAAATGTTTACGGGAGCTGAAGCTAAAAATTGCAATTTTGATAAGCGGGTACTGGTCAGGTGGCTTCTCAGATCAGATTGTATTAGACTTATCTCGGAAAAGTCTCTCTCTGACGGAACTGATGTTGCTACTCCTGGCTCTGAATATCCTTTTCAGTCATTTTCTTCTTTTTATTTCATGCCCTACTTCCGAAGGGATAAGATGTAACTTCGTCCCTTTCATTGCCTGCGTTAAACAACCAACTGTACAACACTGAGGCATATTGACAACCAAATATTTAAAAAACGCTACGCTGCTTCAGGAAAAATACAACTACTCCAATGCTTTCTAACAGGCAACTGACGCCAACAAAACACTCGCGTAGGCCAAACATGTAGGGAACCAATCAGAAGCCTCTATTGTCGCATCGCATATGTCGAGATCGTCGAGATCAAACGTTGACCGTACTCTCCTATCCAGAGCTTTATGCTCGCCATGCCCAGTGTGACAAGATTGGGCGGTTTTCTACCATATGGGCTGATCGTAAAGCTCAGTACACAAATTAAAGTTTTGCGGGAAGCCGCCAACAGTGTAGAAAAAATATTTATTTGTAGCGACCTTTGTAAAAGCATATTTGATAGCATGGAGAGGATACCAATAAACACATTCTAACCGATAAAAAGAAATAAATCCTCATTGTAATCAATTTTATTATCAAAATAACAATCGAACATAAGACAAGGCTATGCAACATCTGACATAAAGACAACAAGCGAACATAAGACTAGCAACATCTGACACATGACACGTGAGTGCCCGGCAAAATGTGGTGCCACGTAGTGTTACGTGGTTACGTCATGCGCATTCTATTTTAATACCTCTATGGCGTCATTGCGCAGAGTTCAGCCTCAGTCAAATTTTCGAACTGAAGACGAATGTGAACCACTCTATGCATCACAGTTCACAAGACACAAGATTGCGTAATAATCGGTAATTGGTCAAATTAATCGGGTATACATAATCGATATCATCGATATCGGCTATTGCATTAATTGATTCAAAAATTTCGATTAATTGACAAAAATAATCGATTATTCGATTAATCGATATCGTAATCGCCCATCCCTATTCTCCACTCGCTCCATCATGTCGTCAGACCGGCTGGTGCGAGGTCGAGATTGCCTTGGTTGGTTGTCGGATAACGTTCTGCCTTCTTTGAATTGTCGCACCCACGAACGCACATTGGACACAACCATGACACCATCACCGCATGTCTCACTCAACTGGCGATGAATTTCAATCGGTGTCACACCTCGCAAATGGAGAAAACAAATGATTACACGCTGTTCTTGTAATGAAAACGCCATTTTAAGTCTCCAAAACAGCCCTAACTCTCGCCGCTGCCGCTAGAGTTCTGTGTGCCGTAAAATGCTGCCATTCTGTCATATGCTCACAACGAGTGCGCGTGTATTTTAAAACAACCTGCAAGTTTCTATTGTTTCCAGTCCTGAGAAAAAATCGGAGGTGTTATAACTTGCATGCACCTCGTAGATAGCACTCGTGGACTTGAATGGGGCCGGGTGACGACAATAGGAGCACGAATGACATTTTGGAAGCTCCGGAAGTGGACGAAAGGAAGAAAGGGGCATATTTTTTACGGAAACCAGCACGAAAAAAAAAGAAGACGGAAGAGCTTTACAAAATTTCTATAAATAAAGTTTCAGAACATTTCTGGTGTAATGGCCTCTTACCAGAAGTGTTGAGAGAGAACAAAGAAGGTGATACAAAGGTAGAATGAGGCATTGGCGTTCAACGAATCAATTCGGAGAGGGAAGGAAAGAACGTGCGGAATTTTGCGGGTGATATCAATTGTAATAATAAGTTGTTACTTTACTTACGTTAATAATTTGTTACTCGTTATCTTGAAAATGAAGTGTAAGTGTTGAAACCGGTTGATGTATAAATACATGGCGTACCAAATTACAAAATAACTATTTCTCATATCTATGGGTAATTTCCACATGTAAGATCGTTGACAATTAATGTTGCAGCTGATATCAAAGTACGTTTCAGGCAATGGCGTTGATCTATAAAAAATATTTTACGTTCGAAAGGCGAGAAAAAAATAAAACCACATGCAAACCCAAATCGGTTACTGGTAGCATGAGACGAGATATATGTTTACGAGGTGTCGATTAGTTCACGCTCGAACGGTCAGTTTCGGTGCGATCAATCTGTTCAACGGAGGAATGAATGTCTCCCGTGGTTAGTCTCGCAGTCCTTTGCATGCGACAATCACGAGTTTTGAAGTGACTTGGACCTCGTGGACTGTGCCGTCATGTGCACGAAGGCGAATAATTCGTGACATCATCAAGCACGTAGAACGTCGTTATGACATTCAGTTCCTTTCAAGGCCGAGGAAATTCAGAGTGAACGAGGATGCACGGGTAGCTTGATCTGTTTTTTAAGTATTCATTGCGAATTTGGGGGATCTGGGTTCGAATCCCAGACCAATCGATTGATTCTTTCATGCTACATTTCGCATATTTATTTACCTCCTCAGCAGTCGGTAACGGCGGGTCCCACGACGTGCCAGCCTCATCCTCGGTGCGATCCCCGAAGGAGTGGCGTCGCCACTTCCTTCCCACGACCTCCGCCGGAACATCACGTCCCAGCATTCCCTCGCTTCAGGACGGGAGTCATTATTCCCTCAAATTCCGTACAATTTGCTCGCGCGCATCGGAGAAAAAAGCCATCCCTCATTCGTCGTTTTTTTTCTCCTCCGTGGAACAATACCATTCTAATCTTCCGGGGAATGGCTGGCCAGGCCCGAGGGAATCATATTTTTAAATTTTTTTGTCCCCCCCCCTGCCCCTCCCCCCTCTAACCCCCCCGGCCAAGTGGGCCCACGTCAGATCCCTCCTGCCTAAGCGAACCGCCTCGTACGAACAGGCCACCCTCCCTCCTCCCACTTCCTCATCGAATATCAACGGCACAATACCTTTCTCACTCTGCCTCTGACCAACCATTGCCACCGCTCGGACCAGATATCATTTCCACACCGGAAAGTAGGGAGATAAACACCAAATGGCTCTCCCCCTCATATTTCCCTCACACCCTTATTTCCAGCGAAGCATATCCGAAGGGCTCGGTTCGCATTCGTCGGTCCTCGGTGGACTCCCTCAGAAATGTTCCCCTCGCCGGACCCTTTGACCTCTAATCAGTAGTTGTGCTCTGAAAAGTGGTCCGGGGTTGCTCTGTGTCATTTATGGCGTACTCACTTGTTCAGTCGGATATCTTAATGCAGTATTAGATTCCAGGTTTTCTTGTGGGACGGGTTTGACGATCTTCCATAATTTCTATTTTTTCTGTATTTGAATTTCCGTTATATCATCACAAATCGATGCTTGAAGGGTCACTCTTTAGTGATAATTAGACGTTACTTCTGTTCCACGGGTTTTCTATTAGCTCCAAAAGAACCAATTATCGAAAATTTAGATGGTTTCCCATCGTTATGATCATTAATCAACGCAATCAACTCGTTGAAAAATTAATTCCTTGCTAAGAGCGAGACAAAAAGGGCGTGACAAAAAGGGCGAGAACTATTTACAAGTATAAGATATAATTGAATACGTATATATCTTTATGAAACGAGGAGTATTATGTACTATATCTTGAGGCACCTGAAATTGGCATTTTCTGTTTCGTTACTAAGTTGAATCTCTTTAAACTCTTGCGATATTTTAATTTTCTCTGGTGAACATTTTTTAACTTCAAGGCGAATATTTCACCCCAGTTCAAAGGGGAGAGTTCCATTTCTATCGCCTAACGTTGAAAAATAATACTACTAGGAACGCGTGTTACTTCCATCTCGGTTGGACATTTGCTTTTAGTGTACGTGTCTGGCTGGAGATGTTTATTTGAAAATACTATTTAAAGAGGAAGGGATACCTTTCAACTTGCACAATTATGCTATTGTGCAAAATAGATAATCACTATATACACACACACACAGACGATGGCATGATATACTGGAACCCGGGTCGTTTCCTTAAAATATAGTGTGGAATAACAACCAAGTGCTTTTTTATTATTAAAATAAAAAAATAATAAAAAAATTATTTTGTGAGTGTCCTTTTAATTTCCGTGGGCCTGTATTTTAAAACTATATTTATATTTGTTTTTATTCGCCGAGTGCGTTTTCTCAGAAGATACTATATATATATATATATATATATATTTATTTATTTATTTATTTATTTATTTATTTATTTATTTATTTATTTATTTATTGGCTGCCGATAAGAGAAAACAACATGGTAAGAACTACCCGTGTACAGAGACCGCTCAAAACCTCCCTGCAGAGAGTGGAGTACTCACGGTGAGTACCTGTGTTATTATTCGTTTAGCCGCGTCGAGCGCGAGCTTCCGCTCTGGTCTTAACCGCAGCAATCGTGCGTCGATGAGAGAGGGAAGCTTCTCTGTATTCAATCACCCCCAAATGCACGCAAAGCACAGCCCTCCAATTATCTTGCTGTTTTTCAGGTGTGGCTCTCGGGTATCAATCTCGTAGCATACTTGAAGATGGCTCCCGTGGTAAGGACGGGAATCCGGCCCACTCGGCTTTTGCTACGTGACTTGGAGGAGGAGCGGGGAAAGGTATGGGTGGGTGCGGTGGAGCGGGGAGCGGCCTTTCGGGACCGGGAGATGATTGGTGAGGGTGGGAGGTGACGAAATATCAGGATTCCAAATTACAGTGGTGAGTCCGCCGGCCAGGTAGACAAGGAGACCCAAGGAGCCTCTATTGCGGGCTTCGGTTACCAGCCTCCGCGTGCACCTTCTCGGGCTTTCTTTTGACAAGCTTATGGGATTCTTCATTCGGAGAAGCTCGTCGTCATGAATGCTGAACACCTAGAAATCGCTCTGAAGCATGAGATATGATTTAGAACTTCAAACCAATTCTTAACGTTTAAGGTTTCTTTTGTGTTCGCACCGCCTCGATAGCAATGGGTCCTTTCTATTCTCTCTCATTCATCGCTCCAAGGGACACAACAATGGCGCACTTACCTTCCACATTCGTGATTCACACCCTGCGCGCTTCAAAGCAGATCGGGAGTAAAGTTGATATGTGCGCTCAACTACAAAAGAAAGTCGATAATCGCATCGGCAAGAGTTGTATTTGTGATGATTTGTGATGTAAAGGCGTCAAACATGGACATTGTAAAGCTTTTAATTAATTATTTTGAACGATTTCGATCATTATAGAAAAAACATTCGGCCGTGACTGTTGTGCGCCGATGAGAATGCTACCTATCGGCAGATTACGAAACGTATCGCCAGCGCACCGCGTTCCATTCGACGTGGCTCGTGTGCGCCCACGTGTTCCAATGTGAGTTCAGCGTTTGGAATGGAAAGCTCTCATCAACTGTTCAGTTGATAATAACGCGCTGCGCTAATGCTATTCCGTATGAATTTACTAAGGAATATTTTACACATGACATTTGAATTCGGCACTCGCGTACAAATCCGTTGAGATTCTTATAACATTTTACCTTATGTATTTTTAGATAAAAAAAGAAGTTTGCTCAGTTGCATTAGCTTAAGGGTGTGGCACAATAAAAATGTACTGCATTACCCATGTATTCATGGATAAATTTAGGAACCACGTATTTTCATCAATGAATTAGTAGCAATGAACATCGGTTTTACCCTCTAGGCGGACACATGAAACAATACAGCGTAGATATATCAATAATTTATTTTGCTATTGAACAATTATTTTGTGAGAATTTTTGTGTATTTCTAAGATATATTGCATGAAATATCATTACGAAATGTGTATCTATTCGATGATGTGCATGCAAGCTTGTCATTTTGGTAGTATTAAGGCATTTGATACTTGAGCACCCGTATCTGACTGAAAGATGAAAATCTAAATATTTTTGCTGACCTATTGTAGATTTTTTTAACTAAGCCAGCAAAAATACAAAGAAATATCTTCGCAGCGTTTGCTACAAGAAAACTATTCATCCTTTTCTTCAGCCGTGTCTATGCTTTTGTTCGCCAACGCCAAGCTATCTAAATTGAAAAAAAAAACATTCAATGGACTTGTGCGATTATTCGATTGAAAATCATGTAATTTTCATTCTCTCTTCAGTTCACTCTTGTAAAATTGGTGTTCTAGAAACCAGGAGAAGGTTTTCTGATCATGTTCCGATTTTTCCTCCTTATACCCGCGCAACTCATGGGTTAAAGCTTTGTTGGTTGTAAAAATTTGTTCATTTTCTCTCGAATACAAAAATATAATTCGTTTAGAGGACATATTCCACTAATAAACTGATTTTGAAGGAGAAATAACTTTAAAGAAACTCTAGGAAAGTAGGTAAACGCGGTATAAATAATAAACGCGGTCTGGGTTATAGCTTTGACCGAGTTCTTGATAAGAAAAATGTGCGGTCAAGACCATATCACATTTGACGAGCTTCCACACACTTTGCATGCAAATACGTGTCGATTGTGGACTTAATACATACTTTATTAAAATATAATGTTATTGTACGAGACTTTGTTCGAGAAAGAGGTGATTGTATCCTCTCTCCTTCACCGAAAGTTGTATGCGACGACCAATCAGATGCAAACTCGGCTTCAAAGATGGCAACTAGAGACGTGAGACTTGCGACGTGAGGATAAGTATTGTACTTCCCTATGGCGCGTCTTTTTTCCGTTCACATATGAGATGATAAATATTTTCTGCTTTTTTGTCGTGGTTGTTATTCAAGATATTTCTCTATGCACAAACAACTATGAATCCAAGCAAGTAAAAAACAATTTTGGTAGGTATAGTCCAGCCCAAAAGTGGGGGGGGACATGGAAGAGGACATGGAAGAGGACAGAGACCAAATTTCAGGGATGTGCTTTGAGTGGATAGGAGATAAACATACTACAAGTCCCCCGACCTAGGAGGTGTGCGGGGGGAGGGTGGGGGGAGCGCAGAAGGTCCCTTTTTTTGTTTTTTGCTCATACCTATCTTGAAAACGGTGCGTGGTAGCGAAAATGTTATTGAATTAAAAATTATAGCTGATACAATTTACTAAAAAATAGTTCCTTATGCATTTATTTCTATTTCTCATAGTTATTGAGATATTTTCCAGCGAAAATAGTAAATATTTGAATGGCGCTTAATTTTCCCACGTTTTTGACAAACCTTTCCTTCCTGCGGATCAGCCTTTAGTTTTACAGCATAGTCCTCAGGAGCATTACAAGGTATAAAATTCTCCAATGGCCATTGGAGAATTTTATACCTTGTAACTTTAAGAGGCCGTAGAGCTCACGTTCCCTAGTCTCAGGGGCATTGTTGTAGAAAACTACATTGCCTTTAAAATGAGACATTAAGTAATATTTTATCTTCAACTGGTCAATAGTTACAGCAATTTGAAATATCTAGGGAAATTCCGGCTTTTCGTAAGAAAAACATACTTTTCCGTTTTTTAGGGTTGTATATTGCTTATATAAGTATATGTTGTGTTAAAATACATAATTGGTAAGAAAATGAGTGTAACGAACTAAATATACAGTAGGATTATGTATACTCACTTTTTTCTAATTGTGTGCATACATGTTGAGTACATGCTGCCGTACAGTGGTCCCAAATCGAAAAAAGTTGACTACTATTAATTTTTTTCAAATTTCTAGAAAGAAGTTCGGTAAGCGGTTTTCGTATTCTACTGTATATGGCCTACAATAAAGGCTACCGTGAGGGTCATTGTACTGCTCATAGTAATACGTAGAATATCATTTAATAATTTATCTTCAAATGGTCAAAAGTTACTGCAATTTTAAATTTCTGGGGAAATTCCGGAATTTCGTAAGAAAACAGCACATCGCTCTTTCCCGTTTATCTCTGGTTGAGCATGGACCATATAGGAAATTTCTAAATCTTGGGCTTCGTAGTAAGATGAACCAAATCCTAAACTGGCGAGAATGTTAACTAAGTTTTTAGATGCAAATCTTCTGTGAAGTAGGAGGGAGAGGCTACTCAATATTGAGGACAGGAACGTCCGCGGTCGAAGCACAGAGGTAATGGCGGGTGCAATAGTGACACATTTCTTCTCTTTTCTTCGACTCTTTTTGTTTTTTAACAATACCTCCTATAGGATCAGTGTGAGGTTTGGGACACTATTCGCCAAGTGGGTATGTATCGAACACTTGACTCTGGATGTCCTGCAAATGATAGCTGCAGGTTTTCTCACAATCCTGAATCGCTCGTCAGCCATATTTTTCCTTATTTTCATTCCAAGCTTTATTCAAAAGTTTGTACCCTGCATTTCTAAAACATATGATCGAAACGATAAATCAGTTTCATCCTAGTTTCACTGTAACACGATCTCCATATTATTTACTCAGTACTGATTTTACAGTTCTCACATCTGTTTTTTCCTGTCACTGCGGCCATTAATTCGTCCGTGGAAAACTGGCAGATACTGATCTCTTCCATGTTCTTCCTTACCTCTGGAAATGTAGTTATCAGATTCTTTTTTGTTTCTTTAGTCAGATATAGGGGCCTAATAAAATTCACACGGCATATATCATCGTAAACATCTTCCTCGGCGACAAAATCATTAATAGAGGACTTCCGACCAAAAATTTCTCTACTCTACTTTTCATTCCTCGTAAAACCAGCCTCTCCATACACGTTCATTGAATATTAGCTTATTTTAGAGCGTTAAACACCACTCTCCGCCTTTCAACAGCCTTCTTTTACTCGTTCTCTATAGGGTATACTCATCGAAAGAAGTGATTCTTGAAATTGAATTCTGTTAGTGAATATCTCAAGCTCACCATTTCGGTTGATTCAAATGATATTGATGAAGCCTGCCTCTTCAAATCAGTTTTAATTCTTTGTGATCTGGTGTATTTTTTACGGCATGATTTGTGAATTAGGAGAGATTTCAAGCTACATTGCTAGGAGCATTTGTTGTCCCTCATTTCTTTACCTGCAGCTACTAGTGACAATATTCCTTTTTCTGTCACTCTTGAAACATCATGACTGGATTCGTCGATGTCTCAATTACACAAAAACACTTGTTAGTCATCGCGAAAGATAATCACAGTCACAATATATAAAAGCAACTCAATTGTTCAAACAGATTTACAACTCAACACCACTCGACCCACATTGGAAGGGAACTGAACTGAAGTGAGGTCGCTTGAAAGGTATCCTTATAAGTCGTGTGTCCAACGACAATGAAAGTTCGAACTAGTGATGCTTAAAAGTTGTCTGCCACATAGTTGTGCCACTTAAAGTGTATTGTACCTATTTACGTGAAGTGATTTTTGAAAGTACGTATGCTGCCCGAGAGTTTTCTTCCAAAAATGTAATTTTTCCTTAATTAGGCGGAGTTCGCGCTACGGGCGTCTCGTATTTACCTCGAACGACCCATGTTTGACGCGTTCCACAGATTACTATGAGCAGTAACAATGACCCTCGTGGTAGCCTTTATTGCGGGCCATATGCAGTAGAATACGAAAACCGCTTACCGAACATCCTCAAAGAAATTTGAAAAAAAATTAATAGTAGCCAACTTTTTTCGATTTGGGACCAATGTGCAGCAGCATGTACTCCAACGTATGCACACAATGTGAAAAAAGTGAGCATCCATAATCCTACTGTATATGTAGTTCGTTGCACTCATTTTCTTACCAATTATGTATTTTAACGCTACATATACCTATATTAGCAATATACAACCCTAGAAAAACGGAAAAGTGTTTTTCTTACGAAAAGCCGGAATTTCCCTAGATATTTCAAATTGCTGTAACTATTGACCAGTTGAAGATAAATATTAATTGATGTCTCATTTTAAAGGCAATGTAGTTTTCTACAAAAATGCTCCTGAGGACTATGCTGTAAAACTAAAGGCTGATCCGCAGGAAGGAAAGGTTTGTCAAAAACGTGGGGACATTAAGCGGCATTCAAATATTTACTATTTTCGCTGGCAAATATCTCGATAACTGTGAGAAATAGAAATAAATGCATAAGGAACTATTTTTTAGTAAAGTTCATCAGCTATAATTTTAAATTCAGTAACATTTTCGCTACCACGCACCGTTTTCAAGATAGGTATGAGCAAAAAACAAAGAAAAGGGACCTTCTGCGCCCCCCCCCCCCCCACTCCCCCCGCACACCTCGTAGGTCGGGGGACTTGTAGTGTGTTTATCTCCTATCCACTTAAAGCACATCCCTGAAATTTGGTCTCTGTCCTCTTCCATGTCCTCTACACCCCCCCCCCACATTTGGGCTGGACTATTAGTGTTTCAAGTCGTTTGTGTTGAATTGCGCCCGAGTAGTGTAGTGGCAAAGGACGCTGCGAGAAAAGTAGCGAGCAACTCAAATTTGGATCTTTTTACTACTCGCTAATCGTCGCTGCATTCATTCCAACTTCGCTGTCAAGCCCAAAACCGTATGGAAGCTTATTCCTTATGGATTTTAATAAGTGGAGAGTGGCATTTCCCTTTTGAATTTTCATTCCTCATACCCAGTACTTCCTTAATGAATGCTTATCTATGGTTCGCTTTGACCGCAAGTTTCCCGGATGCGTTTCCCCAAAACGTGAGGCCTAATGTTACTGTAAAGGGCTTAAAACGGTTCTGCTTCGGTTTTGTGGATTCTGTGGTTGTAGAAAACAACTTTTTTCGAAAAATGTGCTATTTAGCATTATGCAAAATGAAATTCCTAGTACCATAAACTTGACCGTGGCAGGCCTAACTTCGTAGAAGTTAATAAAATCAGTACTCATGATTAAGAATTTTTAAATAAAATTTTGTAGAAAAGTAGTAAGTTGTCTTTAATAATGAGTACTGATCCTAGTACCATTCATTGAACCCATTTTAGATTTCCTCTAGATCCTCTTTTGAAGCATCCTAATAATCTTAACTTTGAAATGTCTTCGTAAAAATGTAATAAATACCTGGGAAAGCACAGGATCAATCATGGCATTCACCTACTTCCAAGTCTTCCTGTGGCCGGAGCCACATGATATTATGATAAAGGGGTATTAGTGTACCGTGCCGAGTATTTGAAAGTCGAATGATGCTTGCAGGGTGATTACTTTTCAATTTTGGGTGCTAAACATGTCCTGTTAAGGTCGCATATCTTGTTCACGAAGAACGTTTAGCGTCTATCCCTCATTTGTACGAGTGTGTGATCAGAACTGCCGATTCAACACGTCGAATTTGTGGCGCGCCCAAGGCACCTGTAGAAAATTTATCAAGATAGTAATTACAGCTCGTCCCGCTGAGTGAGGTTCATCAGTAGCAGTTGTTGAAAAAAATACAGTTAGGGCTGTGGTCGTGTGGAGTTATATTCGTGTGTAATTGGACCTTAGATCTAATTTCTATAACAACGGAGACTTTATTCATCTGTTTTTTTAATACTTTAAAGTTATGTTTTTCCATCAAAACTGCCGATCTAGTGAATGTCGGAAGAATTAATTCCGAGTGCCTATTGAAGAAATGTGCCAAAAAGGTGGTGCTCACGAGTTGTCTTCGAGTGCACGAGAGCACACGGCGTCCCAAACAAATCCTATGTAAGACATTGATCCAGCAACCATTAATCACAGTCCAATCCATTACATATTATTATCATGCATTTCATATAGTAATAAATTCACCATTAACTCGCCATCAAACGCATTACCGCTTGTTTGCTAGTATTCAAGGATGCGGTAGTGGAGATAAGTTTGCGATAGTGGTTTTCAGTTCCAATTTACCAACTCACTTGAAGAAAAATCATTCAGCAGAATCACTCCCTAGAAAAGGTCAACTTCAATTGAGGTCGGCGTAGCGTACGGATATATTCTGCTGGCGCTTAGCGAAACGAGATGAATGACTTAATTACCCTTTCTCTAAACTTCCGTTCAATAGAGATCCCTTTTCATTTTTTTGGGTTGAGTTTGGCGTTGATTTATCGCCTCCAACCATTTGATTCATGACTCATATTTCAGACATTTTTTTCTAACCGTTCGGCGAGTGTTATCCTGTTGCAATCGAGAAATTCTGAAGTGCTTTCATCGCATTAACTCCGATCGTTTAATATCTATTTATTTCCTCTCGCTGTGGACAAATAGACTGTCTCTTTCTCTTGAAAGGTTGTCTACCAATACTCTGCAATAAGTTAACTTAATTTCGCATTTGATGTCATTGGTTCCCTTCTCCCTTAATTATTGTAACTACGGTTATACTGCATAAACCATCCCCATGGGCCATAAAAGTGGAGTAGTTTATTCACCCTTTTGTCAATACGAAATGTCAATACGCCTTTCATGAGAGAATACGATAAATATGCCAATTTATTTGTGTATGTAAATTAATAATGTTTATTGCACACAAAAACGTTTATGAATTCCTAAGAAGCTATGATATAAGTATTTTCATTCATCATTTTGATATTTTTCCATACTAAAATTTACAATTAAATTTTAGTTTAAATATAAAATTAATATATTTTCATAAATTAAAATCTCAGCCAAAAGGCCGAGAAGCGGTAAGTGAGAGTGGAACGAATTGTGTGTAAGGGGAAGGGGTAGACGTGATGGGAGGTGAATGAGGTGGAAGAGACTCATCTACATCTACAAAATACCCTGCAAGCCACCTCAGGGGTGTGTGGCAGGGGGAAATATTAAGAATATTAAGAACAAGAGAGCATCTATGAAGCAGTGCATTAGCGTAAGAGAGGCGGAAGAGGTTTGCAAGGATAGGGCAATATGGAGGAAGTTATTAAAATAGGGCCATCTAGGCCTAATAGCAATAACTAAGCTCTTTGACTACCCCGGAAGGGCTAGGCGTGTGATGGTTTTAAATTCTTTCAAATGCTCGTGAGATCAACGAACTCGGAAATGTTGCACAGTTTGCTTCAGTAGATTCCGAAGAAGCAATCTAAGTAAGATTAAACTTTCCACATCACATATCCTTTTGACACTTCTAAACTAGACGGCTCTACTTGGAAGATGGGAGACCGTGGGGGAGTAACCACAGGTCGTAAGGAGCTCCTCACGAGTCAAAAGGCTTCACTTCTCGGTTTATGATCAAGATACTTCGCGTCAAGCACATTCGGATCGGATGCTTGAATATTTCCCCAGAGGATCGAGTACAACTAAATATAAGCCGAGACTACGTACGTTTCGCATTTTGCGATTTTTACCTTCAACTCGTCACCGCTTTCTTGGAATAGGTTTCTGGCTCTAATGCCATATATAATCTGTCAATGTTGTACGAAGAGACTTGGTTAGTACCTACTTTGAACATCAATTCGTATATTGAGGGGAGCTAACATCTGGCCCATACCTCAGTATAAGATAGGTACATATAATCAACGATAACGATTGAACTACTTTTTACATAAAATCAAATGCTTGTTGTTACTGTTAGGGGTAATTAATTGGAATTCAATTTTAAACTGTTTTTTTTTCTGTGTCGCTGTTTTAAAATCCCGGGCCTTGATGAAATATACGAAAATAAAAATTTGAATTAGTTTTTTGTAGGGGTGAATTAGAATGCGAGTTGACTAGAAATGGTCTATGTAACACTTTACTAAATGATCCAGAACCATGAAGTGATTAAATATATTCTTGGATTAAGCACAAAGGCTTAAAGAGTTCCAATTTTAAAACACTCAATTCAAGTGTGAGGTTAAGAGGGCTGTTAGTGGCAATGAGCGTGAAAAATGAGTTTTTCATCGATGCCACGAACTAGGAAACCGATAAAACAACCTTTACTTGTTCGTAATGGAGAACATGAAGAATCTACGTGTTCGATTTCTATTTATCTAACCTTACGTAGACGATAACATTAATTGAGAATTATCTTCGAAAAACGTTATTGACGTCTTTGGGCAATAGTTCAAATAGAGGGTTAGAGTTAGTTGTGGCCAAGTTATATTTTATCGCACGAGTTCAGAGGGGTTTTTTGCTCGGGACCTTCTTGGCGTCTTTCATCTCCTTTGTGGGCATGTACGCGCACGGTTGTGCTTTATGGTCATTGGAGCCGGATAATTTGCCGCGAGAATGTCGAGGGCCGTTGCTCGTGGCCGCACTCGCCAAACACGCGGCCCGCTCCGGGGGACGCACCCGGAGGGTCCAGGCAGAAACTCCGGGGCCTACTTTCTTACCCACTCCGGGGCGGAAAGGGCTCTGTCGAGCCGCCACATTTAGTCGTGGGCGTGTCGCTGACAACCCTTCCGGTCTCTGGTAGCGATTGTTAATTAACTTAAATGTGTTAATTATGGATCTGTCACCTTCTCCGAGGGCTGGCGATGACTGGCCGAAAATTTGTCGTCGTGGGAGGGGTTGAGTGCGTGGAAGAGAGAGGGCCGCCCGGGGCGCACCCCCTGCCACCCCCGCTCCGCCACCCCCGCCCCACCATCCCCGCTCTGCCACCCCCGCTCTGCCACCCCCGCCTCACGCCCCCCTCCAAACTTTGTCCTTCCATTTGTCATTTGAATTTTACACTTGCTTTTCATCCGATTCAATTTCCTCTCACATTTCAGTCGATCACATCCTTGAAGACTGAAATGTCTTGGCGTCCCGTTGAAATCGACAAATATATCGCTTCAGCGCATATTTATATGGTGAAGAATAAATCGGAAACTGAAGGAAAATTTATCTTTCCTCGATTATCAGTGAACTCAATGAGTGCGAACAAAGCGAAGGAGAAACACATGACGTAACAGGCCTTATACTGCTATTTCAGGATTGCGAAATATCTAAGGGTGCTAGCGCAAACCAAGTAATTTCGTGGTAATCTAAAGTCACTTAACTGGAGGAAATTTACTTTTGCCATGCCATAGGCAATCTGGTGTTTAGACCTTGGCACTGTCTAATGATGTGTTTTTCTGCCCGAAGCCTTCTGCGTGGTCCACTTTTGGTGTCACCCAGTTGCTATCAGAGACGGATTTTGACTTGGAGAAGTCTCTGAAATGATAATGCAAATGAGTTGCAAGAACGGAATTGAGCGTATAATGTTTGCAGGCTGATCAATTCTCTGGCACTGTACAGGGGGGGGGGGTTACCACAGTATGGCACGATTACCACTCCAGGCACCTTAGGGTGGCTGGAGTGGTAATCGTGGAGTGCACATTTAATTAATTTTTGAAGTCGAAAGAAAGTTCTACGGCCACTATTCATTCAATTACATCTATTCTTGCGGTGAAACTCACAATACATTCAGTGATGAAAATAAAACAACTATCATTTTTTTAAATGTTTGCCTTCATTAAAGCATGTTATGACTTGAGTTTTCGACGCGGCGCATACAATTTTGGGTGAAAGTTATATTAACATATGTTTTTTGGAATCTTTTACTCAGCGTGAGACCTTGATATTTGTTACCTGCCATAATAAAAATATCCTTTGTATTATTTCGCGTTAAGAGAAAATCTGTGCATATATAAACGAATTATTACGAAATACATGTCATGCGCGTTAAGGTTAGGCGTTAAAATAGCTTTGACTTGCCAAAAAAATGGGTAAAATTCATATTGTTTTACTTTTATCTCAAAATACCTTTTATAACAAACACATGTGCAGAATTTTACGCAAATCTGTAAATAGACAAAAGTCGCTCCATCCTCCAACTATAAGGTAAGTAATGTGTTTCGTGGAGGCATATCACACATTAGCAGTGACTTTGAGCGAACTTTCTCTTTTTCCCAAGACAAGAAGCCTAACCGAATATCAAAGCCAGTACTCTTTGTCCTTAGCCTCCGTCAAAGCATTGAGCTCTTGGATATCCCTTGCGTTACCACCACTTCACGCTCAAGCACGCAGACGCCGAGCAGGCTTGAATAAGCAGGCTCGGCCACTCCGTGACAAGCCACATGGTTAATGTGAACCTCATCTCAGTAGGTGGGGCGAGGCTCGCGATGCGCGGCGGCCGATGGCAATCACTTCGGGCGTGAGCGAAAATTTCCACGCCGTACATCTCGCGACGCTGATGTGCTCGCGCGCTGAATTTGGTGCCAAACGAAAGATTTGGTCAACAAATGCGTCATGGAAGCAAAAACTAACTTTTCCGTATATGTCTTGGCGGCAAATCAAAAATGATTAATGAATTGACGAGAAAAAATTGAGATGCCAGTCACACCTCCGGAAACATCGGACAGTTGATGCGGCGCGCACCGCCAGCACCGACCCCACGACTTATTCTTAATGCAAAATGTATAAGCAATGCGATTGATAATCTATGTTGCCTATTTTAATTTCTCAATCCTTTATGTGTGATCTTATATCTGTGCACTGTTACCCTAATTTTCACATGTTATTTATTTTCTTATTCATTGATTATTGTTGGTTTATATGTGGTGTTCCTTAATGAAATTTGTATGTATTGCTGTCACCATTGGCCCCATTTGTTGTGGCATGTAATAATATTTAAATGTTCCAGGGGACATAAAGTCCCAGAACAATAAAGACTGTTTTCAATTAAATTCAATTCACGACGCGTGCGCCAAACATTACGCACTTACACACGTAAAACCGTGTCCCCGACATAGCCTCACCCAACTTTTTAAAACAAACAATGTGGCATTCAGTGGTGAGGGAAAGATCATATTCTAAGGGTATATTTTCGATGCGCATCCATCCTGGAGCAAGAGTCACTGCGAAAAAATACGAATTATTCTAAAATAAATTGTCTCAGGAATAACTTTGTGGAAGTTTTTCACTCAGCGAAAATCGTCTTCACTTCGCCTCGAACCTGCGACCCTCAGAGTGAGAGTCGGAACAGCTCAGCCTGGGCCGACCCGGCCCCGAGAGTAAAATTAGAAATAGTATTAATCCACAGTTTTTTATTATACCTACCTAAGTCTGAGATGGAGATGGCAGTAAAAATGCTTCTCGGGCTCAATTATCGGTACAAAATTGTCCCCTCCAATTAGGTTTAGAGGGAATCTAAGATTCCTGCACCCCTGTTTATGAATAAAAAGTTTTATTTTCCAATATCGATGAGATAGCTCTAAATCGTTCAAGTTATTTCCGCAAGGTCCATAATAACAGAGAACAATAACAAGGTGCATAATAATAGAGGAAGGGCCAGAAATTGCTTGGAATAGTGAGTGGGACCACGCTAATGGTGGCAATCCCCTTTCCTTTAAGGGGATGTCCGCAAATGTCACGGGTTTCTCCCCAGCGAGTTCACTGGCGTGAAAAACATTCATCTGCTTGGTGTCGCGAGAATGAATTCAAGTTGCATGATCAGCGCTGTTTCTATCAAATTCAGTGGGGGCAGTGATTGTAGTGCCACTCTTGAAATACCTTGAAAGCTCGGGCAAACAAACCCACGGTCAGCTTAACCTCTCTTTTAAGCTCTCATTGCCAGGTGTCAATACATATTTCGGAGAGCTGAATATGGTGACGTCATCCTTGAGATTTTATCCGAGAGTAGTGAGACACCGAAAGCTAGATATAGACATCTATTGCGAAATCCGTGAACTGTCATCTGAGTGACGAATATTTCTATTAGGGGCCGGACGAATCCTAAATATTCTGGATTTGGGCTCAGACACGTGATCCCCTCCGACGAATCCTTAATTTAAGAGAAGTAGAAAGGAAAAAAAATAAAAAGAAAACTTTCACATTTAATCAAACGTTTTTAACCAAAGTAGAATGCTAGGAAATGAAGAAAGAACAAATTAGAAAACAAAGAATTTCGAAATACACCCACACTGCTTAAAAAGATGAATCAAACCAAACTACTGGGGTTCACTTGGACCGACCGGTGTTTGGTATCCTTTGGCATCTACTCAGTCGGTTGTGTCATTACTAGGTGCTTTTTCGACTAAATGGGCACATGATTGCATAATTACTTCCAAAAGAAAACATTCCGCGACCAGATTTTGGGAATGAAGCGCAAGAGAAGGCCCAAATGCCTCTCCTCCTATTCCACCCCCTCCCTACCTCCCCCTCCCTCTTACCCTTCCCCCTCCATCTTACCCTCCTTCGTCCATTGCCATATACGATGGACGATGGGCTTCTCTCCTTCGACACGGGGCCCTGATTCCCCGTGGCCGGGTTCATGCGCGTTGGCGTCCTTGGCGGAGCAGGGCCGCAAGGTGATATGGAAGTGGCGGGCTCGAATGCCGTGTGGGTGAGTTTTTAACGCCCAGTGTTTGAGTTACTGTTCAAATCAGTTGATATTAAGGAGGGACTGTGTAGGCCTAAATTCATTCCAAATTACGACGACTTTAATTTTCAGTATAACGCTTGGGCTCTAGTGGTTCTCAATTGTGACAAGTTTGGGTGATATTCCTTTGCCTGAGGGGTGACGTAGAGGTCAAAATAGTAAGCACAACGACTAGGAAAAAAAGCGAGAATTTGCAGCTGTGCACATTTTATTGGTATTAGGTGACTCATTCATGCGAGCACCATGAGCCTTCATCGATGCCGTGAGTGCTCGCTCTCCATTACGAAGGAATTAATCCCGGCAGTGACAAAGATTTTTCCGTACAAGTCCGATCACTGCTTCGTTGCTAGGTGGGGATCGCTTGAAAATCAGTACTCCGTCCGTCGGGTGGTACGTTAAACGGTTGCCCCTTGGCGCCTTTTGCCAAGTAATAATTCTGATTCTGCGATGCCGATGCCGGGTTTCTTTCCACCTCCCCTCGCCAACCAACCCACCAACCCACCGTTCCTTCAGTTGTCCGTCACCTCCCCGAGTCCAGAAACTACAAAAGACGGCGGCTCGACCGCCTCCCCTTTCAATGCTGGCGCCTGGTATCTAATCGGGGCCCAAAATCCCGGGGATCAACATTTTATGCATAACTGCTTTTGACAAGCGCCACCGCTTATTTTAGACATAGTAAGTTGTGAAATTCACCCTAAACAGTCCAACCTTCGGGCTGAACATTCGTGCTAAAAATCTTCTGAAAATTTAACAGCAAACGAATGAAGTGCTAATCAACCAGCTTTTAGAAAAAGTACTTAATTAAAGTGTTTATATAGTTAGTGAAATTCGGGAGTCCGTATTACTATAGAGGGGCGCCAAACCTTGGATTTAATCGTCAAAACTCAAAAAATATTTAGTCCCGATCGAAGACCGACCTCTGCCACAAAGATAATATTTTCAAAATTTCTGACGGGAAGCCATGCACCAAATGACTGAAAAATATCTAAGTTAAGATCAAATTATTTTTGCTTGCTGGCCTTGGTGGCGGCGGGGTAATGTCTTCACCTGCCAAAACCAAAGGTCGCGGGTTCGAATCCTGCCTGGGTAGAAATTTATACCTCCAAGGGCATTGTTGTGTGTGCTCGTCAAACGAGATATATGGAGGAGAGGACTAAATAGTTCTAAAATTGCTCGAAGCAAGACCCAAAAAAAATGTTGATAAATTTCTTGTAATACTGATTCCATGCTGACAGTTTCAACCGGTTTTTATTTTGCAGAACTCAAATTTATTTATTTAATGTATTTACATTAGAGTAGGGAAATTTACCAGGTAGCAACGTTAGATTGAAATTAAAAATAGAAAAAGAGAGAAAAACCTCATTCTCAAAATAATGTACTCTTACGGCAGTTTTACATTCTCAGGAAGAATACTAAAACGTCTTCAACTAACTCATTCCATTCTTAATTATGTGATTCAAGAAGGAGTGCTAAAAAATGTTTTTTGTGTCCATATTTCAGCAATTTTAACTCACAATATTTTAGTTTTTGCTAGAAATACCAATTTTGTCACTATTGCCAATTTCTTGGCTTATTTTTTTAGGAAGAATCTCATAGAAAGTTAGTTGTTTGTGAAGTTTTAAATCTGTGGGATATGCTGAATATTAGATAAGGAAGTTCTTTTAATATTGAGGTCCAATCATGATGTTAAGTGAAACGGATATAAAGTCACGTTATGACTACCAATCCTTCCATTGTTAATTGCTTTCATACGCAATTGATATAGGTACCACTGTCTTGATCAAAAGCAGCTTTGTATTTTAGCCTGAATTGTAGTAGAATGCGCATAGATTCGCTATTGCGGTGATAGGCACACCTCATCAATTTACTTAGTGCCAATTAAAACCTGCTGCGTTGATTGGCCATTGGAATAGAATTTCAACGAGAGACAGCTATGATTTTTTGGAATGTAAGTAGCTCTACTCTATATGCATGCAGTATCAATCAAACCGCAAAAGAAAGAGCGGAATATATTTAATGCTATCACAAAATATTCCAGATTTCAGGGAGGAAACATCCGGGAAATACGCCGACTAGCGAACAAGAGATTAGAATTATTAATAGGTTTCTGAGTAAAATTGATAATGTTAAGATAGTCTTGTCACTTTTTCCTTGATGGGCGTCACTTGGAACATGCTTCCATAATCCTTTTGAGGGCTGACTTCCGAATTCGAACGAGTGAAGGACAGATCTGCAAGATTTGCGAAAGGACGTGAACATAATTTTACTAGCATGACAGGACTGCGGCAAGAGTGATTTTCGGGAACCTCGAGAAGGAAACTTTGTGGAGTATCGACCCTATAAAGGATAGCACTTAGAACTGGTCCAAAGGATATTTATTAGTTATTAACCAGTTTTGATCCTTCTACATCATCATCAGTAGAATAATCAAAAGGGATATTTGAGCCGTTATTGGTCGGTGGGGAAGTAGCTATAGGAAAGGTTCGGGGACTATAGAGAGAGAGACCAAGCGTCGTATCGGGACACTTCTTGACGAAAGGTAGCAAGAGAGACCACACCCCATCCACCGGAGGAATATGCTTGAAGTTCTCTCAGAAGGCTGATAGACAGGGATCGGGACTCCACTAAAATTTGCCGTCACTGCGGGGATCCAAACCCTCGCCATGGGAAGTGCTCAAGCTACCCCGCCGCCGTTCCAATGCAAGCGCATGTGTACCGCATCGGCGCTCAAGCTGCCCAATCCACCAACATCCGCCCTTTCTCTGCATGTGTAGCATATAATCATCCTTAACTCTAGAAATATGAATTTGTTCGGCGAACACATTATTTAGTATGACAATGATTTCTATTTGGAACTTTCTAAGCAACCGGAAGGTGAGTAATCGGCAAGGTAAGTATTTCCATGAAAATAATTCTCATGATATACATACTAGAGAATTTAGCCTTATTTTATCTTAGAAGATAGTAAAACAATGAAAGTGCCATTAGTAACCATATAAAAATTCTAATCAACCGTAAAGTGGGCGTCGTCACTGATCGACAAGTCTCCCTGATGTGAGCAGAGGAAAGATAGACAAGATGAGTAAGTCTAAACTACTCTCACCTAATTTGCTGGAAAAGAGAAATGTATCTGCTTCTTAAATGCAGGTGGCAAAGAAGAGGAAATGGATGCTCCCTAAATAGATGCAACAATTGATTGTATTTTCCCTGCGTTTAATGAAAGTGAATTCTACACGGGATTTCTGCATAAGAATTGGCATTGTCATGCAAGAACGTTTTAAAAGATTGAAATATATTAGCATAAATAATTAACGATGAAGTTAGCATGTGGACGTGCTTGTGGTATATTTGAATAATTGTAAGCTATGAACTAATTTTAGAAAAACCATGTCATTGGCTTTTTGCGTTACGAATGCTTGTCTATTCGGCCGGAAACTGCTTGCTCACCCTCCCCTTCGTCGAACTTCTTTTAAGGGCTGGGAGCAACAAGTCGCGATTGTTGTCCTCCCATGGTGACCAAGTCCAAATTCCCCAGGGAGTTTGCCTTGCGATATCCCGGCGTGCCAAATCACCGGGATTTTGTAAGATAGAGGAAACAGTTATTTCCGGTGTCACTTCTTTTCGTGAAAAAGATCCGGAAAGAATGTAACGGGTCGTCCGCTGGCTCGACAAACCGTGGTGCCAACTGAAAACTATGGCGTACTTCCTGGAACTCGAGTGGACGCTTCAAGAAAATTTGTGATTATATTCACTGATCAAGACGATAATAATTAGGAATTAGCCGTACTGAAAACGAATTTTATGGTGCTTAATGCATAGGAATAACATACTCATATCACTTTACCTTTCAAAACACCGTCTGGGGAATGTTTGTAGATGCAGCAAACATTCGCTCTAATTTTATTCGGCCATCGTAATTAAATAATGACTTTGAAATTCTATCATCGGATTTAAACAACGTTCATGTGTGGAGCCAAGAGTGGGGACTCGAACTTAATCTGAGCAAATGCACGGCGGTACATTTCTTGCGGAGGTCGTCCAACTATCCCCATGTATATGCTGTGGATGGTGTTAACACAAAGGCGACAGATGAAGTGAAGTATCTAGGAGTTACGATAACTTCGAACCTATCGTGGGGAACGCATATGAGAAATATTTGTGGCAGAGATCTGAAGAAGCTAGGAATCTTCAAGCGCATTGTGGGAAGATTTTTGGATGAAAAAGTAAAAGAGACGTGCTGTTTCGCAGTCGTCCGGCCACACCTTGAATATGCAGCGAGCATATGGGATCCGGTGCAGAAAGACCTAATACGGGAACTTAATAAAATACAAAGGAAAGCTGCGCGATTCGTCAAAATCTGCTACGGGCGTACAGACAGCGTTACACAGATGTTAAACGAATTAGGCTGGGAGCCGCTAGAGACTCGGAGGCTGCGCGCTAGGCTTAAATTACTTGAGCAATTGAGAATAGATATCTTTCAGAGCGACACGGAGAACATCATATTAGAACCCCACTATATTTCCAGGTCCGACAGAAACGATAAATTAAGAGAGATATTTTGCCGAACGGATAGGTATGGGAATTCGTTTTTCCCCCGAACAATAAGGGACTTTAATAAATGCTAGGCGTAATTTCATTAGAGCGTTTCCTTTTTATATGTAAACGGCTGGTGTCCTAACACCCCCCCGCCACACGCCTATTGAGGCGGTTTGCAGGGTAGCATGTAGATGTAGATGAAATATTCTAATCACCTAATTTACGCACATATTGTACTTGTAATAATATTTAGCCTCTAAACCATAAAGAGAGATAAATATGACTAAAATATTGAGAAATATTTTAAGCTTCTACGTGAGGAGTAGTAAGAGGAAAGAGATTATGTGGGATCTCAAGACTCACAATGGGTATGCCTAGGATCGCATAGCGAATGGCCAGAGTAGAGAGTAACAAACTCATGGAATCACTGAGCCTGAGGAGATAGTACGGCTGTTTTAGGTTCGTGAAGAAACAAGGTATACATGCATAGAGATTTTCCAAAATTTCGAAAATTGAGGCAGCCATGCGAGTCAAGCTGTTCGCAGTGGTTACCTTAGTACAAAGAACTGTAAACAGAAAGATTTGACTCGCTAGGCTACCCACTGAACAACATCTCGGCCCAGTCTTGGCTGTAAACGTTATCTCTAACGTGCGGAGTAAATGACACTCCAACCTTGTCTAGTCTAATTCTCTAGCCTGACGTTTATAATTTAATCAACCATAGTATGCCAGTATTCACAAAATGTTTTGGATGTTGTTACGAAACAGATCGACGTCAAATATGCTTGAATGATTCAGTCAAAATTTGGTCTTACGTCCTATCGGTGAACACCATCACTGTTACTTTGAAAGGCTTGTGACACTGATAAAATAATCGTAGGGCCTTTTACATATCTTTCCAATCTTCTCTTTACGTGTTGTAATTCTGCATTAAAGCCCACCTCTTAAGGCCGTTTTACACGGTACATTTGTTTGTACAAACTCTTCCGTGAACTCTTGCATGAGGCAAAATGTATCGTGTAAAGCGGCAAATTGTATGAACGCTTGTGCGAATGTCTCAATGCCTGCACGGGAAATAGAACCTGTTCTAATTTCGTTGAGACAAACGTACAATCTCACGTACATTTGTTTGTACAAAATCTTTCATCGTGTAAAACGGCCTTTAAGGATCTCAAATAATGGTGGCATCAACATAATGGAACAAAAAAATAGCAAAATGTGCGTTTGTATCAACGCACTTACCCAAAACCCTTTTAATTTATCCTAATTTACGATTAGCTCGATTGCCTCTCCGCCTATCGCCTCTGACCTACAACCGTGCCATTTGCTCCCCAGCGCTCTCGTCGGTAACGATGGGTCCAAAGCCACTTCAATAAGATTCGGGATCCCTCCTGCACAGCTCGTGCTCCTGCGGTGCTGGAGAGCTCGACGCTCGCACCAAGGGCCGAGGTCCATTGGGTCGCGCATCGGCCCCAACATTATCAGTCATCGCTATCCCGTCCTGCTACGTAAAGGAATCCTTGCCCTCTGCACTCCACACGCGAAATATTCATCTACATCTACGTTGCACTCTGCAGACCACAGACCTGGGCGAGAGTTCATCGTGGGCCGTCTCCGACACGGGCGTGATCTGTTGGTAGCGGCGTGCGAGACCTACCTTGCGTGCCTGGCGTGGCTCCCTTGAACGGTGTCATCCCCGTCGTGGGGTCCGTGCTTTTCCTGCGGAAGTGCTCCAAGTCGCGCAGGGTGTTGTTGAACGGGGAATCAATGAAGGGCCGCTGGCCCAGGGCCATCGCTCGGATTTGCTGATGCTGCTGGCCTGCGGAGGAGATGACGCGCCGTGAGAAGGATATCGTACCGGGAACAATGACTGCCGAGCAAAGGGCAGGGGAGGAGGAAATATTGTATTAAAAACACAACGAGTGAAATCATGGGAGTGTCGGCTTGGTGTGGTGGCTGAAGTAATAGCTTCCCGTTCCGAGGGACCGGGTTCGAATCCCAGCAGTGTCGGAGATTTTCAGTTGAGTCCCGATAACTACTTGGGGTACAATGAGGAGAGCACTGCAGTTCACCCGACGGGACCGCCTTTCGCTAAGAGGAGGCTGGTGCCACCATGTTTCTCTCCACCCGTTCCCGCAAAATGCCAACCTGCGCGCAGGTGACCTCAGTCGCCCTTCCAAATAACCAATGAACCAGATAATAATAATGTTTCTATATCGTAATCACGGGAGTGACTGAAAGGAAAATAAAGACTCCGGCAAATACTTGAGTTTTTCTTTTCCAGTTGATTACCTGAATGACAAAACATGATAATTTTTGTCTAATTATCGTCACATTGTGATTAGCAGTCTTTGGGGAAGTACTGAATATCGTAAGGACGCGGGACATATTGTATGAATTTCACTCTCATTGTACCGTGCACTGATTTCTGGTTTCATTATTAGGTGCTTGGTAATTGTTAATTATAAAAAAACAAGTGGTTTCATATCGTAAACGGAAAGGAAAACTTTGTTATATTCCAACAATTTTTGGTGGAATATAACAAAGTTTTCCTTTTCATTTACGATGAAACGAACTTTCACAAGGTTGAGTCTGAGACGATGAAGATAAAGAGGTTTCATATTTTCACTTTTTATAGTTGAAATAATTGTTACTCTTAGCTTGTACCGGAATGACATAATTTTCAATTGCACTTATTGTTCTATACTTTGAAACTTAACATCATGTATGTTATGGGGTATTATACTTAATCTCTGCAGTAGAGAGAAAACATTTTTTAAGCTTTTGGGGTAAGTTCTAACTCCGTAGTCAGCCGAAGATAATGTACATTCGGCGATATGAGAGACATTCCGCTATTTCGATGCTCGCAAATCATTCATATTCTCTACCGAGTGCTCATGATGCATAGATGTCCACTTAATCTGGTATCCCACTTCACCTACAGGAATAAAATTACTGAATAATCCACCCATGCCAAGTTAGAGCTCGCATATTTACCTCACTTCATATATTTTTGGATGCATAAATTGTTCTTTCTCATACGTAGTTACAGCATTCCAGAAGGTATTTTTATATTTTATTTCTGAGCTTCCACCAAGGTACTACCAACATTTCTTAATGAGTAAGTAAGCGTTAAATACTTATGATATTTATGTTTGAATTAGGTTAAGTGATATACCTAATGACGGTCACTATAGCTATGCAATGCCTAAAAACAAACGTTGAGTTCCATGAAAAATATAGATTCATTAGCATTAGTTTCACGAAAGCAGAAACTAACGTGAGAGAACAATGTTTTTAGCTAAAAATTATGACCCTTCGCAGAAAAACTTCGCCGTTCCTCCAAAAATTACAGGTCAGAGAGGTTCGCTAATCACCGTTGACGTTTTCCACCGTTTACACGGTGGAAAAAGGCTAGGTTCGGATAATTTTGCCTCGGTGGTGTTCACTAGGAAAGAGGATGCTTTTGGAACTCTTGAAATCTGGGGAAGCCTTTTTGAATTTAAAACGTGAAAGAAGATGATTTCCGCCTAATGTATAGCATTACATGGTAGTACGAAAACTGTATTACCAGTAACATGCAGCATTATTGCTCTCTGAATAACGGCTTTGCTGCCATTCATGCAAGGAACAGCCGCCACCCAGCAATCATCGCCGCAAGGAACTTTTCTGCATGGCCATATGCAATGGCGTGCCACGATGAAAACACCGGTCCCCGCTCAGTCGTCGAAGCTAAGCATCGTTGGGTTCGGCTCAAATTCGGATATCGATGATTCTCCCATTGGTCCGAATGCTGGTGCCGTTACCTTCAAGTGGCAGGTAGTAAGTGCGAAATCTGGTCAGTGGTGGAAGCACGTTCAACTGAAATACTACTATTTATGCGTTTCCGCAGAAATTTCGCCGCTCAATATGTACGATACGGGACAAGGTACGCGATATGTACATGAAAATTATCTTCTTTCACCTAATGACGCACTTCGGAAGCGTTGAAGGGAATTTTTTAAAAACTTTTTTCTTTATACGATTGACTACCAGCTTTCCTGACGCACGTCCTTGTTGCAGCAAGTGGAACGTACTATACGAATGCATTGATCATCAAGTGTGGATTTTGTGGTTACTTAGGTGTCATTCATCAACTCTTGCGAATTGTAAGTCTATGCATGTGGTTCAGGATTCTCAAATCGTCCCGGACGTAACACAAAGTCATTGAAAACGCAGTCCAGTCGCCAATAACATCTATCATAAAGAAAATTGCATAAAATTCACGGAGTACACCCTTAGTTGCGATATAGCCAGTCTTGTGTGAGCTCTCATGGTGTGTGGACGTCTTAGCCTTGCTCTCTATCTCCACCATGCCCAGTGAGTGTTCTAAATGTGGACAGCAAATCAAACGCAGTCTAAAGTCACTAACATGTGACACGTGCAGCAAATTTTTCCATCCGGCATGCGCAGCGATGACCGAGAGGGACCTGCTGGCTCTAAAGGACCTACGGAAAAGCTGGACCTGCTGAACATGCCTCGGCGGCACCCAGAGCGGTCCGAGTGATGGCACCCCAGTTCGAGTACAGTCCGTGTCTCCTGCCTTGGATCCACCTAATTCGGAGAGTTCGCTGTTGGCTGAGCTTTTGGACCGCGTAAAACAACTACACGAAGATCAGTGTGAAATCAAGAAGAACATCTCTACATGGATAAGTACCATAAAAGACAACTCAAATCTCATAGAAACAGTGAAATAATCTATCAATAACTAATCAGAAAAATTAGATAGCTTATGAGTCGCCAATTGTCAAATGAAGGAGAAAGTGTCGACCCTTGATGAACAACTCAATCGGCTTGAGCAAACTCAGTTAACTTATACTGTAAAAATCCACGGCGTTCCTCAAGCCGATGGTGAAGATCTTGAAGATATAGTGATTAAGCTATCCCCAGCGTTAGAAGTCAAAACTGACCCTTTTGACATCAACTATTGTTATAGATTAAAGTCTAACAGTTCCTCTGGTGAGTGCTCCCGATCAAATATTATCATTGCTCGTTTCACCCGCTCCTCTCGACTATTGTACGCGCGGAGTCGGAAAAGGAATTTTACTACCAGGGATATAGGTCTTCATGCTCAAAGTGAAAATCACGTTTATATCAACCAATCCCTTACCCCATTTTATAGAAGGCTCTATGGTAAAGCTAAATCTCTAAAGAAAGAGGGGACGATTCCTTTGGATTCGTGAAGAATTTTCGGAAGAATTTTCGCGAGAAAAGCTGAGGGCTGTGATCGTGTGAAAGTGAAGAACGAAGAGTCACTCGTTCAGTTAAATTGACACAAATTGGGGACAGTGTCCAGAAGCAAAAGAACTTCGAATGATTATGTAAAGATGTGCCATGTAAATTGTCATTCACTACTGGGTCACTTTGATGAATTTGCAGATTACTTTACGAAGCATTGTTATGACCTCATTTGCTTATCCGAGACATGGCTGAAACCAATAGTATTTGGCTCCACAGTGTCATTGCCTGAATATAACTTAATCGGACACGTCAGAATTAGAACAATAGACGGAGGAGTTGGTTTCTATTTACATAAGAGTCTTCAGGCAAACGTCTTTCTTACTTCTTCCCAGCAACAAAAACCATCGAAACCTGAGTTTATTTTTGCTGAGATATGTGGACTGAAAGTCTCCAAAATTCTGTTGTGTGTCATTTATCGTCCCTCAAAGACTGGTTTATTATCAGAATTCGAAGAAGTGCTTATGATTGTATACCCTTGTCACCAAAATTTAGTTATAATTGGTGACTTTAAATCGAATGTGTAAAACAACATACGAAAGTTCTTACCTTCAAAATTTCATCTTCACCTGGTGCTGTCACAACCTTCTCATCATACCCGTGTTTCCCATACACTTATCGATCTTTTTATTGTTGACGATCCTGAAAAAGTGGTCGCCTCCTCTCAGGCGCCCGTTATCTTCCTGTCTGCCCATGACCTCATCCATATCACCTACAAACTAAGTAGGCCCAAGCAAACTCCATCGACTTTTGTTTTTATCAATGTTAAAAACTTCGACGTCCTTCAATATTGTACTGACTTAGCCTCAGCAGATTGGACTGGTGTTCTCACCCCTAACTCCATTGACTTTCAAGTTGAGGCCTTTAATGAAATTATGATGAATTATATCAACAAATATGCGCCGAAAAAGGTCTACTCACCTTAACGCCCCTGTGTTCCTTGGATCATTGAAGAGATAAGGTTAAAAATACGTGAAAGAAATAGACTTAGGCGCACTTTCATTCGTTCCCGCAGTGTTACTGTATTTCATAAATTTAAAACTATTCGGAATGAAGTAAAATATCTTATACTGGAATCCAAACGCCTCTATTATTCATCGTCTCTTTTGAACCTTAAAAATTCCTCTGACACCTTGCGGGAGCTCAGGTGCCTCAGGTTAATACTGTGGAGAGATAACCATGCCAATCTTAATTTTTCCCTTGACGAACTAATTAAGCATTTCACTGGTACCAACTGCACTGATAATCTAGCAAATACATTACAAATTGACCCACTGAGACCCTTCAACAATAATTCTTTTAACTTTAAACACGTCACACCGTATTTCTTGAACAGTTGTCTTAAGAGGTGAAACTCGAACTCTGTCGGAGTAGATGACATCTCTTTGGACTTCATACTGAAAGCTAAGGATGTTATTTTTCACATTGTTCCAATAATCTTGAACGTTTCACTATCAACATCAAACTATCCACGTATTTGGAAATCAGCTATTGTTACCCCAATAAAGAAGACTAAAAACGCCTCCTCTCCTGGCGACTATCGCCCCATTTCTCTTTCATGCAGTCTTTCAAAAGTCCTTGAAAGAATCGTTCACAATCAGGTGTGCGAGTACCATACGCTCAGAACAAATTTGTTCCTTACCAATCAAGATTCCGTAAACGCCATAGTACACAAACTGCACTCCTAAAATTTTCAGATGACATTCGCCTTGCCATAGACCGATCAATGGTTACCATAATTGTACTATTTGATTTTAGCGTTTGAACGAGTTAATCCTCAAATATTGACTAACTCACAGCGGGACTACGGCTAAGGAAAAACAGCTGTCACAAATTTCAGAGATTTCTTTGCACACGACATTTTTGGTGAAGCAGGCGGAGTTGTTACTGAGCAGTTTCCCTAGTAAGTATTTTGAAAAATGCTTACGCTCGCGCCATGTGTCAGTTAGTGGAGAGCGTACAGCTCTCGCGAAAGCTTATGGCGTTCGGATGCGCGGCGTTTGTGTTGTTCGCGTCATACAAATTCCATTTCGTGAAATGCACTCATGCATAGGGCAAATGCCATGTATTTGATTTCCCCTACGTCACTTTTCCCTACCCCTTCCACCAAACTTTACCCCTCGACGACGTCTTCTTCTGCGCATGCGAACGCCATAAGCTTTCGCGAGAGATGTAGGTACATGGGAGTTCGCTTGCCATTTATTGGCGCAGATTTGAATCTCCACGCCTAGCGACTGAATCATACGAACGTCCGCGTAGCCTTTATTATCGTAGTAGTTGGGAGAGCGTGTTGAGGAGCGGTGCATGTATGTGGTAGAAGCACAGGAAATTTGCAAGAATAGGGTAGCATGGAGGGAATTATTATAATCGAAGCATTTTTTCTAGTCTAACGCCGAGAATGAAACTCTTATGACAATGCCTATGCCGAAAGGGAAAGGAGTGATGGGTTTGCGAATGAATGTTTTTATGATAATGCTGAGAGTGAATTTATGGATTTAGAAATCTAGTTTCTTGCCAGGGCTCTACCGGGACCCGACATAAATATTTGCGAAGAACCCTCCTCATCTGTCCTTGAAGCAGGCTTCAAAATGCCATCAGCAAGTAATCGCAATATGTAAATTACTCGACATGTCACACAGAGGACTTGCAAAATAATGGTAAATATATAGCAGACACTGATTCTCATATAAAACACAACACCGATGGCGATCGCTGTTGCTGATGATGCGCAGTAGAATGGTTTTGGCGCTACGTACGTAAGTGTAATCTGTTGGCTCATCAATGATATTCCGATATCTTCCCCTCTCAAGGAAGTTTGAGAGAAAAATCACTTCACCTATAAATTCATGAATTTCACCTCATTTTTGAAGAAAAACTCCCATCTTTCCAATGATATCTAAATATAAACCCCTTGCCGAACTACATTGCGATCTATTTGCCTGAAAATATAAGCTGTTTTACATGAAATAGATTAACACTGTGCTCTCCAGAGGGAGAATATTGAAAAAATAAGGACTTTCTAACACCTAGATTTCGTCAAAAAACTGTTTGTAGTTTGAATGCTTTGTCAACTATTTATAAAAACTAATTTATTAGTCACCGCAGTAATATTTACAGAATCGAATCGCAAAAAAACCTGCTGTTTGAAGGCTTTTTAGCCGTACGGGGTGAAAAAATGAGCAAGTTAGAGACTTAAGTCGATATATTTATTTAATTACAGAATATTTTGATCATTTTTAGCTATATTGTGGCGCCATCAGTGTTACAATATTTACTTAATACGTCTTACTGACGCTGAAATAAAAAAATAAAATTCGAACACTCACTCAAACCACCTTAAAATAAGCATATTGAAAAATCACTTGGTAAATTCCACCCGTTCGATATCTTCTCATAGCCTTAAAATAATGTTAAAATAAAAAAATACCCACTCGTAAATATTTCTTAGTATTCTACTTTTCTTCTACTTTTGTAAGCTTCAGACTTCACCTGAACTGTCCAGTGACGAATTCTCATCAGTATCAGCTATGCCAGTCTATTCTATTTTAGTCTCTTCATGTCATTTTCTTGAACTCAAAAAGTAAAAACTTCCAGTCGCCGTATTCCTTGTTGGTTCGAAGTAATTATACATCACAATTAAAATTGACTGATTTCGACGACATAATGTTACATTGACATTTGTAAAGAGGTAAAGTTAATCCGCAATCCACTTTAATTCGGTATATGAGGTAAAAGCAATGACGTTGAATACTCAATTAACTGCTGTCAGTTGCATAAACACTCATTAATATTTGAGGAAATGGTTGCTTCTTCAATGCAAAAACAGCAGCGCTAAGCTCAACAATTTGACCTATTAAATGCAATTCACAGTCACAAGGGTGTCGTCCCTTTATAAATCATTTCGGGGGATTAATTATCTCAGAATATATGATGTGGTTCAGTCATAATATTTCGAGGCCATTCCATTGCTTCAATTTCAGGTTGTTATTAAATAAATAAATTGGGTATTCATAAACGAGAAAATAAATCGTGTGGCCTGATTTGGAGGCCTGATTTAGGTGCTCGGTAATTGAAATACAAATTGTGTACACTAACGTATGGCTTGGTAACCTTTATGCATGCATATCCATTGGAACAGTCAGTTGTTTAGCGGATGGCAAATAAGAAATTTGCCTGCCTCTTGATGATGCAAAAGTGTTTTGAATGCGTATATTTAAATGTATGGGTGTGTTTGTGACAAAATTTCCGATCATTCATCCCCGAATGTTACTGAAGAAGCAGTCGATTAGTTTCATCGGATTTCAAATACAGGAGGCTTTTAGCCGATGGGCTTCAAAATCTACGTGAGCGACATACCACCGAGATATTTGCAAGGACTATACATCCCTGAGTCCGAAAGTTTAAACATTAAGTTACCATGATATCTTATGGATATAGAAAGTAAACGTTTTCCCCATTGCTTGCACCCTTAACCTTGTTAACGACGAAATATTTCATGGTATTTCTCTACTAGAAATTCTCACTTAGAATTTTGATTAAAATACTTGCTCTAAAAACGCTGAAAATCTACACAACGTTGGGATAGTGAATGGGATCCATCATGAGTGCAATATATGGGTGATATATCTTACGTGTAATTAAGATTTATAGTTTTTTCCTAGTAGTTCTGGAGGAATAATAAAATACTTATTCTGATCAATGGGTTTGTGTGATGCATCCATGAGAGGTCAGTGTCATGCATTGATGTCCCATTAATCGAGTCAACGATGGCAAATCGGTTCTGCTTATTTACAGTGGTTCACCGTATTCTCTCAAATTGTAATTCATTTATTGAATTCTTTGGAGAACTCTCCATTAAAAGAGAAAATGATTTTTACAAAAATCTTGAACTTTATTCACATCTCACACTTAAATGAAATGATTATCCGTCTTCCATCACTGCCAAGGCTCTTAAGAGGTGGACCTACTATTTTTGATTTTCTATTTAACTCACTTACTTGCGTCTCTTTACGGAGAAGAGACTTTGACCATTCGATAAAAGAGAGATGAGAGGGGAATGGAATGATTCGAGTGCTGGAAGCGTCTTATCCAGCGAGTGGATGGAATGAGGAAGCATAATGGAGGTTGGAGGAAGATCACCGTTCTGAGGAGTCCCTGAGGAGTGACGCATGTGCCAACGTGGAAGGGAGGGCGGCGCAAGGAAGAGACCGCCACTAATGGCCCGTGTGCGAAGGACGTGAAGGATTGCGAGCGGGAAAGAACGAAAGAACTGCAGTGTACCGACTGAGCAACTGATGGCAGTGATGAGGAGATCTAATCTAGATTCGGAGTCGTACACTAAATGTTTCTTGGGAGTTTAATAAGTTACTCGATAAGTTTCTCCGCTATCTATGAACTAGATTATTCTTCAATTTCTCATGTCCGCCAAGGATTGTCAGTAGCTTTCATGTGAGGCACACGTTCCATTCGTCATTTATTTTAGTGCGGTTCCGTTTCTAATGTATAACCACTACTTTGTACACATTCTCCGTTTACACTTGAGAAAGAACTGGCGTTT
Organism: Pyrrhosoma nymphula; assembly: GCA_963573305.1. Taxonomy (NCBI): domain Eukaryota; kingdom Metazoa; phylum Arthropoda; class Insecta; order Odonata; family Coenagrionidae; genus Pyrrhosoma; species Pyrrhosoma nymphula. The sequence continues at coordinate 90,530,205 of OY754332.1, read as the reverse complement.
GAAGGTTCATTGGTCAAGTAAAAGTAATTAACTACTATCAATTATATCATCCACTTACCTTCTTAATCAGCGATTCTCTGAAAAACCTATACATCAGTATTCTGCATTTCAGCACCCATCTGTTACATAAGTAGTTAATTTTTGATGCTTGAGTGAGGATTTATTTCAATGTAATGATTTAGGAACGGCATTAAGCTTGAGGGAAATACGCTCTCACAAATATCAGCTGGTTATTTCCGCTGCGCACTTCCGTCGCAGCGAATCTGACCATAGTGTTACTTACAGGGAACTTCCAGGCCTGGTGAAGGCTGGTGCATTCTCGGGTTTTGCACCGCGCGTTTTGTTCATTGCTGACAATAGTTTCGCCAGTGTCTCAGCTGGTATCTTCGGGTTGGAGTTCGGTCAGCCTTTCAGCTGGCGTCTTTCGGCCAAAATTCTTCTATGTAAGTAACAAAACACGCGATGGAAAACCCGAGAATGCAGAATTCACTTTCTACACGCAGCAAAATCTTTTGCACCCACTGCTTCCACTTCTTTATGAAATAAACTTTTCCCATTAAATATATTCGGAAAAGTTATTACGCTAAGGCTAAACATTGGAATTTCAAACGCTCATGAAGAAACATTTCATTAGACGTGACTATAGTATCGTAATTCATTATCGTAAATATTTCAGCTCCGAAAGGTTTTACTTTTCAAGTACCTAAGTATTTGTAGCACCCTGCTTCAGAATCGATTATTCTGGTCAGAATTACAGTTATTAGATATACCCCATTACTTGAAATTTCTAGTAACAAATTGAACTAGTGTTGTATTCAATATTTATAAATTTACAGTTTCCACTAAATTGGTATTTTTCCAGTATTAGAATTCGGATGAGCGTTAGAGATGCATGCAATGATAACTTCAGTGTAACTGTTGGAAATGTTAATGTACGAGTTTGACTCTACGCCAATTATGACATGTGGCTTTCTCAGAGCTCCCAAGGATCGCAAGGGCTCCTAGATCACTTTCGTAAAGCAGCAGGGAGAATGGGATTGAGATTAAGTGCGTGAAAAACCAATGTAGTTAAGGTAGAACTTGCGCTTCGAAGTACTACTTTCATTACATATATGAACTCGACAGAAACAAGATAAAATGGCTCAAAATGTTATTAATAATAATTGAAAAAGTTTTCAATCAATCAACATGGCTGTACAGTACATGACTTTTCTTCAAAATGAAGTAATCCTATCATGTGAAGAATGGCTTTTATATTGACGCCATGTCTCAGAGGAATTTAAAAATTTCCTCGGGGACTGCAGTAAAATTGCATAATTATAAAATTCGGGCTGAATTAAAACAACAGAACTAGTGAGTGCTTTTGCTCTTTTAATGTAAACGTAATTAAAACAAATGTATTATATACAATTGCTGACGATGAACTCGACAACACTGCATAGTTGGTCAACATATCATAGTTTCATTCCGGTCCGGCACCTTTGCTTGTTTGCATAGCTTCACTCCAATGTTTTTGTTTACTCCTCGAACATTGTTGCCAAGTCTGTTTCAATATGGCGACTACGGAACGAAAATAAGACTCTTCATCGGTTTTCAAACATAAATATCTGCATTAAATGGCCGATAAGGTAACCTGAAAAAAATTCATTGTATCCGTTGATTATTTAATCACCATATAGTCGTTTTTGAGGTAGCCTAGTCGAGGAAAATCTCGAGAAATAAAATGTTGAAAAGAGAGACGACACCATTCCGCCATAAGAGCAATGTAATTTGAGGCTGAAAATTACGATTTTCAAATTCTGTTATCAGTGCTAAATGGCCGATTACCCCCAATTATTTTTTCACAGATCGACTACGGCATAATTTCTCTGCAATATATATGAATATATCTCTAATATTCTAATATTCTCTAATATACGAAAATATCAGGGGATGTTATCGAAGGTGATTGTAGTGGAGGTTCTACCTTAAGCAGAAATTTCTATCGGGTTTTCCTTCGGCTTATGTTCCCCGTATCGGCCGTCATGACGTTTGGGTGCTCGGCTCGTGCACCCAAACGTCATGCCAGTTGACTGATGCCTTCGCCGATTTGAAAGGATTTATGCATGCCACACTTTGGTGTGGAAGAGGCGTAAGTAGGAAAACACGTCCGGGCGCCAAAATAACGAGTGATTTGAGTATAGAGTCAGTCGTATGCAGGAGACAACATGCGATACTAATAATTTTTAAAATTGAATAAGATTTAGTCATAAGTCGTAAAAAATTCTGCATGAAATGTGTATTCGATGGGGTCAATCGGATAATCAGCTTTCATTAAGTACCTAATAGTACCAAATAATTAACCTAGGGATTAAACGATATACAAAATTAATGCGTAATTTAATTGGTCATTATTTAAGCAGGCATTTCAAAAGATTAACCTTTGAAGGTAAACGAGTAAATTAATTCGAGTGGCTTTAGTCCTTATATTTAAAAGTTATTTTTTAGTAATTAGCCATAGATTGTGGCGAAAACGTTCAACGAAAAATATTTTTTTTACCCCTATGGACATTTTACGGAATGCTTTTTGACATAAGTTACTAAATTATGATTACTACTTTTATTTTAGCTTTAAGGGGATATAAAATCCGAAAATTATTGCGAAATTGAGTGGAATTTAAACATAACATATAGGAACATTGCGCCTCTAACGAGGGCCATGTTCCAGGACATGGCTTCAAACACAACTACTCACTTGATTACTTGCGATATTAAATCATCCCCTAAAATGATGAAACCATGCAATGTCTACAGTATATTTTGGAAAATCGCACGGTTTGTTGTTTCATCATGCATAAATTCCACTCAATTCCGCGAGAATCTTCGGATTTCACATCCCCTAAAATGTCATGTGCATCTCATATCTTACACATTTCCTATTTCTCAAATACTACAGTTCCATATCGCAAAAAACTCCAGGTTGTTAAACCTCGAAATGGCAGAAGTTTAATTAATATCTTCTCCAATAAATATGTAGTGCTCAGCTTAAGTGAAAGAATTAGCGTAGACATTTTGACCCATAGAGAAACAAATTTTTTAAATTCGTATCCCATATTTTTAAGCGCCGTTTCCGATAAACAATTCAAGCGTCATGTCATCAACTCCGATTACAGCGCCCACCAATGGCTCCCCCGTCACTTCCCAAACACATGACGTACAACCTCAACGCCAGTGTCATGCCCATGGTGACGATGAAGTGACATAGTATGGTTGGGTTGGTGCTGTAACTCATAACAGTTTCTTTCATCGGATAATGCGATTCTTTGTGCTCCAGTTACTGTAAAGGAAGAAATCGGATGAGAGATGAAAATTGAGTTCAAGTTGTTCGGCGATGGCGACGGCGATGGAATATGCAAAGTGAGCCTTCAACACAAATGCTTCCAAAATTGCCTTAATCATCAGGAAGCTTTGGCAGAGCAGTACTCTGCGAAATGATCCGGCATGCCTAAGATCCGTGGTTCGAATTCCGTTCCAGGTGGATTATTTCTCGTGGTAATGTCTACGGACGGCAAGTGTGGTTTGTTTTGACATATTAGTTCCGGTTATTTTGTTTTCGTCGTGGAAAGTGCGTGGGTAAATGGAATGTTAACAACTTTCTCATCAAAAGTGTATCCCCATCAATCTGTCTCCTTGGTCTGATCTATAGAAGAGTGGAATGGCATTACGGTTATGCAAATTTAGAGTGTAGTAAAAAAAGTGAGGATAGTTGGATTCTGTTGACGTAAAATGGGAGCGGAATATTTTTCTGCGATAACTTGGCAGTGAAAATTGCGATAAAAGTTCACTCTCCGATGGAGCACTCTTGAAGCTTCGCTCCCCACCACTCTCCTTTGCGGTCTGCAAGCCAATGGTCTAAGCCCATACGGAAGTGGAGGGCGCGGAGTGGACCGAGCAAGCCAGATAGATTTTCAGACCTAATTCAGGCCCGTTATCTCCTCCTGACTCTCGGATCAGGCTGCTCTGCTGGTGATTTGTGGAGGCAACCGACAACTGAGGTCATTCGCGCCGCTAAGCACCGGTGGGGAGGGATTCTTCGAGAGGAAGGGTGGAGAGAAGCCCGTCGGTACTAGACGGTAGACTACTCTTAACAAAAGACACCTCGGGGATCACGTTTTCATCTGTTTCATCCTGTTTTCCGATCACGGCACCTCTCCACATAGCACCCAAGCAGCGATGGATATCCCGCATAGCAATTCTTACGTACATATTTTCGAATTGCACACTCTTACATGGGGGCACATTGATGGGCTATGTTATATGGGGTGCGAACATGATTGGGTGTTAGTGATAAACGTTCTTGTATCTCTAATTGACCTTGGGAGCAAATTTCTAAGATCTAGTGGCGTAAGGATTTTCCAGGTTTCGGAAGGCATTTAAAATCTCAGGAATATCCTTTCTATTGAAGGAATGCTTTCACCATGACACACATAGGTTGCAAGGCTGAGATTAACCTCAAGGTGTTAGCTGCGTGTTATGTGTCTTAGTTAGTTCCATTTCCAAATTAGAGTATGAAACGGTTTCTGTTGGAGCATATTGATCTAAGGCTGGAAAAACCTATATTTCAATTATAAACTTAATTTACTTCGTCACAGCTAGGGAATTTTAGGGAAGAGAAGAATATTTTTAATTCTTAGTCGTGTGTCTCTTAATCACATGTTTTCGCAAAAACTACGCAAATAAAATGATCGTACCAACAGAGTTTGTTCAATAAAGTAGTCTTCGAGAGATATATGGGCTTGGGGATTATAATAGCTATTAGATACACGTGAAAGTCGTGAATAAATAATAAGTTTAAAGAAAAAAACAATGATATTTGATGAAAAATAGAACCTATTCATCCATGCAATCATGCATTTTGATAGTTAATATGCCCGCTAAACTAATGTATACTGGGTTATATCATCGTGTTTTGCGCTGTAAAACTTTGTAATATAATTTAGAAGTTAATGATCCTAAACTTGCAATAATAATCCAGCAGCATTCCTCTGATTTTATACATTTCCGTAAGCATCGCGAGCAGTTCCCACTGCGAGCTAAGATGAGGAATGAAATTCCCCTTTCAATTACGGACGAGGTAGAGCGTTATTAGCGAAAGTTCAATGGGAACGGAGCGCGCGTTCTCCACGCGCAGGGGAATGTGTGGGAGTGGGCGGTAGGGGTGGGGGCGGGGAGGGGGAGGGGGTTGAGGGTGGCAGGAGTGGTGGGAGGAGGGAGCCTGCCTCAAATGACTGACAAATGCGCGCCGAAATTGGCCGCGGTATTCCACTCGTTGTCGCTTCCGAGAAGGAGGCGGGCAGCATGAGAATGAAGCATTTGGGGCGTAAAAGTGGATTCCATGGGAGAGATGCATATCTTGACACAGGGGTGTATCAGCGACAGCGAAAGGTAACCTAACTGTTCCTAATGAAACATTTGAAAACAATTTGGATGGAAAAGGGGAGCAACATTTTTATTTGCTCAGCTCAATATATAATTTCCAACTTGCGACACCGCTCTTCTACGAAAGCAGATTTATTACTTTTTGAAAAACCTTGCTTGCTGTGGACGAACAAATTAATCAAATATTATAAAACATTGTGGCATGAACCACCATGAGAATGCTGATAAGAACTTCAGATTGCTAACGCAGGAATCAGGCGTTTAGTCCACTTATTTGTCATCTTGCTACACGTAAAGAATAGAAATATTCGTCATTACCATTCGTCATTAGTCGTTAGAATAGTCACCATTAACTAGGTCCATACGTCATCTAAAAGGCCAAACCACCCATCGGGGTTACTACACGATCAAACCACTGTCGGGGCTATTTGCATGTTTTAACATTGTGGCTAGTATATATTTTTAATGACTGATTGGGTCACGGCCATATTGGCATCTCTAGCTCCTCTATTTTATCCGAAACCTAAAAGATCTTTATCCAGGTATTTCGATCATTCTTCGATCTTTTGTTCCATCCTTCTGAGGATAGCTTTCGTCAAAATGTGGGATGCTTGAGCGGTAAAGCATATTGTTCTAATTTTTTCACATCACTCTTCTTTTTCTTCAAAGTGATAAGAACGATGTTCTTTTTAAAGTGCATCAGACGATGCCCATTGGTAAAAATTCCACAGTTTAAATTGTGTAGAGCCTGCGCAGGTCCGAGGGAAGCATGTTGATTCTTGCCTCAATACCTAAACTGCAGTATCGCATTCTGGTATTAATAGAGGGTAGTCATTTTTTTCTCATTCATCCCCGCCCACGGAGTACTCATCCTCCTGTTCCCCGCTATTCAATTACTCACCTCTGTGTAGATTCTCCAGGTAATCGATCCATAAGTTGCCTTTTTTATCCATTTTACATGAGAATTTAGTAAAGAACGAGGAAAGGTAAATGGTGATCGGCACTGGAAGGGAGAGTAAGTGTAGCAGCTGGGTGCAGCAGGAGGGGCTGAAGGTGGGGATGAGAGGGTCAAGAGGTGGGGGGAGGGTCAAGAGGTGGGGGGAAGGTTTAAGGGTGGGGGGAGGGTTGGGAAGTGGGAGGAGGGCCGAGAGGTGTGGGGGAGGGTCAAGAGGTGGGGATGGGTGGGTTTAGAGGTGGGGGGAGGGTTGGATAGTGGGATGAGGGCCGAGAAATGGGGGAAAGGTTCGGGAGGTGGGGGGGAGGGTTGGGAGGTGGAGGGGGAGGGTTGGGAGATGTGAGAGAGTCGAGAAAGGAGGGGGAGAGTTTGCATTGGAGGGTTTCATACATTTTAACAAATTATGACTACTGCAACGGAATGGGAGGAATTGAAAATATGTTTCTCGATGAAAATGAACTTGCATTAAGTTAAAATGTCTTTAATTTTTAGCTATAGGTTACGTAGATTACATTTTCACGACAAATTAAATATTTAATTCATTTTATATTGCAAAATTAGTTTAAAATTGGGTACGTTCCAGTCAATTGCATTTTGCTATTATTTCGTCGCACTACTGGGATCAGGATTCAACATAAATGTAAAGCAGAGGTAGAGACCATGAAAATTTATTATTTAAATTTTAATATAAAACAAACATTTGTTAATAATATCATTATCAAAATCTTGAATAATTATTTTGAAAAATAATATTGATAAAAAGTGTTCACTTCACATTCGTCATTCCCATACTCAATTAGTTTTTTCACTTCTGGATCTAAATCTTCCTTAAATGTAATATTTTGAAATGAAATTGATGATATCAAGGCATCAGAGGTGAGCAGCAACCTCCGAAATAAATCTTCATTAGTCACTTCTCTTGATATCTTCTGCGTATTGTGTTGCCGAAATTTCAAAATATATCCTTATTCCTTGATTCCAAGGCATTTTCTGAAAGCTTCCCGATGGGCAGAATTGCTTCCTTGGATATATCTGCGTGATGAAATAGAAACTTGCGCACCATTGGTGGCATATAATACCAAGGGTATTGCTTCACGTATAATTTCGTTTTGCTATACAGTATTTTCTGAACTCACTGTGATTGAATGCTCGAATGCTTGAAATTGCTTTCAAAATATTCAAAAATCTTGAAATCAGTTGTTTATGTAGCCCTGAAAAATATTAAATTAACTTTAAAATCTCACTAAACTTCAACAGCGATGTTTTCTTTTAATTTGAAATAGTTGTCAGTTTCTCTTACCGGTAATATTTGCTGATAATTTAGGATCCGAAATGAAGCGACTAGCTGTGTTACCATCGTTTGTGGTGGCATATTCTTGTTTTGGTACATCTATTATCAGGCCCATTTTCTTCTTGAATAACTTCTGAATAATTTAAATATATATATATATATATAAATAAAAATAAACTTTGCCACAGGTGGGGCGGAAATAAATATAGAAACACAAAAAGAAGAACACTCACACACTATACGTTCTGATATTTCGACAGCCGAAAAGCTGTCTTTCTCACAGAAGGAAGGATACAGAATGATGGATAGGCATGGGACAAGGGGTAGAGTGAGGTAGGAGGAGAGGGAGGAGAAAGGGGTAAGAAAGGGGAGAAGAGGGGGTGCGGGAGGGGGTCAGAAGAGGAGAGCGGGGTGAGGGGGGGGAGAAGAGGGGAAGAAGCGGGAGAGGGTCGGAGAAGGAAGGGATGTGGGAGGGAGGAAAGGGGAGGGGCGGGAGGGGATAAAAGGAGGAGAAAGGGGAGAGGAGAAGGGGCGGTAGGGGTCAGTGAGCCCGATTTAATCCGGGGGGATTATAGGCAGAATAAAGCCAGATACAAGCCAATTCTAATGTACGTAATTGAAGGGGAGAGGCAGAGGGAGGGAGGGAAGACAATATGCCTGCTCGGAAACATTTGTCAAAACTGACATTGTGGGAGGAAGCATGGACCGGGACGGGGAAGGAGGCATTGGGCGAGGACGGCTTACAACTGGCTCGGTGGCCGGTCAATCTAACACTTAAGGCGTTAGTGGTGAGACCAATGTAATAGGAATCGCAAAGGTTGCAAAGGAGGATGTACACAATGTTGTGGGAAGTGCATGACCGAGAGGGGACGGAAGGAAGTGGGTGGGAGAGGAATTTAGCGGGGAGGGGGTCGGTAATAAGAATAGGGCACGTTTTGCATCTCGCGCGATGGCAGGGGTTGGGTGGGGTTTTAGAGCTAATATAGGGTTTAGTCAGCGGTTTGGTGGTTTTTAGGATGCTGGAGAGGTTAGGGGGACGCCTGAAGGTGAGAGAGGGACATTTGGGGAATGTGTTTTTGGTGGTGAGATTATCAGAGAGGAGTGGGAAAAGGTTTTTAATGATTTTTTTGAGGGCATGGACGCCTGGGAAGTAGGTGGTACAGAGGGAGAGGTTGTAATTCTCCTTATTTTGGGTTGGTTTAGGAGGAAAGGGTTTTTTGAGAATTCGTTTATTGAGAAGAGTCTCAGGATATCCTCGTCGGAGAAGGGATTCGTGCAAAGAGGAAAGGAATTTATCAAGGGAATCGGGGTTATTACATATGCGAAAACCTCGTGTAGAAAGAGAGTAGGGGAGGGATCTTTTAGTATGGGAGGGATGGCAGCTGTTATAGTGAAGATATTGCTGCTTATTGGTGGGTTTGATGTGGACTGAGGTGTTGAAATGGTGGTTGGAGAGAGTGATATCTACATCAAGGAAGGTGACATGGGAAGAAGAGAAATGAGAGGTGAAGGAGACAGAAGAGAAATCGTTGAGAGCGGAAATAAATGAATTAAAAGAATCGACGTCATGGGGCCAGAGAAGGAAAATGTCGTCGATGTATCGAAGCCAGAGTAAGGGTTTCAGGGGTTGTGAGGATAGGAAGGACTCTTCGACACGGCCGAGGAAAAGGTTGCCTTCCTTCTGTGAGAAAGACAGCTTTTCGGCTGTCGAAATATCAGAACGTATAGTGTGTGAGTGTACTTCTTTTTGTGTTTCTATATTTATTTCCGCCCCACCTGTGGCAAAGTTTATTTTTATTTAAATTATCGCGTGTGTGATTTTCCACAAACTCATATATATATATATATATATATATATATATATATATATATTAAATATAATCTATAATATATATATAAAATATATATATAATCTATAATTTACTTTAACTTATTATCATCATTCTTACATGGGTAGCCAAAACAAATTACTGACTCCAACTCGGAATCCATTTTAAAAATTAAAATTTTGCTTACCACAAGTGCTTCAAACTGCTTCTAGTATGATTGAAAAGCAAAATCTTCCTCGATGGATGCAAAGTACACGTAGTAAAGACACGAAGAAACGGAGAGGGGTGCAAGGAGACTTTGGTTCCAGGTACAAGTAGGTAAATATATCCTCCTATGAAACGCTTCTAACGTTGAACAGATGAACCCAGTGTTGCACAGTACAGTCACTTACAGTGGATGTTCACTCGACACTCTCCCTAGGACAACTGATGCATGTGGTACGCGAAAACAACCGGAAAACCCCAATGGAAACTAACTAAGGATTCAGTTTGGTGGAACAAGTGGCGGCAAGGGTCGGAAAAAAGAGGCAAAAAATGTGTAAAAAGCATAACTTGAGATAGCTACCAATGAACTAGGGTAAGAAGAAAAGAGTCATTACTTGCAAGGTTGTAAAACCAGAATTGTGGGGCCAGGAAGCACGGAGGGACGGAAATCCTCAACCAGCTGGCGCGGACGCCTGCCGCTGCACGTGCATGATCACGAGCCTTCCCCTAAACTCCTCGACCACAGCCTGCCCACGACGCCTGAGGGAAATCCGCAATTAATGGAAAATCCTTTCAAAGATATTTTAGCCCATAACTCTGCTGAGAAACGTCCCAACGACCTCCTCATCGTTGAATCGCCAGTCGCCAACGTAGCGAGAAATTGCAATTTACGACAAGATTTACGTTGAATTTAGCCATTTAAGTAGAATGTGTCAAAATCAAGATGAAAACTATTCATAAAATATCTATTCAAATTATCAATGTCACTGAACTGGCATTCCGTCGTTTTCATGCTCGGAAATCGTATACTTTCTTCGCTTAGAATTTCCTTCTGAATATTGTCTATTTGCTTTTCTGAATCACTCAGTGCAACTAACTCCGTGTAGCCTGATATCGATAAAAACGATAATTACCGTTAAACATAAAATTTAATGAAAAAACAGCACCATATTTGAAAAATTATAAAAAATATCTAAATAAAGTAAAAAAAATGTATCTCCATTCATACAATAAGGATCAATTTTTTGGATCAAAATACTTTGAAACCAACTTTATGAATAACGATTCTTTAATATAGCTATATATTTTGCTATTTTTCACGGAAAAATTCGGTCGCCAAAATCACCCTGGCATGTTCTACTTTGACCAGCTGTAAAAATTATCATGGCGTATTATATGCTCTGTATGGTACCCTATCTTAAAGAGCATATGCTTAATAATAGAAATCAACTGTTTTGCTTCTTCCCCTCTTCTCCCACTCCACACCCCTCTCTCCTCCTCTGACCCCCTCCCGCCCCTCCCCTCTTCTCCCCCTTCTTACCCCTCTCTCCTCCTTCTCCTCCTACCTCACCCTACCTCTTGTCCCCTGCCTCTCTACCAGTGTGTCACCTTCCTTCTGAGAAAAAGGTTAAACCGCCTCACTTGTCGCAACGTTTATCTATATATATATATATATATACAATATGCCAAGAGGGTGGCCGATAAAAATATACAAACGGAGAAAAGAGCACTCACAAATTAAAACTTCCGATATTTCGAAGGACAGTAGCGTCCATCTTTCTCTAGGGAGAGAGTAAGAATGAGGAAAGGGATAGAGATTGAGGTACGGGAGGGCAAAGAGGGGATGACGAAGGTGTAGAGGGGAAGGAGGGGGAGAGGAAGGTGTAAGAGTCTGCCAATTACACCCCTCGGGCCAAAACCCACCACCCCGACAGACTCAGCCTCATCACCACATTCTTCCCTGGCTCCCATAAAATCAGAAACATCCTCCGTGATTTATACCTAATTTTAAAGAATAATAATTCCACTGCCCACCTATTACCTTCATGTCCCACAGTATTTTTTAAGCGTCCCGCAAACCTGCGAGATATCTTAAAATCTACGAAACCCACCCTTAAAACGACCGCCCCCTCTCCATCACTCTCTTCAACTTGCAACCGTCCTAGATGCAAATGCTGCTCCCTCCTACGCTCTTCTGCTACGCCCTCTTCCAATAAATCTTCCTCAGCAGCCAACTGTACTTCCACAAATATCGTTTACCGTCTCTCGTGCAATTTCTGCCCGGCATTTTACGTTAGCGAGTGTACTACCCCGCTTTCCATACGAATGAATGGGCACCGTCAGTCCACCACATGTCCTCCCTTCATTGATCCTATTCCTAAACATACCGCTTCCCATCGTAAAACCTTTAATAAATGTTTCTCTCTCTATATATTGGAAGCCCTCCCCGAATTAGCAACAAATATTGAATTGAGGATTCGTGAGATGGTATTCATCTGGTTCTTAAGAGCATTTGAATCGCCCAGGCTAAATTTGGCCCACTGACCAGTAGCAACCCCTTGTTCCCGCTCCCCACCAGTCCCCTTCCCTTCTCCTGTTCCGCCTTCCCCCCTCCCCCCCCCCCCCGAGGTAACATACCACTAGTTAGTCTTTTGTCGCCGACGATGACGGCCTGACCGTCGAAACGTCCCGTAAATTATTTTGTGAGTGACATTTTAATTTCCGTGTGCCTGGGTATTAAAAATATATATATATATATATATATATATATATATATAGTTTTAAAAACCCAGTCACACGGAAATAAAAAGGACACTCACAAAATATTTTACGGACGTTTCGACGGTCAGGCCGTCGTCGTCGGCAACAAGAGACTAGTTATTGAGGTAAAGAGTAAGAGCCTTGAGAAAGGTGGATGTTAACACCACCGAGATATTGGGAGTTTTTATTTGTAAGTGTCTTTCGCTTGTTTCTATATTTTTATTGGCCACCCTCTTGGCATATATTTTTTATTTATCGCTCGAGTGATCCTTCAAGAAGTTATTTATTTTGTGACGGAACACGCGTTCGTCTCCCGAACGACCCGCGTGACTAAAATGGAATCTTAATTCCCCTGCACATTTAATCTCCTGGCAACTCTACGCCTGCGTTTTCCTCCTTGGTGATCCCTGAGGGAAATGGGTCCTGTGGCCCAAGTCTGTAACTTGGTTTTCTCCCGATAACGGGAGAATACTGATTCGCGGGGCGCTAGATCGAGCCTTTTATTCCATCGGTAGTTTAACGGGTTTCTCCGGGAGAAAGGAGAAACACAAAACGCCCGGAGAGAACGTGTCGTCTGACCTAAGTCTGTAACCCGGCGAAGCGCCTTCCGGGTGCCCCAGATGAGAGACAAGTTACGTCCCCCTTGCTAGGCCGACGTAAGTTTTCTCCTTAGGAGAAAAGTGCGCGTTACGACAGTGATTTTAAGTTTCGACCAATGGCATAAGAGAGTTCACGATGATTTACTTCTGCTTGAAAAACAACAAATCCACCATTCATAAGAATAAAGTCTGTACTTTTCGCGTATTTACACGTACATGCGTATAGAATATACATTCTGTCAGTTTCCAATTGAAAGAGCGATGAGGGCCGGCACATTAGCATAGACCTCATCCACATTAATTATTATAAACGAAGTGTTTATCAATTACTGATATGAAATCTCCATTTTAGACTACGTAAAAATCGACATGTAAACTTAAAGAGAAGCGGTGTCTTCAAATTTGATGTTTGAAGTTTAAACTTCGAACTTTAATGGTTCACAACAAATGAAAATTTGCTGCTCTAATTACATTAAAGAGGAGTTTGACGAGTAATAATGTGCCATACACGAAGCACACGTTGAATTAAATCTTAAGTCCTTTATTATTATCTAGGTTATTATAATGACTTATACAAATTTCACCACATTATTTTTGTAAGATTCACGTTGATCGACAGTTTTAAGGGCATTTGAGTTTTCTGTTACCTTATACGTATCGTACTGAATCTCACTTGGGTACTAATTCAATGAAACATCATATTTTCATTAACCTTATAAATCGTATTGATCTCGTATCGTAAACCTTATTGATCGTATCATTCAGGCCGTCCCAATCCACCGTAGTAGTACGGGTAGCACGTAAGATTTAATGTGGACGCTTATTGGCTGTCAGTTGGATGTCATGCTGTGTACACGGAAGAACGGGCATTGCAGCGAATATGTTCTGTCTTGTATTTGTTCATATATTCTAATTAATCCGTGTTTGTGAATATATAGTCTTTTAGTATACTTCTCATGTATTATTTTACACCAGTGGCATAAGGGTTAAGAAGTCATCCGTTAACTTGCTCTACTGACAAAGAATTGGCATTTTTGTAGCTGTTCTCGTTACGCTTATATTCCGAGATGTATTTTGATTGAACTCAAATTCCAGGTTTAACGCCGCTATATAAGTTGGGGATGCTGATATAATCCTAAACTACGCTGTATCGACTAGAACGACTTGAGCATATACCACGGCATATATATACTCGATTCATGGATTACGCTGATACAAGTTTCCCCACGATGAAGGGACTCTCCCTTGGTGTTTGATATTTTACTTTCGGAGTGATGCTAGTGTGATACATATGTTATCCTGAAAATATAAGTGAAATCATCGGCAACCTTCCTTAAAAATGCGGTGTGTTTTGCAATGTGTTACTGTGACCAAGAATTGGATATTTCATACAAGTATTGTGGCATATTTGGCGTTTACTTGAACTTTGGATGCAACTTTTTAAATGCATTGTAACATTGACGTGTGTTGTCGAGTAATCAAGCTGATTAATGTCAGTGTTTAACGTTTGTGCAACTGACGGCTACTACTGTTTTCAATCTTGTCAATCGTCCATTGATAATGTAAGTAGCCCATTAAATAAATGTGTTCATTAATCAAATTATATATTAGAAAGCTATTTGGTTTAATATTCATGTATCACTGTTTCAACAAATGTAATTCCAATGAAGTTTGCCCAGCCGGTGTGATATGCCAATAATATATAAATTTTCGGAGTGATTTAAAATAGGATGAAGTGTAACGGATACTCGAGAGTACAATGGTATTAATTATCTGACTGGTACATACTTTGCAATAGCGGAAAATAATCAATATCGAGAAAATTAGTCTTCAGAAATTTGAGTCAGTGAAACGTCGTGCAATTGCAACGTCAGTTAACAGACGGCTATTACTCTGTTTTCAATTTAATTCCAATGAAGTCTGTTGATACGTGATGTCTTTCTGTCGGGATGATTTAATAATATGACCTTTCGGTGTGTTTTAAAATAGGATGAAGTGTAACGGGAACTCGAGAGTATGTTGGTATTATAATTATCTGACTGGTACGTACTCTGTAACAGCGGAAATTAAGCAATATCGCGAATATTCGTCCTCAGAAATGTTGTAAACAAAGCAGAACTATCCTCCGCTCCCCTTCTTCACATGAACCAAAACCACTTCTTTCCAATCACCCCCTTGAAATCTTCACCAACCTTCTCCTATCAAAACTCTCTGAGCCATCTTTTTTCAACTCCCTTAAACCAAAACCCAATCTATCTCCTTCTGAAATCTCGGCCCTCAGAAAACTTACTCTAAATCCAGATATTGCCATCACTCCTTCTGACAAAGGCTCCACAGTAGTCATCCTCAACTCTTCTGACTACCTCGATGAAGCCAACCGACAACTTTCTGACACTTCCTCATATCAGCCTTTGTCCCATGACCCTAATCCTGAATTTTTGGATGAAATAATCTCCTTCCTTCAAATCAAAGGCCCTGATGAAGGCCTGTCTAAACAAGATATCACCCTTCTTTCTCCGTCACACCCACGCACCCCAAACTTCTATATTCTACCCAAAATCCACAAACCTGACAACCCTGGCCGCCCCATTGTCTCCTCTTATAACTCACCCACCGAACGCATGTCCGCATTTGTTGACTACTACCTACAACCCATTGTCCACTCCCTGCCCTCCTATATCAAAGACACTTATCATTTTCTTGAACGCCTCCATTCTACTCCACTCCCCTCTAACTGTGATATCTTAATGGCCACTATTGATGTCACTTCCCTATATACCAACATTCCTCATTCTGAAGGACTTTCTGCCATCCGCCATTTCATCACTAAACGCCCTGCTCCTCATATTCCCAGCTCTGAGTTCCTTCTTGATCTTTCCAATTTCATCCTAACCCACAACGCTTTCTCTTTCAATAACAAATTCTTTCTTCAAATTAAAGGATGCGCTATGGGTAGTCGCTTCAGTCCTTCCTACGCCAACCTTTTCCTTGGACTTTTTGAACAATCTTTTCTATCTTCATGCTCACTAAAACCTCTTCTCTGGCTTCGTTACATTGACGACATCTTCCTTTTATGGCCACATGGTATTCATTCTCTCAACTCTTTTATTTCCTCCCTCAACGCCTCCTCTCCCCTCTCCTTTACTTCTAACATCTCTGCCTCTAACGTCGTCTTTCTGGACGTAAACGTCTCCCTCTCTGACCGCAAATTTAGCACTTCCGTGCATATCAAGCCCACCAACCAACAACAATACCTCCATTATAACAGCTGCCACCCCTCCCATACTAAACGTTCCCTCCCCTACTCCCTTTCTATTCGTGGCCACCGAATTTGCAACAACCCTGACTCCCTTGATAAATTCCTTACTAACCTCCATCAATCTCTTCTTCGCAGAGGCTATCCAGAGCAACTTCTCAATAAAAAAATCCTCAAAAAACCACACTCCCCCAAACTGCCTCCTACTAATAGCATTTCCCAACACAATATCTCCCTCTGTACCACCTACTTCCCAGGTGTGGACTCTATTAGGCGTATTATTAAAAACCTCTACCCTATCCTGTCGGACAACCTAACCACTTCTAAAATATTCCCCCAATGTCCCTCTCTCAGCTTCAGACGCCCCCCCAATCTATCCGCCATTTTCAATATTACCAAACCCCTGTCCAAATCACTCAAACCCACCAAATCCCTTCCCACCCCTTGCAACCGCCCGCGATGTAAAACTTGCCCCATCCTCATCACCCAGCCCTTGCCGGACAAGTTCCTCGCTTTTCCCCTCCCTTCTGTCCTCTCACCCTCCTGCACCACGCCTAACATTGTCTACATCCTCCTCTGCCAATACTGCCCTTCTTTCTATATTGGCTTATCCACCACTCCTCTCAATATTAGAATGAATGGGCACCGCTCGTCTTGTAACGATTGCCCCTCCCTCTCTGTTTCTCTCCCTGTCGCCATTCACGTCTCCTCCCACAACTCCACTTTCAATAACACTTTTAAAGTCGGTCTACTTGCTTCCCTTCCCCCTTCTTCCTCTCCCCTTCAGCTCAAAGATCTTGAATCTTCTTGTATTTTAATCCACCAGGCTTTCTCGCCCCCCGGACTCAATAAATCACACTAGTTTCTCCCTCCCCCTCATCTCATCTCTCCCTGCTTCCTCCACGCCCTCTCCCCGCTCTTCGTCTTTCCCCTCCTTCCCCTCTTACACCTTCCTCTCTCCCTCTTTCCCCTCCTTCCCCTCTTACACCTTCGTCTCCCCCTCTTTCCCCTCCCATACCTCAATCTCTCTCCTTTTCTTCATTCCTACTTTAAACCTTGAGAAAGGTGGAGCTAGTCTTCACCGAAATATCGGAAGTTTTTATGTGTAAGTGTTCTTTTTTCCGTGTGTATATTTTTTATCGGCCACCCTCTTGGCATACTGTATATTTATCACCCGAGTGATTCTCCTGGAAGTTATATATATATATATATATATATATATATATATATATATATATATATATATATATATATATATATATATATATAACTTCCAGGGAAGAGGGAGAAAGAGTAAGAGGGGAAGGAGGAGAAAGAGGAAGAGCGGGGAGAGGAAGGCGTAAGACGGGAAGCGTGAGCGTTTTTCTACCAAGGTATTATTACGTATTTTCTCGATTTTACGTAGTTTATTTGTTTTTACTTGGTCATTCTCTGGTCCCTGTGGTAAAATTTCCTCATTTTTGCGTAGTTTTGCAGCAAGTTTCACAAGTTGAGAGCAAACCTATTGAGTAGGACAGCCAACCTCAGCATGTTAACAAGCATATCTTTGCACTCAACATGCAACACTTCCTGCAACATGCACCGAAAATATGATACTAAATGCTCGTACATCCGAAATGCATAATATTAACTCGGCAGTTATTACAAGTATGTTATAATCTTTGGAGACGGTTTTGTTAGTTATGTATGGTTTTACTATAGTTAGGGGTATGGTATTACAATGCCTGGTATTATGGTATTATAAGCACAATATATTGCGACGATAGGACGTTCGATACATTGCTCGTGAATATCGCAGAAGCAATCAAAACGATAAACCGTGTATATCCGCATATCCCCTCATATTTGGCCAAATATCGGCACTCAAAAGGGAGAAGGGGAGCTATATTCGAGCATGAAAAGAAAAAGCCACTCTGAAATTTCGTGGCTAATGGCCCAAAACAACGGAGAAAAATAGGCAGTAATACGCTAATAAAATTCAGATAAGTAAAAACGAACTAAATTTTGAGAAATTACCGAAATGTTTTATGTCATTTAATTAATCTTTCTTCATGTGGATGTTTTATGGTGTTACAGCTGTAATGAGACTCGGTAAAGACCTTATGCAACCCGAAATGCATCGGTGTTGTAAATAATTTTCCACTCGAGCTGAGACAACCGTCGGAAATAGACCAGCAACTTTGTTTATATATTCTAAGAATTTAGGAAATACTTTCACAATGTCATCATTACGATTTTTCTGTAGCCCGACAACGCTGCGGAAAATTCCACGTGTGCAACCCGCGATACAATTGCGTAGAATAACTTTCTTAGTATTACACCAGCGGATGCACTGGCGAAAAAAACTGCCAACATCATTTTCTATTTACATAAGATTAGCACGAAGGATAGTCGTTGTCCGAGAGTTAATATGGGTAGAAATTAGGTCTCCATTTCCAAAAATAGAAATGAAAGGTGGACGGAAGGCTTATATTCGGAGGGGGACTTTTATTCGGACAAGTACGGTATATATCGAGCATATTATATTCATAACAATAATACTGGTAGTGAATAATAATACTTAGGGAGGGGCTGTTCAGTTGAGACCACCTGGGATAAGATTTGTCGTCCGTAGAGAGTGTCGTGGATATCTTTAGATTTCATGTGGAGTCGCCTTAGCACATAAGACCCGGGGGTGATTTTCAAGCAACTATATCACACAAGCAAGGAAATATCTGGAATGCATAAGTGCTACAAAGTTGTTTCAACAATATACAACAATTAATATTTGAATAGCAATTTATACTAGTTAATAATATGCCATAGTCTCCTCGACTCAGGACTGAGAAAGTCTGATTAATTCATGATATACATTTAATGATAGCAAACAAAAAGCGAATAAATTGAAACAATTAACAAAAAGAAATATTTAATCCACAAAAGATTATCCTATTAAAAATTAATTTTACAACAAAGGATATTTATTTGAGATTTAGAGATGTGGTCAAAATCACCGCTGCGTTATTCATAGGTATGCGTGTAAATATTTCACAGACTAATGCACCTATCGCCTAAATAAATTATATGAATACATGTAACTTAGATTATTTACAAGTCACAAAATAACAAAATATTCCATCAAGTATTAAGGGAGAGGTAGACGATGAAATTTCCAAAACGGTCAAAATGACCGCTGTGGCGCTTCTAGTGTTCTTCTTCGTCAAAAAGTGTTTTTTGCTCTAACTCCTACGCGGTTAAAAGTAGCTTTAAACTCGTGGGTGGTAGCTCTCACGAATGAGAGTTAGGTAGTCGAGACATCGTCCTACGCACCTCGTGAGAGCATTTAGTTGCCGAGGTGCCTCTGTGACATGAACATTGTACATCTCACTCGGCGCGGATCGGGGCCCCGCGCCGAGTGAGATACACAGGCCCCCTGGCGACTTCTAGGGTTTCCCATCGAGCCGGGAATGGACAGTGGACTAACTGAATGGAAGTTGTCACCACCACCCCTCCCAGCGGAGAGCAGTCCTATCCACCGAACAAGGCTCATTACGGACGATGACCACTCGTCAGACGAAAAAGTATAAAATAATTTTCCCTGGGCCCTTCTAAATTTTTGAGGGTGAATTTTTAGTGGCTATGGAGATATTTGTAAGACATGAAGAGAGAAACGTGGGGCGCAGGCAACCCATGATAATTAAGGAGGAGTAAAGGGACCAAGTGTCGTTGAGCAAACTCCCACAGTTAATATCATTTGCAATGCACTGAAATTGGTTGTGAATTCATCCGGATTATCTACTTCTATTATCTACTGCCTGCGCCCCACGTGTTTCTCTTCAAGTCTTACAAATATTTCCCTAGCCACTAAAAATTCACCCTGAAAAATTTAGAAGGGCCCAGGGAAAATTATTTTATACTTTTTACTCCGTTTTAAGAACGTGGTATATTTAAAAAAAATTTATTTAGTTAATTATTTTCTGCTTTTAAGTCTTATGCTCGGGTGATGTTTTCCAATCGATTTTATACATCTTGATACGACTCTGACAGGGACATAGGAAATTCCCGATGTATTTCAGATTCTGTACAGCTGACAGTGTGTGGAATTGAAATAATTAATTAATCGTTAATTTATTAATTAATTGTTATAACATGTAGCTAAAATTGCATTGTCATCCACTTCTGAACTATGGTTAAAATTTCAAATCTCTAGCTGATCGGGAAGTTAGTTTAAACTCGAAGTTAGTTTAAGTATTCCACCCGGACAGACAGACAGACATGACGGAAACCGAACTAATAAAAACGTGGTAAAATAATGGCAATCGGCTTCCAGGGATGAAAGAAAACCGTGGATACGAACCGTTAAGAAGATGTATGAAAAACAAAGAGTAAAATCTACCTCTTAGCGTCATTCACCTGGCGCTACAGACGTGAAAGAAGATTATGTTAATTACTCGGGGGACGTTTGGCGTTAGGCGGAATTTCTCTTCATTGTTGGTGTCCGCGCGAGGTTTGTTCACCGATGTTATTCATGAAGTTGTGCGTAGTGGCAGTAGTGGTGGTATTTTAGTAGTAAATTATTCGCAACGTGTTGCCTAACTCGCAGGAACAAATGATGAAATTTTTCTGCGTTGAAGATTCCCTGCTTAGCATGGCATACGTCTGCAGGCTACTGGCCTCATTCTGTGCGACTGAAATGC
Source organism: Pyrrhosoma nymphula (assembly GCA_963573305.1). Classification (NCBI taxonomy): domain Eukaryota; kingdom Metazoa; phylum Arthropoda; class Insecta; order Odonata; family Coenagrionidae; genus Pyrrhosoma; species Pyrrhosoma nymphula. The sequence goes on along the minus strand of OY754332.1, from coordinate 90,509,436 downwards.
TTTTGTTACCTCATAAAAGTTTAATTTAACATGATTACTTCGGCTTCTCAATATTTTGAAGGGGAAACTGATAGTGTACGCTGTATCTCTACGCTGTATCGACCGTGATGCAAGTGTGAAAGTTTTGTCTATGTGCGCCGTGGAGGACGAAACTCTGTTTGGTGGTGGGGTTCGCTTCACTTTGCTATTAAGAGCGGGGCGGCGTTAACATTTTCCCGCCAAGGGAAAGCATAAGCATTTTCAAGGGCATGGAGAGCATATACCTCTCAGAAATGCTTGAGCTCCTTGAAGACTAAAGTCATCACCAAGGGCAATCCACAGTGAGTGAAAGAAGAGGAGAATCGAGATTCGTAGGGAGTTTAATAAAGGGTTATTTTTTTCGGCAGGGTTTCATTACCTTTTTTATTCCTTATTCCCTCATTCATTACCTTTTTTCTATATTTCTGCGCGAAAACAATCCTTATCGCATTCGCGATCTATTTTGAGTCTATTTTGAGATTTAATCTATAAGTCCCAGTACGGTATTTTTATCTGAAGTGTCCGAAAATTATTGTTATGTGTCCATATTTGCTGCTGTAAAGAGAGCAGTTTTATAAGTTGCTGTTCTCCCTAGTCCCGCCTAAAAATACAAATAGCTCTTATATCGTCCTACCTAGAGGTAAAACGTTTTACCTTGAACATTCGAAGCAAATGAAATGTTCAAAGCCTATACAAAATTAATACCCCAACATAACAGGAATATACTGCCATTAAACATTCAAACGGTCTCCTTGGAGCTCGTTTTTAGGACTTAATGTTAGAAAATTATTACCTTCGAAATATTTCCATACTAATGTTTGAAGCCTGTCTCGATGCCTTTTGATCTCGATTTAAATAAGAAAGACTTCACACCGAAAACCTGGTGGCTTTCATGTTAATATTTGTTGATATATGTGGAAATGTACACGTAATATGACTCCGTCATTCAGCCAGTTTTAAATGCTTCTGTTTAGCCACGCCAGTATGCTGGCTAGTCAACCTTGGAATCCTGAAGCGTGCCACCAATGAATCCGCAACCTTCGAGTCTTATTAGAAGTGCTGTCAAAGGCAATACCTCTGCCAGCCACCAAATCAATCTTGTCCCAGCCGCTGATTCACGAGGACGCTCAGTTGAGGTGCTCGTGAGTGCCACGTGACTCGATTGAGCATCACGCGTACAAGAACAGAGTTCCATTAATGTGCCCTACTGGCACGAGTTCCTCCTTCTAATCCCCCCTCCCGCCACTACTTCGGGGCTGGCACACTAGAGAGTTCTTCCAGTAACCAGCAGCATACCACGAGGTCTTTTGTCTTTGAAGTTATAATTCGCTTCGACGTTGTCAATTTAATCTCTCTGCTAAGAATGCGTCCTCCGTTCCGGCGGCGCTCCTCCGAATTCGCTCGATTGGCCAATCGGGCAACAGGCCACTGCGCAGACGCCCTCCACTTCTTCCCCTCGCCCTCCCCCATCTCCCTCCCCCATCTCCCTCCCCCATCGCCCTCCCTCCAACGAATGATTGCAGTGAGGCAAGTCGCCTTCCCGATCGGCCTCTCCGTCTCACGCTTCGCGGACCACGACAAAGACATGATCGGCGGAAACAAGCGCTGGGTTTATCCGCGCAATTTTACCATGTATTCCACCATCCAAATCAAATCCTTCGGATTCCTGACACTCGGTAGCATTTACAAAAATTCTCGTATTCTATAGAGATAAAAATGGTTGCGTTCATTTGAAAGTAAATTGAGCCAAAGAAAGAAGAGAGCCAAAGAAAGGCCAGTTGAGGATTGGGATAAGGGCAAAAATTAATTTTTTTAGTCTGCTCTGGGTCCTCAATCCTGCACAATTTATGGAACTTCATCAATTCTTGAGGTATTTCTCTCTTTTATGTCCTCCGGAATCAAATTCTTATCTAAATATAAGGTTTTTTATTTTAACATCATCCACAGTGACATCATCCTTCACGACCATTTTATTCAATCTTTTACACATTGGAAGTTTCTCCAGGTACTTACTTGGCCCTTTCGTTTTCTTTTCATTGTCCAATACCATATCCTTCGACACAAAAAAGGCAACATTTGGCGGAGTGAAGGTGTGAGAATTGCAGAGCGTGAAAAGGAAGAGATGAGAGATTAGAGAATGGCACGAGGCGCGGAGTCATGGGCGAATTCAAATCCTTTGGTCCTGTAGCGCACAGGAACGAGAGATGCTAAACAAGCCTTCGTTGCGTCAGCAATGAAATCGCTTTGAGGATTAAACAAGGGGAATTTTAGATTTCTGAATATTCATTCCTATGGCTTACGATCGGTTAACTTATTTCTTACCACCGTGAGCACACCCTCGACGAGTCCGTTGCAGGTTTATTTGGGATGTTTACGAAATAATATGTACACAGGTATGAATCTGCTAGATTTTTGGACAGCCAATGCAGGATATTTTCCAATATCTAAGCTACCAACTCGGGACATCATAAAATGTACCAACTCTCCTGGAAATCCTCTCCCCCACCCACCCCCACTCCTTTCCTCAGCATAAGCCCAGGCTATATATTCTCACCCAAACTACCGCTAAATGCACATAAGTATGCCACAGTGTCGTGCCAGAGTAATAAAGTTTTGTGGAAATAACAAAGGCGGTTTTCTCATCATGGATATCCATAATTTCCACGAGGTCAGGCCTGATATCATCAGTTTTGTACCAACTCTGTTTATCGCTCTGGATTAGAGGATGACTTGAAGTGGATCTATAATGATTGCAATTGTCACATAAAATATCGTTTTCGTAAAAATAACATTAAAAAATATTAATTTAAAAATAGATTATTTAAAGTATGATGTCAGAGTAAAAATTATGTATTACTATTTACTAAAATTACTATTTAACATGTGGAAAAATGAAACAAGCCAACGCCATTACTTTGAGTTGAATGTATTTGTTTTGCAAATGAAGGGTTATTGCGCAAGTCACGGTAAATATTTTTACAAAAACCAAATGAAATATTATCATAAGCATAGTCTTATTTGTTTTTTTTCTGGGTTTATTTGTCTTTTTGTTTTTTTTCTGGGTTTAAAAGTGCATTCATGAATATTTCCTTGGTAAACACAACTAACATTGAAACATTTCGCAGACGCTTTGGTAAAGGACTGATATAGATTTAAAAGTGATACGTTTTCCTACCTAGTCGGAATCTATTGCAATATGTTTTCATTCTAATCATGTATTTTACCCTCCGTTGCTTAAATTTTTGTTAGATATTTCATAAAATAAATCACTTTATTTAATTTTCGGGAATGCTTGCTGTAATGCATTCCAAAGCATCTTGGACCCCTACCAAGGAATTCTTTAATATATATCTAGCATCGGCTATAATTTGAACGGAAGTCTCACTCTTATTGATGAGAAAGAAAAAAAAATTGATGAGAAAGAAAAATCTATAGAAATACTGGCGCAAAGTAAACAAATTCAGCGAATGTGGGACCTTGTCCGCGGGCCATTCAGGGCCGTTATCGTAGACTGTCCCGCCCAATCCGGGACAATTGACTGATTTGATACAGGTGTCAAAGTTTGCCAAACTTAGCGCATGCTAGCATCGTATCACTGCATTGTAGACACAACCAATTACTACGGCGCTTGTCTAAGGCTTACAGTACGAAGGGCATGGCTTGTTCCGGAGCGAAGTTATTTCTCGGTGATGTTAACATGAGTGATGTTACTCAAAACAGAAAATGTATATTTAATGAAAGATTTTGAAAAGTGCATGCATATAAATGAATTTATCACGTCAAATGTTTAAGGATGCGTTTTAAGCCATTTTGAGCAATAGTGATAACATTAGACCTGCTTTATTTAAATTATTTTATTTTTTCAATAATTATTTAATGCGGTCGGTGACCTCAGTTTTCATATCACCGAAAAGGCAGGGGAAGTACGAAAATGAGTAACATAATTATTATCTAACAAAAAATATTTAGGTTACAAAATATTAGGTTCGTGTAGCTAGATTTAACAGTCAATTCCTCCAGAAGTACTGATGGAGCACAAAATGCATTGTTTTTGATTTTACGGTGACCTTTCTCACGAGAAGCACTCCCGAAAAGACATTCCCATTGTTAAGAGAAATTGAGCATAAAGTTATCAAAATGAGTGAGACAAGTGCAGAAAAATACCATGGGTACCAAAAACATTTTTTCCATTTACTATACGGTATTTGGAGGTGTTCTTTGCCTAATAAACTGACCTCCCTGACGTATTTTTATAAATATTTGGAACATGATTGGACCAAGCAGCATAAAGTAAATTCGTTTTATTCAGCATGTAACGTTCAGTTTTTTCATAAAGAGCTCCTGGTGCATTTAGCCGACAGTAAAACGTGAGCATTACCCTCACTCCCTGCTAAAGCTGTCAAAAGGCTTTTTACCAGCACGACGATTATATGCATCCCTTTTTCTCTTGCTTCATATAGGTATCAGGGGCGTTCGTCAATTACAGTATTTTTTACTCTGGTGAAATACATTCTGTTTACAGAAATTTTCAATATATATTTCATTCTTGGATCGGAATTATTGGAAATTGTGACAAAACTATATGACTAATGGCAGAGCCCATGTCCACAGATCTCTTCTCGATGATCTCCTTGAAGTGCACATGTCCGCTTTCCTTTACAGCCCTACCACGACGAATTTGATCTCTATTGGTAGGATAGCATGTAAACTAAAATATGGAAAATCTCATAGTCCCAAAGGTTGAATTGACGACAGGGTCACCTCTCATGAAGCTAGATGAATGGATATTCTCTTGTTTTCTTCTATTTCCCACCCATCATGATAGGGTCCGAACTCTGGGAACTCCGGCAGAGCTGTAATCACACCCGACGCAGAATTCAAGCTCAAATCGTCAATTGCCGATCCTTGATCGTGTCCCCAGTGTCCCCAGTGTATTATCGCAGAAGTGTTGCGTGACGCAACACTTCTGCGATAATACACTGGGGATTCATGTGTGAAGACCATACGTTACAATGAAAACTATTAGAACTAAAACCACCTCATAAAGAATAAAACAACGGAACCATTATATTTAGCATTACATTTTATTTAGATCTAATTGGCGATAGGCTTTTTGACATATTTTTTCATTATTGAAAAATATTCGTACCATCATTTGCCGTTTCCACCAATATGCCACAAAACGCTGCAGTCATAATTAGTAAATGCCACCAAATGCTAAACCTAGAATTTATAATGCCATATCAATAATAAAGAAAAGCTAAAAAAACACCATCTATTAACATTATCAATCGTATGTGTAAATAAATTGATACTTGAAAACATCGGTTGTTCCAACTAACAATAAGTAGAAAAATTCCAATATTTGTGCATTTTTACGACGGGTAGTATTTGTGCATTTTTAAGAGCCAGTGTTAAAATAATAGAGCAATTCAGTATTCCCGAACTTGTGTTTAAATATCAGTCGAAAGTTCGAGTAAAATAATAGTTGACAGAAACTGGGGAGTATGGCTCTGAGGGTAAGTGGCAGGACCGGTGCAAAATCAAATTGTACATTTTTGGATTTAGTGTAGTGTAAACGTTTGAACCATACCTCAGTATTTGTTTTATAACTGGGTATAATTTTTGTTTAAATGCTTTAGTTTATTTTAGTGTAAAAATGTCTGATTGTTGAAATGTTTTGGTTGCGAAGGTTTTTTTTGGGAGGGAAGATGATGGGTTGTGAAGGAGAGGAGGACTGGAAGCTGTACTCTGCCCGAGTGAAGGGACTTCAAGAATAAAGAAAATAGAAAATGGGTGTTTCTAATTTGTAAACACCGTCCGACGTTACACTAGGCTAGACAGAGCTAGTTGAAATAAATTGTGAAAAGTTTTGGTTGTGTATAGGGTGAATGAGCAGTGATAGAATGCTGTGAAGGCGATGCACGGAAGGCATCTACATCTACATACTACCCCGCAAACCGCCTCAATAGGCGTGTGGCGGGGGGTGTTAGGACACCAGCCGTTTACATATAATGCAGGCAGGTGTGAGAGTCATTGGGTGATTGGTTTGAAATAAACAAGGCTTAAAACAAGAATGCGTAATTTCATCGCGGACGTTCAATGCTTTAATGGATAAATGTGTGGAGATGCATGCAGTAATGTCGATGCAATGCAATGGTTGAGGATGTAAACGTGCGAGTGCTACTGTGCTCTAATGTTGCCGTCCAAGAGGCCAGAGGAAGTCTAGAGGCTCCTGCATAACATCCGTGTGATAAACGGAAGAATTTAATTGAGAGTAAATGCGTCAATGAGCAAAGGAGGGGTTTTTGACGAGGAGAATGGGATGAGTTGTACGTAGGTGAATGTTGAAAAAATTGAACACGTGGATGGATAGTTTTGTGCACCTTGGGGGAATATTAGAGTAAGATGGAAGGAAGAATGAGGTGATTGAAATATTGTTGAATGCTGGATGGAATGCCGTGGGTAGTATGTGGAGCATATAAAGGAATAAATGAATGCCCAACGAAGCAAAAATCGCAGTATACTAAAGTGTATTCTTCCTTACTCTATTACATAAAAATGAAACTTGACTATAGCTGCATAATCACACGTGTAGGCTAACAGTAGTGACTATGGGATATCTGAAGATGGTTTTGGTAAAAAATGAGGCATTTAGGTGGAAATGAGTGAGTAAATAATGATTGTTTGTTCCTCAAATGTATGGGGGGTGAATACGTTTCATATTTGAGTCTTACTATGAGTTAATTTTATGAGGACGGAGGTGGAATGTTTAGGGGTGGAAAATGAGATCGACTTGTGTGAAGGCGATTAAGAAAAGCTGGTGTGACAAAGGCGAGAGAAACGGACAAATGGAGCGTTGAAGACGTTCTGGGAAAGTGTTGAGGGTATTCGAAAGTCAAGTTTCAACTATGATGGGGTCAAGTGTAATAGGGAGGCAAAAACTGAGTCTTCAAAGAATCTCGTGGATTAGTTGACAAGAAAGGATATGCATTGCACCAAAACGAAGCCTAAAGCGTGCCGAAACCATGGAAACATAAACTGTGTCAGGCGGCACATCATTTAGAATGAAAATGGTTCATTGGGATGTGCATAATCGACGTGGTAAATATTTCCAAAAAAATTAATCTTCATCTGTTATGTTCAAAACAAGTTATGTTTTCAATGACAGCCGACTTCTAAAGAGGCGAGAATGCTATTTTCGACCTTAAAAAGCCAGTAAATGAAAATTAATTTGGTGTCACTGATCGAGTTATCACGCTGAGATGAGCAGGAATACAAACACAACAGGTCTACATTACCCAAGCGATCTGCTGGAAGCCACGATATTCCAGTCACCACTTCCAGCACTCGTCCCTCCCACATCCCTCCAGCGATCCACGCGCGGAACACGCGACACCTCCACTGCCCCGCCCTCTCTCGCCTTCTCCTCCCACCTCCCGCCCACACCTCCGGTATTTTGGTGGGATTCCGCGGCGGAGCGAGAGCGGGGGGACGAGCCGGGGGGCGATTTGACGACGCCGTCGTAGTCGAGCGGACGAGTCTCTTTGTACGCAACGATGATTTCCGAAACTATTGAAATGTGATTAACATGGAGTCGTTTTTAGGCGTACCTTTGTGAAAATGGTCCACTTGGATGTTAATTTACGAATCACTTTATTATTTCCACGTAAATCTCATTGCAAAAGCAAAAGTGATGCAATGAGAATAGTTTAGTTATCAATGAACACAAAACCATCTTTGTCTATTTCCACAACAAAATGACTGTAAGCAATCACATACCACTCATAAACAATGAAGGCCACTTCTACTAAATGTTTAGGTCATGATATAACGGAGGACGTCCGTTGATGTGTGCATTTGCTCCAATAGTCTCCTTTCACACTTTAAAGTTGATATATTTAGCTAAGATTCATTCCCATATTTCTTATGCAATACTGTTCTGGGGTAACTTCACAGTTTCAGGCAGAGTAGTCTCTGTTCAAAAACAAGCTATCAAAGCTATGTTTAGAGTGTCCAGCCGCACCCCCGGGAAACCCCTCTTTGCCGCCTCCAAAATTCTTACTCTCCACTCAATTCTTATACTGACATGTGTCTGTTTTGTAGAAACAATCGTGCGATTTTCAGAACCAACTCTTGAGTATCACAACTACTCCACACGTAGCAACTCCTTAATACATATCGGTCAGCACTCCTCTTCCATTTCGTTGTGTGGTCCCTATCACTCTGCTTACATACTGCACAGCAAACTACCACTATCTGTCAAATCTACTCCTTCCCCATCGTATTTTAAAAGGAAAGTAACGCAATATCTTTTAAAAATATGTTTCTATTGTGTGAATGAATTTATGTAGTCCAATGATTCAAAACTATTAATTTCGTAAATTTGTGCGTGCTGCATTATATTGTGAAATATTGCATTGCGTTGTGTTATCATTGTTTGTCATATATAATATTTGTTGTGACGAAGCTATGTAGACATTTTCTACCTGCCGGCTAAATTATTATTATAATCTGAACTAGGTTGCAGCAGATCCATTTAAATGTCACTCAGTGATGAAACCTATCACCGATAATGAATGTCGACACTATCCAGTGAATCGGTCATGGAGTCACTTGTACGTAAGCGACAACACATTCCCTCTTTGAGTTAATGATTCTCGCAATTTCCATTGGGTAATGTTCATAGTTCACGTTTGATGAAGTACTCCCTCGTCGTCTTCAGGGCTAGAGAGCGCTAACCCAATGTTCTTGTATGGCGTTTGCCTCCCGCGTCTTACAGACAAACGTCTCATAATTCACGTCTCCTTATTGCACGGTTTTCTCCCATGTGCTTCAGAGTGAGCTTACAGGTGTTGCGTTTGTGACAACCCAAGTCCCGATTAACGTCCCTCAACTCCAAGCGGTGTGGGATATCCCTAAAAATACGGTCCCAAGGGCCAAGAGTCAAACCAAGTGGTTATGTTTTTCCCCCATGATATTATGGCCTAAGATGACGCTGTACTCACCGACTGCTAATCAAACTAGTTTTGTACGTAGGAAAATACTCAGGATTCCGTAGAAACCTATGGCACTAAAAAAGGCGATTTTTTTACTCTTTTCACTTTAATAAGAAGAACATTGGACATGTAGAAACCAATTATGCGAGTGATATTCAAATATGAATTTGCTAATTCCTTATTCAAAACTTCTACCTCCGTTGATGACTCCCCGGTGAACATGTCAACATTAAATATTCTGTGGTATTATTCGATGAATCCAAAATCTCTTTCTTCGCTACATAACTTTTTGATATCATTAAATGGTTTATTCAAGTTGCTTTGCCTGACTGTTTACTTGGGTGGAATCTGCTAATCGATTTTTCACCCACTTACACTCATCAGATTTCCTTCAAATTTGGCACACTTCGATAATAATACAATACTGCAATATCACGGCTTTCTCTCCCATAGGCTCGGGTTCGTGAGAAAATTGCTACCACAGAATGTGGTTCCCTCTAAATGCTTCGCCCCGGATCAGCATGGCTGTGTGACTTCAGGCGGTCGAAGAAATGTATTAGTGTCTTGGGTTCGTGGCTCTCCGGCGGCCTTTTATTTCAATTAAAAATTTTGGCTTCGGTGGTGGCAGTGTTACGTATATACAGGTTACAGGTTACGTACATAGTAATGGTAAAGTCTTCGCCTGCTAATCCTAAGATCGCGGGTTCGAGTCCCGCCTGGGATTAATGAAAGGACTGGATATTCCTAATTTCTCTAAAAAATTAAGTCGTGTTATATGTTTCGGGAACGACGCAAGATGCCCGATCCCGTAGTACATGTGCAATAGTAACAACAGCATTTTTACACGGTTTCATTTCACTTGACATCTCCGTCTGTTTGGGTTAAATCCTCTACTAAATTTTTTCCCACTTCCATATTTTTTTACACTTTTCCCACGTGTATTTTGGATGACGATGCAATATTTTCTCAATTTATGCAATGTAAGCAATTTTTAATGCTGAGTTAAGCAAATTCAGCATTAAAGCATTAATGTAGCACACAAAAAATTCGATCCATCTTTTTACATAAAAAATCTTATTCAAAAATTTTCGATAAATCAGCCATGACACGATAACAATAAAAAACGACAATAATCAAATGAAAAATAGATACAAAATTATTAAAAACAAAAATATGAAATAAATATACAAACACCTTTTTAAAAAGCATGATTTTATTAAAATATTTACTAAAAATTAGAAATTAATTTTTGAGCTGTCACAGCTTGCCTGCAACTGGCAGAACGTGATTATTTGTGACTAAAAATAAAACGATGGGGGCGTCGCCAACATTTGTGATGCAAAAGACTTATCACCGGAAGCACCCAAGTCCTAATCACCACTTGTGATGCTAAAGACTATTTAACAAATCACCGTAAAGGCTGAGGCAAGCTTTGCTTTCCGGATATTCCTGGTCATGCCCAACTTGGATTACTAAAGACTTGTTGCCACGTTAAGTATATAGTAATGGTACAGTCTTTTGTATCACAAGTGTTGGTCGCGCCTCCATGGTTTTATTTTAAGTCACAAATAATCGCGTTCTGCCGGATGTAGGCCCGTTGTAACAGCTCAAACATTAATTTATACTTTAGTACATTTTTAATAAAACCATATTAAAAAAATTTTTAATTATTTTATTTTTTGGCATAATTTTGAATTCTATCCTCTTTTACGACCTTTCTGGGCAGACCAGAGTAAACATCCTCGTCTTTTCCTTGAATGGGAGCTTGATATCGTCTAGTTTCTCGGGTAACTAAATACTTAAAAGAGTTTCGGTGCATCACTTTTTGAAGTGCCACTACAGCGTGATAATATCACTATCGATTAATTGATATATGAATGTCATGCACTACGATTTCGGCTTTTACGTACAAACAAGTATTTTACGTAAAACCGTAATTGGTTGCATATAAAATCTCATGCCGGAATAATGAAACTCGATAGTGAAATATTACCAGGTATTAAGGGACTAAGTGCACATCGTTCTAAAAGTGCTAGTGCGATGTTGCCATCTCGATTCGTGTACTCATTTCGCCATTGATGGCCACTCCTGTTTTGCCGAGAGCAGAGGTGCAAAAGCTAACACGCTCAGATCATGCTTAGAGACAAATTCGACGACTCAAGAGTCGCCAATGAACCCCGATGAAACATTTGTTCGACAATGGTGAGAGCATTGCGTTCATTTTTTAGGATTATTTGGTCGACGCAATCAGGAGCAACAGTAACACAAATGTCGTTGGTGGGAAGGAGGATAAGAACAGGAGGGGAACGGCGACAAATGTGAATGGCTGATATAACAACTATGAGGACACTTTGGGCTGCCCTAAATAACCTTGTAGTGAGAGATGATATCGCTACTGAAAGTGAAATAGGTACTGCAAAACCTAAAAAGACGCATATGGGAGAAGAAAGGAGGCAAGGCGAATCAAAATTTTTCCTTCCAACGTAGCTAACATTTGTCCTTCTGTCGTCGCTCCCAATGCCCCTGCATCTCCATTTTTGTTTTTTTTTCGCCACCATAATTCGTTCTTTGGTGTCTTCTTTTCCTTGAGTAGCGTTGAAATCGTTTTGTTGTTAACTGGAATTGTGCTCGGTGAAATTCAATGAGGTAACTCTTAAGCCTCAGTACACGCTTCACCTCTGATATAATTCCTGACCCATTTAGCGTAGCGTTTCACATTGCAGCTTAAAGCAATCTCTTCTCCGTTTCTTTGTTCTGAATTCTCTCGTCATTTCTAAATCCATTTCCAGCTTCTACTCCAGTTTACTAATCGTCTTCCCCAGCGTCTTCGGTCATCATTCGATAGTGAACAACTGTTTCGGAAATTTGATCGCTCATTTGAGCTGTCATTGTCCTTTCAATCCTTTGCGTCTATTTGCTTTGATGTACTGTGTCCCCCCACTCCTATTTTATTTATCTCATAAGGCTAAAGATATTATAACAAGTTGCTTTCGGTGGCGGCGAAGTGACGTCCTAATCCCATGGTTGAGGGTGCGAATCCCTCCTGAGATGTTTTCACAATGATCGCATGTCTAAAAGCATGCTTAATTGGTCGTCATTGGTGAAAGCTGAGAACAATAAAGAAATTATTATCACATTCTAAAGAAATATTAGCGTATCGTTATGAAGTTGAGTCCTGATCCTCCAGTAATTATTTATTACAGGTGTGACTTGGTGTAACCGATTCATACGTAAAGTGAAATAATTAAACTTGGTGATTCCACAAGGTATTACTTAATTTAAAAGTTGGTAGTTGTTGTTATAACCGCAATAAATATCAACCTTCACAATGATTTTAACGTTATGGAATCATCAAGCTTAACTGATCCTCCAGCCGGAAACTTCGATTCCTTTTGATAGTATTTTAATTAGTATTCAAGTTCATATTCAAGTTCAGTAATTAGTCTTATAGTTCCCCTATTCGAGTAAAGTCCATGTGTGGGTCTGCTTAAGACATTTGGAAGATAAAATGCGAGTAAAAGACTGAGTTGAAGGATTATAGATTTTATATAGGTGTCATTTAGCTGCCGTTACTGGTTGATACCATAGACTTTGAATTCCATAACAGCTTTTGAAGCGAATAAGGTTATTTGGCCTTTATTTCCCCTCAACTTGACATTTTATTAAAATTTTCTTTTCTTGATAAAATTAAACTATTGCATATTATTTTATGATGGAACATAAACCCAAACGAATTCATTTAATTGAAATCGAGGTATTTGTTCACGTGCTCCTTTTGCCAAATTTACCCTTAGTCCACCGCACTGAACTAATCCTTCAGTCACTGTGTAAAGCGTATTTGGGTGAGAGATCTCTTCATTTAAGGAAAATGGTAGTTAAGCTTTTGCTCACAATCAGTGAATTCCCAAATGGGGCAAGTTACTTACGTGTTTTACTCCTCGGCTCTCTTGGTCCGTCCACGGTCACCTTGATGGCTTTGTTGTATGTCGCTACTTGGGGAGGAGTGGTGCTCACCGTGATGGTTATACTGAAGCTCTTCCCTGAAACATGAGAGGGAGGGAGCAGTTAATTACGAATCCTTTGATGAAGCAGCAAAGTAAAGCATATTTTATTGATTTAATTTGGCGATACTTTCTGGAAATTGCGCAAATAAATACATCCAAGCTTAGCCCTCTTCCCGTTCATTCACTAACCCTGTGACGAATATCACGTATCAAACTCGGGGAACCTGTTCCTCGAGTAATGTAATATACCTCATCACCTGCAAGAACTGCCAGACTATATACGTTGCCCTCACAAGTACACCTTAAAAAATGCGAGTAAACGATCACAGGAACAGCGTGACGCAGCAGTTGCAGTTTACCGTAGCAGAGCACGCTAAATGGCAGAACACATGTGGATGAGGAAAGGTAAAGAGGAATACAAGCGTACAGCAAATACAGAGGGAACAGTGCGTTTAAGGCCACGCATATCCGAAGGAGAAGAGAATACACCAGCCAGGCTACTCAATTAAATGCTGAATTCGACGGGTTTTTTTTATGTCACATCACATGCCCAACTAGAGCGGACAATAGATGGCGCGCGGGGACCGTTTCACCCAGAGTCCTTTGGATTGCCGATAATACACTACATAGTTATAATACACTACACACTAACCCTATGAGGGAGTAGTGTTGAGAACGGCCATCCCGAGGACTCTGGTTTCACCCACCATGTAGGAGACAAACACAAGTGAAAGAGGAAAGGTAAAGAGGAATACAGGCATACAACAAATACAGAGGTGAACAGTGCGTTTAAAGGCAATCATAGCCGAAGAAGAAGAAAAATGTCCAAGGAGCCTTAAAGAGCTGGAGGGACAAAAAAACCGACCCAGGTCGGGCGACACAGCTGAAAGAAGAAAAGAGCCAACATGGCCAAATATACTCAGTCATACGAAAACATGACGCTCAAAGGCACTAATATATTCATTCAAACACAGGAATTGGAAATGGATAGATAAGGATATAAATATTGGATTCAGGTGAATTTATTTCTGTTTGAATTCGACCAATTACCATCTTCCCCACCAACCCCTGTGTTCATCCATTTCTGTGTTCCTATTAATTTCCATTTCCACAATTCCTCACAATCGAGTCCACTAACTCTTTCTTTCCCCCTTCCCCCCTCCCCTTTTTTCTACTACTACACCCCCCCTTCCCTCCCTTCCCTCCCCTTCCTATCGACGGCAGGTTGACGGCCGCTGCATCTGGGAGACAGCAGAGAGGACCCAGTAGGGTCTTTCTGTTTCTCGATAGCTTATTGTCGATAGCACGTCGTTAACGAAGGCCGCCACTTCTATATAACCCTCTTACTGAAAGTGTGTTTCTGTAACTCACCTTATTGACAACTCGTCGTTGCAAAACATAAGGTACCGGTTACGGTAACTAGCGACGCATCGTGAGGCACCCTAGAGAGAGGCTAGAATTTTCAGCCAATCAGAGTCAGAGATATTTCGTGCTTCATTTGAAAACAGGGGAAGTGATATCCTTAGTTTCTAGAAACGGAGAAACATTGTATGCGACCACGTTTGAGGAAGAGGACAAGGCGCGTGCAACCATGGTGGAAGCGTCCATGTAAGTACCTGATTATATTTTGAATTCTTTGCCATATGTATGTACCTACAGGGTAAATATAATGAAACCTCAAGAGAAAACTAGTACTTACTATGTAAAGGGGCTGTTGTATTTTGCGGTATAGTGCAATGATAATTATATGCGGAAATATATTTCTTCTACTTCTAAGGCCTTCTAAATGATATTTAAATTGCTTAAGCACAATAGCTTAAAGGTATGATACAAAAAATATTCTAAGTTGTGAAACTTAACGAAATATTTTCCGAAATATCATTAACCACTTGCCTAAACTAATGTTTAACTATCAATATTATCATATACGTTAATCTTTTACTGGAATTTGAAAAAAACTTATTTTTATGTGTATAATGCCGATGCAATTCATAGGGTTCGTGAGAATAGTAATGGAGTTCTGTGTTTTAAATATAATTTATGCCTCTATTTTAATATATTTATTTATCCCCGGGTTAATGGCTACCGTAGCAACAATGGGTCTTTATTCGTAAATATTGATAATTTACTTTCGTAAGAAGATGGTACTACAACGGAGACCATGATTATAGGTATGTGTGTGTGTAATGTAAAGACCTGATTACACGAGGCATGTACCTGCGAAATATGTGCACGAACGATCAAAGAGTGCTCAGAAGTAAAACTG
The DNA here is from genome assembly GCA_963573305.1 of Pyrrhosoma nymphula. Classification (NCBI taxonomy): domain Eukaryota; kingdom Metazoa; phylum Arthropoda; class Insecta; order Odonata; family Coenagrionidae; genus Pyrrhosoma; species Pyrrhosoma nymphula. The sequence goes on along the minus strand of OY754332.1, from coordinate 90,494,149 downwards.
AATGTATTTTATTGGTAGGTACGTTGTATTAGCGCAACTTTTCGTTTTAAAATTTTACTCTCCTAGATAAATTCCACGCCATTACTTTTCTTTTCACCTCCTTTGTACCATGGTATTACTAAACAAGGTAGGTCGTTGCGCATCTGTTGACGCACTTCGATGCGCTTTTATCAAAACCTGTGACGTCGCTTGGACAACAGACTTGAGTTTTTCTGTTTATGCTGCACTGTTATTGACGTGGTTTATTGAGAGAGTTTGTGCTCGTTCATCTGCATTTTGGACCCGGAATCCCTGGCGATGTCTCATTGCCCAGTTTTTGTGTGCAATTATAGTGATAATAGTCTGTGGAATCGAAAGGAGAAGCTGAGTTTTCTTTGATTTTCTACCGACAATGGGGTGCGAGCGAAGTGGGTACATGCATGCCGGCGGCGAGACCGTTTTAATGCTGATTACGGTAATATAATTTGCTTTAATGTGTTGATTTAGTTTGATATTATTTACAACATGTTACATTAGTATGAAATAATTTTCGTTTCATAAATTGCGAGAAAATTAATTTCCACCGACGTGGCTAGGTGTTGTATTGGTACCCAAAGTTTATTAACTCGAAACTAAGGCTTATCTCGCTCATGTATGCTCGTATTTATTTTCAGCACGGATTTGCTCGGTGCATTTTGAGAAGGATGCTTTCTTCAAAAGTTTTCAGCAACAATTTTAAAGGTAGTATTCTCCCAAGAGCTGCAGGAAATTGAAATCAGACACCGTGCCCTCACTCTATATTTACCTGTTACAACGGAAGAAGAAGAGGATGCTCGTGAGTGAAGGGAAAGATCTGAAGTGAGGGCGAAGAGAAAGTTAATTAATTCGTCGTTGGAGAAGGGAATCCGTGAGTACCCGTATTAATGGAAGGGTGAGGTATTATGGTCTGGTCATAATTGTAAACGTTGTTCTGCAACGGACATATTGTTATGTTGCCTACGATATTTGACCTTAGTATATTTTGAGCATCAGGGGCATTTTTTGTATAGATAATGTTCAATGATTTATAGAGGTTTTTTTTCGTATTCTTGTGTTTATTTTAAATTACAAATTTAGGTCTGGAGATCTGGGTAATCTAATTTTCATTTATTTGCAGACGTAGCCTAACATGCCTAATTTCCGTCATCATGATTATTCAGACACTATTTTTGTACGTTTTAGTCTGCTTAGTATGAGGATTCCAGAAAATGATTGAGTTACATTCTCAGAGGTATAATAAATTCTTTAAAGGCTTTAGTTTCATTAGATAAAAGAAAGTGTTTGGCACCAAACAAGTTATTCCAAAATTAATAATCTACCAAAGGAAGTGTCTTAACCTAGAAAAACGTTTTTCTCATCATCCTAAAATATTTCCCTTTGCCTCTGAAAATTAAATTCGTGGCATTTTGTGTGCTTTGAATGTGCTTCACTTTTCTGATAAATAGCAGCAGGTCTACCTAATAATTATTTAAAAGGAAAAGGTAAGACTCAGGTAAGGTAAGGTAAGAAAAGGTAAGGTATTCAGCATTTCTTATCAGATTATCTTGATATATTATTTAAAAAAAACATGTGTTCCAAATCTTTGAAAATACAGGTTTTGTTTGACTAGTAGGAAGTAATAAAACGAAACTAATTTATAGGAACTTTAAGTTGTCAACTATCCTTCTGTAATGAAGGCAAGTAGAATACTCACAATTAAAATTCCCAAAAATTAGTTTCAATTAATTTTGTTACTTCCTATACATGCCAAACTGTATTTCCAAAACATTTACAGAACATGTGTTGTTACTAATGCATCACGATAATGCAAAGCAAATTGAATGCATAACTTCTTTAAATTTCAGAGGTGAAATATTTTTAGGATTATGTGAAATAAAATATTGCTTGGTTAACACTCAACCTTTGGTAGATAATTAAATTTCCTAAACACTTGTTTTGTGCTAAACATTTCCTTAAATCTTAGGAAACTAATGTGTTTAGAGAATCTATGATACCTCTGAGAATATAACAGAATTATTTTATGAAGCCCTCATGGGTTTCTTCATAGAAGTGGAAATTTTCATAGTTGTTTGTGATTGCATTCATTTTTTGTAATTGTGTAAGTATTTCTAGACTTTCATAAATCCCAGGTTTCCTATTCAAAGATGCTGCTTGGTGTAGTATAGTTTGATGTGTTTTATCTGGAATGCACTGGGTCTGAATTAAGTTTATTTTGCTGTTTACCTAAACTTACTTAGATATTTCCTCGTTGTATCTTATATGTCTGTTATTAGCACCTTATTTCTCTTTGTTTCTTATGGAGTCCTGATCAGACCATGGTGGACATTTGGTGATGAGGATTTATGATAGGATTGCCTAGCAACATCAGCACTTGAGGCACCACTGAGGATATTTGGATAATGGACTTAAATGCCCTATATTGATATTGTATGGTCAAGTATTGGATGTGTCTGAATAAATTTATGTGTCTGTCATCCTGAACCATTGTATTTTTATCCTCTGATAATGTCTCCACTCTTATCCGAATGGTTTCATATATTTTAAAATAAATTTATTGTCATGCATCAACGGCGAGCATTTAATTCGGTTATTATTGATGCTCCATAAATTCCCTCTATTCTGTTTGCAGTTTCCTCTAGTATCCTGATTTATCTTGATCCACGTGAAAATTACAACCAGTTCATTGCATCCTGGCTGAAAATTATCTAGGGACTCGCACCTGAAAGGATTTTCTTCATTGCTTTTACCCATACTTGTGGAAGTGTATCCCCAATTATTTGCGATCAGTAAATGTTTTTCTATGCTAAAAACTCAGTAGTTAGTTTGACGGTTTTGGCAATCTATCAAGGAACTTGAAGGGGATAACTAAAGGTGAATGGTCGGTTAACTGGCCTTTTAATTTTGTATATTTCTCCATGCTATTCAGCTTTTTCCCTTAGTTCCTTAAAAGTTGCGGTGCTTCCGATTCTACTCTTGATAACTTACAGGTCTATCTTCTTTTCCTTTACCCGTGGTACTGCTTCGTTATCATTAGGATTGGCTTCTGCTAGTCTGATGCAAGTTTTAACGTTAAACCTATCCACAATGTACGTTAAAAAGTGTATTGTAGCGCGATTGAGACTAACTGCTCCCTTCATCCACCTAACATTTCATTCATGATTAGAAGATTCAATAAAACTGCAATTAAAGATCCTAAGATGTAATTCTGCTCAAACAAAGTCATTTCCTTAAAGCTGTAACTGAAGGTTAATTACTGGTGATCGCTGATGTTCACTCCATAAAAATGACAGGGCCTCGCTGTCCGACTTTATTGATCATAGACGCAGAAAAGATTTTCCGGAAGTCGAAAGCCGCTGTTGTAAGGAATTATATGCTCTTCACAGTTTCTTCAGGCACTATGGGAATACACACTACCATTCTTTACGCAGCAGTCACGGTGTTTTTTTCGCAAATAAGGTGCAATAAAACTATATCAATGCAATTTCGAAGAAATGTTATATGGATATGATACCGAAGGAGAATTATGGAACTAGAGATGTTTGAATTGCTACATTCGTCACTTGCATATACGTTGGGAAAAAAACATTTTTCTACATCGTGTCTGATAGATACTGCTCCCTACTTCTACGTATTACTACGTACCTATTACTCAAGTCAGAAATTGATAAATACATTTACTGTCTTGATGTTTCTTCGGTGGCATTCACGCATTCAGTAGTTCACGAACGAGGCTTTATTAATGTTTCGTCAGTGGATTTTCGTTAAAAAAAATGACCAATGTGAGACTTAAGTAGCGTGTACTGCTTCAATTAACAATTAAAATTCCGATAACGATTTTATTTCGTGTCCCCGTTTGATGAAATACATATGTAAAAATATAAACAACAGCTTTTCTCAGCCAGCGCTCCATATATTTAGCGAGTTGTCTTCTGCTCGTCTAGCCCGAGTGAAGTCTGGTGACGACGCGACGGTCCGGTTGCGACGAGTGACGACGGTCCGAGTGACGTCTGACACCAGACCTGCTGCCTGCATAGCAGGCAGCAGGTCTGCTAGTAAGTAATAACGAAAGACATTCCGTCAATGAAAACGAGTCACGAGTACGTTTTTTGAACACATGGATAATTTCGATTACCGCGACCTAGAATAAAAAGGAAGTTGAGGCGGACCCACGACTGATGCAAGCGAGGAAGCATTCGATAAATTAGGCCGTAAGGGAGCCAGCGTTTGCCAAGCAGTGATATTGAGGATTTGAAAAAATGCTATCGATATGGTATGTAATTAACCGAAGTTTTTTCGGGGGGAGGGGGGGTTGCGGAGGGCAGACCTTTTCGCGGAGTATATACGTCAAGCTTCGATAATATGGAGGCTAATTTGCCTTTGGCGTAATTTTATTTAAGTTTTAAAGCTGCTTCGCCATCCATACTCTAAGTGTTTCTACACCGCCCAAAGTGTAATTGGGTAAGGTAAAATAGTTGGGTTCGTTTTCTTGTCACAAATTTTGATGCTGAAGATTTTAAAATAAATGGACCAGAGTAATGGTTCAAATAATGCAATCTGTTCAATTTTTCGATACTCTGCTTTTCAAGATCTCATAGTTGCGCACGAGATGTAGCTATGGAATACCTCGTGCAAGGAGAGAAGCCCTCACTTTCAATGTGAAGGGATCCATCAAATTGATGAGTGTTCTCAAAACATTGAGTTATAAGTCAAAAGTTTTTATTCCATAAATTGTTGAAAAGAAAATTTCTAAAAGTTTAAATATATTGTCAGAAGATTTCTATTTTCAGGATGATCGTTTCTTTTGCAGTAATTTTGTCCTTCAAAATTCGAGTATATTTCAAAGACTCCAGACTCGCGGCCAAAGGAGTATTTGTTGAATTACGTCTTCAAGTGGTAAAGAAAAATGAACATAGTCTCCAGAACTTCTCTCATTTGATGACCCAGATTTCGACTTCACAGAGTCATTTTCAATATCTGAGACGCTGGAATTAAATAGTTTTTCTTGAACATACCCTATTGATTTTTTCCAATTAACATGCTGTGCCACTAAGTGAGGCCTTGCTAATGTTTGCTATTTTAAGTTTTTTTCTTCAATTTGACGCGATTATTCACGATCTAAGTAACTAAATAACTTATCTTACAAATTCTCAGTTTTCCCTTGATGTATTATACATGCCTGATGTTTTAAACGATTGCTGAATATCTTTATTGAAAAATCAGTAAATGAACTGAATAAAAATTAAAATCAGTAAACGAAGAGCATGGAAAATCAGTATGCTGCGCTTTGTTTGCACAATTTTGGCGCCCCACTAACGCGCTGCCCCGCGAGAACGGCGAACGGATCGTCGCGGTGAGACGTGAAAGGGTTGGGGTGTTAGGGGAGGGAGGGCAGGGGAGGGAGGGCAGGGGAGGGAGGGTGGAAGGGAAGGGGAGGGTGGAAGGGAAGGGGAGGGTGGGAGGGAAGGGTGGGAGGGAAGTGCAGGATGGAGGGCGGGGGTGTGGCGAGGGTTGGGAAGGCAGAGGAGGGTTTTACGTCGGGAGAAGGTGAACTGGCTTACAGTCTCCGGCTCTAAATTGTGGAAATGCATCGTGAAATGGAAGAGAGTTTCGTTACTCTCCGCGGCTTTCAAGTCTCAATTATAATGAACGTGTTTCGTCGCGGTAACATATCATCGTAAGGTTTGTTCAAATGTTGCTGTCGAATTTCAATAACCCGAACGTTGGTAAGCCAAATGTTCAATAAATCGGGAGAAGTCTAAATTAAATTGTCGTTCATCATATTTTAGCGACAGTGTAGGCCAATTTTCTCGAACTTGAAATTTCGAAACATAAACCATTTCTTTAGTTCCTTGATGAACTTATTATTTTCAAAGTCTGATTCTTTAATGATTTCGATTATGTTGTGATTTGTGTAACGATTACGCTGTGGCGCGTTTTCCAGCAACGGTACCTGAAACCTCTGCGTTTTAAGTGAACTATAATAGGTGTTTCATGAATTAAGAAATATTATCCGGTATCGCGACAATTCATTTTATAATATCACTATATCAATTGCATGTCCATTCTTGTATTACATCCTTGTTCAGTAGGTTCCTTGGTGGCCCAGGTTCTTTAAAATCTAATGCAACAGCTTCCGTGATTAGAGAGGTAAGGTAGAGTGCAGAAAGCCTTGAATGATAGAATGAAATTGGCGTATGGGTAACTAGGTCTGGAGGATCGGTATTTTGGATGTCGAGAACGGGGATGGGAAGTGGGGTGAGAGCAATGAAGGGGCGATGAGAGAGAGAGTGCAATTGAAACTCGGCGTTGATTAACCCGTTCTCTGTCCAAACTTTCGTTAACCGGTTTTCCTTGATAATGATAGATTTGGTGCATGTATCAGAGAAGGCCAAATTAAATTATACTGAACTAGAACTACAGTGACATTAATTCCACTATTTTCTGTGACTTGTGTCCGATGGTTCTTCCTAGTTCCCAAGCACTTCACGTAAACAGGAAGGATTTTGACTGATGAGCGATAAGCTTCGTCGTGTTTACATTTAGGTGAGGGTTTTTGTGGGGCAGAGTCGACTTACGGGGTGACCATAAGGGTCCACATGTGAGGCAATGCTCGCCGTACAGTTTCTAAATACTTGGAGGAAACCATTGACCCTGAAGGAAATTACACCACGAAATTTAACTTCTGCGCTACTGAATACATTCGAGCCTCCGATGGTCTTAGATATTGGTGGAGTGCACAATCGGAACACAATTATGTAGGTCAAATGGAGTCTCTCCGCTTTGATTTCATTTCGAGAGAAGTTTGGTGATTTTTATCGGAGTCAAGTGTTAGTCAGATGTACCTTGGTACCACAAATTGATGTTTTCGAGTATGGATGACAATATTATTGACAAACTCAGGTCCGTTCTGGCAAAAACAACTTCTGTTACAAAAAATCTAACTGTTATTAAAATCTGAAATTTAAAGCCTGAAGAAGCTTATAACATGCATACACGTATTTATTTAAAAGTTGTTGAAAAAAACGTGCAATTTTCCACAATATAAAGTTCCTTTCACAAGGGTTTCAATGGTGATACATCATCGTCAGGTTTAATATATATATATTTTGGAAAATTGCACGGTTTATATTTCATCATGTTTTTATTTCTCTCTATTTCGCGTGAACCTTCGGATTAAAATTTCAAAAATTCATTAATTTGCCAAGATATAGATGTATCCGCAAAATATTGAACTTTATTATACGATTTCGGTAAAATCTGTAGGCATTTTCCCATTTGCATGATTTATAAATCAATATACATTCATGAAGCGAAGAAAAAATATCAATGTTTGGTCTCACAAAAACCTTTTCTACCAATAGGACGTGATTTTAATGGTGAAATTTGAGGTTTTGAGCGCATAAACAAGTAAATGTAAAATAAGACATAAAGAACATTCAATGTTCTTTACGACATATTAGAGCATTCAATTGTCAACAAAATATTAGAGCATTCAACTGGCTTTGTACTTAGTTACCCTTTCAATGGAGCATAGTTGCGTTCCCTCTCCATCTCATTCAAATGGCCTTCCGCTCCTCGCTGCTCCATATCCATCCTTCCCGTCTCGCATCCAATCATTTACTTTTCACTCCCCGCCACGTCCATCAACTCTGCCTCCATCTCATTTCCAGTGCCTCCATCTCTTTCATTCCTCCGGTATGACTATTTGCATTTTTCCTTCATCCTTCGCATCTAAAGCACACCCAACCCCTTATTCTCTTCTCATTCTTATCCTTTCCCCGTCAAAGTTAGCTTCCGATAAATATGACCCGAAGCATAGCGTCTAACTCACATCACACATTTCAACACCTTTAATCAGTTTTCTATTGTAAATATTTCTTCCTCTAACTATCCTCATGATATTTGGCAATGGTCATTTTCCTCTCATTACCCAAAAACATGAAGTTCTTTACTCGCTCAAGTTTAAACACTCTTATAAGCATGCATGCTTTAGCCTGCTTTCTTTTACCTGAAAAATATCATTTCTCATTATTTTCAAATACCAATACCAATTTAAAATTTGATATTTTTTCATTACTTATGGTCCACTATTGTGTAGGTGCCTGCCACTGACTGTGACCCCGTAGAACCCAATATATCGAGAAACAATGAAAAGAAAGAATAAAACGGATGTTTCACTACTCAATTTGCCAATTATTCCTATGTCATACCGTTTCGACACTCCTAGCATCACCATTGCAGCGGACACTCGCTGGATTCTGATGACGACCCTGGTTGCGTTGAAACAGATGCCAAGTGAGCAATGCGAAAATCTGTTTTATTTATACCTTTTTATCAACTGCTTTAGTCAATAGTAATTTAGTTTTAGTCTATTAGCATACCTAGTGGTTTAGCTAACTTTCAGTGAGTTTTCATTTTTTAGCCAAATTATCGAGTTTTAAATTTTCACTGGGTGAATAAAGCAACACAAAATTATTTTGGCAGCATTAGATTAGTTTAAATTCAATTGCTGTGCCCTTACTAATGCATGGATTTATTGAAAACTGTTTAGGCGGCAAAAACCGTATATCACGCACCCACTCGCGAGAATAAAATAGCCAAACTAATAAGGTTCAGTGATTCTGGTCATTTAGACATACAGGTAAGTTGAGTTTTCTTTGCGTTCAATTATAACCAAAAGTAATATGTCTCGAAAGATATATGAAAAGAAGGTTTATAAGCGTGTGAATAACAAGCGATTGAACAATTCATTAAAGATAGAGTTTCCTTTTGGCTTCTCCAATGATGTTTTTCCTCGCGGCGTCATTCACCGATATGAGTCGAGTACGCCCGTCGAACACTGAATGCATTCAACTGGAAACATTTTTTTGCTATGAGAATTCCAGACATTACCTTAGTTTCATGACTCATCTAACCGGAGTGTATTCCAAGGCAGTGTTACTTCATTGCTACTCTTAATCTCAGCAGCTAGTATGTTCGTGGAGTCAGTAACTAACTAACATGTACAAACATGTTAGTTATAAGTATACATATTGGTGAGTTATTATATCTCGTGAGTAATTTTCATTCATCCCTTGGACTACAACCTTGTGGTGGAATGGCCTGCGTTAGGCCTACGCTTATTTTTGAAAATTGGTTTTTATTTTGAATTCGTTGCTTCAAAATAGTTGTTTTGGTGAGAAAACAAATACGTTTCAGGCTGGGTGATGTACGACTACCCATAGCCGTGCCTAAGGGGTCAAAGTGCAGGTGCACTAGAATAAGCGGATTTCGATGCCAGACACAAGTCTTTAAAGTAATTTGCTGATTGAAATCTTCCACAGGGATGGAAATTTTAACCATTTTTCCGTATCTTGAAGCCATCATGGAGTAATATTACTTAGCACCGGCCTAGCCGCCGTACGCCGCTCGTAGGGCGCCGCTCGCGCCCGACGATTTTTTATATTTTTTATCGTCAGTTCAGCCAAATCGTACGCTCGTTTTCCTTCGCTGAGTGTTCTTTTCACTCTGAACAGACACCGAAAAGCTAATAACCTGATAGTTCTGCTATCTTATGAATGTGTTTTGGTGAAGTGGTTTGATACAAAACTGCTAACTTAGTCTACAGTGATACGATGCATATTAAAGCATTGCTTTGTAATCATTTTGGTATCTCCTGTTATCCTTCCAAGCTAATCATTTGAGCCCTGTGGGATGGGGTTAAATTATCGGCAGTTTTCTATGTTTCTCTGCCTTGACATAGTGAATACATAGAATATGAGAATCGCAGTCTCTTCTCTTTTGGCCAAAGAAGTTCAGTGAGGTGTTTCCCTTGCAAACGTGTGGTTGCGTTTAAATCTATTTCAAGTGAAACAGTTTGTTTACACAATGGCGTGGATGCGGAGTGGAGCTTTGATTGACCTTGTTGGGAAAGAATCTGTGGAGCTTCAAGTATTATCAAAGCTTCCAACAATACGTGAGGTACTGTGTGTGTTCTTTTATTATATGAGAAAAAATCATGACGTCCGGGACGCAGCTAGAATTGCAATGAAAGAAGTAATTGATCTGTGGAACAAAACTAAAATTACCCGTATGCAAGATATTCGGGCTATTGAAAAAATTGAGTCGCTTTATCAGGAATGGAGGAATCTCCATAAGAATACCTCCACTAATAAACCGCCAAGTGTAGCCGCGATGGCTAAGAAAGAAATGTTTCAGAGTAAGCTAGACTCTATGTTTGACATGAGCAAAAATGATGCAATGAAACAGCTGGAAAAAAGGTAAATGATGCAACTAAAGAAGCAGAAAAAAGGCTTGGAAGGAAGAAATACTTTTCTTGTGCGATCAACGCGGACCGAGGTTAGGAGTTATCGGGGGTGTGGATTTAAAGATAAAGAAGGATCGTAAATGAAAAGGAAAACTTTGTTATATTCCAGCAATTTATTTTCAGGTACAACTAGTTTCAACGCAGTTTTACTCTTCGTACCTGAAGATGACGCCGCTGCGTCGAAACTAGTTGTACCTGAAAATAAATTGGTGGAATATAGCAAAGTTTTTCTTTTTCATTTACTATAAAATGAACTTCCACAAGGTTGAGCCTGAGACGATTGAGATAATAAAGAATAATGATCAGAGGAGGGCAGTGAGGAAAGCTTGATGAGAAACTCACTGAAGAAGACAAAACGCAAGTTGTCACCGGTATTCTCAATAATGAAGGTTCAGAGGAGCCGCTGAAGAAGAGACAGGTGCAATTGAGGGATGTTCCCAATATAACACTTGGTGACTTAGCCACAACAAGCTCCGTTAGATTTTTTCAAATACTAGGAATTAGTCAAGAGGTTTTAGAGTACCCTGTGACTGAATGGGCAGAAAGAGAGGATTAAAAAATGGGAAAGCAAATTGCTACTTACCTTAGAGTGGTTAATGATCATGCGGAGCGAGGCGTAAAACTTATATCCGATTTCAATAGAACAATAACACAAAAAGAGACAAAGCCTTTCAAGACTTGCTCATATCCGTATATTCCTACCGGAAGTCCCTACCTGATATCAAAAGGTCAACATTAATTCATAAGTATGACACACCATCTACATCAAGAGACCGGAACTGAATTGTGTACTTACTCGTGTCTTCAAATATGTTAGTTAAACACATCCAGGTAATCAGATAATCTTGACCATTTATTTACCCTCAGAAGTACACGAGGAAGTACAAAGAGAAAGAAGGGGTGGGGACAGAGGGGGGGAGCGCTCAGAGCTCGGCACGGATGCCAGCGTAGCGGTGACCGTCAGCCAAGCGCCCGTACGGCGGCTAGGCCGGTGCGGAGTAATATTGCGCCATGAAGGCTTCAAGATGCGGAAAAATGGTTAAAATTTTCGATCCTACGGGGTTCTACAACCAGCGAATTACTTTAAAGACGTGTGTCTGGCATCGAAATCCGCTTATTCTAGTACACCTGCACTTTGACCCCTTAGGCACGGCTATGGGTATTCGTACATCAACCAGCCTGAAATGTATTTGTTTTCTCACCAAAACAACTATTTTGAAGGAACGAATTCAAAAGAAAAACCAATTTTCAAAAATAAGCGTAGGCCTAGCCTGCGTGCTCCGATGACCCCTAGAACTGAACTGGCGGGAGCAATGCTCCTGGTATGGCCAACCATGCCAGATAGGTCGAAGGTGAGGAGACATACGAATGGTAGTCCACGCAGCGTCTATATCTCAGTGAGGCGGCTGCGTAAGGCGTCTGACCCCAGTGAGCCTCTCTAGTGATGCTGTCACGTAAAAAGCACTATTGAGTATGGCCACGGAATACTATCTAAATTAAAAAACCTTGAAATTATGGACAGTTCTCAAATAAAAATGAATCCTGGCACCTACGGGACTCGGCCCACTGGGCCGGGTGTCTTGCCCGGCAGCGGTGGTAGCAAGACCCCTGCGGTCGTCCTCACACGAAATCCTTGCTCAGAAGTTGACCGATAGGATAATAGTCGTGGAACTCAAGGCAGATCCAAGGAATTTAGTTATAATCCAGGTTCATATGCCTACCTCTAATCATAGAGAGGAGGAGGTGGATGTTGTACACGATCAGCTAGAAGAAATAATTTGTTGTACCCTGGGAGGAAGCACTTGGTAGTAATGGAGAATTGGAACGCGGTGGTGGGTGAAGGCAGAGATGGGTGGGAGGTGGGCGACTACGGGCTAGGAAGGAGAAATGACCGCAGCGAGAAAGCGGTGGAGTTTTGCCGGAGAAATAACCTAGTGATTACAGATACATGGTTCGGAGATCATCCTCGACGTAGGTACACTTAGAAGAAGCCGGGAGACGCAGATATGTTCCAGTTAGATTATATAATGGCTCGTCACAGATACAGGAATAGTGTTAAAAACTCGCATACTTATCCGGAAGCTGACGCAGGCTCAGACCACAACTTATTAGCCATGAAATGCCGGGTAAAGCTAAAAAAGATAAGAAGGAGACGGAGGGCACGAAAGTGGAATATGGAGACATTAACTGTGCCAATGAAGAAGAAATATCGAGAGAAGCTTGATGAAATCATGGTGCGGATCATGGAGTTAGATCGGTGGCAGATGAATCTACATGTACATACTACCCCGCAAGCCGCCTCAATAGGCGTGTGGCGGGGGGTGTTAGGACACCAGCCGTTTGGGGCTCATCATAATGAAAGGGGAAGTTTGAAAAATTAGAAGCGGCGGAAGCAATGGTAGGCGTAGTCAGTGCAACTAAAATTAGAAAAGCGAGCACGTCGAAGGAGATAACAATGGAGATTAAGCAGAGAAGGAAATGGAAGAGCGTAATTTCAGAGCTAGGCGAGAGAAAATACCGAGAATAAAATAACAGGCTTAAAAAAGAAACAAAGAAAGCAAGAGAGGCGTGATGGAGAACAGATCGACTCGTTAGAGAAATACCAAAATGAGGGAAAAGCATATGCATTGTATGGTAAAGTAAAGGAACTGACGGGCGGTATTAAGGGAATGAGAATGACAACGATAACAGACAAGACAGGAAAGGTGATCGTAGAACCTAAAGAGATCCAGGAGAGGTGGAAGAAGTATGTTGAAGAGCTGTATGGTATGGAAATTAGGCCCAATACGTTAGATATACAAAGAGAAGACGACATCGACAGAGTGTAACGTGGCGGAATCGGGTTTCGTATTAAGAAAAAAAGTATTATTATGTTTAGAGATCAGAGGTCTGAAAGCCAAGAGCAAGCATTATTTATTTTTTTATTGTAACCACTATGATTTAATTTTGTTTTAACCAGTATGATTTACTTTTGGAGTAATTATTGAGTGCATATTGATTGCAATTGTTGCTCGGTAAACAGATTGGATTCATAAAAACTGTCTATTACAATAATGGGGTGAGCTCTTACGGCTAGACAGATGGAAAAATTAAAGGGGGTCTCGTTTACGTTTGTAAAAACTAATTAATTGTTTACGGCTATTGGAGACCCCCTTTAATTTTTCCACAGCTGTATATGTTATTGTCATTAATTATTATGGACGAAGTGAACTGAACTAACCGGTAATCCTTTTATTGTTTCTGATATCTTTCATTCTTTTCTTTATATAATTTGGGTTCTCTATCGCTGTCTCAATACCGGGAAGGGCACTTTGGAACTCTTCCTTGAAGCCACATGTACGTGTTAACCTTTGTCCCGAAAATTGAGCGAGAGGAGTGGAGGGCGAACTGGCCGCCACTCTATATGAGCAATAAGAAGAAGAGACTGTTTCTGCTACACCGCCCCGGAGAAGAGCTCCAAGATGAAGCGGCAGTGAGATGTGGAACTGGCCATTCCTCGCCATGGTGGTTGGCTTCGGCACCAGATCAGCGGGGCCCGCTAATCAAACTGCCGCTAACCACAGTTCCTGGCGAAGAGGTGGAGGGAGCCACGGTCAGGGAGTCCGGCGCACGACCACCTTGCATCACGCATGCGCACTGGAGAGGCAAGAGGTCTTCTCGCCGCGCAGAGAGCTCGTTCTCCTGGCGGAATGGCAGTGAGAAATATTTATAGGGGTCAAATACCTGTTGGAGTGTACCATGCCAAAGGGGATAATGTGTAATTAGTTTATAGTGAGTAACTTTTTTTGGATTGCGTTTGTATCGTTCATGACGGAATTATAAACTGGTTCAAAGTTTCCTGATCGTGTTATTGCTGACTACCTCTCCCTTTCCTTATCCCAGTTAGAACCCTGGACGAAAGTCTCCTTCAGAGCAATTCCGGGTGGGGTAGGGAATTAAGTCCTACTCCTATTCTGATTGGTCAAGACGACCTGGCGCCCGAGCGAAGGCAGAGACTATCTGTAAGGGACGTTACAAGAGATGGTATAGGACCAGGTATCCTAGATATCGAAATCGACCGATCTCTACGAGATATGGAAAGGAATAAGGCGGTGGGAATAGAAAACATACCTACAGTTTCTAAAGAGCATGGGGAAGAACGGAAGAGGAAAATGTTTGAGCTTATTCATTAATGAGTATGGAGTGTGGCTTGAGGACTTCGCTACGACAGTACTAGTTCCTATACTGAAGAAGAGCAAGGGAAATACGTGAGAAGACTATAGGACAATAAGCTTAATATCCCACGCGGCCAAAGTAGTTCTGAGAATTATTAATAGAAGGTTAGAGGGACGGGAACGCGAGACGCTATAGTGGTGATGAGGACGCTGGTAGAAATACACCTCGAGTATGGGCAGGATGTTTTAGCTTGCTTCGTGGATTACGAGAAGGCGTTTGATAGGGTGGACTGGACGAAATTAATGAGAGTGTGGAAGAAATAAGGGGCCGATTGGAGGGACATGCGTCTCATTCATAATCTGTATATGAACCAGGCGGCGCAGGTTAGGGTGGCCGATGGAGAATCGGGATGGGCCATGATAAGACGGGGAGTGCGGGAGGGGTTACTATCGGCGTTACTTTTTAACGTGTATTCAGAAGAAATTGTAAAGGAGGCATGGGGGGGATAAGGAGGAAGGAATAAAGGTAGGAGGGGAGCTGATCAAATCAGTGAGATTTGCAGATGATCAAGCATTGGTTATTCAGCCTGCCAAGGGGTTACAGTCAATGATGAATGCGTTAGAGGTGCAGTGCGAAAAGTATAGGATGAAGATAAATCACAAGAAAACGAAAGTGATTTTCCAGAAGTAAGAAGGCGGTAAGAGTGGGAGGGCAGATGATAGAGCAGTCCGAGTAGTTTACGTATCAAGGTATTATTTTGGAGGAGATTGGGTTTGGTGGTAGGGACATCAGATGTAGAATTGTATTCGCTAAAGAAGCACTTTCGAAGAGAAGGGAATTGATGAGGGGGGGTTTGAGAATAGACGTAAAGAAAAGGCTGGTGAAAACTCTAATATGGAGCGTGGCGCTGTATGGGTGGGAAACTTGGTCATTGCGAAGGGAGGATAGGCGTAGACTTGAAGCGTTTGAGATGTAGGTTTGGAGAAGGATGGAGAGAGTGAGAGATATGAGGCATTTAAGAGGGATCTAATGGCGGGACATCCTTAGGAGGGAAACCGATAAAATGTTCATAAATTGGGATGCAGGATGGGGACTGTCAAAGACCCTACCAATCAGCTGGTAGAATACTTATATGACAAAAGTCATCCTCGGTGCTTTAACTTAATTAGGTGGCGGCTGAATTTTAGCATAAGATGTTTTTATCTATTGTCACAATGAATAGTTATATCTAACTTAGCTGTAACCATTGATGAAGTCACTTGCTTCTGGTCCTCTGGATAATATAGCTACCAATGCAAAGTTAATATTCCGTCGAAACAATTTGCGGTTCAATAGCATTTTACCGTGGAAAATAGTTGCTTGGAGAAGAACAGAAAATATATTGCTATTTTACTGTAAATACTACTATTATCATAATAAAGTTGAAACATTTGGAAATATCTTTCGACGATTTTAAATGCACGGGAAATGCATTTATAATCGATGCATGGTATTATTGTTTGCACTCACACCGAGGGCTTTGCTGATGCAGGAGGATTTAAAATCATTCCACACTTTCATTATTAAAGACTCCATATCGTAGTAACTATTTTATAAGAAATATTCAGACATATCTTTTAAGTTCGTGCAAAACAAACATGGAGTTGTTTAATCATTTTTTTCTTAATTGGCTGAAAATATTTGTCTTCAAATCCATTTTATCGCAAACCCCGGCGTTTTTCATTGAAGGCCCAATCATCGGGTGGTAGTTCACGGGGTATCGACAACATTAGAACTAATCTCTGGGGAATAAAACCCCAGTTTACTACCCTGACCTTGGCGCAAAATTACCGCTTTGGCGGTTCCCCTTGTTTATCGAAACTTCGTCCACCAATCGTTAGGATTTTCTGTATCTCTCACGGCTTAACAGAATTTGCAAGTTGTCTTTTTCAGAGCGGAGAGCTATGAAATATTCTCTCTTTTGGCTTCACGAAAGGACAATAAAAGCGCATCGCCTCCTCTCCCTCTTCCAAAGACCTTGCTGCCAAAAACGTTCATCATCTTGAGCAACATGGCCGTGTAATTATGCGCAGCCGAAGAGCCTTCCCCTCCGTGAAATTGAATGCAAAGACGCGGGGGGAGTATGCGGGGGGGTGCAACGGCGCCGAGCACTGCCTGCCCGAGCACCGCCTGCCTGGCTGTCCGGTCCACTGTTAACGCCGATCATTGCCGCCAGACAATAATAACAGTGGACTTTTATGCTCCCTTGGTGGAACTCATTACCGACACCTACCGGAACAATGGGTCGGTGTGCCGGGTGCATGGGAGGGGCCCGTTCGGGAATCAATTAGGGCCCGCCGAGGTATGGGCCGAGTAAAAGGTGTGGGGAGGGTTCGGGCCTCCTGCCTGATAAATCAATCACAGGCCTACGTTTTCAATGCCGCGGGCGAGGGGGGCGGAGGGGAGAGGGAGGAGCATTAATGCTCTTCTCCGGGAGAGAGGCGAGCGGAGTTGAGGCGGAGTTGAGGCGGAGATGGGGGAGCACCGGCGCGGGAAGAGAATAACGTCGCCGGGTATAATGGACTTTTACGGTGCACAAGTGAGCACATCATGTCAGGGATTACGACGTCGGTAGTAAAGGGTCATCGCGGGGGCAGTAAATCATTCGGTGCCGGGGAGGGGGTAGGTGGGGTTGCGATGGGTGCGGCGAGCACCAAAGTCGACGCTCCGCCACCTCTCCTCCTTTCCCCTCCCACTCTCCCTCCCACCTCCCTCCCTCCCACCTCCCTCCCTCCCACCACCCTCCCTCGAAACGTTTTCCTCGCGCTCACAAAGTATGAGGGTGGTAAGGAAATTGAAATGTGCGGGAAACGCTCGCTATCGAGATGATTTCCTTTAGCGGTCCGCCTACTTTTTTCGTCATGAATTTGGGCTTCCATTCCTCAAGAATAAATATAAGAATGAAATAATTTACAATAACTGCCGTTTAATCAAATATCAGCGAAGAGTCCAATAATTAATACCCTATTCAATTCAAGTTTCTCTGTCACGCAGGAAATCTCGTTCGAGCTTAGTGATAGACAAACGTTTTCCTCATCATTTTCCATCTGAATTATAAACACCCCGTGGTGCAACTTAAATAATCGAGCAATAGTAGGATAAATAAATATTATAAAGTTTTTTTTAACAGATAAATCTAAAAAGCTAAACATTTATGTGAAACCGGGTAGTGTAACTGTTTTGTCCAAGGACAGGGCACGATCATCCAACCCCAAGTATCCCTCTCTCTCGGTCAAACTGGAAATGCAAAGGTCAAGATAGCTCAAAGTCACCAGTTATTATGAAAGTATAGTGATAACGATGGCGCACTGCGATTAGCATTAATAAATGTTTGACGTACTTTTTAGTTAAACGTTTTTCCATAACTTTATGGAAACCTTGGTTTTTGCTCATTCTTAAGTGTTCTCAAATGTCAATTTTTCCAAGTATTATAATACTTATGTAGAAAATGCGGGAAAACAGATTCACTTCTCAAGAAGTTAGAGAGCCATTGGAGAAAAACGTGGTCGTGTACTTTTTAAGCATGGACTGTTTTTCCTACAAAACCGCAGAGTGGCGCGTGCTACGCTATACTTGGCGATATAAACCGTGTAACCGTATTATTTCAAATGAGAACTCACTAGTTTATTAAAGGTAGAGCATTTATCTCAGGACAAGGGTCCAAAGAGGGACTGGAACCGGAGAAATTTCAGTCCCCTGCTGAGGATATTGCCTGATTAAGTGATTTGCATTTGATATAGAATCGTAGAATGTTAGCCAACAGTTTATGAAATACCCCTCCGTTGAAATATGCAGTGATGCATACAATCCAAGATTATGGGACCGGTACCAAAATGAAATCCGTATCGATGATGCTTGCTGCACATATGCAAGGAGTGCGTTTTAATATGCACTTCAATTTTCCTGGATTCATTACAGTACTTGAACATTTCGTAATTGTGTGCACGCTTATTGGTGGGCCGTTGTCATGCACGTAGCTCAACAACAGCTCTGGCACACCAATTGGCCGTCCGCTGGCATGCAAGTGACTACCGAAGACCTTACGAAGCCAGAGTGAATAGCATTTTGGAACATAGTACAATAAATGGGTAGGTAACTCGTATACATTCACGATGCGAAGTCCTTACAAATTGGTAATTAAGTATAACCGATATTGGAGCCGGCTCTTTGAGAGTCAGTTATGATGTTTAAATGACAATAATGCCTGTATTTTAATTCATGGCACGACATATATTTTTACGACCATTCCACTGTTGCATGTCCCCTCTACTACTTCCCATCCAGTTTGAATTCCTTAATTTCTTGCCAAGTAGCGTCAAACTTTCATTACACTGGCACAGCGTCCGGATGTTTGCTCGCAATAGTTAGCCCCTCCTGTTTTAGACCACGCTCGAGGCCATTGGCAGAGCAGAGACGGTGCAGCGCCCACGCTTCGTCTTTTGTTTCGATGACGCCGCCGCTCGTGAAGAAATGAAGTCGGCTCGACGCCTTGCAAATGAAACTCCTCATGAAAGCCTTTAAATCACGGCGGAGGCAAATGATATTTCTCAAGGGCTATAAAGAAGAATACTTCACGACTCTTTCCTCGAAATGCAGGTGTTCGAGCACCTTCAAGGCGGACATTTATAGTTCTAATTATAAATCATTGCCTACTATGGCATCATTCGTTGCATTACTCCAGCGTTCTAATACTTAAGTGCCGGAGAAATGTCACTGCACCGAAAGAATGAAGGTAAAACGAAACTTTGATAAATTAAAACTCTACAGGTTCATGAATGAGTGACGTAACGTGTATTGGCTCTGAAGGTTTTCTGGTGTTCATGAACTTAACTGAATGAATATTTCTCGTGTTTCAACCGTGCTCGCGTTCTTAAGCCCTAGAGCTGGCCGAAACAAAATCATTCGATATTGATACTACCGATATTACATCAAGGAGTCGGCTGGTACGATACTTCAGAAAGCATAGAAATTTCGAATATTGAGCATTAAGTGACAAGTTGTAAGACTTTTCGGGCCAGTGCGCTGGCAGCTGTGCCATCCAGGATTACGGATTCTAAGGTTACCGGAGGAGTTCCTGGGATGTTGCTTAACAATATGGTCCATTAAGAATGTTTTTAGTAAGGCAGAGTTGTTATTTTATTTTCCTATTTAGTATTCTGTAACTCAGGTATCGTTTGAGGGCCTGAGAGTCAAAGTTATACAAGTAACAAACATCGTCCAGCGTCACCTGTATCACTTCACTCCGGTAAGAAAAGACAAAAGCCAAAGTGGCATAAGTGTTTGACAGCTAGATCGCAGAACCATACGTTCGAACTCTTGTATTCCTTTACCTGTAACTATCTGACGGTACCCGACGGTACCAACTTAGAACATATGCACTTATAACATTTTTTGTTCTTATGTTACTTGTATTACTTTGACTCTCAGGCCCTCATTTATAACTTTTACTACACGTAATTAGTATTCGAGAATGGAGTGCTCGTAGAAATAAGATGCAAAGATGAACCTAAGTAAAACTAATAATTATAGAAAGTATATATAGTAACTAAGAAAGTATATATAGTAATACTTAAAGATTTACTCGAAGTTATATACCTTTGGTATGTTAAATTACTTTTTATATATAATCTATGTTTGCCAATAAAATTCTCATCAGTTGCATCAGAGTACCGAAAAATAAAATATCGGGATGGATTTGCGTCAAAAATGATATCTTAGCAGCCTTGGGAAGCTTCCTTAAATATGGCAATGCTCACGCCCGATGGGAAATCCAAGAACAGTTCACCCAGGTGTAATGACATTAGCCGTTTTTAGTCAATGTTTAAGGCACATTAGTGTTCGAACTGGCAACCACCCTTTCCAAGCAATTTCTCTCAAAGGAAATTTAAATGACAAGCTCCCGATGGCACGTTCGGACCCTTTAACCCTTTCGTTGCTAGATCCCCCGCTACTCAATACTCTGGCGAAACATTTTGAGCGCACCATCGTTGTGCCATCGGTCATCCTTTTCAAATGAGTCTTTTGACCGACACTGGCCTGATTATTAAGTTATTTTTCACTTGAAATATTTATGATGTTTTTTAACGTTTAAATGTTTATTTTCAAATTCTAATTTTTCACAATCTTTTTTCACGCCGGATATGTAGGCCAAACGCCGTGCATTCTATACATTCATGGCGTTTACATGGAGCCCACCGATTCTTCCGGGCTCGTTTTGGACGCACGGCACGAGGAGTATTTCGCTGGAGTATACGCCACCACCACTACCACTTTCGTGAGTAGGATCCTCTAAGTGGTCCACTTGGTCGCTGTACGGAGAGCATTTCAAGATCTCGTAATTTATCCTTTCGGATGGGACAGTAGACCTGTGTGCGCCTTCCGGGGAGCAGGAGAGTAGGCAAATGCCGAGGATCTCGCCGCCCTCCCCAAAATATTCCTTTCCTACACCCAGCCTCATCGACGTCGGTTGCATCCCCAACTCACCAATCAGCCTTCTGTCACGGCCATGAATTGGATTGACTGGGGTTCATCCGAGTACCGTCCTTCGCTCTGCACGCCGCACAGTGGGGTACGGAGGTAGCGCTCACTTTCAAAATCGTAGAACTTTTGAATGAATTGAGATATTAACGTAAATCTTTTTTTATTTGAAAGCTTAAATCCTACGAAATAGAGAAAAAGTATTTATCAAATGAAAAATAGCAAAGAAAGTCTGCAGAATGTGTGCGGATGTCGTAATTTTTTCCAATTTTTTTAATAGACTAAAATAAAACAGCGAAAAATAAATGTTTAATTAAAAAAATTACATATTATCAATGAATATGATAAAAAATAGTAATAAGATTTAACCAAGTCGAAATATTATTTTTTCTTTTTTTGTTATAAACAATTTTTTATTAATAAATTAAATAATTGTGGTAGTATTCACGTTAGAAAAATTTTAAAAGCAGATTTGTAATCTTCGAGAAAAATATAGCAAAAAAGTATTTTTGTGTTTTTTACATGCAGTAAATAGTTTAGCCACAAATCGATTTCAATATATCGGGTCGCGCGACGTGCTCATAGTTGACCCAGCGCGCGCTGCACAGTGTCAACAACAAGATGAAATGAATTACGTTGTATAACGTTCATAATCGTTAATCTCCGTCCAGTTTCAAGATATCTTTGAAAATCATGTGTCGATACAGAGCTAAGAAGTGTATCTATTGATAAAAATGCTGTTGCGCGCTTTATTGCACAAACATTATGAAAATTAAATTTTTCCGGCCAAATTATATATGACGAGAAATCGGAATTATGTATAATGTCCATCAAAATCGTGAATCGCGGCCACGATTAAAGATATCTTAAAAAATATTGTCTTTACAAAGATGAGAAGTGTATTTATTGATAAAAATGTTTTTGCCAGCCTTATTGCAAAATCATTATGAAAATTAAATTTTTTGCGACCGAATTGTTTATGACGAAGAATCGGAAACATGTATATTGCTCATCAAAATCGTGAATCGTGGCCACGATTAAAAATATCTTCATATATGAGAGATTTATGAAGATATCTTGAAATATGAGGTATGATATCAGATTCAGAGATTGAAAAGGAAATCAATTTCCTTTGGAAGCAAGGGCATTTATGAAAGAAGGGTGAGACTTATTTTTCAGCATTAAACTTAACAAAAATAATAATCCTATTATACACCATACGCCGCAAGGCTCGATATTTTAACCGCTACGGTGAGTGCGAGACTCACCCCAGCCGGTCAATTCACTTGGCAATTGCGGGCGTAGACTGGTTTTCGTGGGATGTGCCGTATGTGTTCATACAAGAATTAGGCCTCTAGCTAGGATAAATGTATTCTTCCTGTTTTGTTATCAATATTATTATTAATGTCATCACCACGCGTTTATTTTTTGTCCTACGTGATCTCGGCCCATTTATCCAGCCAAGCGCCGACAGTTCGTGCCAGAGGGGAGGAAGACACAGAGGTGCTGGCTTCTGCAGTCCCCACCGAACCTCACCCCACGGCGGCGCGGTCAGTCAGGGGGCTGCCGGGTCCTCCGCGGGTGTCTTTCCGGCGGACCCGCGCCGCCAATTTCTCTTTCGTCACGGCTCTGCCTCGGCGGGTGGCGGATGCGGCGAAATGCACCCACCCCCTCCCCTGTCCCCCCGGCCCCTCCCCTGCCCCTCCAACCCCTGCCCCCCAACCCCTTCCCCCAACCCCTGCCCCCCCAACCCTGCCGCCCCCCCAACGCCACCACCCACCTGCCTTCGAGGAGACGAAACTCCAGCAGACGGGGAGCCGGCCGACTGATGCGCCCGACTCCCTTCCCGTTGAACGGGTGGAAGGGGAGGAGTGCGACGCCTCTTTCCTGAACAATAATAATCCACCGAACATGGCTCTCGCGCCCACGCTCTTCTTTGCATAATATTTTTGCGTGATTATAGTTGGTTGATGAACGCATGTTCAGATGAATTACCGTGGAGTACTAGCACAGGGTTGCCACGGTCCAGAGATGATGAGATTCAACGACTTGTCCAGGTTTCAATCCAGGCCAACATTTTGATTCCTTAATTTGGATGAATGATTTGAATTCCATTCTTGGGTGAGTATGTGAAGGAAGAGGTAGCAAGAATGGGAGCGCGTGCTCTGTGAGGGAATAAAGTTTTCCACCAAACAGAGCACCGCTCTTCTGGCGGGAAATCAAGTTTCCTTTTTTAAAGCCGATTATTCTTAGGTCCCGGCTGCGACTAGGGCCACAAATGACCCGTGCGTAATCAGAGGAGTATCAGAGTCTTCCTCAGCATCAGTTTAAAGGATAGGATCAGAGCGTTTAATTGAGGTGCATACGATCACTTGATAAGCACCGAATAAGAACTCCAATGTCATATTCAGGCCAGGCACTAAAAACCTTAACCCACACGCGAACAAACAGTGCCTTAATAAGCACCACTCACTTTAATATAATCATATTTTGAGTTTGAGGAGCAAATTTACAGACTAATGTCGCATTTTCCATGAATTTTCCAGGTTTCCCGTTTTCAATTTCCATGACTTTTCCAGGTATTCCATGATTTCCAGGCGACTGTAGCAACCCTATAGGAGTACGGCGACTATCACTGCATTATTCACTCACTCAAGATGGCCAATTGCTCTGTTCAATGTCCTCTCCAATGGCCCGCCACTTCCCCTCCCCCCTCTTCGATCCTCCGAGTCCATCGCCACAGCACGCTTTGGCCTCGCGTCGGATACACATCACGCATTCCTTGGTGTCACGTGAAGAATACAAGAAAGTTGTCTTGTTTACGCTACCATACGTTCTATACGTTTTTCCCTGGCGTAGTCTTCCGACGCCAGCATAAGAAAATCAGCTACCAATGGATTTCAAGGCTCCAACAAAAGGGAATGAAAGAACTTCTCTTCGGTCAGTAAATCTTTCTATGCTCATATTTCGCTGCCCAGTGATTGGCCTGTGTGAAGCTGTCGCCGACGAATTTATTTATTCCCTTTACCAGAGTAGTAATCAGCCTAGAGATGACCACTAGGCTATAGTAGCTATTAATAAATTTGATTGTTTAAGGCTTGACTTCGTGGAAGTGATAGACATCCATTTTTAATCAAAAACTTTGTACTTTTCCACACTTTATTTAAAAACTGCGACCGGTTTCACCATAATATGGCATCTTCTGTCACATTCTGAAGCTTAGGTCATACAATATATACCCAGAGAAAGTTAAAAAAGGTGGGGGTTGATTTGAAATGGGGGAGAGAGGAGCAGGGCGGTTGGGGCATGGCAGAGTGAGAAGGGGAAGTGGAAAAATCGAGAGGAAAGGAAAGAAAGTGAATCGGTCGAAGACAGTGGGAGGAGTAGAAGGTCATCAAGTAACACTGTTTTCTATTTTTTAAAAAAGGAAGATTGGTTAAAGCCCCAGCCCAAGCATCTGTGACTGAAGGGCAAGAAAAGTAGGCTAAGATCTGCCGAAACAATGATTCAAAAAAGGCCGCGAAGTGAGGAACTGTAAAGAAAGGACCCCAGAGGAACCTCGGGTGGGTTTATGAATGGGCAACAGACGGAGGGTTGTGAGGGGAGGGGTTTGGAAGGGCTCCTAGCAACCGTAAGTGGGGAGAGGGAGTGGAAGGGCCGGAGAGGGAATAGGATGTGGGGGAGTGACAGTTACTTTTGCTAACATGGAAATATCGAAAACAACGGAGAGGAATGCATAAATACATGGCCGTTACACAGATTAACATTTTGGTTTTTCGCTAGCACACAAATTTATAAATGTTCCAAAGCGTCCATTTTTAGGCCTTTCGGTAACATATGCAGAATTACAGGTTTAAAAGCACTGCTATGGTTACACTCTAATAGATGCTGGGCAAATAGGGAATGGCCGTCAGCATTTTTGAGGGAGCGCTCATGCTCCTTCATACGTGTTGACACTCCCCTTCCAGTTTGCCCAACATAACAAGACATACATTCGTCACACTAATTGATAAACACCGGATTTCATATATCTGTCAACCTTATCCTTCCCACTATAGAGCATTTTCCCTATGGTTAGGGGGGAATAAAACGCTGCCCTAAAATATTTTATATTATTTTTATTAGAATTTATTGTAATATCTCCAGGGGTTATAAACGCCAAGTTGAGCATGAAGGGATGAGTCGTTTCGTCTTACGCGCAGGTGTCCAGGATTGGTGATCACATGGCAATAGGTGAGATGCACTTGCCATCTGATTAATAATTCCACGATAAGAATCTTTGAACGGGTGATTTTTTTTTTAATTTTGAATTTAAAAAATGTTATTGTATATTACCGTTTGTTTTGAAATTCAGGCCTGGTTTTACAATCTCTTGTTAAATATTTCCTACTTATAAAAACGGAAGTTAAATGCGTTCTTCCATTGATAACGCTCACGCCAACTATCCAACAATCCGATTTAATATACACAACCCGAGTACGCTGGTTTTCAATTTATTTTTACAGAGATTTTCTCTCAGTGTTGCTATTTGGACGGGCTGGTAACCTTGCCTTGTTCTATTTTAGTAACTTTAAGCATTGAAACTAAATATCATGCACAATGAAACTTAAAGACCTCTTCCAAGAATATATTTTTATGACCTAGATCTCGACGTGGCTTGTCACCTTTAAGTGAGTGGGTAACATTTCTGTTTGTCCGTTACTACGAGGGTGGAGGGGGTGGGTGGGTGACGATTTGGGCGGTAGGTCCGTTGGAGAGCGGGGCCGAGTCGCTTGAACGGAGGAGGGGTGGACTTCGAAGACGCGTTTTTTTCGCGTCAGATTTGGCCGAAAGACGATGAATGCCGAAATTGATGTACCGCAGAACATTTATCGAAAACGGAGCAATGAGAATCTCAGAATTAAACGTCCGCCAAGAAAAATTATGATTGACCACCCCAGATACCACTCCGGGTAATGTCGCCGTATTTTTCCGCATCATTCTGTGAAAGGTTGTCTGTCAGTTTCACCGAGAAGGATTGCGAAGGAGTCAATCAAAGTTTATCTATTTCTCCTGAAATATTCGACCAAATATTTTGGTGCCTCTCATCCATCCGTGCTTCTTTGAAGGTGAAATATACAGCAAGGATTAATTTTGTCTTTCCCGTTCGCAGAGAAGTCATGGAGCGCAACGGGAGGTGGAACACACATTCGTTCCTCTCTGCCATTGTCCGTAGTTTGACACGCGTTGTTTGATAAGGTGGGCGATGGAGGCTCTCAATGTAGTCAAGTCAATTAAGGTGGGTGTAGAGGACATGGAGGAAGACAGAGACCAAACTTCAGGGATGTGTTTGGGGTTGATAGGAGGTAAACATATTAAAAATCCCCGAAACTACGAGGTGTGCGGGGGAAAGGGGGGGGGGGCGCGCAGAAGGTCCCTTTCTTTGGTTTTTCGCTTTTATCTTGAAAACGGTGCGTCGTAGCGAAAATATAACTGATTTTAAAATAGAAACTGATGAAAGTTAATAAACAATAGTTCCTTTTATATTTATTTCTATTCCTCATAGTTATCAAAATATTTGCTAGCGAAAACTGTAAATGTTTTAAAAACGCTAATTTCACGTTTTT
Source organism: Pyrrhosoma nymphula (assembly GCA_963573305.1). Taxonomy (NCBI): domain Eukaryota; kingdom Metazoa; phylum Arthropoda; class Insecta; order Odonata; family Coenagrionidae; genus Pyrrhosoma; species Pyrrhosoma nymphula. The sequence continues at coordinate 90,467,548 of OY754332.1, read as the reverse complement.
TGACAAACCTTTCCTTCTATCGGTTCAGCCTTTAATTTTACAGCAAGATCCTCAGGAGCATAGTATTATAAAATTGCATAACCTATAAAATAAGACATTTAAAATTTTATCATGAAGTGGTCAATTGTTACAATTTGAAATGTCTAGGCAAATAGGGAACTTGCATACATATCAGATATAATCATGAGCCCCAAAACTCAATAGAAATATATGTTTGCGTTTCACGGTGAATTTTTTTTATTATTTTTTGACGTTGTTAGCTATATTTAATTCATTAAAGTTCAAGAAAATTTTCAAACACAAGTGAGAATCGAAAACGCCCGATGATTGGCTGGTGGCAAAGTGACGTAATTATTCAGTACGCGGAAGCAGCATACCGCTGCAGGGCTAGTATTTGATCTTTATTTTCCTCCATTGAAAGCCATATATTGCGTAAAGATGACGGAATAAGTTTATTGTAAGGAAATGAAGGAACCTTTGATTATTCCACAAAAATTTTCATTTCGCTTGCCGACTACAAAGGTTTCGACTTGTTAGTTAAGTCATTTTCAAGGGCTTGATATTGAGTTACACAACATTTCTCAAATTTCATATAATTATCGATCATTTATAGATACTTGATTAAAGGGTCCACGTACCAAATATTAAAATATCCCCCATTTGAAAAATGAAGGCGATGTCTAACCATTGACGATAGGTCGTAGTTATATATATGTAAGTTATAAATGTTGAATGCTGAGTGAAATATATATGGATACCTAATGGTGATCCCCCAACGCTTATCATTTTTAAAGCATTGACGACATAAGTTGAAACATTGGTTGACAAGCGAAGTAAGAAATAATAATTAAAAATACAAATTAAGGCCTTGATAATGTCTTCGTAGGCCGAATTCTTGGACAGGCAGTGAAACAAAGTATGTATTGTAGCCAAGAAAAAATTTCCTTCATTTCATATTATTATCGATATACTGGAATAGTGTAACCTACCCTTAATAAAATCTATCCTCTCTTTACCTGCGCATGGCAACGTCTAATCACTTTTAACCATATCGGTAGTATATAAATATTTATTCTTTTAAAATTGTGTGCAGACGGTGAACCCGTGATCCCTCCACGCTTTTCGTGATTCAACTGTTTTCCCATGATTCTTACCAGAATTTTGACTAACATTGCGTTCCCTTTACAAAAAGACACGACGGTAACCACTATTCCCTGATCTTACGAGGGTAACTCAATGCTAGTAGGACCATCTACCATGGTAGGCGTTTTCGAGCGTTTCCATTACTATCATATTGAGTGAGTAGAGAGTTACCGTCGTATAAATGTCAGTAGTGGAAACGGGGCCTGATTCCCTCATGATTGCAAGGTATTTCAGTGAAACTGAAGACTTCGTCGGCGCCGAAAAATGGAAAGGTAATATATTGAGTAGCTGATGTGCTTCTGAAATGTTTTCTAGTTCATAACAATGTTTAATTTGCATATAATCAGCTCGTATTGACGAAAGCGTATATTTATGTGAGATGTGTATTATTTTTGTAGGTCCGGTAGAGAATTTTATGGTGACTCGGCAGTGAGGTGAAAAAGTGTGGAAATATGGAAATGTTACTTACATTAAAGTGATCATTGCACACATAGCACACGGATTTATGGCTTATTTTTCCGTGACGCTCATCTCGACGAAGGGCATGCATCCAAGCTTCTCTACTTTTTTCCTCCTTCGGAACGCTGACGAAAATTTTGTCTGGGGTACAAATAGACGTGTTTTTGCACATCGGAACAGTGCACCAAATTTTTCCTTTTTTCAGTCAATTTCTCCTTTAAAACGCAACGTGGTTCTTCCAAACTTGAAGCTACGAGGTTGTGGGGCTAGGATCTACGACTTCTACTGAATTGTGACGTCACGGCGTAAGATTAGTGGGGGCGGTATTTTTTAGCCCGCGAAACTCGGCAGATTTTTGGGAGTCATTTTCTAGTGTATAAACTGAATTTTGAGCGGAAAAAATTATATTGCGGTAACATGTATTTGCTGTAGAATATCACCATACTGTCTATTAAAAGTATGCAATTTCCCTATTCCGGAATTTCGTAAGAAAACCGCACATCGCTCTTTCCCGTTTTTCTTGGGTTGTATATCATTAATACAACTGTATGTTGCGTTAATAAACATAAATGGTAATAAAATGTGAGTAATGCACTATATATACAGTAGGCTCAGGTATACTCACTTTTTTCATACAATCTGCATGCATGTTAAGGTATGTACTATGCTACCGCACCGATTCGAAAAACGTTGGCCGCAATTCATTTTTCAACTTTTTATGCGTAAGTTTGGTAAGCTGTTTTCGTGTTCTACAGTATGTGGCCCACATTATAGGCTACTACAATGGTCACTGTACTGCTCATAGTAATCCGTAGAACGCGTCAAACATGGGTCATTCGGGGTAAATACGTCTGTTGCGCGAACTCCGTCGATTTTACAAAAATTTACGTTCATGGAAGAAACCTCTCGAATAGCTTATGTACTTTCAAAAATTACTTCACGTAAATTGGTAAAATACACTTAATGTATTATAACCCAATGATTTGGTTCCCTTTAAGTCTGTAACCTTAATTTAAATGAGCTTTTTTATGATAGGATTGACTACGACGAGAAGAAGCAGATGCACTGCCTTTTTCTGGAATATGCTACATTGCACCAATATTTGTCTCGAAGACATGATTAAATTGTATAAAAAAGTGATCTTCGCAAGAAAGCACAATGTAAGCACCTGCCGGCGCAATCGTCCGAACTCGCCCCGCGAGTTCGAACTCACCCCAACTTACTCCTAGATCTCTACCGAATGTGGTCAAATGCGTAATGTTTTCCGCGATTTCTCCAAAATATAATACATGGAGCCTCTTTTCAATGTTTGTATCTCGAAAATCTCCATGGCGGAGTGGATGCGGCTGCAATCCATTCCACACACTTGCCGCGCCACCTTACCCGTTGCAGGCGGGTTGGACCAGACTCGACCATGCGATCGAAAAACTGTTGTGAAATTCGGCGTCGCAAACGGTCGCAGCATAACTCATCGGCTTCCCACTGCGGAAGCTTTGTAGAGTTTACCCATATAAATTACTTCGTGAGGCTCGGCGATGCAATTAAATATTTCTCTACATATATTTAAAAAATGACCAAAAATGAGGGTCCGTCATTTTGTTTAATATCTTTGGTAAATAGTTACAAAAAGTAAGCAGACTACATTAAAACAAAGATGAAAAACGTTTTCATTTAAATACGTCACATTTAAATACGCTTTTTTGTGGGATAGTTTCCCTCGATTGATAGTTTTTCCAGGGCTTTGACTAGCTCGGGGTAACTTTGGGAGAATTTTCGAATACTTTTGTGTATTTCAGACCATCTAGTCTTGCACATTCGCGATAGATTGAGAGCCAAAATCCTACGAGCAGTCAATTCCCTGAAAAAACTTTATAGTATCCTTTACAGTGGCAATAGTGTTTCTGATTTCTGGTACATTATATGTGTCGTTCACCACAATTTGAGCAATTTTGAGCACATTTGAGTTTGTGGTTTGATCAATGGAAAAATAATTCTTGCGAATATTTTTTCCCTAAAATTGTCTGTACACCACCTTTTTTGCCTGCCATTGCAATCTTCGCCTGCATTCTTCTCGAATTTTCCCTTGGATGTCATCATTGAAACGCAAGCCGATTGATAGCTGTTCTTTCCCTGCTTTGTTCGTTGTTTCATCAGCTAATACTGCATAAGCTATAGCTTTTTGAACATCACTTACCACCTTTTCCTTGATAACTTCACCACGTAAACTAATTAATGTGTTTTTATTTTATTTTTGGCGAAGTGTAAACTGCATTTTGACGGCACTAGGTGATTCTTCAATTTTTGTCGCCAGAATCGATTCGTAAATTCCCGCTAACGCTCCAAGGTCGTCCGAAATCTTGATTCTTTGCCTCTTAAGTGGCGATTACACACGGGAGTTGACTCCTATACGAGTCCACTTAGAAGGTGAACTTGGACGTGTATCATACCTACTCCTATAGGAATCCCGGAAACCTGCCTAACTGCATACATACTCCTATAGGAGTTTACCATCGATATCATCGATAGTAGCGGAATTCGATACTTGGACTGACAAATGTAAGTGATACTTGGACTGACTCTTTGTAAGTACAACAGATAATTTTTCTTAATGTAATGCTGCCCGCTAAACTCGAATGCCGGTGCATCCGATACATCCTCATGAGGTTTATATAAAAGTTATCATTCTTAATAAAATGTTATATCCCTCCGCACTCATCCGGCTAAGCAAAAAACGCAACAGTCTCATTCTGGCATTGCTTCATTCATTCTCTTGTTCTTCAGAATCCACAGTGTAAGAAATCACCGGTTAATATATATGCAGCCATTTTGTCAGGACGACAGAACCAACGAAACACATTTCAGATGAATTCGATTACGTAGAGGAACTTAATGGTATAGAATATGCCATTGGTCTGCTTCTTCTTAGTGTTTATAAGTACAGAAATAAGATATGTTGTCTTCCTACCTGCAACAACTAGAAACACGATTCGACGCAATGTTTTTATAAAATCGCTTTGTTTTCTTTCAAGGTTCCATTTTTGAGCCTCTAGGGGGGGGGGGGCAGCTGCCCCCCCTGCCCCTCGCTGGGTACGCCCATGTATACACATACATACATAAATACACACATACATTTATTACATATATTTTTTATATATTTATTTTACATACATTTACATACGTTCCGTGGTTATTTCGCAGGCTCGTTAAAAAAGTTTCTTGGCTACGCGTTATTCAGTTTTGAAAATCATTTTGTAGCAAAAACGTATGTATTACAGTGCCTCTCTCGACGATTCTGCCCCGCGTAGTTTCGGGACGATGATAGTAATTCACTGGCCTGGAGCCGAAGAAACTAGCAAAATTTTCGCTACGGAATGACGTGGAGGAAACGCCGAGAGAAATCATGGGCATGTTTACGTTTTTGCAACAAAATAAAAACATATTTGAAACTGATTAGCGCGTATTTGGAACAATAATATACGTTTAAAAACGTTTTATCAGTATAAAGACGTTTATAAAACTGAAAAAAATACGTTTTTGAAACCACTTGAAACGTTTTGGGGCAAATGATAACCGTTATTATAACGGATGAGAACGTTTTTGAATCAGATCAAAATGTGTTTGGAACAGATAAAAACGTTTTTATAACGAATAAAGACGTTTTTTGTAACCACAAAAACATTTTTTTACGGATGAAAACGTTTTTGTAGTTACAAAAAAAAGTTTTAAGCACCATTTGAAAAAGTTTTCATGACCAAATAAAACGTTTTTGAGCGGACTTATGTACTGTTTTGGCGCGTTTTTGTGCTGTCTGGGATAATACGGGTGCAAGACATCCACAATGGTTGTTTTGGTCATTTGAACGACCAACATTCAATGGGAATGAGATTGTTTTATAATTAGATGTGGGAATTTCAGTTCATTTCGGTGGATCAATTCATGCGATTTGGATTATTTCAATTAATAGATATTTCAAATCATTCAAATGATGTACAAAGAATACGCTTTCAAATGATATGCAAAGATGATACTTCTGTTACCCTAGCCTACGAACAATATCCGAGCAGAGGCTAAAATCACGCAACCGAAGATGATGAATTCAAATGATATGCCTACGGATATGAAAAGGGGAATTTCATTCAGAACTTTTTTAAATGATAAAGGAGATAGTATTATGCGTACTCCACCGCAATAGAGTGATAATGAGTTTATTACCACAAAAAAATGTTTGCAACTGCTATTCCCCTTTTACTCTTGTGCCATTCACAATTTACCCTTATTATCACAACTACCAAACCCTTGCTTGTTATCGAAAAATTAAAATAATTGACACGTATCAAACCTTTAAAAAATCCGTTTTCAAATTCCGATTGATACTTCAACCGATAACCAGAATTTTTCCAATAAAAGCAAAGTAGCTGTAGTCGTTGAATGAATGTTAAATTTGGATATATTTAAGGTAACAATAAAAGTTAGGACTAAACAACGATAAAATCATCGAAGGTAAATGATGGAAGATATATAAGGACATAAAAAATCAGACCAACTATCAAAATTTGTTTTCAATCAACATACACTGAATAAGTGAAGGCAGCAACCATAAGGTCATCGACACGTGACATCGCAGCAACACCACCGGGTGAAGCAGCCACGCTGCCAGCGTGGTATCAAAGGGCCAAGGACAGCGAGGGGCCCAAGCATTGGGCCTCGCTCGAATTGCGTCTCGCGAGAGTCCCGCCCCTCGACGCGGCCCCCCGCCGCCTCCCCCTTCAGCCTCCACCCGCCGCCTCCCCTCGTCGCCAGCGGACGACAAGACGATCCTCGGTCTCACACTCCCTACCCCCAACAACCCACTCCCGCCCCCCACCCACCTCCACCCCCCACCAACACCCTCCCCCCACCACCCCCACCCCCCACCCACCCCCACCCCCCAACCCCCACTTTTCCGCATGTGTGAGTGCGTGTCTTTCGAATGCCAATCGATGGACAGTCCATCGGACACGAAGTGATATCGATCTCTCATTTTGCGGTGAGCGAGTGGTGCAGGGTGGGAGGGAAGGGTGTGGGGGAGCGGTGGTGCGCGCACCACGCGACGGACGGAAGAGAACGGTGGACGGACGGATGGTGCACGGCGAGGGAGCGCCGGCACCATCCGTCCGTCAGCATCCGTGCCACACTCCACCAAGGGGTGGAGTGTGGCACGGATCGCGTGCCACGCTCCACCCCGAACCACACTCCTCCCCAAACCACCATCTACGCGAGGGAAGAATGCCAGCGCTTGGTTCGTCGCTGGGTGGTGCTTTGTGGTGGTGCTTGATGGTGGTGCTTCGAGGTATGTGCTGGTCGGTTGGTGGTGGCGGAGGTCGTCGCGGGGAGAAACCTCGCGTCGCCGTTGAGCTACTCTCGATGAAGGCGCCGGGTTGTCCAAGTTTAACGTCCCATCTGACGGACGGGACACGTGTGCGTAGTCTACCCTATGAGCCGCGGAGGCGTGTGGCACCAGCCGTGGGAAGGGGGGAAGAATGGGATAGAGAAGGGGGAAAGGTCAGAGGTGATTTGTGCGTTAACGATGTCACGCTGTTATCGTTGTGATCACTCACTCCTGATGCGTGGAAAGAAGAGCTTTCGTACCCCTCACTTCAGCAGTGCTTCGCCTCTCTTCTTCTGTCCATCCTATGGGTTCCGGAGAAGTAGCGCGGGGATCAAATGAAATCCTCCGTGTCGCCCTGAAACTCACGTGATCGGATTTCTTGAAGTGATCTCGACTAATCGCGTGGCCTCCGAGTTTCGTCACGGCTCCCGACCTCATCCTTCCATCGCCCGTGTTACGCTTTCTGTACGCTGGTAGAACAAAATGTGAGGCTTTCCTTGGTATTGTATTTACTTCGCGAATTTCATCTTTCTGTGTTGGGTCCCAAATGCTCGCGGTGTTTTTGACATGTGGCCTAACTAGGGCAAAATAGCATCCCTATTTCTCTTTTTCATCAGAGAACCTTCGTACCATTCGCTAGATAAGTCGTATTTTCTGCAATTCAACGCAGCAAATGTTACGTATGTTCCGTTGTCTCGGGCGTGACTATGTGGAATTTGCTTAGCATTGTAAATAATAAGTTTTTCTTAGTTTTTCCTCATGGAATTATTAGAACGAGGCGACCTAGGTTTCAACGAAGCTCGTCACCTGATGATGACGATCTTCGTCGAAACCTAGGTCGTCTCGTTCTAATAATTCCATGTGCAAAAACTAAGTTACACTTATCATTTACAATACTTCATGTGTGTTTCTCCCTCGATGAAGGCGTTTGTTTGGTAAGTTTGATCTGCAGCCGAGGCGATTCCCAGGAATTTGACTTCATCCTACTCCTTTCAATTAGCCCCTCCCACTTTGTAGGTGTAGAGTTGGTGTGATTTCTTTCGCGGGAAGTAGTGTTGCCGCGAGACTCTAGACTTTTTCGTCTCGTCTCGAGTCTCGTTTCGAAAACGAGAGGAGACTCGAGACGAGACCGTGGGTGAGAATTCGAGACGAGACCACTTTTTGGCGAGACGAGTCGATACCATCGCCACGAGACTCTCGAAAGTCTCGAAATGAAGATATAAGTTATCAACCAGTATTTATCGCAACACTATCCTTAGAACTACTTCCTCCAGGTTTTCAGGGACTACATGTCGCATTCTTCTTTCGAGTAAACAAAATATGTATCTACATTATGACGTTAAGATATTAATTAGTAAGAATTTGGCAAAACTATGTTAAGTATATAGTTGTAGCCGATTTTTCTATTTCTAACAGCGTGAGTTCGACTTCCGAAGCAAATTAAGTACGCGTAAATGTCTTTCTACTTTTTAAAAATTATTTTAATGCCGTAGAAAATATGTATAGCAAAATATTGGACTATTTTCTAGGGATACAGAGGTTTTATTTTAATTTCATCGAAAAAGACCATGAATATTAATTTTGGAAGGTATAAGGAATGAAGATGCCACGATTTTGAATCCTGCACCACGCATGAGTGTGTGCGGATGATCTCGGTGTATTTGTTGATGATAATTGAAGTCATTGTATACCTCTTCCTGCAGGTTATAAAATCCTCGTTTAGTGAGCACGTATCTTTCAATTGCGTCGAGGATGGAATTAGAAAAATAATCATAATGGCATTCCTTTGTTTCTAATTATTCTTGCCCAACTACAAAGGTCCATGTGAGGATGGTGTATGAATGCTTGGAGAGGAGATTGTTCGAAAGTGGTTTGGCATCTTGGAGAAACTTACCAAAATAACTTATCATGGCATCACGAATGCGTACAGGTCTAGAATAGGAATTTCTTCGTTCATACCCATTAAGGCCCCCGCCTAGGTTTTGAATGTCCCTATTTAACGCTTTGGCGCCAAGCGACGTACTCTGTACGACTTGCTCGAACATCACATGGCGTTAAATGACGTACTCATTACGCTGCGGCTACCTAGTCAGTATTCTAATTTTTTTAGCCAATAAAATCATTTAACATCCTTACAAAATTGGTATCGTTCGATAATGGAAAACACAAACATTCTTTTTATTTAGTTATAATGTTTTTATTCTTTTCAGTTTTACATATATGGTGTAAATGATTCATAAAATCTACATTTTTTCACTCACTCCCTGAGGCTTTGCTGGGTATCACTCGTGCCCAGGAAATGACTGTGTGCATCTTTCCTCACGTATGATACCTTTACGTGCCAGAGCTGAGCGGAAGAACCATGCTGGCCAATTAGTCCGTCAACATTTTGCTTTTCCTTCCTAATCTCCCGTTGACCCTCAATGTCCTGCACAGAGGGACTGCTCTAGTCTCTGTCTGGTATATTTTCCATCAGTGACAACACTTTACTGTCATAAATAATGATAAAGACCCTTGTTTCTACCTGGCATTTTTTTGTCCATCATTTCTTCCACTTTGGAGTATGTTGCGCAGGCAGAAAATACTTGGTATTTTACCTTGGTAAAGGCAATGCTTGTGCGGAAACCAAGTTCGGTTTAATAAACCTGTGTGGAATGTTACACGTGTTTTTCTGTGATAATGCTTCCTGTTACACTTTCTACAAATTATCGCATGATACTCTATAGTTTGCTCTGATACGCAATTGGAATTTTGGCCATGACGGAGCTTGAGCTTATCGTATAGGGGCAGTATTTTTTCGTGCCTCTTACGCTTTAGTCTGGAAGAGACTTTTATCTAGTGCGTTGTCTGATGTGCGAGTTCCCATTCTCTGGGATTGACAGTGATTTTAGTGTGGATATCAGATTATGTCTGAGGTCGGAAAGCGGTCTAACTTTCTTACCCAAAGAAGGTATTTTTTTCAAGATATACCTGTCGGTGAGTCTTGGAAGCGTATTGTCTGATAAATGGTGACCTAGAACTATCTACTTTGTTACTCTACCGTTGTTTGCAAATAGAATTTCTACCTATTGAATTCTGAGAGATGGATGATCGATTTCTTAACAAGGTTTTCGCGATGTGTTATTACAGAACTTAGTGCTAGAATACTTAAAAGTCTGCGGAAGATTTTCCAATACCATCTCCTCAGTCACATACTTTCTAGTAGAAAAGATTGAAGAAGTTGATCTTATACGTCCGCTCCCCCCATTTGCTTAGTGCAGTCAACCACGCAAGCGGTAGCGGTAGCGGCTGAAAGACTGTTTTCACGGGCATCATTAACTATTAGCAAACACAAAAATCGTTGTAACGACGAATCTGCCAGAAGCTTACTCTGTGTGAACTGGTGGGTAACGTGCAATTTGGAAGGAGAAATAAAACAATATCCCAACTTTATGGTTTTTAAACCTAAATCAGTTAGAACAAATTAAAATAATTTGTATTTCGTTGTTTGGATCAGTAAATTTATTTCTGTTAAAAAATTAAATTTTCTATTCCTTTCACAGCACCAATTTTGAGGCTTTAAGAGAAATTTTTCATCCAGTGTTGTACTCTATTTTTTGGAAGTAATAATTGACTATCAATGAACTGCTATACGGTATATACATTTGGATGTATGAAATAAGTCCAACTTAATAAACAGTTTGAATTCATATGAATCTCGTGACGGTTTCGAAATTACTGATTTGTCGATCATCACTAACACTGAGAAAACTAGGCTTTTTATCGTGTTGTGTTTTTTTTTTGTTTTGTGACGAGACGAGAGTCTCTCACGAGGCTCGAGACCGAGATGAGACTGAGGTTCACGAGACGAGACTCATGACGAGACTCATGACGAGACCTGAGGTTGAAAAACGAGACTGACCCTAAGTCTCGTCTCGTCTCGCGGCAACATTATTGGGAAGTGTACTGCAGATCTTACGTTTGGAGAGTGTACAGTACCTAAAGTTCTAGGTCCCACTCAAGACACCTCGAGTTATCGTTGTTGTGGTTCGATTAGAGAGAGCTTCTAAGCCAGCATTGTGGCAATTTCTTGGTATTGTTACTGATGGAATCATCTATAAACAATCGAATTTTGCTACTTACTCTATAATAAATGTCGTTTATATAAATGAGAAATAACCGGGGGCCGATCACGCTTCCTTGCGGGACGCCGGATGTCACTCTAACCATGTTGGTACTAATGCCGTCCATAGCTACTTTTTACTTGCGGTAGATCAGAAAATCACGTATCCAATTCACTACTTTTTTGTTAACCTCACATTATTGTAATTTGAATTTTCGTTTTCTGTGAGAAACTTCGTCCAGTACTTTCTTGAAATCCAGGAATATCGCGTCTACGTCCTATTATGCTTCACCTGGTTTTAAATATCATGGAGGCAGAGTCCTAGCTGGGTTAGGAAAGATATGCTCTTCCAAAAGCAGTGCTGACTGCTGTGGAAGAGGTTTTGATTATCCAGGAAGGTCATGATGTCATTAACAGTAATATGCTCGAATATCTTGCATGATTGAGATATCAACGATAATGGCCGGCATCCTGAGTCTTGTTGGTACCCTTTTTTATCATAGGAGTGACTTAGTCTAATCTCCTGTCTTTAGTTCTGCTTTTACTTCGGATAATTACTTGTTTCATATGAATAATAGATTTGGTGCGATGTGTGGGGCCAACTCCTTGAGCACGAGTGCAGGTATCTCTTCTGGACCTGGGGACTTGTTACATTTAATGGAGGGTCACTGTTTTACTATCCCTTCGCGCAGTACAATTGCGTTACCCTTCGGTTTAGATACAAATAACAGGGATACTTGCGTCGTGCATGGTGTCGTCCTTAGTGTAACACTTTGAAAGAAGTAGTCTAATGTTTTGGGTATGCCGACACTGTGACTATTTTGCCACTTTTGTCCGTCAAAGGCTCAATGTTTGAACATTTGCCCTTAATTTCTGTTGCGTAAGACCAAAATGATTTTGTTCGATCCGAGCTCTAACGTCATTTTTTTTAAATCTTGTCTTTCTTTTCGCGTAACAACTTTTTCACCATTCTCCCTGCTTGGAGAGAGATCTGCAAGATACAGTTAATTTTATCGTGCGCTCAGGATTACAATTCAGGTATTTTCAAATACATGAAAGTGATGGTGTATTGTGTAGCAACACCGTGAGTAACTGGGAGGGGAAAGTAAGTTCCTAGTTCTCTGTTCCTAGATCTCGTTCTCTGTATAATTAGTCTCAAACTCATGGCCGCATACTTTCTACGCCGACTGTAAAAGCACCAACCAGGCCCATCTATATCATGATTGCTTGAAATTTTTAAGCAGGATTCATTTAACGAATATTGAGAATGCCGGGATAATTAGTTTCTTTAAAGCCCTTATAAATGCACGGGTTGAAGGACGCCTCGTAGTAACAGTAATATTTTTTTTTAATCCGGTAGTACCGACCAGTATTTAAAATCGGTACTACCGACGGTATCGGTACTAAAAAAATACCGGTATTTAAAGACCGCTGCCATCTTTCGTCAACTAACGGAACTAACAACGAAGATTTACTAACTACACTAATTTTCAAATTTTCTCGTAATATGTCTATCTTTTTTCATATTTACATAACCGTCAATTTGAGATATGTTTGCTATGACAATTGATAAAATAGGAAGGTAAGTATTAATTTTTGACGCATGCCGAAAACCAGATAATCGATGATTTTGAACCGTATAAATGGTATAAATAGAAATATTTATTCCAGTAATTTAAACGTTAGTGAAACCGCAAGGATTGATCACTATAGCAGGGGATTTTACCTGACCATAACATAAAAATATTACCGATCGTTCTTCTTATGATTTAAAATCACTCCAACAAAAAGCGACGAGCGCAAACATACAGCGTAAAATAAAATGTATTTACTTAATAGCCGATGTATATTCCCGATGAATGCTCGTTAAAAATGCCGATGGATGGAAATGTCTGTGTATCGTTTTTTGACTGATATTATAATTTGCCGAAATACCGGAAAATTAGGATGAAACGTATGTTCATTTGTAATTATTTAAAATATTTAACCTTCCGGCGGGCGCGTAAGTGTACCGAGTACACGCCGGTCAGTTTTCGGCGTTTTAACCCATTTGACCGTAATGGGACCAACTTGGGACCCTTTTCTATTCCTCATTTGTACAAATAGCCTTCGTATTGTGAAGAAATAATTTTCTTAGAAGCACTTTTTGGGGAAAAAGAAAGCAAAACGCGTCGTGAAGTCCGTACGTTGTGCGCTGCGAGGCCCGTTGAATCAATGAACAATCGAGATCTGTTCGTATATTTTTTGTTATTCTATAAAAGATGTTGACTTTTTTATTGTTAAAAATAGTTGGTGACAAATCTTGCAAGTTATTGATTATCTCTTCATATTTTTATATGGCATTATTTTCGCCTGAATCAAAATATTGCGTGTGTTGTGGAGACCTGCTGTGATCATTAAAACAACATCTTCGTAAGCACATTTACCTGTATTCCTTTTATTTATATCAGAGAATGAGTCAGTTTTTATTGCATAAAAATTATGTATTTATGCATCAATACAATTTAAATTAATGAAACTAATTTTTAAATGATTAGTGTTCCAAATTGAAGCCGAGGAACTATCAACTCGAGGCTTCTGTTGGACTCCGACGAAGAGGAAAAGGAAGATGATGCCGTCGACAATGATGGTTCTGATTGCGAAGCAGAAGAACTACATAAGGATGATGTGTACAGCAATTTGTCTTCACACTAGACACGTCGAGAGACTAACGCCTTCATAAACCTGTCAATTCGGGTTATTTAAAGGGCTATTGGGAAAAACGGAGACATCATTTTATTGCGGGAGGGAAATTTTGAGAAAATAAATTTTGGGTTTCAGGACAATAGGTGTGGCACGTGCCACAGGTGCCACACCCGTGGCTACGCCTTGCAATTGGTACACTATACATTTGATCAATATCTTCTCATGATAAAAATTACATTGATCGGGAGGTGCCGAAAAACAAGCAAGAAATACCACACGAAGTTCTGCCGAACGAAGAGAAGTATGAACTACATATTTCATTCCTAGGATTCTAAAGCAACGTGACCCTCGTGTTATACGTACCAAGGCTCAAAGCCGTCATTCGAATATCTACAACGCATGACTCACATTACATCAATGCAGCTACCAATAGACGAAAAATTATAGCAAATTACAATGAAACTAAACGTGCAGTAAACACAGTTGATAAAATGTACGTAGCCCGTGTCCCATCACTTACATGATATTTTGTTTTCTAGAATGTAGCTGGCATGAACTCAGATTCTGTCTATTCAATAAACATGGCATGATAAAGAACAGCATCGAAGAAGAATATTCACTGGCATAAACTCCGATTCTGTCTATTCAATAAACATGGTATGATAAAGAACAGCATCGAAGAAGAATATTCAGAAACGATCCAGCCGTGGGTCTCAAAAAGGGGCATATAGTGTCAAAATCGACGGTTTTGACTCCGCCGTCTGATTGGAAGCATACCTGAAGCGCTACCACTCTCAAGTAAAAACTACTTCCACCGTGAATTTTGCAAAAAGAGGGAGATGTAAACTATGCATAAATAACACTTCTACAGTGATATTGCATGTGGCAAATACGTCAGCAAAAAACATTAGCGAGTCTTTGTCACTTGCCGTTTGTGCTTACAAGACGCCGAGGAGCAAGTTTCTTCGGCAAGCTAGACACATATTAAAATATGTAATAATAAAAAATGTAACAATAAAAAAAGCTCGTTAAATGTGAACAGTTATGTAAATAAATAAATTATATAGGTAATCAATGACAAATTAACCATTATATAACAAAACACCTAATGTATTCTCAATTAGCGTCTTCGTGTACTACGTACACAACGCGCCCGCTCGTGTGACTGAAAAATGCGCGCCTGCCGGAAGGTTAATCAATCACATAAATACCGGTATACCGGTATTTTGTCGTCGGTACTACCGGGCGAGTAGTATTATTGCTTTTTAATACACATAAAATAAATACAGGTAATTTTTTGAGTGCCGCCTAGAGGCCTATTGAGGGGGACGAGGGGGGCTCCTTGAGACAGAAGAAGAAGAGCAGCGAGAGTCGGCCGCGGGAGGCGTGGCGGTGAAATTCCTTGCAACCCGAGAGAAGGAAAACCCGTTGCAAACGAAGAACAGGAAAGCCGAAGGCCGCGCATCAGCAATCGAAAGGGGCTCTGACGGAGAAGGCCTGTGAGGGTGGAGTTGACGTGGAGAGGCAAGCATGTTGACGGGGAGAAGCAAGCATGTTGACGGGGAGAGGCAAGCATGTTGACGGGGAGACGGAGGGATGGATGAGCGAGGCGGCGGCTCCTGGCAATTGCTGCCGTTCTGCAGAAGAGTTGGCATTGGCGAGGGGAGGGACGGATGCGAGGGGAAGGGGCGGACGGGAGGGGAAGCAGATCGCAGTGGGCAGGAGAAGGGGGAGCAGAGTGTGTTGGCTGGCAGCGAGAGGCGAGGAGGGGCGGGAGAGGAGGGTGTGGCAGTTCTCATGCCTCACCTTTTGTCTCGACTGGGGAATTGGAAAATTTTAAAATCGGGGAGGAGGGAGGTGAGGAGTGAAGGAGTGGGAGGCTCATACATTGAATCCCAAAAAATGACTTCTCATTTTGCTGGAATTGACCAAATTTCCAGCTTTGACGATATTCAAATGCAGAAGCCGTGGAATATAGACGTGATCCATCTGCTTCGAGAGCCGGCTAGGTCGTTCACCGACGTCTCCAGAGACATCAGGGAACAGCGAAGAAGAAACCAGTGGAGTCACCTCCCGAAAGAAAACGACGAGGACTACGTGGAGTTTCCCGACGACATGGAGCCGAGCGTGGTTCAAAGTGAGGCGGTACGAAGCAGAGGACAAGGAACGAGTCCGGATCCAGTGACCTGAAGCCTCGGATCCTCCTCTCCCTCCGGAAAAAAGGCGGTAAGTCTTAGCTAGACAGTAAGTCTTAAGAACTTATATGCCTTGTCAACCAAAACAACCTGTTTTATGAAATTACTTTCTCAATATTTCTAAATTAATGAATGAAAATAATAGATATTTAAATCGCAGGACAATACAACCTCCTAAAAAGTAACACCATTATGGCTTTTCTAAATGAACAAAAACCAGAAGTGATTTTGATGCAAGAGATCAGAGAGGAGGTGCTACTCGATCATCCCAGCTTTGTGGTCGCAACAAATATTTGCAACTAGGCACTGCAATACAAGTTTAAAAGGTATTTCAGATGATGGAAAACTCCGAAAACCAACCAACAAGTCGGATATTATTGAATGAATTAAAAAAATGTGACATTAGCTTTAATCACAGCCAACCACATGTATCAGCGAAAATATATGATGGAGCAGCCGTAATACACATTCATAATCCTGGAATTGCTACAACTTTTTCCGGATACTACGAACATGTTTTCTAACCATATTTCACTAAACAAGTGAGGAATAGTGCACGAATAGATATTGTATTCGACAGATGTACTAGTTACAGTTTAAATGCTGATACCCAGGAAACAAGAGGAAGTGGCATAGGTATTAAAGTCTCAGACTCAACTGTAATTCCAAAAAAAATTAAGAAATTCGTATGTGTCAACGAAAACAAGACACAATTGTTCCAGTTGCTAGCTAAGAAAATGGTGGGGCAAGTATCCAGGAAAACAGGTTGTCTGTACTTATGATGACCGAGTCCTCTCGTCATCATCTATGATATCAAGCATTTCTCCCGCATCACACGAAGAAGCATGGCCGCCTACTTCTCCATGTTAAGCATGCAGTAGAAAGTGGACATACTCGCATCTTAATACGAACTGTGGACTCAGGTGGAGAGGTTATTTCAATATTACTGTTCCAACAAATACAAGATATTCATGAGCTATGGATTGAGTATGGTTGTGGGAAATACGGGAAAGTCATTCCAATTCATGAGATTTGTGCTAACTCTCACCAGAACTTAGCAGAAATTTGTTGGCTTTTCATTCTGTAACTGGTTGCGACACAGTTTCCACATTTTGTGACGTTGGCAAGAGGATAGCTTGGAAGGTCTGGATGTCATTTCGTGAAATTGATTGTGTATGGCATCAGCTCTGTACAGGCACCTCTGATATTGATAATGAATGTCATGATCTGTTGCAGCGATTTGTTATTCTACTTTACGATCAAGCATCAGATCTTCAGAGCATCAATGCATGCGAGTGTTATAAGAAAGAATCGAGCAATCGAAAACATACCTCCAAAGCCGATTCTTTAACAGAAAACATCAAACGAGCTACTCTCCAAGCAAGAATTTGGAACAACAGACTCGTTGCACAATACACAATACCTTCGCCAACCAAGTGGGGATGGATAGTGATTTCAGGAGGATCATACCGGCCTGTGTCGACAACAATTCCAGAAGTGTCAAAGCACTGTGTACAACTTACCTCCTGTACTTGCCGCAAGCGATGCACATTTTGTAAATATGTTAAAATGGGAATAGGATGTACGAAACTTTGTGTATATAAAGGACAGTGCTCCGACAGGGATCAGTAATCACAAGTTAATTTACACAAATCATTTGGATATTATTGTATATGACAGCAAGATATTATTTTATTAGAATGTTATGACTGACATTAGTGTATTTGATAATGTATATATTTAATTTTGATATTAAATTTGAATAATATTGCATTGTACATACTTTTGTTTCTCATTCTTGTACTTTATTTGTAAAAAAAAGTATAGGGAAAGTTTTCAGCTACATGTAACGGATTCCAAGTTATTTAGCGAAATGTTTCGAGAAAATCAAAACAAACATTTTTTCTAAAATATATTTAAAAATATTACTGGTACTATTAACCTAAACAATGATGTCAATTACACCGTTGGAAAGCGCATTTTCTCCTGATCAATAATCACTAATAATATAGTTTAATGTTAAAATACAAACCCGAGTTATATAGGGAAATGTAGAAGCGTGTCATAAAATTTTGGCGACCATATTGATTACGTCATCAACACCACTAGAGGGCCAGGAAAATTTGTGTCCCGGGCTTTTTATACTCGTCTACCCATGTACTATCTGAATCCAAAGTGGCGCATTGGTTGCCAGGTGTGAAGTTTTTTTCAGCTATTCCACCCTACTATTTATACTCACGGACGATCAAAAGGGCACACCAGCCGAAGCAAATGGACGAGGTTGGGATGGATGCGAGAGAGAAAGGGGGGAATGGCCTGTCGCGCGAATTCTATGCAACCTTTTCTTATCTACTAAACCCAACTTACATGCCGATGACATTGCCCTTTTCATAGGAGAAGAAAGGCAAATACCCAAAAATAAAATATTGTAAAAGAATTTGAACCCGCCGGAATATATCTAAATGAAAAAAATCTAAACTATTACAAATCAAGGGGGAACTTGAGACACCCGAAATTAGTTGGACCACAACTGATGAAATAAAAATTCTGGGACACACGTGGAAAACAGACTGCCAAGAGACCATGGAGAAAAACTGGAAAATAGCACAAAAACGAGCGTTATGGACTCTTACCCTTCCTTCCCTGCCCGTCATAAACCGATCAAAAATAATTAATCAATTTGTTTACCCCCATCTATGGTTCGTAGCACACGTATGGCCACTTCCAGGAAAAATTCATGGTAAAATAGTGAAAGAAACAAATTATAGATTTGGAACGGTTATTTAAAGAAAACTGCGCAGAAAAAGTACACGAACCCCCAACGCTCGGCGGAATACATTGAACTGGCAGCGAACGAAAGGCCATAATTCTATTCGCAAAGCAGAGCCTCTGTCTCCTCGGAATGAATGGCGCAAGATCTTACTTAAATCCGCATGGCATATGCGACGCATAGAACAGGATTCCCAAAGGCCATTGGAAATACCCATGAAATAGCCAAACTCCTCCAGGAAGGAGAAAGAATACAGACCGAAAGTCTATGGCAAAGGGCAATGAAGGCTGGAGGGGGGACAGGGAGCGCAACTTGAAAATATTCCTGGAGGAATTGGGCCACAAGCACGGGGACAACACATGAAAAAAATGTTGTCTTCGAAATAATATCGGATTTGCTACCCACGAACGAATTAATATACGAAATCTGGCTCTCCGGACAACCCTCACTCTGCTGGTTGTGGGAAAGTCGACACGATCGTTAATTCCGTAACAGTGTGCGGCAACAAACTTCAAGAATGGAAAACGCTAGTTAAAGATTGTTAAAAAGTTAGACACATTCGGAGGGGGCGTGTGGCCGAGAGCGCTGAGCCTCAAACTTTTCCCTAGCTACAAAAATATCCTCCCCACGTGCTTGATAGAAATGTTTGTTTGATGCAGAAAAATAAAAGTGTTGAAAAAATGAAATGCTAATCCACAAAAAAGATTCTTGATAAATGCACCGGAGACTGTTAAGTATTGTTTTGAGCCGAATAGTATAAAAAACTCTTTTCATTTATCTATGGCATAAATTACTTCATAAAAAGTATTGTTAAACTAAGAAACAATTGAATAGTTGTCAATGCCACACCGCCTTACAGTGATCTATTTATCTATTCTTGTATTGTAACATCAAGAAAATAATACTGTAAAATTATATTTTGAAAAACCTGTAAACCTGATGTAAAGCAACGACTAATGGAAATGAATAATATCGAAACGTAGCTTAACAGGCTAAAGCACTCGGCGTGATATTGGGGGATGCGGGTAAGAGTTCCGGTGAATGCAAATAATTTTTGCTCCATGGTATTTCGCACTTCTGATTCATTTAGTTAACAATATTTTTCACGGACCAGCTGGCAATTTATTGAGTTGAATTTAAAAAAAATCTAAAATTGCGATGATATCCTCCTTGTCTTTCTACACCCCTAAGGTTTCGTCAGTACCTGACTCTATAAAGGAGTAGGTGCAAATATGGCTTTGAATTTTTAGTTCCCATAGTTTTTAATCCCTACTCTCTTAACTCAATCTTTAGGCGTAGCTTATCTTCATGAGCATCGTATTTTCCGTACCCTCTTCATCGCCTCGGCCTGATTCGTAATGTCTCCTCTAAATAACTAATTTAATCTTATTGGCTCATTTATTCTAGCTCCAGTAATTACTAGAGGTATTAGGTTATTCAACATTCAGAAATGCCGCCATAACAGACCTTACGCTGAACACACTAAAAGTAGTTACAACTAAAAAAAAACTCACAATTAGCGAGCCAAACGTAGCGCCGCCCGTCAACGGAATGATTCCCCGAAAATAGTCTAAAAGTGGTGCCACCTGTCGACGAAAGTATATTGTCTCTTTATCCGCGAATTATTCATCCAACGAAAGTGTCTGTCGGAGAAGTTAGTGAACTCACTGCCTGCAGCGTGTGAACTGTCGGTAAGCTAAAGCGAAGAATCATTTCAAGTATATGGAGTAGGCGGCGGATATCGGATTTCAAACCGAACGATTAGTGAACAGTTCACTTAGATAACTCTAGTGAATAGTTCCGATGAATCGTTCATTCACTAACTACCAATGAGGCCGATTCTGTAACTTGGCTAACGTTTGAACGTTAGGGATCCGTTCACCTTCGATCGAGCTCAATTTATTCGAGTGATGACCAACGAGCGATTTTATAAGGCCGATCGTACAGCAGACCATCGAAGGTTATGGTGTTGTCACATTTACGGAATATTTCGCACTTGTTTCTCTTGTACGAAAGCGCAATGAGCTTAATTTTGAATGATTGCATTTGTTTTGAATAATTTTGAATATTAAGAATTAAAAATAAACATTATAATGCCTGAGAATTGAAGTTAACTTTCTCAGGAGTATTATACACTGCCCCCAATTCGTTCTCATTAGATAAATTAATTCCCTAATTACTTGTCACCCTAAGACTTTAACGGATAAATAGCAGAAATGTCTGCTTAAATTACCTCTCTAAACTTTTTATTACCTAACACTCAAATCGTCTTACATATTGCTGAGAGCAGTTAAAAAATACTTCATCATCGTGTTATTTTACCTTAAACTTATTGAATAGAAAATAAAACACTATAAACAAAGTATTTTAATCAGGCGATCATTTCCGAGCACTATGTGTTGGTTCTCATCAACAACATTCAACATGTATTTGAAGGACATTAGTCTCATGTTCCTAACATCTTTGTAATCCACTCCAAAAACAACGCTTTCCCTCAGTAATGAACTTGCCGCGGCCTGAAAGAAACATTTATCTAAATGATGACGACAGAAATTGTCTTTTCTACTTGCAGATCAGTCGCGGACTGAAAGAAACATTTATCTAAATGATGACAACAGAAATTGTCTTTTCTACTTTCAGACCAGTGCATTCTTACTAGTGGAAAATTGCAATTTCTGCCTTTATAATAGAGAAATTCCACGACATCACGCCTGATACTTCTTGCCATATAAAAAAACTAATTTTGTTCTACGGTTCACTTCTAAAATCATTTTCCTAAACTACACTCAGACGTATATTACACTTTGGCATATAACTTCGGACATAAATTGATATGGATAACCATTGATACTTATATACTATCCTCTAGCTAATCCCCAGCATTAACGTATTCCTCAACCTTCATTACCATTTAAACACAACCTTCACCCCATCAAATAGAGTATAAATGCATATGTAATTCACTTTTGCAAGACTGATCACCAACTGTCAAAGGCATTCATGGTATTTCTTTTAGCACAAAAGTATTATTATCACAAAAAATAACACAGTTTTTTCTTGCACATTGAAGTGATGCCAACTTAATTTAAAACTTGGAATTAAATGCTCAACTGGGATAACTTTCTTTAAATTGTTGCAGATAAAAAACAAAACAAGACATGCGATTGAAACTCTTCCAATATGATGTTGCACAACATTCTAGACTACTATTCACATTTGAAGTCAAAGAATAGTATGTTTTAAATTATTTGCAGATCATGAAATATACCACACTGCGATGCTTCTTCAAATACCATTCAAATTAAAAACCAAAACATACATTTCTTCGATCGATAATGGCCGCTTCGGCATGTACTTTGATGCCGAAGTCGAGGATTCGAGCGCAAGGCAAAAAACGTTCGAACTTCCCACATAGCATGCAAGGTTGCAGCAAGCTTGCTTGAGTTTTGCGTACGGCTTGCCAAGATTGGCAATCTTGATGGAAGTTTGCCATTATTGTCACGTTCGGTGCAAGCAGAAGGCAAGTTGCACTCGACCTGCATGGAGTGTGCCAACCTTTCCAACTTTGCTGCAGGACTCTGGCAAATTGGCAATATTGGTAGCAACAATGCAAGGCCCAAGCAAGTGCCAAGTTTACAAACTCTGTCAATAAATGCCAGCCTAATTTAGTTATAGCTTTGCAACTAATTTTACAGGGATTTTCTCATTTGGATCTGATTTTGAACTCATTCTACTGATTTTCATCCTCATTTTTCTTGATACACTCTTTTGGAAATGATTTTCCCTCACTTTTGTATCCCATTTTAAAACTGTTTTTCAACAAATTTTTACTTGGACTAATTTTCAACGTTTGTATCTGACTAAACTTTCATTTTCAATTGATGAACTTGAAAAATCTCCCCAAGCTTGAATTTTGGCGGTGGAGCCGGTACAGGTGGTTGCATTTCGATGCTCATTTTGTTGTTGTTAGCGTCGTTAGTAGGAGCCGTTGGTGTGTTTTGTGTCGTTTGTTTACTCGTGATATTTACAACTAATTAGTAGTTGGATTGCGGTATATTACGTAAATTTGTTTGCATTGTCTGCAAGAAGAATGAATGGAAGGAAAGAAATTCACAGGTATGATTTAACAATCATGGTTCATTAAAAATCAAAGTTCTAAAAACATCCTTAGTACCACATTAAATATTTGGTATTACCTTTCTGTCCATGGACTTAGTGATATTCCATTGAAAATTTGGAATACTTTTAGGAGCCGAAGGTCGATGTATTTCCATCCTACCATGAGCCATTTCAATCGGAAATTTCGGGGAACCCTACCGTTAATCAGTGGAACAAGGGTGAATCCTTGCAAGGGTATAACCTACGAGAAGTGTGAGCGAAGTCTTGAAAGACGGACGTCGCCGATTGTCGCCGATTTCTGGTAAGACAAAACATCAATCCTCTCCTCTTCTTTTAAGCGTAGTTAATTGAACTTGTAAGCATTGTTTGGTATAGAAAATTCATGCGGAATTCTATGTGTATAAAATCGATACACGCTTCATTACTCATACTTTTCAGAAGTTTTGAAGCGCGGCTCACGGCTATGAGGATGGAACCGCAGCAGGAACCCTTTTTATAATTTGAGAGAGAATTTGCAGTGCCATAAAACCTATTACTACTTCATTTCAAGAGGTAATAGTGTAAAACATTACCCTTGAATATGCTGTGAAATCAGCAAAATTAACTGTTCTCATTCGCATGGTGTTTGTTTTGCGGTGTGCAGCATTTTAAGGAATGCATAATATGATTCAATTTTTATTTAATTTGTTAAGTATTTTGCATTTGTGATTTTTATGTATATTATGCTAGCGATAAGAGGAATAAAAGTTGTAAATTATTAATAAAAATTGACAATTATTTTAAGTCCACCAATGCAGTCTCTGCATTCTCAAGGTTAGGCATTGCCTCAGTAGCAGGACCAATTTTTATTTTTGATGCATTGGAAAATATGGCGGCCGACTGGAAATATTGTCAAATTTGTTTATTTTCGTTTTAGCTGACTTTCATATCAACTCTTGCTGGTGTTGGTGATACCTACTTTTGCTGGTGTTAGTGATACCTACTTTTGCTGGTGTAAGTGAAACGTGCACTTCAATGAAACATTATTTGGCCTAAGTATTAACTTTTCATTATTTTAAGAAGTCATTTTCAACTATTTTAGGAACTAATTTTCCCGTTTTTCAATGTACAAAGCAGTTATAAATGAATTCCAAATGAGTGAAGAATATTAGCGGAAAATCATATTAAAAACAGTGGAGAATGAGATATTTCTACCCGAGTTGTCTTGTCATGACAAGATTCAATAAGGTTCACCAAAACTTGTCATAGCAAAGTGCTGCAAGGTTACGGCAGGTTGCAGTCTTGTCATGACAAGGTACTGCAAGGTTACGGCAGGTTTCGGTCTTGTCATGACAAGGTGCTGCAAGGTTACGGCACGTTTCAGTCTTGCTTGAAGCTTGCACAGGGCTTGCGTTAAACTTGCGGTGCAACTTTGCAGGAAGCTTGCAGCAGGTGCAGTAGTTAGATTGCAGCAAGCTTGCTGCAAGCTTTAATGTTGCACATGTAAGCTTGCTGCAGGGCTGCAGCAAGCTTGCTTTGCTATGTGGGGTGGTGTTGCAAAATCGCGATCAGCAATTTTTTTCGAAACATTGCCCACAATCCAGAGGGAATGAAGCATAATGTCTCTTCTCTTTTACAATCGAACGTAGTTATAAAATCGGCCCCCATGAGACACATTCCAATCTGGGAGTTGATTATAATTCCTCAGTTTGTTGCTTTCCGATCAACCTTCATATAATATTTCCTGGGGAAAGGATTTTATGATATAAAAAAACGCATATTTAGCGCAAACGCAATTCGACAGTGTGCACCAGATTCCTCCGAAAAGGTGCTTTCCCGATCGGTGTGCCATGGCTCCCTTCTGTTCCAAGAAATAACCGTTAGTGTGCCGTCAAAAGTTAACCTCATTGTGTTAACATGGATCAGGTGTCTCCCTGGAGTATGCTTATGTGTATTTTAATGAAAAATATTTTATAACAATGCTTCATCGACTAGCACTCAAGTTACGTAAAAGATAAGCCAGACTACTAAAACATTGATAACTTTTCTTCATGGTGTGGCATGAATACACTCTGGCGAGCCGAGACGTGGAAAATGAAGGGTATCACTGCTCTGAAGCGTACAACACTCTTTCAAGAAAGGAAACATGCACTATTTTCATCAAATTATTTTAAGTGAAGTTCATAGCCTTAAATATGATGAGCAAAACGTTTACCATCAAATAGTGATGTTTTTTGAAAACGAATTCTAATTAAAAATTCCGCGCGCTCGGTGGTGTTCTTTTCGCCAAACGCACCCAACTCTTTGCGTGATACACGCCACGGTGCGTCAAACGCCTCTTCAAACGCCACGTCAAACGCCTCGTCAAACGCCACGTCAAACGCTTCGTCATTGACAGTTGGGGGCTGACACTGCGGAACGCTATCGCTGCCGGTTATGCAACGCTATTTATACGCAAAGTTCAACAGGTTTATCCTAATTTGACGAAAATAATAATTTGTATATCCTTAAAGGAACAGAGTGAACTAATTTATTTGATCCCTCCCGTTGAAATCCTCGTCGAGCAGAGAAGCGATGCGCTGCGGTGACGTGGAGCCCCTGAGAAGCCGTTCTGGAACACGTGACTTTTTCAAAATTTGAATGGACTTTTTTCAAGGCACGTTCCGCATTCTCAAATTCAGCGCTCACTTCAGTCTTCTTGAGCGCGCCACCGAGACTGCGGGGTGGAAGACTGAACGTCCGTCGCTGGTGAGGAAAATAGCCATCATTAGCAGAGCATTGAATGTGTCTGATCCTGTGAGGGCGAATTTATTCGGATATGGAACCACCGGTTTTCCGTCGATCACCATAGTTAGCATAAATCGCTGTGGTTGCGAAATGACACTCGTTGCCGATGCACTTCAGACAAATTGCTCATTCCTCTAAGCGACCATCGCCAATGATCTCGACAACTTGGTTCTTATCACGTGCGCCGCGCAGTTTTAATTGGCCGTCAGTAGACTCCTCAAGGCTTCAAAATCTGAGCTCCTCATTTCCTTAAATTAATGCGGGGCTTGCTATGCGTCGTTACTTCATACCTGAAGGTTTCTGAACCTCAAGGATTCTCAAGTATCCTCAAATTTCGGATGCATTTATCGAATCCTAGGATATTAAATTAGGATTGATTTGGTACTCCTGGGCGAGTTCTTTGGAGTTAAAAGTTCATGCATTTTCAATTGCATGCAAAATGTTTGTAGGCACAGTTGACAGTTTATGGCCCTCACTGCGGAATGTATGGTTTTCTTCTGATGTGAAGAATTGCAACCCTTTACTGTGCAAACCGTATCAAAATAGGGGGTTAAGTGTTGAATCACGGAATGATAAGTAACGTACAGAGCCATCTCCGCAAGTTCACCGCTCGACCGCATGGAACCCTTAGTAATGCCAGGGAAGCCCCAGGGAGAGTGAAAGTTGACTTCCCATTACTAAGGGTGTCAAAGTAAGTAGTTTTACAAGCAGAGCCCGTAATCAAAATCACACTGCGCTTATCGCGTAATTCCAAACGATTTAAAAAAAAAGAGAACATGAAATCTTTCATGTATTCAATTTGATTTTTACTAATACGATTCACCACTAAGTTTAATCGCCAACGTATTCAACGTGGGAGTAACTGTATCACTGACAGTACGAAATCCCAGCACTAAGTGACGCGGTCACGGAGACGCATAAAATTTAGAACAATTATTGAAAGTATTCATGTGGCGAGTATGGTGAATCATTCCAGAGACAAGCTGTTGAGGTAACTTTTAGCAATTTTCACGATCTCAAGTGTTCTTTCGCGGTAGAAATCTTCAAGACTTAAATTGAAGTTTAAAAAGGGATCAAGCAAAAATACAAATTCTATGCAAGTTTTTATCGTCTGCCTGAACCTCCCTTAACTATTCACCATTGATTAAGAGGAAGACAGACGTTCTCCCTACGAGGTTGGATACGATTGCAGCCCTACGTTACAATCAAATCTAGTCACTAAGCTCTATGAAAATAGGATGGAAATTTTTCTTTTTCGTTCGTAGTTCGATTTGCCCTAAAGTTCTTTCTTCTTGTCACAGAAGTAAAATACGTGTCGTTTTCTTTGATGTGTAGGAAGAGATCGGATATTTAATACCGCGTTCATATATAATTTATTGGATGTGTTCTTGTGAATATTTCTTGGTTGGTTATGTTAACTTTGCTGATTCATTAAATTTTTAATTTTTGTGCTTCCTTATTAATTGTTGTTTGTGTAATTACTGCAATTGGCACAACTTTTACTTTCCAGTTACTGTTAAAGCATAAATATTCTGAAGTTACTTTCAAAATGTTGCTACGAAAATGCTATTGTTTTGAGACATTTTTACTATTGTAAAAATGAATTTTTAACAGATAGGTCAATTTGGTCGTTGAAGAAAAGTTCACTAAGTATTCATCCGATCGAATCGTTGAATACACATATCGTTTTAGGCCAGCCACAACCTTACATGCTCGAGCTGCGGTTTTACAGAAATGATTACGACCATAAAATCACCTTGCTTGGTTTTTGTAGGAATAATATTTACCTCAAGTTCCAAGAACGTGATGAAGCAGAAAATTTTACATTAGGAATGGACCTCACAGAGTTAGCTCTAAGATAAATTTTAAAATGTGATTAAACAAATACTGGAAGATGTTCATGACCTTTATGTTTAATCAAACCAGGCCAACGCGTAAAACCCGAAAAAAAATTGGAAGTAAAACAGTAGAAGTTGGTTGCATATTTACTGGAAAGACTTGGTACTCAAGAAAATCACTAGGCTTGGCTTTAGCTCGACGTGTCTAAGGGTGTCTATCCCAGATTTGAACCCATAATATTCTACCATTAGCACAACGATGGACCCCGAGGACTACCAATCCAAGATTTCTTCCTTTTTCGATTTCACAAAAAATCATATTTAAAGTCGAGGAAAAACTGGTCTTCATTAACAATTTATGGCCTGTAAATGTTTCACACTACACTTTTATGAAAACTACGTTGAGGAAAAGAAATATTTTATGAATATGGGACTACACAGATCCGAAAAAATGTTTTGCTATAATTTGGAATCGAAAAAAACTTCCCCAATGAAAAAAGAAATTCTAAAGTGAATTCGAGAAAGTTGTAGTGATAAACGAACTAAAAGTAGAAAAGACAAGGTGGTGAGTCTCACAAGAGAGTGCGTGCTAGAAGAGAGTAATCATTTCAAATAAATGTATGCTCAGTGCGACATAGCGGAGTCTCGTCCCAACGACTAGTGTCAGCGTCGTCAGCGGCTCGTGCCTTCAAGTCCCTCATCGACATCATACGGGAGTCACTCAAGCGGATCGTCTTCACAATTTTCATTATTTTATAAGGAAAAAATTTTCCGCGGCTCATTATTGTAACTTTGCATTCTTCTAATCAAATTACAAAGACTTCGCAGCGATGTCTAAAGTGGCTTCCACGTTGAAATATCAAAGCAATGAAGAAATTAGGTTGGGTGGCGGAAATCCGACTCACTCCGGAAACCTTAAATGGTTTTAATCGTAGGGTAACGGTTTTAAATTCCTAGAAATAGGCGAGAATAATTAAATTTTCACTCTTATCAAATATTGACCCCTCATTATACGAATGTTGTTCAAATTAATGGATAGAGTTTAAGTTTCGATCTGGTGGAATAGAGACGGAGCCTCCTCCGTTTCCTCATGCTTTAAAATGAGGAGTGAAGTACATTCCACATCTCATTTCTCTAAGCTCCCGTATATTGTCCTTTCTCTCAATCGCTCACATTGCTTTTGTGCGATTGAATTGCTCGACGTGACAATTAAGTGTATTCCAAAAAGCTTGAACATAAAAATTTTTCACGGAAAATGATGCAGATAAAATGGTTTGCGTTTCTTATCGCCACTCTGTCTACCTCTCTCATAACTACACTCATACTGTAGCACCCCTGTGAGGGTTCTTTTTCCTTTTAAGTTTCGATTTAAAACTTCGACTGAAATAAATATGCATTTAATATTTTATCTGGAAATAATTCAAGGAATTTTAGTTGCTTAAGCTGACAAGTTTTGATTGAAAACTTGAGCTTTTATGCATGCGAAATTAAACGGCTATCAGAATGAGACAAATTGAAATGACCCTCGGATTATATTCGTTCATAGAATATTGTTTTAGTGTCCTTGAGAGACTGGTTGTGCTCTGCGTTCGTTTCACAAGATAGGCTGTTTTTGTGAAAACTACAATGCCGGAGCTTATCTATCCCGGATGCACGTTTTGTCGCAACTACATCCGTGCATACTGTTTTGCTGATGGCCGCGGGGGACCGACATTACTGAATCCAATGCCTATCTTACACACTTTCCCCCGAAATATTTACCCCAACGAATGTGACATGAAAATATCACAAAAAATGAGAAATGGTTCCCGTATAAATATGGAGATGTGGATACTACAGTAAATAATAACAGTTTTATCCTTCATTCTATTTTTGTTTCATTACAAAACTCCGTGAATGAAACTCAGGTAGCGTCTACTTTGACTAATCAATCTTGCCGGGAAATATAAATAAACGTAGGTATAAATAAAACTCTGTCCTCAGTAACTTGGTGGTATTCCATCATTAAACGTATTTAATGGGCTAATAATATTTACCACTAAAAATATACACACGACCAAAGGACAATCATTCATTGCAATCCAGGTATAGTGAGTGTGTGTATACTTTCTCTGGTATTTTGTAAAAGTTTTAAGACCATTAAATACGTTTGATAAATAAACTTCTCGCATAAAGGAACTTAAGACACGATTTATTTTTTTAAGGTTTTATACTTTCCATCCTTGTTTAAGTGCTTTTTCCCATTTTTCTCAATTTCTATAGCGTTCAGCCTTTAACAGTTAAATTTCATGCTAATGATGCTGCGTCAAAGTTAGGATTCACTATATGTATCCATGCCATACATTTGTAGAGCTCTAGGGTGTCCAACCGAGTGTCGAGTTGCACCGGTGGGTCTTACCTTACTCAATACCATTCCCCGATGGATAACTCCAGAGCTCTCCATCCTGAGCATTCAGCCTCAGGTCCTTACACCATATACATTTGCCTATTTTTGTGAGTTTTCGTTGCTTCCCAGTGTATTCATTTTTTTCATTTCCTTTTTTTCTTCCATTTTCTTTCTACTGCAAGGATTAACTTGTCGGAAGCAAAGGCATTTCTCGCCAAGATTCCTTTGCCATTTGGGATAAAATATTAATTGCTCAGAACTTTTACAGCTCACGTAATGTTCTTTATGAGCTCTCTTTCTTTTTAAATTGTGTTCTCAAAGTGGAGTACAGCAACCCAAGTTGATATTGTTTGATTTACAATTATATGTTTACTTTTTTGAAGTGGTAATACTAAAACAACTCAAAATTCCTAATCGCAGTGCTCCGACCATATGCATACAGTGACTAAAGTTGACGCTATGTTTAATGTGCGCAATAGTTTGACTCAATTCAAAGAATATTTAAGGAAAGACGTTCCCAAAAGTAGGCAACAATAATCACTTCAGTAAATCCAAATTATCTCTAAGCGGACCGTTCCTTTGATCTTTATTGAGCCGAGTTCAGTGAGAAGGTGAAAAACTATGCTACTCATCTCTAGAGTGCGTTATCTCCAAAACATCCAAAAATTCAGGGCCCCTGACAATGTAATCGAATTATTTTGTGTGAAATGCACAGTGAAAAAATTATGACTCGGGTGCGGGTGACTCCGTTAAAGTTACTGCGCGGCCAGTTCCACAGTTCTTTGAATTCGAATTATTTTCCTTAGGATCCCAGCCCAATTCAAGAGCTTGCCAATTCCTTTCTCAGGGAAGTGACAGGAAGACGGAGTGAGAAAAAACGACTCCTGCATGATGGAATGCAGTCTTCCGGGAGATATGTGTTCATTGAAGCGTGACAGTGAGCCCGGCGAGCATTTGCGGATCAATCACTTAACGGTCGATGACCACCGCACCTACATCCCGAGTACCCCGCGAGCCATGGCATAGGGAATGCGACCCAAAAGAAGGCATGCGGCATAGAAATATGGCCTGTCAAAGGCAGTCAGTGTGTGTCAAGACGACTCACGTGCCGCGCGTTACGGATCAGAGACGTGGAGCATAAAGAAAATGGATCAGAAGAGAAGCGATGCTTCCGAAACTTGGTGTTCGGGGCGGAGGTCAAATGGGTGGATAAAATTAGAACGGCGGTAGCATGCAATAGGATGGAAACCATTTGGTCCAGATGCATTGGACACGTACTGAGACACAATGAACGACGGAAGGGGATGGCCCAGGAAAAGGCCGACAGCCAGATGATAAGAGACGTGGGATAAAAACTACTGAGACCGAGAGATTAGCATAATATAATTTGGTCCAACTATATTATAAATCGGTCCAAAAATGCAATGACTGCAGTCGTGCATTCTTCCCGGAGTCGTAAAGCAGGAATTGGATTAATTTGCATTGGGCGCGCGTGAAGAGTAGGAATGGTCGATTATTAAAAAATAATCGATACTTTGTAAATCGATTAGTCGAAAGCAGCTGATTAATCGCGCCCGATTAATTGCTTTTACTAATCGATACATCGATTAATCGATACGATTATGACAACATCCAAAAAATACCTTGCAAGGTTATGGTCCCTCCATAAATAAAGTAAAATAGTTTCATTTACATTTTATAAGGTTAATGTTATCATAAGTACAAATTCTAAAATTTAGGTAAACTTCCAGGAGGCGTGTCAGGGAACAGAGTTGTGAAAAATTTCTTAATTCAATTTAAATTTTGGACGATTGCCAAATGTTTACGGGAGCTGAAGCTAAAAATTGCAATTTTGATAAGTGGGTTCTGGTAAGGTGGCTTCTCAGATCAGATTGTATTAGACTCATCTTGGAAAAGTCTCTCTCTGACGGAACTGATGATGCTACTCCTGGCTCTGGATATCCTTTTCAGTCATTTTCTTCTTCTTATTTCATGCCCTGCTTCCGAAGGGATAAGATGTAACTTCGTCCCTTTCTTCGCCTGCGTTCAACAACCAACTGCATAACACTGAGGCATATTGACAACCAAATATTTAAAAAACGCTACGCTGCTTCAGGAAAAGCACAACTACTCCAATGCTTTCTAACAGGCAACTGACGCCAACAAAACACTCGCGTAGGCCAAACATGTAGGGAACCAATCAGAAGCCTTGATTGTCGCATCGCATATGACGAGATCGTCGAGATCAAACGTTGACCGTACTCTCCTACCAAGAGCTTTATGCTCGCCAAGCCCAGTGTGACAAGATTGGGCGGTTTTCCACCATATGGGCTGATCGTATAGCTCAGTACGCAGCACAAAGTAACGTTTTGCGGGAAGCCACCAACAGTGTAGAAAAAATATTTCTTCGTAGCGACCTTTGTAAAAGCATTTTTGATAGCATGGAGAGGATACCAATAAACACATTCTTACCGATAAAAAGAAATAAATCCTCATTGTAACCAATTTTATTATCAAAATAACAAGCGAACATAAGACAAGGCTATGCAACATCTGACATAAAGACAACAAGCGAACATAAGACTAGCAACATCTTACACATGAGACGTGAGTGCCCGGCAAAATGTGGTGCCACGTAGTGTTACGTGGTTACGTCATGCGCATTCTATTTTGATACCTCTATGGCGTCATTGCGCAGAGTTCAGCCACAGTCAAATTTTCGAACTGAAGACGAATGTGAACCACTCTATCCATCACAGTTCACAAGACACAAGATTGCGTAATAATTGGTAATCGGTCAAATTAATCGGGTATACATAATCGATATCGGCTGTTGCATTAATCGATTTAAAAATTTCGATTAATTGACAACAATAATCGATTATTTGATTAATCGCTATCGTAATCGCCCATCCCTAGTGAGGAGGGGTCAAGAATTACGAGAATCACTCATTCATTCCTCTGCTGGTTCAAAACCGCAAGGCATAGCATTCATAGCGATGAAGATAACGTTCGTCCACTTCTGGAGATACTTAATCGAAACAATATTTTGCTGAGCTCAAACCTATAGTCTGCTGTCAATTATTCCTTCTGATTCAAATAATAAAGGATCCGCAGTGATATGGCATTCATTTTAAAATATCTAAACCGTGCCGAAATACATGGTCGGCTGAAATCCGACTCATTCCGAAAGCTCTAATGGATTTAATCGTGGAGAAACGGTATTTCAGTTCCTGGAAATATACGAGGAATTTCTATTATCACACTTATTTAATACCAGCTCCCCATCTAGCACAAGCTGTTTTTTTTCAAATTAATGTATGTTAATATAAAATATTATCGCATTAATATTTTATATTATGTATTAGTATTTTAGGCTGAGTCTCCAACCTACCTTTATTGCCAGGGGATTGAGGGTAACGTGGTGCGCGCACTTTCTTCGACTGTGATCGGGGTGGAAGGAAAAGTGGCCACGAGGTCGAGATATGATTCATGGCACGATCATCGAGGCAATATGCTGCGCAGGATAACGGGAGTGAGGTAACAATACCTTAGATCTGAAGACGCTGGTTGGAACACCAGCGAAATTGTTGTCAACCAACGTCAACTCACGCTGTGAAGACCCGAGAAATGGAGACATGATCCACTGACCAACGCCGCGGAAGCCTTAGAACCAAGGTAACAAAATACAATGAATACATCTTGCAGGCAAAAATTGGATCTAGACCGAAGATAGACCAAATATAATAGGAGGAAGCCACTCAGGCAAAATAAATTGCCTAGCTTGATGTAATGTGAAAAACGGTTCCAGGGTTGAGTCCGCAGGGAGAGAAGGGATGTTTTTGAGTCGGTTGTCTAGTGCAAGGTCCGACACTACATGGGGTGACGTTGATTACCATACGTGCGCACACTGCACTTCACCTCTCTAAAAAATTAAATTATAAAAAAAAATCCTAGTAACTTTGAGACGAGAGGAATATGAAATGTTAGGACTGGCCGCTGGAAGCTATGTTTCAATTTCATACAAAAAGTAATAAAACTGGTTCCCGATGCCAAATACCGCATAATAATTAAAGGCTACTACTGAAATAAGTAATTTGATCAACTTTAATATTTCCACATCTATTTCGGGAATTCCTTTGTTATTTCATCCACATATTACTTCTGGAAACTTTCATTGAACTTTCCTTTTTTCAAACCCTCAAAATACCTTCATTGATTTGGTATGGCCGGGCTGCGTTAACTCCCGATTAAATATCTTCCATGGAGATAAAACATAATAATAAGTGTTTCAGGCCACTGATGTACATGACGATTTTCTCGTTTAATAATACTGCTGACTCTTTCTCTCAAAGTAGCTACAGTCTTACCTAATAGCTCAGAAAAATGTGCGGTAAAATGTAAAATAAATTTAACATTTATTTTCGTAACTGCTGTAAGAACTTTTATGCTGATAATTATTTATTTCAGATTAACTCTGGACTAAATTTGCAGCATTGATCAGCAGCTGTTTAAGTTTAGTAGTAAAGCGGGAAGTACATGTCTTAATCACAGAAATTAGTGACCAAAACAGTCATTTATTTCATTCAATGGATGTATTATTAGACTTGGCTGCAAACTTAGTGGCCATACTTGCATAGGGCTCTTATTTTACCTTAGACTTTCAAACATAGAGCTCTTTTCAAAAATTAAAATCCTGTATTATCTCCATCGTCTCAGGCTCAACCTTGTGGAAGTTCATAAAATAGTAAATGAAAAGGAAAACTTTGTTATATTCCACCAATTTATTTTCAGGTACAACTAGTTTCGACGCAGCGGCGTCATCTTCAGGTACAAAGAGTAAAAGCAAAAATATGATCCTTATATACCATCCAGGGTAGGCGTTGGAGTGGGTGAGGGGGGAAGAAGAAGGTAGGTGGAAGGGGGTGGAAGGTGAAGATGACGCCGCTGCGTCGAAACCAGTTGTACCTGAAAATAAATTGGTGGAATATAACAAAGTTTTCCTTTTCATTTGCGATCAAATCCTGTAGTTCATTGTATTGGAATGTTCACTTCACTTTGAAAGAGCAGCGAGAGAAGTTCAGGGGGATCAAACTGCTGCGCACTATTAACCAATAAAACTGTCGACACCACCAGGATTCGACCAAATGGCAATTTTAGGAGGATGTCAGGCGACTAGATGCTATTGCCGTAATGGTCCATCAAGAATAGCACTCATAAGAAGTGGCCTTCAAAGGAGCACCCGCTAGGTTAAATCCTATTTTATTACTTCTCGTGATGCGACACGTAATCTCAAGGTGTTCTCAATCAAGGCGTAATCTCAACCTTAGCCGAAAACTACGGCAATTAAATATGCATGTAGTGAATTGACCAAAATTTCACATTGGTCGCATTGACCCGATTTTTAAGAAATTACCTTGGCCAATTCATGTTTCGATTTTCGGTGACGTTGAGTTTTTTTCTCTTACCAGTTTCTGCGTAGGGATTTCTTGGCTGTAATTTTCGGCTGATTCTTTTATGTTCATCAATATGATGAAGTGTATTTCACGGCTTGAGATGCATGTTTCTGTATGATGAAAAATTCCTCGTAGTGATTAATCTTCCTGACATGGCAAATATTATGGCGCTACTTGAACAACCGTAATGAAGGTGAGATATCGAGGAGGCTGGAGATTGTGGGCGGCACGGCCCGCGGCAGCCCAACCGCTTGCCGACGAGCAAGTTGATTTCTCAAGACGAGATATCTCAATTTGGCAGTAGAGAAGAGAGACTATATCCCCTATTGCCGAAAAAAATCAAGCGATTTTAAAGATATCGATAGCGATAGGTAATATCGAATTCAACGCCTCCATATTTAAGCGACAGGTGTATTGTGTGACGCTTTGAATGCTCTCGTACCAATTTTTCTAATTACCGCAAATCTACGGAAACTGTTGATTCATAACCATCGTGCCCGAAGAAAGCCAAAATTTTAGAGGCATATTTAACGATCTTCTGGATTAAGGAAAACCTTTCCCTCTTCATCACAAGTTCCATTACTCCATAGTTCCATAGTTCCATTTGTCCAAAAACCATCTCGCTCACCCTAACTTCCTCGATGCACCACGATTCATATTTCGTCTGCATTACGCATAAACAGCATATTTCCTGAAGTTACATCCGTTGTAGAGGTGATTCGAAAGCATTTATTTTACTTGGTAATGCTTATTTTAAATCTTCCGAGAGTGTGCCTAGTGAAATATATGCTTGCTCTTCTAATAAATGTATTGCATTGTATTTCTCCGATAATTCCAGAGACCGTTTGTGGATGCTGCAGAAGTTCTTAGGTGTTATTACACGATCTGTATAGTTTATTACTTCTTCATAAGAGATAGCCTCATCGACAAATGAAACCATTTTGCTTGTTGAAAGGAGCTTTGAATATAAGGGATTTGGGGGTGGTTCGTGTGAATAAGATATCGAAAATGGGAAGTACCTGTTGCGAGCGTGACGAAACGGACGAGTTCGGAGGAGGAAGACGGCCACGCGAATCGGCCAAATGTCTGCTATCCAACAGGTGCCGATGGATTTCTGTGAGATCAGAGCGAGGCGTCCGCGAACGTTGAAGAGGGAGCTGCGAGGTGAAGTGGGCTCCAAAGCTGTGAAGCTCACGGCTGGAATTCTCTTCTGGTTAATTAGCGCTCTTCTTCGAGAATTAGAGTGGGATTTCCCACTCAGGTCCAGTGCCTACAGGCGAGTGATAGCGAGCGAGAAGGAAGGAACTGACGGGGCTGTACGGGGCATGTATGTACTACATGGGGTGCATGAGGACGCACCACGGGTAAAAACGGCACGAACAAGAAAGACGCTAATGTCCGCAATTCCCTCGGTGGTGACTGTCCTACTTCCTCAACTAGAAAGTGCGATTAAGCCAATAGTTGGCAGCATTTATTTTATAAAATGTGTCTGTAATCTAGTAAAATAACATGTTTATAACTTAAGTCTTACAATTTTATTCCCTACCCCATTGGTTTCTCCATTTTACTGCATAATTAAGAACGTTGAACGATTTCGAATGGACGGAATGCGTAGCAATTGAGGTTAAAATAAAGAGCAAGGCTAATGATGGGTTAGGAAGGAGTGGAGGGTTCAGGGCAGAGGGCGAGTGTGAAGGACGATTGCCAGGTGGAAGGAAAGAAACGGAAGTTTAGTTGGATGTGCCCCGTCAGTGAACTGTGAACCCTCAGTTCGCCATAACGTGGCCCATTTCTCGATCATACCCTTCAATTCTGGAGACAGATTGAATGAGAGCTTCGTGGATGATACGAGAAAAACACACGTTAAAAGAAACATTAGGATGTGTGTTGTGGATGGGGAGTGGGCGGATATTTGGATGGGCGATATTTCGCGAGGGGGGACCGCGGAGTGGAGGGAAGGCGAACGAATTGCATGAGAGCCGACTCGGAAGCCGCGTCAAGGGTGGCTTCGACGCGTGGTTGTCGGACTGAGTGCTGCTCTTGAAATACAGTCCACGTGTCACCCAAAAATCATCCCCTCTGCCGGGATACGAACCCGGTCCCTGGATTGGGAAACCAGCCATCCAGCCTCAGCATTTACCTTTGGCTGTTCATCGTCGTAGAAAGAGAATCTGACGAAGAGCTCGGTTCAAAGTGTAGGTGCTTGGCATGGGTTGCTGTCGAGCTACGTTTGTCCGTTGACTTGATGGTGTGGAGGGGCGCATGGACGGGCGACGGTTTCAGGTGCATATCGAGTGGGAAGGGGCGACGAGCGATGCGCTTGAATCTTAGACCGCTTTCACACGAGCTCTCGTGATCGCGCTCACCAGAGCGGCTTGAGAGAGCAGGAAGGAAACGCACAAGCTCACGTGAGCCGGGTGAACAGGCTCCAATTCACCACAACGTCACTTGCTCCGGCGATGCTCCTCAGATCCCTCCATTCTAGTCTGTAGTGAGCACACAGGATGCTAGATTTGGAAAAGGAAGCTGGCCTTCTTGCGATTGCAGCTCTCCTGAGCCTGGTGTGAAAGACGTATATGCAGTGGGACTTCGCTAAGCTCCCCACCAGTCGCCGGCTACTAGAGGGTTGAGCCGCATGCCGGCTCCAGAGCCTCTGATCGCGGATCATATGGACTCGTCTGAAAGGGTCTGGCTCAGTCACGTTAACTTTCACGGTGACTCAAACCCTGCCAGTCGCTTCAGCTCACGTGAGCGCGCTCACGAGAGCTCGCGTGAAAGCGGTCTGATGTTAGCGGGCCTACTGTGGTGGCCTTGGGACCAATGAGAGACATTGTTGTTGCAAAAGTTGGGGAACGGATTTTGCTATTAATTTCAGCTTTTCTTGAGAACGATACAGTGCAAAGTTTTTGGGAGTATGGTGTGGAGTATATCGATCGGATAGGAACAGATTTTTCTCTGATAGCTTTTCTGGAATTTTCTCACTTTTGTGTCGCTGAGAGTATTTTATTCAGCCTAGAGTAATTTCAGATAGGAAGTGAATGTGAGATTTAAAAAAATCGTTTATGAATTGATTGTCAACAGCTGGTGTATTTTAGGGCAGCGTTGTCAAACGTTTTGGACTTGCGAAACCTTTTTCCCTCAAGAGTACGTTTAACAGCTGGATATTGAATATACATGCCTCTACCCTCAAGCATTACTTTCTGGATTCTCTAACTACCTACCCTAAACCACCATGTGCGCACCCCTCCACTAATACGCACCGCAGTTCGGGAACTACTGATTTAGGAGAAAAAGGGTTTATTGTGGATATTTTGTCAGGTTTTGTTAATGGAGTATAATTTCTACGTTTAGAAAATATATGGTTGTGTCATATAACTCTGATTTGAATTTTACATGGAAGAATGATTCATATTGGTGGAGAAAGGATTGATGTAATTCCCATGAGTTTAGTTGAAAATATGTCAATTCGCACCCTAGCCACTCATAATTCAGAGGTTTGCAGGGTAGTATGCTATGTAGATACGAAGAGCTCAAGAAAGCAGTTCAAAATTTTTCTCTGGTGAGGAAAGTCTGCAATTTAAAGCTAATAAAAATGTTGTCACATGCTGAAACCATTATTGTGCCTATAGCTGCGCCTTCCGCTCAGACGTAAAACTTGATTTTCAACGAAAAAGACGATATAACGAGGGCGGAATTAAGAAGTTAAGAAGACAGGCCGTGGAAGAAAAACGAGGTCTGGGGCGCGGTGAGGGAAGGTATATAGAGTGAGGTGGTGTTCATTGCTTA
Organism: Pyrrhosoma nymphula; assembly: GCA_963573305.1. Classification (NCBI taxonomy): domain Eukaryota; kingdom Metazoa; phylum Arthropoda; class Insecta; order Odonata; family Coenagrionidae; genus Pyrrhosoma; species Pyrrhosoma nymphula. The sequence continues at coordinate 90,428,475 of OY754332.1, read as the reverse complement.
ACGTCTAAGCTGGCCTTTGGAAATGGTAATAGAATTTATGCGGTTCTAAAGTTATTTGTATGTACTTAAATGAGGAGTTTAAAGAGAAATAAGGATTTTACACTGTGGCATACGAAGGAATGGGTTTTGTCTCTAATTTTTCTTGAGTGGAGAGAGGTAGATAAAAAATCGAGTCGTCTGTGTTGGAGATGCCTTATTCAAATCCAAATTCTGAGGGGTATAAAGGGTTATCATCTTGAAACCGATTTGAGTCGTATTTTAGAGGCTAAATGCGAAGGAATCATTGAGCTACCGAAGGAATCAGGAGTTAGTAGAGGACGCTGAAAACCACTCCAGACCGACGTACGTCGACTAGAGTGGTGTATGAAGTGTAAACGCACCTTTCGCAGTGCGTGAGTTTAATTTGTTTTGAGTCAATTTTAAGGTTTGAGTGTTTAGGTGAAAAGTTTTTCCAATTTAATGTCTAAGATAAGGTCGATGACATTTCTGCTGTGTGCTTGAAAACAAGTCGTCTCAGGTCGTATTTGGTTGAGGAGCGGAATAGAGCTTTAATGGACAATCAGTGGGGTCCTCACTCTTATCGTGATGCCTCTGTAAGTACCCAATGAAGCATATATCTGCCGAGATCTTCAGGGCTTATGGAAAAATCGTCAGTTATTTTTTGTCTCAATGAGGGAATTGAAGAGGGCTTTGGACAAATGGATTTATCCGATGGGTCAGTCGTGAGTGTGCTTTCCCAGGATGTCACATCGGTCGCCTCTTCCCCGGGTGTCGGTGGGCGGCGCGGCGTATCGAGGACATCGTGAGAGTGCAGCTCTTGACTTGGTCGCCGGAGCGATTTCGAGGAGTTGATGGAAATGTCGTGGGGAGCTGAAGCCACTCCTTCGAGTTAGTGATCATAATGCTCTTTGAAGTTTAACGGGGAAGGCCAAATGGACTGAAGGAATTACAATTAGGATGCTGTGCAGAGAGAGAAAAAGTGAGCATTGAAAACATTCTTGGGGACAAATATTCAGCCGTCGAGCTGGCGAGAATGTGAAGCGGAATGATTTGTAGAACATTAGTCCTGGGCAGCCACGAAACATTACTCTTTTTATGAGATGAACCTCAAACTTAACACGCTTTACTTGATTTCAGGATATTTCTTATTCGAAAAAAGGATTGAAAGTTTTCTCGAGATTGCCAGTTTGAAGATATGTACGTCTCCTAAGCGTTTGGTAAATTAGTAGTTTTAGAAAAACTAATTAGTTAAAGTCATAATCACTTGAACATTTCTTGCATTTTGAAATCGGATTCCTTTATTGTATTCGATTGAGTAAAGATTGTATATGTGTAATTATAATAAAAAATGAAATTTCGGGAAGAACTATGCATGAATAAGTAATTTCTGAAGAAGTTAATTAGCCGGTTTTCAAAAGCTAAAGGAAAAAGCCGAGGCCTCTCAAGCCATCACTTAGTGTAATATTTACTATGCCTAAAGGTTGAAAAGGTAAATCAGTTGCTATATTCACAATATAATATTTGAGGAATAGAATAAACCTGATGAATTTGCAAATGTGTACTTAATATGCGTTACTACATCTTCAGGTTTACAAATTTATACGATACCATATATTGCACAAATGGAAAAGTTAATTAAAATAAAACAGTTGTGAGTACTTACGAAATCCAATGAAAAGCAAAGTTCAGATTGAGTGCTTATACTCAAAACAATTTGTACATTAATACAAATAACACTTAAATGTATTCCGCCATTCAACGTAAAATGCAGAACAAAGTAAGTAGGTTGGATTCAACCTCCAATTATAGCTCTCACACTTCTAATGAAAGTGTTTACCTTGAGTGATTTGTGTACTTTCAAGACCACGGGTTTATTATTGTCCGTCATGATCCTATGAATGTTTTCCAATGGCAGTGTGCTCGGTATTCGCAGGAGGGGATATCACTCGGCTAGCTTGCTTGCCTAATCACGTGAGAGAATTTCGCTAGGGACGTTAGACGTCAATCTATTAGTTGACATGCAATGAACCCAACACCAAACACTCAATCGGATGTGGTGAGGGGATGCACTGCCAAAAGGCGACCTGTCAATCGAGTGAATATATTTCCTACTATGTGTGTGTATGAACTAATACCTTGAAAGAAACTGAGGAAGTAAATAATTAACATATTTTAAATTTTGTTTTCGTAGCTCAGGATGTCTGTGTGGTTAATTGTCAGACTACCTGTAAAACATTTCCAGTTAAAAAAATTAAAATGCTTTCACGTTAAAAAATCGATGACAGACTGTCTTCAACGGCATGCTCGAGTTTTTAGATGTTTCAACTAATTAAGGGAAAGAAGGGGATTAAAGAAGGTCTCTGTCGTGAGTCGTTGCCGCCTGTCATGCATAATGCATATTTTTTATATCTAACAAATATCGAAGAAAAAATTGGGAAACAGTTGGTGAAAAGTCAGGATCAGAAGGTTCCTTTTCCTATGGTAATCATTGTTGCTTCTTAGCTGAATGTCACCTCACGTTATCTTGAAAGACGTGTCTGAAGCGGAGAACTCGAGGCTACAATGGCACGAAAGAGGATTCGGTATCCATAGATACCTGGAACCCCACAAACCTGCAGAGAGCTGATAAGCGAAGACAATGCCGCCATATTGCTGGCCACATCGTTTTAAAAGCAGTCTATTGGCTAGAGTGACAATACGATTGATTACACTTGGTCTTTCATGTATTAATGCATTAGGTTTGAACCAAGGAACCGATTACATAATTCGAATACTATATAGAATTCTCACTAAACTCAAGGAAATGGTTCACAAATTATAAGTCCAAGAAGGCTCCCCTTCTCTGTGACAATTGCGACTTTCCTCTCAGTGTGAGACACCTCCTGACCGAGTGCGTCAAATACCAGGACGTAGAAGCTATAGCAACACTATAGCTTCTACGTCCCCAGCATTGGCTATAGATCAACGGAGACTTGACATACGTCCGGGGAAACTACCTTTATCATGTAGGCCAAGCCGTTAGTCCTCTTGAACTTATGGGCCTCTTTCAACTAATTGGACTCCGTAGACTTTAAGTAATGTTATATCTATTTTGGCCAAATTATAATTTATTTTCAACTATGGGTTGTTAGCGTGGAGAAATGACCGCCATTCGCCGAAGCATCCTTGAAACCGGCTTATATTTTCCCAAAAAACATGGCGGCAAAAAAGAGACGGTTGCCTTTCCAGCAGGTGGTACTCAACCCAGCAGCTTACTTAGCACATACATGGTGGAAAGCACGATTAGTCGCGAGTGCGATAGATTAGCGGAGTGATTACACACAGGAGTTGACTTCCTATCTGATCGATTTATATTGAATCGATTATAATGTCCGGCACCTATTGGAAGGCCGATCGTGTCAAGGAGGTTAAAATGAAATGGAGGAGGCATGACCGTGAACGCTCATGGGCGAAAGTGAAGCAAGAATAGAGGTGCTTTGGAAGGATTTTGTGCCGAATAGGTGTTGCCAAACCAGTCACAAAACATCGCCTTGTCTGTGGTTTTTCACTTAGATTTGACGAAAATCGAACACGACCGCAGGACACGTATGCCAGAGGAGGGTGTAAACTGTGCAGACTGCAATGGTGGAATTGGCTTCAAGAATCAAGTGGTATATCGCCTCCATTTATTTTCTAACCTCCTTGGATCGTATTTGTCGCGAATCTTGAAATTTTCGGAAGTTGAGAGCGCCGCAGGTGACAGCACGCGGAACCCGACACCAAGGCAAAGAGCTCAATAGTTAAAGGAAGAGGTGTTCTTGAAAATTTGAGTATATCAAAAAGAGCCATGATATTATGTTATTACATTATTATTTGAAAAAAAACGTAATAAGTATATTTTGGGCAAAATATTCCCTTCAGTAAGTAATACGTAATAATATAATGATAAAATTACACAGCAGAGAATCACGCTAATATTATAATTTTTACTTCATTAAACAGGATGCTCGTATCATATTTATTTGTTTCAGAACTCGAAATAAATAGGCAAACCTTTTTGTTAACCTCAAAGCATGTTTTTCAACTTGCAAGAAGCATGTTAGGTATAACGGGCGCACGACATGTAACTCGCCGCCTCACAATCCTTCTAATTGGCAAACATTTTAAATTCATCTCCGAGTAAGGTTCTTTACTTGCACTAAAATCAACTTAAAAACTCAAACATTGCATTAAACAAGTCAACTTGAATAGGTGAAAAATTCATATGCACCTCAATGTAAGCTTCTCAACAACTTGAGAAGGTAAACACTTCACATATACCTCAATGTCAGATTATAAACTTGCACTAAAATCAAATTGGGAAAGCAAACATTTCATACACAGGTACCTCAATGAAGGGTTATGAACTTTACTGGCATCGACTCGAGCAGGTAAAGCTTTTCCATATCCGCCGTATTTGAGGCGGCATCCATTTTAAACGTGCTATTTGCACTCGACCGACTGAAAAGTTGGTCCATAATTGCCTCCACAACTCCAAGTATTCCGTCCAAGAATTGAACTCCGCAACTATCGATAGCGAGCTAGTATAGGAGTGTGTACGATACACGTCCAAGTCTACCTTCCAAGTGGACTCCTGCATCGCCGCCGCTTTTTTCTTCCCACCGCCGCCTCATTTCCCCTTATCTCGTCCGAAATTTCCTCCTTCCGCGTACAACTATCAGAAATCAACTATCTACCTCCGGATACGGCAGTTGTTGGGATTGCTTCATCTCGCTCGCGATATAGCTTGGCAGGAACGGGAGCGGACGCTCAGAGAGCAAAGAGATTCCGTGAGAAACGCTCCCTTCAAAGTGAAGTGAGCGTTTCCTCGGAGCGACCGCTCTCTGCATGGCGGTAGGTCCGAGGGGAAGGTGCCGTCGCTTGAAAAAGCTTCGATCGATTGTCCATTAACTGGGCGAGGTGTCGATAACAGGAACTTGAAGTCACCGTTGATCACATATGTATTCAAGTGGAATAAAAACATAACTGTAATCATACTCTGAGATGCTATTTGCCAAAATTTTCGTTTACACTTATTATGTTTTCAATCTATTTCCATACATCCCTTTACTACTCTCCGATTCTTAAATAGCGATACATTTATGTTGGCGTGGAACCTATTCACATGCAAGTCTGTTTCGTAATTCAAAAAGTGCGAACTTATATCCTCTGTTTGCCATGAATCGTTTTTAATTTCTTACTCCACAAAGTACCTATGTTTCTGGTGACGGAAGTCTCACCACAGGTTTTTCATCGAGGCTATGAAAGCCGCCCATCGGGTCGGTGTGGTGGTGAGAAGGACACGTATATTCCGTTCCAACCAGCTCGGGTTCGAATACAGGAAGTGGAGGAGATTTCCAATGGAATCGCGATCTCGACTTGTGAGTTACGCTGAGAGCATTTCAAATACAGCACTTCGTCCTTCGGATGGGATGTTAAACTGTGGTCCCCTGGGCCCCTTTCGTCACGGAGAGGCTGACGACCGCCTCTTCCGCTCCCATCCTCGCTCTCCCAGACTCCCACCCGCCTCTCCGCCTCTTCAACGTACCAAACGAACCTATTCAAGCCACCACTGTTTCTTACAATGATGGATGATATTATGTTTTGCTGGTTTTCGCTTATTGCAGCTAGCATACTACGCATAGAATTTGGAGTGGCGGACATGGTAGAGTGCACGCAGCGTACTTGATCAGCTTTCAGAGGGACGATTACCGGGAATAATAAATCGCTGCCCGTGATACCTCCACAACGACTTCCTCCCCTTGATTTCCCTGCGCGCTCTGCGGTGCTGTAGTTTTGACGCCATAAGCCGTGTTCCTATTTAAATACACTACCCCAATATACATAATATACTTCAAAGAGTTTAAGTTTGGTCCACGCGTGCGAGGTCGAACTACAAAGTACAAAGGTGTGATCGAAGGGGATGTCAAACAAATGAGTGAGAGGTGGCCGTTACTTTAGAAGCTCTGGCAAAAATGAGCGCAGCAAATTAATCATTCAAAGGGAAATTCATTGAACAACATAAGAATAAAAAATTGAGTGTGCTTAGGACCACACACTGGAAGTGAAAACTTCTTTGACCGATTTATATTCCCAAATAAATCTGAATAAAAAAGGAGAATATGGTACAATAATTTTTTAAAATGAATATTCCATTTATGTAAATTTTATTTTTTGTTGACAAAATAGGTATTTATCTGAAAAATAGGTATTGTACATGCGTCTGAGTAATATAACACTCATTTTTATCTCTTATATTGATTATATTTCTATTCTAATTATTCTAAATAACAATTCTCATCATCATTGGTTACATCTTCAATCACCATTTCCTCATTTTCATCATTTTCTCGCATGTTATTTTCATTATTCTCATGAATAATTTGACTTATTTCATTACTATTTCTACAGAATTCTTGGAAAGAAACTATTGGCTTATGATAACTTAAGTAACTAAAAACCTTTGAATTTCAAGATTCGGTAAAGAATACGAACAGGGAAATATGGTACGCGATTTAAACGGTACACTTTTTCCCGCTTACCGCTTGTCCTACCATCTGGTGGCAGTTATGCGTACTGTTAGGACAGCGGTGCTGCTGTTTGACGACGGTATTGGAACTACGTCGCCGAAGCAAAAAGTGCGGTACGGTACGTGACGCGAGCTTGCTCTTTTTCCCCCATGCCAAAAGTGCCCAACGGGCCAAAAGAAGTTATCACTTCAAAAAGTTTTGCCTCCAGCAGGGAAAGATACTTACGCATACAAATTTTCTAGCACGGCCTATATCTCAGAGTGGATACACACGCCATCATAAATAAGTGTGGAGGCATAGGCCCGTGCCATTTATATCGCTGCCGTTAAGTTCGATCGCGACGTCACTTCCTGACCAAGGAAAATTTCGAACCCCTTGAATGCCATCTCACACGCCGGCCTCCGACCGTTCGCCTTCCACCATGTGAAGCTGGCACAAGATCTACATCTAAAAATACCCTGCAAGCCACCTCAGGGGTGTGTGGCAGGGGGTGAGTATTCACCAATATGCATTACACAAGATAACGATTACTACCACGGTGTGTTATTAAATTCTTCGAAATTTATGAGGAATGGGCGAAAACAAGGTGCTGAGCGTAAAATATTACACCATCTAGTGGTTTCTTGAGTGGATTTTTGACAGAATGAGGATGGCAAGGACCAATGAGACGCAAGGGCAAATAAACGAAATGAGGGAGGAAGTCGAAGGGCAGAGGGTTCGCTGTGGATTCATGCTTGAGAATAAGCTATATTCGAAGCAAAGGTTGGAAGGAAGATTGCATCGATAGCTGACGTGTGAGTTATGCGTGAGGGAGAGAGGTTTGATTGGGAGGTGTGCTGGAGAATGTGCGGTGGGAGGGAAGTGTTCAGTGAGGCTTGGGACGCCCCGAGAGGGGGCCGATTGCTCAGGGAGCATATGGCGGGCGGAAATGATCGTCGAGGGCAAATGAAGGAGAAAGCAAATGCCGCGTGGAGCAGAAGAGAGACTGGATGAGTGTGAAGTCTGAGATATATTCCGAAGATTTTGAGACAGAGAGTCATATGCATTGCGACGCCGGAATCTTGAGAGGAAATCGTGGAAAGGTAAGAATTAGGCCGTGGCGGTGAAATAGAAGGCTGAGCAATGGAAGGCTGTGGACACTGATAAGGGCATCCGGATAAATGCTGAAGAGCATATGCAAATAAATTTGATATAAACTTGCTGGGGAATTTGCTTTGTTTATGCCTGAGAGGGGGGCCCTGGTGGGGGCCTAGTGGGTAGAGCGCTTGGCTACCGACCGCATGGTCCCGGGTTCAAACCCCGGTGAAGTCTCTCTGGACACCCCCTCTGAAAATACTCGCGATGCGATTATCCGACTGTGAGAACTCGTGGAAGATCGCCAAGGTGGCATCCCAGGGAAAGGAACTGCCCCCCCCCCCCCCCCCCGACCTGTGTGTGAACATGCCAATGGCTTAGTACGGGGTGAGCAGTACTCTCACCCATCAAAACCAACCTTCGGGTTGAAACACTCGGTGGGTGAGTGAGTGATGCTTGAAAGATTATGGTATGGAGGGCTCATTGTAAAAGTGAGCCAAGTCCATTTTTTTCATTTCTTAACTCCCTGGACTCTTCAGGATTGCCGCAGTTGTATGCATGTTTTACTGCAATAGAGAACCAAGTCCTAGGCGCGATTATTTACTTTTTCATGACAGCAGTTCTCGAGAGTACTGAGTACAGCTGATTTACGGAAGGAATATATGAAACTTTAAACGCGCTTTCCTCAAAGCTGTCTCCGATGGGCTTGGTCCACTGGAGCGCTCTGATTGAGCCCTTGCTCAAGGGAAGACAGAATTTGAAGAAGTCAGGACTTGAAGAATTGAAGTAATGTGTGTATACTTGAATAATTGTGTATATAGATTATTCGACAATTTCCTTCCCCTCCAGTGAGATAGGAAAAGTGTTTGGGGGTAATTATAGTGAAAGCAGTGAGGCTATAGGAGAAAACGCTAAAAGGAGCCCGGGAAAGGGATAGCGGGTGATGTCCCCATCAGCTGCTTCCATTTCCACTTGAAATTGCATGAGTTTACCAAACGAAGTATGCTCTGCCTTTTCTCATTAGGGTAAATAATTTGTCTTGATCAATGGAAATAAGTTCTAACTTGGAGTAAGAACAGTGAGCTGCCATTGTTCCATGCCCTACAGACAAGGCATGTAAAATGGATAATGTTATAAAAATGACTGCTCCGAAGTGACGCAGGCCACGAAACAAGAACCCATAGTAACATTACGGCTCTTTAACGTATTTCTGGATTTTTTTTGAATTGTGAGATAGAGAGAAATCGAAATACGACTGGTTCAATGCTCGAAGATATAAATTTGCGAGTTCTTGATTTAATTTAATATTTTATTTTAATTAACATAAGCATAAGAAAATACACATGAAATTTTCAAAAAACTTCCAAATAAACAATTACAGAATCGAGGAACACTGATTTCTAAAAAAAATTATCGTTAGCAGGAAAGATCTCAAAAATTACTTCAGGTAACTCATTCCACTCCTTTATACCTCTATTTAAGAAAACTCCCTCTGATTGATGTAGCTCCCTCTACGATATTGCTGGCTAAGAGCCCACAAGATTACCAATATGTCCCGGTTGATACCTATTAGGGAACAGAGAAGATAGATTGGAGGGTAATTAACATCCACTGTAGATAAAATCGATTTGGGAAATAATGACATCATTGAACTGTCAAATGATTTTGCACGAGCTCCTAGAACGAATATGAACGAATCAAGGTTGGACAAATAAAGAGGCATTGAGACGAGTGAATGCTTGAAGAAAGGTCGCTGGCAGTGCGTGAAGAAAACCAGATAATGGATAATGGTCTTACTTAATGTCTTACAATATGGCCGCCTGCCAAATGCCCACGTGGTAGAGGCGTGTCTTGGGATGGACGCGGAGGGATAGGCCATAAGCCGGTGAGCACGCAGGAGAAACTGTTTGAGAGCGGGAATGCTGATGTAAGTGGCAAGGAGCAAGACAAGAAACCTCCCTGCCGTGCGCGGTATGGAGGGAATTAATCAGAGAGACGAAATCGGAGGATTTTGATTCCCAATCACAAACTACACAGCCCTGTTACATGCCGTCATGAAAGAAATTCGAGGATGTGAATTTTCCGCAGAAGGAAAATGCTCTCAAATAAGCAAGACAGAATGTGGTGTTGAGAACAAAGGAAAACTGTCTTTAGCAGCGAATGCTGAGAGGAAGTAGGTAGTTTTTGGGTGGCAACTTTATTCCAAAATTACACTCTGAATTTAAGGGCTACGGTATAGGATCCAAAGCCTTTCCTAAGAATAAATTGCAACATAAATAAAAGTATTCTTTACAAAATAATTCTCCTAGTACACAGCGTAACATATCATATTGAGTATCTGGCACCATGCCATCGTGGCCGTGAATTGAGACTGTTTTTAAGCCAATTAGAGTTACCATGAACGCTCATGCTATATTTTATCATAATGTATATTTCGATGTTTGCTCATTGACATTGGATAGTTTCATTTGAGTCTGAACTTTTAATTATGATCGCATATCAGATCACAGATAATTTTTATTATTCTGAATCGTTGAGGTTTATATACCTTTGAGTTCCCAATCAAATCAAGTCATTCATCCTCAACAGCAAAATCCCCAACACCGAAGTTGGATTCTTAAAATATTCTGGCTCGGTCAAATACCCGCTTTTATTATTTTCCTCCTGCATGCCTAATATTACTGAAATACGTGAATTTCCCCCATGGTATCTATTGTGAGCACCCCAAGTCGTATCACGCATAGGATTTTTCATAAAGAAAATTATAAATCACTTACTCATCCAAACGTATCATTTCACTATAAGTGATTTTCAGAGCACTATAGAACCGAGAGAATAGCATTTATCATTAAATCAACGCAGAAAATAAGTTTTTGGCATATTTGGAAATTCATGCACGTACTTATTACTTAAACTATGAAATTAGAGCAATCGAAGTTGCCTAAGTTTTGGGTCTAGCCTGCCAACGTGGCCACTTAGAACGAGGGAGAGCATTTGAAGGAATCGTGACTGGTGCACAGCGTTTTATTGACGCCCTCTTACTGCCTTATTCGCATTTTCGTCCTTCTATTTTGGTGCCAGTGCATGGCTGAAGGCATCGAGTCAAGTATCAGTCAGGGAAGAGTACACCGTACGATCAGTTTGAGCTCAACTCTTTAAGGTTATGATAAAATGGAAGGTGTGTTTCCGTGTAGCAGTAGGTCCAAAATTGCCAAAAAAATTGGCAAAATTATGAAGAGTGCTTTTCAGCAATTTTCCAAAATATACTTCCAATTTGATATTTCAAATTGTGGGTGTTGTTTTTCTTAATTCATTGTTGGACTTTAATCCTATTTATAACGGGCTCTATTTGAAATTTTACGAAATTACGAAAAGGAAAGCTTATCTTTTTGGATCGTATTAACTTCTCTAATTTTTGGACTTCTACTGCGTATTTATCCTAGCTAAACGAATGGCATAAAACAGCTTTTATTTTCCAAAATGGACGACTTTAATTGCCTTTGGGTGATGTCAGCGCTTAATGTGCTATGTTTTATAGGAATGTGATTTCAAAATACCAAATAGCAATGGTTATGCAATTCCTTTTCCAGAGAGTTTAAATGAAACGGAAGAAGTGTCCATAATTTTTAAAGCTCTACGACTTTTGTTGGACTCCATTAAATTATTGTCAACAATTGAATGTTCACTGCGGACGAGAATGAATAAAAATTTTCATAAGTTTAAAATAGGATCTCGCAGAATATAATGAGAGAAGCGGAGAGAGGTAGAGCTTTTCAGTACTTTGAAATGGACGCACAACGGCCGTCATTTTCACGCTGTTATGCTAAATAAAAGCACTTGCCAGAAATATATTAATTTTTTTCAATTCCCAAATACAATTGTGGTGTAAATCATTTGAATCGAAAGTTGAGATTTTTGTAAGGAAAGGTGAATGATTTCGTTGAGTTTGGTAAAAGGAGAGCACGCAGGTGATCGCGTATTTTACAACCAAGGTATGAGAGAACGAATGTCGGCAGGGAATCTTTGATTGTGTCATGTTGAAGAGTATCGGCACTTAGTTTTTGTTTGGTGCCGCAGTTTATCACTCCCACGCCTCTCTTCCCACTCCAACTCGCTTTCCGATGAAGCTTCCTAGCAGTGGTGTTGTATCGTGGTTGAGACGTTGATGACGGAGTGAAATGGAACAATTATTAACGTTGGCAAGCATTGGTATGCATCGGCACGCTCAAGCACCACACCTCAACCCATTACCTAATGTTTACTTGATTGCGAAGGTAAATATCAGTGGAATTATTGTAATGGACTTGACCACTGGTCGGTATGGTTAATTCGCCCGAATTGAGCATCTGTCAGCATTGTCAAAAATCGCCTTTTGTTTAAAAGCAAATAGTAGTAATTACCCTTTATTTAATACAATTACAAAATTTACGTTATGAATTGACGAATTTCCCATAAAATTGTCATAAGCGAATGGCTATAAGTACTGGATATAATATACATATGTAGTGGCATAAATATTTCTATGATTTACTCATGTTGTTATAAAATAATTAAGCTTTGATATCGAAAGTCATGCATGAAAATATTTTTATTCTGAATAATAATGAATAAATCCAGGCAATAAGCAGGTGTAAGCATTTATCCGTCAAAGCCCAAATGTCTGCCACCAGTATTTTTCCTCCTTGGCAAGTCAAAAAGTCGAAGAATTAAAACAAGGAAATATAGTGTATAGGGTAATAAGATGAGGGAAGAAAGTTGCTAAGTAGGGTTTTCTTCGGGCAGAGAATTTTTGTAAACCGGAAATCGCAAAGTTTTTCAATATCTTCATGTGTTTGACTATCGTGTAATATAATTAAAAGCTTTTTATCCCTGGCATTGTATTGAGCCTGCGATGAAAGCTCAAAATGCAGTCTCCCCATGCAGTATGTATGTGTTAGAAAGCAGATATGCGTTAACTTTCACGTGTTTCAAAATATTTAATTTTACGGAAAAGTGGTTTTTTAGATGAAAATAATATCTTTCGCTGCAATAATAACCAGCAAACTTAAACATTTTTGATTGTGTATAGCATCGTAAGCGTAATTAACCCGTCAGCGCCCAAAGTTTTTTTAAAATCAAACATCGTTCATTTTTCCAAAATATGATACATATGAGCAATAAAGAAGGCTCCTAAAATTTTTCCCCAAAATATTCTATAGATCCAGAGTTACATGCCGGTGCCATATGGCACCGCTGGGCGTTAGTGGGGTCTTTTCGCTCATAAAGGTATTTTGGGAAGAATCAAACGTCGTCAACTCTAATAAAACCTCTATTTAATTTATTTATTACACATTAGATTTGGAATGGTAATGAGCGAAACATTGAACACAAAGACCAACATTACATTTCTCGCACTCGGTTCTTGTTTGAGACATGCAATAATCACCAGCACATTTTCTCCTACTCCCCTTTTGGGTGGGAATAACGAGATGGTTTATGCCATCGTATCGTAGCATTTTTGCTGCAAGGCGTCCGGCATTTTTCCCTATCTGTTTTCCCTGATGTGAGCCAGTTCCGTACTTAACCAGGTATACTTGGACAATAAGCCTCCTTACCTCCAGCTGCGATATATCCACTCCTGATAAGTGTTGTGTACACAAACATCTAACAGCCACGTAAAAATTGGCCACCACCATTTCTTACGGCGCACACCCACTCTGTAGCGATTTATTCCTCGGTCCATCAGGTCGGTACCACCCATGTTCTCATTGTACACCTCAAATAGTTTTGGTCGCGTCACAGAAATTATCTTTTTCGCACCACTCGAGTACCTTGCTACGCTTGTCACAGGATGCACACCATACCGTGTTGATACACCCATTACAACCCCATTGTCCACCCATTGAACAAGGATTATAGATGTCTCTTTATCACAGCTGTACTCGTAACTTCACCGTGGCTCCTTTTGAAAAATGGATTTCTGGGTGAGGTTTCTTCCTTTCGGCAATCGATTGCTCCGGAGTGTACCAGTGTCACTATAGCCCCTACTTTTCAGCCCCATCAAGAGGTTCATTCCTACATTTAAAAAAACCAAAGCTTATTTCCTTCCCCTCGTGGTAAACAGATAGTGACATCATTTTATAAGAATTACAAATATACCGCCTACCTGTAAAAAGGTTGTCGAAGAAAATATTATACGGCAGGTGCCATGCATCTTCTCTGAGATTGTCCAACATTGATAACATCGGGGTTGTTGATTTTCCGCACCTCTTTTCGTATACTTCATTTCCATTATGCCTTTTTCCCTGGTATGCCTCGAAGTCGATTAGGTAACCAGCTGCACTATTCAAGCACCAGACCTTGTAGCCGAACCTAATAGGCTTGCCTCTTATGAATTGCTTACATCCATGGGATCCGTAGTAAGCCACCATACTCTCCTTATAGGCAATATTTTGCTCAGGTCTAAATATTTTCCTAATTCGTTCCTGCAATAGGTTCATTAGAGGTCTCAATTTCCAATATTTGTCAGTGTGATGAGGAGCATTGTTGTCCGCACAATGTAGAAAGCGTTCAATCTCCAGGAAACGGTTCCTTCGCATGGCATTGCACACAAAATCGTTCCGGACGTCTCCCCCTTCCTCCCAGTAATTGCGCTTGTCAGGGACCTCATTATATCAGGAGAGAATTAAAATTCCCAAGAACACTTTCATCTCTTCGAAAGAAATATTAGGTGAAGGGCAGTAACAGAATAGCGCATAATTATTGCTCTCAGAGACTAATAAGTTAACCACTTGTTCATCAAAAAATAGTTCAAAAATATCCACAGCATTTAAATTCCGGAGGTCTGAATAGTCAGTGCTAGGGCAGAAAGACTCTGTACCATTGATATCTTGGTTTTTCTGCCATATAAATTTAGAAATTTCATTATTTTTCTTCGAGCTGCAGTTAGATACATCTCCATCCATTTTCTCTCTCCGTTTTTTAAGATCCGGAGCTCTTTTTCTTTTCATATTGCGTGACATTTCGGTGACGGGCTTACTAGAATCAACCTGAATTGTTGAGATATTATGGCCACTTTGCTCATCAAATTCTTCATCATCATTTTCTCCACCTTTTAAAAACAGTATCTCTGCTTTTGCTCGGAGCTGACGACCAGATAAGTTGTCAACTAAGCCACCGTCATCATCACCTGAAACTTCGTAAGTCAAAACGGTGCTCTCTGGTGGCTATACAAATATTTGGTGGACGTTATCAACTTCTTCTTCCTCTAGGAGGTCTAAAACCTCTTGAAGAGTTAAATTCCTAAGTGAAAAAAATATAAGTAAGAGCTTGGAGAAAGTAACGTGGCATCAGCAATTGAAACATTTTAGAATAATAGAATTTTAGAAATGTAAATGATTGTAGAATTATACTTTTAACACTTCATTCGCATATTTCCTCATGCAAACATAATGTATCGCTCTACGTATGAATGAAACAATTCTCAGTACAGTGATAAAAAAGGGTTTATTTGTAAAAAAGATATGAGACTAATTTGGTGTTTGAATTTTTTCGAAAAGTAAATATTCACGAATCATAACCTTGAAATTAATAAATCTACCAACAAATCCCACGCGGTGAAACCCAGAAGTCATGCAAACGTTTGGAATTCAACGCCGTGGAAATCTACGAGTCAATATTTGTATTTCTTAAATCTTATTTAATAATATTTTATATGAAAATAAGCCTTAAACATAGCTTATATACCTTTTAAAAACGTTCAGCACCCATTTCTGTAAAGAAAACTGCTTTACGATGAAATATAGGGCTGTAAATCGCAACCGTAATCAAAATAGGACCACAAGGTGAATTGATACGGGTAACGCCCAGCGGTGCCAAACGGCACCGCTAGTGTTTAACTTCACATATCTCAACTTTTAATCACTAGATCCTGGTAATTCGTTTACAGATATTAGTTTGTACTTTACATTTCAAGAAAACATTAAGGTATAGCTTTTAAACTAATAACTATAGACACAGTGAGCACTTACCTCGATCGAGTACCCATAACTCATGGGTCCGGAAAAAAGCCTTTTGCTGTGAAACAGACTGGACGATCCGATGTGTTGCGAAACACAATTCACACTGGCTGAATGATAGAAGAAACCTTCTACTAAGTATGCGCACCGAAATGTACGCTAAGAGTCACATATTAGTTACATTGTAGGAGTTTCGGCTCGGCGCTGCACTGCGGTGCCGTATGGCACCCGTGGGCGCTGACGGGTTAATAGTGATTATATTCATCTTCATATTGAATATCAAGGCCAACAACTGACGACCGATGCATCCTTTAAGCAGTTGCGCGAATTTATAATCATGAGATGGCAAAAGTATGACTGTAGCTCCACAGTTATGCTTTCAAAATAAAGAGCTGGATCGTTACCTTGGTATTTTGACATAAATATCTCCTTTATAGCATTTGTTTACGTCCAAAATGATAATTACTTCGGTACATAGTCGGATGTCGTTGACAGATAATTCCCATCAACTCATTAAATTAATAAAAGGGAGTAACATGCCGGAAAACTAATGACATTTTTAATTACGGATAAATATGCCTGCCACGTTGCGGTGAGGAGGGAGAGCTGTTATAAACCTAAAATATTCATTGAGCTTTAACAAATTTAGCTTATGGACGGTCAATCCCTTTTCCGTGAAAAAATGGGTAATGTCCAAGTATTTTACGTCAATCATTTTGCAATATAATCCCACGCAAAGTAATTAAAAATATTATTCACAGAAAAGAGTCCGAAATAAAATTGCCCATGTTTCCTTAGAATGTGTAATAATTCACTGAGCCTACTCAGGTGCAGAACCATGCAAAATGGAAAAACGTAAATCGCGTTTGTCCATGTGTGCATCTGTGTTCACGTGCTCGTCCCCTTTGGGTGCTCACACACATATCATTCTTACTGTCACATACCGATGACAGTAGGTTTCGTAGGTTTCGAGGACACTCCCAACAAATGGAGACGTTTCGGCGGTCGAGCCGTCAACCGATGTGAGTCCACTGCGACCGGCGCGGAGAGCCACCCAAAACCTCTCCATTTTTTGGAAGTTTTTTTTATTATGCATTTCTGTGTTTCAAATAATATCCATATTTATTTATGTTTTCGACGAGCACGTTTTCCTACACGATTATATGCCAATCCATAATAAATCCGAACATGCCTGCACAGGTATTCACGTATTTATGTTTACGTAAACATGTCGCGTTTAAATTATTCAAAATTACGTGTACCTGCATGGCAAGAAATGCTGTGTTTACAACGTTCACGTGCACGCCTGTTTGCTCAGAAAGAAGACTTTTGGAGGCGTACCCCGATCGACACCCTCCACTCGGGGCACATGGGGGACCCTTGAGGGCGCCCACCCTAACCCTCCGACCACCCCTCGGTTCCCCGACGGGACCCTCCCGCCCACCTCTCTCATCATTAGCTCAATGCAAAAATCAATGCGTGGACGACCAACACGACCGAAGAACAAGTCCCGCGCGGAGTGGTGCCGTCTTCGGCACCTCCGACCGCCCCCCCCCGCCCCCCCCCGCCCCCCCCCCCGCCCCCCAGAGGGGAACGCCCCCCGCTACTCCACTGAACCGTTTCACGTATGATTCACGTATGATTGATGGCGGTTGCTTTGTTTTTCCACGGCGCGTGTTTTGAAGGTGGCCGCGATGCACATGGCCGCCGCTTCCCCGCGACCCTTCGCCACAAATCCGCCCACGCCGTCCCATTACTCCGCGTTAATCCACGGACCATTGCTTTCGTTATTGGGCGCCCGGCGCCGCTGCGTGGTGCGCGGTGGGGGCGCGTGGTGCACGGGGGGCCGACGATGCGCCGTCGGTGCGGCCCCCACGGGCTTTAATGGTTGATCGATAGCCACGAGAGGGTGCAAATGCAGAAAGGTGGTTGAGGGGGGTGGGAGCGGGGGCAGGTCGGGAGCGGGGGCAGGTCGGGAGCGGGGCCAGGTCGGGAGCGGGGGCAGGTCGGGAGCGGGGGCAGACGGGGTGGACAAACAACCCGAGGGCTGGATGTGGTCGCCCGGCCAATGGACGATCATTATTAATGAATATACTGTGATCGCTTTTCATTCCGGCCCCGTGTGCGGATTAGAGGCCGAGGGGTGACGGGGCGCGGTGGGAACCCGCTCGCCGGCCCGCACCTTTCCGCTCCGCCGTCGCATCGGTGGGCGGCCGTCGGAGATGGCGCGAGAGCGTGTTGGGCGAACAGTTCTCGACGTGGAGTGCGTTGAAGACAGGTAAGCGATATTGTAGCGTCATTTCGGTCTGTGCTCGCCACTGTACAGGGGAAATAACAGTATGGAAGTAAAATGTTCGCAGTCGTCAAAACGTGCTCAGAATTGAGTCAATTCGTTATAATTGGTTTTGAGTCTCTCCTAGTGGTCGTAGTTGTGGTGTTTTAAGTAAACGTACTTCGACGGCAAAGGATGTTTCCCACAAATACGAATGCCACTCGGACGAATAGGAGGATCTCTAAATTCGAGTCGAACCCAACGATACTTTGGCGACTGATCGGGAACCGGCGTTTCCATCGTGGCATGCCGGTGCCCTCCTAGTTGTCGCTTTTATTTTTGGTTAGCGGATGTTGAAGATGGAAACTAATTTCTTTGATTGGTTTGTAGATGGCCTGTTTATCTCCGACCTATACGGTTTGAAACGAGACAGTATCGGATGGTTGCCAGCGTTGATGAGCGCAGGGAAGCGACGTTTCTTCATCGGACTCAACAAGAGTTCGCGACATGAAGTGTCCTAAATTCCGAAGTGAATAAATCATGAGGAAAAGAGATTTTGCAGTCGTCTTACGGGAAAATGCATTCCAATGAGTGTCATGCGCTAAAAAAAGTGACCATGTCATTTCATGCATTGGAATAACCTCTATGTTTCCTATATCTTTTGCGTCGTAATTGGTAGAGATGGTCCCGGATAGCCTCCATCGGTATTTAGGTGAAAAAATATGTGTGTGTACGGTGGAAGACAAATTCTGATGGATGACGTACCATGAAAATGGGTCTTGGAGGAATTAAAACTGGTCGTCAAGCACCAAAGACACATTGGACGTAGTCAACCACGGGATTACTCAAAGCGTTGATTGCATGGTGGGTGATGTGGTCACGTTGTCTATTCTCAAAAGATAGGTACTAATTGTAAGGCGACGTAACTGTCACGCGGAAAGGTGGAGGTGGCTGGCAAGACTCATTAAATATGTACGAAAAGTGCGGGCGCCTATTTTTGAGAATTTCGGCGACGTTCATGAGGATTGCGCTCTAACTCGACTGCCAGAGATAAAGACGCGTGAAGATTTTTCCACCGGCAGTCGAGAGGCAAAGGGGACCAAATGCCGCTTCACCGGCAAAGTATCGCCAACTACAACGACGTTTCCTCACTCACCTCTGCCACTCCTTCCAACGAATCGCAAATCGTTGAACTTGGCCACTTGGTTCTTCATGACCGCGGTGCAGTTTCGCAACTCGGCACAGCAGTTCTCGTCATTGCCCGCGCGGACCGTCACCAACGTCCCGTCCAGCACGTCGACGAGCGCCACTACTTTGAAGGCGACCGGGAGGGTCTTGTTGGAGCGCCAGTGAGGCGGCAGCGCCGAGCACAGCAGGTACGGGCTGCCCGTGGGCACCAGCTCCCCCGAGTGCTCCGCCTGCACCTCGCACGTCACCCGCTCCGTCCACCACAGCTCTCCGCCGCCGCCCTCCGCGCCGCCGCCCTCCGCGCCGCCTGCCATCCTGTCGCCCGCCGCCTCCTCCGAGCAGGAAGCCGCCCCCGCGCCGGCCCCCGCCGGCAGATGCATCGATGCCCACCGCGTCACGCCCCGCCGCTCCTACGCATTCCCCGCTCACGCACGGCCCTCTGTGAGCGCTGCGACGCCCTGCGCCAGCCTCGGAACGCGACTGAGTCTTCAATGGGCGAGTGGCGGGAACTCCTCCTCCCCCCCCCCCCGCCGTTCCCCCCCACCTCCCGACCCGCGGGGGCAGCGGCGCATGCGCCGGACGTCTCCGGACGAGGCCCTCCCGGCTGTCTGTCGCCTCCAGCAGAGTGAAGCGATCGTGCGGGGTGGATGGCAAACTGGTTAATTCTGCATTTTTATGCAATGTATCCGATTTGCTAGCGTGGAACTGGTTTGGTTAAACTGCACTTTTCAGAAACTATGAATGGACACCGATGCCAATGTCTAACGATCACATTTTTGACGTGACAAAATGACTTAGATCCAATCGGCAATTTTGTCTGCGCTTTTTTTACTGATTTCATATTATAAGCAGCAATTGGGCAAAATACACGTATTTAAATTAGGGACGTAACAATAATAAATAACTTGGATGTGTGCAATTTTCCAAAAAGGAAAATGCATATATCCAAGTTATTTATCATGGAAAAATTCCATTCAACATCCCCCGAATCCACGAATTTTGGACGTAACACTATTGATAACAGCGACGAGAAATTATAATGAATACTGACTTAAATGACCCTCCGGTGCAGTTTGGTGCTGACTTAGGATGTTCTCTGAATGGTTACCTCATTGAAAACATTGTTGAATTAAATTCGATGGGACAGTTTTTAAGAAAATTCAAATTTCATGTTGTTAGAATTCGGAAGCTCATATGTAAACTTCATTGGGAAAATTGGAATTGTGGATAACTGCTTGCCATTGTATTTTTCAGATCCATACATTCCCTTTCTCATTTCTTGTTGCATAAAAATCCATTCTTTTGAGAAATTCTGCTTTTTCACAACGGAGCAAAGTTCTCACGGGTTTCCACGGGGTCAGAAGTGGGCTGCCGACGTCTCGTTGGCTAACTTCCGTCATCGGCAGCCCACATCTGACCCCATGAAGATCCGTGAACACTTAATTTATTGTTTTCCTCATGCCCACCCTTTTTCATGTCCTTAGCCACCGTCCTTCCGGTGACTTTTCTTCCTTCAGTACCATCTCTTCTCACTCGTAGCACTCACTCGAGCACTCACCTCATCGCTCGTCTTCCTTGCTGTCTGACCTCCATTCTTCTTTCCCGCATTTTACTCGCTGGTATTTTTTAAAGCGGGAGTGTGTTGGAATTTTGACGCAAACATTTCTTATATTGTAAACGGTAATTTTTTCCCACCTTAGCTTTGATTTTGGGAAACTCTGGTAATAACTTTAGTTTTTCTTGATAAGCTTCTCTCGTTTCTCTTCATTGGTCGACTAATATGGAAACTTCGAGTTCCTCGATAATATTTGGCGTTCATAATACCTAAATACTAATTCTTGCATTGATATTTCAGATATCTATTTTTCTGTTTTTTTCCACCCAAACTCTGGGCGGTAGTCAATTAGGTAGTCTAGCAGTCCGAATATCGTTAATTTCAAATAGCTGAATCAAATGATTTTCCAATGCTGTTCATTCACTTTTTATATTAAAATGCCTAATCTGGTAAAGAAAAAAAACCCGCCCACACGGTAAACTGGGGTTAAAAATACGTTCAAATCCACCCACAGTATTCGATGATGCACCACTCTGTTGAACGGGGGTTCCCCCTCCCCGCGCATCAGGAACCAAAACCTCAAGGCCCAGTGACCATCAGGGGCCTCCCAATGCAACAAGCAATCAAGATAATGTGACATTTGATGGCGAGGATTCGATAAAATCTGTTGCGATGGCGTGGCAGAAGTACTGAAGGGATTATTATTGCTGAGGACGAAATATGAAGGTGAGGGACATGAATTAACGGAGCAAGCGAGGGGAGGAGTGCCAGCTAAAAAATATTTTCCTCCGATCATCCGCAACTTCCCTGGGATGAGAGTGCTTGTTATTTATATCTTGAAAAATATAAAAAGTTTTCACTGGGACTGCAGGACTCAAAATAATGCCCCATGATTTTGATCCAAGAGGCTTTTTCATGCTCTTGGCAAATGAAGAATTTTTCAACCTCGTCATTTCAGAATCAAACATTAATGCCCAGCGATTGAAAAATAAATTGCTCGTTGAGAAATCAAGAATGAAAGCATGGCAAGATTTATCTAGAGAAGAATTTGAAATATTTCTGGGGCTACTTTTCCATATGGGGTCTATCAGAATAAATAAAATGCAATACTATTGGCGGAAAGATAAGCTGTACGAATTTCCTACTTTTTCGAAGGCAATGGCCAGAGACAGGTTCATGATCATTTTGCGATATCTACATTTTGGCCGAAATGCTTCTGATGGCGACCCTAAGCCTTGTGATCCCCTTTACAAAATCCGTCCTCTTTTGAATCTTATCCAGGTGAATATGACTAAGGAGTATTATCCTCAAAAACAGCTTAGCTTTGACGAATCTATGGTCCTTTGGAGGGGTAGACTATACTTCCGGCAGTATATAAAAAACAAGAGGCATAAATATGCAATTAAATTGTACATGCTCACGGAACCAAATGGATTTATTTTGAATTGCTTGGTTTATACAGGTTCAAAGGATCCAGATGTTGGGGGAGTTGGTCACTCGGAAAAAGTGGTCCATTCACTTGTATCAGGCTACACGGGAGTGGGACATGCTGTGTATATGGATAACTTCTACAATAGCCATAAATTGTCGCAACAACTGTTGGAAAAGAAAATATATTCTACGGGAACTCTCCGAAATGCTAGGAAAGGCAATCCTCTTGAGGTTTTAAATAAAACATTAATAAAAGGAGAAATTGTGGCACAGTACACGAAAGATGGAATATGTATATGCAAATGGAAGGACAAAAGAGAAGTCTTAATGATTTCCTCAGAACATAACGGAGATATGATAGATGTATCCAACAGAAGAGGAAAGATTTCAAAAAAACCTAGGATTGTAGCTGAATACAACAAATTTATGGGAGGGATTGACAGGGCCGACCAGATTTTGTCTTATTATCCAGTGGAGAGAAGAAGTTTGAGGTGGTATCTGAAATTGAGGATACATATGTTTCAAATACCTCTAAACAACTCGCAAATACTGCATAACAAATTTAGTGGCCAATGTATTAATCTTCAGAAGTTTCGTGAGAGTGTAATAGCGGGTCTCATTTTCAGAAATAAACCTGCCTAAATGCCAGCTCAAGTCCTGAGAAAGGAAAAAGTCCATTTGCCGTTTCAAATTCAAGCGGAAAAGGGTTCCAGAGCGCAAAGAAAAAGATGCCGCAACTGCTCAACGAAAGGGATACGAAAAGACGTCGTCACGTATTGCCCGATGTGTGATGGTGAACCGGGACTATGTCTAGATCCATGTTTTAGAGTGCATCATAATTACTAATCTGAACAGACACTTGGTAAAAGCCATGTAAATGTCATTCACGAATGTATACGTCCAATAGCTGTATAATTTTTAAATCAAAAATTTTGTGCATCATATTCAAAGGTAAAATATCTTTTTTTTGTTGAAGTTCAGATACATATGAATAAATATGCGGGTATATAACTCATATTTGTATAATTATTTTAAAATGACTTATCCCTTCATTTTATTGCCAAATTGGTTTTTTAAATTTATGAAATCGTTACTTATTTGTGTTGTCTTGAGAATAATAAATAAGATGGCTACACGAAAGTTTGCCGATGTTATCTGAGTTGCATACATCTGAAACATAACACAGAGTGGATCGCCTCCGATAGGTGGTGTAATTATGAACTAAAATGTTGCTAATAATATTACCCAAAAATTAAGAAATAGATTACATGAAGTATGTCAGCAATAAGAAGTATCAGAATACTAAAAAGATGAAGATTTGTCGGTGTTTGCTTATATGACTATTTGTGAAATATCACGCGGATAATTATTTTGAAATAACTTATCCCTTCGTTTTATTTCAAATTAGATTTTTAAATTTAAGAAATATTTGCTCTATTGTGTAGTATTCAGAATAATAATTTAGATGGACACACGAAAGTTTCCCGATGTTAGCTGAGTTGCGTGCATCTGAAACATCAAACAGAGCAGATCGCCTCCGAGAGGTGGTGTAATTACGAACTAAAAAATGTTGGTAATATTGCCAAAAAAACTAGGTAATAGATTATATGAAGTATGTAAGAAATAAGAAATATTAGAATATTAAAAAAGATGAAGATTTGTCAATGTTTGCTTATTTGACTCTTGGCAAAATATCACGCGGATCGGGCAGCCGCCGATAGGCGGCGAAGAAAAAGTTTAAAAAAAATTATGATAAAACAATGACGTACATTAACGTTTTTCGCATGAAATTGGTTTAAATAACATAATAATTGATAAACAAATGAAAAAATCTCCGACCCTAAGGAAAATCTTGGCATGCATAACATAAGAATGTGTTAATTCTATCATTTCGGAAGATTACTTTTTTATTTTTCTTATGGTTGGATGACCATGAGTTTACAGGAGTTCCTTGTTGAATCTGAGGTTTCTTCATATTGGTAACGGCTTTCGGGCGTTCCTCCGCGTTGTCTTGTCTAAAGGCGACGACAGTTTCTATAACCAGACAACGAGAACATGAACGCGCCACGGAGAAGAAGCAGTTCCGCCTTTCTGCCGTCTCGGAGCACGTGTGGTCGGAACCTGGCCACACGGTGGACTTCGAGAAGCCTAAGGTCATCTGCAATGAAAGCCGCTACTACCCCAGGATAATCCGAGAGGCAATAGAAATAACAAAGCAGCCAGAAAATTGCAACAGAAAAGACAGCTACACGTTAGCTAACGCTTGGAAACGTCTTCACAATCAAGGACCAATCACAGCCCACCTGCGACCATAGAATCCACCCGATCAATCAGAGCCAACCTATGACCTCCCAAGCTCCTATATAAGACGGCCAAGTACTTCAAAAGGGCGATTTAGGTAGTCATGGAAACTAACACGCAGTCTGATTTGATGGTGGATTTGTCATTTAGGGATTTAAGATCTACAGAATCAATAGACCTGACATTGCTTTCAGCGTAAACTTTCATTGCAGATGTTTCATTTAAACGTTACCACTCATGCATATGGCAACTGTGTGCCTGTGGCACAATTGAGGAAATTTAAAGCCTTATTGCAAAACCCAGTGTCATATTTTGTAAATCTTATATTGGCTCAAACTCTTGTAAACTATTATGATTGTCTATGGCTATTTTGAGTTACTTCCGGGAACAAAGCGAACTTGAGTATGGATAGCCAGGCTGGAAGCAAAGTAACGATGCAGATCATTGCATCATTTTATCTATTTCAATATTTCTTATTATATGTTTTTACAAATTTATCAATATTTGTGAGTAGAATTCATTATATTTTACATAAATATTTACGATGACAGTATGCTTCTCGAGACCGCTGGGCACTAAAATATCTTGTTAGCAAGCAACTTTGTCTTTTGATTATCATAACCTTCCTGTGTTACGCATAAAATTGTATCGTGAGTTCGTATTCCTTATTGAGTATTATTCAAATATGTTTAAGTCTTCGCGGGCTAGATATATGTGGCAGTGATTTAAGAGATAGTTCCTAAAAGATAACACTTATCCATTGGCTTGCCGAGTCTAAGGTCCACAATATGTCCCCTAATCCAGTCAAATGAGATTTTCCAGAGGCTGTTTTCAACGTGCTCTATGATCGCGTTCGATATCTGCATGCACCTACTTCCCAGTGAGCCGCCATTAGTCAATCTTAGGTTTTTCTCATACGGGACTTCTCCAATGATCTCTTCTTAGTTGTTCCCGCACGCCTCTTCGCCTGAATGGTTGTTTGCGAACACTTGGAGCACCACGAATTTAGTCGAGTGGGTTTCATGTCAATCACTAATATACCGATGCTCATCCGTTCTATGTTTACTCTTCCTTCCTTTGCTCTTCCCCAATTTTGAATTGAAATACCGTGTCTAACTCACGGTGGTTCTTTTCACCTGCTCTTATCTATTTCCCTGTATCCATCTCTCATACTCCCCGATCTCCTTCCACCCCACCTCGCACAACCCAAACACATCTATATTTGTTTTTTCACCTCCTGTTTAACAATTTATAGCTTCCCCGTCCTGTTCTTCGTCCAAACAATTGTAGTTTCTTTTTTGCCACTGGTTTTCTCGTCTTCTTCTGTTCCCTCCGAAGTGGAATTTTCTCTTACGTAAAGAGATAGAGAGAGAGGGTCAAAGGGGTGTGCCCTATCATGAGCCGTTTGATGACTACTTCCTCTTTCCGACATTTCCTGACGGAAGAGCCACTTTGCCGTAATCGGTTTAGCACTGCGTAATTTGTTGTTCCATGTGGTGATTCCTTACACTGTTCTAGAACAACCTTGTATGTAGCCTTCAGTTCCAGCGTAATCTCAAACTCCACCTTGCTCATAGCTTCCTTCTCAAATGAATCGGATTTTAAATTTCTGGCTGGCTATCTGGCTGGCTGTCATTTACAGCGAAGGGTTGAGAAAATTGCATCACAGGCATGCATCATCACACTTGTATCCGTAACTTCAACTGCGTGCACAGGGAAATCTGTGTTGTTCCCGAGGAACATTGAAACTGACTCTGGTGCCCCAAAGCAGTGATGAATGTCCATTGGCCAGAGCAAAACGTCTTATCCCGGAGGAGATGTCAATCAAGGCGGATGATTGGAGTACCCAATGGGAATATTTCGGAAAGCCTGATATTAAAACGACGGATGAAATGGTAAAAACACAAATTAACGGGCCTGGTGGCCCTGATCCTTGTTTTAAAAACACTTTATAAAACTGTGTTCAAAATCATGCTAACAAATCGGTAAGTCCTCGAGGTTAAAATTTTGCAAACGGAGTTGCACGCTAGTACGTTCTTTCAGTGGCACTGGGATAACTCGACTGCAACTAAAGAGATGCTTTTGACCGGACTGTTCAGGAAAGCCACGATGTATAGCGGTAATCTAGCTTTATGAACTGCTTTAAGGGTGATAGGTACGTCTACCAATCGGAAGTACAAAAAGTCCCTATCGTGTTGGATGCCTATAAATCGCTCGGGTGTCCACTATAAGTACGAGACATCGCAGGAGGTAGCGCGCAGGATACTTAAGCATACTCGTCGAGTTTAACATAGACGGTAGGCTGGAGAGCAGGTAAATTAGTGGAGTCAATAATTCTGTGTTGCCAGTTGCCAGTGGAGTCAATAATTCAGTAAAGAGTATTCCGTGTATAGGGACCGAAAATAGTTTAATTGAAGACAGCAATTTTGAAATTCCCCCGAAAGGCATAAAAGATAATCATTAAGCAGTATTCGCTGCAGTAGTTAAATTCCGTAGTTTAAAAAAAAGATTCAGATATAAAAAAATATACAATAAGTGATAGCATAATATATAATAAGAAAAGGAGTTCGCTCAATTAGATGCGCTGAATCAAAAACAATATTTGTGTGCCCGTACTACTAACATCGACCTCACCTCCATTTTAGAACTTGAAACAAAAATAAAGAGCATCACATCCAGGAATTCTGAAAGAAATTTAATCATAGGTGGAGATTTCAATATCCCATCTACAGATTGGAGAACCTTTATGTACATACCAGGGGAAAGAGACTAAGACATCGGTGAGTCCCTGCTGTACACGTTCTCATCAAATGCCCTATATCAGATAGCTAAGACGCCTAACAGAGGGGGCAATATTCTTGATTTATTGGCAACAAATATACCGCAACAAGTAATTAAGGTAAACACTGTAGAGGGCATTAGTGACCATAGAGTAGTTACCGCAAAGTTCTCTTTGAATATCACTAAAAGCTTACAACAAAGAAGAAAGTTATAAATAAATAAACGATTTCAATGCGTTCAAGAGTAATCTAAAAACTCTCTTCCCGACTTCCAAGAATCAAGTGTAAAATTAGACACGGAGGGTAGTTGGAAAGCTTTTTTTTCGATAGTGCATTCTGGTAATAAAAATATATATCCCAAGTAAAGTAAAAAAGAGGGCTGCGAGCCAAAATGGTACAATGCAAAAAAGAGAAAATCGCTAAGACGACAGAGAGTTTGCCACGTCTAAATGAAAAAAAACTGCGTAGAGATTTGTCCACTGATGATCACAATTTAATATTTAAAAGATAAAAATTGTCTAATGCCACTGTTAAGGAAGCGTTTCGGAATGTAGTCATGGATTTTATAAGAAAAACATTAGTAGAACATTTTCAGCATAACCCAAAAGCCTTTTGGTCATACGTAAGGGAAGTTCAAGACAAACTATCAATAGTTAATTGACTACGAAACAAAAAGGGCGAAAAAATTAACAAGCAGTTCGGAATAAGCCAATTTACAAACTCCTACATTCAAAGTGTGTTCACCAAGTCATCACAGATACATCCGTCACGGTAAATGACCATTTCCAGCGAAAAAGATGCCGCCTTTCGATATTCGCTCTCAAGGAATTGAAAATTTGTTAAAATCCAAATAAATCCCCAGATCCTGAAGAAATTCCTGCCCGCGTGTATTGAGAATTAGCTTGTGAAATAGCATCCTACTTGGAAAAAATATTTAGTAAATCCGTCAACGAACACAAAGTACCCATGGACTGGAAAATTGCAAATGCCACTCAAATATTCAAAAGCGGTGATAAGGAACGGCCATCGAACTACTGACCGATATAGCTCACATCTGTCTCATGCAAAGTCCCTTAACATGTAATTGTAACGATTGTAATCCCGGTCAATGCGAATGATTTTTCCTCTGTGGGATATCACACTAATATAATTATGAGTTCAGTTATGAGACACCTCGATATGCAGAACTTGTTAATATAAACTCAACACGGACTCAGAAAGGAAAGATCTTGTGAAACTCAAAAAGCACTCTCTGCCCACGATATTTTAGTCTCGGGTGAACATAACGCTCCAGTTGACGAAATTTTTATTGACTTTAAAACGACATTTGATAAAGTTTCCCATAAAAATACTCATGACATTAAAATCTTACGGGTTAGACGACGACGTAATTTCCTGAATTCTTAAGCAATCGCGTACGAAGGGTTGTATTAGACGGCGCTATCTCTAATAAAGTAAAAGTCACATCAGGTGTCCCACAGGGAAGTGTCATAAGTCCACTTCTGTTCCAATTGTACATTAACGATATTGGTGAAGGAGTTGGAAGGAGATAAAGTTAATGAAATCAGCTACTTCTTCCTTGTTAGATCCCACTTGGATTACGCTGCAAATATTTGGGATCCTTATGAGGTAGGCTTAAAAACCGGGTTAGAACGCGTGCAGAGAAAATACGATAATGGCCATTGCAATAATATAGTTAGTCCTATTACTGACATTTTGTAGCAACTGAGATGAGAATCTCTTTCAGACCGTCGATTAAAATTTAGACGAAATCTATTATACAAGTTCCAAACCGATTTATTCTCTGACGACGTTAATAATAATTTACGAAATCCGACGTACCACGGTAGATCATATCATAAGAATAAAATTAGGGAACTAGACTGCAGAACGGACAGATTTGAAATGTCATTTTTCCCGCGAACTATAAGAGACCATGACAGCGGCCAATGAGACTTTTATCTAGGTTTGTCGATGGGTAGTGCTTCTCTTAGAAGTAGTAGTACTCCCTAATACTTGTGTCATTATCTGCTACCTAGTATTTACAGCACGCCGTGCATGTTTTCAAAATAACTCTTGAATCTCTGTCCGTTCAGGTAGGTGCAAAATACATAAATAGTATCGGTCCCTCCAACATTGGTAGCATATCTATAGTGTAGTGCATGCTTGTGAGGCTTCATCTCCTGACAAGCATTAGCGATTTCTGCTAATGCATCAATAGCCGTTGTTACACTAACTTTAATAGTGCATAGTATAATGCTTGTTGGTGACTACTCACCCCCTGCCACAGACCCTTGAGGCAGCTTGCAGGGTATTTTGTAGATTAGATGAAAAGAAACTATAGTCAATGTGGAGCGCACCAATGCTTGGTACAATAAGGCAAAGTTTACCGGTCTGCTCTCCGAGAAGAGCAGATTAAAAATGTAAAATATCTATGGTTTTTAAATCGATTGCTCTTAAGTATTTGCGTGTTCACGCCAGTTACGACGGCAGTCAAATATTATTCCTAAAAATCTCACTGACTTCACGTACGATAGGTTTATGGCCCCTATTTGCAACTTTTTTCTTGAGTCACTTATCCAATTTGTTTAACGTAAGCTTCTCGTGAGCGTCTCGTAACGTCAAGTTATTTTTGCCGTACTTACGATGTTTTGGAGTTAGGATGATCTAAAAAATATCGCCAGATCATCAGCATGTAATGGATGTATCACCTGAGAGTTTATGCGATTTTCTGCATCGTGAGTTGCCATTGGAAACAACATTACACCTAATACGAAGCCCTGGTGCTCACCATTATCTTTTTCTGTAAAATGCTTACTTTTACCAGCCTTCTAGAATATTACACCTTTAAAAACACGACCTGACAAAAATATCGATTACATTTAATAATTTACCTCGGAAACCCCATACATTTGAAGTGTTTGCAATTTTAATCCGTCAGACTCGGTCATAGGCCTGCTCCAAGACAAAACCTGTAAACATCGAGCAATCCCTACTGTGTGAGAATGTGCACCGGATTTGGAGCCTTTATTTATTTTGCCCGGTGAGGAGGGCTTATGTCTTGAATTAGCTTTCCTCCTTTATTGATTTCATCTCGGTTGTTCAAGCTTAAACAAATCGGATGGACGGAATTATCTCACGCTCATTTTGCTTGACGCCGATGATGGTTTTTGGTGGACTCTTCCTAGGAAAACACGTAATGGAAGCATTCGCCTTTGAAGCCGGTTTAGAGGCCTTACTCGGCTTGTCTAATTCCTGTACTGGTGCCAACAATTTCGACACGTTTGAGGTCAACATGCTTACTTTTTCTATGAAAGTTGAGGCTATATAAGCGTCGGATCGAGAATGAGTAGAAGCAATGAATTCCTGAAATTTCTTTCTAGCTTTTAGGTGCGGAATATTTTCCTGGATCTCAATAATTTTCCTTTAATTTTGCATTTTAGGTCAATTGTCAGAGAACTCGACATGCGCATACTTGTATTAGACGCAGTGGGGATCTTTGTCGCAATCCTTACCCTCGTGCTCATTCAGGGAGCAACGCGGGCACCTCATCCCCAGTTGCGATGTGCCCCAGCCGCTGGAACTGGAAGCACCGTATTGGAGCCGGCGTGAATGACCACACAGGAACCGATTTGTACAACCTAAGATAATCTTGTCGGGGAGTTTGTCCCATGAGAACGAGGACATAGCACCTGATCAGAGCAACGGCCTGCCACGATGGAAACAACGGTTCGCGATCAGTCACCGAAGTTAGGCATCGTTGGACTCGGATCGAGCTTGGAGGGGTGATCCTCCGACTCGTCCGATTTCTGTTGCCCAGCCATTCCATTGGTTCCGGGGGTGACTTGAGAGCGTTCAATTTTAAATTTTCATATCAAATACTTTTACTAAAATTCACTGGATTACATCTTTAGTTAGCAATAAGAGAAGGTAATTTTACAACTTAATATGCAATTTAAAATATTAACTAGCATTGTTGTGATTGGAAAAAACTGTGGTCCCGGGTGTGACTCACACAAATGACATTTAATAACATAGATTTCTTCAACTTCTTAACTCTGTGAATTGCTTAAATATTGAAATAAATATCAGTAAGATTAGAGATATTTTTCTTTAGTTTTAACTAATGGAGAAGTATCCAAAAGCATTAGTATTCTGGACATAAAATTTTTAATATGTTCCGGGTTTGACATGGTAGAGTTCCGGGGGTGGCCTAATTACTCTTTCTGCTCTCCATTATGAGTAACATTAAATTTTTACTTTCAAATTTGGGTAATAGCTCAGTATATTTGATTAATTAGGCTCTATGAAATTTTTTTAAGTTGAAATTTTAAATTGTAGAACATTTCGTTATTATAACAACTAGGATTGATGAAATATCTATTGAATTGATAAAAACACTGTACTGTAGCAAAGGAAAGGAAAACATACTCAAAGTGTACAATGAGATATATGAAGGTGGCCAGTGACCAAAATAGTTTGGAGAAATAGTGATGATACCCATAGAAAAGAGGAAAAACAGCAAAAAATGCGAAGAACATCGGCTTAATATATCACTCAGAAAAAGTACTATTAAGAACAATTAACGGAAGGCTATATGGGAGGCCGAGTAGAGCAATCGAAGGGGAACAGTATGGTTTTAGGAGGGAGCAGGGACCAGAGATACTATAGGCTTGATAATAATAATTAGAGATATATATGAAAAAAAGAGGAAAGTATATGTAGCTTTCATAGATCTGGAAAAGGCATTTGATTGAGGAAGATGGGACAAATTAATGTCTATACGAAAAAAACGAGCGATCGATTGGAAAGGGAAGAAGATTAATTAAACTCCTCTATTTAGACCAAACTGCAAGAGTGAGGATAGCAGGTAAGATGACTGCGGAAATTGGCCTGGGAAAAGGAGTAAGACAAGGGTGCTGCATGTTCCCAATATTATTCAACAAATATTTGGAAGAAATAATTCAAGGGTGTTATGACGGTGGAATAGGGGTGTGTTTGGGAGAGAAAAGAGTAGAATTTATAAGATTTGTAGATGGCATGGCAGTATTAGCGGAAACCAAAAAGAAATAATTGGAATGCTAGAGGAGCAGGATGTCAAGATGTCAAGATTACGGAATGAAGATGAACAAGAAGAAGACCAAGTGTATGGTCATCGGAGGAAAAGAGGAGAAAATTAAAATCAAGGTAGAAGGGGAATGCATAGAGCAAGTGAAGAGCTTCAAATATCTGGGGAGTATTATAACAGAATATATGTGTTGTACAGCTGAGATAAACAGACGGATAACATTAGAAAAAGTAAGATTCCAAAGGAAAAGGAAGCTACTCTGTGGGCCTTTGAATAAAGAATTGAGAAAGAAACTAGATAAGTGGATATGGAATATGGAACTATATGGGGCGGAAACTTGGGCATTAAGAACAGAGATGAAAAAAGACTGGAAGTCCTGGAGATGTGCATATGGAGGAAGATGGAAAAAGTGAGTTGGAGGAATAAAGTGAGAAACGAGGAGGTACTAAGGAGAGTAGGCGAGGAAAGGACTATGACTATGATTAGAAGGAGAAAGAGAAATTGGATTGGACATTCCCTGCCAAGACATTGTCTACGGACGACGGGTAAAGAAGGAATGGTGGAAGGAAAGCGGGGAAGGAAAAGCAAGTGAATGCTAGACAACATCAAAATAGGCGGAAGGTACGCGGACACAAAGCGTCTGGCTGAGAGAAGAGTGGAGTGGAGTAGGAGCCCATGAGGAAACCTGCCATCTGGAGCAGAAAAGCATCAATGAAAAAAATTACCTGGGGCTTGTCTGCTAATACTATCTTCATCACATAGAATTACTAAACTGTATATGTTCTGAAGTACAATCAGAGAAATAAATAAATAAATAAATAAATATAAATGTATACAAAACGAAAGGTTCGCCAATAGGCCATAACAATAAAAAATTTCTCCTAACAGGGGGTGGGGAAAGAAAAGTAAAAAGGGAGAAGACTTACAGGAAACGTTTCGGGCATGTGAGCCCTTCCTCAGCTAGAGAAAAAGTGCGAAGGACCTTCCACTTTTTCTCTAGCTGAGGTAGGGCTTACATGCCCGAAATTGTTCCCTGTAAGTCTTCTCCCTTTTTACTTTTCTTTTCCCACCCCCTGTTAAGTGTATTATATATATAATAAAACAGTAAGTCACAAGCTGTAACGCACTTAATAAAATAAATATAACCAAAACCAAAGGCTTCTTTTTCGACGAGGAGATGTCATATATGTATATAAAGAAAGGAAATAAATATAAAAGTATAAGCTAAAAACAAGGCGTTGAGGTTGGGGAAGGATCGGAAAGTAAATCAGTGGACACTCACTGGCAGATGATCTGTGACGACACCGGTGTCCACTGCTTAGGGTAGCTTTCGGGCTATAAGGACCCTTCTTCAGCTAGAGGAGATTCACTACTCAGTGAGTCGACTGCTTAGGGTAGCTTTCGGGCTATAAGGACCCTTCTTCAGCTAGAGGAGATTCACTACTCAGTGAGTCGACTGCTTAGGGTAGCTTTCGGGCTAAGGACCCTTCTTCAGCTAGAGGAGATTCACTACTCAGTGAGTCGACTGCTTAGGGTAGCTTTCGGGCTAAGGACCCTTCTTCAGCTAGAGGAGATTCACTACTCAGTCAGCAGTCATGAGGTGGAAAATGGAAGGCGAGACGCTGGAAAAATGTCTGCCTTCCAAATCGGTCGAGTTCTCTCCGCTTAATGCCCCGGAGTTTTTAAGTCGGCGAAAAAACTTGGGGATGGGATTCTTCTTATAGAAACTGCATAGGTAAATCAAAGCGACAAATTATTAGAACTGAAGATACTCCATAAGATGCCCGTCACGGTGGAGGTGCATCGCACCCTGAATATCATCATGAATAAGTCATTGTGACTCATTACACGTAGGCGTAGACAAAATCAAGATAAAGGCGGCCTCCCAAGGAATGGTGGATGGTCGTTGACTTTCTTCGAAGCAAAACGGAGTAGTGAGGTATAGAACAGCATATTTCGTAGCATTAAAATAAAAAACAATTTAAAATAATATAAATAAGTAATTTGAAAGCATGAAACACTAAATTGTCACACCCTATAAATTTATTTTTAATTTGTCTTTATTTTCTCCCTTAAAAAGTGAACTTTGTGTCATCGATAAACGTAGACCTTAATTAGCTGTTGATAGATATCTTATTTATGTTAAGTATTTGCATTGTTGATCTCCTGTTTCCCTCCATCAGCAATAGAAGTGGTTATTTTTCCTTTGAAGTATTAATCCTATATGTTTTTATTCATTGAGGTAAGTTTTTATTTAAAATCCATGCAAATTAGTTATTAATGTTAATTAGTCACATCCGGGACCAAAAATATCAAAAAGTTTCCATAAAACATGTAATCTATAGAGTAAAATTGAAGTATTGAGTACAATTAGTACAATTGAATTGCTAGGTAGCGCTTACATGCGCCACTAACGATTACTCCCCGCCTGTGTCCGGACGGGATCTTATGAGTGGGAAGGAAGTTATCTTTCTCCATAACGAAATGTGCTTCATTCTCTGGGCTCCACATCCACCATAGAGCCATACCACCAACCGGCGTGATCGCCATAGCTACCCAAGGGATATATCACTATCGCTTGAGGGACATCCTACAGTTTAGGCTTCCAGTGCATGAGGCCTCTCAACTCATGTACCTTTGGCTGCCCTATACGGACTTCCGGCACTCGCCATCGAAACTTTTTGGAAAGGCTGGCTACACCCTGAATGGCTGGCTTGACTGTCTACTCAAGACTGGCTACATCTTGGCCTCCAGTTACGAGGAATCTAGAGCCGAAGTGGAGTGTTGAACTCGGACCCATACCGGGCATCGGACGCTCTCTCTCCTGGGCTCTCCCCTACCAGCATCCCCTTCATCGCCTCACGGGCGATCTCCGCTCTTGGCACACGAGCTTGTCGATCGCAGGCCAGATTGTGTGGCCGCACTCAGGCAGTTGACCCACGAAGTGGACAAGGGACGCACCCCTTGATGGCAGGGAGTTACGGGGTTTTCCTCCCCTCCATTTTAGTCGTCTCTTGCAACAAGTGAGGTACTGTGGGAGTATTCTTCATTCCTCTACCCACAGGAGTTGGCATGTCGATTTTATGAGTTGTTTCTATGTTACAGTTTAATATAAATTCCATATATTTACTTGTCTAGCATTTTTAATGATTCTGTGACTCAATGCATATGTGTTGTGAACCAAGGAAATTTTTCTGGATACGTTATCCCAAGTTTTCTTGATGCATAGGGACTCTTTTCTGCGGTAAAAGTTATCCAATGAGAAAGAAAATGTCTTCTTCCTTAAAAGTAACAAAATATAGTGTTTTCAAATGTGTATTTTACGTAGTAGGGAATTTGTTCCTAAGTTTCTACCTACCTACACTTCTCCCATTTTTTCGCGAACACCTTCCGGAAAATATCTCTATTGGATATATCGGAATGGATATGTGCAGCAGGACGAGATGAGGGTATATTGCATTCAATTGAGGGCTGAACTTGTAGGAGAGTGAGGAGGCTGCTTAAGTTCACCCTTGAACAGATCCTCAAGGAAGTGGCTTCTTATGGCGTTTTATTTCCTGCCTGCGTGCGGCGTGGCAACTGTCGGCCAGGCAGTGTCTCGTGCATTTTTTCCCGCGGTGAGCCCACAGCGCCACGCGCGGCCAATCACTCGACCTACTCGTGATGCAATCGTTTTCTTTCTCCTCTGTGACCGGAGCACTAATGCTTACGGAAATTATTGAGTTCTAAAACCTAATTTTCTTCATTACTCTACTTGTTTACAGATCAATACTACTAGAGTTCAGTTCCGAGGAAGACTTTATTGAACCGAGGGGTAATATTTTTCTAAATATCATAATAGCAATAGGCCTGTTCCTGGCTGGACAAAATATTCAGAGCTAGGTCTCAATTTATATGAGTTAATCGGCGGTATCCCTTAAAAAAGCTGTTTTCGGAAACATTTAACAAAATTCCCGTTGGAATTGCCAAATTAACTCACGGAGTATTATATTATTGCTCTTTTTGTGGCTTAGTGCTAATTTTTTTCCTAGCGTTTTGTGGTGCTTTATCTATCTTAATTGCTAATTTTTTGTTGATAATTATATGTTAACAACACCTCGAAAAATAAACACCTCTTAAATACGCGTGCTTTTGAGGCTTCCTCTGTTTCTGAAAGTGCAGACGACTTTCAACCGCATTCCTTTGAGGTCTTTACGGGCGTTTGGATTTTCGAGATCCGGAGGCAATGCCTGGTTTTTCCTACTCTGGGAAAGTGAGGACATATCCAGGCGATAAGGGAAGGTAGCAGACAGGAAACTCGCCCGGAATTAGACCGAGGGCACCAACTCGGGACCGGAAAAAGGAAACGCCGAGTAAATCTCAGGATCCGGTCATATTTCGTGTATGGGAAGGAATATACGGTGACTACCTTGTATCACGATAATATTCAAAATACATTGCAGTTTGAGATTTTAGAGAATAGAAAAACGTTACCGCTAAGCGGTCATAATCAAGGATCGCTAACGGAATGCCATACATTAAATTGCCAAGTGCCGGTAGCAGGTATTGTAGTAAAAAAAACTCACTTATATTTATCTAAATATGTTTATGAAAAAATGTTGATACCGAGTGTTTTATTCGGCAATTTTGCCTTTAGAAATATATTTTTGATGCCTTGTCCACTTTAAGTAATAAAACGTGCATAACATATTTTTTACAATGAAAAGCTATTTGTTGTGCTGCATGCTGAGGGAGATTATGGCTTATATCTCACGTATAGAAATACTAATTATATGAATGGAAATGACCTGAAGAAGGATTAAAAATTATTCAAAACGTTGATATAATGAGATATTGATTTCTGCTTTGACGGCCAAAACCTCAATGCGCAATCTACTTTTATAATACTGTGGCCAATAATTGACGTTCAAAAAATATCCTTGTAATATTTATTCTTTGTCACCGATTATTAGCTGTCATTCTCATTCGTCTGGGAACTTGTCGTCCAAAATTGTTTGTCCTTTGACTCCTCAACGTGGTTCGAAGTCGGAATCGCCAATGTGACCGCTGGACCTCACCTTTATGCCGGAGCCAAAATTCTTTACGGTTTCCCGTAAACGTCGCGTTCATCTTTTGAAATATTTACGTCTTTTTTCATTTAAAATAAAATAAGAAGTTTCATGAATATTTTTGATCTTACAGGCACAAGCCTGACTACCATGGTGTTTTTATTTCGAAAAGTCTGTGCTACATAAATTTATATAGTGAGGGAACTTAATTTGGATCAACATGAGCCTCCCAAGTAGGGTGGTTCGAAAAAAATAAAGTATTTTATTTCGGAATGCTATAGCGCGCAAAAGTTTCCATTTGTGTAGACAAGAAAAAATTAAATAAAAAAAAAATTTATTTATATATCTTCCGGTCGCACATTGCCGTTAAAGTTCGATAAAAATCGTTAAAAACCAAAAACTTTCAATATTTTTTGTAAGTATGTAAGGGTGGTATGACCACAGTCCTATATCGCGTTAAATATTTTACAAGTATTTAAACATTACTTAAAATTATGTAAATTATGTTTATATGATATATTTTGGTTGCGCATCGCTATGCAATTTGTGACAAATTTGCGATTTTCATAATATTTAAAAGTTTTACATTGTATAACGATTTTGAAACAAATCAAATTGAGACGCTATAGTTACATTCCTGTACCTAGAGGTTCTTAAAAAAATGACAGTAAAGTAATCTTCATAT
Source organism: Pyrrhosoma nymphula (assembly GCA_963573305.1). Taxonomy (NCBI): domain Eukaryota; kingdom Metazoa; phylum Arthropoda; class Insecta; order Odonata; family Coenagrionidae; genus Pyrrhosoma; species Pyrrhosoma nymphula. Next base: position 90,390,528 of record OY754332.1, on the reverse strand, counting down.
TTTAATACTAACCGGTCGCGCAGCCGCATTTAAAAGTGGCTAATGCAATGCAGCATTATTTCAAAATAATATAGAAAGTTCGCGCGAAAGAACGCGACTATAACTAAGGCCAATGCAGGCCTTAGTTATAGTCGCGTTCTTTCGCGCGAACTTTCTATATTATTTTGAAATAAATAAGATAAAAGTAGTATATTTGAATACACATTTCTAGAAGTCCTATGAACATAAACCTGCTTCAGTAGCACTATTATTTTAATTCTTTTTGGTCCCGCAGCTGAATGAAATAGAGCTCCAATCATGAATTTGGTGGGATTATTCAAATTACATTGTGTGTGCAGCTCTTCGCTCATTTTGATTTACAAAACAACCCTTAACTCATCACGGGGAGTTGTCTGAACTTCGAGTTCCAACCAAATACCCTATTACAACAACCATCCAATGATTAGGGTGTGTTATTTGCAAGTTAAAACATATACACTTGTAGAACGTATTTCTCTGCACTTTTTCTCCATGGTTTAAAACGTTACTCATTTTTGTCCATCGCTACGAATTTATATTCTGGTTTGTGCAAAAAGGTAGGCATGGCTGATTTTGACAATACTGCTGCTCTGATGAAACCATCTCTAGCACTATGTCCACAGACTTCACTGGAAACTTCTGTCACAAGCCTAAGTTTCGACAGCATGCGTATGACATGGAAATTTTTCGAAATCCATAACAGGCTTAAAGTCTCTGTTTACATACTGTTATGCTGTATCATTAGTCAGCGCTCATAACGAAGGAGGTGTAGTACGATTACAAGCGTCCCATTGTATAATTTCGGTGTAGTCTGTAGCTTTCAAGTTTAGGTTTGGTGGTATAAATGGTCTAATAGGATCATCTTCGGAGGTTGCTTGCCTTGTCTTCAAGATTCTCACCCAAGACCCAAGCTCACGAATGTGGTTTCTAACATCAATGACCATCGCTATAAGTAAATTTTCGGGATGGGCAAAGTAAGCATTCCGTTGTCTAACAGTGTCTATAACTTGAAGCAGCTCTTGTGGCAGATACCGTGTTGTTTGAATGGTCTGATAAATATGTTTTGGGCTGTCAGTGAAATTATTGTTTACCTTAATGGTAAACCACATACTAGCCATATACGATTTTAAAATAAAAGTGCCGATTTGCCTCTTATTTTCAGAAGGACTCCTTACGCTAATAAATAGGCGCAAAACCCTGTTAGCGGTAGTGCGTGTGACATAGGGCCAGGGTCCCGGATTGAAACATTTTCTGAACAGTGCCCTGACTTGATGACTTTTGATATGTCTTGTAAATTCAATTGCTCTTTGCTGAGTATCTGCCTATCTACTTCAGGAATCACACATTCAATAGGTTCATATTCAAATACCGGTATCTTTTCACAACTAGATAGATCTTTTCCAATTGGCCCCGAATAATCTGTTGGGCATGTTGTCATACCATCTAAGTGCTGGAAAAGGTGGCGGAATGGAAGTTTGTTGAAATGAAGAAGACAAATACTCTATTGCAGAGGTCTTCCCACATACAACTCAATTTGGTGAATTACGCCATTTTCCCACCAGTGTTTATAACAGTACCATCACATCCGATCACTTCTAATTTGTGAAGTGATAAGCCATTTTCTGAAAGATAGGAAGTAATACTGTTGGCTATGTCAGTTTCTGAGCTTAAAGAGGGATAAGTGTGTTCTAAAATCTGACATTTACATCCAGCAATGTCGAAAAGATAGGAACATGAATTCATCAAGTCTCAGTTTAAATTTTGGTTTGTTTTTGTCACGATCGTATCATTTTCTGAGCTTACAGGATGATGCATAGTAAGCGTTAATAAGCTGGACCACTTTGTATTCCGTCACTGTTGGGATAGAATCCTTGTCATACAAAAACGTAATTTTGTATGCAACTGTCGTGGCTACTTTTAAAAAGGACACATTCTTGTTGTTTGTTTCAACAGCCAAGTTAAGCCTCTCGTGAAAGCAGCAACGGAGAACATCCTCATGTGTTGGTAGCTTGTTATTTAATAAGTCTCGCGGGTGGCCAAATATAGGGCATTCAAAATCCTTTCTAGTTATTATACCTACTCCTACCTTCTGCAGCGCATCCATCATATCAGTAATGCACTAGCACTTGTAATCACTAACACGTAATGAAAAAGCACAGGTTGCTAACCAAATTGACAAGAGAACAGTCATGTACTAACACAGGAACAACACCACGCCCAGTACTGACTGAGGCATACAGCAGACTGACAGTTGACAATAAAATACAAAATGGCGGAAGACGGGCAGATGCGGGCGCAGCCACAGAGAAAGTTCGAGCGCACGCCTACGTCTTGTCATACCTGGAGTAGTCACTTTTGATGCGGCTGCGCGACCGGTTAGTATTAAAATATGAAGATATTTTTAGCACCTCTAGGTTTAGGAATATAACTATAGCATCTTAAATACATTTGCTATAAAATCGTTATAAAATGTAAAATTTTGAAATGTTACGAAAATCGCAAATTTATCACATATTTCATAGCGATGCGCAACCAAAATATATCATAACTTATATAATTTTAAATCATTTTTAAATGCGCTTAAAATCGTTTACGCGATATAGGACTGTATTCATACCACCCTTACATCCTACTCACAAAAAATATTGAAAGTTTATGATTTTTAACGATTTTTATCGAACTTTAACGGCAATGCGTGACCGTAAGATATGTAAATTAAAAAATCTTTTTTATGTTATTTTTTCTTGTCTGTACCAACGCAACGGCATCTTTTGTTGGCCTCGGTGGCGGCGTGATAACGTCCTCGCCTGCTAACCCAAAGGTGGCGGGTTCGAATTCCGCCTGGGAGGATTTTTCACTTCCCAGGGCATGGTTGAGTGTGCTCGTCCACTGTTAATATTGTTAATACCCCGATATAAAGGCCAATGAGTGCTGTTTTCGGTGGTTATTGAAAATAAATAAATAAAATAAATAAATTTTGCGCGCTATGGCATTCCGAAATAAAATACTTTTTTTTCGAACCACCCTACTCCCAAGTCCTTCCTGTATTTTTTTTCTGTCTCTCTGCAAGGAAATAGCATGGAGTTTTGCATGCGGAGATATAATTGGCCTTGTTATAAATTGCTCATTTTGGCTCATCCTAATCTAAATAAAACGCAACTAAGGCCCATTGCTCGTTTTTGACAACTGGCGCAGCGGTCATCTAAAAGCAAACAACGGCATTCCATCGGCACTCAGCAGACTTGACTGAAACCTCACGGATAATTCATCAGCAGTCATCAATTAGAATATTGGTTTGCTGCCGCTCTCTCTTTAGCTAATCACTTTTTTTCACAATGCCTTATTTTGACATCCTTCTGAATTTGCTGCATTTGTTGCATCTATTCTCTCCCTCGATATCTCTTCCCATTAATTTTCTCTTCCGATTATTATTTTCAGGAGGCTGCCATGTCTTAGAATGTGTCTAACGAGCTGATTATCTCCTTTTCGTAGTCTGAATTTAAGATCTTTTTTTCTACAAACCATAGCAGGACTTCTCCGTAAGTAATCTTTTCCGCAAGACAGGGAAAAAATTTATTCTATTCCGATGCTGAATGACGGGATGTTTTATTGTGGCACGATGGAGCAAATACCGCAGCAAAAGAGCCTCGTTGCATCGCAAAAGATGGCTCAACCCCAAGCATACGTTCGCTAAAATGCTTTGATGCTTCAGCAATATTTCATGTTTATTTTCACGTCAAATCGTGGCCATTTCATTATTTCAACACATGACATCGACGTCAGAACGTCGCGTTATGTTAAATCCTAAACGAGGTTCACAGTGGAAGAGGTCACCCAAGTGAACTGGTTGAGAAAACTGGCGCGAGAACAAGACATCTGGTTTCAATCATGATCGTGATAAATGACTTTTTTACTGTCAAATTCTCGCTAAAGCTTTCGATTTGGTTGGATCACCTGTGATATAAAATTCTACATCTGCTCAAAACACTATTTACAACCTACTACATAAGCATTAATGCAAGAAAGAATTACAGACAAGCGATTTCAGATAAGAATTTCAGATGAGTCTGTCAGTGAACTCAGTCACGTATGTCTTAATAACTTATTGAGAACATTCTGAGTACTATACACATCCATAATGCACGAGGAACAGCGAATGGGAGAAATGAACATGGAAGACCGAGGATGACGTATAAAATGCAAAATTGAAGCAGGGAACTATGAAAGAGTGAAGTGGTTGGCTGGAAAGGAAATGGAGGCGATCTCAGCAGCATACCAATCCTCGGATTGACGTCTCTTGATAATGGTGACACTTTGAAGAAATTTCCTATTTTATGAGTAGATATAATTGCAAAGTATCAACTAAAAACATTTCAACTTGTTTATCTCCTACAAAAAATATAACTTTCTTGAAAAAAGACCAAGATGCTGCGAAGAAATTAGAAGAGCTACAAAGAAAATACTTGGAAGTTAGAACCAAATTTAACTAATGTGCGGGAAAGAAATTTACGAAAAAACAAAAACTCTGTCAACGAAATATACTGTATTAATCAAACCAAATTATTCAATGTAAAGTCAGTGGAGTACACAGGTGTGACCTGATGATGACGCCCTAAGGAACGTCGAAACACGTGTAATGTAATATTTACATTAAAATTTAAGTGGACAGTACAATTACTGTAGTTTTATTTAAGTACTAAAATGCTGTTCCTCCATATATCGCCCGAGACTGTCGAATTTATTCGTTAAACTTCACTTGGAGTATTGCACCTTCGTGTTAAACACTTACTTTATCTAAAAAATAGATCAATTACACTGGATATCAGCTAGATTTGTAAAAAGCTGTTATGATAAACCTAGCATTGTGACCTAATCGGTACATAACTTTGGTGGAATCTCTAATATATTGAGGGTAAAAATAAGGGTTGAATCTTTTAAGTAAGTACGAAGAATATTTTTTCGGAAGATGTTCAACATATTTTTTTAAAATCAGCGCACTGGAGCAAAAATATCACAACCATAAGGTAAGGGAAATATATTGCAGAACCGATGGATTTAACATGCCATGTTTTCCGCGGTCCATAAGACACCGCCATACTTAGTTACGATATATTTTGTCTAAGAAATTCCCACCTTCGCTAAGTATATTAGACTTGGTATTTGTCTCTTAAGATTAACATGATTACTTATACCGAACCCCACATGAAATGTTCCGCATGATTTTGTTTGGAATGAATTAGTATCTCATAACATCCATAAATCAGTAGTATTAGTGACACGAATCATTAGCAGTATCCTAACCCGTTCACATTAGAATGTTTGTCACCGTAGCACTCATTTAGTTTCTGGTTCACACATGCCTGGTTATTCTGATTGCTTCTTGGTCCGCGTGCGTGGTTCTACTTTATATCCGGACGAGTGCTGCTGCATAGCTGATATTGAATCACCCCGTGGCACTGCCCTGCCCTGCCCCGTCGTGCCCTGCCGTTCTTATGCAGATGTACAGTATTTGAGAGCACACCACTGCAGGATGATTTTCAACTAAAGACAAATAAAGTGAGCAATCTTAAAATTGCATTTGCAACATCCCAAGCTCTTTCATCAGTATTAAAATGCTAGCATGTCCGACTCCTGCCTTTTATATATTGTAATAATTCGTAATGCTTTTAGTTAAAAAAATTCTATTCCAGAAAATAATTCGTAAGAGGACCGTTTATGTATAGAAAGTGACTGAATGAATAATGAAACGACAGAAGAAAAACCTTTGCATTTTGCCACTATAACTGCAAGTGCTTTGCTTCTGTCATTATCGAATGGTTCTATTATATCACACCGGAATCTGTATTTTATATAAATAAGTAATGAAACATTTTTGTAATAAGATTTTTTCTATTTTTCTTTGATATAAATTACTCTATTATTTTCGCAGACCTGTAAATGTGTCAGCTAAGTGAGTAGACAGCTGAGGGACACAAGTTCAAATGAACATTTCCTATTATATTCTGGCAAGAAGACGTTGGATGTGATGAGATGCTGATAAGTTGAAATTTCTTTTTAATTACATTATAATCGACGTGCACCACTGAAGTGATTGAGCTACTTAAGTACTGATATTGATGGTAATATAGTTTCGAGTAACCCATAATTTGTTTTATTAAGGATAATATTTACGTGAGGCCGTGGGTTCCAACTTAGGAATGTAAATTACATTTTTATGACGACCGGAAACTGAGAGGAAGGAAAACACCAGCTACTTTCGCTTACAGTTGAAAGTAATTATTTTTTTACGCATTTTCACGCTGACAGAAGACGGGAATCTACTTCATATATTTGTCGCAAAATTTTGAGAAGTTATGCAGCTCCATAAAAAAATGTTTATTTTCAAACAATAAAAAAAAATAAATATGATTCTGAAACTTACTGGCTGAAGATGAAGGTAAGCTCAACACTTTCCGGCGTTACTCAGTGGAACCACTGCATCATGAACGATAACAATAACTTTGTAAGCTCCACAATAAATATTTTATTGGTGCAACCGGTTTCGCCAGTTACGGGATCTTCAGGTTTACCTCGTATAACTGAAGATGCCGTAACTGACGAAACCGGTTGTACCAATAAAATACTTATTGTGGAGCTTACAAAGTTATTGTTACTGTTCTTGAAGACGACGACGTTATTTGAAATTGGGATAGCATTTAAACTGAAAATATTTCATAAAATATAATTATCGTTATAGGTTCACTTATTGCAGTATATTCTCAGTCAACTATTCATAAAGAATAAAAACACTTGGTAATCTTCCACAGATTTATTTCTATGGCACGACGCGTTTCACCACTCTGTGGCATAATCATGTGCACATAATTTCATTCACATTCACCACTCAGTGGCATAATTATGTGCACATGAGTATGCCACAGAGTGGTGAAACGCGTCGTGCCATAGAAATAAATCGGTGGAAGATTACCAAGTGTTTTTATTCATTATGAATATCGACAACTTCCACCAGGTCCAGCCTGAAACAGTTATATTTACTCAGTGAACTATATAAAAATCAAGGCATTCTGCAAATGCATAAAATGGCAAATATAATTCAGCTATTGTGACTAAAATATGAGCTGCGTTTAAAATATTTTTTTCTGAATTGGTCGATGAGAACTACTTGGTAAGTATGCCTTAAGTGAAAAAATGAGACATTATCGTCAGCGCTTCAATCCAGTCATTAGCTAATTGCATCCTTCTTTTCTTCCCAGTGTCTCCTAGACCCTGAACACTTTTCCTTATTTCCACTCTGTTAGCGATATTCGCGACAAATCCATCGTGTGCTGGTCCAGCTAACCAACTCAACGCGCTCTTCACTGCCGGCTCATGCAGAGAGGATTTTGCGCAAGCATTACGCATTTCCGATGATCGTCACTCGCATGCCTCTCGTGGATAACTGAACTCTTATGTGACTGGGGGTTGATAAGGAAACGCAGTGGAAATGCAGAACCTATGACGCAACAAGTGATTTACCTGCCCGTCAGGCGTCAATGTGTACGTCGAGCTGAGAAGCGGTTAGACTCCGATAGAAAATTGTTATCGGAGTCACCGGATGCACGCGAGGAGAGCGACTCAGGGTGAAGGTTATCTGCTGTTATCCCCGAGGACGGGCCGAAAGCGTTGCCGTGAACTGGTCGGCGAGGCGGGTGGGACGGTCGAACCGTGGTCGATGGGCCGGCCGCGCGAAAACTGTTTATAAGATGCCACAACTCCTTCGCGGCGGCGCGAAGCCGTTCGGCCGTGGGCACTGGAGGAGGGGGCGGCGGGGGACGTGGAGGTAATTACTCGCAGGAAACACGGCACTCATTGCGCGGTGGGGGAGAAGCCAGTGTCATCCGCTCCTTCCCACTTATTCATTAACTCACCCCGCCACCCGAGTCCGACTCGCTCGAGCGGCAAAGGCGAGGAAGACGAGCGGGTCCACGACCTTCTCGCCCGCGAGCTACCCCTCCACCCCCGCCGCCTCCCTCCCCCCCACGCCGCCCCGGGCGCCACCCCCGCCCGAGTTCGATTCGATGCACTCCACTGGATAGGCTTGGGAAATGATGTATCCAGCTACCGGGGCGATGTAATGAAGGTGATATGCCGGTGCTTTAATTCATAAGTCATTTCACGAGTGCACGAGAGTGGCGTTCCTCAATCCATCCCAGAGTTTGCAAAATTGTTCGCACGTCGATGAATCATTTGGTTTAGATAAAACTGCAGTCTTCTATGGTAAAAATAATTTTGGATTTTTGTTAAAATAAGCATACTTTTATCAGATGAAATTAGTGTTCAGGTTTGCCTTTGTCATCTATTGGTAGCTGGCGTAGTAGCGTTAAAACTATTTGTACCGTCAGAATAAAAATTTTGTGGAAAAATACATAAATCTCTTATTCCATGAGTATGAACTTCCATCTAGCTCAGCCTGAAACGACCGAACGCATTAGTATTTACTCATTTGCTACTGTAAAAGATTTTCTCATTTTGAACGCGTGTATGGCAGATAGCTTCATTTTTTATTTTCGCTGTTCATTTAGCTACAATATAAACAGTTCTGTTTAGGAAAGCTGTTAAAAGCATTCCCACTCCTGTGGAAGAGCTACACTAAGCTACTTATATAATCATCAGCCCTTCTCAATGACTCAGCAGTTATTAATAATAATAAAAAAGAAGATAATGTGTTATTCTCAGCTTGGTTTCCGTAAATTAATCATCTATGTAGCTCTTTGTTGATGAATTGGAATAGAGGTAATTCGAAATTTTACTCCGGAAAATCAGTTAAATTATCTGTACTCGCTTCGTTCACTAGGGACCCTATAACCCCTGCATTGGCTCGCTTCGCTCACCTTATTTCTGGCGATAAAAAAATTCACACCTTCGGGGCTCGCCGAGTTCTTTTACGCCAAAAGGAAGTTTCAAAAGTTTTTTGGCCCTCCAAAAAACCGTGAACGGCCAAAGCAGGCAACCCTAGGGCATTTTTAGCGGCTAGTTTCCCTCACCAGCGTTTTTTTCATCGAAATAAAAATTAAATACTTTTAGCCTTCGAGAGGACCTTAATTTGCCAATAGGAGGCCATTTTAGGACCCTGGTAATGACTCAATTCGCTCACCAACGTTTATTCACCAAAAGTAGAAATATAAATGTTTTTTTTCCCTCACAAGGACCATGGGATGCAAAAAGAGGCCATTCTACGACCTCAATAACGTCTCCCTGTGCTCATCAACGTCTTTTTCTCCGAAGAAAAATTTAAATATGTTGGCACCCACAAGGACCTGTGAAGGCCAAAGGAGGCCACCCTATAACCCCTGTAGTGGATCGCTTCGCTCGCCAACATCGAGAAGGAAAACATTTTCACTTTCATAAGGACCCGTAGAGTAAGCAACCTTCCGATAAAGGCTCCTTTCGCTCAACGTCTTAAGGGTTTCTTAATGGCTCTCATCGTTCGCCATGATCCATCTCCCCCAACGTGCAAAGGGTTGCAAAGTGAGCTTCGCTCGCCGGAAAAAATGAAATTTTAAAGCTCAAGTGAGTACGAAATTGCGTGAAAATGTTTTAAATGGGAGTTACGATGATGAAAACACAATATCTAAAAATACTACCGAAAATAACAATGAAAAAAAGGAAAAATAATAATAACCACATCAGGGCATCGAACTCCATACCTTCCACTAGTTACCACTAGTAGGAGTAACAAATATGAGTTAATAGGTGTTACGATGATGAAAACAATAACAAAAGTTATAAACAGAAAAATCTATAAAGAAAACAATATTTCCATAACTTAACATCGAACTTCATACCATCCACTCCGCAATCCACCACCTTACCACCGAACTACCGCTGCCTCGGGGCAGTTCAACCACGTGGCTCGCCTCGCTCGCCATGGTGCAATTGGTGCATCTACCCCAACGTCCAAAGTTTGCTAAGTGCTAGTTGCTTGTCCGTCGATCGCCGGAATTAGTGAACGTTTAACGGTTGAGCGAGTAAGAAATTGCATGAAAATATTTTAATGAGAGTTATGACGATGAAAACACAATTTACAAAGGTATAAACGAAAAAAAAAACTGCGAATAAAGAAAAAAAACATTACCGCACCAAATAATCGAATTCCATACCTTCCTCTCCACGAGCCACCGGCCTACCGCTACCTTTGAGAAATGTGCAGATCACAGTGCGTTTAAATGCATTTTCATTTTCATCAATTATGAATTTGAGGGGTTGTTGTGGGCTTCACGTGAGGGTAAGGAAGATGCGGAAGGTATCAATTTTTAGGCAATTACAATGGTGACAACGGGAATGCATCAGAATGGGACAATACCCAACCGTTCAGAAGCAACGGATGGAAAACCACAGGCCTGCGCCGCCATATGAAGAAACTCCACGATTTTAAGCTTTTCGGTGGTTTTAGGATAAAAAGTCCGGGTTTTCGCTAGTTCAACGTAAAGTGCATATCAAAGCGCATTATGCTCGTCAACTTTCAAGGTCATATCTTTACTAGTGGAGACGTGATGGGCATTTCACAGGGTTTATATGCGTTTTCATTTTAACGAGTTTTTGACTTTGAGGGGTTGTTGTGAATCTATGGCTAGGGTAAAGAAATAGAAAAAGATATCGATTTTTACCAAATTTTAATTACAACAAAAGAAATTCGTACTGAAGGAACAATACTTTCCCGTTCAGAAGCAACGAAAACCACAGGCCTGCGCCGCCACCGGACGAAAAATCCGCCATTTTTAATTTTTTTCAGTGGTTTTTCAATAAAAAGTCCAAGTTTTTGCTAATTTTCCTTAGCGTACGTGTCAAAGCGCATACGTTTGTCAACTTTCAAGGTCGTTTCATCACTACATGGTCTGAATCATTTGAGAATTTAACGGCTAGCCGACTTTGGCGTCATGTTGCCAGAGAACTATGCTTGATAGAAAAAGCAGGAAGCGGGAGGTTGTAGGCCTTAATAAGATCTAAAAACGTTAAATATCAGAATTGACATAAAACTCTCAGTTTAAACACCAGAGTCGAAAACCCGCGAAAAACGGGAAATGTTTCACTATATTTCGAGTTCGAGGATCTCTGGTGAGAAAACTACGAGGCGTAGAAAGAGTCGCATTGTGTAATAAATTCAAATATCCCATGTGCATGTAACGTCAGATTCGAGATTCGATCCACCATTCAAAAATTACGGCGCGGGAACCAGGTCACTTTTTCGAAAAGTCCAAAATCCACCATTTATAAATATTTCTCGTTGCGTTAAAGTTGCGGTTAAACATTTTCTGTTTTCGGAATTTGTCCTCCGATGAAGTTTGATATACTAACTATCTCAGTGTATGATAATGATACTAAAAATACTCCAACACTTTTTATAGGCTCTATTGGGAGGGGAAAAGCAGGAATTTCCAAAAGGTATGGTCCTTCTTCCATGGTTTGAGAAATTATTTTGAGAAAAAGCCTTGAGTAGTCCATTTAGTTCATTTTGGATTTCAAAAAGCCAAAATTAATATTCTCATTGAACTAATTGACGGTTCAATGAAGCACTTCGATATAGCTCAAGTAAAAAACAAAATAAGGCAGAGATATTTTGAGCCCGTAGACAATGATATGTGTGAAAATAACAGTTATTTGTGTTTGGGAATTCTTAGCGAATCTTCTAAACATAATGTTCTTACTTTCATTATATCTGTTTACAATTATCCTACTATAAATTTCTTAAAAATCCGTCTTTCTCAAAGTAATGGCTCCTATATTTTGTTTGGCTCAGCGTTTTCCCTTTTACAATAGGATTGACTTTGATGGAGGGATGGAGCTGGAGAGGTGCATCGAGTATTGTTTTCCCGCGAGGGAGCTGTTTCGAATTCCGACTGTAATATAGCTTTCTATGAGAAATCCCGATTCCTACTTGAGTGCCATTTAGAGAAAGTGCAGTCGTTTTCCTTATATGCTCTTGACCTTCCAAATTGTATTGTACTTTGTAAATATATGATTTATGCAAATGATCTGTAGATCTATTGCCATTGTCATCCTAACGATCTCAGCAATTCTATGAAATAGGTGAATTATGATGTATATGCCATTTTATCGTGAGCCAAACATAATTTCTTACAGTTAAACTCCACCACAACCATTTATAACATTGTTACCACCGAGCCATTGTTAACACCAAGGTCGTATCAAAACTAAATTTCGTAGTATTTCCCACGATAACGGTCCAGTAATCGAGCAAACCCATCAGTCATTTGTAATGTGAAAAATTTAGGGGTTATATTAACCAGAAACCTTTCCTGGAAATAACATATATTGAGCATATCCAATAAAGTGAGTCCAACTTTGCATTAAGTAACAATTCATAAAAATCTACTGTTTCAACTAAATAAATGAAACTCGTTTGTTCTCTGATTTTTCCTTCGACGTAGACTACTGAAGCCTAGTGTCTCATGATTTAACTGAGGAATTGAACATAAAGCTACTGCGTCCGATTAACTCCTGCGTGAGACATATTTTTAATCTACGGAGAGATGAACATGTAACGCCGTATCTCCAAAAGCTCTCTTTGCTTGACGTTAAATCAAGGAGAAAATTGAAATAAGTACTTCATGTTCATCTTCTTAAACATAGGACCCCTCAGCGTTTTATTGAACTCTTTTCTTTCACTCTAAATCCACAAACAGTCTAGATCCGGGTTTCCTGTGGGCACTAAAATTGGACAGCCGCATTTATGAAGTCATTCGTTGTTGCAACTTCCAAGTAGTGGAATGGTTTGGCAAAGCATGTTAAAGACTGTTTGTCTAGGGCAATATTCAGGAAGAGGCTTTGCAGCCATTTACTTAGGGATGCCAATTTGTAATAGCAATATTCTTATGGCATAGAATGAAAAATGGGATGCTGTATTGTTGTGAACGTTTACATGTTGGTTGATTGCCAAAACCTTCAAGACATAATGCCCAATTTCTATATCAATTCGAATTGCAATGTATACTCAATGCAGGCTCTGAATTTTGCGTCTTGATTTATCAATATATGAATGCCTTTTTATTGTTCGTTGTTCATTGTTATGTTGTTGGTACAAGGTTTTGCCTTTGCAAGGTTTTATTTCCAGTTATTGCACGTGTATCTTGTTTCTATTTATTTTAAGTGTGCCGTATTTAGATTTCTGTTCCAAAGGAGTGCTGCTTCTAGAGCAAAAAATGTTACTATTTTTGTGGAAATGGCATACTTATCTTGCCCATAATTATTCTTTAATTTTTACACTTGTGTGATAAAAGCAATACCAATAATGAATATACTCCAACTGTTAACTAAATAAAGAAGAATGAAGAAGCTTGGCGTTCCGAGGACCTATTTTGAGGAGAGGAACAGTCGGTGGAATGACGGCAAAAGGGGATGAAGATCTACTAAGAGACTACGGGACCTTAAAGAGATTGAATTATGTAAGAATATTGGGCAGGCGCTAAAGAATGATTGGTATTAAAATTCATGAATGAGATAAAGGTTCTGGTGCTTTCCTGGCGAATTACATGGGTAAATTATTCGCGGGTTTCACTCCAGGTTAGGATCTGAGGTACCGACGTTTAGATGACTAACTCTGCAATCGTCAATATATTTCGACAAAGTTTATGGCGCTGCGCAGTGGACAATTTTGGGATATGACCTACTGAATGTTCAATATGCTGCGAGACCGGGGAGACGGTTGTTTGGTTTGGAGGGTCAGAAAATCTTTCTAATTGCTGCCAACACAAGTGCTTCGAGAAGTGGAAACACTTACCACTACCTGCCGTCCATTTCGATTCGTCTCACTCGGAGACCTCAAGATAGTGCTTCTCGTAAAGTCATAGCAATCGGTGATTGCCTTGCTTGTGTGTCTCGTGCCTTTTTCACGAAGTTCGGTTCCACTATCTCGTAGCCTCCCTCTCTTCCCTGCGCCAGGAACATTTCCGGGAGCTATACATGGGGGGCTATTCTGAAGGAGGTCGCTATTTTCAGATCGGGCTATTCCACGGCTCATTATAGCCCAAACTGCTAGTCTGAAGCAAAGTGGGAAATAAATAGCGACCGAAAAATAATCACTCCGATCACAACTTGTCATATATAACGTTAATTCAATGAAAAAATGAAAAATCACTCCTCCTATTACATTCCATCCGTAGGATAAATGAAAACATTTACAGAGTTTGGCTTTTTCCAAAAGTTTCCGTTTAGTTTTGGATACATCGTCTCTATTGCGTGCTCTCGTCTTAGCAGTCATTAGTTTTCCCTTCATGTGGAACTATGATCGCGCCATAAAATTCGCAGACGCTTCTAACCTTCCGGGAATCATCAATTACATGCGCGGACTCGAATGCATTTCACAGGATGAGTGGCGGGGAACTCTCTTCTCCCTCGCTCGGCCTCCATCGGGGCACGTTGCGCCGCGGCGTCATCTTCCCTCGGATCGGTGTTGGCCCCTCTCTCTCTGCCCGTGCCCCCGGCCACCCCACGGCAAATTAAATGACTCCCGAGCTAAGCCTTATTACGTACCCCGCCCCCCTTACACTCTCAGCCGTCCCCACACCAGACGCCAGATCTCGGGAATCGAGTTAAAAGCCCTGATCTTCTCCCGCGGCCGCGTCCTTTGTCCCCTCCCGCCCCTGGGCTAATTGAATCCCAGTCCGCCAAAGGCCACCCTCTCCCCCCGCTGCCCCTTGCCGTCAGGGGCGCCAGGGCCGAAGAATCGCCCGTCTCTCATCCTCGCGCCGCTCTTCAGATTTCGGACCACCGCCGCCGTTTCCCTTGCACCTCCGTGATCACCACCTATCTATGACAGACTACTCTTCAGGATCCAAATGAAGCTGGATCCTTACGTCTCGCCCATTTCCAGTCTCATTCGGCGAGAAAGAGACGAGGTTACGCCAAAGTGGATGTATCATTTATAAAGTGGATGGGACTTAATACCACTTTCTATCTCTTGATTTTTAAAAAATAAGTTGTATTTAATTAGCTCTGAATCCTAAATCGTGAATAATTTCTCCAAGCATGTACAGACGGTCAGCGATTAGTCACGCCTGATCACCATGTGACGCAGTTCCTATAAGCGCAAACTTTTGCCCGTGTGCGTAAGCATACTTAACGCTCATGCTACTGAAATTAAACACTAATTAATGCCCCGCACATCGCACGATAGTTCAATTATTTATTTCTCCAGAATGCTTGCGCCCAAAACAGAAGTTACTCACTCTCAAATTTGATGAGACTGCCGTTTTCACATTAAAATATGCGATAGGATACTTAAAATTCTTTATAACTCGTCAATTTATAGATGGAGATTGTAAAAAAAGTTCTTTAACACATCTTTTATAAATGGCTTAAATAATCTGAGCACAAGGGCAGTAAAAAGTCTGAATTTCATTTTCTTTACCAAAAATACTATATGTATGCGTAACACGAAGACACGATATATTTTTATTTTGCGTACTGCTTAGTAAAAATACATTTTTTAAATTCCATTCTTTAATTTTTGTTAAACCATGAATGTACCTCACCGTTCAACATTTGGAACATTCTTCTCTATTACTCAATCACTCAAAAAATTGTGATCTTTATTCCTATTTTCATAAACACTCTACATACCCAAAAATATATAGAACACGTTTTCCTCCAACCAAGCTGATTCTGTCCATAGGTATCTGACGGCTAGATTGCGTTGAAAGTTTCCCACAGAGGAAGTAGTCCAGTCAATGAACGCCCAAAAGAGGGGGGGTGTGGAGGACATGGAATAGGACAGAGAACAAACCTCAGGGATGTGTTTGGGGTTGACAGGAGGTAAATATACGAAAAGTCCCCGGGCCTAGGTGTGCGGGGGGAGGGGGGGCGCAGAAGGTCCCTTTTTTGGTTTTTCGCTCATATCTTGAAAAAAGTGCGTGGTAGCGAAAACATTACTGAATTTAAAATTGAAGATGATGAAAGTTAATAAAAAATACTTACTTTTACATTTATTTCTTTTCCTCATAGTTATCGAGATATTTGCTAGCGAAAGTTGTAAAACATTGAGAAACGCTTAATTTCCTCACGTTTTTTGACAAACCTCTCCTAGCGGATCAGCCTTGATTTTTACAACAACATCCTCAGCAGAAGCATGGTTGTAAAGAATTACATTATCTTTAAAATGAGACATTTAATATTTTATCGTCAACTGGTCAATAGTTACAGTAATTTGAAATATCAAGGGAAATTCCGGAATTTCGTAAGAAGACCACACATCGCTCTCACGTTTTTCTAGGGTTGTGAATTGTTAATATAGTTATATGTTGTGTTAATATACATTAATGGTAAGAAAATGTGTGTAATTAACTAAATATACAGCAGGCTCATGTATACTAACTTTATTCACACTTTGTGCATACATGTTGAAGTATACATGCTGCTGCACAGTGGTCCCAAGTCGAAAAAAGCTGGCTACAAGCCAATTTTTCAACTTTCTATTGACTAAAGGCTTTTTGGGTCCGGAATGGAATGGCAGTCCTTTAAGTTTACAGACTAATGCCCACCTAGCACATTGGTCTGTTGAGCCAGAAGTCCATGATTTCTGGACTAAGGTATTTCTGGACATGCTATCTTCATGGGCGTGATTACCAAGTGGGAAGAACGTCCAAGAACGCCAGGAGAGTCCTGGGTTCAAATCTCAGTAATACCTACTTCTACTTCAAATCCTCGCGGTGTTGATTCCTGAGACTTTGAACAGAGTTGTAAACCACTGGTAGTCAAGGGGAATAAGTTTCTCTCTTTCCTTCCATGAACATGTATATACTCACGCAAAAATTTGCGCTAATTTCTAGGTAATCCCTTTTCCTCAGCCGTGAAACCGGCCAACCTTCGTTGTGATCAGAAGAGAAATCTCGTTCTGTTTATACGTCATTCCTACCACTCCCAGCTTTCCGACTCCGATATATGTACTTTCTCTACGTCCCTTGGCGTCTGCTCCGCGTCACCGCTATCCAAATGCTCAAACTGCTTCCTGTCTCAGAATATCATTTCGCATTTTCCCTCGACTACCATATCACTACTTTCTAGAGTACGCATACATATGTTCTGTCCTTGATTTGATTTTTAAGAATATAAAAAAATCTTCATTCCTTCGTAATTATTCTGTGCGGTCGATGTCCTTAATTATTGACACAGCCAAAACCTGCAACATTCCTGCGATCATTCTGAATTTCCTCAGCTTCTACTGCATTTCGTGGTAATTTAATTCCATCGTCGTCTCTTACTTCTCTTTGTATCCTATCATCATCCTACTCATCCTCAGATCACAATGAATACATCAAGTACCTCTTTCTTTTTGGTAAATGCGTTGTTGCATTTGCTTCCCGTGAGTCTCTTTCCCTTGACAGCCTATTTCCCAATCACATTTTCATCGCTTAATAAAGTTGTTCTCTCAGAATTTCATTCCTTGGATTCAGAAATGTATTGTCCAAATTAATATTTGTGTTTATCATCATAGTGCGGTTATATTAAATATTTCTTTATGCCTCTGAAGGTTAAGTTTTTTGCAGGAGTTCTTCATTACGCATAGATACGCGGAGTTCTGTTCTGGCCTCCGTCGAGTTCGGACGTCTAGTTCCGCTCCTCGACTCAAGGTTATGCTTTGCTAAGAGTGTTCTGTGATTACTGGCTAGTGAAATTGTGTTACCGAAATGAGTTCTTGCAAAATTTGCAGTAAGTCAGTGGGTAACACAGGTTTATTAGAGTGCTCTGATTGTGGGAACAAATTCCATGGAAATTGTTCAGTGAATTCTCTTACTAAACAAGAAATTGAAGCCATTAAAGCCAGCAGGCAAGTTTTGTGGTGTAGTCAGTGCACTGTGGTTCATAGATCCAGCATGAACGGTGAACCGATTATAAGTGCGTCCCAGGGAGTTCCATCAGATACAGTTTTAGATCTCTTTAAAGAAATCAAAGCTGATCTAAAGTCAACAGTGGCTAATCTTGGAGACTCGATCAACAAATTGTATTATCGGTTGGACGATTTATCTTCGGTGCTTGAGGCTCATAGTAAGCGATTCGACGAGTGCTTTGCTAGAATGGACTTATTAGAAAGTGAAAATCGATCACTGAAGAAGCAAATTACGCTTCTTGCAAAACAGTCCGTCGACCTCGAGCAACGCAGTTTAACAAATTCAGTCGAGATTCATGGTTACCCACTTTAAAAAAACGAGGACCTTCCGAGCATAATTAGAAATAGTGGGGCCAAGTTGGGGGTTATAGTCAGAGCGAATGACATTGACAGCTGTTACCGCTTCAAACCCAAGTCGGAAAGTGGGCATAGTGGTATCCACGTTAAGTTCCTCCGTCAGCACATCAAGGAAGATCTACTGGCAAAAAGAAGAGTAAAGAGGGACTCTCAACGCGGCACCTGAACCTCGATGTGACACCCACCCCTCTCTACATAAACGAAGCCCTTTGCCCTGGAAGGAGAAAAGTGATGCGTGCTGCAAGGGTTGCAAAGAATGAGAAAGGCAACAAATATTTGTGGATACGTGGAGGTAAAGTTTTAATGCGAAAAGCAGAGAAAGAACCAGTGTTTGCTTCGACGAGTTTGGAAGATATAATTTTTTTATAAAATTAAGAATATTAGATTACACTAATAGTAAGATATTTCATAGCAGTATATTATATATTGTTCATCAAAATTTCCGTAGTCTTAGATCAAACTTTGATTTATTTGTAACGTATCTACATGGCCTTTCTTATTTACCGAGTATAATCATACTGAGTGAAATATGGGTTTGTGAATAGGAACTTCACCTTTACAAATTAAATTGTTACAAATATTTTGCTCAATGCTGTAGTAGTAGCCGAGCCATAGGGATTATTGTTTATGTGCAAAGTACAATTGATTGCTACTCTTCTGTAATTCAAGCTGTCACTGCTGATTTTGTCCAGGTGACCCTCCAACTTGAAAATTTCGAATTACAGTTAATTGCTCTCTATGGAGATCACAATTTTCCGGTAGCACAATTTTTATCTGAATTTGAACCGCTTATGTTTCGTTTAAAAGGTAACATAATTGTCATTGGTGATGTCAACATAAATATTATGGTATCTTCTAATGATTCTGATCATTACTTAAACCTAATGAGCTCCTTAGTATAAGTGTGTCTGATTGACTCGCCAACTAGGGTAACAGGAAGCTCTGCTACCTGTATTGATCACCTGTTCGCTAGGTTATATAAAATGAGCAAGCATGACCTCGAAATAGATGTTGCTTCATGAAGCAATAACCGATCACTCTTTGATTCGCTGTTCTATTTGTGTGAAAGAGTCACTATACAAAGAAAAATGAACGACTACTCCTGCCAAAACTAAGATAGACTATGAATACTTTAAAATAAAAATAGCTGAAGTAAATTGGAGTGCAGTTGTAAACGAAGTAGACGCATCTAAGGAATTTTCGTTATTTCATGACTTACTAATAGGTGCTCTATCTGCATCAAGACTATAACAAGTCAATAATTACGACTCAAGAAAAAAATTAAAGCCATGGATAACTAGTCATCTTCTTAACCTTATGGAAAGGAAAAACTATCTTCTCGAGAAACGTAGACGCCATCCATTAAACGAAAGTATAGCAAAGGAATTTATTAACTGTAGAAATAATTTGAAAAATTTAGTTAGGATTGCCTCCAATAACTACTATTTTCACAGATTTCAAGGAGCCAATGGCAACTCAAAGATGCAATTGAGAAGACTCAAGGAAATATCCGGCCGCATACCACTCAGTCCCCATGAAATCTGGCTGGAAATAGACGGTAGTATAACATCTGCTCGGTCTAAAATAGCTAGGACATTTAATGACTATTTTGTTTCCTCCTACGATAGTAATAATAATAGTAATGACAGTGGCATTGATGAATTCGTCGCTGAGTATTGTGATTATTCACATGGCTTCGAATCTATGTTCCTAGAACCAGTCCATCCTGCTGAATTAACTAAACTAGTAAGATATCCTGCTAGCAAAGCCCCTGGTTACGACAACGTTAACAGCGAACTTTTAAAACCCGTTATTAACGCATTAGCTCCTATTCTTTCACATATATTTAATCTAAGTTTTACCAGTGGTGTTTTTCCTGACGAGATGAAAAAGGCGGTGGTCAAGCCCGAATATAAAAAGGTGATCGGTCAAGTGTACTAAATTATCGTCCAATTTCATTTTTATCGATAGTTTCAAAAATTATAGAGAAGCTAGTCAAGTCGAGGTTAATTAAATTTCTCGATAAAAAGTGCATCTTTAGCAAAAATCAGTTTGGTTTTTTAAGTGGAAAGGGGACAGAAGATGCTCTAGAAAATCATTTTACTCATGTTTACAAGTCATTTAACTCAAATCGACGCACTGGCAGCCTATTCATTGATATTAGCAAGGCTTTTGATACCATTGATCACAAGATTCTGACCTTTAAGCTTCAGAGGGCTGGTATTCGAGGGATACCACTAAAATGGTTCACCAGTTACCTGTCATCGAGATTGCAGTGTGTAAAAATTGGTGATGTTTATAGTAATTACAATATGATAACTTCTGGAGTTCCGCAAGGCTCTGTCTTGGGTCCAGTCCTTTTTCTAGTTTATATAAACGATCTATGTAATTTCAATTTTAGAGGTCATGTGACAGCATTTGCTGATGATGTCGCCTTAAACTATGGAGGTTTAAACTGGGATGATGTAAAATATGATATTCAGTCAGATTTGATCAATTTGCGACGTTGGTTTGCATCAAACAAATTGAAAATTAGTGTAACTAAAACGAAATATTTGTGTTATAATTTATGTAATAGGTACAAGTTCGATTGGATTTTATATTATCATGAAGAAAACTGTCCGATAACTTCATGCAATAGCAGTTTGCCCATTGAATGGGTTTCCAGTTTAAAGTACCTAGGAGTAACCATAGACGAATTATTAAAGTGGCAACAACATACCAATAGCCTAACAAATATTATGCGACAAACACTGACAAATTTTTACTTCGTCAGGAAAATGTCCTTTAAATTTCCTTAGGATAATGTATAACGCGTTAGTACTTTCCAAACTAAGTTATGGCATTTTTTGCTGGGGTGGCGCTTATTTGAACTCCTTGAAACCTGCCGTTTTTACAAAAAAGAATTATTCGTGTTATTTTAAAAAAGAACAGATTTTAAAGATCCTTCCACTCTTTCTTCATTTAGGTTTGCTTCCATTTAGGCATTTATATATTTATAAGGTTCTTCGGTGTTTTTATACTGGAAGTGGTAACTCTGAAATATTTCTCTGCCTGCCTTCTCCCTTTACCTTGCGTAAAAAAGTATACCCTTACCCAAACCAAATTTGACGATATTTAAAAGATGTTTTTTGTATGTAGGACCAAAGGTATACATTCTATTGCTCCATTCATGCATTGATTCTAAGTCTGTGAAAATATGTTCGCAAAATTTACATTCTTGGCTTCTCACCAAAGAGAGTGTAGAGGAAATATTGTTGCAAATATTGTTGTAAATGTGTTATAAATAACTCCAAAGTTTTAGTTAGTAGCTTATTAATATACGCGCTTAAATTGTTAAGTAATTGTCTTAGTCTCACTACATGAGCTATATGTAAGTTTAAAGTGAAAACATAACATGTTATTATTTGATGGTAGCCTTAAACAGGTTCTCCTATTGATAATGTAATGTAATATGCGTAAAAATATTATCGAAAAATGTACAGTCTTGGCTTCGAGCCAAAGAGAATGAGGAGGAAATGTTGAAGTAAACTTTTTATAAATGACTCCATAATCTGTTAGTTAGTAGCTTCTTAAGGTACGCACTTACATTGTTAAGTAAATGTCTTGGTCTCACTACATGAGCTATATGTATCTCAAAGTGTAAGCATAACGTGTTATTATTTGATGGTAGCCCTAAACAGGTTCTCCTTCAAGGCTACCTGAAGTTACTCAAAATTTGCTATTGAAAATGTATTTTGTGTTTGGAGTAATAAAACTATTATTATTATTAGATACGGAATACTGTCATTGGTAATTTTTCATTCTGATTCGCTAAGTTGCAATCAGGTCTTTTTGTTTGCCAATGGTGGAAAGAAGTCGAACTACAAAAACAAAAGCGGCAAGGCAAAGAATACTTTTGCCTCGTTTTCGTAATCTGTCTAAGTGTCGTTGATTCTCCATTGTTTTTCCACCATCTACACCTGTAATTTTCTGAATCGCAATACTTTCCTCAGTCATCTCATCTCTCTTCAACGTTTAATTGATAATGCGGACCTATTACCTCATTTCCTAAAAAGGAAAAAAATCGTCAAAACCCGTTGGGTATTAAGCATTTTGACCAAAACATGAAGTCTAGATAACCGTTATTTTATGTCTTATTGTGAAAGAGAAGAGGGTTAAGGCTTTCAGAGGTGCATCAATGGTTATAGCTTTATGGATAAAAATAACAGCACAAAATGTATGGAATTATTTTGTACAGTCGCAATACGTGGTTTAAGGCTCTAAAATTTGAAGTTGCATGTTGGAATGGCGATTTAATGCATACAATTAGTCAGCATTGAACGAGAAACTCCTACAAAAAGTTAAAAATGGCCTCTTCCTTCCTCGGCTCATGCTAAGTGGTTCTGAAACACGTAAGATTAATGAAAGGGCCCTGAAATATGTGGTCAGTGTAAACTGAAATTTGAGGCATGATGTGACTGAGTGAGGCAGGGAGGAGTTATAAAATGAGGGTTAATGAGTACTCAAAGAGAATAAAGGCCCATCCGTCACTTCTGGCGAGCCCTTTGACCAAATCCACGCTCAGTGCAAATTAGATTACGGCTTATCGTCATTCCAATGTAGAGGACGTAAACTGAACTTGGTAAGTAAATAGGGGCATTAATGAATCACTCTCCGCAAATTGATAGCACTTTAAATTAAATTATTTAGTTGAAGTGAAGAGTCTGTTTTTAATTTTCTCCTAACTTTTCATTAATTACACGTTTTAACATCATTGTTCAGGGGATGTGCCTGGTGCGAAGACGCGGAATCACCAAGTAAATAAGTGAGGAGGAAATCAGAGATGGGCTTTTTGTCTTTAATTCATTGTGGAATATTTCCACTACGTCTCGCCTGACACTCCTTAATGTTTTCACTGGCCCCCCTTGCTGCATCCTCACAATGGCTGTCTCTATGCGCTACGCATCCCCCTCATAAAGAGCAATTCCTCGGATTGTTGACGCAAATATTGCTATTTTTCACAGAATTTAATCCAAGGTATTGGAGCGAAATATTCGAATGCTGGTAAAAAAATGCCCTGGCGGCCCGAAATGTATTCTGGAGCGTGATCGGCCGAGACAGTCAATCCTGAGTCGATTTCTGCTCATAAATAGACACTTGACTATCCGCTCGAGACAATCCGGAAGATTCTCAATAAAATCCTATTCTCTGATTCCACCTAACGTTCAGTTGAACCTATTGCAATAGTTAGGATTGTAATGGCATTGTATACTACAGTATGCACAATTGCTTAAATTGAAAGGTTTTTACTTTTTAAAAATCCCGCATGTTGAAAATAATTGAACATTTTTATTTCCACTCGTCCGTTTAACAGTCGTCGACCGCGGTTTCAAAGCAAAAACGTCATTGTCACGAATACATTTCTCTCGTCGTCTTTGAAACGGAGTCGTTGTGCAAGGGGAATAGGGGGGGGGGGGGAGGAAGAGGTGGCGGGGCGATTTGAAAAGATTCGGAGTGATTGAGGTTTGGAGTTGAGTGGGATGAGGCACAGGGCACCAAAGGCGAAGGTCGCACAAGGGTTGGGTTGGAGCGAGGAAAGACAGTCCAGAAGGAATCTATGAATGCCCTAAAAATCTAGTTACCACTTATGCTAAACACATGTAAAAAAATGCATGATTTGCAATGACATTTGCGGCCAGGGGCCTAATTCTCGTTCTTGTCGCGGGACAAGATATCACGCGTTCCCCGTAACGCAAATTGCGTTCGTCTCCCATTCTCGTTTTTTGCGTTCGCGTTCGTGATAAGGCTCGGGCAACTTCGGCTCTGTAACCATGGAAGTGACGTCAGCACCGCTAACGTCATCGATTTCAGCCAATACGAGAGGAGTGGACTTTCGAGTGGCAGCTGTTTGCAGACGAAAAGGCGAGAATGAGCCTTGAATAGGCAAATAAACATTTTCAAGCGCTTAAATGTTATAAGTTCGCTGGTAATAATTTTATTATTAATACAATTGTAACTTAATCGTATTCGATTATTTACTTTCGGCGATTCGGTTCACTTATTCGTTTAGACAATACGGTAGCATAAAATATAGTGCTCACGGGGTACCCTTAAGAAAAAATACTATAGAACTAATCATACTTAATAACTATAGCATATAGTTATTTGGAACAACAGTGTTTATACATAATCACTGAAGTCTTATAGATATGAAATATAATGACTATTGGCTGCATGTAATCCTATTGATAATCTAAAAAAATTGACCAAAAAAATTTTTCATTGAAGCACCGATGATAAGAACACCATTAATAAAATAGAAACGAATAACTTAGAAAGAAAAAAAAATACCCCAAGAGAGATTAGAACTTATAACCTTCGTATTGTAAGCCACCCACCTAAACCACTAGGCTAATACGGTACATTGCATGAAGTGAATTTCACAGGGTATACAAGCCGCGTCATTAATAGCTGGAGACTGCTGAGGTTTGAGGTTTAATACTTCTATGTTTTTATATCGTTGCCTCTGCTATGGTATTGCCGACGTTTTCCTACAGTTTACCTTATCATGGGCTTCATATTCTCATAATCTTGATTACTAGGCATGCTAGAAGAAAATAAAATCAGTTCAAAAAGGTCCTAACCTAAATTTGAAAGGAGAGTATCTAGACGATGGGCACTGTCCAACACAAATAGATCCAATTACTTAGGTACCAAACAACAAGTATGTCTAATGCAAATTTTGGAGAGGAAAACACAGCAATATGAATAGCGAATTGACGACAATGGCATAATATGATATTGTCATATCAAAGAATTTCATTTCAGTTCCACTTCACTTTCAAATTCTTACGATATGAAATAAGGAAGATATTTGGAGAGCATATTTATTTCAGAATTGACCTTTATTTAAAATATAAAAGCGCCAACAAAACAGCAGCCACTAAATTTCACTCTTGAATTTCTTTATTAGTGAATGAAAAATGATTTGTACTGGACAATTTCCAATACATCCATTTACGGATCCTGTAAATTTCGTTGGAAATAACTTAAAAGCACCATGTAAGGTTTCACTTAACAGGTGTTAAAAGAGAACGATCGCTTGGTATTTCAATATAACATTACCATCAAATGTACAAACATTCACCAAGACATATCCACTATACATGGATTTTGTATTTCATCGAAACTTAAAAGGTCCATGTAAGGTTTCACTTAACAGCTGTTTCCAAAGAACTATCACTCGGTATTTCACAAAACAGCCGAATAATAGCAATTAAATATACACTTCACAGCATATTTAAAGCCGGTATATGCACTTCGTTTACCAACAAATTTATCCACACAGCCTCAGATGTAAAACAACATAACAATAGGTCCACTTCATCAAAGCAGTTGCAATATACTATTTCATGAAATGTCATGCATATCCAATTGGTGGCGTATTATGACACTTCACGAATACGAGTACTTAATCTTGTCGTTGAAATTACTTCGATGCACACTGAAAAAATAATTCCACGTTGACAATTATAATAAACAACGACCAAAAACCTTGCTCACACAGGTGGAATCTCATGAATAAACGAACTTAAGTTAATGAAAGCCTATAGCTCCATGCAACTAGGTTTCACCAAATGCGCTCAACAGCTGTTTACAAAGAACGATCACTCGGTATTTCACATTACAGCCGAATAATAGCAAAGACACACTAGGTACAACATATTGAAGAGTATATGTAGGTACTTCGTGTACCTTCATATTTATCCACAAATAGCCTCGGATGTAAAACAACACAGGTTCACTTCATCAAAGCAGTTGCAGTACTATTTCATGAAATGGCATGCATATCCAATTGGTGGCGTATGTGACACTTCACGAATATGAGTAATCTTGTCGTTTAAATTACTTCGATGCACACTGAAAACATAATTCCACGTTGATAATTAAAATAAACAACGACCAAAAACACCTTGCTCACAGAGACGTAATCTCATGAATAACCGAAATTATGTTAATGAAAGCCTAGCATGATGATTACTTACGTCAATATAATTGCATTATTCCTCCCTTATAGTGTTCATTGGTATCTCAAGATTAAATATATCCTCAGAAAGCTACAAAAGTTTCACTGATAATACCACTTGCATCACAAACAAACACGCATTTCTCGCTGGAACTTGAGGAAGCTAAGTGATACACTGTTGCCATATTTATGTATAATAACAAATAGTAACTAAATAAGTTATTCTAAGCTTCTTATTTTCTCCATAATAAAATTCCATCGACTTATCACGGCCTCGAAAGCCGTGATAACTTCTTCATCGCAACGTGCGTTAACTCTCGTGATAAGTAGTAAGAGAATATCGAGCACCACTGTGATTGGACAAGCCCTAACGCTAACGCTATCACGAACGCTGTCACGAACGCTGTCACTGTCCCTGTCACTAGAGAATACCGCGTAACGCAAATTGCGTTAGAACTGGCGTTCGCACTCGGTAACGCACTATACGAGAGAACCAGAATTAGGCCCCAGCCTTCATTAAATGTGTAGCAAAGAACGATCTGCAGTCTCGGGATATCAGGCTCCTCCTGCGCTCTTCGCTTTGCAATTGAAATTTCTTTCCCGTTCGTCCGACGTAAATACTGTTGCAGTCACTGCGCGGTATCTCACATACACCATGAATCTGGCATGCCAATTAAGAAAGAGTTTGCTCAACGTCGCAGGGTTAATAAGTAGATTTTCCATTCATATAATTAACTTTATCCCACACGAATATAATGAACATCTTTGGAGGTGATGTGACATTTCCAGTGCAGTTCCAATTTCCAGGCTTATCTGAATGGGAGACGGACTACACTTGCTTCAATAGCCGCCAAGTGCTGCCGTCAGTAGCCGCATGTCGCCTTTGGACACGTGAAAGAAAGGAAGGCGTCGAAGAAGATGTTCTCTTCGAAGCAGGTGTGCGGTGGGAACGGCGCGACGCTTCGAATCTTACACTATGACTCAAGGACAATAAAGCTACAGATCTCGACGTATTTAGTCAGCATCTAAGGGAACGGTTTTTCAGCTTTTACTTTCAACGTCTAAGCGGGAAAGGGACAAAATAAGCTAAATGCTAGTGCTAATTGCATAAAAATTTGCTCAAGCATTTTCATTCCAGAAGAGTTCAAACTCGAATGCATATAATAAAGAAATCCGGCGTTAGACCCCTGATTCAGTGATTTAACGGTGAGAGAAGATTGTAATGGGATCATTGCTTCTCTCCTATCACCCTTGCAAAGTCCTCCTAACTTTCACTCATGATCTATATCTTTTTAAGCGTATTTCTTGCCTCTCTTCAATGTATCCGAAATTCCTATCATTTTCCTCCCTCTTCCCCAGCAGTTTCAAGTACGACTTCTTTGCCTCCTCTTGGTTTCCTGAAGCAACTTCCACTTCTTCTCCCACTTCTTCATGTGTCCCCTCTCTTCGTCCACCGCGAGTGCATCCTCCTCCATTGTCACCCCGAACGCCACCTACCGTCTCGCCGCTCCAACTTCCGCTCGCACTGACCGCTCGCACTCCCCGAACATCTCTTGGACCCAACGGAGAGTGGACTCCACTCTCCACTCAGTGGAGGCCGTTTTACGCGAGGCACTTTATTGCACAATTTGATGCACAAAAATAGCGAGCACGCGGTCACGGAATTAGAGCAGGGGCTACGTTCTCATCTGTCGTTCATACAAATGCACATGTATTCTTGCAATTCACCGCCTCACACGATGCACTTTTCAATGTGCATCAATACTTACATCAGATTGTGCACTGAAGTGCTTCGTGTAAAACGGCCTTGAGATCGGACGTAACCTCACAATTTCCTGGAATGTAGTGTCGTTTACAGATTGGCCATAATATACACAAAAAAATGCAGCGCTAAGCACTCGAAGAAATGGCGGGCAGTAACTCAGTAGTTAAGCTGAGACTATTGAGGAATAAATCTCCACTTGACAGCGTTCTGGGTATAACCCACGGAGAGGTTAGGTTAGTTAAATATCATCCATTGAAGTGTATTTAATTCCAGAACATTTGTAAATGAACCAATAGTTAATGTGTAAACCCAGATGGGGTTCAAATACAGCAAAAAATCAAATGTAAGGATTAGTAAGGACATTATGGGGAGTGAAGTGAACGTCGGCTTCTCAATGAAAAAGGTTAACTGATTCGAGAAATTGACCTTTGAATTTAATAGCTTTATGGTACTTAAGGCGAATAATGAGATGTTTTTGATCAGTAAAACTTAATGTCTTGTAGGGATTTTTCTCCTAATTTAACAGGGTAAATAATCCAGAGCCTGAGGAAAACATTTTGAAATGGGACGATTAAATGAAGATTCGCAATTTTCCACCGTTTGAAGCCAGCGGATAAAGTCGGTTAGATTCGCAGACGATCAGGCCGAGGCTGGTGATAAGAGTAGGAAGTCACAAACTGGAGCAAGTCGAACAGTTTAATTATTTGGGTAGTACGCTAGATGAAACAGGACATAGTAGAAAAACATTAGGAGGAGAATAGCGCTAGCGAAGGAAGCGTTCAATAATAGAAGGGAGCTGATGACGGGGACCTTAAGTAAGAATGTAAAAAAGAGGCTGGTGAAGAGTGGAGTGTGGCGTTGTGTGGGGCGGAAACGTGGACCTTGAGAAAGGAAGACGAAAATAGGCTGAAGGCTTTCGAGATGTGGGTGTGGAGGAGGATGGAGAAGGTGCGTTGGTCGGAAAGGGAGACAAATGAGGAAGTGCTTGACATGGTGGGCGAGGAGAGGAAACTTATAGATGAGATTAGGGGAAGACAGGGTAGGTGGCTGGAAGGGGTAATGAGGGGCGATGGTTTGCTGAATGCCGTGGTAGAGGGTAGGATGTTTGGTAAGCGGGGAAGGGGAAGGAAGGGAATCGGTTTTATGGACGGGATGAAGAAAGGTAGGACTTATGCTGAGATGAAGAAAGAAATGCTAAGGGTAGAAAGAGCACGGCACGTGTAAGAGTTCGTTGGATATTCTCTGATTTCCATCACAACCTACCTCTAACCGGTAGATTACTGTAATGAATGAATTAATTGTGGAAAATTGGAAATCTTTATTGAATCATAATTTTGAAATTCCACATATTATCGCCGGAATTTTCTGACTTTGCTGATGTAACCGGGGATGAATATCCGATTGGGGTTGAAGAGGTGGCTTTCAACAGGTGGGACGAATTCATCCCAAAGGGCAGACTACCGTGGCATCATCTCTCGGCGGAGCTAAATGTGACGCATTGGTTTTTATCCAATCCCTGTGCTCGATCCCAGGTCGCGTTTTGAAAGGAGATAATGGCATACAGTCAATAAGGAAGAATTTAAGTCGTTGCACGAGAACATATCTATGCTTTAAGCTGAAAACCTACCAATTTTATTTTAATACTGATCGTTCTGGGAAAACCTCCCACAAACTCTCATATCAGGAATATGAGCTTAACTCAATGGTTTCAGGCTTCACTTTGTGAAAATCCATTCTAAAGAATTCAAAAAAGATATGGTACTTTTTTCACAGATTTTTATTTAAAGTCGACCGGTTTCGTCGCATAGGCGACATCATCAGGTGGATCGTGCCTTTTTTGAATTCTTTATATGAGCTTAAGTTTCTTGAAGTTATCATGAAAAATAGCGGCTAAAGTGCTCTCTGGTGAGTACAAGCGCTGAATACAAGACGCCTTTGATTGGAGGGCTGTCGAAAGGTTTGTCATTTTAATTCTTCTTTTCACAAAACGTTTTCCTGCAGTAGATAAGAATCGTAGACTTACCATGTAGTCCATATAATCTAAAAAAAAACACTATGCCTGTTGATATTAAAAATAATTTTGTCCGCGAACTCATTGAATAAGATAAAGTATTTGAATTATGTTTCTCTAGATCAAATTGGTGTGCATGTCGACACTAAGACTCTGGTCATTGCAAAGGTACATTTAGTGTTAGCATGATCTAGGGGATAAAGAATGTGAAATGGCTGATGCGTTTTACATTATTTATTTATTTGTATTTTTTCCATGAACGTACTCACATGCGAAAATGTTTGTCGCAATATATTTTACCGTGACATTTGTAGTTATTGTAGTGCATATGCCATTTCTTACACTCATTTCAATTTTTTCTAGAGTTTGACCGTAATACTTCAATTACCCTGATGACATTGTGTCAAAGTGATATTTGAAGTCATATTGAAGATGAATCGCAAGACATGTGACCAAGCGTTAGTTGGACAGTCAGCCTATTGCTGCAGTAGTCATTGATGAGTGCGTGTAAGATGCTGTGTTAAAAGTATGGGTTGTAGATAAATAATATTAAGACAACGGTAAATAAATTTTACAGTGATAAGAAAATGATGGCTAGGTCGTATTTTGAAGTAACATGGCTTTAGTTGCGGGGACATGAGGTGTATAATGTAAGTACCTATTCAAGGAATCATTTTCGGAGGCTAGTTTTAGATTAAATAGGATATATTTGGTTTTGCTACTCAGAACCATAGAACTGATAGAAAACCAATATTTAAGTTTGTCCAAGTCCCTTTGCATATGTATATGTAATGTATACATGCTACTGGCGGAGTAACAAAGTGCAGTATCATCTGCAAACGAGGTAAGCTTTCCATAAAACTTTCCGTTACATAGATTATTTACATATATTAGGAACAGTATTAGTCCCAAAACTGAATCTTGTGGAACCTCACAGGTAATATGTATCTTTCAGCTAATACATTTTTGAATTTGCTCACACAATTTTCTCACATCACTAAGGTAACTCTGGAACAAATTATAGGCAATACCAGCTTGTGTAATCTACAAAATTAAGTGGGGCATCTTCCGTATATTGTCATTGTCCTTGTAAAAACCTAAATTGATTGATACTGAAGAACTTATGGGTATTTAAAAAGCTTCACAATCTCTTTCAGACGATTGTTTCAATATTTTAGAAAATAGAGTCAGTAAGGATGTTGGTCTATAATTATTTAAATCCTATTCTTCACTTTTTTGTGAACTGATAATACAATAGACGTTTTAAGCTGTTTCGGAAAAATTCCTGGTTACATACTCAGATTTGCAATATATGCCAATACGCTGGAGAATTTTTTATCGACTGTCGGCTTGCGAGCTTGGAGCTTCGGCTCTCTCCCAGAATTTGTTCCTATCGTATTTTGTAATTCACTGGACCAACTGAAGCCTCTAATCGAGGTGGAGAAAATACAGTGAAAGAAGTGGTAAAGTTGAATTCCGGTGAGTGAATGATCCACCAATGGCATTCTTCGTTACATTTCTATGACGTTTTCTCGGCTCATACTTCCGGAAAATAACTGACCCTCGTCTGCACCGAAAGTTGATAATATTGATATAGTATTAATTTTATGGCTTTAAAATCTAAACAATGTACCTTTTAAGTAATATGGCGACTATTTGACAAGCTATAGAAACTCAATTACGACTATCCAGACATACCCCACAAAACTTAATGTGCTTGCAGTTTGGAAGATGGGAATACGTCAACTTAATGCATGCAATGATATAATTTTACTGGTGGGCTCTCATCGAGAAGAAAAACAAAGCAATAACTCATTACCTTGATCACAATGTTTATTACCTGCAATCACTGATAATTTACTAAAGAAAACAAAATATAATAATAATCCAGTCAAAGTTGCAAAGGAAATAAATATGAAGATTTCCTTTATGCTTTTTTATATATTAAAATTCTTGATGGTTAACTTAAGTACATTTTAGGTAAAAATGCTTTCTTTAAAACCTGTAGAAGTCGTTAATATGTAGGTTATTTCAGAGTTTTGATTGTTTTACCATTCGTCGGTGGTGTAGTACATGATGATAAATGCAATAGATCGGCCATTCAGTGGCCATATTTGTTATTCTGCTATATTTTTTTGTGAAACACTACTATTTAATATTCAAAATATACACATCACTTGGAGATAACCATTATTTAGGAATTCCCGTTTGTTCCACTGAAGTGCGCAGCTGTTTACCCATATGTTATGCTCACCCGAAAGTATATGTTTCACAGCTTCTGTTATTTGATCAGGCTCATGTGATTAACAATTTTTGGTGCTCTTTGGAATGCACTTGAGGAGTAAAAGTAAATGAAAGTCTTAGTAAATTATAACTTGTTGCTCTGGCGCGCCGCTATAGTTGCTATAGTCACTTGTTAAAGGGGAATAGACAATTACAGCTGATGTTCCACTGTTGATGGTGCCTCAGAATAATTAGAATGTATTGGAAAATTGGCGTCGTTGACTTGAAATTGAGTTAATATATGCGTTCATTTCCAAATCGATGATCTACCTAAAAGACGAATACTGAAGTGACTTAAGGTTCTACGTTCGGCCGCTTGTACTCGATGAATTTGTATTACGTCCGTTCAGGTTTCACTTATGAAACGTATTAGCTGCTTTATAATTTATTTTCACCATTTAATTCCAGTTATGCAGATGAGCACTCATACTGCGAGGGTATGTAATTATTTTTGCAGTCATACGTTTATACATAGCTTTTTGTCATCGCTTGAATTTCCATGAGTGTGCCTTTATACACATTCTATCCTTTCCTTCTTTCTACGCAATATCTGTCAATTTTAAGATTAATAACTCGAACGGCTGTTGGGAGAATAGTATTAATAGGTTAGTGAAATAATTGTTCTCATATTAAGAACTTGCTAAATAATAATCAAATTGTTGATAATATGCCATTTACGATCATATACTTACGGGTTAAATACATCATAATGATATCATACGTGCAAACGTCACAACATATGTTTCATGACAAAGGAAGTGTTCCTATCGACTTCACCATTGCCGACGATTTTATTTATTAAAAAAAATTCTCAAAAGTCTACATAACAAGGAAATTCATTGGCATAGCCTACTATACATGCAACACACGTTCTTATCGATAAATATTCACGAATTGATCTCCGAAAGACAAGTAAAGCAGCAAGATTGACAGGAAAATGATTTTTTCATAATGTGAGAATTTATGTGATTTGTTAAAAAATAGGTTAAAAATCTATCCTTTTTTATCTTGATGATTCCACCGTGGTAGACAATGTCATTCCCTAAAGAAAAATACTAATAGAGAGAAAATAATATCAGGTGATTTGCAACAACAGATACACTTCAAGAAAAATCAACAAAACGCAATGCAAATGGGAAGGCGCATAAATTCTACCAGAGAAAACTCAAAAGAACGCTCTCGAGGAAGACGCCTGCCGAAGCTCTCATCTGAGGTAGGTTGGACTTCCCAAAAGAGCATCGGAGCCTTTACAGAATAATTTGAGTAGCCAGATTGACTCCGGAGCCTTGAGATGCTGACTTTGCAGGGTTGAAGCCAAATGAAGCTCATTTTCTCAAATAGGTTTCGGAGCCTTCCGTTGCAAAATACGAATTGGAGCTAGGAGCTAATTAAAGCTCTTTTCAGTAGTTAGCTCCGGAGATTCTAGTCACAGAATAGACCCCCTGAAAGCTTGAACTCAATAGCGAAGAACAACAATTTTTAAGTCCCCACTGCTAAAAAATCCAGCCGGGAAAACGGCATAGATTCTCCAAGAGGGTAGATTCGAATTGACCAAGGAATTTTGGGCATCACACCGTCCGTCAGTCCTCTCGAAAACAACAACCAGATAAAATCCGGCGAAACGGTCGCATTCCCATTCGCAACGAGGGAGAATATATGCGAGGACTATTTTAAAAGTGCCTATGGACCCAATCCTCCGAATAATACCGTAAGCCATTTCAAAACATGCCACCCACCTCAGGTTGTCCATTTTAATCGCATTAAGTATCTCGTTTGTCCGCTCTTTGACTTACGAATTCATAAAAGTGCCACGGAAGTGAACTCTGAGCGCTGCTGGAATTACAGCAGTAAATCACCACAACTGAACATTCCCTTCCTTGGCGTTCCGGACGAAAGAGATCCGACCACCTCCAGGGGGCAAGGAGAATATCGTCGACTGCAGATTAAACGTGGAGTCCTGAGGGGGGCAGTGGGGCGCGGGCGAAGGGAGGCTGGAAGTGGGGCGTAGATGGGCGGGGTCTGCTCCTGTGATGTGGCCTCCCCTAAGTCCTCCTTCGCTTTTGGGGATCACACGGCAACGGACTTCCCCCCCGAGAGGCAGGACCGTCTCGCCCTTCGACAAAAGCGGCTGCGAGGCCAATCCCATCAAAGGGAGGGTGAGGGGGCAGCAAAGTTTGTCCCCCCATCCCGGGGGGGGGGGGCGCGGGGAGGGCGAGAAGGGGTGGGGAAGAAGGAAGGGGCGGCCCACCATCGCGCGGAAAAACAGCCTACGGTCTAATTCTAATATCATCGAGACTCCATTGACAGGCGAGTGTTGACTACCTCATGGAAGACGACACTCTCTGAGGAAGTTGAGGGAGGAATGAATGGAGTCCATGTAAACGTGTAGTGCTATTTCTAAAGATTCCCAGAATTTACTCAAGCCGTGCTCACTTTACAATACGTATCGTGTAACTTCTGGCTCTAGATCTTGAGGGTAGACCTTGAGATCAGGGAGAGGACAGCATAGTGGGATAAAGGGACCCAGGTCCTTCCAGAGGCTCCATTGGGAGGGAGACCTTCGCTTTTTCTTCCCGTTCGTCCTCACTTGCTTCAACCTCCCCAACATCTACCTCTCCGCTGGTAAGTACCGCCAAGATCTGCAGTATCTTTATCTTATCATTGCCGCAAAAAGTGCTGATAGCCACTCCGTGTTCCATCATCTCATGCGCGTAATCTTCATCAGCCAAGTTACCTTCATAACAAAAATTCCATCACCTCATCTGGCCTGTCGGTAGTTTCTCGGAACTAACCCTTTTTCATTGTAGAACCCCTTGTCTTCCTCAAGTGCATGCATCGTGACACCATCACTTAGAAGGCCGTCCTACTGGTGTCAGATGCTTTTTCGCTGCTACCTCATTGAGGTACTGATGCTGCGCACTCTTCCTTTTGTTTGGCTCTGTCTCTTCAACTTACATAGCATGCGTGTTACCACCAGGATCAATTGCTCCCGCCATTCCAGCTCTGGGTATTATTGAAATGCACCAGCCCTTTCTCCAATAAAGTTTGGAGTTCATTGGTAGGGATTGATTCATTACGGTTTTTATCGTTTTAACTTACCGTGGGTAAAAGTTATAATAGCATCTATTTTATTATTATTTTATTTTCATTTTTATATAAATTTTAAATCCTGAGATTTTACTGCGGGGCAAAGTGTTGGGAGAGAGGATTCTTGAGGGACTGGTTACCGCAAGCTCCTCGTCTTCACTCCAGACTGTATTTCCAACTTATCGAATTCTATGCTCCCTGACTGCTTGAATAGCCAACAAGTTGCTGAATATTACATCTTCGCTTTTAAGCAGCATGACATTACGTATTTTTTTATCTGGCCCAAAAACGCTGGTGCTAACAATATAACATTCCCTCTCCTCTATGCATTTAGTGCTGGATTCGATCTTCAACTTGGTCAACAAAAATAGCATCTCCCGAGCGAAGATATATGCCTCCTATATATTGATAGTGCGTTACTTGTTATTCACACGTTTTATATTTTGTATCTCAAGATATCCAAACGCTTTCTCAAACTCTCATTGCTGTCCCTTTCTTCCCAGTAATCTTCTAGAATCAAGAGCGAGAAGGTATTATTTAAGTCTTCGTTCTGTTTACTTACGTTTACGCGCTACCTGAAATGACCGAATCCGGTTACAAGGAGGACTCGCTCGCAACTGCGTGAGGCAAGAAAAGTCGAAATTTCATATTTTTTCATTTCTGGCAGCCATCAATCCGGAAATCACTTTCCCGTGATCGCTCACCTCCTCACTCAAATTTTAGTCAACCACTAAATCCTTTCATAGCTCCCTTATAAAAATCTTATATTTGTTATAAAAAGTATTCATATGTTCAGATAAAAAGTAGCTTGAATTGGCATGATTAGGTTAAATGAAATATTGCTTGCAGTGGTTGCATGCCTAGTCTTAATGTGTGTAGGCTGTGAACAATGCCTACAAAGGGATATCTGACATGCGAGATGGGAAATTATAAACTATTGCGTCATTTTTTGAAGTAAATTATATTTAAAGTGGCATTAGGGGGGATAGAGACGACGTGGAGAAGGCCGAGGAAGTGGTATGAATCTTTGATGAAAGAGGGAAGAGATATGACTATGGGTTTGAGGTAATGGTCAACAAGTGCTGATATGCGCTCAGTAGGGGAATTGATGCTGGAGACTATTGGGCGACCGGGATTGTTGATTTTGTGCACTTTCGGGAGCATGTAAAAATGCGGAGTTTTACCTAACACCACTTTAATCATGCCCACTATATACATTACCTCCCTGTACAAGTCAATCGCTCACGATGAAAGCATCAACTAATTAATATTTTATTTATCTCAACGCCCAAAACCACACAATCCCTCCTTAAACTTCATCATCAGCCTGGCCGATATTGTATTGACAAAAAATGCCTTCTCCTTTAACAATCAAATTTTCCTTCGAAAAAATGGTACCGCCATGGGCATGGCACCTTATTATGCCAACCTGTTCATGGGAATTCTCTAAACAACTTTTATAGAAAACCAAACACTTAAACCTCTCTTCTAGGCCCACTATATTGACGACATATTCGTCCTTTGGCCTCACGGCCGTGATTATTTATCTTCTTCCATTACCACACTGAACTCTTCATTTTCAGTTTCCTTCACATCTTCCATATCTGACTCCTTAATATGGATATTAACATCCAAATTTAGGACAGTAAATTCATCACCTCCGTCCACAAAAAACCTATTAACCATGACCAATACCTCCATTTTAACAGCTGCCATCCTTCTCACACCAAACGCTCCATCCTTTATTCCCTCTCTATCCGCTGCCATAGGATCTGAAACAATGCCCCCTCTCTAAAATAATATACTGAAACTCTTCATCACTCCCTCAAAGAACGCGAGTACCCCGAAAAATTGCTTTTAAATAAAATCCTGCCTCCCACTGCCAAATATACCCCTCGGACCCACCACCCTGACCTACAAAACCCCATCACCACATTCTTCCCTGAAGCACACAGAATCAAAAACATACTGAAATTTCAGTTCGGAGTTTTTACGGAAATAAAAATAATTTTCCCGTTCATGGAAATATAATATTCCCGTTCACTATGTTGAGGGTTGACGGCATATAACAAGGATCCAAAAAAATGGGAATAAGCTTCCTTACTCTAAAAAATTACGTTGCTAAAGAATTTTCTGGCATTTTTACCATGAGTACATGGATTACGGGGAAATTCTAAAAACAGAATGCCTAACTCCCAGGGGCGGAAACAAATACGTAAAAATTGAAATTTAAAGAGTGAAATATGCTATAAATAATAAAATAACAAGTAACACTGGAGTTTTAAACATTCACATTGAACAAAATCTATTACACATGTTTATTTTAAACGTTTTTGAACTCAACTTAGATTTTTAGATATGTTTTTCCTTCTGAAATCAGTGTAAACATAGTAAAAAATATCATAATTTGAATTTTGCATTATTTTAGCATGAAATTTTTGGTACTAAATTTAATTTTTTATTATATCACATCAGTAAATAAACCAATTATTTATATAATGAATTATGTATATACCTAGTTTTCATATATAATCACACATATATAATCATTAGGACACATTACTAAGAAAACGTATCAAAAGTAGCACTGCATATACAACTCATACATGCGAAAAAGAAATGAAAAAATGAAGATAATAAGACATTCAATGCTATGTAGCATATAAAAAATAATGTGTAAAATTCTTAACACCGTAAATTCATAGAAAATTGAAACAGTTGGGTTTTCTAGATTGTGCAAATTGGAACTCTTGACAGCATTTTAAATTATAAGCAAGATAGTCACTTATACATACAATAATAAAAAAGCAATAACAATCCAATCGATTCAATTCCAAGTCCACAGAAACTGTAAATAAACGGGTATTTAAAGTCTCCCTTCTTTTTACTTGCACAAGTTTCCCTTTCCTAAGACTGGCTTGCTTTCTATGTACTTGAACATGGAAACAATCATTGACATGATTGGTGAGTATTAGCATGAAGTCTTCTTCAATTCTGAAATAAATCAGCCGGAAACTAGGTGACAGTTTTTTTAAATAATAATTTTTTTTCTAAAATAAATTAGCTAAAATCTTCGTGACTAGTTTTTTTAACTCTTCATTTCTTTTATGTTCATCATAAAAGGGGTTGCATGAGTTTAAACGAACTTATTGATTTAAGTAATGATACATTTGCATACTCCGCAAGCAATTGCTGAAGAATTGACAGATAAATTCAAGGTTATTCGATGATAAAAAATAGATACTAATTTCAGGAGTGTAGATGCTAATTTCATAAAAAATATATGCTAATTTTGAAAAAAATAAATAATTTTTTTCCCGGTCCCTACCCATGAAAAAATATCTGTTCTGTATCTGAGGTGGAACTGGGGTTAATCTGGTCTGTAAGGGCAAAATCTAGTCTGTATCTGGTCTGTAACTGGGCAACAAAGGGATGAACGCATTAACATGGGGGTGTAGAAGGGTGGAACTGGGGTGCATCAGGGTTGTAACTCTTCTGTGTGGCTAATTGCCTTCCTCCACCCCTGTCCTCCCCAGTTCCAGCCCAGTTCCACCCCAGTTCCAACTGTGATGGGATGACCCTCTCACACCCTCTCATCTGTAACTGGGGTGCATTTATGGACTTGTAAAAAAATCACCTTGGATGCCCTTAGGGTATCTAGGGATTATTATAGGTATCTAGGATACCTATAATAATCATATCTGTATCCATCGAATCAATGAGATCTTAATTATTCGGCCTCAGACCGCTACACAAATGCTGGTTTAACAGTGTTTACGGCTAGACCATTGTTAAAAAACCAACTTAGAGCTTGTGAGAAATATTTTTTGATATATCATTATATCCATGGATTCTTATTAACGTGGTATCATCATGAAATTGCGTCAAATTCGATGCCTTCCGCTTCTTCTTTACCCTCAGGATAAACTCATGAGTTATTGCGCAATCCCTTTAAGGCAGAATTTATGAAACTGAAAAAGGATTTCACCCCTGTACACTGCTAATTTCTACACGGCAGCGGTAGCCCAGTGGTCAGGTGGTCGAAGGAGCGGAAGGTAAAGCGTTCGATATTCTGGCGTAGGATATATTTTATTTTTAATAGTTCTTTACGTTTATATCATTATAAGTTGTGTTTTCATCACTATCACTCCCGTTACAAATATTTTCTTTTTCGGTAAAATATTTTTTTTTCAATAAAGGAGAGTACCCCAGTTCCATCCCAGCTGCTCTGTAATTGGGGTGTGACTCGGGTGGAGCTTGTTTCAATTCATTCCCAGTTCCATTCCAGTTACAGAGGTCTTAATACAGACCAGTTATACCCCATTTTCATCCCAGTTACAGAGCAGAAAATTTCTACCTGGGTAGGTAATTGTGATAAAGCCTCTCTTCATAAAGCTTGGCATACCTACTGTACTATATAGTATCTCTGTGCCTAAAATTCTTATTTGTATATCAAGGATAATCTTGGTAAATACTCTTTTAGATTTGATGTAGGTACATATTTATTATACAAGGAGGGAAGATCATATTGATGCAGCATATTTCAGGCTCAGCAAATATTTACTCTATCACGAAAATGTTGGATTAAAACTGTTGAAGTTGCTACCCGAGGAAGCCAGATCAGTCTCTAATGAGAAATTCAGTAGAGTCCTTATTGACATGGCTAATTGCTAAAGCCCTATATTTGCTAGGTAGATGAATCATGGGAGCTCAATGTAAATAAAATGTATTTATAATGTTGCAATGTTAAGCTTTACACACTAAGTGCTTGTTGGCAGCCCTAGAATTTATTATTTTGTGTGTTTGTATCTTGATGTCCTATCTGTTGTGATGTATAACTTTATGACATCTGCAATTAAGAGCTCATTGATTCAATGGATAAAGATATGATTATTATAAGTATCCACCCTAGGGGCATCCAAAGTGATATTTTTTTACAAGTCCATGTACCTATGTACCCCAGATACAGATGAGAAGGTCATCTGATCACAGGTGGAACTGGGGTGGAGGAAGACAACTAGCCATACAGAAGAGTTACAACCCTGATGCATCCCAGTTCCACCCTTCTATACCTCCATGTTTATGAGTCCACCACTTTGCAGTCCAGGTACAGATCAGATACAGACTAGATTTTGCCATTACAGGCCAGATCAACCCCAGTTCCACCTCAGATACAGAACAGATATTTTTTCCTGGGTCGTCAGACACCTGTATTTACTTTGAAAGTTTCTCAGAATTCGTTGTTTATTTTTACCTTGTATTGCGACTCACCTGTGCAAATTTCTGCCAGTCTAATTAACTTTCCAGGTATTCCCTCTTCTCTAAGTCTGTCCCATTACTGTCTATGGTTTATACTGTCACATGCTTTTTTAAAGTCTATGAAGAGAAGGTGGGCAGTTTTATTGTATTCCCAATATTTGGACAGTGCTTATATTAAAATGAAAAATTGGTCCGTTGTGGGTTTTCCTTCTCTAAATTCAGCTTTATGTTCCCATAATATTTCTTCTGCGTAACCTGTTAGCTTCTTGCATATAATTTTGGATAGGATTTTATATGTAGTATTAATTAGGGATATTCCTCTATAGTTGTTACAGTTTTGATTGTCTCCCTTTTTGTGTATTGGTACTACTACAACTGCTACCTTCCATTCTTCTGGAAACTTTTCTTTTTTCAAAATTCTCAAGATATGTCTGTGAATCTCTTCCAGGAATGTTTTCCCCCTGCACTTCAGGGCTTTGATTGGAATTCCATCTTCCCCTGGTGCTTTACCATGTTTAAGGGACGATAGAGCTTCTTCTACTTCTTTTAGCGAAGGTTCATTCATATCTGATTGTACATTTTGGTATGTCACTGTTCCTGAGACAATTTTTTCCGCCATTCAAAAGTTTTTCAAAATATTCTTTCCATATCTTTAGGCTCTCAGCCTGATTACATGTTACTTTTCATTGAGCATTTTTTACCCCAAAACTGTCTGGAGAGGCTCCTCTTCAGAAATATTGGTTGGTACGATAAAAGTCTCTTGTATTCTTATTTGTCCTATCCTCTTCTGCTTTTTTCAGCTAGTCTTCAACCATATATAGCTTGCTGGTTGCAGCGACTGAGTCTTTGGTTTGGTTGCAGCTGTCCTGAGCGACCACTTCAATCCTGGAGGTCTCTATGATTTTTTGTGTGATATTTCTGTAGCATACGTTTTAACGTGTTGCATTGATGACCGATATATGTCAGGTTCCCCTTCTAGTCATTCTAGACACTCGTTCTCGGGAACGTGGTCGCTCAGGCTGCCGCTGAGCGTGTAGTAACCCGAGTGAATCCATGCGGGGAAGTGGACTGCTATTACGTTATAGTGTTTTTCAGCTGGATTGGGTTTTTTATGGCTGAGACTGTAATTATACTCTTCATTAATATCTATTCAGTCACATTCTGCAAAATTTTTGTTTTATTTCATTACGGCTAACTTGTTATAGGTGTTACTCGTACAGGTGGTCGTTCAGTCGACCGCTGAGCGTGTAGTGTGCTGTGTCATTCCACGTGGTGGTCGCTCAAACGACCTCTGTCCATTCTCATTATTTTCCTAAGATGTAAAATCTGTTGCGTGGAATGGACAGTGGTCGATTAGGGGACCACCCATTTATGACTCAGACGATTATTGTTGTTTGACATTATTTACATAAAACTATTAACTAGATGCCCTATAACATGTACCAATGTAAAAAGGTAATAAAAATGCTCTAGGGACTTCTGCCCTATAAAGGGTTAAGGAATCTCCTTTAAATTTAGCTGTTCTCAACTTTCTGTTAAATTCCCTATTCCACCTTTGATAACTTTCTTTATTTTCTTCGGTGTTAGCTACTGACCACTTCTGTTTAGATTTCTTTCTCTCTTCTATTGCATTTCTGCAATCTTCACTGACCCACGATTTCTTGTTTCGTTTTCTGGTTCCTACTATTGCTTCTAATGCTGATTGTACATTATCACCATCATCATTGGCGCTACAGCCCATGCAGGGCTCTGGCCTCCAGAGCAATCTGCCCCCATTCTTCTCTATCATTCGCAACTCGCCTCCACCTCCTGACTCCCAGTCTTCTCAAGTCGGTCTCTAAGTCATCAAGCCATCGCTTTCGTGGTCTTTCTCTGCTTCTCCTCCCTCCTGGAGTGCCATTGAAAAACTTTTTCACTGCCCTGCTATCCTCCATGCGTTGTACATGACCAGCCCAACGAAGTCTTCCTTGCTTTATAACTGTTATTATGTCTGGTTCTCCATATAGTTCATACACTTCAGTATTTGTTCTTATTCTCCATGAATATGCATCTGTCACGGCACCGTATATTCTTCTGAAAATCTTTCTTTCCCATCTTATGATTATATCTTCTTGTGTTACTGTTAGTGTCCATGTTTCAGAGGCATAGAGGACAACAGGTATTAACACTGTCTTGTATATGATTATTTTTGTGCTTCTTGAAATATTTCTTAACCTGAAGATAGGCTGCAGTGCATAATAGCATTTATTACCTATGTGTAACCTGTCTTGAATT
Organism: Pyrrhosoma nymphula; assembly: GCA_963573305.1. Lineage (NCBI taxonomy): Eukaryota > Metazoa > Arthropoda > Insecta > Odonata > Coenagrionidae > Pyrrhosoma > Pyrrhosoma nymphula. The sequence goes on along the minus strand of OY754332.1, from coordinate 90,347,585 downwards.
TCAAGGGAAATTGATTTTTTGCTGTTAGCAAGGATCCCAGATATCTGAAGCTCTCCACTCTTTGAAAATGTTTATTGTTAATTTTTATTGTTGGTTCTCTAGTTTTGTCTTGATTTCTTTCCATTTTCAAGTATTTAGTTTTACCTTAATTAATTTTTAATCCCAGAGTTTCTGATGCGGTTTCAATGGCGATAAAAATCTGTTCCATTAAATGTTTGTTTCTTGAGACTACGGCCAAGTCATCAGCATAGGCAACACATTGGGTTAGTCGGTTCATTATTGTTCCTCCAGGATGTATTGGGAGCTCCCTCATTGCTTTCTCCAAAGCCAATTAGAATAACATCGATGATAATACATCTCCTTGTTTGACTCCTCTTTTGATTTCAAACTGAGATGATAGTTCTCCATTCACTTTAACTTTGCTTTTAGTATTGCCTAGTGTCATTTTAATGACATTTATTAATTTCGAGGGGATGTGAAATTCTTTCATGACGTCATATAGTGCACTCATTTTGACAGAATCAATAGCCCGTTTGTAATCTATAAATAGGCTATGTACTTCTATATTGTGTTCATAACACTTCTCGTATATTTGTCTCATAATAAAAATCTGATCAGTGGTAGTGCGATTCTTCCGAAAACCACATTGATAATCTCCAACTTTTTGTTCAATGAAAGGTTTGAGTCTTGAAGCTAAAATATTTCTATAAACTTTGTATGCTATACTAAGTAGTGTTTTTGGCCTGTAGTTCTCAAATTTAGATTTATCACCTTTCTTGTGGACAGGATGTATGATTCCCATGTTCCAGTCTTCCGGCATTTTCTCTTCTTTCCATATAATTTAATAATCCCATGCATATGTTGTTCTACAGGTGTTCCACCATATTTGACTATTTCAGCAGTTATACTATCCTCCCCTAGAGCCTTGTTATTTTTCAGTTTTTAAATTGCTTTTGTAACTTTCTCCATATTTGGCCTCCGGGCAATTTCACTCTTTTCATAGTCTTCTTCTAAGTCCGCAATTCCATTTTCATTTACATTCACATGCGTTAACACACCGATTTCATTCCTGTTTAACTGCTGCTCAAAATGATCCCGCCATCTGGCTAACATGTTCTTTTTGTCTCCTATGAGATTTCCATCTAAGTCTTTGCAGAAAACAGAGCTAGGCTCAAAACCCTTTTTTGTTTATTTCACTCTCTGATAAAATTTTCTTATTTCCCTTTTATTTATCACATTTTCTAGTTCTGTGATTTATTTTTTCTCGAATATTCTTTTCTTCCTTCTGCATTCTCTAGATGCAATCCTCCTTTTTGCCTGTAGTCATTGACTGTTTGTCTTGTACTTTTTTGAAGCATTTTCTTTCTGGCTAGGTTTCGTTATTCAATTGTTAACGCACAGTCTTTGCCATACCACTCTTCCCTTTTTCTTCTTTGAATGTTACCAACTACTTCCTTAGCTTTTGTTCTTATCGATTTTTTCACAATATTCCATTTTCCTTCTAGATCATTTCCTTCCCACTCTTCCTTGTTTTCCTGAAGACTGGTGGCTATTTTATTTTGGTACTTTTCTTTCTTATCTTCATCTTTTATTAATTTTTCAACATCATATCTTTCATTCATGTTTCTCTTGTTTTTTCTAGCTACATCAATCTTTTGCCTATACTTTATTCTTACCAGGTAGTGGTCTGAGTCCCAGTCGGCACCTCTGCAACTACTCACTTCAAGTATGTCCGTTGCGAGTCTTTTCTCTATGAGTACGTGGCCAATCTGGTTGCATGTTTTGCAATCTGGTGAGCACCATGTGGCTTTATTAATATCTTTTCTCTAATACCAAGTAATCCTAACTACCATGTTCTTGCTTGTGGCAAAGTCGATCACACGCCATCCATTATTGTTGCTTTGTAGATGAAGACTTTCTTTCCCTATTGTTTCTCTGAATTGCTCCTCCCTGACAATCTTGGAATTTAAGTCCCCACAAATTATTTTGACATCATGATTAGATCCCCCTCGTAATAGGAACCGAGTCTCAGGTATAGGGCGGGTCGCAGGTGGCGGATAGTGGATTTAATTTCATTTCATTTATTGCACCAAATATAGTAGAAGAGATTACATAAGATAGATAAAAAACAGATTATATAGTTAATTAGCGCAATTACGGGTAGCTGCCCAGTTACCAATGACAAAGAAAAGTTAGGACATTACATCCATATGAGTACAATAAATTATCATATTCAAATAAATATACATTATAAAACACTGATTATACAAAAAGATAAATAGAAAAAAAGACATACAAATTTTGGTAACATATATTATAATGTTATACATAAACATCAATTACCATTATTTTTTTTTAATAGAGCTTTAGGGTATTTAGTTTAAAGAAATGAAGGTCCAGGTCTATTGAGTTAGCTTCTTTCATCATACTTACGATCGGACAATTTGCTAGGTAGTTTTTTATTGAAATCTATATGAAATAAATCATCATTTCAACTATTAAAATCTGGCGTTCTAAATTTTATCGCCTGGAGAAGCTCAGGGCATGAGATGACATTATTAAGGAGTTTGTGTAAAAATATAATGTCTGCTCGTCTTCTTCTTGAAGACAAATTTGACGGCCCAAGTTCAGTAGAGAGAGCAGTATAAGAATAGTTATAAACATCAATGCCAAGTTTACCGGCACACATGCGAGCAAACCGCCTTTGAGCACCTTCTAAGGAACCAGAAAGACAATAGTAATAGGGTGACCAGACAATACATGCATAATCAAGAATTGGAAGTACTAATGAATCAAATAGTGCTTTTATTGCACGCATGTCATAAAAATCTCTGGTAAATCTCCAAATGAATCCTACCATCTTGTTGACCCTCTTACTTATCCCATCTATATGATTGTCAAAATTTAAATTAGCAGTAAAGATAACTCCTAAGTCTTGAATTTGATTGGTTATCACAAGGTATTCATTGTTCATATTATAATCAAACATAATTGGATTGGATTCATAATTGGATACGATGATATGTGACTGATACACATTTCTTTAAATTAATTGTCATAGAATTACGCAAATACCAGCTAAACAGATTATTTAAGCTGTTCTGTAAACATAAACAATCATCTACATTATTGACCCTGCAATATAATTTTAAATCATCAGCATATAATAGACCCGCTATTGGTTTTATCTCCTGCATAACATCATTGATAAATAAATTAAAAAGAAAGGATCCAAGGTGGGACCCTTGAGGAACACCAGATGTCACATTAATTACACTAGAAAGGAAGGATTTAACCTTGACCACCTGGATTCTACCACTAAGATAATCACTGAACCATTATAGCAGATTACCGTAAATGCCATAACATCTCAGCTTACAAAGCAAATAGTAAGTATTGACAGTATCAAAGGCTTTCTGAAAATCAGTATATATAACGTCAACTTGATGCCCGTCACTGAAGGCTTCCAGAATATAGTTTTGCAAGACCATGAGATTCGTGGTTGTAGACCTTTCTTCATGAAAACCATGCTGCTCCGGTATAACTATATAGTACTGTTGGCCATATATACTTTTGGACGTTTTTACAAAATGTTCTAGAAGTTCTTTGGCATAAGCTTGGTGTTCAAGACAGTGCTTAGGACGTTTAAGAATTCTTAATGAAATGTGCAAAGTAAGAAAATTATTATACAGGTCTTCCTTATCTGGAAGTAACACATCTTGCAACACAACAGGGCCTGTATATAGTAAAAATTGACGAAATTCTGTTGCCTTCCACCTTTTCATTTGATCTAGACCACGTGGATTTCTACAGAATTCACTTGGGATAAAAGCTTGAAGCGAAAGAAGATTTGATGAAATAGAACTAATGAGCCTATGTTGCAATTTCAAAGGTACAGAAGCAAACATCCAGATATACATAATAGTTCGCATAACCCCAAGACAAACTAAATGCATGTAATCTAAAGGGAACGAGGAGATTAAATTTAGCCCAGGAATTGCAGTTAGTTCAGTCTCTCTGACGTGAAAGTCTTGGTCTATTCCATTCAAGAAGTCCTCACTGGTCCGAGGAGTTGAATGAAATTCTGGAAAAGTCATTCTATTATTGTAAAAAATTCCTTCTTGAGTGCATCTGTTACAGGAACTGTACCCTGTATGACCTTTTACGCCCAAAATGAAAGACTTAGCAGGGGCATCGCAGCAAAATCCTTTTAAGGAAACTAAAACCTTTCTGCCATTCAATAAGATTCCATCCTGAATCAAAGTTGTGATTTCTCCAATAAATTCTCTCAAAATTTCATTAGAGTCAGGTGGTTTCTTTCTGCCATAGTAAACATCAACAGGAAATACCTTTGACCCCAAACGTTTCACATTTAAAAATGTGGCTAAAATGGGCCACAATTCACTAGCACTGCTACTAAATAAAGGTAATCCATCTATGCCGAATAACAATTTAATAACAGAAACTGACTCTGTAATATTGGACCACATCCTTTGAATATTACGCCCAATGCCAATATGGCAATATAACCCAGGATCCACTGGACGTGAAGGTACAGACAGGGGAGTTTTGAGAATGGTGCGAGCATCTGATGGCAATGACTGGAAGCAATTATGACCTTTGAGGATGCATAAGAGTGCTGAGAATGCAACATTTGTGATTTGAAATTGCACAGACCAATCTCTCAAATCATTGACTAAGTTCTCTTTTCCCATATCATCTGTCCCGAAATCATCCTCAGAGTCATCAAATAAAGGCAACCGATCTAGGATCTCTTGCATAGAATGCATGGTGCGATGTTCATAATTTTGACCGACTACAGAAACATTTTCATCATCTGAGCTGGTATTTAAAGAGTCACAGTCAACATGTTGATCTTCACGGATGTTGTCCGGTGCATTATAATTAAGGCACTGTTCAGATGAAAAGGTACGTTAAGTTTGCTCAAGCTGAGTTTCTCACAATTTACGTAACCGTTTAAGTCGACCATGTCGCTTTAACTCGGTAAAAGACTTTCGAAAGGCCATCGTTCACCTATAACAAAAAACACTATATATAGACACAAAAATAAATAAAGCAATACTAAAATAAATACACATTAGCAATATTACCTCTTCTAAAAATTCTGCTCCCAGGATATAAAACTTCACTCAGCCTCTCAAAATGCAGAGATATCCTGAAATTAGTGGAAAGAATAATATTTTTCAGTGCACATGGACAAAAAACTGGGTATCTTGACACGACCTTCAATCCCGAAAAATTCGTGATATGTTACTAAGCCACAACAAAAGGAAGCGCAAAATAAATGTGACTAGGATTCAAAATAAAAACACAATTACGGAGAGAATATTCGCAAAATCCTCCAAATAAATTTTTCACGCAACTTAAGGTGCGCGACACACACGTCCATCATGTTATATGCCCCCAGTTTTTAATTCAACCATTTCTTTGACAAATTCGTCAAGGTAATCAGAACACGAATTGGGTTTCTCATAACCATGGTATATCCCCACAACAAATGGCGAAATGGCAGTGTAGTCCTCCAAACACATTAGTATGGGTCATATACCTGGCTGCTCGAGCTTTTGGACCGTCAATATACACTGTAAATTAAGGACGTCCCTCTGACTAATGCAGGGGTAGCTACTCAATAAATGAATTAAATTTTGCCTTATTCCAGAATGGCAATACGTTCCTGTGCCGACTGTGTAACATTTATCGTGCGTGGAGTTTTCAGCAGTGTCCTAGTATCTGCAGGCAACGAGCTAAAACAAGAATGATTACATAGTAAACTTAACAATTCATTCACTTCCCTTATACAAACACCTTCTGCAGCCCACTCTCCGAGTTTCCGAGAGAAATCTCCTTAGTCAAATTCAACACCATTATTACTAGTGTCGCTATCAGATTCCGAAGAACTTGACTCACAATTGTCCGAATATTCCACATCTACACAACCTTGACGCTCACTTGCAATAACATTTACACTATCTGATGCTCGAACTAAATCGTTCTACAAATAAGTACTACTGTTCTCATCACCGTGTAAGTTAACCTGCGCCGCGAATTGAACTCTTCTACGTCTTTGCCTTCTCGCCAATGCACAGAATGGCTTATTTATTTTTCGGCATTTTAAACGAATTTTATGACACGCGAAAAAATATTGGGTATTTATCCCACTCCAGTAACACAGGGTTACCTGCAACACAAATTCAGTCAGGCTTCAGTCAAAAGACTTCAGTTATTTCACATTTATATCCATTGAGCGACTCAGAACGAGTTAAAGAAGGAAAACATAAAAAGATCTTACCTGCAAAGAGCGACAAAAGCATCCTCGGGCCAAGACGTGCACCGCCGAAAATTCGAAGTTCTGCCAATATTGCAACAATTTCGAGGAGAAATTGTTTCTGGGAATATAAATACGGAATTTTATGACACGGGAAAAAATAATGGGTATTTATCTCACTCCAGTAACACAGGGTTACCTGTAACACAAATGCAGACAGGCTTCCGTCAAAAGACTTCAGTTATTTCACATTTATATCCATTGAGAGACTCAGAACGAGTTAAAGAAGGAAAATATAAAAAGATCTTACCTGCAAAGAGCGACAAAAGCAACCTCGAGCCAACACATGCACCGCCGAAAATCCGAAGTTCTGCCAATATTGCAACAATTTCGAGGAGAAATTGTTTCTGGGAATATAAATACGATATATAGTATACCCAGATACGCTCCCTGGGTATATTTGTGAATGCACAAAGAAGGCACAAACGACACCAACGCTTCCAACTCAATATCCCCGTGAAACAAGGAGTACGTAAAAATGATTTGATGAACGATGAAGTATGATATGTTAATGATAGGATGATAATGAAATGTGAGGATTAATGAAGGGCGATTGCTCTAAAAAGAACAGTTAAAAACAATAAGCGTTGTGAAGAACCGTGAAAGCGCAGAATGCCATATGGCGTCTAAGCATGGACCGAAGGAACAGCAAGAGTGACGAACGAACACGGAAATTGAAGTTACCCAGCGTCCAACGCAACAACGAAACAAAACAACGCAGCACGGCGCAACAAAACATATGCCCAAACAGACGACATAAATACGGATTATTTTACACAGACTTTTAGATATGTTAATGTAATAATCCGTTAAAAGTATCAAGGTATATAACGAAGAGATTATTACGTTTATTATCCATGAATAAATGCACTTCTAAGGCCATTAGACGAAAATTGGCATTCAATTTCAGGCATAAAACTTCATTTGCCGTTTTAAGCGATGATATAGCGTTATATGTATTATGCTGCAACGAGAGCCGAATTACGCTATATACATCTCTGCTCAGAAGTGTGTGGTGATGTACCAGGTATCAAACTCACACCGTTTTAGGCATTCTAAAAATTATGCGATCACATAATGTGCAAATCTCTGAAGATGCAATGCCCCTGGGATTTCCCCCCCCCTCTCGGCGTTGCGCTAAGGGAGAAAAATATTCAAGGTATGCAGACTTGAATCAAGCTTGCCATGGCAGACTTGATGCAAACTTGAATTAAGCTTGCAGTGGCAAGCTTAATTCAAGAGAGAGGACTTAATTGCAGGAGAGCTTAATTGCAGAGAGAGGACTTCATTAACTGATTCACACGCCTGTTCATATATTTCAACTGAAGATTTGGATGGAATATAATAGGCTCCGAGGACTCTTAACAAAAACATGTTCAATGCTTTTAATAATTGACTTGATTTGCATGGATGGATAGATATTTCTGACTGCGATTAACACACCACCTCCATTTGCCTTAGAACTAGTCAATGCATCGCGATCCATTCTATAAATTGCGTAGTTTGTTAAACCCAGTTCAGAGTCTATAATGGAGTCGCACAAATTAGTTTCTGTAAAAACAAACACATCATGGTCATAGTTATGTATTTCAACACGTAACTTGTGAAGCTTGGAGCGTAGTCCTCTCACATTTTGATAATAGACGGTGAGATGCCCATTTACTTGTTTTTTGCACTTCGGGGAACTATTCTCGGCGTACCATTAAAGTATTTGATAACTAAGTCTGCCTCGCCGTTCGCAATTCTTGCTTGCAACTCCGTTTTCAGTTTAGCATAATATTTCCTTTACCTCTCGGTGTTATCCCTGGCGACGCTTAAGTCCTTACATTCCGGCACAGATTCCTTTGCCTTAATAAATTCAAAGAAAAAGGAGGTTGCAATACCCTCATTATGAAAGTTAACCTTCAACGGTCTGATGTGATTATTCTTTGGGTTACCCAGACGTAAAACACGTATGTTCCTATTAGTAGTATTTGTCACTTTATGAATTCAATTGGACACTGTATTTTAATGATCCGGAAATGGAAGAATTCCATTTCCCAAAGTATGCATAAATGTGTTGTTGTGTGACGTCTCAGAATAGCCAGCTATGTCAAACTATACCTCGGGAACTGTACCTTTCACTTTCGAGAACGGCTAACCTTCCTCTTCTTCTTCCCCTCCCACCCTTGCCATTTTGTCAAAAACATCCTAGTTTCACCTTTCCTATATAATGGCACGGTGGAGACGCTATGGGAGAGTACACTCGACACTCGTCAGGCAGGCAGTCAGACAGTGATTCACTAGTCTCTCATCGGACAGTAATCGGCAATTGGTTTCTCTGCAACCATTCACTAACGGTACAGTCACAATGTAGCCGTCAGTAGGAGTCAAAGCGCGGGCCGTATGGCCCGTGCTGCCGAAGCGCCTCGCTATCCATCCGTGACATCACCAGCGGCTCCTCTCCTTCCCGAGACATTGGTAATATCACAGAGTAGGGATATACAGAGAGGACACTAGGCGACTATACCATTGTTTTCTTGTAATGGAAATTGCGCACGGCGGCCATATTGAAAATAAGTGAAATATGCGGGAAATTCGAAACAACTCAAGCGCCTACGACTTTATGTACATGAAACATTGGCGTATTAACTCTCAAATTACCGTCATTATACCAGTAGTTTGAAGAATTATATATAAGGACATCAGATGCAGAATTGCTCTCGCTAAAGAAGCATTTTAGAAGAGAAGGAAATTGATGAGGGGGGGTCTGAGAAGAGACGTAAAGAAGAGGCTGGTGAAAACTTTAATATGGAGCGTGGCGCTATATGGGTCGGAGACTTAGTCATTGCGAAGGGAGGATGTGCGTGGACTTGAGGCTTTTGAGATGTGGTTTTGGAGAAGGATGGAGAGAGTGAGCTAGGAGGCTAGGAAGACGAACGAGGAGGTATTGGATATGGTCGGAGAGGAGAGGAAGCTTGTGTCAGAGGTTCGGAGAAGGCAGAAGAGATGGATGGAGGAGGTTTTGAGAGGAGAGGGAATGTTGAAGAGAGTGATAGAGGGGAGAACACTGGGGAAGCGTGGAAGAGGATAGGAATTCTGGACGAAATTGGATTATTAGTCGATGTGGTTTTAAGGATGTAAGTTAAGTTCTTGCTAAATTACTCCCATTCTATAAGCAACAAGGGATACAGTGGAGATCTCACTACTCTCCTGTGGAAACTACCTGAAATTGTTGTAGAAGAAATCCTTTTCTAATTTTTCTTTCTTTTTTAATAAACTGACCGGTTTCAATGCCTCAACATCATTATGAGAGTTGGAATACATGTTTAAGTAGAGTTAGCATATTATATAGTTAGTATATATCTTTACTCTGTGGTAATATGTTAACGTTTGGCTACTCTAGACGCACAAATTCATTAGTTGATATTTGTTCATTGAATTCATTATTTTGTGCTTTTAAATAAAATAAACTTTGAGTAAAAGACTTTAAATATTTGTGTGTGATTATTCGTCTCCCGACATCAAGGGCAAGAACCCACGTAAATTCTTATGCTCTCGGGTTCCCCGCCACGCGGATGGGGGCCCGGACATAACAGTATCTTTGTTACCACTACCATTACTATTGTCCTCTATGCCAAAAAGAATTATGTTTCTCGTACGATATTCCCTTTCCCTAACTTCACTGATCACAGTTTCCATAAAATCAGATGCTTCCGTAGTGGGATTTGCAGGAACAGAAGGATTCATCAGTCGCTCATTTTTCAACTGGGCCAACTCTGTTTTCCGATCCATCACCAAGGCTTCCAATTTGATAATGAAAGCGGCACAACCACAGTTCACTCCACTGCCCGACTTCTTACTGCTATTAGGTCCCTTAGATCCTGGCGTGGTTGGAGTCGATTTGGGGTTGCACCCAGAACAAAACCAATCGAGTTCGGGCTGACTTAAATATATCTTAAAAATGTAGTCTTTGATTTTGGAGCACTTTTTGTGTACATGTACGTCACATTTGCTGCATATAATATGCGGATTGTTAGTATCAACGTGTTTGAGACACACCGGGCAGTTTTTAGCATCCGCCATCTTGAATATCCGTCTACATCTATATTACAAAATACCCTGCAAGCCACCTCAGGTGTGTGTGGCAGGGGGTGAGTATTCACCAACATGCATTACACTATACCCTAAAGTTAGTGTAGCTACGACGAATTATACATTAGCATATATCGCTAATGCTTGTCACGAGACGAAGCCTCACAAGCATGCACTAAACTACAGATATTATCACAAAGGAGAGGGACCGTTAATATATATGTATTTTGCAACTACAAAAATGGCCAGAGACTCGATACTTAAGTAGAAAACATGCACGGCGTGCTGTTAGTACTAGGAAACAGATATGGAATCAAGTATTAGGGAGTACTACTATTACTACACTACCTATCGACAAACCTAGATAAGTCTCATTAGCCACTGTTATGGTCCCTTGTAGTTCGTGGGAAAAATTACATTTTATATCTGTCCGTTCTGCAGTCTAGTTCCCTAATTTTATTCTCAGGATCTGATCTACCGTAATATGTCGAATTTCGTAAAATAGTATCAGCGTCGTCAGAAAATAGACCGGTTTGGAACTTACTTAATAAATTGAGTCTAAATTTTAATCGACGGTCTGAAAGCGTTTCCCATCCCAGTTGCTGGAAAAGGTCAGTAACACTAACGAGATTATCGTAACGGCCTTAAACGTATCTTGCCGATCTTCACTGCACGCGTTCTAACTCAGTTTCCAAGCCTACCTCATAAGGATCCCAAATATTGGCAGCATATTCCAAGTGGGGTCTAACGAGGGAGAAGTAGCTGATTTTCCTAACTTTATCGTCGCACTTGCCAAGTACTCTTTTAACAAATCCTAATTTACGATTAGCTTGAACGGTAATTTCTCGAATATGTTTACACCACGAGAGATCATTAGTCAGTTTAACTCCGAGGTATTTAACCGATTCTACAGTCTCTAATTTGCTGTTGTTTATGCAATAGCTGTTACAAGGAGCGTTTTTCTGTTTCCGAAAATTCATAGCAACGCATTTTTTCAGGTTTAATTCTAGCTGCCACGCATCGCACCACTCCTGTGTTGCTTCGAGGTCCTTAGTTAGCGCTTGCTTATCATTAAGGCTACGAATTTCTTTATACAACACTGCGTCGTTTGCAAATAATCTAAGCTTACTGTCAACTATTTCACCGATGTCGTTTATGTACAAAAGGAACAGAAGTGGACCTATGACACTTCTCTGTGGGACACCCGATGTGACTTTTACTTCATTAGAGATAGCACCATCTAATACAACCCTTTGCACCCGATTGCTTAAGAAATCTCTAATCCAGGAAATTGCGTCGTCGTCTTAACCGTAGGATTTTAATTTGATGAGTAGCTTACTGTGGGAAACTTTATTAAATGCCTTTTTAAAGTCAAGAAAAATTGCATCAATTGGAACGTTATGTTCGCCCGAGACTAAAATACCGTGGGCAAAAAGTGCTAGTTGAGTTTCGCAAGATCTTCCCTTTCTGAATCCGTGTTGCGTTTTTGTTAACAAGTTCTGCATATCGAGGTGTCTCATAACTGAACTTACAATTATATGTTCAAGGACTTTGCAAGAGATAGATTTGAGAGATATCGGTCTGTAGTTCGATGGCTGTTCCTTATCACCGCTTTTGAATATGGGAGTGACATTTGCAATGTTCCAGTCCATGGATACTTTGTGTTCGTTGATGGATTTACTAAATATATTCTGCAAGTTGGGTGCTATTTCACAAGCTAATTCTCTATTCCCGCGGGCAGGAATTTCTTCAGGACCTGGGGATTTATTTGGACTTAAAGATTTTAACAAGTTTTCTATTCCGTGAGTGCAAATATCGATAGGCGGCATCTTTTGCTGGAAGTGATCATTTACCTTTACGGATGTAATCTGTGATGACTTGGTGAACACACTTTGAAAGAAAGAATTTAATAAGTTGGCTTTGTTCGAACTGCTTGTTAATAATTCGCCCCATTCGTTTCGTAGTGGAATAACTGTTCATCTATTGCCTTGAACTTCCCTTACGCATGACAAAAATGCTTTTGGGTTATCCTGTAACTATTCTACTAATGTTCTTCTTTTAAAATCCATGAATGCATTCCGAAATGCTTCCTTTGTAGTGGCTTTAGACAATTTGTATTTTTCAATTAATGAATTTTGATCATCACTGGACAAATCTCTACGGAGTTTTTTCATCTTGGCGTGGCATACTCTCTGACGTCTTAACGATTTTCTCACTTCTGCATTTTATCATCTTGGTTCGCTGTCCTCTTTTTTTAACTTTACTTGGAATATATTTTCTGATCCCCGAATGTACGATCGAAAGAAAAGCTTTCCAACTACCCTCCGTGTCTAACTATACGCTTGATTCTTGGAAGTCGGAAAGAGAATTTTGTAGATGACTCTTGAACGCATCGAAATCGGCTTTTTTTTAAATGTAGAACTTTCTTCTTTGTTTAAAACTTTTAATTTTATTCAAAGAGATCTCTTACCGCAAAGTTCACTTTGCGGTAACTACTCTATGGTCACTAATGGCCTCAACAGTGTTTACCTTAATTCCTTGTTGCGGTATATTAATCAAGAATGTTGTCCCCTCTGTTAGGCGTCGTAGCTATCTGATGTAGGGAATTTGATGAGAACGTGTACAGCAGGGACTCGCTTATATCTTTGTCTCTTCCCCCTGATATGTAACTGTAGGTCCTCCAATCTATAGAGGGCGTATTGAAATCTCCACCTATGCTAACATTTTTTTCGGTGTTCCTGGATGTGATGTTCTTTATTTGTGTTTCGAGCTCTAAAATTGAGATGACGTCGGTGTTAGGTGGCCTGTAGTATGAGCACACGAATATTGTTTTTGATTTAGGGCATCTAATAGAGCACCATACAGATTCTAGGCTGGTATCTGGGACGATTTCCGCTTGGCTGACAATGGTATTCTTTACAGCTATAAATACTCGGCCTTCGGTTCGGTTGGACCTATCTTTTCTGTAAACGTTGAATGATTTAGGCAAAATTTCATTATCAGAAATATCGTCCGTCAGCCAATTTTCTGTGCCAATAATGACGTTACACTCCGTGCTATGAATAAGGTGGTGAAATTCTGGAATCTTATTTTTTAAACTACGGCAGTTAACTACTGCAACGACTACTGCTTCATGATTATTATTCATGCGTTTCGGGGACATTTCAAGATTGCTGTCTTCAATTAAGCTATTCTTGGACCCTATACTCGGAGCACTCTTTGCTAAATTACTAACTGGCAACACGTAACTTACCATCTAATTGAGCTAGATTTAGATTCAAGTAATATATGTTGTTTTTCTACCCCATGTGGAGTTTTTAAATTCAAACGGTTACCATTTGGACTTACAAGTGCCAGTGAGACTTTTCAGAAAATGATTGAAAGTAATTTCGGGGATATTCCAAATATGATGGCCTTTCAAGATGATCTTTTGATTTTGAAGTCTGAACAGGAACCAGGGGCGGATTAAGGGGTGCGGCCAGTCGGTTAATTACGGGGGGGTCAGCCTCCCCCCCCCGTCATTCCCGGGAAAATAGAAAAGATGGTAATCATTAAGGTGGCTCTCCAATGCAAGTTTTTATTTCACCAGCTCAATACACAATGTTTAAAGATAATTGGAAAATATCTAAAAGCCACTTGTCTAAACAGACACAGTAACCTCGATGTTCGCAATTGAACTTTTGTAGGCCTTTTGATGAACAATGTTGTGAAAGCTTTGGTGCCTTAACGGAATAGTTATAAGAAATTATACTATGTTTGCAGACATATATACACCTATTTAGTATGTATGCTGAGAATCGTGCCGCGAGTTTGGGCAGTTGAGCCTTATTGCGTCTGCGAGAGGGGAATACAGTCTCCACGCCCTACTTCAGCTCTGCCTACTATGCGACACCCTCCCCCCTCGTGCTCGTCGCGACACGTCGGTTGCCCGGCTCTAGCGAGTGTATTGTTCTAGTTGTAGTGAGTGACTAGTTCAAGAGTTCTTCACATGTTTACGACCCTGCGTCCTTTTTCCTTTATTCTGTGATATACCTGACGTGAAGATCAACCTTTCAGCCAGAGATTAATTAAGTCGGTTAATTACGACATAACTTATTTGCACTTTCTCGCGCTCGCCATTTGGGTCGGACGGCCGGCTTCAAGCTCGGGACCACATTAGCCTCCATTGCAAAAAATCTGCTTTTTGATCAAGGAATTGAACACCCACCTATTTACTGGACTGTCATTTTCATTGAGTTATAATAGAAATGCTGCAAGAGGTCCACCCACTGTAGTTTTGTCTCCTCTCCTTTTGATAGCAGTAAAATTGAGGACTCTCTTAGTAATGCAAAATAATTTTCAAGTATTACGCAATAGGGTGAGAAAAATATATGCTTATAATGTTTTTTGCAACTCGTTGCAGAAGGAATAGCAAAGGTTTACTTTTGTTTACCGACGTCTTCTTCTAATAGGCCTGGTACAAAGCGGAAAACTAATAGTGCCTCTGCGGACCTTCGAAGCTTTTTCTCTCTCGTCCAAAAACAAAAGACGCCAGAAGTAGCAGGAGGAAATACACAATTTGTTAACACCATGCCTTCATGCTGCACAACTGACAATGAGACTCAAGCTGAGTCCATGGTCCTTTTACAATCCCCTCCACGTAGCCACGAAACATAGCTTGAAGCTTCAATTTCTTCACTTCCTTTGGCTGAAAATTTCAACTGTGACGTAGGTTTCTTCATTGTACCTGGAAAGGAAATAGTCCAACCCGATGACCTCTGAATGTTTGTTCTGACGGCCAAGAAAAATCACATTTTTAAGTATCAGCTTCAGATTTTCTCTATTTTCCTTGATTTTCTCCCCTCTGTAGCCGTCCAGTTGGCTTGTGTATTGATTTTTAGGTTTTTTGTATTTTTTTTCAGAAAATTCAGGGCCAACTGGGCTCTGCACCTTTGTGATAGACAGTGTATTGGTGGTTTTCCAGATCATCTAGTTTCCCTAGCAGTTTTGAAAACTTTAACGGCTCTGTAACAAGGGATTTTAACTGCAAATTTTTACCGCAAGCTGCCGTTGATTGGGAAAAAGGGCAATACCTTCAAAAACGTCCATTCATTGAGGGAGAAACCACAAGCCAAGGGTACTTTTCAAGATGTTCTATCCTCACGTAATGGCCCTCTTCCGTGGTCCACTTCCTATGAGTTGTAGTCGCTTGTCGATGTCCAAGGGTTTTCCAAAAGTTCTGCTATTTTCCTATCATCAGGTCTTTTAGTCCAGTCACTTTATACATCCGACCTTGCAAAAGGTCATGTATTTCTATTTTTTTAATATGTTGTTAGGATCTATGCCAATAGTAAAAAAAAACAAATTTTCAGCTTCGAAAGACCTGTGCAATCTGCGCAGTGCGCAGGAAACTGAGCAAATTTTGCACTTTTTTTGTTTTTACTCAATATCTCCTAAAACATTTGACCTACAGAAAATAGTTCTCCATACTTATTTAAAGAAGATATATCGTGCTACAATTTAAGCCCAAAACAAACCACGTATGTTCAGAACTGTTTGAGAAACAGCTCTTCAAAAAAAGGCAATTTTTTCCAAAAAGTGAAACTTTTTCATTTTGGTCATGTGTCTTGCCATATATCGGCAAAAGTAATCATCATTATGGATGATGATTACTTTTTAATCATTGATGGATGGGAAGATGCAGGTCTTACGCGTTTTGCACCACGTTGGTCTATGTTTCCTTGGACGACAGTTTCGTAGGCGTTGTAGTCTGCTTCTTCTGGTCGGTGAAGTGGAGGAGCAGCCATTCGTCGTCTTATATATCTCAAGCGTTAGACCTGACTCCAACGGGTGAGATATATAAGACGACGGATGGCTGCACCATCACTTCACCAACCTGAAGAAGCCGACTGAAACGCCGGCGAAACTGTCGTCCGATTAAACATGGACCAACGCGGTGCAAAACCCGGAAGACAATTCACTTCTTCACTAGAATGGCATTCTTTACACCGTTTTTTTACGTTTTTCAAATGTGATTAGATATATTTACTCAATAATTAATCACATCTCTTATATATAATATAGCCACACCAAAACTACGTTCCAAGCGCTTCATTTCTTTTAATTTTCCGAGGGAAGTCCACCCGGACCTCCATTTAGTTGAGATGTATTGCATACCCCCCAGGCGCCGAGGGAAGTAGTGAACCGCCCCCCCCCAAAACAACGACCTTAATCCGCCCCTGACAGGAACATGATGCAGCAGTGAAAGCAGTTATTAAGAGGACCAAAGAAAGAAATGTAAAGTTCAATCCAAATAAACTTCAGTACAAACTGACAGAGGTTAAGTACATAGGATTTAAGTTTAGTAAAGATTAAATTTAATTGTTTCAGGCTTGACTTCGTGGAAGTGATAGATATCCATTTTTAATAAAGACTTTGTACTTTTCCATACTTTATTTCCAAACTGCGACCGGTTTCACCATAATATGGCATCTTCTGGCACATTCTGAAGCTTAGGTCATACAATATATACCCAGAGAAAGTGAAAAATGGTGGGGGTTTTTTGAAATGGGGGAGAGAGGATCAGGGCGATTGGGGCATGGCAGAGTGAGAAGGGTTTGTGGAAAAAACGAGAGGAAAGGAAGGAAAGTAAATCGGGGGAAGAGAGTGGGAGGAGTAGAAGGTCACCAAGTTACACTGTTTTCTATTTAAAAAAAAAGGAAGATTGGTTAAAGCCCCAGCCTAAACATCTGTGACTGAAGGGCAAGGAAAGTAGGCTAAGATATGCCAAAACAATGGTTCAAAAAAGGCCGCGAAGTGAGGAGCTGCAAAGAAAGGACCCCAGAGGAACCACGGGTGGGTTTATGAATGGGCAAAAGACGGAGGGTTGTGAGGGGAGGGGTTTGGAAGGGCTCCAAGCAACCGCAAGTGGGGAGAGGAAGAAGGGGGGTGGAAGGGCCGGAGAGGGAATAGGATGTGGGGGAGTGACAGTTACTTTTGCAAACATGGAAATATCGAAAACAACGGAGAGGAATGCATAGATACATGGTCATTACACAGATTAACACTTTGGTTTTTCGCTAGCACACAAATTTCTAATTGTTCCAATGTGTCCATTTTTAGGCCTTTCGGTAACATGTGTAGAATTGCAGGTTTAAAATCACTGCTGTGGTTACACTCTAATAGATGCTGGGAAAATAGGTAATGGCCATCAGCAGTTTTGAGGGAGCGTTTATGCTCCTTAATACGGGTGTACACTCCTCTTCCAGTTTGCCAAACATAACAAGATATACATTCGTCACACTGTAATTTATAAATACGACAATATAAGACAATGGTGAAATATAAGACAATGGTGAAATATAAGACAATGGTGAAACCGGTCGCAGTTTTGAAATAAAGTGTGGAAAAGTACAAAGTTTTTTATTAAAAATGGAGATTTAGTAAAGATGGTAGAGCTGTAGATGAGGAAAGGGTAAGAGCCCTAGTTGCAGTGAAGTCACCACAAAACAAAAAAGAATTGCAAAGGTGCATGGGAATGTTCAATTGTATTAGAGATTTTATTCCAAATATGTCAAGTCTAACTGCACCTCTTAGTCAATTACTAAAAGATGATGTTGTAAACCAGTGGTTGCCTGAGCATGAGCGTGTTTTCAATGAAATTAAAGCTTTAGTAGCAAACACACCCAATTCTAGTCAATTTTGACCCATCTAAGACTATAGAAATTCAATGTGATGCAAGTAAAGATGGTATAGGATGTGTGCTACTACAGGGAAATTGTCCAGTGGCATTTTCCTCTGCCAGTATGTCTCAAGCAGAGCAAAATTATTCTCAGTGTGAGAAAGAACTCAGAGCCATTGATTTAGTCTAAGAAAATTTCATAATTATGTATATGGGTATAATGTCACCATTAAGACTGATCACAAACCGCTTGTATCATTGATGCATAAGAGCGTGAATAAGATTGGATCTAGTGTACTTCGATGCGTAAGACTTAGGTTGTTTAAATATAGAATCAATGTAGAGTACCTTCCAGGCAAACACATGTATATTGCTGATATTCTATCTCGCTCCTATTTAAATGAGCAAAGTGATGATGTAGAATTGAAAGAAATTGTTCACAACATTGTTAAACATTTACCTATGTCTGAAACGTGGAAACAAAAGTTTTTAAAGGAAACTTCAACTGATTCTGAGCTGGTTGCACTGAAACAATTATATAAAAATCTTTGGCCTGACCATAAAAATAAGGTACCTGAATGTGTTAAATGGGCCTAGTCTATCCGAAGGGGTCTATATATGTAGACTCTGAACTTGTGTTTTATGGTGAAAGACTGTGTATACCAAAGGCACTCATCACAACTGTTCTTAATCAAGTCCATGAAGGGCATTGTGGAAGATATAAAACTATAAGTAAAGCACAACAAGTGTATTATTGGAAAAATATGTATAGTGATATTTCTAATCTTGTATCGGAGTGTAAAATTTGCCAAAAATATCACTCAATGAAAACTAAGGCCCCAATGATCACTCCCCCAATTCCACAGTTCTGTTTTGAAACAGTTTGTGTTGATATTTTACAAACGAGTGGAAAGAATTACTTGATCCTTGTTGATTCCTTTTCCAAATGGTTATAAATCTGTCCCATTCATGACAAAACAGCCTTTTCAGTTATTGAGCAACTGAAAAATATTTTTTGCACTCATGGAATTCTAAAGAAAATAATAGCAGACAAAATGCCATTCCAGTCAAGACCTTTCCTTGACTTTGCTCAGAAATATGAAATTGATGATACTACTTGTAGCCCTCATTATCACCAAGGAAACAGTTTATCAGAGAAATTTTGTCATATAGCTGAGTTAATTCCAAAGAAAAGTGAAGATCTGAGCATTGATTTCCGAGTAAGTAAGTCATGATTAGATATTTTTCCATACTCCTCCTCTAGTTTACTATAAAATTCATCTTTAATATCCTCCTCAATGTTGTCTGTAGGTGCATTAATAGAAAAGATCTCTATGTTGAAAAACGTAGCTTTTAGTCGAAGGGAGCAAATTTGATCGTTAAAGGACTAAATTTGAAGATGGCAGGTTTAATACTTTTTTCTATGATTGAAACTGTTCCATTCCTTCCATTTTCTCCTCCACTGTAAGTACAAGATGATGTGATCTCCTGATTGCATTATTCCATTTCCTGACCATCTCAGTTCCTGTAATGCTGCAATTTTTATTCTGTATTTTGCTAGTTCGTTTTTCAACTGTCTTAATGCACCTGGTTTTCTCATAGTTTGTACATTCCATGTGGCTAAATATATGTTTCCTTTAACCTTACTCAGTCCATTTGCTCCCCGGGTGTGTTCCAAAGTTCCAGTCCTATTCCAAGGTATATCTTCTGTATCTGTAACGTGATTGTTTTCTAAGATAGGATTGTTAGCCCTATGCTAAACCCCCAACCTGGATGACCAGGTACTTAGATTTCGGAGTCTTCCTCTCCTTGACTGGCTGTCTTTGCCATGACTTAGAGCCCTGTCTGCCCCCACAGCTCATCTGTCATACCACTGCCCTTCAACTCTGCCAGATGATGTCCAGCCATGGGCCCTACCAACTCATACCATCGTCGGCCCCATGCCAGTACTGGTGGCTGCTGATGTCCACCACCAGGGATGTTTATCAACTTCCCGGTCTAGATCCGCCATGTTCTGTATGAGCCAGGCCACCTCGTGCAGGACGTGGCTCATCACCACGCTGTAGTGTTGCCTCTCACTCAGCACTGCATCACGGTCGGTCTTGAGATAGCATCCTCAAGGTGCCTTGTTGGCCACCTCTCAGCTAAACCCCTAGCAGTGTGTGGGGACCAGTGTCAGGTTGACCCTGTACCAAAGGTACTACCCCTCCACACCACCTTGACCCCTGTTTATACAGTGTTTTTAATTTTATTCCATTGTTCATTGACACACATCTTCCTCCTTTATGGAAAGTGCTTCAAATCTATTTTTGAGTTCAGTTCAAACTTTGTTTTAACAGCCTGATTTTTCAAATTTCTTATTACTATTAATGGTATAGTCTCTTTTTTTCTCCTGTTTCTACAAATTTTTAGTCTAATTTTAGCAATGACAAGCATATGGTCTCTCCTGCATTCTGCTCCTCTTCTTCTTCTAACATCTGTAATTCATCTCTTTTATGACTATCTTCTATCAGTATGTGGTCAATCTGATTTTTTACCTGCCCATTTGGAGACGTCCATGTACTTTTGTGAAAATTTTTGCAAGGAAATTTTGTTGATATTATTTTCATATTCCTTGAGCTGGCAAAACTTCTTCCATGATATGTACCTACTTGAAAATCAGGTGAAGCAAGAAAGCAAGATATCATGTTATTCCTCAGTTTCAAGAAAGCATTTGACAATGTTCTTCCCCAAATGCTAAAATTCAAATTCAAATTATGTGGGTTAAATGAGAAAATAGTCAACTCATAGGCCTAGCCAGCCACCAGCAATAGGTGTGGCTCTGAGGCAATAGGTGTGGCATCATCAGTATGGTAATGGACGCAAACTTTCACGAAATGTTCACAGCAAGGTCAAAATTGAGACTAATTCGATTAAAGACAGGAAGAAAATCGGTTTCCGTATTTTCACAAAAGAGGTGGAGGCTTTTGTACAATTTTGACCAATCATGATTAGGGTTTAACTTTGAAGAAATGAGAAAGAGGGGTTTTATTTTTGGAGTTAATTGACAAATTTTGTATACGCCCTCTGCAGTTCTATATTTTCAAAACTTCAAAAAAAGTTTACCCGATAATCGTTGTCTAGACAATAGACATGTCATGAAATTCTCGCCTTTGTAAACCTGTCAATCCAAATTATTTAAGGGACTTTTAATGAACAATGTAAGTTTTGAAAAAAAAAGTTTCCCCAATAATCTTTGTATTCACACTAGACACGTCGAGAGACTCACGCCTTCATTTACCTGTCAATTCGGGTTATTTAAAGGGCTATTGGGAAAAACGAAGACATCATTTTATTGCGGGAGGGAAATTTTGAGAAAAAAGATTTTGGGTTTCAGGACAATAGGTGTGGCACGTGCCACAGGTGCCACACCCGTGGCTACGCCTATGAGTCAACTGGATATATGATTTCCTAACAGACCTCAAAATAAGTTGTCATTGATGGCATTTATTCCAACGTGGTTGAGGTGACATACCTTAAGGAAGAATGATTAACTCCTTATTATTCATTATCTATATAATAAATAATTACCTTAAGGAAGAATGATCAACTCCTTATTATTCATTATCTACATAAATTACATTAAATCTAGAGTAAGTAGCGATACTAGATTTTTTGCGGATGATGTGGTCATCTCACAGATAATTTCCAGAAATGCAGACTTGGAAGTTCTCTCTTCATACCTTAACAATGCTTATTTGTGGTATCTTTGAGTGGGAGCAGGAACTTAATCTTTATAAACGTAATGCAATAGGTACACTTCTAATGTAATTAATCACAACGATGTCATACCTCTAAAGTTGTAGTGGTGAATGTATAAAGGAGTGTTTGGAAGGCAAATTCATACCTGGGAATCACCTTGATGCCAGACCTAGCTTGGGGAAAACATGTGCATTGATGAAACTTGGATTTACCAAGTGAATAGTAGGAAGGTTCTCAGACTCCCACTAATAACAACTCTCACAAGGACTATCACATACCCTCTGACACTGATTGAACTTTCTGTGCTTGTACTGTAATCTGCATATACAACCATTTTGAGTTGATGGCCAGTCGTCAAGTGTCTCAACTTGTTACCTTTTGATGTCTTTAGGTATTTGAATGCATGTTTGACACTCTCCAATCTCTTACAGTTGAGTTCTTAAAATATTGACTGACCTTGCTGACAGCAGGGGAAGTTGTGGCTGAAACATACAACAAGCATTCAATGTCCTTTCTGTACAAAGAGCTGTTTAATTTGTTGTCATCATTCTGGGGATCCCCATCCTATGCATTTTGACCTAGGGGGCTTGCTACTGATTTTCAATCAAATATATTAGGTTAATTCAGACTTTAGAATAATTTTTGATAATTAATTACTTCATTTCCATTTTTTTAAACTGTTCAGGGTAAAATCATGGATGCACATATCCCCTTAATTTCTTAATTCCTTTTGTTCAGACGATTGAACTGTGTCTCAGTGAATCCAGTTGATCATGCTGAAACAATGGAATTGTTTATGAGTGAGGTGAATGAACGTGAATGGCATAATAAGAACATCATCATGTTTGGAGTTGGTAAGAAAGGTGGAACTAAATCAAGTAAAGTCACTGAAATATTATCTTTGGTGGCTTCTGGGGTGAACACGTCCAAGATTTGGATGCATGGACATGGAAAAGAGGCGAGAGGAAGAACACAGCCAATAAAGGTAATATTTAATTCAACTAATGATACCAGTTAAGTGCTGAGGTCCCTTAATCGTAAGAAAACTGAGGATCAAACGAGAGTTTTGAACAGCATTACTGTCTCCATCGATAAGACATTTTCAGAGAGAAAATATCTTTCCACGTTGAGAGATAAGCTTAACGAAGGTATATCTGGTGGTGAGAACGATTTAGTTATTAATTATGTGAGGGGTATTCCGATAATTATGTGAAAAAACTAGTGAATTCTGATAGTAAAGTGTCATTTTATTATCAAAATACTGGGGTACTTTGTACAAAATTGAACAGTTTTCGTATAAATGTTCCGGTTTTGAATCACAATTGGATATTTTTCTATAGACGGAAAAATGGTTGCAAACTGAAATAAGTGACAATGAACTAGGATTAGACAACTACAATGCATACAGGCTTGACAGAAACATTCAAACATCTACTAAAAATCGAGGAGGTGGAGTTCTTATTGCAGTGAATAGTTTGTGGACATCAAAAGAACTGAATGTTCAGCACACAAATGTTGCACATATTTTTGTAATGATTCAATGTGGACTGGTACAATGGATTGTTGGGTGTGTTTATATTCCTCATAACTCATCTTTTCAATTATACCTATCACAGCCATTGTGAGGAAATTGAGTTGATCGGAGTACAGAATCTGGATGCACGAATTGTTGAAGGAGGAGACTATGTATATGTAGTTATATAACTTGCAATGAATCTGTTCAAGGTGTTACTGAGTCAATGGACTGTATTGGTTTAGAGCAAATTAATGTAATCAAAAATACCTAAGGAAAAATTTTAGATTTAGTGTTTGTAAACACTTCAGAATTTACTATTGGTGGTTCTGTTGAGAGTTTAGTTCCACATGATTTATATCATCCTTCACTTAACTTTAGTTCTATAGATAACTGTAATATTGTAGGAAACCACATCAAGAGCTTAGTCTATAAATTTGAAAGAGGTAATTTTGATGGTTTAAATGAACATTTATTATCAATAGATTTAATTTTTGCAGTTAAAGAGTTTATACTGATGGTGAAAATGAAAGAATACATAAATATCCAATTTGGTATGATTCTTACTTGAAAGACTTGGTGTGGAAAAAGAAAAGGGTTCATAAGTTATTTAAGATAATAAATATGAAGACTATAAGAGTTTAAGAAACTAAGATCTCTTTGTAAATTAAATGAACAAATATGTTATATGAACTACATAGATAGTAGGTATTCAAATTCCAATTCCTTACAATCTAAAGTATTTTTGGAATTTTACAAAATTACATAAAGGAAAACATAAACTTCCAGATACCATGACTTTAGGAAGCACGTTAAGTGATAACTAGCCTCCCATTGCCAACTTATTTGCAGAATTTTTTGGGAACATTTATAATAATAATTCATCATTAACAATACCCCAACATCTGTGTAGGATTGTATGTTGGTAAACCTGCCAATGCCGATGTAAAATTGTATGTTGGTAATCCTGTCAGCAATTGAGTCAGTCAAGTGCAATAAATGGAGTTACAAAAGCCACGTTAAGGTCTGGTGTTTATTATTCGAAGTATACCTACTTATGTACTTTAAGGACTAGTTACAACCTGGGGCAAGGGTCTAGCCACGTTGAAACATCGGTTCCCGTCAAAACACCGAAGTTAAGCAACGTTGGGCCCAGACGGTAGTTGGATGGGTGACCCTCCTCCATACCTCGACCTGGCATGGATGGAGAGATGACACTCCCTCCAGACCTATACCTGGAGGCTGGTGGGAGATCTACCCAGACCGGGAAGGTTAGAGGGAGGACACCCTCTATACCTGGAACTGGGGAGGCAGGGGGAGGCCAACCCTCCATACCTCTACCGTGGTGCTCTTGTCCCCTGTCTGCAAGTGGCAGATGGGTATGGAGTTGGCACAATTGACCAAGAAAGGTCTAAGTGCCCGGGCTCCTGATGAAGGCCCCCCCGACTAACAATCAATCAATCAGTTACAACCTGAATTTTAATAGCGAAATATATTTGCCATTGCCTCAGGTAACAGCAAGCCACATTTATAATAAGTTAAAAGCACTAGATGAAAATATATCTGTTGGTCCAGATGGCATACCATCTATATTATTGAAGAAGTGTGCACATACATTTGTAGAACCATTAATGATCTTATATAACTGGTCACTATTCAACATCAGGGTCTTTTCCAGAAAAGTGGAAACTCAGCTATGTAACACCTATTCACAAGTCAGGTGACCAGTCTATCATCAGTAATTATAGAGGAATAACAATCCAGTCACAAGTACCAACAATTTTTGAAGGCATTATATTTGATTTGATTAACCCTTATTTTAAGAACATTATTTAACCAAACTGCCATGCTCTGGTCCCTCCCGTCCTAGTTCCAATTGAGGGGTAGAGGTTCACACAAAAATAACAATTCAGTTTATAACTTGGGGGAAGACTTCTTTATTTTCATATCATGTGGAGCAATGTCCTGCCAACCCTTACGTAAACATCACATCCTCCCCTCGCTTAAGAGAAAAAAAAACATGTACAACCATAAAACAAAAAACTTAACAATAGAACAACAAAAAGAAATATTGTTTTTATACCTTAGTCAAAGAAGTCATACTTATAGCTCTCTTAATCCTATTAATTACAAATTTAAGCGGTCCACAGGCTTGTGGGGGCGCTGTGACCGCTGTAGCATAGCTGCTGAAGCCACTTATTGGATAATGGAAGCAATTGGCACATTTTGCTCCTGAGTAATAGGCTCTGGTTGATTAAGCCGCAAATCTAATGGTTGCTCAAGGTCACATGAAATTACATTGAATTGGTGCTCAGCTGGAGGACCAACCGGTGTGTTTGCACTAGATACTACTGAGGCATGAATTTCACAAAGGTGGAGGCCAAGCTGGTTAACACTACAGTGCCAGACTTCGTGATTGACTTGAACAAAATAAGTATGTATGAGCCCCCAGTATAGCCGCAGTGCAGCACCTTCTACTGTTTTGTCCTTTTTATGATGCTTTACCCACACCTTTTCTCCTACTGAGAAATTTAACCCTTAACCGTTGACGTGCGATCTGAGAGACCGCTGCGTTATTAAAATTATGAATATTTTCAAACTGTAATTTTCAAAACATCTGTCATTTTTGTTACCTTCTTATTTTTGTCTAATGAGGATTTAACATTCTTAGAATTTGATGTATTTGTCCTGTATTTCTGTAAAAAGGCAACTGAATTTGATGAGCTGTCTGTGAGACCTCACGTCACTAAATTGGAAAATCACTGAACGTTATGCTGGTGGATATGATTCCAAAAATGGTTAAAAATACAAACCTAAGTGATTGTACCTAAGTAAAAAAATAAACAATTCCTTGTTTTTGTCATTTGTTAGTCACGCAATGTGGATAATTTACTTATTATTTTTTTGAAAATACGTTCAGTAAGATAGAATGGTTACTCAAGTCGATGCTGAGGGTGCTCGCATAATAAAAAATCCTGTTTTTTGGAAATATCACGCTCCCAGTTCTATAAATGTGAAATATGCTATGGTTTATTAATGATTATAAAAAAGCGATTTATTGCCTGTTTTTTATGTCATTGTGACTGCATCCTGAAAAGCAATACAGAAGTCACATACGCTGGAAGAATGACTGATCACTTTGAATCCCAAAATGGTGGGGGCCCATGCTTTGCGTTTGTTCCCTTCTTTAGGAAATTGACCTCTCGTCAAGTCATTGGGTTTGGCGCATCAAAGCTAAGAATTTTATGTTATTAGAAGTGATCACGATATGAACACTGATGATCATGAAGGAGATAGTACAGATGTACAGATGAGGAAGAGAGTACAGATGAGGAAGGAAGTGATGTAGTGAAAGATTTCCCCAGGCAAAGGGGATACTTTTTGCAAAGAAATCTGAATATTTTAAAAATTAAAATTATAAAAGGGAAAGCAGGCATGAGCTTCAAAATTTAGATTTGATATAATTGAAAGCCTTTCTTGGTCTTTTAGCTTATTCTGTGGTTTTAAAATCAAATAATGAAGACATATGCAGTATTTTTTCCAAAGATGGCACTGGCGGAGAAATTTTCCGATCAGTAATGTCTGGACAATGATTTACTCTACTTGTCATGAATCCTCGTTTCGATAACCATCCGGACAGAAAGGCTCAATCCAAAACTGACCTGGTAGCTCCAAACTCCATTTTATTTCGTCACTAATCAAAAATTCCCAACGCTGCCATTCGTTGGGCATAGCAACTTGTATTGATGAAATGTTAATTGCCTTCAGGGGTCAATACAGCTTCAAAATGTACATTCCCAGAAAACTGGCCAAGTATGGTTTGAAAATGATGTGCTTGAATGTTACAGTTATCTGTATAATGCATATTTGTATGCTGGAAAAGACACTGATGGGATCGGTCTGTCAGAGAAAGACCAAAAGTCATCGAAACCAACTCCATCAGATTGTCTCCCTGAGACAATCATGGGGTTCCATAGAAACATCACTGCGAATAATTGATTCACGTCTATTTTGCTGGTAGAAAAGTTAAAAGCAGAAGGACTGACGTACAGTTATAAAAAATAATAGGGGAATCCCGGAAATACCTAATGTTTTCGGGCCATCCAAAGGGCGAAAAGTGGGTTCTTCACTACATGGATTCTCGGCCAACGTGACTCTAGTTTTCCATGTTCCGAAGAGAAATAAGGCTGTTTGTTTGGTTTCCTCAATGCACCACAGGGAGAGCGATGACATTGAGTCAGGAAAACCAGAAATAATTGCATTTTATTACATGACTAAGGGTGGCGTAGATATATTGGATAAAATGTGGTGTAACTATTCAGCCAGCCGAAGGACAAGGAGGTGGCCAATGGCAGTGTTTTTCAGAATATTAGATATTTCTTTTGTCAACTCTTTTGGGCTTCGCCAGTCCACGAAAGACAAAAAAAATATGACAAGGTTTAATTTTATCAAATTGATAGCTGCAGACCTAGGCCCCACTTGAGAAGGAGAATGCCCAATTCTAGGCTCGGAAGACTGGTATGAGTAAGTATAGAGCAGGTTCTCCACTTACCATTGGAAGAGGCAGAAGAGGTTGAAAGGCCAGGAAAGCGAACGGCATGTAGACTGTGCCCTTCATACAAAAAATTAAAAACCTTTTTCTTAAGTTTCCAATGCAAAAAGCCTGTGTGCTTAGAGTGCACAGCAATAGTTGTAAAGACTTCCTCAATATGGAGGTGTGAGAAATTTTATGAAAATAATGTAATTTTGATCAGTTGCAGATTTCATAAAAAAAGCATTAAATTAAATAAACTCAATCGTGTATTTATACTCAGCATTACTACTTAAATATAGTAGGCCTTATTTTTAACTCAAGCTAAATATTAATCATTTAAAACGATAATAATAAAGTAGTGCTTTTTCTTTCAATTATTTTACCTTGTTTCAAATAATAATTTACACTGAAAAATTTGTTGATATTAGTGGTTTAGAAAATTATATACGAGTTGAAGACAATGTGCTGAGAGGCATAAAAATGAAATTATATAATAAAAATATCGTAGCAACATTTTATCAATATTTAATATATTGCGGTCTCCCAGACCACACGTCACTGGTTGTGTGACAAAAATTGCACGTCACTGGTTAAGGGTTAATGTCCTTGGCTGATACCGTGAGTCAGTAGGGGGCTTTAAACAAGTTATCAGAGTTCGAATTTCTCTGCTGAACATCAATTGTGAGGGGGAAACATGAGTAACAGAACAAGGGGCGGCTCTATTTTGAAATAAAAAATGCACACCTGTTTGTTCTTCCACAGTTTTGAAAGTTGAACTTTCAAAGCATTTGGTAAGTGATCTTTTGGCAGTTTGGACCCATCGCTCAGCCTCACCATTGCCTTGAGGATGGTATGGAGGACTATGACTGCAAATAATGTTGTTATTTGTACAAAACATGAGATACTCAATTGAATCATATGGAGGTCCATTGTCTGACACAGTTCCTACAGGAATGCCAAAAGAAATAAACAACCTAAGCAACTTGAAAAAAAAACGATATCTGCAGTGGTGCTGGCCATTTCAAAAATGTCTATCCATTTTGTGTAGCTGTCAACAACAGGTAAAAATGTCCCTTTGTGCCAATAAAAAAAGTCAACATGTAACCTTAACCAAGGTTCCTTAGTATTGGGCCATTTCAATGGTTCACTTTGGGGAGGCTTAAAATTTACCTTTGCACATGGATTACACATTGCTACATGATGGTCTATATCAGGTTTAATGCCCGGCCACCATACATTAGTTCTAGCTCTTAACCTCATTCACACTACTTCTGGGTGACCCTCGTGCATCATCTGTAGGACCCGTTCTCTGAGTTTTTGAGGTATAACCACCCTATTCCCAAACAAAACTCAATCACGATGAATCGATAAGGCTAGTCTAACATCAAAAAATGGTTTTAAACTAGGCTCAGAATTTTGTGGGGGCCAGCCATTTAAGGTGAGGTGTGCCACTTCTTTCAAAGTCAGATCAATTTGAGATTCGTGTGCGACCATTTCGTATGACCAAGGTAACTGTAAAGATAGCACAGAGTGAACCTGTTCTACAACCGTATCCACTCCTGGTAACCTGGAAAGGGTATCAGGCCCTCCCATTTTGGCTGATTTCCTGTATTTGATCTTATAATTATGAGCGCCCAACATGACAGCCCATATTTGGATTCTATCAGCTGCTATCTTTGGCATTTCTCTCGTGGGACTCAATAGTGCCTTGTTATCAATAATGAGAGTCCACTCTCGACCATAGAAGAACTAGTGAAATCTTTTGATACCCACAATGATAGCTAATCCCTCCCTTTCTAACTGAGAATATTTGATTTGGGTAGACCTGAGAGTGGCACTAGAAAACATTACAGGCTTCTCAACAACCTCATTACATTTTGAATCATAAAAATGATGTGTCAACACTGCCCATACCCCTACTCCAGAGACATCAGCACTAACAACAATGAGCAGGGATGGGTTGTAAATCATCAAGGTATTGTGACTGGCCAGTAATTCTTTGCTCGTCTTGAAACTAGTGTCACATTCATTAGACCATTGAAATACCCTCTTCTTTTCCAAAAGTTGGTTTAAGGTTTTCAACACTCCAGCCATGTTAGGCAAAAAGTCTCTGTAGAAATTGATCATGCTTTAGAAGGATTTAACCTGAGTAACATTTGTAGGCACTGGTAACTCCAACATAGGTTTCACGATCTTGTCTAATGTATGTATTCCCTCACCATTAATCTTATGCCCAAGATAATCTACGGAACCCATCATGAACTGACACTTTGCTCCATTCACATGAATATTGTTTAGGTCTGTCTGCTTCTGTAAGTGTAATTTTGTCACACATTTGTATTCCAGACTCTGCACATACCAAAACATCATCTATATAACATGTTGTCCCTTCCATTCCTTGAATTACCTGGTCCATTATGTTTTGGAAAATCGCTGGTGCTGACACAACCACAAACATCAGCCTAGTGGGTTTAACCCTTAAATGCTGAAAGTGCCAATATTGACATGTGCTTTGGTGCTTCTCACTGCCAAAAGTGCCATTTTTGGCTTGGACAAAACAAGCAAACCTTAAAAGGGCCAATTTAAATTCGGCAGGGAGAGACTTCTAAGGAAATTAAACTCCGGCGTTTAAAGGTTAAGAAGTTCCATAGGCATGACAAACAATTTTTGATAATCTTCCTTTACCTGCAATTGTAAATAGGCCTCTGACAGATCTATGACTGAAAACACCTTCCCCTTTGAGAGGATTGCAAAAATGTCCTTGGGCTTAGGCAAAGGATAAAAAAGTCTGAATTTAACAAGGAGTTGAGGGTCTTCTTATAATCTACCACGATTCTATAGTCTCCTAAAGTTGGTTTAGGAACTACCGAAATGGACGATGTATAGTTGAAGACACGTATGGGCACATACTTCCCTTCCTGTATACCCTTGCGTAAACATCACGCAAACCAACATGGTTTTGTAAAGGACAGGTCTACTCAGACTAATTTAATGATATATCAAAACTATATATGCAATGCCATTGAGAACAAATTACATGTAGACGCTATTTATGTAGAGTTTAGGAAAGCTTTTGACCCTGTGAATGTCAATTTATTAATAGCCAAATTAAATGTTTATGGCATCGAACATACATTTTTGAGCTGGTTATCAATTTACTTTATGAATAGGAGATTAACACGTTCACGACGTAGGCCTTTTTTGTAGACAATTCCCAGGAAAATTTCATGAAAAATTAAAATTAATTTTTCAGTTCTCTTTAATAATTGAAGTTTTCATTTGCTAGAGCATTATTATTTGTATACTTTCAGGGATTGGAAAACATTTGTAAATGATTGAATGATAATTTTTTTAACAATGCCCCTAGTATGTATGCAACCTCACATATCAAATTTGATAATTGATATTGACATGACGACATGATTCTTTTACATGCTTTTCAAGGTCAGTGATGCCTATATGTGGTAGACAAATATTTTGGATGCTCTTGAATCATCTTTCTATAAATTACCCAAAAAAATAAAATAAACGTGGAACGAGTTTATCATTCTTATCTCCTGTGGTGTATGCAACTACCCCCAGTACAAATTTAAATGCCGAACTTCGGAATCTGATTAGCAAAAGATGTATCGTTCTTGAGCTTCAAATGAAAAATATCCACCCACTTGACCTGTTCTGTGTATGAAGGCTCGCAGGATTTTGAGTGTTGTCACCTTCTGTTTTACAAGCCAAATGTTTGTAGAGCATGCCGGCAATGCGTGGCATCCGCAATGCCGTGACAGCAATACCTTTGCCTAAGTTATTTTTCCCCAACTCGTCCCCTTTATACTTTTCCGTAAATATGCTATTTTTAGAGGTTTGGCATTATTTCGCCAGCAGCTATCGTTCATTCGCGCCCACGGAAAATTTCCAAAAAGTCTTTCTCACATTTTCAAATCCTAGGACATAAGTACACCAGAGTAATCTGCAACAGGCCCTTGTCAGTATTCCCCACCATGCACTCAATATAGGGTATTGATACTAGAACTAATCACTGTTCATGTAGGTCCTTTGTTACAAATCCTGGGATACTTTCAGTGGAGAGTGCCGAGTGAGAGTGCTGGGACGATGGCAGCCTAATATTTAGGGGAAACAATAGCTGAATTTCCCACTGGTCGGGTATCCAGACCAAGTTGAAGATGACCTGGGTCTCGGCATGGGCAACCACCTAGGAACAATGGAGACCTTCGGACATCACCCCTTCCACACTGAGGATTCTAGCCACGAAAGCGTCGGGACAGGAAGCCAGGTAGCAATGGGTACTCTTAGTGTGAGGGTCTGGATATCCCAAGTTACATATTGTGGGAGTGGGTACCTGGCCACCAGGGGAAACTCCCAGTGAGAGGAGTAAGGACTGGGATATGCAGTTCGGCCGCGCGTGCAGTCGGCTGCGGCTGTGACACTCCTGCAAAGGGTGGGTAGGGAGGGAATCCCCATCCATTTGAGAACAATGCTCCAGGCGGATAACCCGTGAAGAAGATGGAGTGGAAAAACTCAAACATGGAGGAACATTGAACTTCCAATAATCTTCATAGGAAAACGAAAACCCCTATGTGGTACCGAGGTGTGACTTTGGCGTTCAAACCCGAACCTGAGCTGACCCTGCTTACCTTAAAACTGTTGAAATTATTGTTAATGTTTATTGGAAGGAGGTGAGGAAGAATAGTGGAGAAAGTGGCCTTTCAGGTTCCCAGCTAAGGAACACACTGTGGATTAGTCTTTCCCACTCCTCATCTCCTGCAGCTGCTATTATGAGAAATTCTGTACAAAAATTTTGCTAATGCTCATGGGAAATCCGTGTTTATTTCTCCTAGCTACTTATTGTATTAGCTTCTTATATCAACTGTGTTTTAGTGGCTTTTTGCTTTATAGGAGGGGTGTTATTTTTGCTATGCGACAATCTACACCCCGAAGTGGCATCCTAAAATATATTTTAGACGAATGCATCTCATTGGCCAATTTTTAGCTCTTTGCTTCCTATATATTCTTGCATGTAACGAAAAAGAAATCAGTTGTTTGCAGGCAATGAAATCAGTTTCTTCCTAAATGAAGGAGTGATAGAACTAAAGGTGATGGTAACGAATAGATATGCAGCCCAACAACTAGGATCTGTTGAGCAAACAAGA
Source organism: Pyrrhosoma nymphula (assembly GCA_963573305.1). NCBI lineage: Eukaryota > Metazoa > Arthropoda > Insecta > Odonata > Coenagrionidae > Pyrrhosoma > Pyrrhosoma nymphula. The sequence goes on along the minus strand of OY754332.1, from coordinate 90,314,552 downwards.
AGATCTGTGATGAAGAATTGTAGGGAAATGTCAGTGAGAGAAATGAAAATATTCATCTCAGTTCTCATGGTAATGGGATGTAAACATATTATTGCATGTCAACAAAAGAAAGAAAATTTATGGGACTTTTTCCTGGAATAAATGTGCTATAGACCAACCTGAGGATGGTCAGTGAGAAATATGTCCTTCTTCACAGCTGTCAATGCATAGCCAAGGCAGCATAAAGGGACCCACCCGTGGGTCCCTCTGCCCATGAGCGTGAAAAGCCGGGACCCACTGGTGAGTCCCGCTGTTGCGAATGTGTTAATAGTCGAGATTAAGAATGTTCACTCAGATGAATTTGTCAGTATCTGGAGTCACACAAGGGTCTCATTAAGGTCCTTTATTTTTTATATTATTTATAAATGACATAGCTAATATTTTTCATGGTGTGCAATATTTGTTATTTGTGGAGGATTTAAAGGTATATAAAACTGTTTCAGATGTGAATGATGTGTTTTATCCAACTAAATCTAAAAAGGTTAAATGTATGGTGTAACAATAATGGGCTGCTGTTAAATGTAGAGGAAACCAGTACTATTACTTGTATACTAGACTTTGTAAACCTATTAATACTGAATACTTTATAAATGATAATATGATTCCAAGAGTAATAATTGTGAAAGATCTTGGTGTATTCTTTTATAATTAATAACATTTGTGAATAATCTAAATTGTATTGTTAAGAGGAGCATGCATATGCTTGGCTATGTTTTGAGAAATACTCAAAACTTTAATAGTATAATGACAATGAAGTATTTATACTGTGCTGGAATATTAATTAGATATGGAACCCATTTATCAATCCCTCATTGCAACTTTGGAACATGTCCAGCGCAAGTTATTGAGGTATATAGCATATAAGTGTAACAAACTATATGGATATAAATTATATTGAGATTCAAAACATGTTGAACATAGATTCCCTAAAATTCAGATGCAAAATCTCAGATCTTTTGTTATTGTAAAATACTGTTAATAATCATATAAATTGTGAGGAAATTTCTGATTAGGGAATTTTGGCAAAATTTCTCTGGTGATGTCATAGGTAAATTAGGAGATCTGCATTCATTTCTGATGGCATTGCTGCTGATTTTGAATTTGAAAATTTGTGTCAAACTTCTAATACCTACATACTACCTTAATTAATAGACCATGAACATACAATTATCAGCCATGAAAACTGTCTGTTTGGTGCAAAATATAATATCATCAGGGAATGTACCTATATAATAGAATAACATGGCTCTGATTTTGTTTTGATCATATTCTTAAATATGTTTCTCTTTGATATGATGACTCATGTAAGCTGTTTCTTTCAGCTACTGAGAAGGATGAAGCAGCAATGAGAATGGGAATGCAGAAGAAGTACAACAGTGCTTCAAATTGTGTGAAAGGGCTTAATATGCCACCTAGGATTCTGTAACCGCTTGTAATTTCAATAAATTGTATTTTTACCAGGTTTGTATTTTCTTTCAGAAACACGCTCCTTTATACCTATTGTAAGTACATGAGAACTGGCTTCAATGGCAGTCACAGCCATGACTGTGCCATCATTACTGTGACAATATTATCCATTTTTTAGTGTAGTTAGTTCCGTAGTCCAATAATCGTTATTAATCTAGTTCTATTGTGCTATAATCACCATAGATATCACCATAAATATATTTATGATCACACTATGTATGTACCCACCACACATAAATATATTGAAACACATTCTTGGCCTTTGTATTTCGTACTCCTGTCTTCTCCATCCATCATTTATATCCATTTTAAATAGTACCCAATGTTTTACCGGTGGTAGACAACCATTCTGACACTGGGCCAGCATCATTTTTACACTAGACAGACATCATCTCAACATCGTTCCAATACCCGGCCAACATTAGAAGTCAATGTCATTAACCACTGGCAAATGTTATCATTCCAAAGCTAGGCCAATGTCGGTAGCCAACTTTGGGCATCTCGGGTTGACTTGACGTCGGGCACCAAAAAACCATTAACCACTCCGTTTGGGATATATCAATACGCTCGGTTGCCATTTATATTTGCCAATTCACCCCAAGTCTTCACTCGCTTAATTAACGAGGTACTGGGAGATCTAAAGTATTCATGTGTTTATTCGTACATTGATGATTTGTGTATCTATTAAAAAAATTCCAGGGATCAGAAGGTTCAACTTGGTACTTCGTCTCTCACCTTCCTGGGCTACTTGATATCCAATGGAAAACTTCAAGTTGATCCTGATAGAGTTAAGCCAATCAAAAATTCTCAGTTCCGAGGAATTTGAAGGAGGTGGCGAGATTTCTGGGGTTATGTGATTTTTATTCCAAGTTCATTCCAAGGTATTCTGAAATTTCTATTCCTTAAAATCACCTTAAACGTAAGAATGCTCCCTTTCACTGGTCAACAGCTGAGAAAGAGGCTTTTATTCAGTTAAAGCAAGATTTGACCATTTCATTTGTATACTGATAATGGAGCATTATCTTGGTTGTTTTCACATCCCACACAGCTGGGAAAATTGGGTAGAATGGAACTTAAACTCTCTTCTTGTAAGTTCACAATCCATCATGTACGGGGAACAGCCATGTAGCTAATTGTCTTTCTCGTGTCATTCCTGTGTCGAGTGATAATGTTGATAGAGATATTGATTCATCTAAAGTTGGTCAGGATCTACTTCCACCAATGGATTGTGTATTGAATAATATTCCTTTATCATTTGTAAATACTAGAGACCATCAAAGGTCAGATCCTACCTTGAGGGATGTCCTCCAGAAATTGCAAAAAGATCCTTTGTCTTGTGCAAATTATTTTGTTAAGAACCAGCTGCTATGTATTGGCAATTCAAAATCTCAAAGAGGAAATGTTGTTTTACTCGTTGTGCTTAGGCCAATGATATTCCAATATTTTCATTGTTCTAGTTTTGGTGCACATCTTGGAATTATCTAAACTTATGAGAAAATTAGCAGGGAATATTGGTGGAAGGATGTGAAAAGGGAAACTTTTGACATGGTCAGAAATTGCCACTTATGTCAGACATGTAAACCTAGAAATCATTCTTCCCCTGGAATGTTGTCTTCTAACATCCCTTCTGATGTGTGGGAAAGAATTTACATTGATTTTGTGGGCTCACTCCCATCCACAAAGAGTAGTCATCAGTATGTTTTAACACTGATTGATGGTTTCTCCAAATTTTGTACATTGGAGCCTGTACGTAAGGCCACAGCTGACGCTGTTGTGTCTGTCCTCATTCAAAGAGTATTTTCCAAGTTTGGTTTTCCTAAATATCTGGTCTCTGATGATGCTTCAGTTTTTAAGTCAAACCTGCTTAAGGAGATGTGTTTGCAACTTAGTATAAAACAAGTTTTCACTTCTCCCTATTATCCCTGTGCTAACCAGGTCGAAAGATTTCATCGAAATTTAAAATCTGCATTGTCAATTTTATGCAACAATGTTCAATCTACATGGGACCTTTTCTCTATGATCTAAACTTTGCTTTCAATACTTCCATACATGCTAGCACTGGCCAATCACCTGTAAAAATAATGTTTGGTAGACAACTGCCACATCCTCTTACAAATCAGTGTTCAATTCCTATTGAGCTGTTTGAGGACAAAATTAAGGATGATCATAGGAAATCTTACTTGCAACAAGTGGTTACCAACCTCAAAAAGGCAAAGACTAAACAAAGCGAGGCTTTTAACAAACTCCACTCTCCAGTAAATTTTGCCCCTGGGGATTTAGTTCTTTGTGAAAATCATCCTCAGCTCAAAAGCAGACAGTAGAACAGCGAAACTAATGCCTCTTTTGGTATTAGTTTCACTGTACTCTTTCGCTTTCTCTCTTCCTTTTATTATAAAAATATTTGTTTCTCCTGTGGCAGTTGTTCTTGAGCTATCACCTGATAAAGAAAAAAATATGTCATGTTTCTCAGTTAAAAATTGATCATGGTGACACTGTGAATTCTCACTAGCTCAATATGGTCTGACTATTGCATTTTTTAAATCAACTAAATGAAATACCATGATTCTATTTAAACACACTGTTACTTGTTGCCATTTAGTTGATCATTATGTACTACTTTATCAATATATTATTGTGTACCTATTGTTAACACTAATACTTAATAATGTGAATACAGTGATCACCATACATATAATTTTGTCTTTCTCTCAAGGAGTGCAAATTTTGAAATCTGTTGGAGGACAAATAGGTGTGATTGGAGGGTGATGGGGGTATAAGAACAGTCAGGAGCATTCCCGGGGTGACTCGCTTACAGATAAGTCGTGGAGGGTCAATGGCTGTTAAGATTCATTCATGTGTGTGACATCGACAGTGATTATACCATTGTCCTCCCAGGGTGATTAGTGCATGTTTATGGTGATTAACTGTGTTACTGCAAAGAGTATCATTTATCTGCCACTGCCTGGCTACCTAGTTTCTGTAGTCAGGTCAGGTATTGTGAATTATGGGTTGTAATGTCATGTTTCTGGCGTAGGGGTGCGATCCCATCGCCCGGCAATCATCATGATTGTCTGCTTAGCTGGTCTGGGGTTTCAACCCCCAACAAATTTTGTACTTGAAATATCCATGATGGTGGCCACTAAATTATTTTTCTCTTTATTAGCTTTTTCTTAGACATTTGGCTTAACCTGGCCCAAGAACTGATTGAATCTCTTATCTCACCCAACTTAATTTTCCATTTTTTACTGTGTTTCATGGAAAACAAACTTGTAAAAAATGGGTAGTGACATTGGAGAGATATCAATCTAAATTTTTATTGAAATGACTCCAATCTTATTCTGAGTCGTTCTATCAACCAAAATTCCTTCATTGATTGTGTCAATGCTTAACAGTACAACCCAGATGGTTGTGCAAAACAATTTAATTAATTTTAAGGTTCATGAAATTGATTACCCTCTCATTCTGAGTCGTGCAACCAACCCAACTTTCTTCATTGCCTGTGTCAATGCTTAACAGTGCAACCCAAGTGGTTGCATAAAGCCATGTAACTAGTTTTTAAGGTTCATGAATATGGTCTGTGGTAGGATCCACTCTCAGAATATTCTTGTATGATCATTAATATTATTAATTCTATGGTGAACTTCCATGTATTGTGGCACCCTTCAAGGAGTGGCGACCCTCATTGGTTGGCCATGGCTGTGTGAACAAGTGACATTCTGAAAGATTGTATGAATTTGAAATTGTACTAAACTGGGTAAATAACTTCAAAATGTTTATTAGTGATTATCCTTCTACACTGGGTGATCAGCTGTTCACCTCTGTGGTCCAGAAAGGAGACAATGTTCCTTGTCTGTGTGTATGGGTGTGTGCTCAGTATCTTGGCAATATTGTTCAATTAATTATGTTTCTTAAGCCATAAATTGGCATTGTGAATCCAGTGAAAGTGACCCTCTTGTAACAACAGGTGTCATTGATTTAATCATTATTCCCTATCCGGGAGTTAATTCTGTGCTGATTTCCCCCAGTGGATGTGGCATTTTTCATACACCCCCCCTTTTTTTTGGCCAAATTCCCTTCTTTGGAGTTTCCCCTCTGTGGACTGTTTCCCCTCCAGACTTAGCCGAAGGACTTTGGACGAATGTGTTGTCTTTTTGCGAGAATAGAGCTGTATTGGTCTTGATACACTTTTAAATTATGCACTGACATTTATATCAAAGTAAAATATACCTATTATAGCAATTAATATGAATTGTGGATGGATATAAAAAATTTCCAATCCTATACTATCTGCCACCTAAATATTGAAGACATTTTTGTGATAAGGTTTCATGTATGTTTTTTCTTAAAATGTAAAACTTTGAAGTTTAATTAGCAAAAGGGATTCATTTATTTTGATTTCTCAATTTTTCCAAGCAATTATCACTGTGTATAAAGCATAATGCTTATCATTAAGGGAAAAATATTTTAATTTTTTATTCCCCAGATTTTTGCCTCTCAGATTTTTTATCTCTTTTGGATCAACTTTCCTGTCTTGTCCATTACCGTTACTATTCACGTTTCCTTACCACTGCCCATCAGTTCATTTACTCTCCTATATAATGCATCTGCTCTTTCCTCTTTTTGACGTTTCTCCAACGAGTTGACCTGCTCTCTCCACCATGCCTTGCTTTACTTGCTTTCTTTGTTTCTCTTCTAAGCCTGTTGTTTAATTCCTGGTATTTTCTCTTGCCTAGCCCTGAGTTTACTCTCTTCCATTACCTTCACTCCTGCACCTCCCTAATCTTTTCCTTCATGATGAATGGTTTTCTAATTTTAGTTGCACTTACTACGACTACCATTGCTTTAGCCGCTTCCACCATTCCTTTTTTCAAACTTCCCCTGATCTCAATTCACTATCTGCACCCATGATTTTATCAACCTGCTTTCGATACTTCTTCTTCATTGCCCCATTCAGTGCCTCTATATTCCACTTTCATATCCTCCTACTCCTTATCTTTTTGAGTTTTATGAACCATTTCATGATTTGTAAGTTGTGATCTGAGTCTGCATTAGCTCCTGGTTAGGTATGCGAGTTTTTAACACAATTCCTGTATCTGTGACAAAACGTAATATGTATAATCTATCTGGAACCTATCTGTGTCTCCCGGCTTCTTCCAATTGTAACTACGTTGAGGATGATGCCTGAACCATGTATTTGTGATCACTAGATTATTTCTCTGGCAAAACTCCACAGCTTTCTCAAGGCAGTAATTTCTCCTTCCTAGCCCATTATTCCACCCATCCCATCCCCCCGCCCATCTCTTCCTTCGCCCACCCCTGTGTTCCAATCCTCCCATTTCTACCAAGTGCTTACTGCCAGGTATGATACCAATTTTTTCCTCTAGCTGATAGTATACACTATCTAACTCCTCGCAATGATTAGAGGTTGGCATATAAATATGTATTATAACTAATTTGTTGGCTCTGACTTTAGCTCAATGACTATTATCTAATCACTCACCTATTCTGCATGCACTACTTTACTACCAAGTTTCCTGTTCATTACAAACGCAACCCTGTGCTAACTTTAATTCTTTCTGCTAGAGATCACTCTATAGCCATCGCTCCAGTGGTCCACAATATCTTTCCATCTTACTTCACCCAGACCCATGGTGTATGCACCCACCATCTCTATTTCTTACTTTATATTCTCTGACTGACCCACCCTTAGCATAGTCCTAACATTCCACACGCCTCTGCTGATTGTTGGGTTCCTCTTCTGTATCCTCTTTTTCTCTGTTGCTACATTTGCCTCTACTTCCGAGGAAGGATTTTGTTTGATGACGGCGCCAGGGGCCTTGCTCCCACCAATGCTGGGTACGAGACCGGGCCCACTGGGCCAAGTCCTGTGGTTGCCAGGATTTGTTTTCTTATGAGAACTGTCTATAATTTCCAGGTTTTTTCTAAATTGAGGTGGTATTCCATGGCCTACTCAATATTGTTTTTTATGTGACATCATCATGTGAGAGGCTGGGTACCTTTTGCAGCTGCCTCAGTGAGGTTCAGATGCTGCATGGACTACCATTCATTTTTCTCCGAAACTTTGACCTATCTGTCATGGTTGGCCCTATCAGGAGCATTGCTCCTGTCAGTTCAGCTCTGGGGGTCATCGGAGCAGTAAGCCCTTCCACCACAACAAGGTTGTAGTCCAAGGGAAGAGATCAAAATGACTACTCTAGTAATGATGACAACCCCCTATTATCATTTTCCACACTCTGGAATTGTAGGCTCAGAAAATTAATGGGTACTTATCATTTCTTCCTTGCTCTCTTCCAAGGAAATTAGAAACACTTTTGAGCATCCAGCAACATCATTGTGTTCTGCCATTACTCATTGAAATTCACAGCAAAAACCTGATAGACATACTGCCAGTCTCAGAAACTTTCCTGCTGTCATTTAAGGTGCTAATCCCTCTATGATTGCCAGTAATATAAATAATTCATATGATTCTTCCTATTTATTCCTCCTTACAATATTGTTTTCAATGGGCTCTTGCATGATGCCAAATGTGTTCAATAAGTTTCTCTCCCCTTCTTTGCTGTTCCCATTGTGCTTCTTTTCTCTCCAACTCTTCATAAGACTTCATCGTTTGTGATTCATTCCATTCATTTGATCTTCATCATTCTTTGGTAACCCTACATCTCCATTGCCTCCAATCTCTTTTGCTCTGCAGCTGTCATGGTCGAGGCTTCACTGCCATATAAGAGCATGCTCCCGATATATATTTTGATGATGCGCCTCCTTATTTCCAGGCTTGTGTTACTAGCTGTCAGTCCACTCCTCTTCTGGTAGAATGACATCTTTGCTGGGGTTATTCTGCTCACAATATATTTCTTCCATCGCTGATGATATTGCTTCCCAGATAGCAAAATGCTTCTACTTGTGCAAGTTTTTGCTCTCCAAGTTTGACAGTGATTCTGTCATCTTGATGCCTTCCACAAGCCACAACCTAACTAACCATCAATGATGTGTATCTTAAAGAGAGTGTCAGAAATATTGTTGTATGTCAACCCAAAGTGATACTTCTGTGAGATAGTGACCCTGTTATTCATTATAGTGCCCCCATTCCCTCCCTCCACTGCCATTCCTATACCTCACTTTCCTGCCAGGCTGATGAGTCTATTAGTGCTGAATGCACTGGAAACAACACAACGTTTTATATGCCTTTATTTAAGAGAAATTAATTTATTTGAGGCTCGTGATTTATTAATGATTTTATGTCTCATTTCAATCATTCAGTTCACAACTGACACAAAGATTCAGAATATTATTTTAATCATGAATCAAGATATGGTATTTTTTAATCATAATTTGTCTCATAATGGTGAATCATGCACAAACAGTCCAGAGATTTGGAAAATTGATTGAATCAAAGACCATTTAAATGGAAGCATTTAAATTATGAATCAAGATTTGTGACTTTTAAACCAAAATGCATGATAGTGAATCATGTGCAACCCTAGTTACCGGTCAGTTTTGATGAAGTTAAAGTCATGATTCGTGCTTCTCTATCTTTCTCTTTATGCTGGATTGGAACTGTTGGTATTCTTTATAAAATGGCAGTACACAATTTTGCCCTCTTAACTTTATACGCGAACCGTGGTTTTATCATCACGACTTCATTCACATATCTAATGCCACATTGTCATCTCATCTCAACTGTCACTCTACCCACCAATTTTCACCTGATCACTTTCAATAGAGGCATGGATTGAAACGAGCCCCTCAATAATTTCAGGGTAGGTGTGTTAATCTCTCCATTACTTTAATGTAATTGGATGGCTTTCATTACTTTAATGCAGTTGTGCCTCCCTTAAAAAAGGAAATGTTTGTATTTAATGGTTGACTAATGTAACACCAACACTCATGCCCTCCCCTGCTGGAAATTTTTCCTACTGTGTTCACTAGCCAACCTGATTTTTGAAACACCCTACTGAACTTCTACTGAATTCATAAGCCTACTGAGCATTCCATTGTATTCCATAGCCTACTGAACATTCAACTGAATTCATAAGCCTACTGAACATTCTCCTGAACTCCTACTAAACTCAGTTGCATAAATTTACTAGAGAGATTCTTGGAATATTCCTCAGGAATATTCTAGAGGAAACTCATAATTAAAAGCACTCTTATTAAAAAGTGAAATTCACATCTATTTGAGACTAAAAAACAATTACTTGTAGAGGTAATAACTTTATAAATATGTAACATTTTAGCACTTATTTATTTTGTTAATTAAACATCACATAAGATTAAATATATATGTCAGCACAAATAACTCCCCAGTTCGTCAATTTTGGTTATTTTTCTTGAATATCTTCACTGCCTGGCTTTTCACATATATCTGTTTTGCAGACTTTTTCCTGAGGAAAAAATGAAACAATATCATTTATTTGAAAGGAAAACTATGCTTTAAAAACAAAGTTTATGATCATAATAACCATTGATAAAATTAAAATACTGTAAAACTTGTACTTGTCCACAGATTGAGTTACAGTGCATGATATAAAGCCATATTTACATGATGCATGTACCCGCGCTAGAAGATGCATGAACACATTCACCATCAAAATTGCATCACGTAAATGCACAAAATTGCACAAATTCATGAATGCATGGCCAAACAATAGCCCCTATTCTAATTTGGTGATTGTGTTCACGCAAGTGTTCCAGCATAAACCACCGAGGGTACTGCATCTCGTAAACAGGACTTAACACGTTCACGATGTTGGCCTATTTTGTAGACAATTCCCAGGGATGTAAAATTTCATGAAAAATGAAAATTAATTTTTTATTTTTTTTATAATCGAAGTTTCTCTATGCTAAATCATTGTTATTTTTTTTACTTTTGGGGATAGAAAGAAATTGTAAGCGATTGAATGAAATCTTTTTAAACAATACCCCTAGTAGGTAGGCAAACAAATAGATAAAATGTAACTTTTGTGAGGGTAATTTTTTTTTATGTGCCTTTCAAGGCCAGTGATGCGTAGATGTGTTGGACAAATATTTTTGGATGCTCTCGAATCATCTTTCTATAAGTTTTCCCAAAATAAATAAAAAAGAAGCTTTAGACGAATTTATCATTATTTTCTCCTGTGGTGTATGCAACCACGCTTAGTAAAAATACAAATGCCGAACTTTGGAATCTGATTAGCGTAAGACGCATCTTCATTGAGCTTCAAATGGAAAATATCCTCCCACATGTCCTCTTCTGTGCATGAAAGCAAGAAGGATTATTGAGTGTTTTCACCTTCTGCTTTACAAGCCAGGGGCGGATTATGTCGTTGTTTGGGGGGGGGGGGTTCAAGACTTTTCGCGGTTCAAGACTTTTCGGTTCAAGACTTTTCGCAGCGCCTGGGGGGTATGCAATATCTCTCAATGAAACGGGGGTCCGGGCGGACCTCCCTCAGAAAAATTAAAACAAATGAAGCGCTTGGAACGTAATTTTGTTGTGGCTACATTATATAGTAGATGTGACAAATTAATGAGTAAAGATCTCTAATCACGTTTGAAAACGCAAACGAACGATGTAAATAATGCCATTCTTGTGAAATGCAGGTCTTCCGGGTTTTACTCCGCGTTGGTCCATTTTCCTTCGGACGACAGTTTCGCCGGCGTTTCAGTCGGCTTCTTCAGGTCGGTGAAGTGAAGGTGCAGCCATTCGTCGTATTATAAATCTCACCCGTTGGAGTCAGGTCTAGGATCCGCTTGAGATATATAAGACGACGAATGGTTGCACCTTCACTTCACCGACCAGAAGAAGCCGACTGAATATAATACGGACAAAAATATTTCCCGGGGATAAGTATTTGTATGTTTATACACCGAGAAAATCTAAGCATTGATGAAAGTGAAAAGGTAGGATAAGTTGGTTTCCAACTTAGAGGGAAAAATATTTTTAACCCTTTGGAAAACTCGAGAGGGTATATGATGCTTGAAATATATCTATAAATCTATTAATTTCCATTTCATGCCAAGGATTCATGATTGAACGATGCATATTCCTGGTTAATTAATCGAAAGGTGCTCATAAGCAGTAGGATATAGTGAAGTGACTCATTTGCTAATTATGTCTCAAAAGGTGAGGAAGTGTGCCAAGCTTCTCGTAGCTATCTGCATGTTGAAACCTGATCATAGGGCGGCTATTCTGAAAACATACAAAAAAAAGAAATTGAAGCCATTTTTTAATGTGTTTTAAATGTCATAAAAGGTAATATTCATATAAGAAACAAACAGACACGCGCATTGGCTCGTCACAAGAGGATCATACGGAAACTGATAAGACCGGAGGGTAGTTGGAAAAAGAAAAAACAAAGCATTACTTAGTCGGGTTCTGGCTTTCTCCCTATTATTTTGGGGTCTGTTTTAGGTGGATTATTGAGAGGAGCCCTCAGTTGACGATAGAACACGCAAATAAAATGATATTGGTACCCAAAGAAATTATGGAGAGTGTAGAACAGAGACGTGAACCAACACAATTATCACGTTTAGACCATGAAATGCAGAATGTATTAAGAATTAATAACATTTCAGATCATGATATATGGGTGAAGTATAGAGAAACTCTGCAAAAATATTTAAATCTAAATGAAAATCAGAGAAAACCTTTGTATTTATCGATAATAGAAACGCCACCGACGGAGGAAACTCCAAATACAGGGAGAGAGTCAGCAATGAGTGACCATGGTAACTGTACAGAAACCAATATTATTAAATCTGTTCCACAGGCCTTCCGTAGGAAAGCAAAGCTCTATGATCTCACGAAGCAATGATATCTCGTGGGACCATAGAGGTATTGTAAGTGTGAATGGTAAAGTCATTCCACATTCAAATATAATGGATTAGTGCGACCGCGGAAACATTCAAAGCCTGAAGGTTGGGAAACATTCTGTGGTGTTTTAAGGGAAATGAACATCCCAAAGGAATATATTGGCAGTTACAGATGGTTGAACATCACTCAGAGGAGCAGTAGCGAATAAAGATCCATCGGAGTAACTCCTGATATAAAATAAAATGAAATACCAGTCATCGTCGTTTCTCTCCTTATCAAATTACGAACTGGGAAAACTTAAATTTACAATGAGCAGTGCTAAGGCATACTTAACTATTTTAACGAATTAACTTTAAAATTTTTTTTTTAATTTTTAAAAACGTCTATTTAAGATTTAAAGATCTCAGTAATTAACTCACGAATCCTCTGTATCCTCTTCTTCCGCTTCTCAGATACATTCAGATCATCATATCACCATCATCCTCGGAGTGATATCCCTTTTCCGGATCTGAAATTTATGAGAATTACTTTTAATTTATTCGTGAAGATCAAAGTTATGTATAATTAACCCATGCATACTTGATAGTCATTTTATTTTCGGAAGCATTTAAAATGAGCATATATTTCTTTAAATCAGTGTCTTGTGACAAACACCTTTAATTTTATTAAAAAAACTCACCAGAAATACACAACGAACCCTCCCAATTAGCGGCTGCTTCCGCTAAGATGACGTCATCGTCATCTTCTTCTTTAAGCGCTTTAAAAAAATTATTAATCGTATGTTATTGGATTAATATGTTATCGTTTACTATGATATTGGTTCATGATCACAAGGAATCAAACTAACACTCTGTGAATATTTTAATCGACTGTTTATAGCTATGATCACTCACCTTGGACTTACGTCATCCCGTGGTTCGACGGTGCATCCTTAACGTGAACACCGCTAGCGAGGAGTTGTCGATCCGCTACACGCCTTCTCTTCCTTGCAGACTCCAGCAGTTCACGTACTTCTCCTCGCACATAGCGAGGTATCTATGTATAGCACCACCTAACCTGTCGTTCACTATTTTTCCTCTTGACAAATTGTCGAAGTAACTAATCATCTCCTCAGTCTTGTCAAGATGACTACTAGTAGGGGTTCTCTTCAACCGCTTCTCCTCCACGGCAATCATCGTTAGATACGCGTTCGCTGCTTACTTGACACGATGTGATATAATCCACCTCTTGGTCATATCCAGCAGCTCCTCGGATACGATGTTCATCAACTTCGCCATTTCTTTCGATCGACGTTCGTTTGTTACAAGCACTCACGAGATTCACAGAGGGAATGATTTCGTCGTGTTCCCAGTAGCTCTTATATAAGTTTTGACCTTTTGTCATAGAGATCCTACTACCGTCTTTCGACCTGGAGAGGGAGGTATCGGCAGCGATAAACCGCTCTTAAATAGTGAATCACATAAAGTTTTGGGCAGTGTGCAGGAGTCGATTGGGTAAGGAGGGTGAGTACGGATATGTGGTGTAAAAATCTTCCAGCGGTTTAAGTCTGTTCAGGGGAATGTTGGTGTGATCTTCCATTGGAAGGGAACTAAGAGGCGCACCAACAAGAAAATGTGCTGGAGTGAGAGCGGCTAATTCTGAGGAATCTGAAGAGAGAAGGGTGAGAGGTCGAGAGTTCAGCATTGATTCCACTTGTGTAGTCAAAGTGATGAATTAAGTCAAAGTCAATATTTGTTTCCATAGAACCCTGTACAGATGATGTTTAGCACTTTTAATGACACTTTCCCACAATCCTCCTTGGTGAGGAGCTGCGGGGGGGATAAAATGAAAATTAATGTAATGTTGAGTAGAAAAATATAGCAGCGTATCCTTAGCATTAACGAAGAATTTTTTTATGGTCCTTTTTAAAATGGAAGAGGCTCCAATAAAAGTAGTGCCACAATCTGAATATAGATCGGTGGGAGGTCCTCTTCGGGAAATGAAGCGGGTGAGGGCTGCTATGAATGCTTCGGAGGTTAAATCAGTTACTATTTCTAAATGTACTGCCTTGGTGGCAAAGCAAACAAAGACACACAAGTAAATTTTGATTAGATGAGCACGTCTCATAGTATGGATTTTAACTTGAAAAGGTCCCCCATAATCCATTCCTGTTGTCACAAAGGCTCGAGCTTGGGTAACTCTTTGTTTTGGTAGGTCACCCATTAGTGGTGGAACATTCGTAGGTTTGCATCTAAAACACTTGTTGCATTTGAAAATACGAGAACGAATAACAGAACGAGCTGATAGGATCCAGAAGTTTCTACACAAGAGTGATTGCAAGAGTTGAGGTCCAGCATGTAAGTTTTTTACATGATAATAATCAATAATCAAATCAACAACGTGATGATGTTTGGGTAACAAAATAGTATGTTTTGCATCATAGGAGAGTGAAGCATTCCTTAGTCGTCGTCCTACTCGGATTAGACCATCCTTGTCCAAGAAGGGTGCAAGGCGTTGAATACGAAGACTGGAAGGCTTGCTCTGAGTTCATCCTGAAATGCATGCTGCTGTATCAACTTGCATATAGTAATAGTTGATTTCATCAGTTCTTTACATGTGAGAAATCCAGCTACTTTTTCAGACTGTCTGCAATTGATAGTAAATCTCCTTATGTAAGCCATGATAGATAATAATTTAAACCAAGAAGAAAACTTAAATAGGAGATCCCATTCAAGTTGCTGAGTAGAAACAAAAATATTCCCCAATGATGACCTTATTTCCAGTTGGTCCTCATCAGTGATGGGGTTGTATGTTGTATTTGGCCAGTGATCCGAATAGAGAGACAACCATTTTGGTCCACACCACCACAGCGGATGAGTTTTAAGCTGCGATGGCATCACTCCGCTCGAGGCACAATCAGCTGGGTTGTAGCAAGATGCTGTATGATGCCATTTGTGGGGAGGTACCCAGTCCTGGATCTCGCTCAAACGATTTGCCACAAATGTCTTGAGACGATGAGGTGTAGATTGAACCCAGCTTAATGCAATTGTTGAGCAGAGACAGATTCAATTCTGTAATTTGGAGAAAAAAGTGAGCAACAATAATAATGTAATTTTGCCAACAAATGTGCTCCACATAATTCTAGCCGTGAAAGAGTAATTCGTTTTAATGGAGCCACTCTTGATTTTGCAATTAATATAGATACAATTATATCTCCCTCCAAATTAATTGATCTCAGATACACCACTGCTGCATATCCCTTTTCAGATGCATCTGAGAATCCATGTAATTGCAAACTGTAGGCCTGAGAAACTAAGAGTGGTCGACGAATAGTAATGTAAGTAATTAATGGTAATTCACTCCAAAACTCATTCCATTTAATAGAAACTTGAGAAGGCAAGTTTTCATCCCACTTCAGTCCTTGAGTCCATAACAACTGAAGAAGAGATTTAGCCCAGAAAACAATTGGAGATAACCAGCCACATGGATCGTAAATTTTTGCAATAGTAGAGAGAATAAACCCTTTTGTCGAGGGGCATTCTGAGAGGTTCACTGAGTAAGAGAAGTTGTCCAATGACGAGTTCCATTTTAAACTAAGTAAGTAATGAAGCGATTGTTCTGGGTATTGGAATAGAACTGGAGGTTCTATATCTTCTTTTGTAACCGAGGAGAGAAGAGAGGGAGAGTTGCTGCACCATTTGCCGAGTTCGAAACCACCTTTCTGAAGTAGTAGTTTCAATTCCTTTTTTAGAACAAGAGCATCATTTTCACTATTAGCACCAGTAACAATATCATCCACAAAAGTCTGAGATTTGAGAGCGGTAGCAGCAAGAGGATAATTTGTCCCTTCGTCTTCAGCTAGTTGGTGAAGTGTTCTTTTGACCACAAAAGGAGAGCTTTTTACGCCATATGTTACCGTAGTGAGTTTGTAGACTGAAAGGGGACATGAGGGATCATATCGCCAGTATATCAGTTGATAACACTGGTCATCTGGGTGCACTTTGATCTGTCTATACATTTTTCGAATATCACATGAGAACACTATAGAATAAAACCTGAAGCGAAGAATGAGATCAGATATGTTATTTTGCAACTTTGGTCCCGAATAGAGAATGTCATTTAATGAAACATTTGAAGAAGTTTTTGCACTTGCATCGAAGACCACACTAAGTTTTGAAGTAGAGTCATGGTGTATGAAAACTCCATGATGAGGTAAAAAATAATGAGGAGATTTAGGTAAGGAATTACAGAGAGTCATGTGGCCAGAAATCATGTAGTCGTGCATAAATCAACATATTTTTTCCTGAATGTAGCATCTCTAGAGAATCGTTTTTCTAGACCAAAAAATCTAAGTTTTGCATTTTCAGAAGAATTACCAAGTGGATGGTGATTCTCCTTGAAAGGGAGTCTTGTAATATATCTTCCATTTTCATCTCGAGAGTGAGTAACTTTAAAATGTTCTTTAACGATTTCATCTGTAACTGTGTGTGGTGGTGGTGGTTTATGTGGTGGTTCTTCTATTAACCAAAATTGCTTAATAGCAGAATCGAGATAAAGTTCATTTACGAGAAGAGATACAGATTCCATAGCATCATTATTTTTCTCTGACTTGATTGGTGTTGAACCCATTAACACAAAGCCAAATATTGTGTTAAGAGCTACTGGTAAATCATCTCCGAGAGCACATTGCCTTCCAGTGAACACCAGAGGAAACAAATCTGCTCCGAGTAAGACATCTATTGGACTAGGTGTGTCAAATGTGGG
Source organism: Pyrrhosoma nymphula (assembly GCA_963573305.1). Lineage (NCBI taxonomy): Eukaryota > Metazoa > Arthropoda > Insecta > Odonata > Coenagrionidae > Pyrrhosoma > Pyrrhosoma nymphula. Next base: position 90,297,493 of record OY754332.1, on the reverse strand, counting down.
ATCAGCTAGGACAAGATATTTCATCCTTTTCTTCACTTCTGATGGAACTGGAATTCATGGCAAGTGCGAGGTAATATTCTGAAGAATAACCATTGGATGAGAGTTAGCCAAAGTGTTGCCACTAATGGACTCCACGTTGAGTTAGGTAAGACCACGGGTTTTTACTTGTGTTTGAGATACTCCCGTGATGGGAATCACCGTTCGTTGACGCGATACATTTAATAATTGGGCACAACGTTCCGTAATAAAGCTGCATTGAGACGTGTAGCGCTATCGGGAGAAGGAGCAGATTTTCTCGCCGATAACACTCTTGAAAACACAAACACTTTCCAAGCTCGGGTGAGAAAAATGAGGAAAACGAACGAAACACAAGTATTATCAATCATAAACTTAACTTATCAATATATTTTACAAATCACAAAATAGAACCAAACCAATTACAATAATTTACCCATAGGTCGAGTGCCAGGCGACCGTAATGAAAGTTGTGCAGTCGGAAAATAGTTTAAGTTTAACAGGTACGAGAGGTTGAACATCTCTCTTAAGTACAAAAGTGACTTAGTCAGGAGGCTCACACAACGGTGTTACCCGGTCGGCATCTCGGGAGCAATGGAGAGCGAGCTTCGACATGAGTCAGCTGAGGAGGGGGTCTGTCGACAAGGACGAAGGTGGAATGGGTAAGGTCAGGAGGTTGGCGATTGGTAGCCTTGGAGGGGAGGAAATAATGGGATGGGTGATAGATAGGGTGGCAGTTTTTAATTGGAGCGCCAGGAACTGTTTTCTGGCGTCGGCCGCAGAATACAGGATCACAGCCTTTGAGCCTTGGTCAGGATGACCGCATTTTTGGTATCCTTCCTCACTTTACTGGCTATAAAAACGGTGCAGGACCTGGCGAGGGAACGGCGCGGCTGAACGGCGCGGCTGAACGGCGCGGCTGAACGGCGCGGCTGAACGTCGTGGCAGAAGTCGCTGGCAGTAGTCGCTGCATTTTGTAGTCGTAGGCATTTTGGCCGTCGTTGGCGCACATGTCGTTAGCGCGCATGTCGTTCGGGCGGGCAAGTCCTTCGGCTAAGTCCGGAGGATAAACAGTCCGCAGAGGAGAAACTGTCCAAAGAGGAGAATTGCCCAAAAAAACGGGGGGGGGGGAAATGCCACAGACGCTGAATCTAACACTCCTCTGACAATGATTGAGGCTCCGTTGAGGGTAACAAGGCGAACTAGGGTCGTCCCTAATAGCAATGATTTTTCGCCGTTTGAATAAGAATGTCCAGCAAATCCCGCAACCACAGGTTCCTCAACACGGGCAGATGATGTAGGAAGAGAACTCTCACGGTGAGAATTGAGTTGATGAGGGAAATCTATATGCAATAAAGAATGATGCTTCTTATTGCAATAGTTGCAGCGACGAGTAGATTTACATAATTTTGCATTGTGAGCAATCCCTAAACAATTTAGACACCAATGTTTATTGCGGGCAATAGAATTTCGCTCATTAACAGACTTCTTCTTAAAGATTTGGCACTTATAAATTGAGTGACCCTCTGTGTTACACATTGCGCATGTTTGGACATTTAACATGACTAATGCCGTTTTAGGAGGACGAACAGTGTTGGACCTAGGAGATTTCGTTTGCATGTCAGCTGACGCATCATCCATGTGAGTACATTCCAACTCCAAGAAATTAATTACATCTGTTGCAGAAGGTAGTCCATGGGTCACGTCCCGGGTGTTCTCAAACCGTTTACGGCTTTCAAAATCCAACTTTCGTAGTAAAATTGTGACCAATAAAATATTCTCCCGAGTGATGTCATGATGAAGGGCAGTCAAGGCTTGGATATTTTCAAAGTAAGTAGAGAGAAATAGACGCAAACCTTGAATAGAGTTTCCAATTAACGGTGGCATATCAATAATCTTGTTGATATGGAGAGAGACTAACTTCTTTACATTGTAATAACGTTTTTTTCAATAAATCCCATGCAATAAAGTAGTTGGCATCAGAGAGGGGTAATCCACGAATTATATCCAACGCTTCACCGTGGAGACAACTTATCAGGTATTGGAACTTTTCAACAGCAGAGAGCTTGATATTCTGGTGAATCGTCGTGTTGAAAGGGTTGAAAAATGACATCTATTTAATGCAATCACCCGAAAATCGAGGTAGTTCAAGTTTCGGTAATCTAACGGCTGGCTTTAATTGCTCAACTGGATCAGTGAAACCTCCCGCAGTAGTTTCCGTTCTTTGCTCAGTTTGAGATGGCAATGAAAGAACTACTCCTTTTGTTTCACAAAAAAGCTCGCAAAGTTCATTTTGCAATTGAATGACTTCGTCTTCATCATACTGCTCGGGAGGAGTTTCGTCCAAAATCACTGAATCCAGCAGGTGATCAAAATCACGTTTTTTATCAGAGATTTCATCATTATAGCAATTTAACCGTTTAATTAAAACATCCGAAAGAGGGGATTCTTTCGCAGTGATTTCAATTTGGAGTATGAGTTCTTTACACCTTTCACATCGCTTTTTGAGAATGTTCACCTTTCGAAGAAATACCTCGTACTTCATGGTGCAGTTTGATTTAATAGCCAAGATAAGAAGGAAAACTTAACATACCACTTCAGCCTCAGTTGGGTAGCGAAGAGTTGCGCAAGCAGGAACATACGAACAGGCGATCGAAGCGTAGTAAAATGCCTCCCGTCGTATCTTCGGCGGGTCTCTTTTGATGAATAGCGGCCTCACAAGAACCAGGCGAGAGAAAGTACGTTGGAGAGGTTAAACGGACTGAGGAAAGGAACAATTTTACATTAGAATATACACTGCCAAGAAAACATATACCGTAAATGGAGAGAATTTAAGACAATAATTTTCCCATGCGCTAGCTCTACTCCGGACGTAACAATAATTCACAACTTCTTTCGTCCGAATCCGGCCCGAAGGACTAGAAAATGTGGCGTAAATTTAAACAAATAATAATAAACTAATCAAATTGAACAGTCATTTTAATAGAAATAAAAAGAGACAAAAAATAGCTTCTTTAAGAGACATAAGGACCACCATTCATGGTCTAACTGGAACTTGGCAGGCAGGAACTGTTGAGTCGTGCAGTAATAGGGCACGGCATTCAATGCAGGACGTGCGGGCAGGAACAAGAAGGCGTGCAGGCAGGAAATAGTCAGGCGTGCAGTTGTAGCGAGAGGCATGCAAAGCTGGGCGTCCTGGCAGCAATTAGGCAGACGTGCAGTTGTAGCGAGAGGCATGCCGGTCAGAACTTCACGAGAGAGAGAGAGGTCTGGTTCCTTTGGTGGTTCAGTGATAAGAGAGCGAGGCGTCGTCTCGATTGCTCACCTCACCAAAGATTATATACTCAGGACTCACCTTCACGAAGGAGGAGAGGGGGGAGAGGGGAAGCAGTGACGGCTCCACCAACGACGCAACACAAAAACAAAAAAGAAATGAAATTAAAATTTGCGGGAATACGTAACAGGATACGTAAGGGTAGTATGTTATGGGGAACAATATTTACAGAAGAAGATATAGGACTAGCTCTGTCGTGAATCACATATTCTTTACCTTAACATTTTGAACATTTGGTTATGAGTCAATCATTAGTAATGATACTGGCGACTCACATTATGGTAGGTCACTGATCGGTTACTCAGGAGGAGAACGGTAAATGAGGGAGAGATAACAGCTTATAGGCTTCACCGAATATACCACCACAGCACAGTGTACAGACACGAACGTGACTTATATTTTTTTTCACCCTCTCACGATGAGGACTGCTCTGAGAGGGGATGGGAGAGGCGAAAAAAGGCTTGGGTGAGATGAGACACTCATAATAGGCAAACATCTATGTTTACAGGTAGTTGTCGCCCTGAGTCGCAATGATGATGATGATCGCCGATTGCTCCAGCAGGAATAAGGAAGAGTAAAGAGAGGTAACGGAAAGAGGTAGCGGAAAGATAGGGTAGTGGCCGGTTATTAGGAACGAGTCATATTTTTACAATCCCACCCCCTTGAGGCAACTGACGCCTCAGTTGGGTGGTGGGTTCTCAACTGAGGTGGTTGGGTTGGGGTGTACGGTCATCAACGGGTCTCATCATTTGTTTACAACCTGTATCAATGAGGACGGTTCTGAGAGGGGATGGGTGGGGAGAAAAAGGACTTCGCAACGCTGTCTCATGAACACTAACATAGGGAGAAGTCTATGGGCTAAAGTACAGGAGGAAGGGGAGAGGTGAACGCACCCACCGAATAGAAAGGTCGGTCATTAAGAAAGGTTCATATACTTACAACCTCAACTCACCTGAAGCGGTGGTCCGGTTGATAGCGTGCCCGCATATGTGGAACGGTGTATTGGTAATTGAGCCCGGTTCAAATCCACTTGACCCCGAAATATTTTCCAGGAAAATAATTATTATGCAAAACTCAAATCGCCCTGACAGCAGCACGTGGGTGACTGCTATGGTAGCTTGGGTTCTGACGTCACACAAACATAGCGAGGAGTCGGCTTGGGTTGTAACGTCATCGACCTAAAGAGCTTTGGATTCTGAGAGGGCAGAATGGGATGGTTGGATTGATACGAGATGCAAGGTGGGTCGGGTTAGACCCATGGCTTCGGGGTGGTCTGGGTATAATTGCGTCTGGCTAAATCACCCTAATAATCACTGTTACCTTTCAAAATTATATTTTAATTTGGGCATCCTCTAATGGTGATTTGCAGAAAAGGGTTAATCAAGTATTGACGAGAGCCAAGGCTTATGGCATTAAATTTAATAAAGAAGAATGCCAGTTCAATGTCAAAGAAGTCATATGTTTAGGGCATAAATTTACAGATTCGGGTTTAAAAGTGGATGAAAATTAAGTTAAATCGATTAAAGAAATGTCCCATTCTAAGGATAGGAAAGCATTACAGCGTATCCTGGGAATGTTTAATTATTTATCTAAATTCATCCCAAATTATTCTTGTCACAGTGCACCATTCAGAAATGTGTCACAGGCTGACTGTAATTTTGTATGGATTCCGAACATAAGTGAATCATTTAATTATTTAAAAGGTCAATTAATAAAATCTCCAGTATTGGCATAGTTTAACCCTAAAGAAGATCTGATCTTGTCAGTAGATGTAAGTTGGACGGGGCTTGGGGCAGTGTTGCTACAAAAGGTGCAACCAATTAAGGGCTTTAACTCAGACTCAAATGAGATATGCTCAAATTGAAAAAGAAATGTTAGCAATAGTTTTTGGATGTGAAAATTGTCGGCTATATATCTCTGAGAAAGAAATTCTAGTTGAAACTGATCATAAACCATTAATATCTATTTTTGAAAAACTTTAGGAAAAATTCCAATAAGACTGCAATGTATTATTCTGAGGCTGCAACCATATAAAATGAAGTTAGAATATAAATCAGGTAAATATTTATTTATCGCAGACACCTTGTCCAGAGATTTCAATGATAAAAGTGTTGATGTCGAATGTAATTTTGACCTTGAGTTGGAGATTCAAATCAACTTGTTATTAAATAATCTTCCATTGACTAAAACTAATTAGGACTTAATAATTAAAGAATACATCAAGGATAAATAACTCAACCTATTAAAACATCATATTTTAAACGAATTACCAAAGTACAAAAATGATTTATAGTCTGAGATCAGACAGTATTTTGATTTCAAGGAACAGGTAACAGGTCTGTGGCTAAACAGGTAATTTTTAAGAATAATTCGATCGTACTACCCAAAGTCTTGATTTATGTCTTTATGGAAAAACTTCATGTGGGACATCCGGACATAATACGTTTCAAAGATAGAGCAAGGTCCTGTTAATTCTGGCTTCATATGAATAAACATATTGAAGATTTTGTAAAGTCGTGTAAAACATGTCAAAAATTGAAAGATAATCAGACTAAACCCCGTTAATTATTAGAGAAATTCCTAAGTTTCCATGGTAAATGACGTGTTTGAATTCCAAAAGAAACAGTATTTTGTAGAAGTAGACTACTTATCCAATTGTATAGAGGTAGCTGGCCTACCTGATGCCAATAGCGAGACGTTAGTGAAACAATTTAAAGCTATTTTTAGTCGTCATGGAATTCCTGATAAACTTTATACTGATGGAGCTTCATACTTTTCTTCGTCTGTATTCCGAGAATTTTTGAAGTTATACTTCTTTGCGCCCGTTGGAGACTTTTGGGATGGGATGTTGGTCGAGAAACCGCGTCACGCTCTTTTTTGGGTGAGAAAAATCCACAATTGTACGTTTTTGTATGGTTTTTTGTACGTTCGAACTTTGATCAAGAGCATCGATGGGTGAGTCGGTAGCGCACTCGACTTTCACCTAAGAGTCCCATGTTCGATTCCCGGTTGGGGCGATTTTTTTAAACAAAACTTTTTTTCAAAGTTCGAACGTACAAAAAACCATACAAAAACGTACATATAGTATATAGGTGTATATAACAGATAATATATAGGTGTATATTATAAAAATTAAATCACTCATAATCAAATCACTAAAGTAAAGTAAGTAAAGTAAGCATAACAATATATCGAAGAGAAATATATTGAATAATAGAGAAAAAATGTCTTTTATTTCATTTATATATCCTGTCTGCCTGTGTGTGTGAGCGGGTGTGTGCGACCGGCCAAAGAAGTATAACTTCCACCGTCTGGTCCGACGCAGACCACGTTTTTTTAACTCATGGGATGTTAAACATATCATTTCTAGTCTCAACCTTCCCAATTCTAATGGTTTAGCCGTATCAGCAGTAATGAGAATAAAAAAATCTCTTTAAAAAACTACAGACTCTGGTGATGACCCATGCTTAGCTCTCTTACATCTTCGTAACACCTCAAGGGGTAATATAAAATCTCCAGCACAAATATTAATATCTTGAAACTTGAGAACTAATATTCCATGTTCATCTAAAGTACTGAAACCAGCTGTAAATTTAGAGAATTCCCGACATAGTATAAAGGCAAGTAAATATAAGGTTAAGGGCTGGTATGACCGGCGCGCAGTGGGCTCAAATCGAAAATCGCCGGAAAAAAGTCCAAAATTGCTTTTTTTTTAGATAACGTCTTGAAACTTGGCACATATACACACAAATGATTGGTGATTATAGAATGGTAAGTAATTTCTCATAGGTAATATCCGTTACTTAGATACAGAGGCTCAAACACGACCAAATTTCCAATTTCGCGGCGTACCAAACCGGGGAAGGGTTATAAAAAAGCGGATAGTATATTGTTTCAAAAGCACCCCAGTTCTCTGAGGGCTCCAGGGTCAATAACACATCTCAGAAATGAGCCCAGGTCATATGAAATACTTGATTCTAATGGAAAAACATATAGGAGGAGTGCTACTCACCTGTTTCCTGATAAGGCTATGCACCACAGGTCTCAGATGGAGATGGACAACTCGAAACAATGCCATATATAAATGAGAGTCAATTTCTAAAGCAACTCGACAATTATCGTACCCGAACGGGGAGACAGGTGAAAGCCAATCCTAAATATCAAGACTAAAATTGGTAAGGTTATAATGGTTTCTAATTTGGTCAAATGAATATTAATGTTGGTTGTGACCTGTTCATTAATTATTTTCATTGTTATTTTAATTGTTAATTTATTGTTATAACCAATCCAAGAGATAAATATTCAAATTGGTATTGTTATAATGGTTTCAAATTTGGTCAGTTGTATATTAATGTTGGTTGTGACTTGTTCACTTATTATTTTCATTGTTATTTTAATCATTTTTATCGTTATAGCCAATCCAAAAGCCCAAGATTCAAATTGGTATTTTTATAATGGTTTCTAATTTGATTAATTGAATATTACTCTTTGTTGTTACTTGTTACTTAATTATGTTCATTGTTATTTTAACTGTTATTTTTATTGTTATAGCCAATCCAAAAGATCAAGATACTAATTGGTATTGTTCTAATGGTTTCTAATTTGGTCAATTGAACATTACTGCTGGTGGTTATTTGTTCAGTAATTATTTTCATTGCTGTTTCTAATTTATAAAAAAAGGGAGAATCTGTATAAGCTTGTAACTCATCCCGGTAGATGGCGTTCGCCATCAGTTCACTAGTTTGGTATCGCTGTATTGCTGTTGTGAATAAACGTCAGTCTGAATGTGGGCCTCAAAGCTATCACAGCCTCGTCATTACGATCCTTCCTTATACAACAATATCCATTAAATAAAATGGAATTCGGGAAAATAAAGCTAGCTAACCCAGTTTCTATGTAGGAAATAAAAACCTCTTCCAAGAAGAAGAGCATGCAACCATAATGTTTAGTTTTATTTTCATACCCAACGACGCCAGTAGTAGTCTTGTGTCTGCTCATAAGCGTAAATAACCCGGGGTTTTGCCGTAATTCTTTGGCTTCAATATCTTTAGAAGTCCTTTTTAATAGTTTTATAATTCCAAGTCGCCATTGCAACAATTATAAGGCAGAAGCGTATCAACTACCTCGCCGCGTCCCTGCGGAGCTCGGCCTACGACGGGCAGAGCAGACTCCGCCGCGTCATCGAAAATTCAATCTTGCATTCGGGGACGCAAGCGGACGCAAAAATTCTCTTCGGAATCACATTTTCAAAGCTCTGAACAATGGTGTGTATGAACAACTCGGTGTATATCGGTATACAACTCTACTATTTTAATGCATAAACTTTAAAAATTGGTTAAAAACATTGTCCGCCATTTTGGTTTATTTAAAACTCAAGTATACTGCAAATGACATACTACTTAAATGTATTTAAAGGCAATGAGTTGTCTAATAAAATAAAACAGATTTTTATTCTGCATGTTAGTTTCAAGGGATTTTGTAATTGTTTGGAATTGGAGGGTTTCGTAGAAAATCGAAGACCGGAGTTTTTCACGAAAGTTGTTGAACTTTGATCCGCTGCTAATAGTTAACAAATAAAAACTATGGAAAATGGAACGTGCCTCAGTCAATTGGGAGTGACCATGCAAAGTTTGACTTCCAGACTGAAAAAAAAGCACTTTTTGAATTTTGACCAGCTTTTTTCGATTTCAGCCCATTGTGCGTCGTCCCGATTACCTCTGAATGGTATGTTCTGACGGCCAAGAAAAATCATATTTTTTATTATCAACTTCAGATTTTCTCTATTTTCCTTGATTTTCTCCCTTCTGTAGCAGTCCAGTTGGCTTGTGATTTGATTTTCAGGTTTTTTGTATTTTTCCAGAAAATTCAGGGCCAACAGCACTGCACCTTTGTGATAGACTGTGTATTGGTGGTATTCCAGATCACCTTGTTTCCCTAGCAGTTTTGAAAACTTCTTTAACGGCTCTGTAACGAGGGATTTTAACATTTAGCAAAAAAAGGGCAATACCTACAAAAAAGTCCATTCATTAAGGGAGAAACCACAAGTCAAGGGTACTTTTCAAGATGTCCCCTCCTCACGTAACGACCCTCTTCCGCGGTTCCCTTCCTATGAGTTGAAAAGAGATACTTGTAGCCACTTGTGGGTGTCCAAGGGCTTTCCAAAAGTTATGTTATTTTCCTATCATCAAGTCTTTCCTTTCCTGGTACAATGAAGAGACCTACGTCACAGTTGAAATTTTCATCCAAAAGAAGTGAAGAAATTGAAGATTCAGTCGATGCTTCGAGGCTACGAGGACGTGAATGTAAAAGGACCATGGACTCAGCTTGAGACGCATTGTCAGTTGTGCAGCATGAAGGCATGGGGTTAACAAATTGTGTATTTCCTCCTGCTGCTTCTGGCGTCTTTTGTTTTTGGACGCGTGAGAAAATGCTTTGAATGTCCGCAGAGACACTGTTATTTTTCCGCTTTTTACCAGGCCTACTAGAAGAGGACGCCTGTAAACAAAATAAAAGCCTTAGCTATTCCTTCTGTTAAGAGTTGGAAAAAACATTATAAGCATGTATATTTCTCACCCTCTTGCGTAATACTTGAAAATTATTTGGCTTTACTTAAAGAGTACCCAATTTTACTGCTGTCAAAAGGAGAGGGGTCAAAACTACGGTGGGAGGACCTCTTACAGCATTTCTATGATAACACAATGAAAATGAAAGTCCAGTAAATAGGTGGTTGTTCAATTCCTTGATCAAAAAGCAGATAAATAGCAAGGGAGGCTAATGTGGGCCCGAGCTTGAAGCCGGCCATCCGACCCTAATGGCGAGCGCGAGAAAGCGCAACTTAAGTTATGTCGTTGTAATTTATCGATTGAACTTACCGTCTCTGGCTGAAAGGTTGATCTTGACGTCACCTATATCACAGAATAAAGGAAAAAGGACGCAGGGTCCTAAACATGTGAAGAACTCTTGGACTTGTCACTCACTACAACTGGAACAATACACTCGCTAGAGCCGGGCAACCGACATGTCGCGACGAGTACGAGAGCGGAGGGTGTTGTATAGTAGTCAGAGCAGAAGGAGGGCGTGGAGACTGTATCCCCCTCTCGCAGACCTACTACGGCTTAACTGCCCAAACTCGTGGCACGATTCTCTGCATACGTAGTATATACCTTATAACTATTCCGTTACGGCACCAAAGCTTTCACAACATTGTTCATCAAAAGGCCTACAAAAGTACAATTGTGAACATCGAGGATACTGTGTCTGTTTAGACAAGTGGCTTTTAGATTTTTCCAATTATCTTTAAACATTGTGTATTGAGCTGGTGAAGTAAAAACTTGCTTGGAGAACCACCTTAATGATTAGCATCTCTTCTATTATTCGGGGAATTACGGGGGCGGGGGGGTGCGGCCGCCCCCCCTTAATCCGTCCCTGAACAAGGGTTACTTGACAGCGAAGTGGGGAGGGCATTAAGGGAGATGAAGGGTAGAAAATCCGTGGGAACCGATAACCTATCTTCGGAGCTACTGAATAATCTATGTAGTAAGGGGAGACAATCAATTTTAGAACCTATTCGCAGGATCTATGAGGAAGGAGTATGGTCAGGGGATTTCGTGAAAACAGTATTAATACCTATCCCGAAGGAGAAGAAAGCGTCAGAATGCGAGGAGTATGGGATAATCAGTTTTTAATTTCGCAAGCGGCAAATGTTTTGCTCGGAATACTAAATAGAAGTTTGGAGAGCAGAGAAAACTACTATTTAGGCGATGACCAATATGGGTTCAGGAAGGGTAGGGTAACCAGCGATGCGAGACACGGCAATGAGGACAGTTATGGATAGATATATAGAGTATATTCAGGATGTTTTCGCTTGAATTTTGGATTTTGAAAAGGCGATTTACATAGTCAATCGCCTTTTCAACTGGGAGAATGTATTACAGATACTGAGGAAAATAGGAATATATTGGCGTGATAGGAGACTCATCCGAAACTTATGCATGGGGCAGAGGGCTCAGGTAAGGGTAGCTGACGGTGAATCAGGGTGGGCAGTTATAGGTCGCGGGGTGCGGGAAGGGTGCCCGTTGTCGCCTTTGCTCTTTAACATCTATGCTGAGGAAATGGTAAGAGAGGCATGGGAGGAGCTAGATGTGGGAATCAAAGTAGGAGGCCAGCGGATAAAGTCGGTTAGATTCGCAGACGACCAGGCGTTGGTCATTCGGTCATCGAAAGGATTGCAAATCTTAGTAGATGAATTGGAAAAGCAGTGCGAGAAATACGGGATGAAGATTAATCATGAGAAAGCAAAAGTAATTAGATTCTCTAGGACAAAGAAAGCGAGGCTGGTCATAAGAGTAAAAAGTCACAAACTCGAGCAAGTGGAACAATTTAATTACTTGGGTAGTACGGTAGAAGAAACAGGACATCGTAGTAAAGACATTAGGAGGAGAATAGCACAAGCAAAAGAAGCGTTCAATAAAAGAAGGGAGCTGATGACGGGGACCTTAAGTAAGGGTGTAAAAAAGAGGCTGATGAAGAGCTTGATATGGAGTGAGGTGTTGTATGGGGCAGAAACTTGGACCTTAAGAAAGGAAGTAGAAAAATGTTGAAGGCGTTTGAGATGTGGGTGTGGTGGAGGATAGAGAAGGTGCGTTGGACGAAAAGGAAGACAAATGAGGAAGTACTTGAGCTAGTTGGTGAGAATAGGATGTGGATGAGATTAGAGGCAGGCAGGGCGAGTGGCTGGAAGTGGTAATGAGGGGCGATGGTATGCTGAAGGCCGTGATAGAGGGAAAGATGTTGGGCAAGCGGGGTAGGGGAAGAAAGAGAAGAGGTTTTATGGGTGGAACGAAAAAAGGTAGGGCTTACGTTGAGAAAAAGAAAGAAATGCTAGAGGTAGATAGGACACTGGACGTGTAGGAGTCTGTTGGATGTCTCTGACTTTCACCATAACTTACCTCTAACCGGTATATTACTCATATGAATACATTAGATTGTTGCTCTGCTTTTATTGGTACATTCTTCAGTTTATTCCTTTCCACATTCGTAACTGTGAATATACATGTATATTCATGTTCGTAACATATCCGCAAGTAAGTTACGTCTTCATTGACATGTGAGCAAACATGTGGTAATTGGAACAAATCTCAAAAAGCAATGAAGTATGTAGGCGTGAGATACATGTCGAACTATGCGGTCGGGTAGGTAGCTGAGAGAATAATTTCATCTCATTTGATGACATCGAGGATCGACAGTATGAATCAATGCATAAATATTAACAATATGATTCTAATCGTGTTATAAAGAATATTTAAAAAAAATATTTTTATTTTGGGATCCAAGAAAGGAAATTATTTCGATGATTACAATTTGCCCCCGTAAATAAAAATTTCATTGCCAAAGATTTTGGATTTTCATGACATGGATGACAGAACATGGATTTTCGGGATTAATGATCAATTTTTAGAAAATGCATACAAAATGTATACATAAGTTATACATTTGTATACAATGTATACATTTGTATACAAATTATATACAACGAATACATTTTCTATACAATTTGTATACATTTTGTATGAAACCAAATTTGAATACATTGTATGCAAATTTTATGCAAACAATTGCATACGAAATGTATACAATGTGTACATTTTGTATACAAATTTTTCGTAGGGGATTATCTAGATAGTGAAATATAATAAGCAATTCTTGTAACTATTACCAACCCTTTCCAGGAACATTCTCCAAAAAATTAAAATCTCCCTGAAACGGGTTATTAATAGAGTATGTACAGTATGTATAGGAGATAATGATGATGATTACCATAAGTACCTATCAGTTGTGAAGCCACAAACTTGCCAGGGAAAACAAGAAATATCAGGGTAACACAGGGACAACAGCTATAATATCTGAGTATATAAACGTATTTATTTTCATTTAAAGTTAAAATTAAATAACAGTCTTGGATACACATATAAAAAATGCATCCATGGTTATGCATGGATAAATTTTATGCATGGATTTAAATTGAAAGTAGCATTGCTTGAATAACAGTTATTTATATCACTAATGAAACAACTAGCAAAAATAAATTTCATTATGGTAATAGAATGCCACACATTCAATAAAATACATATTATGTCGTTTCGGTGCAACATATTTCTGTTTAAAATTTTATAAATATATGCATGCAGACATTTGAAGCCAGCATGTCCACCTGCAATTGAACAATACGTAGCTGATCAAACACTTTTATTATTTATTAGCAATGGATTTCTAATTGAAATCCATTACAGTTGTTAGAGGGAAAGGGTTCAACTTAAATCATTCTCTCTATCGTATAATTTTGTCTATTTGAAGTAAATACCTACCCAAGCCTGACTATCAACAATATATTTAGCAGTCTCTCTGTTAATCAGATAGCCTATTGTAACCACTTCATATTCTATATGGTTAGGAGATCCACTTCATTCCCAGTTCTTCAAATTTATTCAGACCAATCCCCAGCATAAGTAACCAAAATAAACGTCCCATAGCTTTGCGCATTTTTCTGAAATACACTAATGTACAAATCCTAAATTCACCATGTCTTCCTTTCACAGAAAAGAACGTTTTGTATGCATATTAAAAATGCTAGTAAACACAGCATTCAAAATGTCCCAGGCAAAGGCGCTGAAACTGCGCTAAAATAAAAATTATATAAAGGCTAATTGTGAGAATTAAATGACATTACAATAACATTAGCCAAATTAAGAACGATTTGAAACAAATCACTGGATCACTTCAATAAATTTTAACATAATCACATTTTTCTCATGAAACAAACAATATGAAATGATTAGTTTTCTTCAGTTTTAAAATGTAGTCCACATTCACGAATTGAGAGGCAACACATAACTTTCTCCAGCATTAAAATGCTTGCATCAAGGCTCCAAAATAGATATTCAACATAATCGAATCCACTCACCTTTCTTTTACAATGAGATTCCTATTTTTGCTGAGATTCTCTTTTTTAGAGCTCCACAATCTTGAAAACCACCGACAAGTTGGCTCTATCTATCCTTTCACAAAACTCAATCACAGTCTTCTAGCCAAATTATGACTCCGCTAGGAGTGATGAAATCCGTATCTATCACCGAAAACATTTAGTTGGTAATTAATCTTGCTATCTTACTTCGTGGAAATCCTCCATGAAAACTTTGCATATGCTTAACGGACGACGAGTTCCAACACAAACAACTGCACATAAATTATACATGAAAAGTAACGCTACCAGAGCAAAAATAAACCTGATTTTCGCTCACATTACCCAAAATACGTATGTAGGGTACTTAAACAACTGTTTTAAAATGATATATAAGTAAATATTTCGGATTTCCGACTAAATTTGTTGGGAACCCCAGGCACAGAACTCTCACATCACAATGTCAGCAAAGGCAAACCACGAATCTGTAACCGCTCAAAATTGAGCCTCCGCGCTAGCAAAATATTTCCATCGTACCGCACAGGGATACTGTAAACAGGGATTTACACACTCCCTGGTACCGCATACAAATCCTGGCAGTTCAAGATGCAATGTATTCTGTATGAACTTGTACGACCGGATACTAGTATCGCTTGAAGTTATTTAAGGTTCTTTCAAAGAAATATGTGGGTATATTACGTTTTTTAATGCTACATGTTATGTGTAAGGGCAAATTTAAAATGTATGTCTTGTTAAGGGTCAGTGGGAGAAATGAATAACAAACTATTTTTGTTGACTATTATATTATCGAAACACTCACTCCATGCAACATCATGGAAGCCACCAGAGAGTCACATGAGCACACTCAAGATAACAAGTCACAAGAATATATTATAGTTACATCATCTCCCCATAGAACACGCCACCGAACAATAGCAGATCATCGCAGTGTTCGAATGAGAAATTGCTCTATCAAATCCTCCATAACACCACTTAACAACACCCCTCCTCAATTTCTCAATACCTGGAACATTTCTTTCAACTAGTCTTGCATTTCAGTCTCTTCTTCTGCAATGACAAAAGCCTAAAACCAAACAGTTTAGTACATTGATGACATATCAACCATCCCAAGATTCATAACATGTTTTCGAAATATTTCGGGAGCTAATGCCTTGGTCATTAAGTCCGCTTTCTGATCTCCAGAGGGAATATAATCTACTCTAATTACCTTGGACTGATGCAGATCTTTAATGAAATTACATTTGACATCAATATGCTTCATACTTTTCTAATCCCAACTTTCTAGAGCTCTAATACATGACTGATTATCCTCAAAGATAGTAATTGGTCCAATACACACCTGCTTTAATTCCCCCATCAGTTGTCTTAACCACATAACCTCTACCGTTGCTGTCACAAGTGCAACATATTCAGCTTCAGTGGTCGACAGTGCCACAGTTCGTTGTTTCCTTGTACCCCAAAAAACAGGATTTTCATACACTTCTAACACAAAACCAGACACTGACTTCCTATCTACACCGTTGGCAAAGTCTTCATCAGCATAACCTACTAATAAATTGTCACATTTTGATGTAAAACACAATCCATAATTTAAGGTTCCTTGCACGTACCTCAAAATTCTCTTTAGACCCTGCCATTGCTCTCTTGTCGCATTGGTTTGGAATTGGCTATAGTAATTTATTGCAGTACACAAGTTTGGCCGGGTGGCCATGCAGGCAAACATCAGACTTCCAATGAGTTCTCTGTATGGATACTCCCCAATAATGGTTCCTCTATCTCCACTACTCTTGTTTGACTCATAGCTTAAACTTAAAAGTAAAGGAGTTATGACTTTTGATGAGCAAGTAGACATTCCAAACTTCCTAAGGACTGATCTTATGTACCTTCCTTGACTCATAAAGATCTTATTTTTAGAATGAACAATCTTTATACCAAAAAATGCATTAGTTCACCCAAATCTCGCATCTTAAACTCCCTCATTAACTGCTCTTTTGTTTGAGCCATTTCGGCAAGTGATTTTCCAGCAATGATAATATCATCCACGTACAATAGCAGATATGACACTCCACCATTAACAAGCAACACATAGAGACATTTGTCAGATTTACATTTCATATACCCTAGTTTCTTCACAAATTCATCAAACCTTCGATTCCATTCAGCAGGTGCTTGTTTCAGACAATACATTGTTTTATTAAGTTTACAGGCCATATTTGATTTAACATTCAACCCTTCTGGTGGCCACATATAAACTTCTTTCTTAAGGATGCCATTAAGAAATGCATTCTTTACATCCATTTCATGAACAAAGAGATTTTCTCTACATAAAATACTCAACAGATCCCTGAAAGTGGATAATCTTGCCACAGGAGCATATGTTTCATTGAAATCTATGCCTTTCCTTTGAGCACAACCTTTTATCACCAGCCTAGATTTTTACCTGTCCAAGTTTCCATCTCCGTCATATTTCATGGTAAATAGCCATTTACTCTTGATTGGTACATGATTTCTAGGCAACTGAACCAAGCTTCAAGTCTCATTTTGATTTAAGGCTCTTAATTCCTCTTCTACTGCTTTCGTCCAGAGATCTCTATCATCTCTTGACATTGCCTCATCAAATGTTAATGGGATATTATTACAGTAATTTTCTGCAGCCATTGCTAGTTTACAATCATCATCATAGGTGAATGAATTATTGAATTCCTCCAATAAACCACAATCTGACTTGCTTTGTACTAACTTGGTACTTATCAACTGTGAGAAAATTATGCCCTTCTTAATCTCAGTACCATTAACATCCTCTAAAGACTGCATAGGTAACTTACCATTATTTTCATTATTTGCTCTCTGGACCATTTTACTGTCAACTTGTAGTGCATGGTCTTACATGTCAACAAACCTTGCCGCCATGGCTAGCACTACATAATTTTGGAAGTATTTAGGGGCTATTCTGAGTCGTGTTGATTTTTTCAAGGGTGCAACTTGCTCCTCCCTTTCGGCCAGTTCTATGTTTTCTCCTAAAACTTCAGGCTCTAATTCCCTTGCTTCCCTCCTGGATATAGCTCCATCACTTCTGGACTCAGTGCCCTCCTAGTTATTTCATTGTTACTTTCAGGGAAACCTTCCCTTTCTTTATCCTGTTCAGGGAAACCTTCCCATGCATCTCCTGGCTCAAGGAAACCTTCCCATGAGTCAAGCAAGGTTTTGGATTCATCACATATAACATTTCTGCCACTGATCAATCTTTTCTTGTCCACCAGCCACAACGTGTAGCCATTACCTCAATAACCAAGCATAACGCATTTAGCACTTCTCGGATCAAATTTTCCTTTCCTCAAGTCTTTAGGAACATGTAAATAGGCAAGACAACCAAAATACCCTTAATTTTGAAAGGTCAGGGTTTTTCCCATACCACTTTTCAGCAGGAACTTCCCTTCCACTTAATGCTCTAGTAGAACTCCGGTTTATCAGGTAGACTGCAGTATAGACAGCCTCAATCCACATGATTTCTTTTAAACCACTGTCAAGTAACATACATCTACTTTTGTCTAAAACTGTTCTATTCATTCGTTAAGCTACATCATTGTTTTCAGGTGTTCGGGGAATGGTTAATTCAAACTGAATTCCTTTTTCATGGAAGAATTCTCTAATATTTTCATTTACATATTCAATGCCATTATCACAACGAAATACAGATATTTTGAAATTAAATCGAGCTGTCACCCTAGCTTAATATATCTTCAAATACTGAAATACTTCAGATTTACTTTTCAATCCAAAAGTTACAGTGAAGTGATTAAAATCATCAATGAAACTAAGGATATATTTATCTCCATTATAAGCAATAGGTATTATTGGACCACACAGGTCACTGTGTACTCTTTCCAGGGGCCTCATGGTTACGACTCTTATCCTTGGAAAGTGTCTTTTAGTTTACTTACCTTTGACACAAATTTCCCCCACATCAGAACTCTTAGCCTCATTTGAATTGGTTATTTCTAATCCATGTACCATTTTACTCAACTGCAGCAAACTTTGCTGACCGATGTGCCCCAGACGTTTGTGCCAAAGACACTCAACTTTCACTGCCATGCTAGCTTGTTCTTCACTTTCAATGTTGAATGCAAGACAGTAGACTCTACCTTGTCTCACTGCTTCAGCCACAACTGTACCATTTACGCTGATAAAACATTTACCAGTGCAGAACAGTACACTAAAGCCTCTCAATTCCAACCTAAGTTATAAAACTGTAAGCCATTGGTCCAGCGTTTCCCCAAGAGACAAAACTGGCAGTCTCTCCCTGAGACTCAGCTGTTGCTGGCGTTGCCCGACAGGATCCATGGCCTGCTCCGCGTCCGCGACTGTAATTGCCACTATAGCCTCCACGACACCACGAGCTACTGCCCCGGCCTCTTCGATGTCCCCAGTAGACACGGCCTCCTTGCAGGTGTTGTCCTCTGGTTCCACGACCCCTGTAAGTTTTGAAGATACGACCTCCTAGTACTGCTCCGCGATAGGCTCCACCTCCTGGTCTCCAGCACTGAATCTTCCGATGCCCCTTTATTCCGCAATTGTTGCACGGAAACGCCTCTTGAACCCCTATGAAGCCAGCATTCTGAGTCAGGATACTCGGCACTTTGGTGGACAGTCCTACTTCTCTGCTCACCTCGTATTCTTCAATACGAACCTTCACAAACTGCATTGTTACTTCTTTCGTGACTAGTGTTTGTAAAGTAGAAACTACGGACTCATACTCGTATGGCATCGATAGAAGGAAGAGACCATCTCCGATCTCCACAAAAATTGGTACATATGTTTCCTGTTCGTGTATTAGGAAATACGCAAAATAGTTTACTCAAATATTGAGTATATCGCGAGTTCCAGCTCTTTGTTCATTTTTAGATGTCTACAATTAAGCCCTTAGCTTTAGGGCTATATCTCTTGATCTAATGTTGCTAAAAATCTCCAAAAAAACTTTTTTTAATTTTTGAAAGTTGACAAATGATATTACAGAGTCAGATTAAAATCTATAACAATTTTTTGAAAAACTTCAAAATGTTTAAAAATTTGAACATGATTTGCAAAAAAAGTACCCCCTCGATTTTTCTAGCTTTTTTTATGGATCAAAGGACTGTGTGTCCACTACCGATTGGTGAAATCACATTAATGCGCAATTAATTAATCACTGCGTAAAAAATTCCGAAAGAACGAGGCCATTTTGAACGCAGAACTCAATCAATCTCTCTCCCCTATCGTTACGTTCTCCCAACTCATACTTCCCTAATGTCTAACCTTTATGGCCTTCACCTATAATAACACTCTAGTCTCCCTGAATAATTTAGTTTTTATTTCCTTTTGCATTCCTTAACACTTCCTCTATTCCGTGGTACATACTTGTCTTCTACGTCTTCATCTTCGTAATCTGAACTAGGCATGTATACTTGTACCATTACCGTGTCCTTAGATTTTGTTTATAATCTAACCATAATTATTATTTCACTGTATTGAAGATGGCTTTTCACTCGCGTACCACTACTTCTCCTGATTATTATACTGCTTATATACCGACGTTTCCATTCGTAGAATTCGTTAATTTTATCGGAATAAATATAGAAACAACCATGTCCCCCTCATCGGCTATAGTGACGTGATAGCCTTTCTTGCCAGTCGGTGTATATCATATTACATTGGTGAATCAAATTGAAGTCTCTCATTCATTTTCCACTCAGATTTCTGTAAAGCAGAAAATGCTTTTGAGGAAGCATGAAATTCACAAACGAAACTTTCGGCAAAGTTTGCTTGTAGTTCAAAATCCTTGATAGCTGCAAACCATTCGACTCGATTTTTCTTCAGTACCAGTTCATCATTCAGTATGGTCTTGTTTTTCAGAACCTTTTCCATCATGATGTAACATCAAAATATTTCTGTTTGAGTCCAACTTTATCAGACGCTACTGTGGATGAGGAAATTTTGTAGGAGTCCTGTATTTTTTTCACCTAGGTGTGTGCTACCGTCGATGACCGCTATTGGAGGAAGTAGGGTGGCTGCGGTAGCCTTCACCGTGAGTAAATAATCGGGATGGATCCACAACACCAAAGGACGCCCTCTTCGAGCTAGACCCTCGGGCAGGTGAATTGATTCTTGGAATATCGTGGAATTGAATCTTCGCGTGTAAACGGATTAAATTGACGCCGGGGCAATTGTTTGCATTGAATGACGTGGGACGTCTGCGCGCAGGCTTTTCCTGAATCTCGGGCGTTCAGCCCTCGCAAACTTTGGAACAATACGAAGGAGGGAAGGACGGAAGAGCATAGGGGGCTGCAAATCCGTCAGGAGGCTGGGGTGGAGGTTAAAAGATCGACCATGCGTAATAGTGTTGAATGCTGGCGCTGAAATGGGATGGGGGCGGGATGACAAAGGCGAGGGTGGGGGACGGAGATGGGGTGAGGTCGAAGGGGCGGGGGCAGGTGGCAGCGTGGCCCCCGAACCGACCCGATTGTTGCCCCCTTCCACCCTCTTCTCGGTTTTATGTCTCTATAGCCTGTCTGCGCTGCCTTTTTATCCCACCTAGGGGCCAGGCATTGCACCTTTCCCCGAGGGTGTCAGAGCTGTGGTGATGCCATCGTGACCGGTTTTACAGGACCCCAGTGAACCTCCGGCCTTCTGTGTCGCGGTCAACCGACCGTTGGTTTCCGCCTCCCGTGTGCGCCCACCCATTTATCTCCTCCGAGCGTCACACCGCTCCAATGGAAAACAAGGTGCTTCTGCCTGAGGGTAGCAGGAAGATTTCTTCACGTGGTCATTGCTTGCATTCACGTATAGATAATGGAACGTCTGTGTCGAACGGGACCGGGAAAAGGCAATTTTGCGTTGCTTTGCCTCATCCAAGTGGACCCAGTGAAGGGAAACCCAAGTGGTTCATAAATATTTTTTTCCAGGAACTCAAGGATTAAAAGGCGTATTTACAAATATTTCAAGGGTTTATCGGGGAGGAGAGGATATTTTCTTGTCCCGAGGCGCGTGCTTGTGTAAAGAAACGAAATATATTTTGGCATAGTTGTTGAATTGACCGTCGCTTACTATCAACCGTTTTATGTATACATTGTCTATAATTCAGGCACAGCAGCGCAGCAAATGTCTGTAAAATTTTAAATTTTGATTGATAAACATATCGTGACAAAATTTTATGAATTATCCTCGTTAAAAATAACAGCTATGAATGAAAGTTCTGTAAATATTTTTTATATTTTGTATATATACTTTCAGAATTAAAAAGGTATATGCCTTAGTATGTACCTATGTATTAAAACTGATAAATTCTAACATTTTAACGTTGTAAAATGAAATTTTTGCAGAATTTGTTGACCACCGTACCTATCTGAATTATTTTTTTATAATGCTCTATGTATTACTTAAGAAAAAATAAACGGCGGTGGATTCATTCCATTAAAATATAGTAAGCTAACTTTTCGTTTCCGATTCTATTAATATTTGTGTAGTTTTCTGATATTTCAATGCTTACGTGTGACTTAGATATAGTGTCATCAAGCTGTTACAAGTGCATGTGGTGGGCGTTCGTGAAACCCCGTTTACACTACTAGCTTTCTACGCTGGCTAGGCTTACCAAGGTTGGAAGTTGGCCGTGTGGACGCAAGTTGGCTCATATCCTAGTAACCTTTTCTACCTCGGTCGAGAAAACACGGTTGGCGCTAGTTACCGGCTTTTGAACTGCGTGTAAATGCAAGTTAGTGGAAAAAATGTAATCTTTGAAAATAGAAGTCGTAGTTAAGGACGTAGAGTTTACACAGACGCTGTATACCAAATATTATATACCTTTTATGTATCTGTGGTTCGTAATAGACGAGCAGCAAAAATATCAGGAAATAATTGAAGTGAAAAACTAGAAAAAGACTTAAAAACTTGATATATATATCAATTAAGAAGTTTTACATTGCCCTAAGAAGAAAAATAAGATATTTTTTGCATCACAGAACATGGCTTAAATGAAATCCACCCGGTACATTTACGTAACTAAAAGGTGAAAGGTTGACAGACTTTTTAAACCTATAGCAGTTGGTTGAAAGACTTATGGCTCTCTAAAACAATTCTTAGCTATACAAACGGAAACTTTACAGAATTGATAACTTCGGATGATAAAACATAACTGAGAAATGAAGCTACATAAAAGGGCAAAAGAATATAAATTTGTTGCGTGTTTAGCATTTGATTTATACCTTCGGCAAATCTGCCACTTTCTATGCTTAATTGAACAGATATACTCTATTGTAGGCAACTGTGGATATATGACTTTAATTTAGGTTTTTTTCTTGCATCAATGGTGAGGCACACATGTTTACGTACACAGAATTCGATGGAAGGAAGGGTCCGGATGAAGTTATTTCCTACGTCAATTGGTATCTAAACAGTGCAATTTCCCCTGATACTACTGAACTTGTACCTACTTTATTCAGAAAACTGTGCGTCTCAAGACAAAAATAAGATACTGGTACAATATATGTTCCGTCTAACACATTCAAATCGATTTCAGAAAATTACGCACAATTTTCCTGAACGAGGACACTCATTTCTGAACGGTAATCGGGATTTCGTCAATATTGAAAAGAAAGAAAGGCTTATAGCTAGATTGCACTGTCCTAAAGAATGACATTCAATAATCAGGAAGTCATCTAAATTATTTACAGTTGTTCCTGTAACTGAAATCATGTGCATAAACTACTAGAAACGGCAAAGACGCTGTCCGCTGCTCGATCGTTATTTCGACTTTCTTCACCTACACCTCTACTCCTCTCCTAATCAGATGTCACATGTTGTGTGACTCATAAGTGACTCACAACCATCTCTACGACGGTTCTGGGAAGGTTAGTTTTAGCCGCCATATTCACTAGCATTCAAACCTAGCAATATAAATGGGGCATGAGAGTTCATACATGTCTACATTTACCTTTGCAAATTGTCTCCCTTAAAACATGTCCATTTATTTCCTCCGGAACCGCACCGCTTCCGCCGAATACATAGGAGCAGGCGTGTTTTTGGTCATCGAGGACTTTCCTCCCTCCCGGCCTCTACAGAATACTGCATCAAGACCCACCCCTGCCGACCCGAAAAACCCCTCCCCTAATCCTCTTCTCCCCACACCATGCCCCCACCGCTCCCTCACCCTCTACACCCCGCTCTTAGGCCCCCTCTCCCACCGTTCTCCCACCCCCCCCTCCCGCTCGAGCGGGGTCCGACTCGGGGTGAGGCCCTCCGAATGCCCAGTGTGAAACGGTGAGAGAAGTAAAATTAGCTTTTATAGCCAAGTGTCGTTACAAAATAGTAGCCGTGTGTCGTAACAAAGTAGTGGCAATTAATGCAGAGTAACAATAACTGAAGCAGTATCAATAATAACAAAATTACCTCGGCTATAGTCTTTAGTTATTGTGAATCTGTTGTAATTATTACTGCTACTGTTACTATATCGAACACACGGCAATAAAATCTAATTTGAGTTGCCTTTTCCCTTTTTGCATGCATGCTCTCAGTACGGCCCCTACTTGGTTGATTTGTGGAGAGCACTTTAAGTGCAGCACTCTGTCCATGGAGTGGAATGTTAAACTTCAGCCGCCTTTCGTCAAGAGTAGTCTGATGCCAACGCCGGGTTTCTCTCCACCATTCGTCCAGTTATAAAATAACTGAATGTCAGGCTATAACTATCCACCCTCTTGTCCTCGGTGGCGCAAATTACTTCCGTTGTCAGTCGCTCCCATGCAAATTCCTCGAAAGTGCCCAAACGAAAGCCATGGAAATAGTTTCATTCTCAGCAGCTCCCTGCAATCGCCTTCTAGCGAAAGTGTATCATTCGTGTACGGTTTCAGTGTTTCGCCACCAGTTGTCGCTACTACCTAGCGCTGCTAGAAATTTTCCTGGATGCATTGCTTGCATTAAACATCGGTTAGTAATGAATTGTTTCTTTATTTAGTGGCCAGTTAGCGTAATTTAGTTTGTGTTTAGAAGCAAGGAAACAGTTCGAACTCTTGCACCATTGAGTGAGTTTTTTTGTCAATGAGAACTAGAATAATACGAACAGAAAGTTGCATATTACCTCAGTGTGATGTAGTGTTGTCACAACAGGCTTCATCTTCAGCTTCGTTTTATTACGTATTACAACCATATTACTTCTTTGCACTTCACGTATATATATATATATATATATATATATAACACCATACATAATGATTCATTGTATTTGTATTATGTATCATCCAAGTAAATTCATGTAGAAATGGATGGAGCCAGAGATATCTCCGGTATTGATGGCCGAGAACGTCGAGAAGATAATTCACTGAATTACAGATCGAGGACTTGTTTTGTGTCCGGGTGTGATACGGGACACAGAAGTGCGAAATAGTTTAAAAAATAGGAAAGAGTGATACATCGTGTAGGGATGAGGAAAACTTCTGTAGTTTACGAAAACACTTTACATCAAGTGATGTGATTCGTAAATGGGAATCAGTGGAGAAGCAAACTGGCAATGTAGTTTCATACTAGCCGCATAATAACCTTTACATTATGCTGAGGCAAGTGGAGCACATCCTAAAGGCCGTTTTACACGGGGCACGAAATTGCACAACTTCAAACTACATGTTTTTCTCAATCGGGCGTGCAGTCATTTTGAAATTAGAGCAGGGGCAATTTCTTGGAATTCACAGCTTTACACGATGCAATTTGAAATGTACGTTTGCACGTACATCAGATTGTGCAATTACGTGCCCCGTGTAAAACAGGCTTAATGAGGAATATAATGTTTCCCGATTGATATTCAAGAACATTAGAGTTATGTTTGGACAAGGTATTTTTTACATTTCCCTGTGAAACGAATGGGACAGATATGATAACACACATTTTACATTATTGCATTTTAATGAGACTAAGACAGCAGCACAAATGAATAAATGGTGACTTTATTTTAAAAACCAGTCTGCCAAAAATCCTCTTTTTCATGATACATTATGAAATTTAAAATGCTGTATTTCATTTTAAATTCAACAACTGACAGAAGTAACCTGAAAAGGCACTATGAAATGTTTTGTGTGGGACAGTAAAATAAAATCAATGCCTCCTCTAAATCATGCATTTTCTTATGTCTCATCATATGAACGCCTACTTCAGATTATTATCTTTCTGCCGGAATGAAAATGACAAATAACTTACTTAATAAGCAACACAATGCTAATATTTAATCCCTGTGGACTCATTCAGCTGACTAATATTTACAATGGTAGTTATTTCTGTCTTTCATATTTTTTGTTATATTTGCATGAATAGGTCGTGCGACACGTAGAGCAAAGTATTATTCTAAAGAGTAAAAAAATTCTCTTCATAATCTATAAGTGCCTGTACAATGTAAAATATTGACTACTTTTGACTTTTTTAATCTCATGCCCCTGATTTGTTGGAATGCTCCAGCTGTATACCTACTGTACAAGTGTAAATGAAATCCTGATATCCTCGGTCTTTTTCCCTTTATCTCTATCCTTGCATAGTTTCTGAGGCAAAAAAGTGAAATAGCGTGAATTTTATTATTGTGTGTCCTTAAACTTCACTGAAATAGCATAACAGAATTTTTGTTACATTGCAGGGACAATGCTTAAAAGCATCTTTTCTGTTTGTATTCCCGTAGGAATTATCTGAAATATATTTATTGAGCTTTAAATGGTAAATATATAACTTAATAGCATAATGAGTTAATGCTTTTACGTATTTTGAATAATTTATGCATTATTATTAACTTATGAATGTATAATATTGCTACAATGCTTGAATAGTTTTTTAATGTCATCAAAGTACTGCAAAGGTAAAGACAGCTAAAGGGCTATTGCGGTAATGCCTCAAAGTATGAGGTTCTTAAATTGATAAAAGGATATTATTTATCAAAGTAATGTAATTAAACTATCACGCATGTTCAAGACAAAACTCAAGCTAATGTTCTGATTAGGTATTATACTTCTAATTGGCGTTACTATGGTTTATATTAATTCCAATAAGCGGCTGTCAACATTTCCGTAAAGGTTAGAATTTAAATAATTGCAATTTACTAGGTAAATTGTTTTTTTTTACTAGGTAAATTGTTTTTTTTTTACTAGAGATTGCTAGTGATGTGATGTTAAATATGAAAACAAAAATACCATTCCATCGGTATTATCCCCTGCTGTTAAAATTACATTGACTTTTATAGATACCGCTAACCTCCGTGCGTACGCACCTACATTCATTCATTACAGTAATCTACCGGTTAGAGGTAGGTTGTGATGAAAGTCAGAGAATATCCAACGAACTCTTACACGTGCTGTGCCCTTTCTACCTCTTGTATTTCTTTCTTCATCTCAGCATAAGTCCTACCGTTCTTCATCCCGTCCATAAAACCGATTCTCTTCCTTCCCCTTCCCCGCTTACCCAACATCCTTCCCTCTATCACGATCTTCAGCAAACCATCGTCCCTCATTACCCCTTCCAGCCACCTACCCTGCCTTCCCCTAATCTCATCTATAAGTTTCCTCTCCTCGCCCACCATGTCAAGCACTTCCTCATTTGTCTTCCTTTCCGTCCAACGCACCTTCTCCATCCTCCTCCACACCCACATCTCAAAAGCCTTCAGCCTATTTTCGTCTTCCTTTCTCAAGGTCCACGTTTCCGCCCCATACAACGCCACACTCCATATCAAGCTCTTTACTAGCCTCTTTTTTACATCCTTACTTAAGGTCCCCGTCATCAGCTCCCTTCTATTATTGAACGCTTCCTTCTCTAGCGCTATTCTCCTCCTAATGTCTTTGCTACTATGTCCTCTTTCTTCTAGCGTACTACCCAAGTAATTAAATTGTTCTACTTGCTCCAGTTTGTGACTTCCTACTCTTATCACCAGCTTCGCTTTCTTTGTCCTACCAAATCTCATTACTTTTGTTTTCCTATTATTTATCTTCATTCCGTATTTCTCACACTGCTTTTCCAGTGCATCTACTAAAGTTTGAAGTCCTTTCGATGACCGACTCACCAACGCCTGGTCGTCTGCGAATCTAACCGACTTTATCCACTGGCCTCCTACTTTCATTCCCACGTCTAGCTCATCCCATGCCTCTCTTACCATTTCCTCAGCATAGATGTTAAAAAGTAAAGGCGACAACGGGCACCCTTGCCGCACCCCGCGACCTATAACTGCCCACCCTGATTCACCGTCCGCTACCCTTACCTGAGCCCTCTGCCCCATATATAAGTTTCGGATGAGTCTCCTATCACGCCAATCTATTCCTATTTTCCCCAGTATCTGCATTAGTTTCTCCCAGTTTACTCTGTCAAACGCCTTTTCGAAATCTACAAAACAAGCGAAAACATCCTGATTATGCTCTATGTTTCTATCTGTAAGTGTCCTCATTACCGCAATCGCATCTCTGGTTCCCCTCCCCTTCCTAAACCCAAATTGGTCATCGCCTAAATAGCACTTTGCTCTGCTCTCCAACCTTCTATTTAGTATTCTAAGCAACACTTTTGCTGCGTGCGAAATTAAACTGATTGTTCTATACTCCTCGCATTCTGACGCTTTCTTCTTCTTCGGGATAGGTATTAATACTGTTTTCACGAAATCCTCTGGCCATACTCCTTCCTCGTAGATCCTGCGAATAAGTTCGAAAAACGATTTTCTCCCCCTACTACCTAGATTCTTCAGTAGCTCCGAAGGTAGGTTATCGGTTCCCACGGCTTTTCTACCCTTCATCTCTCTCATTGCCCTCTCTATTTCACTCTCAAGTAACTCTGGTCCGAGATTATCTTTATCTATTGTTCCTTCGTCCTCTAGATCTAGGCTAAGGGGTCTATTCTCGCTGTCATATAGCTCCTCTACGTATTCTCTCCACCTTTCTTGGATATCTTCCTGTTCGATTAATATCTTTCCTGTTTTGTCCTTAACCTTTGGTATCGCTTGACCTCTCTTACCACCCGATAACATTTTCACCTTGGCGTACAAAGCGCCCACTTCCCCCTCCTCCTGCATCTTTTCCATTTGCTCACATTGTCCCTTCCACCAGTTTTCTTTTGCCCGATTGGTCACTCGCCTGAGTTTATTATTCAATTCCTTGTACTTCCTCTACGTCGGTGTTCACGTTTTTCCATATCCTTCTCTCCTCCATTTTCTTTATCATTTCTTCTGTAACCCACTGCTTCTTAACCCTCTTCTTTTCCACCGTTCCTATTGTTTTCTCTACCGCTCTTGCGATGCCTGTTTTTATAACCTCCCATCTCTTCTCTATGGTTCCCCTCCGCTTCTCTTCACCTATGTTCTTTTCTACTAGCTCTTGGTATTCCCTCTTTTTCAACCCTTTCAATGCTTCAAGGTTCCACCTCTTTATCTTCCTACCTTTACAAAGCCTTTTGAATCTAACTTCACATTTCATCATCACCAAGTTATGATCCGAGTCCGCATCCGCCCCTGGATAGCTACGAGAGTTTTTTACACTGTTCCTAAATCTCTGCCTCACCATTATATAATCAATTTGGTATCTCCCAGTGTCACCCGGCATTTTCCATGTGTACCTACGCCTGGGGTGATGTTTAAACCAAGTGTTTGTCACTACTAATTTATTTCTTCTACAAAATTCAACTGCCTTTTCCCCGCGATCATTTCTTCTTCCTAGCCCAAACCCTCCCACTTCTAATCCGTCCCTCCCTTCTCCCACCACTGCATTCCAGTCACCCATCACTATCAGGTTTTTCTTCCCCGGCACTTCTCTAATTATTTCTTCTACTTGCTCGTACACCTCTTCCACCTCTTCCTCCCTATGGTTGCTCGTAGGCATGTATACCTGGACCAGTACGAAATTCGTCGGGCGTGCTTTTATTTCTACCACTAGTATCCTATCGTTCACCTGTTCAATGTTTACCACCCTCAGTCCCAACTTTGTGTTCAGTACCATGCCTACCCCCCGTTGACTCTCATCTCCCCCACTATAGATCACCCTGTAGTTATCACTCCAATAGTCCCCGCTATCCTTCCATCTAACCTCGCACAATCCCAAAGCATCTATTTTTCCTTATTCCATTTCCTGCTTAATATTTTCAAGCTTCCCGGCCCTCATCATGGTCCTTACGTTCCAAGTTCCTATTTTTACCATTGTTTTCCTCCTCCTCTTCCTCTTTTTCTTCTTCTTCTCCCTCCTTTCCCTTGTATCTTCTGATGATGATGATTCTGATTCTGTGCAAGGATTTCGTGTGATGACGACCGCGGAGGCCTTGCCTCCCCCGCTGCCGGGCACGACACCCGCCCTAGTGGGCGGCGTCCCGTAGTTGCCAGGAATCAATTCTCTTTGAATGACTTTCATGTTCTGGGAGGAGATAGTTGAGAGGTATCCCACGCGACTCAACGGTATTTTTAACGTGACACCATCACGGAACTACCTTTCGTCTGGCTCCTACCCTTCGACCTATCTGGCATGGGTGGCCCTACCAGGAGCAATGTACTTGCTCCTGCCAGTCCAGCTCTAGGGGTCATTGGAACGCACAAGCCCTTCCACCACGTCAAGGTCGTAGTTCATGGAAGAGACGCACCTACAAACGTCACAAAAATTGGCGCACCTACTAAGGGTTAATTATGCGTATCAATATGAAACGTAGAGGAAATAAGAACCAAAAATAGCAATATCCAAACGCTTCTCTGAGTTATGATGAAAGGAGCTGCGATAATTCCAAAACCATCATCATTATTTGTTCCGAAAAAAAATGCAATAATGGTTGCAAGATTTGTGCAGTTATCACCCACGCTTTCTGAAGTAAAATTCATTCTATCGCAGTGGATGGAAATTGAAATATTAGTACGAGTAGATAAGGTATACTTTGTATAGGTTTCGAATTTCTGGGAATCATATTGTCATTTCTACATCTCTTTTAATTAGATTCTTTCAGTGCAACGCTTAAAAGCTGGCAGGGCTCGATGCTAGCGACAACTTGCGGCGGAGGAAGGAAACCGTACACTAAGGGAACGCATCTCTTTGTTGACATTTCTATCCTGTATATTAATCCGTGATTCTCAGGGAGCCAGAAACTGTTGTCGAATTATTTGTCG
This sequence comes from Pyrrhosoma nymphula, assembly GCA_963573305.1. Lineage (NCBI taxonomy): Eukaryota > Metazoa > Arthropoda > Insecta > Odonata > Coenagrionidae > Pyrrhosoma > Pyrrhosoma nymphula. Next base: position 90,267,061 of record OY754332.1, on the reverse strand, counting down.
AGACTGGCGTTATGTTGGCAGGGGTGCAGTGTCAAGGGAGGCCTCTCCCTCTGCTGCTGTGGTCGTTCATTGGGACTGAGAGGTGCCTTCGCCGAAGGAGTGGTCCCGTGTTCGAGAAACTTGAGGACGATCCCAGAGCGGCTTAAGGTACGTTTCCATGGACGCGTTTCAGGCGTAGAGACGCGAAAACTGGATCTTCAGCCAATCAGAAGCCCCGAATCCTTCGCGTGAGTTCGCGTAGAACCGCGTCGCCCGAGTTGAAATTTCCTCAACTTTCGACGCGTGAAACTCGTCAACATGGCTGCCTGCCGCAGTGAAGTCCCTGTCGATGAATTCAACATCGCGGAAATTAGGGAGAAATACACCTACGTGTATATTTTGAGAGACTACAGGAATATAAATTTAAGAGATAAATCCTTTACTTTTCAAAAAGTGCACCTTAACTATTATAGTTCTTCTTCTTAAATTGTCAACCCTGAGGTTGGTCTGCAGTAGCTCGCCACTCAGATCTTCGTTCTGCTGTCCTTTTTATCTCTACATAGGAGGTGCAACCCATATCGCTCATGATTTGTTCCGTGTAGGACAGTCTTGGTCTTCCTCGACAGTTTCTTGCTTCAATCATTCCACACAAAACACGCTCCACAAATAAAATTCCACAAACAACACGATCCACACATATGCTTTCATGAATCTATTCATTTTTTTTTAGACCAATACTTCTATTGATGAGTATGTTTTCTTTTTAGTTAAAGGCGATCTTGGCTTGTTGAATCCTGCTTATTATTTCCCTTTTACATTTACCATATTTTGTGATTTTGCTTCCTAAATAGATACATTCTAGAATCTCTTCTAGTTATTCTGTTCTCGTCAGGATATTTCTTCTCTGTTCCTGGGCTTGATCTGTGCTGCATGTCATTGCTTAGGTTTTCTTACTATTTATTCTCATATTGATATATTTGTTAACAGGTAATTATATTAATTGGTCTTTGCAAAAAGTCATGAAATCCAAGCATTTAGAAACTTGATCATGAAAATATGTCGCGGTGTCTAACTGCTGTAAAATTTCATCAATTACCATATAGGTATTAGTCCAGTGGCTAAGCCATACGGCTGAAAGCGTCAAGGTACTTCGATCGCCCCCCCCGTGGTATTATTTTTTTATCTTTTTTGATTGGGATCGTCGTCGACGACGATCTTAAGTGGAGGGGTATTTGGGATATGATTACGGTTATAAGGACACTTCTAGTTGGAAACATGGGAATATAATCAGGATATTTTTGCTTTTATTGTGGATTTGGAAAAGGCTTTTGATAGAGTAAATTAGGAAAAAATAAATGGTCATACTCGGTAAAATAGGAAGAGATTGGTGAGATATGAAACTCATCCTAAGCTTATATATGTTCCAGAGGGCATAGATGAGGATGGCTGACATAGAGTCAGAGTATGGAGTATAACAGGGTCGAGGTGTCAGAAAAGGGTGCCCGTTGTCGCTGTTGTATTTCATATTTTCGCTGAGGATATGGTGAGAGAGGCATGGGCAGAGAGCTTGATGCTGGAATCAAAGTAGGAGGTCAGCTGATAAAGTCAGTTTTCGCGGACGACCAGGCGTTGGTTGGTCAATCATGGAAGGGATTGCAATCTTAAGTAAATGCATTAGAATTTCTGTGCAGGGAATACGGAAGAAGATGCCGTAATGAGATTCTCTAGGCCAAAGAAAGTGAGGCTGATCATATAAGTAGTAGGAATCAAACTGTAGGCCAATTTAATTTCTTGGGTAGTACGCTAGAATAAAGTGAGCATAATAGCAAAGACGTAAGAAAAAGACATAATAGCAAAGACATTAAGACATTAGGGACCTTGGGTAAGTATATAAAGAAGATACTGGTGAGGACCTTTATAGTGGGTGTAGCGTTGCATGAGGCAGAAACGTGGACTCTCAGAAAGGAGGACGATAATAGGTTACAGGTTTTCGAGAGTTGGGTGTGGAGGAGGATGGGGAAAATGTGGTGAAAGTAAAAGAAGACAAATGAGGAAGAGCTTGGCATGGTTGGTGAGGAGAGGAAAGTTTTGCATGAGATCAGGGGGAGGCAGGGTAGGTGGCTGGAAGGGGTAATGAGGGGCGATGGGTTGATTAAGGCCGTGATAGAGGGAAGGGTGATGGGCAAGCGAGGAAGGGGAAGAAAAATAAAAAAAAGGTTTTATCGACGCGATGAAGATGGGTACTTGGAACTTACGCTTAAATGGGACTATGGCTCAGGGACTTACGCATAGATGAAGAAAGAATTACTACAGGTATCTGCACATATAAAAAATCTGTAGGATTTTTTCTGACTTCCATTTAAACAATTTGTGTGCCATGTCATATATATCCAAGTCCTAAGAGACACTTATGAAGAGTCGTCTTCCCTCTGCACCGCACGATCTTCATCCTTCAACTTTTCTCCATCCAGCCGGAGTAGAAGGGTGAGTGGGCAACCTTGGAAATACACGCTGATAAGGCCTGATGGGATTTGACTCGGCGATTTTCCATTTGATACTGCTCTAAATCCCTGGAAGGTTTGTGAACGCATTTAAATCTCCAGATTCTTATTTTTTGACTTTCCCCCTTCTATTAAAGGAGACGTCAACAACTTCCCGAAAACAAATCTAACGCTCTGTGAACAAAAGCTTGGCCTCCATCGCCGTCTCGGTGTTTCCCAATCCAAGTTATTAATTTTATAGTAATAAGTACTTAAGAATTACACCGTGTCACAGTCGAAATCGTTTACGTGGTCCAAGTTTGCTCAACGACACCTGGTCCCTGTACTCCTTCTTAATTATCATGGGTTGCCTGCGCCCCACGTTTTTCTCTTCAAGTCTTACAAATATCTCCATAGTCACTAAAAATTCACCCTCAAAAATTTAGAAGGGCCCAGGGAAAATCATTTTATACTTTTTATTCCATTTTAAAAACGTGGTTTATTAAATTTTTTTATTTAATTAATTATTCAACCTGTTTCCCAGTGTTATGGGGTCTTGCATAAAATGGAAAAAATATCTATTTTTTCAGAAATACCGAGACTGTGGAACATGGTTCGGATGATTCGAATGGTTCAGATGGTTTAAATCTGAAATCGATTGGATCGGGAGAAGGCTTTCCATATTGCGATGCTCCTAAGAAAACTCTGAGAAGTTTTATGCATGAAATTGTAACTATTCGAGATTACCTCGAATCCTTTTCTTCAACTAATTTAATTTATTGTTTACCATCAAAGGCTGGAAATTCAAGCTCTTAACACACTTAATTTATTACAAAAATTTGGATTAATATTAGAGGTTCATAATTGTGACGGTTCAAAAATGTACGTTTCAACCCGACGGAAAATGAACCTATTCCATAATTCTACAAAAAAATAATTGGTTCCGTTGGAGTGGGTCCTTCTTCATCTCAGCATACGCCCTCTTTCTCGTCACCCGATCCATTAAGCTTATTCTCTTTCTTCCCCTTCATTGCTTACCCGGCATCCTTCCCTCGATCACGACCTGCAGCATCCACTCCGTTCTGCAGCATCCACTCCATCCTGCAGCACCCACTCCATCCTGCAGCAACCTCATTATCTGTTCTGTCCACCTCTAACCCCTCTTAATCTTCTCAAGTAATGTTCTCTCCTCTCCCTCCATACCAAGCACTTCCCCGTTTGTCTTCCTTTCCATCCATCGCACTTCCCTCTTTCCTCTCCACGCCCACAACTCAAACGCCTGCAGCCTACTCTTGCCCTCTATTCCAAACCCTGCTTTCTGCACCATGCTACCAAACATTCCATATTAAACTCTTTATCAACCTTTTCATTGCATTCCCGCACGAGGTAATTTGCTGAGCTCCTTTGCCAGCGCTTTCTCCTCTACTTTCCAAGCTACTCAGCCCATTTTCCTTCCACGAACTAGTGTTATCAAATTCTTCTACGTGATCCAGTTTGTGCTCTTCTACTTAAGTGAACATTCTCGCTTCTTTGCCCTGGAAAATATAATTACTTTTGTTTTTTAATGGTTAATCTTCCTGCCGTATTTCTCGAACCGGTTTCCTACTGAACATGTAATCCACTGGTTAACTAGCCATCGCCTGGTCGTTCGCGAAACTAACCGACTTCATCAGCTGGCCTTATATGTTGATTCTTCCATTTAGCTCTTCCCATGACTCTCTTACCATTTCCTCGGCGTAAATTTTAAAAAGCAAAGGCGAGAATGGACATCCTTGCCTTACCCCTCGAAGTATAGCGGTCCACCCAGATTCTCCATCAGCCACACCCACCTGTCTTTTCTGGGCCGTATAAACGCTTCGAATGAGGCTCCGATCTCCCCTAAAACTTCATTAGCTTTTCCATATTCACGCTCAAAGGCCTTTTTAAAACCCATGAAATAAAAATATTCTAATTATAATCATAGAGTTAGTATCATAGGGTATGTATACTTACTCCATGTTATAATCTAGGTTCTTTTCCATGAGTGTTCTCATCACGCAATTGCATTCTGAGTTGCCTTCCTCCTCCTGAACCCAAACTGGTCATCGCCTAAGTAGTAATTGGCTCTACTGTCCAACCTTCTATTTATGATTCAAACTACAAGTTTATCCGCTTGTGAAAATAATTAAATTTTTCTGTAGTCTGTGTAGCATTCGGACGCTTTCTTCTTTTTCGGGATAGGAATCAAAACAGTTTTCTTAAAGTGGATTGAAAATATTCCGTCTTGGTATATCTTACGAATTAGCGCTAAAGATGTTCGTCTCTAGTAGTTTTCTAAATTCTTTAGTAACTCCGAAGGGTTGTTCTCTGCTCCCGCAGCTTTTCCTGAATTCATCACTCGTCATGCCTCCTCTTGTTTCGCTTTGGAATATCTCCGGTCCAATGCCATCCGTATGCACTGTTCTTTCATTCTCAGTCACAGAAAGTTCACAGGTCTTCAGTCATGTATTGAATTGAATTGAGTTTATGGAATATGACGTTCACCCAACATATAAATATAATTAAAGGATGAAAATTTATTACAAATGTAAATTTTTACAATTGTTATAAATACAAGAAAAAGTGAAGCTGGTTAAAAATACATATGCATTATCATGATTTATATTTTACAATTTGAGTGCTGACAATTTATTAAACTTTTTTTATAAAAATCTTTCTGTCCTCAAATACCTTTAGGTCATTGCATGCAGTATTAAATGATGTACACATTCTATTGATGGAAGCACTTTAATAATAGTCACTATTTACATTCATTATGTATAATATCCTCTTGTGTCTACCTTTGTTATTTGGAATAAACATATTTAGTTTGCATAACAAGTTAGTGGTCTCTCCTTTATTAATTATATCATGTAGGTACAACTAATTATTTAATATTCTTCTATCACTAATTTTATGAAAATTAAACATTGACAGTAGTTCTTCATGCGTAACATGATTTCCAAAAGTGGGGTAAACATGATATCGAAGGTATTAAAGAAACCTCACAAACCTTTTCTCGACTCACTCAATTGTTCCACTATACTTTTACTATACTATGTAAAATGTACCCAACGAAAGTCATATTAGAAAAAAAAGAATGTCCAATTCTTTTATGTCTGTTTTACTTTTGATAATATGGCCTTTCATTGAATAGTCAAACTTTAAATCGTCTTTATTCTTTGAATAGGTAATAACATAACACTTATCAAAGTTTTTGTACGTAGTTTTTGGAATAAATAATGAGATTTTTTTAAAATCACTCTGTACTTGTGAACAGTAATTTAGGTTATTCACTCTTCTATATATCTTGATATCATCAGCAAACATTAAACAGTAAGTATGCTGAACATATCTTAGCCGGTCATTTATATATATTAAAAAATAGAGTTGGCCTAAATTTGAACCTTGTAGCACTCCCCTTAGCCCTTAGCCTAGATCTAGAGGATGAAGGAACAATAGATAATGATAGCCTCGGACCAGAGTTACTTGAGAGTGAAATAAAGAGGGCATTAAGAGAGATGAAGAGTAAAAAAGCCGTGGGAACCGATAACCTACCTTCGTAGCTACTGAAGAATCTAGGTAGTAAGCGGAGAAAATCGTTTTTCGAACTTATTCGCAGGATCTACGAGGAAAGAGTATGGCCAGAGGATTTCGTGAAAACAGTATTAATACCTATCCCGAAGAAGAAGAAAGCGTCAGAATGCGAGGAGTATAGAACAATCAGTTTAATTTCGCACGCAGCAAAAGTGTTGCTTAGAATACTAAATAAAAGGCTGGGGAGCAGAGCAAAGTGCTATTTAGGCGATGACCAATTTGGGTTTAGGAAGGGGAGGGGAACCAGAGATGCGATTGCGGTAATGAGGACACTTATAGATAGAAACATGTCGCTTACTGTTTCTATCAGGATGTTTTCGCTTGTTTTGTAGATTTCGAAAAGGCGTTTGACAGAGTAAACTGGGAGAAACTAATGCAGATACTGGGGAAAATAGGAATAGATTGGCGTGATAGGAGACTCATCCGAAACTTATATATGGGGCAGAGGGCTCAGGTAAGGGTAGCGGACGGTGAATCAGGGTGGGCAGTTATAGGTCGCGGGGTACGGCAAGGGTGCCCGTTGTCGCCTTTACTTTTTAACATCTATGCTGAGGAAATGGTAACAGAGGCATGGGATGAGCTAGATGTGGGAATGAAAGTAGGAGGCCAGTGGATAAAGTCGGTTAGATTCGCAGACGACCAGGCGTTGGTGAGTCGGTCATCGAAAGGACTGCAAAGTTTAGTAGATGCACTGGAAAAGCAGTGTGAGAAATACGGAATGAAGATAAATAATAGGAAAATAAAAGTAGTGAGATTCTCTAGGACAAAGAAAGCGAAGCTGGTGATAAGAGTAGGAAGTCACAAACTGGAGCAAGTAGAACAATTTAATTACTTGGGTAGTATGCTAGAAGAAACAGGACATAGCAGCAAAGACATTAGGAGGAGAATAGCGCTAGAGAAGGAAGCGTTCAATAATAGAAGGGAGCTGATGACGGGGACCTTATGTAAGGATGTAAAAAAGAGGCTAGTAAAGAGCTTGATATGGAGTGTGGCGTTGTATGGGGCAGAAACGTGGACCTTGAGAAAGGAAGACGAAAATAGGCTGAATGCTTTTGAGATGTGGGTGTGGAGGAGGATGGAGAAGGTGCGTTGGACGGAAAGGAAGACAAATGAGGAAGTGCTTGACATGGTGGGCGAGGAGAGGAAACTTATAGATGAGATTAGGGGAAGACAGGGTAGGTGGCTGGAAGGGGTAATGAGGGACGGTGGTTTGCTTAAGGCCGTGATAGAGGGTAGGATGTTGGGTAAGCGGGGAAGGGGAAGGAAGAGAATCGGTTTTATGGACGGGATGAAGAAAGGTAGGACTTACGCTGAGATGAAGAAAGAAATGCTAGAGGTAGAAAGGGTACGGCACGTGTAAGAGTTCGTTGGATATTCTCTGACTTTCATCACAACCTACCTCTAACCGGTAGATTACTGTAATGAAAATGTAGCACTCCCGATGATGCAAGAAATTCACTTGATGAGGAATATCGTTGTTCTACATACTGTTTCTATGAAGCAAGAATGAGCACAATTACTTCAGGAACGAGCCTGGTACCCCAATGCTTTGAAATATTTTCATGAAATTGCTACTATGACTAACGGTGCCAAAGGCTTTTCGAAAGTCAAGGTAATTATAATCTACTTGGGAGTCTCAGTCCGTGTCGGTAATAGCATAATTTGTGAAATCAGGTAAATGTTTTGTCACAGATCTATTCGCTACGAATCCGTTTTGAAATTCACTCATACTATTCTCTTAAATTTCAATTGATTATGTTTCAATATTTTAGTCACGAATATTTTGGAAAATATAGACAGGATACTCACAGGGTGTCAATTCACTACATCATTGCGTTTTCCATTTTTAAAAAATCTTAACAACCCTTGCCAATTTTCCATTTAGTTAGAGATACTTCTGTTTTTCTGGAAGTATTTAACAGATGGCATACAGATGGAGGTAAAACTTAGTCTATATGAATATAATTTAAATGAATATTACTACTGCAATCTGATACTCCACAATGAGTTTAGTCAATTTCAGAGATTCTTGTATCATTTTCATACACTGACATGAAATACTGTCCTAATGAATGCGCTATTTTATCCGAAGAATTCATTTCACGCCCATTTAATTTCATAATGTCTGGGGTATGTTTAACAGATTTAATATTTTTTTGCTCATTTCCAAAAACTGCAATACTTTCCAAGGACTGTATCTAGTTTTACTTTATCCAAATACAAATTATGCTTGATGCTTTTTTAAACTTCTAACCTCAAAATACTGTACAATGTCTGGTGATATAGGTAAAGAGCCATTTTTCCTAAACAATTTTCTATGTTTGGCTTTCTTTATTTTCTTTATTAATTCATAGTTAATACAAGGTGGATATTTATACTTTGATGTCTTACATTTAGGAATTTACGCATCCATCGCTTAAGAAAAATAATTATAAAATATTTATAAACCCATATTGACATTATTAATCGGATTAATGGAATACAATTTTTACTATTCAATTCAATGTATTACCTTTAATAATCACCTCTTCTGAAGTTGTAAGAGTTACTTGCACAATAGCAAAGAGGTTTTATTTTAAGTCTGCAAGGATATTGCAATTATACAGCAGGGTGATGCGGATCCTCTCTTAACAATAAAGACTATTAGGAAAGTACAGCTGATAAGGAAGCGGAGAAATGGCAAAAACGAAATGTACATGAAGATATGGAATTAAATTATGAACTCCGTCGAGTTATAAATATGTGGAAGGACAACAGGGGAATAGGGCAATGCGATAAAATGATTAAATCACAGAAAAAAGAGGAAATGCTACACAGCAAAGTGAAAATGTTAACGGGGTTTAGAGAGGGCAAATAGTATCAAAAATGAAAGACGAAACAGGGAAGATACTAATCGAAAGAGTTGGCATCCAGAATAGGCAGAGAGAATACGTAGAGGAGCTACAGTCTTGGCCTGGTCACCGTGGAGAGCGTATGTGCGTTCTTGTCGGGCGTTCTGCCTCTGCCATATCTCAGTCGGAAGTAAAATGCATGTGAGCGATTCCTGTGGTAAAGCTGTAAAACTTGGGAAGGGATCGATCTCTTGCAGTACTTGTAGCAGGAGCTTTCATGCAGTGTGCCTGTCCCTGACTGAGGGAACTCTTAGAGATGTTGAAGAGCAACAGCAGCAGTGGACCTGCAGCATCTGTAATGGCAAAACGCTGGAGATTCATCCTAAGAGAGGAGTAGATGAAAATACGCATCAGCATGAGAAACACCAGAATTTGTTCGAGCACTTACTCCGTGAGGTTTTGGACGAAATCGCAAAATTCCAGGATGATCAGCGTGAGTTAAAGAATTCTATTTTGTCCTGGCATGATACTGTATCCGAGCATACACGAGCCCTCAGTGATCACACACAACTATAGGAAAATGTGCAGCTTAGTAATACAAATCTAAGTGATATAATAGATGAAATGATTGGTGAGAACACCACTTTGACTAAAAGAGTGAAAATCCACCTTGAATTTAAATTGAATGCTTTGGAACAGAGCTCTCTAAAAAACACAGGGAAATTCACGGTGCCTTGGTTTCAAGAGGGGAAGTGCCTGCTGCCGTTGTTTATGACATTAGTCTAGCTTTTGGGATAAAAACTGTGTCAGGTGACATTGAAACCGCTTTCAGGTTTGGAACATTTCACCAAAATCAGTCAAACAGCCTCTGAGAGTGAAATTCGCAAGCGCAAAACGACCGGAAGAAATTGTCAAGGGTAGGAGAGTGAAAAGAAATCTATCATTCTCTGACCTTGGCTTAGGCATTAGCGGTGATCAACCTGCCTTCATAAATGAATCCCTAACTCCAAACAACCGGTAGCTATTCAACTTAGCAGAAGAACGTAAAAGTAACGGGAAAATTAAGTATTTGTTGGTACGGGGAGGCTGTTTGTGTGGAAGAAAGAGTGATGGTGGTGTGAAATATATCATCCAAAGTGAAAGGATATTGAGAAAATTGAGTGAGATAAGGTTGGATTGTAGTTTTCCGTGGCGTTCTGGATTCGTGGATCTCTCCATTTTCCGGGTTTGCGCCGCGTTGTGAGATAAGGACTCCTGTTTAATTAATTAAAGTGATATTAATGATTTAATATTACATTAATATTACAAGAGAATAATACAAAATGAGTCAGATTATGATGTAATGTGTATTACAGAAATATGGTTAAATTGAAATGTAATGGACTCAGAGTTAAACATGATTGGTAATTATAAGATGTACAGAAAAGACAGAAATGCACAACTTACTGGTAAAACCTTAGGTGGAGGAGTAATGGTAATGATCAGATATACATATACTTCTAATAGATTACCTGAGCTAGAAACTGATAACGAAGATCTCTAAATCAAGTTATCAACTATTAAAATACATGGTTGTATGTATGTATTTTCTACTTTCCTCCAGACTCAGAGCTTGATTTGTATTAAACATTTTGTGATAAGTTATCATATAGTTATGTATTTTCCAAAATGTATTAATCCTAGGAGACTTCAATTGTCCGGATTTTATGTCCTCTCATATCAATAAAACAAAACCTGTTTGTCCGGAATTAGGAGTCTTCATAAACTTAATGGGACTTGAACAATGAAAAATTGTTAAAAATCAGAATGGGAAAATACTTGATTTGGTAATCTCTAATTTGGATTGCATCAAAACTACACATGTATGTAAAGATATGGTAATATTGAATGAAGACAAATATCACCCCTCAATAACATTCGATCTTGTTTCTCAACCTTCTAATAAGAAAGATGTTCAAAACTCCGGTGATTCTTATAATTTAAAAAAGGGCGCATACCTAAAGTTGTACGGGGAACTAGCTATAAAGGACATACGTTATCACCAAAGTAAGGATGTTAATTTGATTTTGGATACATTTTATTCCTAGATTATTGTACCAAGTGATGGATGCATCAATTCCAAAATGTAAATTTTCTACATACAAATATCCTAAATGGTACAGTTACGATTAAATAAAGAAAATAAAAAGGAAGTACAGACATGGGAAGAAGTTTAAGAGGAACATTTCCGCACATCATCACTTTATGTGCATTGAGTTGAGATCTTAAGTAAAAAGTGACATTCAAATTGAATTAAATGCGTATCTAGATGGGATAAATAAACAGAGCAAGTTTCACTTACTCAATGTGAAATTTCACCCTGTGTTTTAGGTCAGGTTTTATGATGACTGGTTAACATGAACCACAAAATGACATAGCCTTTTCGCTAACTTGATGCTAACTGAAGAGTCGGGTTTTGTACGTTGATTGAAACTCCGGATTAATTGACATGAGCGTTCATGACTCACAAAACATCTTCTTTTGCTCAATGAAACGTCATCAGTGCTAATATTTCTTGATATCTACTTGAATAAATTAACGCTATTCTTTCTCTGTTTCAATAACTCACTTCTTCTATAAAATCTCAGAATATTCTTTAACCAGGAGCACCAGCCAACTCTCAATGGAATTTCTCTGAAGCCAGTTCATCAAAAAAGCATCATTTTTGAAAAATCTATGCTTTCATTCAAAGCCATCCTCCAAAAATTATGCTGTTTTGAAGCAATTCATCGAGTTCAATGGCCATATCGTTTAATAATTTCTACCATTGACTCGCCTATCTCACTTCTTCACATATGTCCACATTTTAAAAAGAAGAATTCCAATAGTTTTTCTTCGAAAAACGACGTCATCAGCTATTTATTTGGCGTTAACTATTGAGCTATGGTGTACAAACACACATATTTGGAGAACATGATAGATTGAAAAGAGAGAGTTTTACAGGATAACTGGATTCTTGGGGAATAGGGTTGAGGATTAAGGATATCGATGACTAAGAGAAAAACGGCCAAAGGAATGCCATGTCATATTCCTATGATCCCCCCTAAGTCCTTGAGGCATTAAGTTGATTACGAACTCTTACTTCATTATTTTTTCATTTTCCTGGTTGACAGTTGTAGGACTTATAGGGCTCCGTTGAGCGTGTTGACTCATTGAAATCTCAATCAGTCCCATTTTGACGTCCAAATTAATGCCATAATAGAGCGTAAATACTCTAGGAAAGAACCATAGCTGTCTTTGTTCAGTCGACACGTGCGCAACCCTGCATCTTACACGCGCCCAGCAGTCGAGAAAACCAAGAATGGCAAATTTTGACGGTGCCGTGAACTAGCCGCGGCATTTCCTTTATGGAATGAGCCGCAAAAGTTCCTGATGGAATGACGTCTTAGCTGGCTAAAGAACGACGTGATATTTTGGGTTTCGAGTCCCGGCCAAGGGGGATGAATCTCTCCTCTGTGAAATGTTGACGCTCATTTAGAAAAGATGACCCGCCTTCTCCTCGCGCCGATGAAACAAATGTTACATAAAAATGTATGGAGGAGGAAATGTTACAATTTGACGTTCAGGAGCTTGCACTGTTTCTTTTCGTTTCAATAAGAGAACCCGTCTTTGAGAAGGAATTAGCGTTCAAATGGATTCGCGCGGCGAGAGCCGCTTTAATCTGCGAGCGGCACCATGAGCCGGGGCGATCTTTCGGCGGCCCGCTCGGCATCGGAAGCAGCCGGGCAACGCGCTTGGAATGCGAAAGGGTCTTTTGGCGGGGCGTCCTTATGGGAACGAGATAAGCTGCCGACCGTGCGCTCCCGCTCCCAAACTGCTAATGTAATTACTTGTTGAAAAAGTGGACTACATAAAAGGCGGGCCGGCCCCAAAACCTCTCTGCACGAAAACTTTGAGAGGCCATTCAGAAGATAAGGCGGGGAAAAACGGTGAAAAGGGCCGAACTCCAGGAGTACGGATCCAATGGACCGTTTTGGGCCGCCCCCTAGTTAGGGCTTTTAAAAAGAAGAAAACGCATTTAACAGTGACATGCTTGCTCTTGAGCGGTGAAACTTCGTAAATAGTCATGGGGGAATTTTAACCCCAAATTTATGCCTGTTGTTTGCTCATTTTTTTCTTCTAAAAATCCCTACTTACCCTTTTGGGTTCGTCCCATAGATTCCTGGGTCACAATAGGGGGAGGGTGTTCACAAAGACCGTGAGAAGATTGCAGATTTCCTTAGATGCGTGTAGAGGGTGGCTGCAAGGACCTCGCCTGATGGTTGACCTCGCCGTTGAGGGAGAAAGGGGCGAAGCAATGACGCAGAAACAGCACCTCAGCTCTTTCGCAGTGCGAATTGAACAATGAATAGCGAGCTAATGGATGACTTTCCCTATTAGTTAATTTGTTTTCGCGTATATTTTCCCCGGAAAATAGTTTGAATAGATACCGAATCCAGCCTGTCGAGCATTGGTATTAATGTTGATTGTTAAGCGCGGTTGACTGTTAAGCAAAGGAAGTCGTTGGCGTGATCTTCCGCTATTTTCTTGTCAGCCGTTCGGAAAGGAGTTAATTTGGTATCAAATTTACGATTGCTTGACTTTAAGTTTTCTGTGAACCGGGCTTAATAAAATGAATCTTGGGTAATACCACCTTGTTTAAGAAGGGTGACGAGTTGCTCCATTGGCTTGGTCATGTTCCAGGCATTCCTTCCAACGTCGAGCGCAAGGAGTTATAAAAAGAGGAGCAATAATTAATAGCAAAAGGGAATTGAGTGGCAGAGCCCGCATGGAAAGCAAGGAAAATTGGCGGGAAGTGGTTTTCAGCTCACCACTAAAGGCACTGTTAATACTCAACTTGCTCCCATTTGAGTTCTTTCTTGCTCTTACCTGTGAGTTACAGTGGTGGAGTGCTGCGATTGAAATAGTGCCTGGGTCATTTCATGTCAAAACACGAGAAAACGGGAAGTTTTGCCCCGACCATCTCCGATTTCCACAAAAATTGGTACATATGTTTCCTGTTTGTTTATTAGTACGTTTGCAAAATCGTTTTCCCAATTATCGAGTATATCGCGGTTCATTTTTTGATTTTTACAATTAAGCCCTTAGCAATACGGCCATATCTCTTGATATTATTGTGCTAAAAATCTCCAAAAAAGCTTTTTTACTTTTTGAAAGTTGAAAAATAGTATAATAGGATTATATTAAAATGCATAACAATTTTTTGAAAATTTTCTAAATGCTTAAACATTTGAACCTGATTTGCAAAATTACGTAACCCCTCGAATTTTCTAGTTTTTTTATGGATCAAATGACTATGGACTATGTGTCCGCTACCGATTGTGTAATCAGATTAATGCGCAATTAATTAATCACTGCGTAAAAAGTTTCGAAAGAATCGCGTGCAGTGTACCGAGCGGCGCATCTGTTTTCTGTTTGCTCAGCGCTGCTGCCACCCGAGAGTAGAGGAGAAAGGGAGAAGGGGTTGAAATTATGCCAGAGTAAAAAAATACTGAATAAAATATTCTGAAAGGAATGTGTACAGTGTACCGGGTACCATAGAGTAACGGTTGAATCACCTCCTACAGGATATCTTCCTCGTAGATTTGTCAGTTGTTACTTCAGCCACCTTCAGTGTGATTGCAGGGGTAAAGAAAATATTATAAGTGAATTACTCATTAGGGTGGGCCGAAAAACACGAAAGTTTCCGAATCGAATCGTAATAGCGCGGAAAAGTTGTTACTCGTCACCCTGATCACAAAGAAAGAAACATTTTCGAAATCGGACCATGTCTTCCGGTCGCACATCTCGTTCGAAGTTTTGAAAAATCGTAAAAAATATGACTTTTTTAGGGATTTTTTTAAATGAGTTACAGTGATTGGATTACGTTCAAAATCGGTATGTGGCCTCTTCTTAAGAACTTCTGTCTTAAAAAAATATGTAGCACCCCGTATATCCTTCTTTTAGGGGGAGGGGGAGTCGCTCATCGCGTTCAAATTATCGAAAAATCGTAAAAAACATGACTTTTTTCGGAATTTTCTCTTTATGAGTTACAGTGATCGGATTGCGTTCAAAATCGGTATGTGGCCTCTTGTAAAGGTCCTTTGTCTTTTAAGAAAGATATAATTCCCGTTCCCCCCTTCTTTTATGGGGGAGGGGAGGGACATGTATCGTAAAAATGAGTGCCCATACGGTAGGCCTACGCTTATTTTTGAAAATTTGGTGCCACTATTGATGAAAAATCAGGTTGATACAAGGGGGTCGCATGGGGATGCCAAGTGATGTGGTCGTTGGATGGCGGGGGTGAGAAGACTTCGCGGGTAAATCATGGACTAGAGGGTTTGGGTAAGAGAGTGTACAGGTATGACGTAGCGAGTGGCGGAGCGCAACTATTTCGCGAATGTAAGTGTGACTCAGTAATAAATGTCTTGTTTAAGAATTGTCGTTCCCTTAATTGACCCTCGACGGACCTCAAGGGCGGTCGCTAACAATATCAACTTTTGCCAGACTTATGTTATGTTTATATTTTAATCCATAGTTATGTTTGAGTTCACACTAAAGATACATAGGCACTTTGAATGCAGGTAAGTAGATATTTTAGTGCACATCCAAAGTCATTAACACATATTTCACTGTATTAGCTGTCAAAGTTAGATTTCTTAAGTCAAATTTCCATTAAAAACTAATAATTATTTCCTCCCTAAAATACTATTCCAAACTATCAAATACTCTCTCCCTCCCACTTGCACACCCAAGTTTCATACAATGCCGTCTTCCTCCACCCCCACCCTCCTTACTATTCCTTCCTCCCTCCCCATGTGACTATATATTCAGAATTAACTATCTTGTATTCAGTACTGATGATGCTGCAGTGCAGTGAAACATCAACGCAATAAATAAAATTTCTCCAGTGGAATAATGCAAAGTATTTTATCCTTTTCCTACCAAATATTTCACATTAAAACATCGTGGTCCAGGCAAAAACTGTCCTTGACAGAGTTCGTTTCTCAATACGGCCAAGCAGCAGCAGACCTGGAATATTTAAAAAGCACTTCCTAATTAATGCAATTTCGGAATAAAAGTTATCATGCTGAATAAATGAGAATTTCAGCATGTTTCCTCACCGAGTAGCGGCCCCAATTTATCCTGTCGTGGCCGACAGTGATGAGCCATTCAGCTGGATCTTTACACCCTCTGTGGAAGAAGAGAGTCTTCAAACAGATGGTGTCACTTGACGCAGGAACAGCAACATGACTTGACGTATGCTTGGCGTTTCCACGGACTTAGCGAACAGCTTCTGGAGATCTTACCTCGCGGTTTCCACATCAGCGTTGCTGAAAAAGAAAAACGAAATATTTTTTGTTTGCTGAGGCCCACTCGCACAATTGACTGGGTGTATGAATTTGCTGTTCACACTTCACAAGGTCTTTGAATAATTGCACATGTGGCTAGACGCTTAATTGTGCCGCCAATGCCGTCACTTTCCCATGCGAGGTAGCATAAAATGCCATTCGGCTGGAATGCCGAAATCTTCTTCATGTTTTATCACGTTATCCATGTTGTACCGGTTCTTGTATTGCCCTGCGGCATCGTCTGAAAATTATATTATTCTTTTAAAGTTGGCGACTTTCGCATTCACAAAATCCATAAATTTCCTCTGGAATGAGTGTACGGCCGTCGTGTTGTGTATCAAATACTCGAATATGACCACGAAATACAAAGGCTTGATTTCGTGTCCAACCCTCATATAGCAGGAATATGGATGAATAATGGCTTGGCTGTTGTTCTAATAGAACCCTTGGACGGAATCTTATAGAAGGAAAGAGAAGTTTTCAGAAAAATCCGCAAGTACAAGCTTTTTCCTCGCTTCAATTTCTCTCGCGTTTTGTTGAAAAACTCGCACTGTTTCTTAGCAACATAGTCATGGACACGGACAGTGTATGCAGCATCCACGAAGGTGTTGATAAAAGCTTCACTTTCAAGCTATAAATGTACTCCATTATTATACATCCGTGTACAAATGCACTTTAGCTGTATTTACTTCATAGCCTCTTATTTGTACTACTGGAGATTTTTTGACTAAAAATTGACGACAGTGTAGAAAAAAGCGACGCCACCTTTTCGGTGCCATACAAGCTTGCATGAGATCCAGCGGAGGGATACGCACTTTCACATGTTGAACTATTGGGATACCGCAAAGTTCATTGTTATGCTTGTGATTCTTACATGCTGTATATCCTTGGGCACAACAGGATAAACTCCATTATATTTTATCCATCCAGGTTATACCGGAGCGCGTGGCAGTAGGAGACTAGCCATTTTAGTTCTGGTCAATTATGAGTATTTGATGCACATATCATATACAGTATGTTGTATTAACGTTCATGGGTGATTTTATAAGGTTGTTTTTGGTCAGTTATGCTGGGGAATAAGCAATCAGTCCCATTGTCTGCCTCCATAGTTTATCTCCTTCGCACCAACCAAAGAAGTGAGGGCAGTGTTAATCTTGTCGGTGTCAGTAGTACACTTCGGTCTCCTGTTCCTTTTTAGAAATCCGAATCTCGGTTGCTACACTTGTTTCGAATAACTGGAACTCTAGGTGAGCCATGCTTCTCTACTCCCTCTCACTGCTCGCGGCAGTGGAAAAGAGCCTAATATTTTGGTGTTTTCCTTGAAAAGAAATGTCGTAAACTCAGTGGTGCCACGACGCCAGAGTAGCGCGACGGAACGTCGACTCGTCGAAGTTCCGTGAGCGGAGGTGCTGTGGAAATACGAAATGAGGGCGGGGAGGGTTGGATGGGGGGGAGGGGCGCGGTGGCGGCCGCAGGGCAATGGTCGGCCGGGTCCGTTTCCTTCCTAGCCAGGAGCCGCGACCCCCTCGGGCTCCTTATCTGGGAGACCCATCAGAGGGGACAATATCCATCCCTTCTCTTCACCTCCCGGCTTTAAGGCGTAAGTGTTTTCGCCGAGCCTAGAAGGGCCGAGGGACCGCACTCTGTGCACGGGGAGATTGCGGGCCCGGGGCGAATGGCCCTCACTACAGCCGCCGCGGCGGCCCTGTGAGGGGTACCGCCGCGCTGGTTAGGGCTCCCAGGTGGGGTGGGGAGCTAGGGTGTGGGGAGCTAGGGTGTGGGGAGCTAGGGTGTGGGGAGCTAGGGTGTGGGGAGCTAGGGTGTGGGGTGGCGCGGAGGGAACGGGAGGAATGGAAGGGGGGAACGGGAGGTGTAAAGGGGAGCCACAAAGGCGGTCGAGGAAGAGGGTGCACTGAGGGTTGTTTTGGGGAGGGAGCGGTGCGGTGGGGGGGGGTATGACGCAAGAGGGGGAGGGGGGTGGGGCCGGCGGGGGAAGATGCATGGCGGGCCGTGCGGATGGGAGAGGAAATAGAGCCGAGTGTTGTATTTAAAGGGGGTCGGTGTTCAGTGCGCTTCGACGGAGAGTGGTTATAATGAAAGGGAGGGAGGGGGAGAGGTTGAAATGAATGCGGGGAGCGGCGGAGTGGTCGTGGGAGCGGAAGGGGGGAGGGGTCGGCGGGGAGCGGGAGAATGGAAATTAATGGGAGCGAAGATTGAAAGGGGAGCGGGGGGTGAATGGGAGCAAACGAGAGGCGCGCGGGGCGACATGTCGTGCGAAAGCCGCCGGGGTGGCGCGTCGATCGCTCGCTGTTCGAATGCGTCGAAGGGGGTTTAATGGGACGTTCGACGCCCCGCCCGAGGTGCACGCTCGTTTCCCGGGAGAATTTATCATTTTCTCGCAGATATACCAGATATTTTTTTAAACTCGGGATTTGAGCTTAAATTCAACTCAATATTAAGTTCTACTTCAGCGTGGAGCAAAAATACTTCATTTTTGGAAAGTTTTTCGCTTCGAAGTGAAACTATTTGTCGCTGAAGAATTTTGTTTCACTCTCTAAGTGGAACACGTTCAGTGGAGTGAAATAAAATTAAACGAATCGATGTAAGGAGTTTTTTCTGCGCAAAACTTTTTTGAGGCATGGGACTTGTGGAATGGTTACAGAATTAAAACGAGCTGCTCCGGCTGGTTTAACATACGGTTTGTAGGCTGTGATTACCGGATCTGAATGTCAGCACATGGCCGTACTATCTCTACATGGGCCCTTATTTTCAACGTTTGGCCCAAATTTAAGTTCTGGTGAAAGCTTCCGCGGAGTGGTTTCATCACATGGTGGCTTTCGGGATAACTTCCGCGCTGTGTCATTTTTGTGACGACGGTTTCGCGAGCGTTCCAGCTCGCTTCTTCAGGTCTGAAGTGGTCTCGATACATTCTGTCCGCAATATATAGCCGGCGATGGGTCATTTCTTCCCACCTTTTTCTGGAAAACTCGCTCACAAGTGGTCGAAAACATGTAACCATCTTCTCTGTTGATATTGTTTTGGTGTTTGGCTATTTCGATGGCATCCCTAATCAATCTGGGGAAGTATCGAGTCTCTTTTGCGATGTTATGGGATGGGCCGCTCCAAGTGTGCTCCGCGATGGCTGACCGGTTAGAATCAGTGGTTCCCAAAGTGGGCGCTACCGTCCCCTGGTGGGTATATAGGGGGGGGGACGAAAATAAAAAAAAGGAGGCGACGGGGGCGACAGGGGGTCGCTAGGGGGGGCATGGTCTTCACTGAATGGTAGCCATAAACGATTGTCTTTGGCAACCATCGTTTACTACGTTGAAACTACATTGCTCTCCACCTTCTCCAGAGAAGTTTTTCTACGAACCACACACTTGGTGTCCTCACATTACAATGTAATGCAAGACGTTGGAAGCGTAGTAGGTGTGACGCAAACTAGGTAGGTGTGGAGGATTTCGTGGCGTTTGAAATGATGAGGCTGTATTGTTGAATTCCGACCTGAAGATGCCAGCTGTAACGCTGGCAAAACTCTCGACACCATTGAGCAACATACGCGGAGGAAACACGATAATGCTGCCTCATCTTAAAAGCAGCCCTGGGCCGGGGGAAGAGGGGGCCAGGGGAGGAGGGGGCCGGGGGAATTGGGGGCCGCCGGATTGAGACTTCACTCGGTCCAGGTTAAATAAAAAGCAAGTCAAGTCATCGTTGAAAAATACATTGGTATAATTTTTTTTCAATATTGATATTGGCCATTTTCTTAAAAAATTCCACTACTGAAAGATCAAATCCCCTTCTCATACAAACATTTAATTTTAAAAGGTGAATAAATTTTATTTTTAATAAAATTTAATAACTAAACCTTGTTTCAGGAAAATAATGGCAGGCACTGAAACATCAAAGAAGAAATGTCGACAATATAACGTGGATTATCTTAAGCATGGGTTTATAGAATCGCCTACAAACAAGCATATGCCGATGTGCTAAATATGCGAAAAGGTGTTTTCTAATGAAGCGCTGAAACCTTCCAGGCTAGGTAAACACTTGAGGAAGGCACATCCTGATAAGACGCAAAAAAATGTAACCCAGTAACGCCTGGGAAAAATATTCTTTGAATCTATTGATAAATTAATATTTTAATATGGTTTGTTTTCCGAGTTCTTACGCCCAATCGTTTTACTTTTAACATTGGTAGTTGTGGAGATACAGCCGGGTACCAAACGGTACCGCTAGGCGCTTAGGGGTATAAAATTGAAGTTCTCAGGAATATTATGTAATTTACGTTTAGCTGTTCAAGATATTTAGTATTTCATATTTTTTCACTTTATTATACATTTTGAGAAGTAAATGGCATTTAAATGTCATGAAAATTCAAACAAATTATTTTAATATCAATAAAAAATAGTTGAAAAAATGCTTGAAGTCAAAAATAACAAAAGAGTTATCTTTCGTGGCATTATTTTATCATTGCCGTACAAGAAATGGTGTAAAACAATCAATGGACAACCCTACATGGCATAGCACACACTCCGTTCGTGCTCTACTGGTGCAATTTTCATATTCACACCTACGCCGCTAGGTGGTTGATTTCACGAGGTGGTTGTACCCATAATAATAATATAGTGTATTGCTCACAGATTTACATCCGATATGAACAATTTTCATGAATCAAATTAGACCTCAAAATACATTTAAGTTTAGTGTGCCAACAATTTAAGAAAAAAGTATTGCAATTAAGTGAACAACAAAAAAACAACATGCCAAATGAATGGAATAAATATCATAAACAAAACACCATATAGAATATGGGATACGAAGCAAGTTCACACAATTAATTAAATATAAACAGGATTAAATATTTTGGTACAATAATTTGAAATAAATAACAATGGAAAATAAACCACAAGAGTGCAACCCATACATGATCAAAGCATTGAAATGAATAAATACGGCTTATGTGGGGTAAGAATATAATTTCTTTTTGAATTGGGGCAGCGATGAGGAATCTTTGATTGATTTAGGTAGGTAGTTCCAAGTTTGAGAGGCAGCAACGGTGAATGATTTCTGAAATGTAGAGGAACGATAATGTGAGACATGTAGATAGTTAGGGTCGGCTCTAGTAACTATATTTGGCAATATGGTTCTCTTGGAATAAAAGTCAATTATTTACTGTGGGTCATCGTGTTTGAGTAGGGAATACATGAAGCAGGCCAGTTTGATTTTCCTTCTTGTTTTTATGTCCATCCAGGAGAGCTTGTTAAAATATGGGGTTCTCATCTCAACTAGTCGTCCAGGAGGCTCATCTTTCCGCAAGTCATAACTGAATCTGACAGAGGAATTCATTTGGCGCTGAAGCTTAGTATTAAGTTCTGCTGTGAGATCATAGAATACAAGAGAGCAGTAATCAAAATTTGGAAAAATTAATGTGGACACAAGTTGCTTTCTTACATGGATAGGCAGCAATTTATTATGAATTTTCAGTTGATGTAAATTAGCATTAACTTTATTTGAAACTTAAAAAATATGATATTTCCAAGATAGAGTATTGCTGAAGATTACCCCTAAGTTTTTGTCCGTCTTGGAATAAGGTATACAATTTCCCTGGACCTCAACCATAGGCAGTTCAGCCATTTTAAGTCTTGACATGACCCTGGAGTGACCAATTATCATGGATTTGGTTTTATTATAATTTATTTTAGAAAGTTGTCTCGTGCCCATGAGACGATGGCAGATACGTCATCGTATACATGTCTAATGGTCTTAGGGAAATCGCACGGGTGACAGTGCATATAAATTAGGAGATCATCAGCGTTCATCATATATTTGTAATTTATACATCTGATAGTAGAACCTATAGTAGTCATTGACGTGTTGTATTTTTCAGTGTAAAGATTTTCAACCCTTTAAGTAGGTAGTAACCCATTACCCTGGGCCAAGCGAGCGGGGGAGTGAGGGCGGTGATCGTCACCGGCGCTTCGACGAAACCCCGGACCCTGAACATTCCGCGGAAGTACACCAACCTGATAAATCCTAGAAAGTGGGGAAGAACCCTGGAGGATAGCGTGCGTAGTTTTTCCATAAGGTCACTGTACTTTTCTCCCACGCCAGGATCCTGGAAATAGGATGGTTTCTTATTTTTTTATTGGCTAGATCTGAAGTTTATAACCCCTGGAGTACGTATTTGAAGCCGTTCGATTTAAAAATGGCGTTAAGGATTTTTCCTTATAAATTAAAAAGTGAAAAATTCAACGGCGCGAAAACGCAACGGAAAACTATTGAATGCTGGATAATCCTACGTGTGACGTCAGAGGTACGTACGCAACTACGTAATCTGCCGCTAGGTGGTTCGCCGTAAGCTGCTTATCTGCAGACGACGTCCGCCGAGAATGTATTAATAAAAAAAATAATAATTTTACTGACGGGAAAAAAACCATTTACAAAAGTAAACTTGGCGTAAAATGGAAATGAGCTTTTGCTTTAGTCGCATAGAGAAACCTCATCAAAATAATGAAATACATTTATGGTTACGGTATGGGGAATGAAAATCGTATAATAATATATTCTCAAATTAATGGTGCTAGCTCCTATTTTTTATAGGTAAAGTTAGTATGAAAAGCATGAAATAAACCATTTTGTTCGTATTCATTTCGAAATATTTCCCAAACTTGAAATCCATTCCGTAACATGATGAGTCTTATTTTCGCTCTGGCTTTGTGCTCACTATACGTGGAGTGTAAGAGAATAAATGTTACTAAAAACTATTACACTGCACAGCATACTACAGAATATGGAAGCTTACTGACTAAAGTAATGTTAGTTCCTGACATATTTCTGCAGGCATGTGAAATTGCTCGAATAGTTTGACCCAACTTTTGAAAGAAACAAGTTTGGCGTATAGTTTACCAATATACCTAACCACTGCAACATATTTTGCTTCAAAAATGTTTGGGGGGGGCAGTCGGAAAAATAATGGCTACAGAAATGAGATATACCTCAAGAATTTACTATAAAACGGTTACCTACTGTTTCCTACAATGTAAGTTCAGAAAAAAATCGTCAGTGGGAAATGAAAAGTACTATAAACGGGAAATAATGAGATTGGTACACAAAATATTGAGAGAAGCAAGCACGAAATCGTCAGTTAATAACCATACGGAGAGCAGGTGCTACGCCGCAGCTATGATACGAATACACATTAATTTAATTCATCAACTTTGCCGAGGTGTCATTGCCAGAACATAAAATTAGCAAAAAAGGCTGACCGTCAATAGCATAATGGATGGCAAAATCTCGAAGCAAACTATATATGAGCAAATACTAAAACAACTAAAATGCGTTGATCACCCCTCACCGTGATCACAGACCATTGATGGGGACTCGTGATTCACTGCATCAGCTGATCAGCATCATATTCTCCAAGGAGTGCCAGTAACATGCCTCCGAGAAAATTGGTTTAAAAATTGTTTTGTGCCGCAGTGTCACACAGCAACAATTAGCGATGGCAAGAAAGCTTACGTCGCGGTTCCACTAAGCGAGAAGAGGAGAATTTTGTGGTTCAAAGCTGTCAGAAGAGAGTACCTTGCTTTCTCCTCTGATATCACCTGCACTAAACCGAACATCTTCTCTAAAGAACTCTAAGGAACTTGTTTTCATGAAACTTGTGGCTTTGTATATCAGCATAAGGAACTGATAATGAAAGGTAACTAATGGAATATGCAAGGTATGAATGATAGGAATGGTAAATGAAAGGAATAGAAGATGAAACAAAGGAAATGTTTGTAAAAACGAAAGTAATCAAAACGTAAACAACTAAGCCAGAACACCACAGAACACGAAGTCACAGGTACGCAGTTTCGTTATTCATTTCAATGCGCAAGCGACGCATGCCTCGAAGAACGCCTTCGCGGTAGCTCTGTACTAGCAGGGAGCGTAGGACCTTAGAAAACGTCTTTTAATGGCATGCTCAATGGAGGAGACTTTCCGAACTTTGAGCATTTTAATCGAGGTATATTAATACATGTTTACCAGATTTTAGGGACTCTGAAATACAATAGTAAGTACAGTTGATGATAATCCCATATACCTCGCAATGTTGACTATCTACCTGTTACGTCATCATAAAAGATACCGCTGTCCCGCTTTTCCGAGCTTTCATTTCCGAGCTTTTTCAAATGAGCTTAAAATTAACATTCAATTTTCTTGGAAACTAAGTCTTTTTTATCCAAATAATTTGCGTGTAATGAATACGTTTATGGTGGGGAACCATTCGCAATTAATGAATTCTGTTTTCTTTGAAGAAGGAAACTACCCTATTGTTTTACCACAAGCAGACCGGTGGAAGGAGGAGCTGTGGCTGGGGTATTGTTGGTGATGTGGACGGCAGTCGTCCGTTGGCTCTCGCCGAGAGCACAGGCAGGATAATGTATACAGTTGTAATTAAATCTACTCTTAAAACTGATCTGGTAATAATCTTTTAAAAATCAAAATAAAAAAGATGATTCGCATTAAGCTCCGCCTCAACGTGCGACCTCCCGTGCTGATTCACCCACGTCAGCAGCAATATTTAGGCAGTTGCACCGCCGTTATATAAACCCGACTGTGAAGTAACTGTTTCAACCTATGCCCATGATGTAAAGTGACCTTTTTTGAAGTAACAACTTACGTTAAAAGTGTATGATAGTGCATTTCTCACTCCATTGGCAAGTAGCGAAAGGCCTAACTGCTATTTAACCAGATGGGCGTGGACACAGTGAACTGCATGCCATAAAAAAACTTTTTTCTCCCTTATATGAAATATTGCATTGACGAAACTTTGTCGCCTCTTTACCTATACAAAGGACTACAGGATTCTACAATTTGAGATGGGTCGAAGGTGGGGTACATTTTTTAAATTTAATTTTAAATTTTCAACTATTTTTAAAAATTTCAAAATATTTAAAATATTAAAATTTGACTGTTGAATAACAAACACTAATGTTTTAAGTACAAAATGATCCTCAGCGGAACTCGCTTTCTTGGATCCTCGAGCTTTCTTAGATCTGACAAAAATGGAAAATTCTGGGACTTGTTTTTACAAATGCCGAATTTTTCATACCCACTTATCTCCGCAAACACTCAACATTTTACATAAAATTTGTATGTGACAACTAAGGGCCTTATAAGGAAAACACACAAAACATTTCGTGCAATTCTGAGATACGAAGGGCAACTCTTCCGTGATTTCACATGGTACATAAGTACATGGTACCCAAATACTAACGGTTCCTATGACATTGGTAGCATATCTATAGTGTAGTGCATGCTTGCGAGGCCTTGCCTCCTGACAAGGACTAGCAATGTATGCTAATGCACCAATAGTCGTAGTTACACTAACTTTAGGGTATAGTGTAAAGCATGTTGGTTACGACTCACCCCCAGCCACACACCCTTGAGGTGGCTTGCAGGGTATTTTGTAGGTGTAGATGTATATGAAGTTTTTGAGAATTAGGGAGTTGGCAGGTATAATGACATTGGAATAGGTTCTTTTTCGATGTATGGTAAATTTGTGTCTACCGTCTCTTTAGAAGATAGACAAGTCCAGAAAATTAAGTGAGCTGCTGTTAGCGGACTGGAAACCAGAAAGGTTCTTAACGAGTAAGATTAATGTAGACTAGAGAATATTGAATGTCATCGGTATCGTACTGTCCTCTTTTATTTTAAATTTACAACACGTGTTTGTACAACATGATTGTACCCGAGGATGGCTTAGTACGATAGCCGAAACACGCGATGTAAATTTGAAATAAAATTGGACAGTACTGTTTACTTTCATTATTGATAATGCAGTTCCGCCACATCTCGCCTGACACTGTTGATTTAGACGAGAAGGTGAGAAGGAGCAGTGAAATGCGCCACTACTGGACGTACGGGAATATCATGTTTATGCGTTTTAGGGAGACCGTACATCTTTGGTGGTAGGGGGTTCATTATCACCAGCTGCCTCTTATCTCTTGGTGAGAACAATGATGAGCAACTATTAACTGCCGTTTTTAGTCTTGAAAAGTTTTGGTAGGGTCTTAATTTAACTTCTCGAAATTTTTAATGCTATAAAATCTTACAAGAATGCACTTACGCAGTCGGTTTTGTCTTGTACAACAAAACTGTTGCATTCATCAGTTTTTGTAATAATTTCACTGCGAGCAGTTGCTGTATTACTTATTAATTTCGAGATTGAGAGAGAAACTGATTGAATTTCTGGGGATGGGATTGTGTGTACGTCGTTAATAATTTGGAGATGGATCCCACTATTTAATGCTTTTCACGAAGAGGTAACTTTTGGAGGGCTACTTCACTATCTCATACGATGTTGACTATGTCTAAATTGTTAATTACCATCACAGGTGAATATTTTTAACCTTCGTTTAAGAGTTCATCCTCTTTATGGGATAAGGAGTAATTTGAAAGGTTAACAACTCGCTGGTGGAAAGACAACCGGTGAAGCTACCAGGAAATGTGGATCTTCAGGCCGTTTTTTTCACGGAGACTAAGAAGTTTTTTGTCGATCCCCGGGCGTTTCCCGAAGGAGATATGGCTGGTCCGATCCTTCACTTGGTCTAGGTAGGACGTCCACTCACACCAGGTCAGTCTAAGAGCTAGCTCGAGGTCCAGGAAGTAGAAATGGTGGGAGATTGCGTCTCTCTTCTCGAACCAGCCCAAAAGTTCCTCCGGGATCCAGATATTCTCCGCACGGGTGACTGCTGCTTAAGCTTCTGCCGAGGATGTATTTGTTGAGATGTTGACGTAATTCGGTACGAGTCTTAGCTTGAGGCAGGTGTTGTTAAAGAATATGTTAAGGCTCGCAAATGCGAAACTTAATGGAGAACTTCTTGAATAAATACTCCTGCTGTGCCGTACCAAATTACTGCACGAAGTACCGAATTAGATTGATGAAGTTTGCTTTGTGGAATTGAAGAATTGAAGAAAGCTTTGTGGAAATTTCCAACGTAGAGGATGATGGGCAAATAACTTTGTAAAACTCCGCACTTGTGGGAAATCCATGGTCAATGTAACTTGAAAATGACGCTGTGGACGTGCAAATCGATCGGGGAAATAAACAAGTGTGGTATTGTACTCAGTGTTTTAGTCCATCATGCATAACAGTCATTCTTAGGTTTATAAGAAAGAAAAATCATCATTCTCTGATATTTGTAAGACCCTCACACAAATTTCTTGCATGACATACAACAAGGGAAATTTATTATGTCTTAGATTATTTGAATAACCTGAATTTTTCATAGTTTCTCCGCCTTGGATATGGTGCCATCTTCGGAAGGAAGGTAGAGGACGAGACAAAGAGGTAAAGAGATGGCCACGGGAAGACGGCGGTCCTCTCGTAGTCAGTCTCCGGACGACTGTGCAGGGGTCAGCTGGATGACCGCTGGCAGGAAGGGAAAGGCGAAAGTCACGGGAGTCCTCACCACCATCCTGGAGTCACCGGCCGCCAAGTCCACCACCACACCGGCGAAGAAACCAGCTACGACAGCCCGGCTATCTTCCACCTCCAAACCTTCCCCCTCCACCAAACCGTCCCCCTCCTGCAAACCCCCCTACTCAAAACCTTCCCCCTCCTCCAAACCTTCCCTCTTCTCTAAACCTTCAACCTCCTCCACTCCTTCCCCCGCTCCACCGCCCAACCCAAGCACCCCCGCAACCAACTCCTACCAGTCTTCAGCCTCTACCTCCACCACTGCGCAGACCTCCCAACCCGCACCCGACCCCCGTTTCCTCCGTAATGACACCTCGGTGTTCATTACGGACCTTCCCCGGAACACTTCACAGAAAGTGTTCTGCTGCCGCCTTGTCAAAACCTTCCCTTACTTGCGCTGCGCAGAGGTTTCCGTCTTTTCGGCGGAGAGAAGTGCCAGACTCCGCATCCCGGCGGTGTTTGCACACTTCTTCGAGGGGGTGGAGAAGACCAAACTTGACCACAACCTGGGCGAGAGGTGTTGCGTCACCGTGCGCAAACCCTCCACCCGGGTTCAGGATAAAAAACCTTTTTCAGTGGTCATCCGGAGGGTAGACCAGGAGACGTCGGATGATGTCGGAGGGGCTCCGGTTCGCAGACCTCCGAATCGAGAACGTCTACCGGATCACGGCGCGACGCACAGGGCGACCCACCACCCTCCTGAGAGTGATCTCTAAGGACCAGGAGACCGCCCGATGCCTGCTCCCCTAGGGTGTCGTTTCCGACCGGGAAGCGATATCTCGTGGAGCCCTCACGCTCGCCTCGCTCCCAGCCCGCCTAATGCCGCAGGTGTCATGGTTTCGACCATAAGACACATGAGTGCAAGAAGGACCTTCTCTGCGCACGATGCGGGACTAGCCATATGACCGCGGAGTGCAAGGCCGCGGCCCTGAAATTCGCCAACTGCGGTGGCGAGCAACACGCCGGTGACTTCCGGTGTCCTATGCGCCCTAAGGAACCGGCGGGGCTGGGAAACGCAGCGCCGATGACATCTTGCCCTGTTCTAACACCTACAGGTGCAGAGGCGGCTGCCGCGGAGGACACGGTCAGCCGGCGGGATCTCCTTCGTCTCCTGAGTCTTCTGCTTGCCAATTTTCATCCGGAGGAGAGGGCAACGGCTGCGGAGACCCTTGACGCTGCGGCCCGCGAGATCCTCGGATACTCCGTCCAGGCGGTGTATTCCTGGAACCAGCAGCTCGTGGTGGTGGAGAGAGTGACAACCGCCTAGATATCAGGTTAAGAAATTAATTATAATTTGACAATGCCCTTCAGGCAATAATAAAAAATGCCGAAATATGCAGTTGTAAATAAAGTAATTTAATATATCTATAATAAATTGACAATGCCCGTTACTGACAAGAGCTAGCATAGATATCAACCTCATTGCGTATAGACATTGGGCTTAAACTGTAAATATATTCTATATAATAATCCTATAGCTGATTGGCATTGTAATGTAATATAATATTTAAATATGCATAGTAATCCCGCCTTATTCTACAGAAACAACAGAACATTAGCACAGGACTTCCAACTCACCAGAACCACCGGCCACAACATCCTACCTACGCACGACTACAGGAACGAGAAGCAGAGACACCACAACATTACTCCAGTATTCCTGCTAGCAACCGAAACATTAACATGCACACGGTGATCTCCGTGAGGTTTTGCCGGTTTCCCTCACGCTTCGGGTGAATGCCAGGTCATAAGGCCATCCCGGAAGAAAAGAGTTCCAGCACCGTCACTTAATCTGCTACACGCCTATGAACAAATTTTAAATATGTATTAATATTGAATGACAAACCCTGAAGAGGATTATATCCTATAACAGGGGCTTTTGCTGTAAATATTGTAACAATTAATGAAATTATATAATGTAAATAATTGTATATATATTTGCAATGGCAATAAACACTTATTGAATTGAATTGAAATAGTATTTGATATGAAAGAAGAGGGATGATAAATATTTTATTATCGCAGTGATTTAAAATAGAGAAAGTATAACCGTATAGTCGGACAAAATGTATTCCCTTATCCAACTTCATTTAATCCACAATTGGAGTGCTCGATCTACTTGTACTGAATGAGAATGAATATAGAATAGAAGAATAGAGAGGGTAATTCATAAAAACACATCCCTCTATTATCAGCGAACGCTAAACCAATGTCATGATGGAAATGTAGGATGCCTTACTTTTTTTGGCTGAATTAATGTATAGAAATATTACTTAGGTGAGGTAATAGTTCACTCACCCAACAATTTCGAGTATCACTCAACAGGAATGAAAAGGACTGGAAATTTTCCACAAAAATAATATTCTTGTGGAAAATTGCCAGGACTTTTTTCAATATTTCGGTCAGATGATGATCGTCATTGAAAAATCTCTCATGAGACTACAGGCTAAAACTTGAATGAGTTTGAGGAGTTCTAAATATATAATACTTGCACTGTCATAAGAAATGGAAATTTAGATATAATTCAAATTTAAATTGATGACATTTGTAAAATATGAAATCAGAAGCATTGAGAGCTAAAGAATTTTTTCACATGGAGTTCCATAATTATACGCTATACCACTTTCATGATGGAAATGTAGGATACCTTGCAGTTTTTTTTGCTGTAGAGATGCATAGAAATATTACTTAGGGGAGGTGATAGTTCATACACCCAACAATTGCGAGCATAATTTTTACAGGTTAACGAGCACTCGTAATATCTAAAAAAAACTTCTTTTGGAAAGTAAAATTGCATTGGTAATATAATTTTTGAGGTACTTTATAATGAAAAACACATCATCTTTGTGGAATTAGCTTTCATATATGATGATTCACTTCCAAGTTAAATAAACATTAATAAGAATACGCTTAAAAAGTGTATCAATTGATTGGAACAAAAGAGAGAACATGGTCTGGAAATATAAATATCATGTGAATCACGAAATTCGGAGAAAAAACACACGCCAGGGGAAAAATACCGTACAAAATTTTAAGATTTCTACCAGGCGCACATAACCTGGAAGAAGGTATTCAAGTAGAAGGTGTCACTTGACTCCGCTATACCGGTATCGGCAAGCCCCACATAACTTTCTTTTCTGTAGGAGAGCATTCCATTGGCTAAAACACTGACCCGCCTGAGCTCGTAGTATTTTGGGAGATACCCATCCAATCACTACGTTAAACACCATTCTTTCTTCCTGAAGTAAAGGAACGCCCTAATGGTAGACTTGCTTTCTCTTTTTTCAAAGCTCCTCCCACCTGGCGGCCACAGCCAATAATTCAACAAGAGATGGTGGGGAACTGGACGTGCGGCCACAGCAATTCGAAGTCCAAAGTATGTGCGAGTCAAGTGGATCATTTCATAAGTATACCTCCTCGCTCGTTATCCGCCCCTGATACTTTCCTCCGGATAATCACCTAAAACCTGGAATAATTTCCGTGTCGTAAACTTTTCGTGCCACAGCAGAGCATGAAAAATAGTATATTTTGCGGGATACGTGCAAGGCGTGAATAACACACGAGGAGGTATACCCGTAAGATGTCCTACTTGACTTGGGATATTAATGCAGCGGTAAACCATTCCCACCTCCGTTTCAACTCCTAAGTATCCTATTGGATAACTCCGACTGATGGTGGAGGCAAAGCAAGAAATAAGAATTCGGCTGCCAGTACCGTGAAAATTGCATGCGGTGAGTTCAGCAATCTTGGACGTCGCGAATATTATTTGATTGGTGGTCAGTCCTCACCGATTTAGTGAGCTCCGCCCACTAAGCAGCTTAACCAACGGGCAGTCGTCGATGTGGGATGAGTGTGAGTAGCATTCACGGTATACGGAGCGTAGAGTCAAATATTAATTTCTACGAGGATACCTCCTTGCATGTTATACGAACCTGGTGTTGAACTCCGGATATTCCCAATTTTCATCTTCGGCTGGAGCCGACATGGAGAATTTGCGTCAGGAATGAGTACTTTTATCATTCGCATTATCAGCAAATTTTTAATATTTCCAATTTTTTAGGGTTTTCTTAGTCTTCTTCTGGGAGGACGAACCTTTTCTTATAAATTAAAACTCTGCGTCGAAAATAAAATTAATTTTACCGAAAATATACGTTTTATTAGGGGAATATTATTCAAATTGCATTTGTAGAACCGTCTCATAGGTCAAAGACGTACTACGAGAGATAAAATATATGGTGGAAACAAACTGGAATGACGGGCGACAAGTGGTTATAGAGAAATCACTTGAAAGACAAGGACTTGCCGCTTAAAATAAAGAAATTTGTATTAATTATTTTTTTTTTCTAATCGTCTTGAATAACAATGGCGAAATGTTGTAAAAATTGTGTAGCGTAATTCAAAAACGTATGGAAAAAGAAAGATATTCAGCGTATGTAAACTGTACTGTGATGCAGACAAAAAAAAATAATTTTCATCTGGTTTTTTATTTTAATATATTTAAAACAGAATGACTTTTTGGCCACTCATTAGGAGAAAATGCAATTGTTCACTCGCATTTTTATTCGCAATTGATATGGTAGGTGACATCACCTGACTCCTCGGAAACATTCCCTACGCATCTCAAACTTAAACTTCTTGTGATGCTCCATCTCGCTAAGTGAATTCCGGTGAAGGGTTATATTACATTCCTTGGGTTCATAACTATCCTCAGCAGACCCATGAATTGGCCTTTTTGTAACAACACCGTTTACTTGAAACATAGAACGCTAAATATATTACGATCTCTCGCAACCAGAGATGGATTACAAGAAAAGAATATTCACGCGAAAGTAAAATACACCGGAAGAATGGACTTTTGTCATTGAAATTTCTACAAGTCCTCCGAGGTGAGTAAATCGGAAAGAATAACTGGGAAAACAAATGAAAAGCGACTTGCAATCTATTTCTCCACTGCTACGAAGGCGATAGCGACGAACTAGGTATCAGCAGATAGGATTATTCCCGACTTTTGACATAACATGCTCAGTTTACGTTAAAACACATTGTTTGTTCATGATTAAAAGTTAAAAGTAAGGTCTTTTAGACTAAAACGTAATGAGACAAGAACACTCCCACAGAGACTATGTGAAAATACAACGAAGAAGAAGTATTTATTTTCAACAGGAGACATGAATGTTGCTTTTCATCTTCAATATATAAAAGATCTGATTTGATAAAGGATAAATTATTTTTTGGACGTGGGAATGGTTGAAGATGCGAAAGTTAAGCACTAGTTTGCTAGTATTATTTATTACTATGTATCGATATATACCTAGTTTTCATGTCACGACATTATGTTTATACATTGAGAGGTAAAAATGCAGAGCATAAGTTCCCGTTCAAAAATGATAAATGTTATTGAAATATTAAATCGCGAAAGTTCAATAGGGAATTCCTTACGTTTGAGAAGTCGACATTTTTATGTGACATCTGGCAAATGCTACGCTAACGTGCTTTGGTTATTTCCAATACGCCGTAGTCAGGTGTCTGGTATCCTTGGTGTATCTTGGTGCTCAATGACAAGTGAAATTAAAAATAAATTGTGCATAAGTCCTAGTACAAAGTTACATAAATCGGTGGTAATATATCTTCTTACCACATCAAAATGAAAGAGAAAAAAAACAATCTCTCGTGGGGATCGATCACGTATCCTTCGCCATCGTAGTTGCTCACGCTACCACTACACCAAATGACCTCATGCAAATCGCCAGTTCCTTTTCGGTTTTATTAATGAACATTCAAAATGGCTGAACTAGTCTTCGCTTGGCTGACAATAAAACGCTATTTCGCTATTTCTTCGTATCCATGAAAGATAAACACTGCACAACCTGATGTCTTGACATGCAAGAATTGTAAATAATCTTCGTTTCGAGGTCAACTTTCCTTTCATGCGATGGAATGAACGTCTTTTCCTCATGATGTTCAACTTTTGCAGACGATTCGTCCTTGCTTGAGATATTATAAGGTATACTGTGAACTAAAAATTCCGTTTATCTTGTTTTCACGCATTTATAGACACCAAGCAACATAGTACTGACTCTTGGTTATCGAAAAAAGGTGGATAAACTCATGAAATATATTGATTGCTTCAAGTAATAGCTAAATGCGTACTAGATGCCCGCCATTTTTACTTGTAAAATCTTTCCCCATCGATGTAGTAAGCTCCGCCCACTAATCTGCTTAACCAACGGGCACTCGTCGATGTGGGAGGAGTGTGTAGCATTCACGGTATCCGGAGCGTAGAGTCAAAAAATAATTTCTACGAGGTTACCTCCTTGCATGTTATACGCACCTGGTGTTGATCTCCGGATATTCTCAATTTCTATCTTCGCTTTGAGCCGACATTCAAGCAATAGCGTTACTTAAGAGTACTTTTATCATTCGAATAAATAGCAAATTTTTCATATTTCTTCTTTTTGAGAGATTTCTTAGTCTTCTTATGAAGGATGAATCTTTTCTTATAACATACACATCTGCGTCGAAAAAATTACTATTTACAGAAAAGTTATGTTTCATTGGGGAAATAATACTCAAATTTCATTTGTAGAACTATCTTAAAGGCCAAAGACGCACTAAGAAAGATATAATAAAATGAGGAAACAAACTGGAATGGCGAGCGTTATGTGGATTTAAAGTTATCACTCGAAAGACGGAGACTTGCAGCTCACAATATAAAAACTTAAATTTATAGATTTTTCATTCTAATCGTAACTATTATCAACTGTGGAAAGTTGTTAAACTTGTGTGACGTAATAAAAAAATATGGAAAAAGAAACAATTTAAGCGTAGGTAAATTGTGCTGTAATGCTGACAAATAATAACAAATGTTCATCTGGTGTATTATTCTAGTATATTTAAAAAAGAAAGATTTTTTGGCCACTTATTAGAAGAAACTGCATTTCCCAACTCCCAATTTTAGTCGCAATTGATATAGTGAGTGTCATAACCTAATACCTCGGAAAAATTCCCTACGCTGATCAAACTTATACTTAGTGAGATGATACATCTCGCCAAGTGAATTCCAGTGAAGGGATTATTTCCATTCCTTGCGTTCATCACTTTCCGAAGCGAACTCATGGGTTGGCCTTTTTGTCACCACGCCTTTTACATAAAACGAAGAACGCTAAATATATTACCATCTCTTGCAAATTGAAATGGATTACAATGTAAGAATATTCACGCGAAAGTATATTATTCCAGAAGAATGGACTTTTTCAATATTTCGGTCAGATGATGATCGTCATTGAAAAATCTCTCATGAGACTACAGGATAAAACTTGCATGAGTTTGAGAAATTCTAAATAGATAATACTTGCACTTTCATACGAAATGTAAATTTAGATGTAATTCATTTTTAGATTGAAGACATTTGTAAAATATGAAATCAGAAGCATTGAGAGCCAAGGAAATATATAATGTATAACTACATGTATGTCAATGTAAAAATGATTTCTTCAATTAACATACTCATGTGTTAACAACCACAGTTTTGACCAATTATGATAGCTATCGGTAACCGTGATTAGGAGTCTTGATTACATGCGATACGATAAAATCGAACGTGCTCTCGTCCACTCTGCAATCGTGAAGAGAGTGGAAAGTTAGGAGAGCTTTCTTATCGCCCAAATATATTGCAAATATAAAACATTTATTTTCATCCACATTTCTAAATATATAAATGAAAAGAAGATTAAATAGAAACAAAGAGACGAAACTAGATAACTAGTTTAAATTAGTTGGAGGTGTAACCCCTCATATTTCACATGGATTACCAGAATTATCCGCTATACCACTGTCATGATGATAATATAGGATGCCCTAACATTTTTTTGGCTGTAGATGTGTATAGCAATATTAATTAGCTGAGGTATTAGTTCATTTACCTAACAATAGCGAGCGTCAATTTAAGAGGTGAAGTTCACTAGCATTCTTTATATTTAAAAAACCAATTTAGGAATGTACTAATGCAATAACAATGTAATTAATGAGGTACTTTTTATTGAAAGAGACATTATCTATGTGGAATTAGCTTTCTCATATGATGCATAACTTCAGTGTTTATTAAATATTAATATGAATACACTTAAAATGCTTATAAAATGATTGGAACAAAAGAGAGAACATGTTCAGCGAAATCTAAATATCATGTGAATCTCAAAGTCCCGAGAAAAGACACGCCAGGGGAAAAATACCTTACAAATTCTCAGATTTCTACCAGGCGCACATAACCTGGAAGAAGGTATTCTCGTAGAAGGTGTCACTTGACTCCGCTATACCGGTATCGGCAAGCCCCACTTAACTTTCTTTTCTTTAGGAGAGCATTCCATTGGCTAAAGCACTGACCCGCCTGAGCTCGTAGTATTTTGGGAGATACCCATCCAATCACTACGTTAAACACCATTCATTCTTCCTGAAGTAACGGAACGCCCTATTGGTAGACTTGCTTTCTCTTTTTTCAAAGCTCCACCTACCTGGCGGCCACAGCCAATAATTCAACAAGAGATGGTGGGGAACTGGACGTGCTGCCACAGCAATTCGAAGTCCAAACTATGTGTGAGTCAAGTGGAACATTTCATAAGTATACCTCCTCGCTCGTTATCCGCCCCTGATACTTTCCTCCGGATAATCACCTAAAACCTGGAATAATTTCCGTGTCGTAAACTTTTCGTGCCACAGCAGAGCAAGAAAAATAGTATATTTTGCGGGATACGTGCAAGGCGTGAATAACACGCGAGGATGTATCCCCGTAAGATGTCCTACTTGACTTGGGATATTAATGCTGCGGTAAACCATTCCCACCTCCGTTTCAACTCTTAAGTATCCTATTGGAAAACTCCGACTGGTGGTGGGGGCAAAGCAAGAAATAGGAATTCGGCTGCCAATACCGTGAACATTGCATGCGTTGAGTTCAGCAATCTTGGACGTCGCGAATATTATTTGATTGGTGGTCAGTCCTCACCGATTTAGTGAGCTCCGCCCACTAAGCAGCTTAACCAACGGGCAGTCGTCGATGTGGGATGAGTGTGAGTAGCATTCACGGTATCCGGAGCGTAGAGTCAAATATTAGTTTCTACGAGGATACCTCTTTGCATGTTATACGAACCTGGTGTTGAACTCCGGATATTCCCAATTTTCATCTTCGGCTGGAGCCAACATGAAGAATTTGCGTCAGGAATTAGTACTTTTATCATTCGCATTATCAGCAAATTTTTAATATTTCCAATTTTTTAGGGTTTTCTTAGTCTTCTTCTGGGAGGACGAACCTTTTCTTATAAATTAAAACTCTGCGTCGAAAATAAAATTAATTTTACCGAAAATATACGTTTTATTAGGGGAATATTATTCAAATTGCATTTGTAGAACCGTCTCATAGGTCAAAGACGTACTACGAGAGATAAAATATATGGTGGAAACAAACTGGAATGATGGGCGACATGTGGTTGTAGAGAAATCACTTGAAAGACAAGGACTTGCCGCTTAAAATAAAGAAATTTGTATTTATAATTTTTTATTTCTAATCTTCTTGAATAACAATGGCGAAATGTTGTAAAAATTGTGTAGCGTAATTCAAAAACGTATGGAAAAAGAAAGATATTCAGCGTATGTAAACTGTACTGTGATGCAGACAAAAAAATAATTTTCATCTGGTTTTTTATTTTAATATATTTAAAACAGAATGACTTTTTGGCCACTCATTAGGAGAAAATGCAATTGTTCACTCGCATTTTTATTCGCAATTGATATGGTAAGTGACATCACCTGACTCCTCGGAAATATTCCCTACGCAGGTCATACTTAAACTTCTTGTGATGCTCCATCTCGCTAAGTGAATTCCGGTGAAGGGTTATATTACATTCCTTGGGTTCATAACTATCCTCAGCAGACCCATGAATTGGCCTTTTTGTAACAACACCGTTTACTTGAAACATAGAACGCTAAATATATTACGATCTCTCGCAACCAGAGATGGATTACAAGAAAAGAATATTCACGCGAAAGTAAAATACACCGGAAGAATGGACTTTTGTCATTGAAATTTCTACAAGTCCTCCGAGGTGAGTAAATCGGAAAGAATAACTGGGAAAACAAATGAAAAGCGACTTGCAATCTATTTCTCCACTGCTACGAAGGCGATAGCGACGAACTAGGTATCAGCAGATAGGATTATTCCCGACTTTTGACATAACATGCTCAGTTTACGTTAAAACACATTGTTTGTTCATGATTAAAAGTTAAAAGTAAGGTCTTTTAGACTAAAACGTAATGAGACAAGAACACTCCCACAGAGACTATGTGAAAAAACAACGAAGAAGAAGTATTTATTTTCAACAGGAGACATGAATGTTGCTTTTCATCTTCAATATATAAAAGATCTGATTTGATAAAGAATAAATTATTTTTTGGACGTGGGAATGGTTGAAGATGCGAAAGTTAAGCACTAGTTTGCTAGTATTATTTATTACTATGTATCGATATATACCTAGTTTTCATGTCACGACATTATGTTTATACATTGAGAGGTAAAAATGCAGAGCATAAGTTCCCGTTCAAAAATGATAAATGTTATTGAAATATTAAATCGCGAAAGTTCAATAGGGAATTCCTTACGTTTGAGAAGTCGACATTTTTATGTGACATCTGGCAAATGCTACGCTAACGTGCTTTGGTTATTTCCAATACGCCGTAGTCAGGTGTCTGGTATCCTTGGTGTATCTTGGTGCTCAATGACAAGTGAAATTAAAAATAAATTGTGCATAAGTCCTAGTACAAAGTTACATAAATCGGTGGTAATATATCTTCTTACCACATCAAAATGAAAGAGAAAAAAAACAATCTCTCGTGGGGATCGATCACGTATCCTTCGCCATCGTAGTTGCTCACGCTACCACTACACCAAATGACCTCATGCAAATCGCCAGTTCCTTTTCGGTTTTATTAATGAACATTCAAAATGGCTGAACTAGTCTTCGCTTGGCTGACAATAAAACGCTATTTCGCTATTTCTTCGTATCCATGAAAGATAAACACTGCACAACCTGATGTCTTGACATGCAAGAATTGTAAATAATCTTCGTTTCGAGGTCAACTTTCCTTTCATGCGATGGAATGAACGTCTTTTCCTCATGATGTTCAACTTTTGCAGACGATTCGTCCTTGCTTGAGATATTATAAGGTATACTGTGAACTAAAAATTCCGTTTATCTTGTTTTCACGCATTTATAGACACCAAGCAACATAGTACTGACTCTTGGTTATCGAAAAAAGGTGGATAAACTCATGAAATATATTGATTGCTTCAAGTAATAGCTAAATGCGTACTAGATGCCCGCCATTTTTACTTGTAAAATCTTTCCCCATCGATGTAGTAAGCTCCGCCCACTAATCTGCTTAACCAACGGGCACTCGTCGATGTGGGAGGAGTGTGTAGCATTCACGGTATCCGGAGCGTAGAGTCAAAAAATAATTTCTACGAGGTTACCTCCTTGCATGTTATACGCACCTGGTGTTGATCTCCGGATATTCTCAATTTCTATCTTCGCTTTGAGCCGACATTCAAGCAATAGCGTTACTTAAGAGTACTTTTATCATTCGAATAAATAGCAAATTTTTCATATTTCTTCTTTTTGAGAGATTTCTTAGTCTTCTTATGAAGGATGAATATTTTCTTATAACATACACATCTGCGTCGAAAAAATTACTATTTACAGAAAAGTTATGTTTCATTGGGGAAATAATACTCAAATTTCATTTGTAGAACTATCTTAAAGGCCAAAGACGCACTAAGAAAGATATAATAAAATGAGGAAACAAACTGGAATGGCGAGCGTTATGTGGATTTAAAGTTATCACTCGAAAGACGGAGACTTGCAGCTCACAATATAAAAACTTAAATTTATAGATTTTTCATTCTAATCGTAACTATTATCAACTGTGGAAAGTTGTTAAACTTGTGTGACGTAATAAAAAAATATGGAAAAAGAAACAATTTAAGCGTAGGTAAATTGTGCTGTAATGCTGACAAATAATAACAAATGT
Source organism: Pyrrhosoma nymphula (assembly GCA_963573305.1). Lineage (NCBI taxonomy): Eukaryota > Metazoa > Arthropoda > Insecta > Odonata > Coenagrionidae > Pyrrhosoma > Pyrrhosoma nymphula. The sequence continues at coordinate 90,227,244 of OY754332.1, read as the reverse complement.
TCATCTGGTGTATTATTCTAGTATATTTAAAAAAGAAAGATTTTTTGGCCACTTATTAGAAGAAACTGCATTTCCCAACTCCCAATTTTAGTCGCAATTGATATAGTGAGTGTCATAACCTAATACCTCGGAAAAATTCCCTACGCTGATCAAACTTATACTTAGTGAGATGATACATCTCGCCAAGTGAATTCCAGTGAAGGGATTATTTCCATTCCTTGCGTTCATCACTTTCCGAAGCGAACTCATGGGTTGGCCTTTTTGTCACCACGCCTTTTACATAAAACGAAGAACGCTAAATATATTACCATCTCTTGCAAATTGAAATGGATTACAATGTAAGAATATTCACGCGAAAGTATATTATTCCAGAAGAATGGACTTTTTCAATATTTCGGTCAGATGATGATCGTCATTGAAAAATCTCTCATGAGACTACAGGATAAAACTTGCATGAGTTTGAGAAGTTCTAAATAGTTAATAATTACACTGTCATACGAAATGTAAATTTAGATGTAATTCATTTTTAGATTGAAGACATTTGTAAAATATGAAATCAGAAGCATTGAGAGCCAAGGAAATAATTAATGTATAACTACATGTAGGTCAATGTAAAAATGATTTATTCAATTAACATACTCATGTGTTAATAACCACATTTGTGACCAATTATGATAGCTATCGGTAACCGTGATTAGGAGTCTTGATTATATGCGATACGTTAAAATCGAACGGGATCTCGTCCACTCTGCAATCGTGAAGAAAGTGGAAAGTTAGGAGAGCTTTCTTATCGCCCAAATTTATTGCAAATATAAAAAATTTACTGTCATCCACATTTCTAAATATATAAATGAAAAGAAGATTAAATAGAAACAAAGAGACGAAACTAGATAACTAGTTTAAATTAGTTGGAGGTGTAACCCCTCATATTTCACATGGATTACCAGAATTATCCGCTATACCACTGTCATGATGATAATATAGGATGCCCTAACATTTTTTTGGCTGTAGATGTGTATAGCAATATTAATTAGCTGAGGTATTAGTTCATTTACCTAACAATAGCGAGCGTCAATTTAAGAGGTGAAGTTCACTAGCATTCTTTATATTTAAAAAACCAATTTAGGAATGTACTAATGCAATAACAATGTAATTAATGAGGTACTTTTTATTGAAAGAGACATTATCTATGTGGAATTAGTTTTCTCATATGATGTATAACTTCAGTGTTTATTAAATATTAATATGAATACACTTAAAATGCTTATAAAATGATTGGAACAAAAGAGAGAACATGTTCAGCAAAATCTAAATATCAAGTGAATCTCAAAGTCCCGAGAAAAGACACACGCCAGGGGAAAAATACCTTTAAAATTCTCAGATTTCTACCAGGCGCACATAACCTGGAAGAAGGTATTGTCGTAGAAGGTGTCACTTGACTTCGCTATACCGGTATCGGCAAGCCCCACATAACTTTCTTTTCTGTAGGAGAGAATTCCATTGGCTAAAGCACTGACCCGGCTGAGCTCGTAGTCTTTTGGGAGATACCCATCCAATCACTACGTTAAACACCATTCTTTCCTCCTGAAGTAACGGAACGCCCTATTGGCAGACTTGCTTTCTCTTTTTTCAAAGCTCGTCCCACCTGGCGGCCACAGCCAATAATTCAACAAGAGATGGTGGGGAACTGAACGTGCTGCCACAGCAATTCGAAGTCCAAACTATGTGTGAGTCAAGTGGAACATTTCATAAGTATACCTCCTCGCTCGTTATCCGCCCCTGATACTTTCCTCCGGATAATCACCTAAAACCTGGAATAATTTCCGTGTCGTAAACATTCGTGCCACAGCAGAGCATGAAAAATAGTATATTTTTCGGGATACGTGCAAGGCGTGAATAACACACGAGGAGGTATACCCGTAAGATGTCCTACTTGACTTGGGATATTAATGCAGCGGTAAACCATTCCCACCTCCGTTTCAAATCCTAAGTATACTATTGGAAAACTCCGACTGTTGGTGGGGGCAAAGCAAGAAATAAGAATTCGGCTGCCAACCCGTGAACATTGCATGCGGTGAGTTCAGGAATCTTGGACGACGCGAATATTATTTGATTGGTGGTCAGTCCTCACCGATTTAGTGAGCTCCGCCCACTAAGCAGCATAACCAACGGGCAGTCGTCGATGTGGGAGGAGTGTGAGTAGCATTCACGGTATCCGGAGCGTAGAGTCAAATATTAATTTCTACGAGGATACCTTCTTGCATGTTATACGAACCTGGTGTTGAACTCCGAATATTCCCAATTTTTATCTTCGGCTGGAGCCGACATGGAGCATTTGCGTCAGGAATGAGTACTTTTTATCATTCGAATTAATTGCAAATTTTTAATATTTCCAATTTTTTAGGGTTTTCATAGTCTTCTTCTGGGAGGACGAATCTTTTCTTATAACTTACAACTCTGCGTCGAACAAAATTAATTTAACCGAAAAGATACGTTTTATGAGGGGAATATTACACAAATTGCATTTGTAGAACCGTCTCATAGGTCAAAGACGTACTACGAGAGATAAAATATATGGTGGAAACAAACTGGAATGACGGGCGCCAAGTGGTTATAGAGAAATCACTTGAATGACAAGGACTTGCCGCTTAAAATAAATAAATTTATACTTATAATTTTTTATTTCTAATCGTCTTGAATAACAATGGCGAAATGTTGTAAAAATTGTGTATCGTAATTAAAAAACGTATGGAAAAAGAGGCATTTTCAGTGTAGGTAAACTGTACTGTGATGCAGACAAAAAAATTAGTAATGTTCATCTGGTCTTTTATTCTAATATATTGAAAACGTAATGACTATTTGGCCACTCATTCGGAGAAAATGCAATTGTTTACTCGCATTTTTATTTGCAATTGATAGATGAGAGTCAACGGGGGGTAGGCATGGTACTGAACACAAAGTTGGGACTGAGGGTGGTAAACATTGAACAGGTGAACGATAGGATACTAGTGGTAGAAATAAAAGCACGCCCGACGAATTTCGTACTGGTCCAGGTATACTTGCCTACGAGCAACCATAGGGAGGAAGAGGTGGAAGAGGTGTACGAGCAAGTAGAAGAAATAATTAGAGAAGTGCCGGGGAAGAAAAACCTGATAGTGATGGGTGACTGGAATGCAGTGGTGGGAGAAGGGAGGGACGGATTAGAAGTAGGAGGACTTGGGCTAGGAAGAAGAAATGATCGCGGGGAAAAGGCAGTTGAATTTTGTAGAAGAAATAAATTAGTAGTGACAAACACTTGGTTTAAACATCACCCCGGGCGTAGGTACACATGGAAAATGCCGGGTGACACTGGGAGATACCAAATTGATTATATAATGGTGAGGCAGAGATTTAGGAACAGTGTAAAAAACTGTCGTAGCTATCCAGGGGCGGATGCGGACTCGGATCATAACTTGGTGATGATGAATTGTGAAGTTAGATTCAAAAGGCTTTTTAAAGGTAGGAAGATAAAGAGGTGGAACGTTGAAGCATTGAAAGGGTTGAAAAGGAGGGGATACCAAGAGCTAGTAGAAAAGAACATAGGTGAAGAGAAGCGGATGGGAACCATAGAGAAGAGATGGGAGGTTATAAAAACAGGCATCGCAAGAGCGGCAGAGAAAACAATAGGAACGGTGGAAAAGAAGAGAGTTAAGAAGCAGTGGGTTACAGAAGAAATGATAAAGAAAATGGAGGAGAGAAGGATATGGAAAAACGTGAACACCGACGTAGGGAAGAGGAAGTACAAGGAATTGAATAATAAACTCAGGCGAGTGACCAATCGGGCAAAAGAAAACTGGTGGAAGGGACAATGTGAGCAAATGGAAAAGATGCAGGAGGAGGGGGAAGTGGGCGCTTTGTACGCCAAGGTGAAAATGTTATCGGGTGGTAAGAGAGGTCAAGCGATACCAAAGGTTAAGGACAAAACAGGAAAGATATTAGTCCAACAGGAAGATATCCAAGAAAGGTGGAGAGAATACGTAGAGGAGCTATATGACAGCGAGAATAGACCCCTTAGCCTAGATCTAGAGGACGAAGGAACAATAGATAAAGATAACCTCGGACCAGAGTTACTTGAGAGTGAAATAGAGAGGGCACTAAGAGAGATGAAGGGTAGAAAAGCCGTGGGAACCGATAACCTACCTTCGGAGCTACTGAGGAATCTAGGTAGTAGGGGGAGAAAATCGTTTTTCGAACTTATTCTTAGGATCTACGAGGAAGGAGTATGGCCAGAGGATTTCGTGAAAACAGTATTAATACCTATCCCGAAGAAGAAGAAAGCGTCAGAATGCGAGGAGTATAGAACAATCAGTTTAATTTCGCACGCAGCAAAAGTGTTGCTTAGAATACTAAATAGAAGGTTGGAGAGCAGAGCAAAGTGCTATTTAGGCGATGACCAATTTGGGTTTAGGAAGGGGAGGGGAACCAGAGATGCGATTGCGGTAATGAGGACACTTATAGATAGAAACATAGAGCATAATCAGGATGTTTTCGCTTGTTTTGTAGATTTCGAAAAGGCGTTTGACAGAGTAAACTGGGAGAAACTAATGCAGATACTGGGGAAAATAGGAATAGATTGGCGTGATAGGAGACTCATCCGAAACTTATATATGGGGCAGAGGGCTCAGGTAAGGGTATCTGACGGTGAATCAGGGTGGGCAGTTATAGGTCGCGGGGTACGGCAAGGGTGCCCGTTGTCGCCTTTACTTTTTAACATCTATGCTGAGGAAATGGTAAGAGAGGCATGGGATGAGCTAGACGTGGGAATGAAAGTAGGAGGCCAGTGGATAAAGTCGGTTAGATTCGCAGACGACCAGGCGTTGGTGAGTCGGTCATCGAAAGGACTGCAAACTTTAGTAGATGCGCTGGAAAAGCAGTGTGAGAAATACGGAATGAAGATAAATAATAGGAAAACAAAAGTAATGAGATTTGGTAGGACAAAGAAAGCGAAGCTGGTGATAAGAGTAGGAAGTCACAAACTGGAGCAAGTAGAACAATTTAATTACTTGGGTAGTACGCTAGAAGAAAGAGGACATAGTAGCAAAGACATTAGGAGGAGAATAGCGCTAGCGAAGGAAGCGTTCAATAATAGAAGGGAGCTGATGACGGGGACCTTAAGTAAGGATGTAAAAAAGAGGCTAGTAAAGAGCTTGATATGGAGTGTGGCATTGTATGGGGCGGAAACGTGGACCTTGAGAAAGGAAGACGAAAATAGGCTGAAGGCTTTTGAGATGTGGGTGTGGAGGAGGATGGAGAAGGTGCGTTGGACGGAAAGGAAGACAAATGAGGAAGTGCTTGACATGGTGGGTGAGGAGAGGAAACTTATAGATGAGATTAGGGGAAGGCAGGGTAGGTGGCTGGAAGGGGTAATGAGGGACAATGGTTTGCTGAAGGTCGTGATAGAGGGAAGGATGTTGGGTAAGCGGGGAAGGGGAAGGAAGAGAATCGGTTTTATGGACGGGATGAAGAAAGGTAGGACTTATGCTGAGATGAAGAAAGAAATACAAGAGGTAGAAAGGGCACAGCACGTGTAAGAGTTCGTTGGATATTCTCTGACTTTCATCACAACCTACCTCTAACCGGTAGATTACTGTAATGAATGAATGATGGTAAGTGACATCACCTGACTCCTCGGAAACATTCCCTTCTCAGGTCAACTTAAACTTCGTGTGATGCTCTATCTCGCTAAGTGAATTCCGGTGAAGGGTTATTTTACATACCTTGGGTTCAGACTTAATATGATATTTATATTTATAGATTTTTTAATAAAATTTTATATTTTTTATAAAAGTATGCTTAAATAAAAAAAACATTTTAGCCACTCTGTTGTGCAGGAACACATTTCTGGATTGTTTCCATGTATGTGTCCAAGTGTCATTTTGCGCTCAACTTTGGGTAAGCAAGTTAAAGTCCTTTCTATAATCATTCGTCAAACCTTATTTTTGCTTCAGCGGGAGTGAATCCCAATGAGAGGTGAATGAGCTGAGTTACAACGTTAAACCGGATTCTGTAGGTGATGACACATCCGAGGAAGGTGCAATTTTGTGCGAAAGTGGTCCTTCCAAAGATATTTTCTATTTGATCTAGAATATTTGTTTAAAATCAATTCCATAATTTATTTTTAATTTTTTGTATGAGAACTATGGCATGAAATAGATGTTTTCAGAATAAAATATTAAAACTTTGGGAGTCTGTGTATCTCCTCAGTTTCACATCAGAAAGGGGTTTGGGAGCGGTACCTTTTCCTTCCATCCTTGGCATCCTAGAATGATATGGTACATACCTGCATCTTAAAATCTCATACGGCGAGTAACTGAACGTGCCGAAGTCCCTTTTTTGTATTTGAATGCGGGACTTGCGGTTGGAAGACTCCTCCCACAGTCTAAATCTCATCGTGAATGCATTGGCCTTTGTTGCTCGGGAAACTTACCATCTGGCGTCGGTTAATTTTTTCGTAACTTTTAATTTCGTTCACTTGATACTCCAGCTCTACTCCTATTGCACCTCTCTCTCCTCTAGTCATATTCTGCCCTGTGTGGGCAACCTTATCTAAAATAAACAAATCATACCGTTCCTCATCTGGGCACGCTGAAACGAAGTAGCAGTTATTTGTCATCATTGTCTGAATTGTAATACACGCTATTTCACCACCGCAATGAAGTTGAGTATGGGGTGTTATGACACCAACATTGAAGAAGGGATGGAACGTGGAAAATGAATTGGATGGGGAAAAGGACGAATAGTGAAATGTGCTTTGACGGATTGTCTTATGTTAGTGCCCTACTTTATTTTTCTCAAGTCGTCAATATTGAGTGTGAAGAAGGAATTTATGTGCGCAGTATATCTCTTTACATTTCTGTTTTGTCTGTAGTAGATGCTGGAGGTAAAGGTTATCAGGTGAAATAATGTCTTCCGTTTTGGCCTTACACTCAAGTGATCTACACATCCGTAATCTTACTATTACTCTTATGAATTACTCTCTCAAATTCTCAACTGGCTTGGAACACGGTCCTTTCACTAGCAGCTCCCACTGAACGGTTTTTTGGCAAATCACGTAGCTTTTCTTTGTTGTTTAGTTAGTTCGCACCGGATCCAAAATGCATGCGACGTCGTCAGACAAGGCCCAACTAGAACTAAGTGACATGTTTCTTTCTCTGAGAAAGTTTCTCATAGCTGTTTTTTCAGCTTTACCAATTATTTGTCCTGCGTATAGAACTATATATATTAAGGATCTATCTCACCTTTACACATAAGTAAACGCGCAGATTTCTGTAGTGGGATGAGATAGGGTAACATTGTCACAGGTGAAATTTGAGAGATCAGTCGATGAAAACATCGGTTTCCGCTTAGCATGTCGTTGTGCTCGGCTCGAATGGCGAAAGGTCCTCCTCCCATTCGCCCGAGTGCTGTCTGCATTGCAAGCGAGTCAAAGTAAGTGCAAAATGATCGTATAGCATCGAAGCACGTTCAACTCTAGCACTACTACTTAAGTGATCAGTCCTTTAGTAGCTGCGGCGCACTTCAGAGTTCGCTCGTGGTTTTTTTTTGACAAGGCGCTCGTATTTCCTTTCTGTTTCACTGAGTTCGCAACTTGAGCCTTTAATCACTAAGTTGGAATGTCGAGGATCGAATGAAGACGCGTCACTGGCTTGGGCTCGGTCTGCGTGTCTCTGGAGCAAGGCACTGGGACCCTTCCCCTAAAACACCGCCTCGAACGGCACCTTCCTTTTTCATGCCCTCGACCATTTGTGCTTTCCCCGTGCACCCCACACCTCCCTTCCCCTCCTTCCCCGCCCTCTACTCCTCCTCCCCCTCCTTCAGCCCTCATCGCCCCTCCTCCCCCCCGCGCGAAATCCCCTTATCTCAGCGGCGCATGTTCCTTCTCTCCGCCAATCGCCCCCCACCAACCGAGCACCCCATCCGAAGCATCCATTTCAACCAACTTCTTCCGTTCCTCTCCCCAGCAACCCCCTCGCGAATCGTGCGATTTGAAGCTCGCGCGTGTCAGTCCAAGTGACTGGCACGGCGGATAATCGCAAGAGAGTGTTGATGCAATAAAATGACTAGTGTTCCGAAATAAACTCGCTCACTTGGCCCCTGTCGTCCGCTAACACAATCCCGAGAGGGAACGTTTCACTAGCGGTGCCTCTCTGGGCTTCATTATTTTGTGCTCTTGAGACATTTCAACCGACGTAGGCCTATCCCTCCTGCTTCTAGCGATAATGCTGACTATTTGAATGTCTTTCTTGGTATTGGTTTCTTGAAATTATACGTTTGCCTCTCGTAATATTGATGCCGTGGTGTCCGTGTACTGACACAAAATATGTGCACTCAAGTTTGAACCTCAATAACAAAATAACCAATGATTGTACCTAAAAACCAATTACATCATACTTTTTTTGGTTTTATGCTACGTTTCACGGTTATAAATAGTATTTTATTACATTAATAATGATAATTTTTATTGGGGCGAGAACGTAAAGAGCGTCCGTTTTTAGGCGTATTTCAAGAAGGCGTCACGTTTAAAATTTGTTTTCTTAAAAAAGCGCTGTATTATCAGCACTAAACTTCATAAACTGATATATGACATTATTTTTCATTTATATAATTAAATATAGATTTGTATATTATAAGAAAAGGTGTTTGTTGTGAGCTTTATAAAACAACGTTTTCTCAGGTGCGGGACATTGTAGGACAGGGTTCTTGGCTGTGCTGTCATAAGCAAGTATGAGTAATTTATTTTTTTATGCCAGCATTTGGCAACATAAGTAGCTGATTTTATACTGATTGATATTTATATCATTTTAGTGAAGCTGTGCTCGGTGGCGATCCCCCTCGACTACCGTTGCGGCGTTGGCGCGTTGGCGCGCGTCGGTGGTACGGGCCGAGCATCACGCTCGGCTAAGCCTGGCTCCATTGGCTTTTATTAGTAATATTTTAAACATTTTCCATCAGCGTTTCCCATGAGGGCTTTGGTTTTCCTTAAAAACTCTTGTTTTGAGGCTGCTATAGAAACTCCATTAAATTGGTTTTTGATTGAGTTTCATAAAACGAAATCCAATGCTGATCAACAATCTACGGAGAGTTTCACGTGACATTGCCTGGAATTCTGGCATGAATTCATCGAGGTTTTTCTTAAGCTTTTCAATTGTAGGAAACATATTTGCTAAGAAAAAATCATGCACAGACCTGTGAATCACCCCAATTGCAAAGTTATCGACTCCAATTCTTCTCACGTCCTGCAGAGAGCCGTTTCTTCTTCGACGGTAGTGGGAAGCTATCACTCTGGTTCTCATTGTTTTCAGCGCTCAATTATTTAACAGATGGAAGCGAAACTCCGAGGCAGTTGGCGGAAAGTTGATACACGGGATACCGTTTTTCACCCAACTTATCCCCCTCAACTTTGAAAAAACAAATAGCGCTTAAAATCATCCGAATATTGCTTTCCAAAAATGGCGATCTTCGTGGCATGTTGATGATGTCTACATTTAAGGAAATGCTAAGAGAGACAGAAGCGAATAGGGGTCTTCAAAACAAATAGTTCAACATGAGTCACAGGAAATTACATCGCATTATGAGCTATAAATGGAGCGAGTAAATATCGTATTACCTTGCCCGGCAACGTCATGTTTGGAATGATTTCTACCGCAAATAACTGCCCGGGATAAGCCTCGCACTCGGCTCGGACACCGACGCACGGTCGTGGCAACGCCGCAAGGGTAGTCGAGGCGGATCGCTGCCGAGCACAGCCTCGCTAAAATGATATAAATATCAATCAATATAAAATCAGCTGTTTATCTTGCCTTATACTGGCATAAAAAAATACTCATGCTTTGCTGTTGACAGCACAGCTAAGAACGCTGTTCTACGACGTCCCGCTCCGGAGAAAAATTCACAACCAAAACTTTTTATTAAAATATACAACTCTATAATTAATTATATAAATGAAAAATAATGTTATATATCAGCTTATAAAATTTGGTGCCGATAATACTGCGGTCTTAAAGAAAAAAAAATTAAAATGTGACTACTTCTTCAAATACGCCAAAAAACGGGCACTTTTTACGTTCTCGCCTCAATAAAAATATCATTTTAAAAGTTATAAATATTATTTATAATCGTTAAACGCAAGATGAACAAAAAACGATGTAATTGGTGTTTATGTACAATTAATGGTTATTTTGTAATTGAGCTTCAAACTTGAGTGCACATAATTTTGTGTCGGACAGTAGGTCTTAAAAATCTCCGCTGGGAAAAAAATGCTGGTTGGAAATACCCCAGGAGAGGTGAGTGTGGGAGACAGGTGATGGAATGAGGTCATCGGAATAATAAACCATTCTTATTGAATTTCTGAAAGTATTCCAAGTACCTTAGGAAGAGCCTCGACCGTCATCACTCCGTGGTGTCACCGATGAAATTCTTCCATAAAGTAGACGCCGAGTAAAGAGTTAAAGATTTTGATGTGACAAATAGGAATATGGATGTACCTAGTTCAGGCAGGTGGTTGATTTACAATGAAATACTTTAGTACTGGAGCTTAAATACAAAAACATTGTCACATTTGGCATTGAAAAGATGTGAGATGCTAAATGAATTTCTAAGAATACATAAATTCCTTTAAACGATGGAAACTGTGGTTTAATGAAAACTTAGTAATAAGGTAAATCGATGTTGAGTGAGATTTCTTTAATTAGGAGTCACCCTGGTGTACAGATCTCACAAAATTATCTGGGTTGAACATATTCTGAAAAGATCAATGTGAAGGAAGGGCAGCTCTATATTGATACTTGTAGAAACATCTGACTCAGGGAAAAACATTGTAGCCAAGAATTGATAGTATTGTTCACGTACACCTGGCGATGATAGACCAATTCTCAAGTGCCGATTGCCGAAGTGATACGGTATGGTTATAAACCTAGTTCCCTTTAATCCACCAAAAGAACTGCCACGAGAATAAGGAAGCTTAGGTAGTAGCATAGTGGTTTGGCCCGGTTCGATTTCCGGTATTCCAGGTCATGGCCGACTTTTTCTCGTGGCAATTTCATGGGATACGATGAATAGTCGATTTATCCGTCGACTCATAATTTGTTACTCTCGACGAAGTAGCTTGTATAGGAAAACATTTCCTTCCTTTTGCTGTCAGCCAAAACTTTTGGTATTCATGGGTTTACTTAACATCTCAACTTGCTAACTTACTTATTTTGTCCTGCTCTCTATTCACTCTCCTGATAATGGCTTCTCGATATATCTCCACTTTCATCCAGCTTACTCCTTCAGTCTTATCTTCGCCCAGAAAACCCGTAAATCTGCTATAAATATTCCGTTTCAAATCTCATTAGCTTTGATTTATTTTTCATTGTGTTGCATTTTATCGATTTTTTGCTTTTGGTATACCTCTCGCTGAAAGTACTTTAATTTTTGAGCGCAAGCTTTGGCCGAATCACCTTCTCGGTCGTGTCGTGAGGCAATACGTAATTAAACACAAAATTTGACAGCCGCATTCCACAGATTTAATAAAAGGTACAACGCATTTCAGCCGTAAAGCCAGATACGTAATGCCGGCTGAAGGGTTGGCGAAAACTCAAGCTGTAATTAATACTAGCAGCGGTTACCGATGGCAAAAATCGATAAAATCTCATTACTAATGGATTTCTAATAAATAAACTTCATGATTAAGTCACACGCAAACGTAAATCATTGAGTTGGTCTCCCCTAAGAGCAGTGTATTTCATTGCGCTTAATTTTTAATTTTATAACGCGTATCTGGCTGAAATTACGAAAACGACTTTTTCCCGAAAAACACTGCACCCTAAATTACATAATTTTGAGCCGATTCTAAATTTTACCTACCTCTCTACCACCCTTTAGTAAAGGAACATAATTTTTTTCTAACTTATGAGTCATTAGTCTTAGCATCTATTAAATTTCATTTGGGAATGCAATGGGCTTCTGGAGTTTAATTGTTTTGGCTTGATACGAAATGACTGATTTGCAATTCGTAAATCGACTGCATTTATAAGCCTTCACCGTATGCGTATATCTTATGATTAACAATTGAGTAAATTATTTTGCAACTGTTTAACATTTAAGCAAAGATTGAAGAATATTATAACACTGTGCATAAGAACATGTACTGAGTGAAAGCGTTCTGCGTCTATGAATTTTCTATTTCGTGCTGCGTTGTTTCCATTTATAACCAAATTTTGGTGAAGTTGCAAACTCTGTATATATATATATATACATATATATATTCTTTCCTACTTTAAACCATGAGAAAGGTGGAGCTAGTCTTCACCGAAATATCGGAAGTTTTTATGTGTAAGTGTTCTTTTTTCCGTGTGTATATTTTTTATCGGCCACCCTCTTGGCATACTGTATATATATATATATATATATATATATATATATATATATATATATATATATATATATATATATATATATATATATATGAAATTCCTGTTGAAGTACGCGTTTTTCCTGAAATGAACTCTTAACACGTTTTCCTATCCAAATCCTTTTGTGAAAGAAATTTGGAGTCGTAATAGCCATTATAACTTCAGTAATCATAATAATAAGCAAAATACAACAAATTTTTCGCTTGAAGAGAAATTAACGATAGTAAAGGATATTAAAATTATAAAGCTATCGTAACAATTGAAAATGGGAGGTCTATCGGGTGTGAGTTTTCGACTTCTGCTCACTTATAATAGATAAATGAACACCTATTCCCTTACATTATCTAGGTGCCCCAGCAATTGTTAATTCGCTGAATTTAATGTGGACCTATTTGCTGTTCGTTAGGCTGCCATTGCTACAGCCATTTGCCACCGGGGAGCATTGTCTCGCCGAGGATCACCAGGGGGGCTTTGCCCCTCACATGCTTACTTTTCTCTCGACATTTTCACGTTCCCTGAATAAAATATCCGACTATATGGTTGCCGCGTTCTTATAATGGGTCAATACTCACGAACAATTACGGAGACAAAAGAAGGTCGGCAGTGTGTCGTGGTATGGCCCCGGGGGCTTCCGCACTTGTCAATGCACCCGAAAAATAATGCGTTGGCTGGTGGCGGGGCAGGAGGCGTGCGGGTGGAAGGGCGAATCGGGTGGGGGCGGGGTCGGCTGCCTCCAGGGGCAGCGGCGGAAGGGGTGGCGCGCAAATTGAGCGAACGAACGAATGAATGGCAGCAAGAGAGCTCGAGAAATCTCGCCGAGCCTACTTGGCCCAATCGTCACCTAACAATCAACTCCAGATTGTCTCCAATTTTACGCTCCAAATACTTGGCGCCTGGACGGCTAAATTAAAGATCCTTTCTATAGTGTGATGAACCAGCAGCGTGACTTAAGGGAGGGTGAGATGTTAAGTAAGTACCGTGTGCGCTACTTGATCAATCACTGAGCTGCGTCTATCGGAGGGGTTGTAAATTGCATAGTTTAATGAGGAGAACAGATGGCGTGTTGGCGCTTGAAATATTCTCCTTTTTTTGTGTTGAATGGGCCACTAAACGTGGATACAGTGCAAACGTTATCTTCTGATGTTACATATTGAACCCTCATCGCCATAGGTAATCTTGGAAATAAGTCTTAGGTCCATAGGAGCCAAGAGTGGGGACTCGAACTTAATCTGAGCAAATGCACGGCGGTACAATTCTTGCGGAGGTAGTCCAACTATTCCCATGTATATGCTGTGAATGGTGTTAACATAAAGGCGACAGATGAAGTGAATCATCTAGGAGTTACTATAACCTCAAACCTATCGTGGGGAACACATATAAGAAATATTTGTGGCAGAGCTCTGAAGAAGCTACGATTCGTCAAGCGTATTGTGGGAAGATTTTCGGATGAAAAAGTAAAAGAGAGGTGCTATTTCGCACTCGTCCGGCCACACCTTGAATATGCAGCGAGCATATGGGATCCGGTGCAGAAAGACTTAATCCGGGAACTTAATAAAATACAAAGGAAAGCTGCGCGATTCGTCAAAAACTGCTACGGGCGTACAGACAGCGTTACACAGATGTTAAACGAATTAGGCTGGGAGCCACTGGAGACTCGGAGGCTGCGCGCTAGGCTTAGATTGCTTGAACAATTGAGAATAGATATCTTTCAGAGCGACACGGAGAACATCATATTAGAACCCCACTATATTTCCAGGTCCGACAGAAACGATAAATTAAGAGAGATATTTTGCCGAACGGATAGCTATGGGAATTCGTTTTTCCCCCGAACAATAAGGGACTTCAATAAATGCTAGGCGTAATTTCATTAGAGCGTTTCCTTTTTATATGTAAACGGCTGGTGTCCTAACACCCCCCGCCACACGCCTATTGAGGCGGCTTGCGGGGTAGTATGTAGATGTAGATGTAAACAGCCCTGCCTATAATTTCTTAGACCTTGGGAGTTTTATGTATCGTTTCTTCATGTATCCATCAATTTTTCCATAGCAAATCTCTTTTTTTGCCTCCAATCAAACCGTTAAGAGTTCTTATTTTCCCTCCCTCAAGCTTACACAGAATTATTGGTTACCTCCTTGGTGTAATCGTTGTTAGGTACATGTCGTCTTACAGAAACTTTTATTTAATCCCTCTAATTACTCCCATCATCTTCCTTTCCTTTCCCTGTGGGTATAGCACTTTCTCATCTTTTTTCTCTCCTTAAATGAGGAAGTGATAGCCATTTCCCAATCACTGTGAAATGCGCTGTTTATATGATCACGCACGCGGGTTCAAAGGTATCTATGCACCGGTGATATAACTGGTTATCACACCTGCACTTCAATTGGCAGATTTTGGTTTGAAACCCGGTCAAGTGAATTTTTCATGGCAAATTTTTCCCCTTCAAATGATAACATTTTTTTTTAATTTTGGGTTCACATTGCTTTGAAAAATAACACTGGCCAACAGTGGTGGCGGGGTATTTGGAGCTGATTTCATATGAATTCGATGCCATGAGTTTAAATATGGCATTAGTTTGTGCCTAGGAGCTCAAATTTCTAAGATATTAGATTTAAGTGAAATATACGTTGCACTATTTTAAGTTAAATCATTGGATAAATAAAAAAAAACTAAACACGTAACTGTTTATTATTATTATATTTTTTAATTTAAAAGGAGGATAAAATCATAGAGAATATTGCAGTATTACTTATCTAATTACAAATAGCAAAACAGAAGAAAAAGTCATGGATGAAACCAACTACTCACTGAACAATTCGGAAACTTCTTTTCTGTGACATTCTTGATTGTATTTTGAAACAGTCCCTTTTTAAACTCCAGCAGAAATCTGCCATCAAATGTGTATCCCTTCTTCCTTGGTAGAGGTCCTCCATACTTTTAATATCCTGGTGAAATCTTTCACCATGCTCCTCACTGGTGTCTCCTAAATATTCAGTGGCATAAGTGGCGGTGTAAATAGTGCACCTTAATGCTCATGTTACACCCAAGGGATCTGAAACTGTTTAGCCTCTCGTTTACCAGTTCAACATAGTTTTCAGCTTTGCGTTTGTCCAGAAATTTTCCGACTACTGCAACGAAAGAATAAATTAAAAACTTTAACTTCGTGGTTCCACAATAATACTTTTATTAGCACGACCCGGGCTTCGACGTACTATAACGGCATCTTCAGGAATAAAAGTATCATTGTGGAACCACAAAGTTCAAGTTTTTCATTTATACAATGAATAAGTTCCACCAAGTAACGCCTGCAACTACCAGTTATCGCAACAAATGAAGTCCAGGAATTTCTCTCAGCTTCATTCATAGAATTTACGAAGGCAGGATCCTTAACGAGTTGTCTTATTTGTAGGCCGTCACATATTCCTGCTTTGATTTTTTCCCGTACTCAACTTAGATATTTTTTCCCTAAACATGCAAAGCATGATCCGTTCTTATCAAGAGCCTTTACAAACTGCTTCATTGGGCCTAGCTTCATATGCAGTGGAGGAAAGATTATTTTCTCTCGTCCTACTAAGGGGTCGTTTATGACATTTTTTTTCCCCAACGTACATGTTTTCTCTCTTAGATCACTCTTTTCTAACCTAGTGATGTGTTTTGTCTCTGCTATCCCAGAGGCACACGAAGCAAGGATATTTTTTGCACCCACTTGGCTGTCCAAGGAGAAAGTTTACAATTTTTAAGTCCACACAAACCACCCATTGATGTTCATGATAATTTATCTTCTCCAAGATCATAGCTATGGTGTCATATTCTTCATTCATTTTCATTGAGTGAGCAATTGGTATTGAACCATATTTGTTCCCATTGTGTAGAAGGACACATTTCAAACTTCGCTTTGAGCTGTCAATAAATAGGCGCCAATCATCTGGAAAATATTCAGGATGACCCATTTTTCCCAGGAGTCCTCTAAGGTTATGACAAAATAATAGATTGTCTTCTTAAGAGAAGAAGGGTAGCAGATACTTTTCTCTTGTACGATAGTTTAATAAGCCAATAATAGTTTTGAGATCATTTTCTAAATATGGTTGACTAAAAAATGATGATGTAGGTGTATCAAAAAAAGGTACACTAGCTTGAGGTGCAGTAAATCCAAGATTTGTAGTATATCGCTTATTGAATTCATTGGCCAGAGAAATGTAGCTCATAGTGGACTTAGTTTTAGGATCATTTAATTTTGGAAGGACAGACTGAGAAGCTTTCTTACCCCGGCCTTCATTTATTATTTCCCAGGCTGTCCTAGATTTATTACTGGAATTGCATAATTTGTAGTCATTATATGTTCTTTTAGCAGTAGCAATTAATTTACGAAAAATCTTAATATTCTTTTTGTAGAGTGATCTTTGTTCAATGTTTCCTGAAGCTTTAATAGAAATAGCAATTTTTTTTTATTTTAAAGAGTAGGAACGAATTTCATCTGATATCCATGGCCTTTCTGGTTTATGCCTAATTTCTTGCTTAATTTTAAGTTTTCTTGATGGAAAACAGAGATCAAAATAATATTTAAAAATCGTATTGATGTGACTAAAACCATCATCAACATTATTGGCTTCATAGACTTCATCCCACTTTTGGCCATTAAGCATGACCCCAAAATGATGAATATTACTATCAGAAAATGATCGTTTATAATCAATTTTTCCTTTAGTATTGTTCTGAGGAAGATTCAGATTAAAACTAGTAGTTACCATAATGTGATCAGATAAACCAGGCTCACTCAAAGTTGAAAAAGTCTTACTCTTATCCCAGTTACTCACAACATAATCAAGAAGGGTAGCAGATGAGTCCGTGATCCGGATAGGATTATCAATTAGACTTTTCAATCCAAAAGAATTAAATAAAGTCAATAACTCAGACCTGTGCAGAGAGTCCACTAATAGATCACAATTCAAATCACCCGTTTCCACCAATATGCGGTTACTTGCATAAACCAAGCTAATAAGATGTCTGGCAATTTGCCTGTTTTGCTGCTTCATTTATTTTCGCCATCTCTGATCAAGTTTGAAAAGCAAAAGTACTTTTATGTTTGCTTATTTATTCTCTACCTTCGGTTGCT
This sequence comes from Pyrrhosoma nymphula, assembly GCA_963573305.1. Classification (NCBI taxonomy): domain Eukaryota; kingdom Metazoa; phylum Arthropoda; class Insecta; order Odonata; family Coenagrionidae; genus Pyrrhosoma; species Pyrrhosoma nymphula. The sequence continues at coordinate 90,209,700 of OY754332.1, read as the reverse complement.
CAGTTTACAAGTTCTGGTATACGTTGGTACACTAAACTCAATCGATGAAAGGGGCGGAGCACTGGTTTCTGCAGCGTTAGCCGTCAAGAGCGTCCTGCAAATCCAAATGGTGGAGCCGACGGAAACAGCCACGTGCGCTGCATTAACCGACCAAAGGAAAACGTTTTGCAAAAGGAACAACATCCCGTAGCAATGAATTTTTCGTCTATCAGCTGAATCCATGAATACATTTGATATTTGTCTTCAGAGTTAACCGGTTCTACACACCGGTGTATATACACTTCATATTTACAGACATTATATCCATATTGGTCGTTTATGGGGAATTCCCCGACTTTCTCCCCACCCCTTCGTTATCAGTCCATCATATGCTCTCCGAGGAAGACAGAAGGAGAGATGGAGCACCGTGCAGATAGCGATGCGTGCTTGCATCGTGCCATCCACGACCACGGCATGAGCAGATGGAGAAACTAAGACCCTGGAACACATTGGCCTTTTCGTTTCGAATCCTTGCTCTCCGCTTTGGTGGTGCTCGGTGAAAGCTGGTGATCTGCGAGGAACTCTCAGCTTCTCTTGCAGTGGCTTTCATCGTGTATTATGGTCGGAAACACGAATAGGTTGAGGCATAATTGAACCTACATCTGTGAGATGGAATGGCAGTAATCAGTCTGACTCTATGCTCATATATTAAAACAGAAATTTTCAACAAACAGCTTAAAAAATTAGATTATTAATCTCTGGAAACAATGGTTGTTTCCTGAGTGTAGGCTTTTGCAGCTGTTGATAGATGTTGATGAGGCTTTTCAGTTTTGCTGCGACTGGAGCATAACTTGAAAGCCTCGTCAGCAATAAATATGTTGTTGTGCCTGATGTGCCCACTCAAAGTTGTGCCTGAGTGTGAGTGCTTTTCTGAGTGTCTGTAAAATGTGTTTGCTCTGTGATTGTCCCTGTCGCGGAATCCTATTCCCGTAAACAATCACAGAAAGTGTGAATGGTGGTCATAACCACGTCGTCCTGAACGGGGCCCTCTACAGCCCAGTGAAGGATCCCATTGTTGGGTTGAGCCACGGCCGTCTTTATAGAAGGCCGGAATTCCTCGGGGTGGCAACGTTGCCTCTCATGACGGCAGTCGGCCGGGTCGGCCGTCTCTTTTACCCGAAAATGTGCATGGGAAGGTAATGCGAGCGCCCTAGGTGCTTTTATTGTCGTCCAATGCACATTTAAAAGAAGATAGTAAGAGCGCCCTAGGCGCTCTTATTATCTATTTATGTACACAACGCATGTTTGAAACATTTAAATTAATTATTCAGATTCAAAATAAAGTTTTTCCTCACAACTTCTCTCTTGTTAATCTCTCTTCCACTTGGCGATTGGCAAAATAGAATAAGTAATTTCATGAAAATATTATTATTCGGGACGGTAAAAAAAATTACAATAGTTATATTAAAAAACTTCATTCTAGTGCTGCTTGTGGATTCTTACGATAAGGTGAGGCGAGGGTAAGGAAAAAATAGAAGGTAGATCTAAATTTAGTAAAAGAGATTCATTGTAAATAGTAAGCATATAATTAGCATTTATTGCAATGCCATTATTTTCCTTTTTTTTGAAGTGGCTGACATAGAAAATATTCTGTCACATCTCTGTTTGCAATAATTGTTGATGAGAATATCGCTAAACGTACCAATTAAATTATTTAATAATTTGGAAAATGGTTTTCCACATGAACATTCATCATTAAAAACATGGCACAAAATCAAATCTTCCTTTACCTTTTCTTCAATTAAATACATGAGAAGTTTCTACTGGTTTCTACAGCTTAAAAATTTCTCTTCATATTCTTGGGAAATTAGTGCTCGCATAATGGCGTGTGCTAAAAACCCAAATCTACTACAACATCAGAGGGCACAGTTAATCCACCCCTATTTAATTCAGTATCATATGGGTCGTCGGAAGAGGAACCCACAGTCAGATCCCTGCATTGTTCACATCCAACTAATTTTTCCGTTTTGCTGGTGGCATATCCACAACCATACAACAATGCACTTGAATCTAAATTGAAATCGGATATTTTTTCGTCATTAAGAAGCCTAACAAAAGGCGAAACATCGAAAGAGATTTGTTTGCATTCAGTGGAGTCTGATAGTATATCGGGATCAAAATTGACTGATCCGTATTTGGCAGAATTAATTCCAATAGCTCTCATCACTCGCAGTTTTCTTTCGAACTCATATATCTGCATCGCGGAAATGTTGTAATTAGCTCCTGATAATTGCCTGTAATAAATAAATCTTGACTCTAAGTTGTCCGTCTGCAATTTCCCAGGCAATACGTAATCCACATTTAAATTCTTGAGTGAATACTCGATGAAAATTAAAAATACGTCGGTACTTCGGTAAAGGGCATTCCACATATCTCGTCAAACATTATTTTGAATCAAGTGAATCCCATTTCTTTAACCACACAAGAAAATCTTTGAAAAACTGTAAACTCTCATCATCTCGATCAGTGAAAGGATGGCAAAAATCCTGCCTTTTGAGAGTCCCCAAGATGAGATTCTTATTATTAATCATATGCCACCATTTGGTGATTATAGCGGTAAATTGAAAAGTTCATGACTGGTCTCCGTATTTTATCTTCAGTGCTGTAGTCGTTGTTTCATTGAAGATGTTAGTTACTAAATTAACATTCTGTCTCTCTAAGTTGCTGGGGTAACTGTTTTATGAGTCAAGCTAGGAGCACTTTTTAACAGCTGGTTGATTTCTTTTTTGTATATTGCCACAATATCGAAAAATTTGGCATGAAGCATATCAAATGTGTTGAATGATGGGAATTTTAGCGTTTTGTCATTAACTTTTTAATTCATCCAATTATTTCATAAGCTTTTAAAAATATGCACCGTATCATACATTAAAAAAACCGGTGAATCTCCAAGTGAGAAAGAAAACCTACCGGGAGAATCTTTGCATAGCTGAGAGAACATGTCCCTATTAATCCTGTTATTGTCAGTTATGATGGCCACAATTTTCAATCCGCATTCTTTGATAAGCGGCAAGACACTTAGTGTTAAAGACCATAATTCTATCTCAGAAAGCTTCTTGAATGGAAAAAGGGAAATTACCTCTTTAAAATTTCCAAATGCTGAAGAAACCTTTAATACCACCACTGTTCTGGCTTCTGAGGTGACATTATTCACGGCGTACCCACTGAATTTCCCACCTTTGAAAGTCAAACAAGGTTTGACATATATTTTGTCAATCTGAAGCACAACGAACATCTTTTCCTGTCAGTTTGGACGTACGGAATTTTAAATACCGGATGATTTCTTCTACACTGGTGAGATTTTAAAGGAACAAGACAATTGCTGCAAATATTTTGGGTGATGAAGTTTGTTCGAGTAAAAATGATTTTCTAGGGCAGTTGTGCAATCTCATACTCTAAGGGTAACAGGCTTCGGGGACCGAAGGGTTTTATGAACTCGCGTGTAATTTGGTGGACGGAAAAAGGATCTGGGTGACTCGAAGGGTTTTTTAGGGTAACCTTGGTTTTATTTACATTGTATGGCACGAAAAGGTCAAATATTGTCTCCTTTATACTGCAGGGAGCGTTCGAGAGGAGTTCAGGAGGATCATGTAATTCAAGGGACGAGGAAGAAAGGAAGAAAGCATTGTTCCTAAGTATCCTTCTCGGAAATGGTTAAAAGGGAGGGTGCACTAAATTTAAAGCGATGGAAGTGAGAGTAAGAAATATGTCAATGCGTGGGCAAACATGCTCGTTGCTAGTTCTCTACTGGTTGGCTGGAAATTTTAAAAATTACGATAACGTCCACTTTACGTCTTTTTATTGCCGTTTTACAATGTTGATATTGGAAATTATGACTTTGAACAGAAAGTAATGCTTCATGATACCGAAACAAAAAGAACTGGACCACCATTAATTCGTTACTTTTGCACCACCCTCCAATTACTAACGATTTCTTTCGCTACCAACAATAAGCAGTGAGAAATTTAAAAATCCAGCCGGCACGCTATGTTGCCAGATTTCGGCCGTGGTTGAGCACATGTATCCTGTGGTTGGTCACTTGCGAGGAATTAACCTTCCCTTAAGCCACCACAGCTTGGCTAACCGGGTATATTTTTAGTTTTTTTATTTACCTTTTCTGGCGAGTGTTGCTAAAACTTTTACGGCCATTGGAGTTCTTTCTTTGATTTAACTCACCAGCAATAATTGCTTTCATACGAAATTACGGGACCATACCTTCTGTAAACAGAGCAAAGTACAGCGAGCCTCAATCACCCATGGCAATCCTATTAGTAAGATGTAACGATGGGTGAAATGAACTCACGTTTAGTGATCATGTGGGTGTAAGACAACAGAGGTTTTTATATAAGTCACATATTCAAGCGGTTTAAAATGCCGGCCTGAGCCATTTTTTGACGTATCCATAGGGATTTGTAACAATAGCTACTCAAACAGGTACTGCTACATTGTGTCTTTCCATAATGTATGCATGTATGTACCAACAATTTTTGAGCGTTCCCAGAAGACTCGAAAGAGAGACTGTCTGTCCCGGTCTCCTCATTCATTTATTACTGTTACCTGTTAATTTTATGGCCACTTGGTCTCCTTTGTAGAAAATATTATAGCTCTTGGATTCAAGTTATAATCTACTTTAGGAATAATGTCAAAGAAAACTGAACACATTTAGACAGTTTCCACAATGAGTGGGATAATTCCTTTGCGGAAGCTGTTTCTGAAATAGGCACGGTTGACTTTATATTTTGAGCATTTGCCATAATACTGTTTGTTACCTATCATAGATTTTCCTTAATTGCCCTTCCAGGAAAAAATAGATAGTACTTTTACGTAGCTCGGTAATTTTCCCTGAAGTACCGTGAAAAAGTATGTATGTAGTACATACATGAAAAGAGTTAAGTTGCTTTGGCAATGTTGAGAGTCAAATAACTAAACCCATATATATATATATTAATGGAGTGATTTGTGTGAGAGGAAGGTGTTGGCCAGGAAAGCCACGGGTGAAATATGGTGGAAGATATTCTCAAGAGGTGGAATAATTAGGAGTTACGGACAAGAGAGCGTGTATGAACAATACATGAATGTAGCTAAAGTAATGGAGGTTGTGTGCAAAGATGGGGTAGTTAGGAGCAAATTATCGTTATCAAAGCCAATTTTCTGGGTCAAACCCCAAGAATTAAGCTCTCCTGACTGAGCATACTCTGAATGGGAATGGTTTGGTGGATACGTATATTATATACAGTAAAACCTCGCGATTTTTCATTGTTGGAGGCAGTATGGAAAATCAAAAATAAAAAAAGGCTGATAAAAATGCCTGATGTAAAAACATTTGTTTAAGTCTCTTCATTTTACAATGAAACCTTGCTTTTATTCTCCTTAAATTGACGTTTTCCCTTGATTTACGACATTTTCTTCAGGTCCCAACAATTTTTGAATCCATGTAATGTAATATTATCCAGCTTTCAAAATTTGAAAGATCTCACAATTACGACAATTGACGAGAAGCAAGATGGTGAATGGCACACTTTGCGCTCATCAACTGACGACCAAGTGTTGGATAATACATACACTTAAACACGATTTATGAAAGTTGATTTGATTGATTTTAGAAATTTGGAAGTGCATTACATCACTAGCATTGCAGAAAAATATATTCACACCTGTGAAGTATAGTATCTGTGACCACTCACCTTTTTGGAATTATCTGTGCAATTACAGCGCCAGAAGAAATTTTTAGTGCTCAAGGAAATTGTAATGAATCCATCTTTGGACCTCGTACCGGTAAAAAACGTATTTCAAATCTCATTAGAACTAGTGTATTTCATGTTAAATGTGTTGAAAGAAAACAAAAATTACTCGAAGAGGCTTGATAGACAATGTGCCGTCATAACGGAGAAAGTTGCGGTTAAACTAGGCATTGTCATGTTGATGAAAATGAGGTCAACTAAAATGGCTGTGAAATTAACGTAAAATGCGAACAGCTCTCTAAAATAGACTTAGTTGGCGGACGCAATTGTCAGTTCGTAAGAACATTCGTTTTTATTTCCTCGAAGGAAATAGAGATAAATACCAAATGAGCACTTGGTGACCGGGACTCAAATTCTTCAGCGTTGGAGCATTAAATCTAGAAGGCATTTACCCACTAAAAACTTGTCTTTCATTTCTGTCCTAGCAGCTCTGGAATGCTAGCGGGTTAATTTTTTATTCTTCTACCACATTTTGTACTGCAAATAAATATATCGAGGGAAACATTTCCAAACGAGCATAAAATACTGATTTTGGGTAAATATATTTATTTACCTGCACTATTCTCAGAATTACTTTGTGTCATCTGTCGATTGGTCGGTTATCAGTTTGGGAGGCATAAATGATGGCAAATGCGCCTCCGAGGGTAGGTTAGTGTGTCGGAGAGGTTCGCTTGGGGAATGAGGGGCGGGTAGAGAGAAAGGAGGCGAAAGGCGCCAAGGGTCTCCCAGTTTAAGGTAGTTTGAGCGAAAATTCAATTCACCTTGAATTTGATGAATATGGCCTCACTTTAAAGAAAAAAACTCTCATCTTTCCAATGATATCAACATATCAACCTCATGCCGAACTAATTTTCGAGCAATTTGCCTGAAAAAGCAAGCTGTTTTACGTTGGATAGATTACGGCTATGCGCTCCAGAGGGAGAATAATTAAAAATTAGGAAATTCTAGCACTTAGATTTCGTCAAAAAACTAACGGTGTGTATATTGAATGTTTTTTCAACTATTTAAAAAAATATTATATTACTCACCACAGTAATTTTTACAGAATCGCAAAAAAACCTGCTGTTTTGAAGGGTACGGCGGGAAAAAATGAGTCAAGCTAGAAACTTATGTAGCTTTACTTATTTAATTACTGAGTAGTTTGGTAATATATAACTATACCTTTGCGCCATTAATTCTACAATATTTATTTCATTCTTATTACAGACGCTGAAATAAAAAAATAAAATTTGGATATGGTCTCCATTATGACTAGGGAACTATCTCGCTCAAACCACCTTAACGGGACATCCGAAGGGCGGAGCACGTCGCTTGCAGTGGCCCCTCCACGTGGCTCCTCTTTTCGGGATGCCAACGAATACTCTCCTGCTACTGCCACGATTTCAACCCGGGCTCTGGAGAGGCACTCCAGCCGCCGTGTTGCTACTTTGCGTGCACACGCTCGTGGAAAGGAAAGCATGCATTACTCCAGTGATACACAATTCATAAACATTCGTGAAAATAACGTGAGAACATCGAATTGCACGCAGTACACTCTGAAGTTGTTTCTTTATACAGGATTTGTACGTTAAGGATTTTCTCGATGTTTTCTTCGAGTGGTTAGGGTGCCTGAAGAATGCGTGGGCTTGAGGGAGGGAGTGAGGAGGCGGGGGCTAGGGTACCCTGAGGGACACAATGGCGGAGGGTGCCGGGGTAGGAGAACTGGAGGGGAATGACCTTCGGAATGGGAGTGAGTGGGGGAGGGGAGGTGGTAGGAAGGGGTGCACATTCTATTCTCGACTCCTCGGCGCAAAAACATCCCCCTCAACTGGTCGCGCACTGAGCCGTTGCCCGCTCTCCTATTCCCCCGTCGGGGCTCGCCTGCCCCCCCCCCCCCCCCCGCCCCTGCCCTACTCTCCATCCCTTCAGGAAAACCATACCGCACCGCCGAAGACGCTTGCATACTGCAGAGTCCTGCATCGGGCGTACTCGACGAGTCTGAACAGCGCGTAGCCGCACAAGCAAGCATGGTAATCTACGCGAAGAAAATCTCGGCGTGAGTCGACTGCTCAGCACACATTGGGCTCTTCACACACCGCTTTGGAGGCTGGTCTTCATGTCTGCCGGTCTCGGTGCAAGACCGCCTATTTTTATCCCACGGTCGTACCGGGAAATTTGTAATTTTCCGAATTTCGCCGTGGGAAGACATCCTCATGAGCTCGATGAATTCTTGCGACCGGAACCGGAAGAGTTCCTCGAGCGGCGGTGTTTTTGCGATCTGCCACAGTGCTTCGTTTCCAGGTGTGCATCCTAGGCGGAGTACCGTCCGAAGGCATTTCCTATCGGCGACCTCCAATATGTGCTGAACAGTCTAATTTGCTGCCGACAATCACGTTTGTTTACTCGTCAGGCGATGCATTTTTTGTGACTCCTTTGGCTATATAGTGCCGTTATTGATTACGTGCAATAGGTTAATCATCACCTATAAGTGGTACAATATAATACTATTTCCTATGAATTGTTTTCCTTTGCCGCGATGAGTCGTAAATTGTGTCATATATAAATGTATGAGTCTATGACGTGATTGCTTAGAAATCAAACCTGATACCCTTGCCGCAATATTATGCATACCGGCCGTTTATAAAAGGCTGTGCTTCATATAGCCAATACAATTTAAAAATTCAACTCCACTCCTCTCTCTTCAATCACTTTTTCTAGACTTTGATGGTGTTGCTGTCAATCAAGAATGTTTCCAGTGCTTCATTTGATGTCCATTGGTTTTCCTTTTGTCTGAATTTTCTTCCCGTGTCTTCCGAAGTACCGGAGTGTTAAAATCACCGGTGCATTCACTCAGCATTGTATATTCCCCGATTCGTTTTTGGAATAGAGTTTTGTTTTGGCGTTCGTGCAGATAATTATAATTGTAATTCTAATCAGCGAATCCTAATTGACAAGAATAAAATTTCGTATGTGCCAATATGTTTCCTTTTTATTTAAGGGAATGGTATTTTAAGAACTTACTTACAGGAGCAATGGCATGATTTCGGTTAATGTAGAGCCAGGTTAGATGCAAACACGGGTCGAGACATGGTACCTACTGCAAATTATGATAACCCACAGGCAATTTGATTTATACTTCCATCATTTTACTTTTGTAGTGAATAGTAACTTAAAAGTATGTAAAGGCTTGATCAGTGAATATCAATCTTATCTCTCATTTATTTATTCGAAATAGCTCTCAGTTTTCTCGTAGTGAACATTCTCACTAGTTTGAACATTTCCTCCATCTTTCCTTCTTTTTCTAGCTTTTAAATTACAAAGCACTGCTCCTTCATCCACTCTTCTCGAGCTTTGTCTGTAGTTCTCCTTAATTCATTGTTTATCTTTCTATATTGTATATTTACTTGTTCAGAGTCATCTCCTTTCCATTTCCTTCTTTCTCCCATTTTTTCCAACATAGCTCGGTTTATCCAACTTTTTCTAGCTCCTTTTTTGATTACAGTTCCAACCTTCTGTTCAAGAACCATTATTATGCTTTCCTTCATATCCTTCCACTCTTCTTGAATGCTTTTCTCCCCTTCCCCCATCTTCAGCTTCTCTTCTAGGACTTTGGTAATTTTCTTCTTATCCTCTTCCAACTTCATAAAGTTCCACCTCTCTATTGATTGCTTTATCCTCGTCACATGCTTAATCCTAGTGATCATATCTATTATCAGAAGATTGTGGTCAGTGTCCGCATCCACTCTAGGTAGTGTCTTCGCGTTCTTGACGCTATTCTTAAATCTTTGATTTATCAGTATAAAATCTATTTGATAACGCTTGTTATATAATAACCTGGGCTTTTCCACGTGTAGAGCCTTCTCTTGTGATTCTGGAACCAAGTATTTGCTATCCATTACTGCTGTTGTTCACAGTATTCTATCAATTTTTCTCCTCTCTCATTTCAAGTGCCTAAATCGTATGCTCCCACAGTTTTCCCTTTCCTTCCTTCTCCAACTACATCTCCCATTATCACTGCCCTCACTTGTCCCTTGCCATTCTCTTCATACACCTGCAGGATTTGTTCATATACCTCTGAGACCTCTTCTTCTTCTGCTATTGTTGTGGGCATGTGCACTTGAACCACCAAGGTATCTACTGGTTCACTTCTTATTTTCAAAGCAATCACCATTTCACTACATGCTATAACCTTGCATACCCTTTCTGCAATTTTCTTTTTCATCAAGAATCCAACTCCTCTATTCTTACTCTTTCCTCCCTTGTAAATCATGGTGTACCCCTCATATGTGAGTTCCCCTTCTCTCTCCCAACGGACTTCACTGAGCCCCATTAGGTCTATATTATTTTTATAGAGCTATATCAAGTCGTTATTTCTACGCACCACACCGCTAGTGGCCCTCATCATCTTTCTAACCTTTTTTCGCCCGATTCAAATCGGGATTCTTTCTCATTCTTCTAGTCACTTCCCAGCGGTGCTTGATACTTTAAAATACATATTTCCAAGCTATTATCACTTTTTATTCTATGGTCTCTGTTTCCTTGGCGTTACTGACTATGTACTTTATGTCAACAGCTCTTCTACTCTATGACTTCACGTATCCATTTTTCCTCCTGTTGTCTCCAAAACATTTTAGATTTTTTCTGGCTGTTCCTCCTTTTTTCCTAAAACCATAACGCGTCTGTAATTTTTAGGTGGAAAAACATAAATTTATTGAAAATAAATATATATTATTGACGTCACCTTAAGCAAAAAATACTCATCAAAACTACTCCCAACCTAGCTAATTTTATTTTTCTTGGCAGTCTCACGCTCGCCACTTCTTATAATCTTCTTGGAGCGAACATAGGTTTAATGTAGCTATTGTAGGAAGGAGCATTGTAAATTGAAGCCACGTGTGACTCGGAAGCTACAAGCAATGCTAAAGTTACTGAAAATGTTCAGCTCTCGCGAGTCTCATGCCCGTACGGAGGATTTTCATTTTATTTTACTTCTACACTACATTTACAAAGTGGAATATCCGTGGAAATTCGTCTGATACACTGTCAACAGGAAGCATTGGCATGACTTCTTCCCACGCTCCATTACTCTCAACGACAGAAGGGGACAATAGCGCAACAATACAAATCTAACTTTCAGGCCTCTGCTCAAGACTTGTGTCCTTTCACGAGCTTGCTACGGCTAGAAGGGTATTAAATATGTAGATGAATTGTTTTTTAGGGCGTAATTAAGAGTCGTAGACCAGAATTTAATCAAGAGATAATCGGTGTTGTTGAAAAAATATGCCGATTTTAAATTTGAAGTAAGGATTTGAGCGAATATCATGGGACGAATGAAATTTTTAAAAATGAAGTTGTCCATCCTGCCATTCAGGCGGTAGTTGTCCAGTGTAACAAGTAAAATCAGCTATGTAGGGTAAAAGATAAGGTATAACAGAGCGTGTGGTATGGATCACTATCGACTATACAATCGACATCAAAGTGTGAATAATTATCGTGCGTTAAACATATCGTTGACAAATATATTGCCTGCTGATATTCCTGTCTATTCAAAGTGTTCACATGAATCTAGTCGATATGGAAAAATGTCGAAATGACGTGGATATCTCAAAGCCCTTACCAAGAGGTTTTCAGTATATATGTACCATCTTCATTACTTTTGCTAGGGTCGTGGGACATGAACGGGAGGGTTTGCGGTCGACGCAATCCACCGCCAGCCCTTCATGCCGACGGATGTTTGTGTGCAGGGAGCACACTTCCACGGTCAAGGAGAGGATTGAGGGTGTTGAGGAGGGGGGAGGGACTGCCGGAGAAGGGCCCCGGGACGAGTGACGCAAGCCGCCGGACAAAGGGCTCAAGGTGGAAGCCGAAGAGGGCGGAGGTTCTTTCCTCGGGGGCGTGCTGTAACCGGAGACAATGGGGCTCCAAGGAGCGCCTGCTTTATGGATTTTCGGTGGGGTTAGAGGAGGGAGGGGTTTGAAGAGGGCGAGTTCACGGTTGGAGAGGCTCTCCTTCGGGACCCTCGGAACCCGACAGTCGGCAGATAGCGCCGATGAGTGGGTGCGAAGGGGGGGCTTGTGGAAGGAGGTGTCGCCGAGTGCCCTCCCCCACCTCCACGTGCCTCCGAAGATCCACGACTTCCGTGGTGGGGCCCTTTTCGGCGCGGAGGGTGATGATGTTAGCGTTCCCTCGTGGAGAGGGGGCGAGCAGTTCGCCGCGGATGAGGCCCTGTAAGGATGGAGGTGCGTAATGGCGAGGCGGGAGGAAATGTGTGTCATGTTGCGGAAATGGAACCGAATCACACTTATTCGTAATTCATTGAAAAGTACGACACGTTTGTGCGGTATAAGCCATCACCTGTCACGAATCGACACACAGTAGCTGTTTTTGTCTGTTTGTATGTACATATGTGCCTTAAATAGGTAAAACGCGTTGATCAAATTAATTGAGTGTGCGATTTGCTTTTATTTCTGGATAATGGATCCTTCCACTTCGTCAGGCCAGATACCTTTATCTTTTCTTGTGTATCAGGTAAACATTAAGTGCATGACAATAGCTCTTTGGGAAGTACCACGAACGTTGTACGCAGCTACTTGCGCGCTTGCCTTCGGAAACATATTTGTTTCTTTCATTTTGAAAAAATCACTGAAACGGATCAGAATTTGAACTTCGGATCTGCTGAACATGATTGACTCAGTCGTGATTTCGTGGCAACGTATATTCATAGCTAAAGCACAGAAGATCTAGTTTCCATAATATTTTGGATGACAATTTTACATCACAATGTACAATTTGGATGACAATTCGTGGGTTGAATTACAAAGAGCACAACACTTTCGTGTATCGTAATGGTAAAATTAAGTAAAAATCAACTCAAATAAGTTCCATGTCGCCCCGTGAAAATTATAAAACATGGTAAACGGGTTCTTCTACGGGGAAAATAATTCATAAATTTGTCATTACCCACACTTAGGTGTTTATTAAATAGCTAATATTCAACAATTATGAACGCAGTAAATTGGTATACATAATTTCAACTGAGACCTATATTAACATTTTTCTGCGCCAATCTTTCGCTTACTACCTTAAGCGGTCATGCCACTACGAGCTTTACAACAGTCAATGAGAACTCCCAGCCATTACTGCCAGTTGAATATAAAATCACAGAGTAGAATAAGGTGGATTACAATTTAATGATAGTTCTCGATCGAAGGACTACTTGTGGTACTCGCATGTTTAACAGTCGGTCACAAATGTTTTTATGTCGACATGAGATTTACGACTCGCTGATAGCTAATAAGGTTCAGTACTATCACAAAATTGGTACGGGGAAAGAGGAGACTCCATACATTATTTAGTACATGGGATTGCAGACATTATTAACTTGGATAACTATAAAAGTAAAATGCTCAAATCTTATCCAATCAATCTTACTCAAATCTTAAAGACTCACGGCTCCGCCATAATATTATCGTAAGCCATTTTGTAGAATATGTAGAATATATTGATTCGAGCATGTAAGCTACATTTTATAGCTTATTATTCATAAAAAGCATATACACAATATATAATAATATACACAATTTAAAAAATAAAGATTAAAAGTATTTTATTTATAATTGTACCCGTTATAATCATGAATCATGGTTATAATCAATGACTATCATGTAGCAGACAATACTTTCTCAAATTGAGCTTTCGATTTTCTGCCTTAATTTTCCGTTGGGACACCTGGTGGTAGAAAACGTAATCGAAATATTCAGTTTTTTGGTAGTTGGTTGTGGAATGGTGTTTGCGTGAGACTCAGATTTTTATATTAATATTTTGACCTGTGCTTCGTTTGGACTTTGCCTTTTCATTTGACCTTTGCTCCTCCTGGATTACCCCGTCGCGACGCGTCGGGCCCTTTATTGACCTATCGCCCTCGCTGGACATTTCTCTCCCGTTTTCGACCTTCGCACCTCTTGGACAACCCGAACCTACAGTTTCATTCTGACTTTTGCCTGTCTGGACATTGATATGGATTCCGACGAAGCGACTGTTGCTGATGCAGCAATTATTTGTATGATGATTGCGGCCGTGGACCTCTTGAATCAACGACGCAGGAGGAGGAGATCGTTGTGGACGAGGCAGTGGATACAGAGGAGAGAAGGGGGTAGAGGAATATTGCACATGGTTCATCAGGAGTTGGCAGTGGGAAAACGTGATCCTTTCCGTAACTTCATGAGAATGTCCGAAGCCCAGTTCTTCGACATTCTAAACCTGATCCGAGATGACATCGCAAAGCAGGACACCGTGATGATCGAGGCGATATCTCCTGAGAAAAGATATTGCTTCAAGAATGAAACGATACCTATCGTTGAGAAATATTGACTAACTTTCAATTTTTGATACGCGGTGAAAGTTTACATTATCATGCGAAACTCTTTATTTCAGGTTGTCATTTTTCAGATTTTTGGCTACCGGGGAAACATTTCGTTCGCTAATGTATTCCACGAGAATACACCACAACACAATAGGTGGAATTATTCCCGAGGTCTGCAAAGTCATCTACCATAAATTAATTTCGTTCAAAATGCAACGTATAATCAAAATAGTGAAGTATCGATGGTATGGAAAAATCATCGTTTTATTTGTAAAAAAGTATATTCACCCATATTATACAAATAAGGTTTTCACGATGACCAGGATTACGGGATAGACAAAGTTCTTTGGTAGATGCATTTTGAAGTAACATATGGTACATACATATAACATGTTATAACAGAGATATCTCTTTGTGACGGAATTTTATAGGTCATCTTTAATATGCAGTTATTTCCATGGAAATGTGAAAAACAGCAAGGTGGCTTGCCTTGACATTTCAATACGCATTTTTGTTTTAACTTCTGGAGAAATTCACTCATTTAGGGCCGAAATTGACACCAGAAGAACACGTTTAAAAATGGGCGAATTTTGGTCTTATTTCTTACCACATATTTCGGCCAAGGGTATACGAGTATATTTCGCCCCGTGTTGTATGGGTATCTTATACTGGTGTTAAGTCAAGTCGTTATTACAGGAATTCAGGTAGGATTTGCTTTCATTTATCTAATTCGGATTTCATCATGTCCTGGAGCCTTATTTTTAAGTTTAGAAACTATTTTAGCAATGATTTTGTCATTAGGCTCTACCATACGCACAATATTCTCTGCAGTAAGTGAAAAATTATTCCCAAGTTTTACTGCACATTTGTTTTTAATATTTTCTATTCCTATGGTAACTTGTCTGCATTATTTCCCAAATGAGCTAAAATCCTGTCATCGTTGTCATTGTGTTGAGTTCTTCCAGTCAGCTTATTAATTAGCTTTCACATACTCTTGCTGTCCTTAACCTTTAAAATCTATCAAAATCATATTTATTTTTTTTGTTTTCTTATCTCACACACAGCTTTGTTCCTCAAATGTTTATAAATCTGTTTGTAATTTTCATTTGTGGAGCAACTCTTCCACTTTTTAAAAGCCTTGTCTCTGTCAGTTGTCAATTTAATAACGCCATTATTTATCCAATTCTTACTATTTTTTCTACCAGGCTCGTATTTTTTTGACCTATCATAGATTTTAGAAAAGGTATAACATGTTTTGTCATAAGGTGTATCAGGGTGGTTTTCTTGTAGTAATCTTTACAAGCTTACTAGTAACATAACACTTGTAATAATATTATTTATCTATCTATATATATGTCCATATAAATATTCAATAATTCACACCTTTGGAGATTTTATCCGTAGTACCAGACACATAAGGGAGAGAGGAATATGCCTTTGGTTTCTCTCCATTTTCTGTCGGGTCAGTGGGGTTTTTATTTCCCACCACGAGAGAATGTTTTTCTTCTTTCCGTGCTGTTTTCATGATGAAGTCACGACGGAAGCCATTGTTCTGGAATGCCCTTAATAAGTTTGTTTATGTTTTTTTAAAATATAAAAAAATCCGGCAACAATGGGGTCCACTCATATAGAATAGCGAGTTGAATACCACTGTTCAGATAACTTGATGAAGCGAAATATTGTTTTACAAAAAAAGAGATAATCAAGATATCCAAATGATTTACTAAATTTAAGTACAATAGGTGAGGCATAGAAAAGAGAATAACGATGGTTAATAAACAATCATTGCGCTTAATTAAAGCTTCACCTAAAATATCCTGTATATTGGAAATTTATTTTTTAGGTACAGTGCCTATTACAGTAAATATAATCACTCATGTATGGAGAAGACAAAAAAACCTATGTAACACTACATGGTGATTTTAATTTGTATTTGAGAACCTTCTGATGAGCCATAAACAGGCTCAAGAGGACTCTTAATTATTTTTTCCTGGTTTTACAAAATGTCCATATTTTAAACTGTTTTTTATGTGCAAACTGTTTGCGTTGGCATAATATTTCTGATATCAATTTAAATGATAACACATACAGTAATGTTATGCACAGATTTGTGATTAAATTGCATACTTGCGAATTTTGTCATGACTTATGCATCTATTTAACTATGCATTTTGAAAAAAATGTTTTACTATCGCATTCCAATTTTCAAACAGCATTAGTCATGAGGATTATTTGTTCAAAATATTATAGTATTTCCTTTGTCCATCGTTTGCTACGAGCTCAGTGGATAGCGACACTTGAGAAGGGTGTCCAAACTCAAACTCCCTTTCTGTTAGCTGCCCAAAATTTAGGCACCCAAATACATGCTCCCTAATGCCTAATGAGTTTGGAGACAGCTTTTTCCTCGCTCGAGGAACTGACTGCTGCGTCAAATAAGCTGAACTAGCCCGTTTGTCCCTCATTTCTTTCAGCAGTTTGAGATAATCAACTGTCTTAATTAAACTGGTGCCTTCATTTTCCTTTTGCTTGATTTCCTGGCGAAATCTGCTCCATCCACCTGGTCGGTTGATACAGTTAAAACTTTTTTAACCGATTTTTTGTAAAAGCCCATATATTCTCAAGTTTAATTTGTGGCTAACATTTCATGAAATTGTAACATTCCGTTGGTGTAACCATGTACAGGATAATGTTTTCTAGACTTAGCACGAGAAAATGACACCAACTTCATTCTGCTGCGGAACTACCGGACTGAATGTCCTCGGTGTCCGTTATGTCCGGGCTCTATGCTCGAAATTGGGGACGTATACGGGGAAGGTATTTCCTGCGACTCACCCAAGCCGCGCGGAAGGGTCTTTCGCTATGCTCGAGCTGCCTAACGGTACTATACCCTGCGACGCGGGACCCGCAGCCCCCAAACCAGAGAAAGTCCCAATGATCGTAAACGGGCTAATTGCTTCGCCCGTGGTTGACCGTTGTGAACGTCTTTCCTGGGTAGTTGCGTTTCGTGTTAAGTAGGAATATACTTTTGGGATACAGTGCACGCACTCTTGGTGCATCAGATAAACAGAAAATTTCAACAATATTTTTATCATTTATATACATATAGGTAATTCAACAAAATTAAGGTGTAGAATGCAATAAAATGTTTCAGGTTTTTGTGAAGGTATTCATCTTTTACTAAATTTGTTGAAATAAGCGATTGGTGATTATAATTATGCTGAAACAAAAAATGTTGAATCTGGGACAACAGTTCCTACCAGAATTTACTCTCGCTCACGGAGCATCGACCGCAGAATGAAGATTAATCAAAAATCCCAATTGAAAAGAAAAAGCAACAACGTTTTCGTTTATGTAGACTGTGAAAGAAAGTGTTTAGTACGTACTAAGAAAGAGTTTTTCGAAACCACCGAACAATTTTTTCAGGTTACTTCTCCCACGAAGGTGACATGGTTTTTTTGTAATAATATCATAACCATTATGGATACTCTTGGCCAAGAATATAGTGTATATGATTGGCATCTGTTCATTGGTTCAAGTAAAGTTAGTCTGAAAACAGTACTTCTGCACAATGGAATCAAATCTCCGTATCCATATCAATCCATATCGATTGATCATGCAGTTAATCTGAAGGAGACATATAAGAACTAGAAACTGCTTTTGGCACTTATCGAATATGAGTAATATTAGTGGAAAATGTGTGGAGACCTAAAGTACTTGCAATTCTGTTTGGCTTGCAACTCGGGTACACAACGTACTGCTGCTTTCTATGCAAGTGGGACAGCAGAGACAGGAAAAAAAAACACTATTCAGAAAAAAATGGCCTACTCGCAATGCGCTACTGCCTGGACAGAAGAACGTGGCGGACACTTCTCTTGTTGACCCGAAAACCTGTGTATTATCCACTTGACATAAAATTGGGACTCATGCCATGCACAAAACATCTCATAGATTCGCATTTCTTGAACAATCATTTGGACTCCTTCCCGGATAACTTTGGCGCCCTTAGCAATGAGCATGGGGGAACGTTTTCACCAGGATAATTCCCAGATGGAAAAGCGGCATCAAGGCAAATTGAGAGCTGCAGTGCTGTCCAACTACTGTAGGACCTTACGAAGGGACATTCCGGAGGCCATGTTTCGTAGAATCGGGAAGGAAATATTTTAAGGCACGTTTTCTTAACTTGAATTTACTTTTAAGTTACTTACTTCTTTTATTCTATCGAGTAATTACACTTTTGTTGACCTTCTATGCTTGGAATTAACGCCATCCGTCGCAGATAAATCTTTAAATAAATAAATAAAAAATTAGGAAGTTCACCGTCTTCTTCTCATAGGACTTTAAGGGGAAGTGTACCTCTGCACGTTTTGTTACATACGTGATGTGGAATAGGACCTGCAACGATGGAGACACCGGTTCCCGATCAGTCACCGAAGTTAGCATCGTTGTGCTCGGCTCGAGTTTGGAAAGGGTGATCCTCCGATTCGTCCGAGTGCTGTTGCCCCTGTCTGCAAGTGGCAGACAGTATGTGCGAAATGATCTTAGCCGTTGAAGCACGTCAAACACAAATGCTACTACTATATGCGATATTTCCCTATAAATAGTATTTTAAGGCCAAGTGCGTAGTCTGGGGCGGTGACGGAGAAACTAACACGAATTTTATGAAAAAATCAGTTTTTTAAATTGTTGTGCCCCGGGATTACGGCCGTGAACATTCATGGAGAGAAAAATTGCACCGGTTTTCAAAGCTTAAACCATAGCCAGTATCTTGATTTTTGGTTCGTTGTTCTACGATAATTAGGATGGGAGCAGTGCGTGTTTCTTTTTCCAAAAAATTGATAGAAATTGGATAATCCGGTATTTTGTGGGTTTTCTGGGTGTCTCGTGTAAACTAAGGCTGAAGGGTGAAAACAACTTACGTATTTTGAACTCAGCGTAAAAAGACCTATTAGGATCAGGTGTTTTCCTTCGTGTGGCAGAAAAAAGTTTCGTTTTGTAAACCAGTGTTACCAGGATTGCCTTCACAAATCACCAGGGGTCAGACATTTAAAACTCACGAAAATCAGGAATTTAAAAAATAAAGGGAATTTATGAAAATTGTCGCTCTAAGATGAAAGTAAGCACGGTTTAAAAAAATTGTAAAAAGACCCGCCCACTTGGGACTCAAATCCATGACCCCCGGATGGATGCGGACACAACCCCGACGCCACCGATAAATCTAAATGAGGACGCGAAAAGAATTTCTTCACTCAGTTTCTCGAACTCCATTTCTTATCCGCCCGATTTGACAAGCCGAAGCGCGTGGAATTTCGCTTTCTCCCCTCAAGGACAAGTTTATCCAAGCGTCTCTAGGCTAAGGCAAGTGCCCATTGAAAATTTGAAAGCCTTGAGATGCCACATATTTCACTTTTGCGGACTGCGGTGAAGGATGAAAGGTGACTTCAACGTCGTCAATGCTCAGAGCCGTCGCCGTCGGCCGCAGAAATCCCACCGCTGCACTCACCTCTCTCTCCTCCTCTCTCCTCCTCTCCCCTCCTCTCCCCCTCCTCCCCCCCTCCTCCCCCTCTTCTCCCTCCTCTCTCAATGGCCACGGCAACCCAAAGACGTGCTTTTTCGGGCACTCGGGCCTCGGCAACCCACTCTTTTTCTCGCCGTTTCTTTTCCTCACGGCTTTTCCTTCAGGCTGCTTCGATTGCCGGCAAACACGTGAGATTCACTGGTATTTGGGCAGAGGGAGGGGTTGCGGCCAGTCCTCTTGTTCCCGAAGCTTGCGAGCCAGCCTTTTGGAACGCGGTCAGCCAGCGAGGGAACGGTGACAATAGGCACATCTCTCCGGGCCGAGGCGCGCGTCTCAGGAAGGACCCTTAGGCAGGAAAGATGCAGTTGCCATAAATGATCCCTGGCGAGTCAAGAGCTGTCACGAGGGATCCGGAGAAAAGGTTTTCGGAGGCAGAAAATAAATTATCCCTTGCCAGGGACGTTGCCATCAAACGCCATTCTCCTCGAATTTTTTTTCAGTCGGAGGTGTAATGTAATCATCAAGGTAATATTGTGGGTGATAATTGTGTTCAAGACGATAACACGATTTTTTCTGTCATAAAATTTTCCATAAAATCAAATGCTACGCTAAATAATTGATTATATATGCATTGTAAAAGTGACAGGTTATGCAATATAGTGTTTTCAGATTTTATGCAGAATCATTATGTATGATGCCACATGACATCTTAATCCACGTAATACACATGCCCATACTCTTAAATAAAATTCTAGTGACCAAGCAAAATAATATATGGGTATTTACGTTATAGGGCGGGAATTAATATATTTTTAGATGCAATACACGTATAATGCAGGAGTGATGAAGAAGTGTATGAATAAAAAAGTGCCTTCTCTGCAAGAAGTAGATTGGCAGAGGGAGCTTCTATTATTTTCTTCTCTTCTATCCAAACCTACATCAATGGTTAGATAGCCTCAAATAATGTCAATTTCCTTTTACTATTTTCTTAGTACGAATATTTTCAGGATAAAAGTCCCAAGTTGCGCTCTCTCCGATGAGTTCTCCTTAGCGACCATCGTCCCCAACTTCGCCACCCCTCCCCAATACTACCCCTCCACCCCCTCCAGCCAACCTCCCATCATTCTTAAATTTTCAAAAACTCCGCCTATGCTTTTCACTCACCTCCATCATCTCTCCTCCTCCAACACCAACAACCACCTCTTTTCCCTCCTTGGCACATGTATGTATGTACAATACCAAATTGTGCCTTTTTATTTAAATGTTTTAAAGAAAATAGGTTTGCTATAGTTATCTTATAGCTTTCAGAACACAATAAACTGCAAATTTACTCTCAGAGAACAAAGAGGTATAGGGAGTACAGAGAAACTCTAAATCCACATAGAAATTCACGACTTGTACGGAGGCTAGCGGTTACCTACTCTGTAATTGATTTTTTAAATCCACCAATGGTAGCAATTGCATGAGTGCGTGGAATGATGAGGCTACCTTAAACTACATAAGCTCATACTTTTAGATCATGTGTCCATACTTTTAGATCACTATGCTAATGTAATATGGAGGTACATACATTGATTCAAAGCTTAGCTTTAAAAAAATAGTCATGAACATACAAAAATGGTATCTGAATGGACAATATTTGAAGAGAAATGTCACAAACGTTCTCAACCGCTCACAAATACTTTTCTTGCACATGATACAGAAATTCATATGTGAATTATTTTAATGTTATGAGAAATTCAGGATTAAACTTTACTTAATAGCGTCCTCAATGAATTCCCTATTATCTATGATGCAAACCAATGGAAAAAAGTATTTCGTTTTTTATAGCGCTGCAAACCCAATGTAAAGGAATGTGAGTAGCAACCACCAACAAAACATCTATTAAAATCAGTAAAAATGCGTCTTCGAGAAAACCCTAGATTTTGATCCAGTATGTCACTTAAAATAATTTGTCCCAAATAGTGAAAAATGCGAGTATCAAGGACATAATTACCTATCTTCATGCATACCATAAGGAGTACCGTTTTCTTTTGATACAACTTTGACCAATTGTTATTCACCGTTTTGTTTATGCCATTACCTACAGTGATTATTTCCCTCTTGCACCTTCCTTATACATAAATTCATTTTAAAATATTTTCATGACGTTTATGGTCCGAGGTAAATTATTCCTTCAGCAACTTGATTAAAACACACTCACATCCAATTCCTCTCTAGATTGAAACTGAACAGAGTTACTTTAAAGTCGTTTGCAAATCACAAATAAACTTAAAGATCTCAGAACTGTTTAAAATCGATGCAAAAAAGGCGTTATTACCTCATTATCAGTTTATGTGACAATTAGTGTCGGAAAACTTATGAAAATGAGTGGTTAAAGTGAGTGAATTACAATACCAAATGAGAGAATAGAGATAAGTTTTCGTTTGTACAAAAATAAACAATTGTTGATAGATATTTCGCTGAGGATATATTTTACGTAACGTTAGTAAACATCAGAATTAATTGTTACAAAAACAGTACAAAAATTTCACTAATTATTTTAATGCTGTCGACCGGCTTCGACATCTAAGCGTCATTTACAAAACAAAACAGGTCGATAGCATTCAAATAGTTAGTGGAATTTTTGTACTGTGTTTTTGTAACAATGAATTCTATCTTCAATTTCCACAAAGTATCGCCACAATCGATTATTTTGATTAGTAAACATTAGTCCGTGTGTTTTTGAAATCGTGAATCAAGTGATTAATTCACCATTGGTGATAACGGTTGCGTGAATGTGAGAATAAATGGAGTTTAGTAGGACGGTTTAACTTAATACGCTGTCAGGAATAATTTTTGATCCTATATAAGTAAGGTAATTTATAATAAAACATTTATTTTTAACTGCATACGCTATCAGGAATGATTTTTGACGCTATATGAGTAAGGTTATTCATAATCGACAAGTTATTTTTCACTGCATGCTTCTAGATTGTTGGTAAAATATTCTATACGATGAACAAGACAAAGAATGTTTCAGTACGTAATTTTATATAATGTCACGCGAACGAAGGAATAACGTTTTTTCGGTTGCAAGTACGCGTCAGATAGATGTAGCTGGGCGTAGTAAAGACAATGTGTCTTCTGGGACATTACCACAATTAATTCAGCAATGCGAAGTTTAAATGGAGGTTAATACTCCTTCCAACTACCAAATACCTTATAATTCATTTCTATACCGTCCTTGTTGCTCAAATTCAAACCAAAATACCGGCAATACTCGATCAGCTCCGTAAGCTCCGCGACTTCTCGTCTGCTTGTGGGAGCCAGGTGAAATCTTGCTCAGAACGGGCTCATTTTGGTCACGGAAACGACCTACCTTGTATTAGCAGTATCATGACTTGTTCAATGCTAACTACCTTTAGCCCCAATTTTTTATTCAGTACCATACCTATCCCACGTTGACTCTCATCTCCCCCAATATTGATTACCCTTAACTATCACTCCAATAGTAACCGCTATCCTTCCATCTCACCTTCCACTAGCCCTACAGCATATTTTTTCCCTTCTCCATTTCCTGTTTTATATTCTCAAACTTCCCGGCCCTCATCATTGTCCTAACGTTCCAAGTTCCTATTTTTACCGCTGCTTTCCTCCTCCTCTTTCTCTTTTTATTCTTCTTCTCCCTCCTATTCCTTATATTCTCTGATGATGATATTGTTCAAGGATTGTGTGATGACGACCGCGGTGGCTTTGCCTCCCCCGCTGCCGGGCACGACACCCGCCCTAGTGGGCGGCATCCCGTAGTTGCCAGGATTCAATTTCTCTGTGAATGACTTTCATATTCTGGGTGATTGATAGTTGGGAGGGACTCCAACCTCCACTTCCCAATAGTTTTCTTTAGCGTTACACCATCACGGAACTACCTTTGTTTGGCTCCTACCCTTCGACCTATCTGACTTGGGTGACCCTACTAGGAGCAATTCAAATTGCTCCTGCCAGTCTAGCTCTAAGGGTCATTGGAACGCACAAGCCCTTCCACCACGCCACGGTTGTAGTTCAAGGAGGTACTGCCAAGTAGTGATGGGATTTTAGTTCACTTCACGGAATAGTTTAATGGACCATAGTTTTGAACTTGACAATGAATAGATGAACTTTTCATTGTCATGTTGGTTGCTTAATGGAAATGTTAACATTTGGCACACAGTTTGGCGCGAGTAAAATTAATCACGTACCTGGTACGTTATTTTCTGAAGCTTCTCTGTTATATAGTATTTCAGGCTTTCCCTGCGAAGATATATGTCGGGGAGCCAGTGGTGTTATGTGATTATCAATCCAAGCAGTGAGAATGGGGACATATTTGTTCTGCAAAAATAAACATTAATAAAATAAGGCTTGAACTCTAACTTTTGAGAGAGACAGAGGTTGGAGCATTAATGCGATAAATTTTGACGCACTGGGCACTGCTTTTCGTGGGTCAAAACAATGGATCAGTTTCTCCTCTTAGCCCGAAAAACGCTTTAATATACTTGAAAAAAATCCAAGATTAAGAGGAAACATTTTTCAGTTATATCTGTCGTTCAGTCTTCACAGTACCTTTACAACGCAGGGTACTTTATAGTTTGCCACTAGCCTCGCCAAATGAGGCCAACTCCTGACTCTGTGACAGCATTCAACACGGCTCAACCCGAAGGCCTCCGATCAGATAATGGAAAAGGAGGCAGAGCTTAGTCCAAACGTCGACTCGCGAGAAGCGGCTCCGCTACGAAAGGGGTGGGTGGGGTGGGTTTTCCAGGGCACCGCGTTGTGCGAGGGGGTGCGAAGAGGAGAGGGGGAAGGAAGGGGTGTCGTCGACATGTGGTCCCCCCCCCGTGCACGCCGCCGCTCTCTTAGGGACACACCCTTTTGTTCCCAGCAACGGATGGATGCAGTCGGGAGCGTGCCCGCGCTAGAGGGTATCGGACGAGGGCGTCTGGGGTGGGGGAGAATGGAGGGCGGGGGATGGAGTGGGGGGCTGTGGGAGGGGGTGTGGGAAAGGGTGGGCGGGGGATTGGGAGGGGGGGGAGATGTCGCGCGCAAAGGGAGACGTCGATGTGCGGGATGGTGACTCATGCCCCCCGCACCCGCTGCCGACTCCCCCTCCCCAGGAAAACCTCCGCTTCCCGCAACCCCTCGCCATAATCTCTCTCGGCGGCCTTGCGACGAAGGTTTTGCGGGCAACCCCTAACGCGCGATCGAGAGTCGACACGGCGCCCGTCGTGGATGCGAGGGGGATGACAAGGCGTCAGGCAACGGCTACGATAGACGAGGCGGTATCATTCTTACATTCAGTAGCGGTGGCTGTTGTAGGCTAAAATTTGTAATGTGCGTCTCCATCATAAATCACACCGCATCTACGTGAAACGCATATGAAGTATAAAGAGTACAAAAACGGCTCATTGTAAAACGAGCATCGGCCGTGGCACACGGCAAATGGAACTTGGCGCGCCTGATAACATCATATGCTTTTAAAAAAGTTGTAAATACTAAAAAAGTTACAGCAGTGCATACATAATTACGCACTCCTGCATTACGACAAACAAAGATAGATTATAATATACGTTTCTCTATACGCATGATCGGTAAAAGGTAAAAACCATGAGAAACTAACGAGTTCCACTTTTTCTAAAAACTTTTCACTACGTCCACTTCATCAGGGTTATCCCTCAGTTTTTCGCTTAAATAAAACATAAGGTCGTCTTGCAGGTATTGATTGTTATATCATCCATTAAAAATTGACCTCAAATAGCAACACTATAGCTTGAAAAATCATCTTAGGGCATGCACGAGGTTCATATTTAATCCACAGCTAGTGAATCCATGAGTGAACCATTACATTAAATGAAAATATGTACCACGATTGATTCTCGACGTCTGTTTCTTATAATACTTCAATAATGTTATGAATGCATTGGTGAATCACTGAGACAATGCCGAGCCCATTCAAGGCATTTCATGAGTGCCACGCTCTCGCAACAGGAAAACGCATAGCATGCGAAACAAACACGCGTGGGAAACCAAGTTGTAACCGTTCATACTCGAGCGGTCCTCCTCAATTAATCCTAGGTTGTTACTTCCAACCACGGAAGGCCTCGCGACATACAACACAGTGATGTAAAGCGGAATGCGAAGTGATGTGATTTGCGATACCCGATTCGATATCAAGCGATATGCTACAAAGCGCGTCGCATGTGATGCCAAATTTATTTTAGAATCCAGTATTGATATTTTAATATCGTTAAGCCCCAATTATCACATGAACAGGGAAGTTGTACACACATACCTACTGCCCTCGGTCCTTGGAACAATCTGGACCCTTAACACATCCCGTCTCACTCATCTAGGGATGGGCAACAAATACCGCTATTCGGTAGTACCGATACATTTTTTTTTAATCCGGTAGTACCGACCAGCATTTAAAATCGGTACTACTGACGGTATCGGTACTAAAAATACCAGTATTAGGACAGCGCTGCCATCTTGCGTCAAATAACGGAACTAACTACGAAAATTTACTATCTACCCTATCTACTCTTATTCTCAAATGTTCTCGTAATATGTCCCTCTTCTTTTATATGTACCTAGCCGTGAAGTGGAGATAGATATGTTTGTTATCATTATTAATGTACTAGGTAAGTATAAATTTTTCACGCATACCGAACACCAGACAATCAATGACTTTGAACCGTATACATACAAATATTTATTCCTGTAACTTAAACCTTAGTGCTACAGCAAGGATTTATCACTATATAACAGGGGATTTTACCTGACCGCGACATTAAAACAATACCAATCGTTCTTTCTGTGATTTAAAATCATTCCAACAAAAAGCGTCGAGCGCAAACTTCATTCATTCATTACAGTAATCTACCGGTTAAAGGTAGGTTGTGATGAAAGTCAGAGAATTACCGACGAACTCTAACACGTGCCGTGCCCTTTCTACATCTAGTATTTCTTTCTTCATCTCAGCATAAGTCCTACCTTTCTTCATCCCGTCCATAAAACCGATTCTCTTCCTTCCCCTTCCCCGCTTACCCAACATCCTACCCTCCATCACGGCCTTCAGCAAACCACCGTCCCTCATTACCCCTTCCAGCCACCTACCCTGTCTTCCCCTAATCTCATCTATAAGTTTCCTCTCCTCGCCCACCATGTCAAGCACTTCCTCATTAGTCTTCCTTTCCGTCCAACGCACCTTCTCCATCCTCCTCCACACCCACATCTCAAAAGCCTTCAGCCTATTTTCGTCTTCCTTTCTCAAGGTCCACGTTTCCGCCCCATACAACGCCACACTCCATATCAAGCTCTTTACTAGCCTCTTTTTTACATCCTTACTTAAGGTCCCCGTCATCAGCTCCCTTCTATTATTGAACGTTTCCTTCGTTAGCGCTATTCTCCTCCTAATGTCTTTGCTACTATGTCCTCTTTCTTCTAGCGTACTACCCAAGTAATTAAATTGTTCAACTTGCTCCAGTTTGTGACTTCCTACTCTTATCACCAGCTTCGCTTTCTTTGTCCTAGAGAATCTCATTACTTTTGTTTTCCTATTATTTATCTTCATTCCGTATTTCTCACACTGCTTTTCCAGTGCATCTACTAAAGTTTGAAGTCCTTTCGATGACCGACTCACCAACGCCTGGTCGTCTGCGAATCTAACCGACTTTATCCACTGGCCTCCTACTTTCATTCCCACATCTAGCTCATCCCATGCCTCTCTTACCATTTCCTCAGCATAGATGTTAAAAAGTAAAGGCGACAACGGGCACCCTTGCCGCACCCCGCGACCTATAACTGCCCACCCTGATTCAAAATTTCGTCCATTTGGACGTATCTTCAGCCGTTAAGCAACAAAATGTCTATTTTGAGTGCGCGGCCGCGCGTAATTATGCAACGCCCACGCAGCGTCGCGACGCGTCGCAGCGCAACGGTCAGTAGGCCGCTCGCCCCTCCTGCCGGCTCGCGTCTCCTGCCCGTTCGCCGCGAATGCAGCCTCTATTATGACTACTGTCTGTTTCAAAAGTATATATACCCGAGTTTGAAGTAGAGTAGTTACATAACGACTCGTCCGATTACAATGTAGTTTACATCAAATTGTAGCTTATTTTAATCTGCGTTGAGCATATGTAATGAATATTTTTTATTCAATTTGTAAAGGTATGTTCCTGAGGTGAGAAGAGAAAAAGTACCCGTTTTTCGGCACACTCCGCGCAATCCCTGATTCTACGGGCTTCTAAAACCAAAACCAATAAATATATCAACGTTATATTTTAACTACGGTTAGATTGTACTTCTATAAATTCGATTCCGAAGTTTTAATTCTATAACTTTATTTTAACATGAGTTGTTGTTAGCTATGTGACGTAAAATTTTCTCAGCAACGAAAGATCCGAGAAACGCGCGCGTCGCACTGTCGTCTTTGTCTTGGCGTTGTCTATGTGATCTTGCTGTTCTCTTGATAGTACAGAAAGTAGTTTATTTTATATCGATTTAAGATTATAGTCAATTTTTCACCGGAGCTACTGCCGGCCGTCGAGAGGCGACAGCCTGCCCGGCGTAACTTTCTCTTTTGTCGCGGCGCTCACTGTTGCCGCTTCCTGGCACACATTGAGTCTGGACGTCAATCGCTGAATAGCACGGCTGGATTTGTGCTTGCTCCTCGATGATATTATTACTTTAATTCCCTCGTTGAATGTATAAACATCTTTTTTTTTTCAAAGTCAGACTTCCTTTTCCATTCCCCATCAGCTTTTTTCATGAGGGCTTTGGACCTCCATTAGGCAGCCTTAAAAATGGTTTTCTATTTTTTCTTTTCTATTTTTTTTATTTTTTTATTTTTAATACGTAGTTTATAATGTAGAGATCACTCGAATCCTCAAAATTTGCCTAAACTAGAAGGTGACTACACAGAGAGAGAATCATTTACGAATTTAATCATAATATCATATCATCGCCATCAGATTCCAAATCCAAGTCACTATCACTGGAAGATTCAGAACTCATTACATTTATATGAAGTGGTTGCACTTCACAGATGTCCTCCGTCAAGTGGTCTTTTTCCCAATAATGCCCCTCAATTTTTAGGGCATGTTGGACACATTTCCTCCACAATTCGGGTGTGACTGACCGCAATGCTTCCTTACAGAGATCGCATGTCACATTCACACTATTTCCTTTTTCCGCAGCATTTGCCATGTTCACTTTCGCTATTTTGTTTTTTACGTACGCCCATATTAGCTCTATTGCGTTAAACTCGCAATGGGCCACTGGCAACCAAATCAGCTCAACATCAGGTCGGAGCTCTTCAGTTAGGACATCGAGCTTCCTGAGGTGGGGTGTGAAGTGAGGTCGTCCATGGTTTATAAGGGCTGCCTTAGTTAAACTTTCGTAATTTGGCGAGTCAACTGGGAAGGGAATATTTTTCCTATGTAGCCAAGCTATAATTTCCGCCTTTTTCCAAGCCATTGACGGGTTTTTAGACGAAGGCTCTATCATTGTATGGTATGGTGCTTGGTCGATTACCACTGCTGACTTCTGTGGAAGGAGGTTTAGGACTTTTCTGAACCATTCCTCAAAATGTTGGGCGTTCATTTCTTTGTGATAGTCAGAACTTCCCTTCTGCCCAACAAAACAGAGTTCGGCTCCATCCAAAAACCCGTCTTCACTCCCAATGTGCAAAATGATGACTCTTTTTCCAGCACCAGTAGGAGTTTTGAAGCCACCTCTCCAGCCAAATATCTCCTGCAAGTGCATTCTATATTGATTGTAATTGCTAAAATCATTTTGGAGCGTCTCTACTGTATTTTCTTGCCACCCGTAAGAAGATGTATGGTTTTGGCTACACCACGTCTCATCTGTGTAAAATATTTTATAACCCTTCTCACGCAAATTCCTGATTCTTCTCAAAAAGGCTTGACGAGAAGCAGCAATCGTCACAGACTCCATTAAAACTGGCTTCCTCTGCAGTTTTTTAAAACGGAATCCAATTTTTTTAACTATCCTCCAAAGTGTACTAATAGACATATCTTGAAAGTCACACATGTTACTTTCCAGTTGCGCCTTGAGATTCCTAATTGTAGGGAATAATTTTTTCATGTAGAAGTCATGAATATTCCTACGAATAACACCGCAGGTAAATTCGTCTACTTCAACTTTAGGACGTCCCATCGTTACACACTGTCTCTTGGAAGCTACAGTCGATTCAGACTCCATATTTTCCTTGTTCCCAGCACCTATTTTCTTCACGGAAATATGGGAAACACCCAAACACTCCGACACTTTCTTGTAAACAGGATAGCGCTTATCCCCAATCAATTCACCTTCACGCTTAAAAAAACAAATCGCACTTAATATCATTGCAACTTCAGCATCAGAAAAACGTGACCTGAGAGGCATCTTGAAGCGGAACTGAACTCAACAGCACATAAGGCAGGAATGAAGGAGAAAATATTTCCGGCACAAAATCACTTACACCCCAGGGGGGACTCGAACCACCATTCTTCAGATAAGGCAGCATGATTCACGACGCTGAGTCACTGTCTCTGGGGTAGAAACGGCAACAGTGAGCGCCGCGACAAAAGAGAAAGTTACGCCGGGCAGGCTGTCGCCTCTCGACGGCCGGCAGTAGCTCCGGTGAAAAATTGACTATAATCTTAAATCGATATAAAATAAACTACTTTCTGTACTATCAAGAGAACAGCAAGATCACATAGACAACGCCAAGACAAAGACGACAGTGCGACGCGCGCGTTTCTCGGATCTTTCGTTGCTGAGAAAATTTTACGTAACATAGCTAACAACAACTCATGTTAAAATAAAGTTATAGAATTAAAACTTCGGAATCGAATTTATAGAAGTACAATCTAACCGTAGTTAAAATATAACGTTGATATATTTATTGGTTTTGGTTTTAGAAGCCCGTAGAATCAGGGATTGCGCGGAGTGTGCCGAAAAACGGGTACTTTTTCTCTTCTCACCTCAGGAACATACCTTTACAAATTGAATAAAAAATATTCATTACATATGCTCAACGCAGATTAAAATAAGCTACAATTTGATGTAAACTACATTGTAATCGGACGAGTCGTTATGTAACTACGCTACTTCAAACTCGGGTATATATACTTTTGAAACAGACAGTATTACTTTTTTAGTAATCTCATCTATAAGTTTCCTCTCCTCGCCCACCATGTCAAGCACTTCCTCATTTGTCTTCCTTTCCGTCCAACGCACCTTCTCCATCCTCCTCCACACCCACATCTCGAAAGCCTTCAGCCTATTTTCGTCTTCCTTTCTCAAGGTCCACGTTTCCGCCCCATACAACGCCACACTCCATATCAAGCTCAGCGCAAACTTACAGCGTAAAATAAAATGTATTTACTGAATAGCCAATGTATATTCCCCATGAATGTTCATTAAAAACGCCGATGGATGGACATTTCTGTGTATCTTTTTGGACTGTTATTCTAATTTCATTTCTGATGAACAGCATGGTTTCCTCCCCGGTGCATCGACCCTCAGTAATCTTTCTACTATCCATAATAACTGCATTGAAACATCTAAGCGCTCTTCCCAGTTGGAATTATTTTACATTGATTTTGCAAAGGCTTTTGATAAAATTAATCACCAGTTATTGCTGTTCAAACTTGAAAACCGCTTCAACATGCATGGAAAGTTTCCGAAAACCTTGAAGTCATTCTTATCTAACAGGTAACAGCAGGTTGTGATTGATAGGGTTCACTCAACTACTGTTCATATTACTTCCGGCGTTCCCCAAGGTAGTGTTCTTGGTCCTTTATTGTTCGCACTGTATATTGACGATTTGGTGGATACAGTTTCCTCTACGGGATGTAAAATCCTCCTGTATGCAGATGACTGTGAAATTTTCAAATAAGTAAATTCTGTTAATGACAGCGTTACCCTGCAAAATGCTCTCCATGCCCTGGCTAATTGGTCCAACAGTCGGTCCCAAAAAATGAACCCATTTGTTGAAAGTCTTTGAAATGAAAGTCTTTGGTTTTATCTTTCACGCTCCGTCAATCTCCTCAAGTACACACTTATAAAATTTCAGGCCAAGTTATTCCTCCAGTCACTACACAAAAAGACTTGGAGGTTACCTATATTTGACACTACAATTCTCTTCCGTGAACACATAAAAAACTACCCCTCGTGCTATGTTTTTAGTTGGGTTAATTTTTCATTATGGTGAGATAGCTGATCTAAATGCTCTCCGTACTTTTTAATTTGGCTGTTTTTCTCCAGTACTTGAATACTGCTCCCAAATTTGGGCCACTGCCGCACCTTCTACGCTCAAACTCCTTGAAAGACCAATGAATTTCTTCCTCTGCATAATCAGGCACCGCCATATACAGTTTCGCAACTACTCGCTCGATAAATTAAAATCATCTCTTGGTAAATCCTCCCTAAATGACCGCCGTACCATTCTCGACAGCAATGTTTTCATGAAAATATTCATTGGAAACTATAAGTCATCGGAAATTCTTTCTCTTTTCTCCTTACGTGTTCCTTCACGGACTACAAGACTGAATGGGCTATTTCATTGCACCACCCCACGCCTCTCTAACGGTCGTTTATCTGCAGACTCCTATCTATGTGCAATGCTACGTTGAAAATTGTCCCTGAATTAAATCCATTCCATTCATTCCGTATCTGCCGCACTTCTCCCTATTCCTAGATCTGCTCTCGTCTTTCGCTACCAGTCTGTATGGTTCTAATTTGTTCAGTGTTAAATGCTACTTTGTTTTAAATTTATTATATGCTATTATTTGTTATAGGGTTCTTTGTTTATTTGTTTTGGATTTATGTTGTTATTTGTCCATTGTAATTGGCCATGAGCTGTTTTTGAACGTGAATAATAAATAAAATAATGTGCCTAAATACCGGAAAATTAAGGTGAGACGTATGTTAATTTGTAATTAATTGAAATATTTAATTAATCACATATATACCAGTGTCCCGGTATTTTTTCGTCGGTACTACCTGGGCGAGTAGTATTAATACTTTTTAATACTCATAAAAAATACCTGGTACTTTCTTGAGCACCGCCCACTCATCGGCCCGCAACATTTCCTTTCCCCCTCGCGGCCGTCTCCACCTCTTGAGGAATCCACATTGGTGGAAATGGAAGCGTCAACAAAGCGGATAACGGAGCGAACGGAACGGTCAGTGAAGCGGAATTGAAGCGGAATCGAAGCGAAAAGTGAGCGGAGAGAAAACGGAAAAGAACCGTAAATTGAGACAAGGAAGCGGAAGAAAGGAGCCGTAACGAAGCAGAGAATGAACCGTAATGAAGCGGCAAATGAATCATTAGGAAGCGGAGAATGAACCGTATGGCAGCGGAAAATTAACCGAATGGAAGCTCTCACTATGCGGAAATTGAACAGTATGGAGAAGTGCACGAAACAAAAAACGAAGCGTAAGGTTAACAAAAGGAATTGCAAACTGCAACAATACAGGGTGCACACATGGAAAACTCCCTACTACCAACTACTACTACCTAAACTACCTACTACTTACCCGACCACACAGTACAACTTTAATCTCATATCTATCTACGTCATATATACTTTCGTTATTTCTAACTCGC
This sequence comes from Pyrrhosoma nymphula, assembly GCA_963573305.1. Classification (NCBI taxonomy): domain Eukaryota; kingdom Metazoa; phylum Arthropoda; class Insecta; order Odonata; family Coenagrionidae; genus Pyrrhosoma; species Pyrrhosoma nymphula. The sequence continues at coordinate 90,176,437 of OY754332.1, read as the reverse complement.
AACTGAAATTCAAGAAACTCGTATATACCAGGTAATTTCCGGGCGTAAAAGTGACTGCGAAAACTAATTTTAAAATGTCAATACCGTGATCGTTTGAGGAAATACCATCCTATCGCGATAATAGTTATCAGACATAAATTAAATGAAACCTATGTTGCAACATAGGATGATTTTGAAGCTAATATTAATGACATCATACAGGATTTTTTCCAATTACCGCTCGGAGGAATGCAAAAGCGGAGGAGTCGCTTCCTTCCTTTCTGTTTACGCTGTAGGAAGAAAGCAAGGTACGGTATTCGAAGCGGAGGGGAGCGGAAGCGAAAGGTGTTGCTTTCTTTTCCGCTTCACTTACGTTAACGAAGAAGTAAGGTGTATTCGAAGCGAAGGGGAGTGTAAGCGAAGGGTGCCACCTCCTTACGCTTCCTTAACCTTCGTTTACGCAAGGAAAGGAAGATTATGAGATTCGGTGGGAAGCGGAAGTGGAGGGAGTCGCTTCCTTCCACTCAGTTACACTATAGAAAGAAGCAGAAACGATATACGAAGCGGAGGGGAGCGGGATCGGAGGGTGCCACTTCTTTACACTTCCTCTACCTTCGTTTACGCAGCAGAAAGGAAGCTTAAACGAAGCGGAGGGCAGCGGAAGCGGAGGAGTCGCTTCTTTCCGCTACGTTTACGCTAAAGCAAGAAGCAATGAACGGTATTCGAAGCAAAGGGGATCGGAAGTAGAAGGTTTCGCTTCCTTCCGCTTCATGTACGCTAAAGGAAGAAACAAGGAAGCGTATACAAAGCGGAGGGAAGCGGCAGCGGAGGGTGCGTTTATTTTATGCAATGAAAACACTGCGTTTCATTGAACATCGCATTGATAAGCTTTCAGATTTCATTATAATACATGTATCATTTAAGCATGCATACGGGTTTTTAACTTATGAATACAGACAGCATTACCTATTTGAATATAATTTTTGCACATACCACAAAGAGAGTAAAATTCACGCTGCCTAAATATGTCAATGAATCTTAGGAGATCTCTTTCGGGCTGAGGTATTCTCGATGGCCACTTCGATTGCCCGGCCATTTCGCATCTTCACTCGATTGCGATTGTTGTGATAAACTTCACTCCACTAATTAGAAGTCCTCCTACTCTGCTAATAGCTTGAATCAACAGTCAATTGTTTTTGACCTCGTCCTCTACCGAATCTGAAACGGCGATATCACAAATAAATAGACTACTCTACCAGCCCACTTGGAAGGTGCACTTGGACGTGTATCATTACGGTGGTCCTAATTTGTAGGCAAAACTTTTTTCGAGGATTCCTTTTGAGCTACCCCTTAACTTTATTCCAGTTTGGTTTAGGAAATAGTTTTTTCTCAATTTTATTGCAATTCGATAAAGGCAATATGAATATGAAGAATATAGGCCACATCGCACTCAAACTCTTGAAATTTCAGAATTCCTCGCTGTATTCCGGCTATTGCTGGCGATCTCGGAACAATCGGCGTTTCTACTTGCATTTTTCTAATCATCAACGACTTTGTATACATTTGATGTGTCTATTGTGGAATTCCTGCCTCGCAGTCCCCGAGATACGGCCCCGGGAGTGAGCACATGCCACCCAAGTCGCGCCCTCTCGGGCCAACGCAAGAATCCAAGCATTCCGCTGCCGCGTTTCACGTTTAGCGATATTGTATTTGTTTAAAAAATAATCGCTTGCTTAGTTTTGCCTTGGTAGATATTCATAATTATTTCATGTATAAACCTTAGTGATTTCATATTTTGGGCAAAAGTCCAAAACTTTATAACTATACGAGTCAGCTTGTACCGAATCTACATAATTTTACTTTCCATTTTGTCATTAGTATTTCAAGTGTACATAATTCAGCAAAAGGAGAGCACAGAATACTAAGGGTGGATTGCTCGAACGCTGTTTACCCGTTGCGAGGAGTCGTCGTCCGTACGGCGACGATGTCTACCCGTCGCCGCACAGTGGGCTGAATTCGAAAATTTCTGGCCAAAATTTAAAATGTGCTTATTTTCAGTCTGGAAGTTGAAAATTTGCATGGTCACTCCCAATTGGCTGTGGCATGTGATGTCACGTTCCATTTTCTATAGTTTTAACTTATTAAAAATTAGCAGCGGCTCAAGTTCAACAATTTTCGTGACAACTCCCGTCTTCGATTTTCTACGAAAACTTCCAAATTCAAACTATTACAGTAACCCTTAAAATTAACATACAGAATAAAAATCTCACTTATTCTATTTCACAACATTTTGCCTGTAATTAAATGTAAAAGTTACATCATTTGCAGTATATTTGAATTTTACACAAAAAACGAAATGACGGAAAATGTTTGCAACAATTTTTTTACGTTAATGCATTAAAATAGTTTACTTAAACACCGATATACACCGAGTTATTCATATACAGTATTGTTCAAAGCTTTGAAAATGTGATTCCGAAGAGAATTTTTGCGTCCGTTTGCGAGACGAAGTCAATTCTCAGTTTTATTTAATCGTCATGACCCGCGAAGGCTTACGAAAAATTAATATAAGATCTTATCTTGCTATTGTTTTAGTCCGATACTGTAGCTTGCGTATTTTGTTAGAAACTGATCTGTATGCACCATAATATAATTTAACTTTTGGCTTTCAAAATATGTTGCAATGGACTCTTTTAAAACTGTTCTTTGTGCGTTTGTTATTGGGCCACTGTAAATTGGCAACGGTTGCTGTATGTGGACATTTTTGATTAAATAAATAAATAAATAAAATAAATAAAAGGAGTTTTCTCTGCTCAAACTGATACCTTTTCAGCCATCCTAAGCGTTGAGAAAGAATTGCCCAAGTAATTATATGATAAATCGTCATCAGTGCCTGGTGCAATGAATTTTTACTGAAGAGGACCAGTTGCTGCGTAAAGCAACACATAATGAAGTCCAATTAAGAAAATTTGCTGAGAATAAACCTCGTCAAGTGGTCTACACGGGATTCAAACGTAGTGGTCGGGGAATAAAAAAGTGTTGCTCGCATTCTGACGAGATGGATGCTAATTTGCATAAAAACTTTGAAATATTATGAATGTGCAGTCCGTAAAATAAATAATATATCTATATAATATATCGTATATGAATTGTAATATATCGTGCCGTCTAAAATTCGTATTATCTCTCTCCTATACATGAAATCATATGATGTGATAGGAACTAAATTGAAAATGCAGTCGCAAAAATATATCCTAACTGCAAGTTTATACTTCAGATGTTTTTTGGGTCATCATTGGAATAAATCATCATTAGCAGTCATTAATCCGGGAATTGGTTTTCTGCACCTCTCCACTCCATTGTCCCCTGAGTGCACATTTTTATTCCTTCATTTGTATTCGTTGTAACGTCCCTTATAATTTGCTCCGTGTTTCCTAGGTCTACATTGACAACTCTCCCAACTCATTTCTCTTTCCAGTACTATTTTCCGGAGGCTGTTGTGTCTCAAAATGCGTGTAGTAAGATTGTGTTTTCTAATTCGTAGAATTTTCGCTAAATATTTTTCATCTCTCCAAATATTACTAATGGCTTCATTAGATATTCTTTTCATCCAATTATTTACCATCCTTTGATTGCATCACATTTCCATTGCTTTCAACCTCGTATGTTTTGCTGTAGTTATAGCTTCAACCGGCGGTTCTGTTACCTGGACAACCGACCGCGACCGCTGTTTGCTCTAATAGGATTCAGCAAGCAAACGCCGAACAAAAAAGGTTGATACGCCACTCGTCCGCCCCATGACCTCTTCTTGGGATCGGGGTTGAGTGTTTCCGTTTATTCTCCCCCTTCCAACTCCTATCCTTTTTACCTTCCAACCTCCTACCCTCCCCTCACCCGATCCTAAGCGAGAGCTTGACACCGGGCGGGGAGTTGGTCCTGTGGGAAGTCCCCCCGATTCTCCTGTAGTTATAGCTTCACTACTATGAATGATCATGCTCAGAATATATTTTCTAATGAAGTGCTTTCTTACTTTCAAGCTTTTGCTGCTGGCTATTAGCAGGCTCATCTGTTAAAGATGCTACCCGATTTACCTACTAGATGCTACTCGCATTTTCTACTCGAATCGTGAAAATATCGAAGTTAACATGCCACACAGGACCTTACGGATAGGCTATATCCTGGTAATCTAGCGTTTGTGGAGTCTCTACCTCCGTTTTTTTGACCTCTTGTTGGAGTTCAACTCGGGCGCCCTGGGCCAATCAATCGACAGCCACAAGCAGCAGCCGTTTGCTTTTGCAGCCAGTCACACGAGGTGACCTCTGCCCATCTGACCCTCGGCCTCGTTTCACCCCCGCGGACCCGCATGTGCTGCCTCTCTCCCGGGCAAATAAAGTCTCATTCACTTTATTGGACCCCGTCCAGATCGGGAAATTATAAGCATCGGAGCATCCGCCACTTAATGAAGTAGGCGAGGGTGCGGAAGTAGCAATACAGGCGGGAGGAAGGGTTTGGGTTCGGCGGGGGATGTGCCCGGGGGTGTGCGCGTGTGCCGGCCCACGGTAGCGGCATCCGCCCGTGCTGATTCTCTGGTTTCCAGGCATCAGGGCGCATTTTTTTCCTCTTGCACAGAGGGCACCAGAGAGCGAGTTGAGGAGGGGACCGCAATCACGAGGAGCACACTTCATTAAAGCACAAATAAACATCGATTGTAATTCCAGGCGGATTGATTGGGAAATCGATTTAGGATCCCGGGTTTGCATCCTGGGATTGGTCCCCCACCTTCCCCGTTTCCCACTTGGACCTACCAATCTCACTGTCTTTCAACTTCAACACCTATGACACCTTCGTAATGGCTGAGTGGATTGGCTAGTTTTTTTTACAATCGACTGCCTACCTGACAACAAACCACGACCCTGGGAGGAGCAGTAGTTAAATCGATCTTTAACTGTATGTTGCCGTCGGCCAGCGTGAGGCTCTTCTACCACCAACTAAGTGTCGTACTCAGATACTGATGAGTTCTTCTCGGGTATCCCACCGGGTTAGGCTCTCGATGATCACCTACGTTTCGGCAGCAGATGTTCCTGCCATTTATGAAGGCTCTTCTGGCTCTCGGAAAGTATTTGATCTTCAATCTTCCACTTCCATCGCATCACTATTGAGTAGTAGGATACATTTGCCTACTTAATCTTTTCTTCCAGTCTTCCTCTCCCAGTGCTTCTCCCAGTACTGTCGCTTGTTTGTGTGCTGACCTCATTTACCGCTACGGTTGGTTACTAAGTCTTCCATCAGGTTGCTCGGTATAACGGGTCATAACGGATGATCATACGATTTACCTGAGCTGACGAGGAGTTAGTTGATTGTGAGTTGACCGTTGGCTCAAAGCTTACATCTGTAATGTTGGCAGCAGCATCGGCGACTTGTCGGATGTTGGCCCTCGATGAGACTTGTCCGGGGGAAGAGTGGTTTCGAGGGAAATAGAATGGCCTGACGGCCACATTCTCGGGCCAGAAAGATTCACTTAAGACCATTTTACACGGTGAATGACCTTGCCAATGATCATTCGAATGATCATGCGCATGCACGTCATGTTCATGCCTCGTGTAATACGGAAAATTCGGCGAATTCTTGGTCATGCGCGTACGATGAAAATTAGAACATGTTCTTTTTTTGCTCGCATTTTCCCGTGAATGATGGCATGACATGAGCGCACTACGTCCATCTTGGTTGTTTTGATATTGAAATCATTTCACTTGCTAAGGCAAACCCATGATATCATATAATGAAGGAAAGTAAAGCCACATCAATGTATTTAGAAATAAATACCTCTGTAGGCAGGATGCAATGTAAGTGCTTTGGCAGACGTGGAATGGTCATTTTGTTAAAACTATCTTGGAGGTTTTGCGATATGATAACATCGAAATCCCAAATGATAAGTTCAAATAGATCTGACCAAACCTTGAATTGTTTATTCAGGGCTGTAGTGCAACAAATCTGGCTGTATTTGGACTTCAGGATCTGGACGGCAGAAAAATGTTCGTGATGATATCAACGATATCTACACTACAGTTTTCATCATAGTTTTAGGCTAAAGACTGAGAGGTACTGCCTAACACAGAAACTCAGAATAGACCTTAGAGCAATGATCTCTCTTTGGACCTTTTTATTGAAATAATCATCTTTGTATTCACAGTATTTCAGTCATTCCTGACCGACGACTAGGTATATCTTTGTTAAAATGCTAGGTATATCGGATCAAGGAAGTGATAGACGAGTGGGTAGCGTGCCCTTCTCCCAATAGATGGAATGAGGTAAGAGGGTCGCTTCGAATGGTCGAGGTGAAATAAATTAGAATAAGTTTCCTACATTTATTTGCAAAACTTTGTTAACATTGCGTTATCAATTCCTAATCCACAGAACTGCGTTTTTTCAAAACATTTAAAATCAGAATTTAAAACATTTTCTCCAGATCGTAATCAGACCAGCTGTAAGCACCAAATGTCATTTTATATCGCAATAATTTCATTTTGATGTCACCGTGATATTTATATCGAGTGACAATCCTCGTTGTTTTGATAGTGAGTTCACTTCAATTAGCAAAATTAAACCCTTGCCATAAAATACTGGTGGGAAATTGAGCCATTTCATTCAAAATGAATAAAAGTACTCTGTAGGCAGGACGCAATGCATACCTTTTGGCTGGTGTGGAATAAAACTGTCGTGGATGTTTTGCATACTCATTACATCGGAATTCGATGGGATCATGACGGTTCCTAAATAACCAGCAATGTGCAAATAGACTCATTACGATCCATTTTCAACAGTTTAACGCCACTCACTTAACTTTTGCAGTTAATTAGTGTTTTAGTGAATAATGTAAACAAATATCCAAACAAACACTCCGTCTGACGAAACAGCTATGTTGGTCGGGAATCTCCCGTAGACGAAATATACAATCGATATATTCTACTGCGCATTCAGGCTGCGCAGAAAATTCACGGAATTAGTTCACCGTGTAAAACGGGAAATTTTCAGATCAATTCCGGAATATGCATATAGGCCATGCCGAAGGGTCAGGGGGGGTCCTGATTGGTCACATTCTTCCCGCCTTTTTCTGACCTCACGGATCCTTATGAGCACTGGTTTCCAGGCGGAACTACGTTTTGCCTAAGCCTTTGTCTCTATTCAAATTTTTTCTCCTTCAGCCTAATTTCAATGGCTTCCTTTGTCAGTCTTTCCCAAAAATGGTTGGCGCGAAAAAGAATCTTTGCATTGTCCCATTGGATGGTATGGTCGTTGATTATACTGAATTCAGCCACGGAATATTTCTCTTCCTGAAGTTTCGGTTGTGCTCCCTGACCTGCCAGTCTCTCCCACGTAAGCCAGTCGCATGGAATGAGATGGGGTCAGGAGGCCACAGGAGTCTTTCACCCTCACCAGTTGATTCCTTAACGTGGAGCACGGCCGAAAGTAGATCTCAAAATCGTGTCTGCTTAGAATCCTCGCAATTTTACCGGAAACCGTGGAAACGTAAGGAAGTCCGGCCGTAATCACTGGTTTTGGGCGCTCTTCTTCCGTTGCGTTGTATCCAGGATTGAAGGTCCTTTTTAAGGCAAAAGCGATGCCCCTATATCACTGTACCCATTTTGGCGGAAAGTTGGGAAGGGTAATGATGACTATTGTTGTTCAAGTATAGGTCTGTATTTGTTGGCTTACGGTGGACGCTATGTCCCAGGCATCCTTCGTCCTTCCGTTGGATGAGTATGTCCAAGAATGGAATGCGATTATTTTACTCCGTCTCCATTGTGAACTGGATGCTCGGGTTCTGTCCATTCATATGGTCCAAGAAGAGATCTAGGGCTTCACGTTCATGTAGCCACACAATAAATGTGTCATCCACGTAATGGAAAAAGTACTTGGGTCGTAGGCCCGTACGTTTCAGTGAGTAAATGAAGTGACTCATTTGCTGACTTGTTTAAAAATGAAATCGGTTGCATTTTCGCCGTCAAGGGAATAGCTCAAAATTCGACGACGCCTTTCTTGATCTGGAGAACTGGACACGGAACGAAGTTTTCTTTTGCCAAAATTTCCGAGGCTGCATCAACAGTCGTAGTTTCAATAGCATTTGTAGGGCATGGTGGTGAAAACTCATGCCTTGCCTCACATCCTTGACCCATCCTTGATCCCATTATTCTCCACTACTTCTTCCGGGATATCAGCTGCGTTGTTGTTTTTGGGACAACGTTTCTCCTCCCGTTCTAGAGGTGCCTTCAGATCAAGGATCTCATCGAGGATGAACCTGAAGACGCCTCCAGGACGGGAGGAGAAACGTTGTCCTAAAAACATCAACGCGGCTGATATCCCGGAAGAAGTAATGGAACCCAGTCGTCACGGAAACCTTAGAGAGAATCCCATTATGCTGTATAACTATGTCGTCCATCGGTTCATCAATGACAGAGATGCTTGCGTCATGCATTGTGTCGTCCCTCGTGTACACACTTGCAATTTTATTGAACTCATGTTTCAGTTTTATGGAAATATAATCATCGAAATCATTGCGTGGAATTTCCAAGACATATCTCAATGTTATTTCGATGTTTTTTACCTTCTGTACTTGCTACGAATTCCTAGAATTAATTCCTATTGTCTCTTCGAATTTTAGAAAATAACATTTTTTGTATGAGGTATCTTCGTTTTGGCTTTGCAATGGAATGTACTGTTGTTTTTGAAGCCGCAAAAAACCCCTTCCTATTATACCACTCACTCTACTATCAAATATATGTTTCTCTTATTTTACCCTCATCCATTCTCTCAACATGCCCAAACAAATGAAGCACATTCCTTTCATATATGCTCATAACTGAAGCACACAATCATCATTATTTCATCTGTCATTAATTCCTAACGCTTTACATCCTAACTTTGACGCAAACACGTATCAGGCACACAATTCCCAAAGAGAAGACTTTTGTGTTCTGCAATTTTCGCTTTCCTAGACGAACGTATGTTCCTACGTATGTTCTATCTACTTCCATTTTCCTTGTGGCATTCGCCCGCTGTTTTATCTCTCCGTCTAATCTTCCAACTTCCACAAACATTCGGCCAAGTTACAAAAAATCGTCCACTTGTTAAAATATTTCATCATATACCCTCATCATACAGCCATTCTTCCCGCTCTTCCCACCAACAAAATATAAAAGAGATAAGAAAAAGCTATCTATCCCTACCATGTACATAATTAAAGACCTCCATCGTAGTCATTGCGGTCCATAGTCGTGCGCGGAAAAAACGGCATTTTAAACCTGTCGGTCATGCAGTCTCTCTCTCATGTGATCAAGCCTTTCATTGTAGCCCGTAGTTTTTTTATACATCCTTTATATCTTTGGAGAAGTAGTAACTCGCTTCAAGTTGACTCAGGAATTTGAACTTCTTCTTTAAACTACGCAGTGAAAGCGAATGAAATATGTAAATTAGTCACTGACACAATGCAACAGGAATCTTTATGCCATCGCCAGAACAATGAAAAAGGATGGAAACCTTAAATTCCTTTGAGTTCGTAATGGTTGAGTGTATATTAGAAAAAGTGAGGGCTCTGAGCGTGCCCTTGTCAACTCTGAAGGTGACCTTCGTAGTGTCAAATAGGAAATATTTTTCACTTCACATAAGCATAAGTGTTTTTCAAGTGAATTAATACGTACCTATATCCCTGGTGAATACCCAAGCTTTACTATGTCATATCGATGAATTTCGTTCCTATTTTGTTACTTGTGATACTGATGTTGTCTGTATGACAGAGACAACATATGATAATTGAATGAAATAAAGCAAATGCAAAGGCTTAAACTTAAACCTGAGCTCTATGATGAAATGGTGTGCATGCCTGGTTTTTATTTAATACGTCACGACAGAGTTGATAACATTGGTGGTGATGTTGGTATTTTTGTCTTTCGTCACCTCAATTTCTCTATGCTAGCTAACGGCTGCCCACTGTTCCAGACCAGAATCATTGGTTCACCCTCCAAAAATTGGTCATTAGACTAATATTGAAAATGTCTTTTCGGTATTAAGTCCGACTTATATAGACATTATCATAATGGACGATTTTAACGGAGATATCTTTAAAAAAACACCTACGATAGCTGTTATATAACGAGTTTTATTTATTCCAATTGCAATTCAATTTCCAATTGTTCGTCTGGTGCAAATCACATCCACCCACCACACGGCAACCAGTCATCTATGTGACCTATGACCACCAGTAACTCATGTAAACATGACGATCAGGATTTAGTCCAGTCGTTTTCTCAATCACCAGCACAACTTCTCTCCATCCACGACCTGTTAAATATCTCTTATAAGTTTAGTGTTTCCTGAACTTCTCCAGCTCCTTTCACTTATCGTAACTTTAAAACTTTTGACCAGAATCGTTTTGAAGAGGACCTTTCCTCCCTTGGAACAGCCTGTTTCATTCGACTTCGACTGAAACTAAACTTCAAGTTTTAAAATCTCATTTGAATGATACCCTTTAACATACATGCTCCTTTACGCAGATGTTCTCCTAAACGTTCACTCGCTCCGTGGCTGACTGAAAAAGTTCGCGAGCGCATTAAAAAGAGGGACAGGCTTCGGCTTTCTAAAAATGAAATGATCTACGAACTCTTCAACAGAAGTCGGAATTTAGCTCAATCCATAGTTATCGAATCTAAACTTCATCACTACTCCATAGCTTTTCCAGAGTGTGAGAACCCAATGAAGTTTGGCGCAGGCTTAGGGAACTTGGGCTCATTCGTCAACGCGATAATTCTATTGCCTCAAACTTGACGGTTGGCCAGGTAAATGATTATTTTCTTTCGTCTTCCGACCCAACATCTAAAAGTGATAAGTCAGATTCTAATCCCACCTCCTCTGATCTCTTCGCTCCTTACAATTCGGACAGCTTTTATCTTAAAAACTTGAACCCTGAAGACAAAAGTAAAATTCTTAGGCAGTCTTAAACGAATTCAATGGGAATCGATAGAATCTCAGTTAATTTCATAAATAAATCTGTTCCCATTATCCTACCAGCAACCAGAAATTTTTAATCACTCTCTACTTTATGCTGAATATCCCTCGATCTGGAAGTTGGAACTAATAAGACCCATAAAAAAGGTTAAAAATCCCTCGTACCCAGCTCATTATAGACCGATATCGATTTAATGAGCTGTATCAAAAGTTTTCGCGCAAGTCGTTTATGAACAAATTACGGATTATCTCTTGTCTCATAATAGATAGTGATCAGTCAGGTTTTCGTAAAGGCTTTAGTACGCAGTCATTGCTTCTTAAATTAATCGATGATATCCGCTCTACAATTGACAAAGGAATGGTCACAGCAGGGGCGGATCCAGGGGGGGCGGTCCCCCCAAAGCCTTAGAGAACTGAATTTTTATGCTATAAATGTTTTGAACTAACAAGTACATAAAATAAATTTGGAGTAAAAAGTGCATATGTTATAAATAAACGATGAGTTATGATAGCATTACTTGATCCCACTGTACACCCATACGAGAACTTTCTGCAGAAAGCCCTGCACGAAATTCTGAAGATAATCTTGTAGAAAATCTTGCATGATTACTTTCAACATATATGCATTAAAATATTACTTTCGACAGTGCGTGCGGGAAGTGCGTCTTTCCCGCACGCAAGCACGCGGATAATCGCGTGCTTGCGTAATAATATAATAACAATCTTCCAGCACGCATTGTTGGAAAATATTTTACGGAACTCGTGTGAAAGTATTTTTTTCGACTCGTGTTTTTGCAGATCAGTAAGTCTTCCAGAGACAATAAACGCCCCTCCAGAACGATAGATACCTTTTTTCGCCCAGCACCTCATAACTCCTGAAGTCTGGAGCCATTGACGAAAAACATATGTCACAGGATGTTGAGGACCATTCTAAATATTCAGCGAAAGAAAATTATAGTACGTCTGTTGAATCTTCACCCGGACCATCAACATTATCTCTAACACCGATAAGGGAAGCAGACAACACATCTTTCCGAAATGATAGAGCCATCTTCACAGGTAAACCCGTCGATGACTAGACTAAATATCGGATTTTAGAATCACCTTGGCAGCCTCCAGAAAATTACCAATTCCCCCTCTCAACACATAAAAAAGGAGGTAGGGGTGAAATCAGATTTGTTAAACGTGCTCATTTGTCTAAATATCTCTGGCTACTGATTTCGTCTATTGAAATAGGGCTGTACTGTAAATATTACACCTTATTTGCAATCGGTCATGTCGGAGGATATAAAAAACCATAGGTCTTCAAAAACTTGTGACAAAGCTATTGCAGTTATTTGCACAACTTCTAGGTAAGGATGGCGCTCTTGAAGTTCATAATAATAGCGCATACCATCGTTAGGCTATGGAGCCAGTGATACAGTTTTCACGTTCTTATCATAATCCAGAAAAAGAAGTTACAAACCAAATTAGTTCTCATAGATTGATGCAAGTAAAAGAAAACAGAAAAAGACTAAAACACATCATACAAATGTTTACAAAATATTCCCTCAAGAGGAAATATAGATGAAGGAAACATAAATCTATCATATGAAGCTTCGGGCGAAAGTCCATTAAATCAAGGCAATTTCAAGGAGATCCTTCGCTTTAGAGTCGAGGCCGTTATTTACAAAAGGAGGAGGTAAATTTGGACAGAAAAAATGAATTTGTTCAGAGCGCAATAAAAGCTTTGGATGTTAATAAGTGTAACTTGCGTAAAACAATTTTACGTGTTATTTGAAGAATGCAAACAAATAGCTGTTTCTTTGGGCAGAGAAATAGAGATGCCCCGGCTAATTGGGTGTCAGAAGCACCGATCCAACCTTCCTGTGAGTTAGCAAGATGATTATTAGAGAATATCAGTTTATATGCCAATAACAGAAACAATCAAACAAAATTTGAAGACGCGTTTTCCACAGGAGTCGTTACAAATCTACGGATTGACAACTTAAATACCCAAACTAATTGTATCAGAAGATCTGAGTGATAGAACAACAACATGGCAATATCAAAGAGAATCCTACTGTACATTGCTCAGCTTGGTCCTACTTTTGACATTTATATCACTGCAGCCGAACAGCAAGTCATGGGTGAACTTGTGATGTTGAAAAACATATATCAACATAACAAAGACGATATTCCTCGAAATGCAATCCTAAGTTACAGTGTATATGATGATGGCGTATTAAAAGACTTCTCCACATTTTGGTGGTTCTTCCAGCTAGTGAGGCAAGTGCTGAACGATCGTTCTCAACCCTCAGAAGACTGAAATCCTGGATACCATCTCGTATGGCAGAAAAACGTTTAACAGGATTAGTTCTAATGAACATTCTTAGAGACATTGAAATTGACGCCGAGAATGTTATAGATCGATATGCAAGAAAAGCTCATCGACAACTAGATTTCGTGATTTAAATAGTCAAATTCCTTTAATAAAAATAGTAATTTTTAGATTATTTCATTTTAACATATATGTAATATAATTAATGTTATGTAATGAATGGAACAAATACATAATAAATATGTTGGTTGTAATAGATACCTAAGTTCAGGGAAACATAAGACATCAGCAAAGAAGAAATCTGCACTCATTTCCGTTTTCCTAACTGTTTAATATTGTTCAGTGTACCCACCCTTATAAAAATATTTTGGAAATTTTGTGCAGAAATTTCTTCATGAAATTCTGCAGGTTATTTCCATAAGGGCAACGGCCGGCGGTGAATGTTGAATGTGACGATTACCATTTATGTAAAATGGCTCTCCATGAAACAATGATCTCAATAATACATATCGATAGACTGTCTTTTCATTGGTGGTGTGGGGGTAAGGATAACAAGAATGGTGACCGGCCCCCCATTAACCTGACGTATGGGTCCGCACCTGGGTCACGGTTCCAGTTTTAATTGACTTCAGTAAAGCCTTTGACCGTGTGAACCATACTTCTCAAAATGGAAAAATTGAACTTTCCTTGCACAGTGCTGAATTGGTTCCACTCCTATCTAATCTGCCAAGCAGTAAAGGACTCTGATGGAAACATTTCCAGGTGGGGATCTGTTTCTAGTGGAGTTCCTCAGGGTTCCGTCCTTGGCCCACTATTATTCTCCCTATTCGTTCTTGACCTTCCGAAATGCATCGTAAACTGCAGGCACTTGCTCTACGTAGCACAGTGGAAAGTAATCCAATTTATGGATTACAATTTATTATATGGCTTATTAGTACCCAATCCTCCAAAACCTCATTAATACGCGTAATCAAAGTGCATTAACACCTACTAATTTCTTGTACTGGCAAGCTTTACATCTCTATGTATTGACTATTGTTTCCTCTTGATGGTTTTTATTAACTTAGGAGTTTTTTATTTGTGCACAACAATTTCCATGCTCTAATGCCCCTAGCGGAGTTGCAGTTCCCAGTCCAAACCTGGGGGAACGTGTTGAATGACGTAACCTGCAGTTAGCGTCTTAGTACAGCATTATTTAACTTTCCATCATTGGGACTTTAAACTTTTGACTTCGCCCTAAAAATAAATTTTGCTAAATTAGAATTAATGGACCTCTAATATCTACCCAAAGCTGTTTATTAAATCAGCAGAGAATGCCTAATTGGAAACGACGATGTTTATGGCCAGGAAGAGCTAAAGTCAAAATTGGTGAATGATGAAGTACACGAAGAAGGCGAAGGATATACAAAGAGTGGTTTATGGTACCATAACTATACGAAAGCGCCTATACGGAAACTTTGTCCATCATTGATATGAAATAAGTGGCGTGAAATAAATGGAAGCGAGAATTACTTCTTCGTCTACTGCAAGCTTAATGGAGGGTTTTGATGACGACTCATCGGAGAATAGTGCACGTTGTCAGAATAATTGCGTTAATATTCAGTAATATTTTTCTGGTCAAAATCAGGATCAGGCCCCGTAGAATATTCCTCAATGGCCGGAAAGTGTGTTGCGTGTTTACAAATGGCAAAGGCTCTCGGGATTGTTTACTAGTTCTTTGTAAATCTAAGGGTATTCTCCTTTAGGGAATACCCTTAGATTACCAGGCTGGATTGGTGGGTAAAGTGCTGTAACTGGTTGTTTCAGGTGTAACTTGGTGGAACTTATTCATTGTATAAATGAAAAACTGATGACGTCACCTGAAGATGACGTTATAGTACGTCGAAACCCGGGTCGTGCTAATACAAGAATCATTGCGGAACCACAAAGTTAAAGTTTTTCATTTATACTATGGGTAGAGTGTTGACTAGCCATGCCTCCCCGCGTTTGAATCCCGGCGGTGGTGGATATTTTTCATTAGAAATCCGATCCTTGCGTTGATTTCAAGTAAGCACACAACTATTCATTATTCCGTCCGCCTATTGAGATATTACCCGATGGACCCGTTTTCGTTGAGAGCAGGCCGACGCCACCCCTTTCATTCTTCCTCGATTCACCGAATAATAGTTTTTCACCAAAGGCGCAAGTTACGCAAGTGGTCAGTTGACTCCCAAATTAACGCACCAACTTGTGAAAATATGTGAAAAGAATAAGTAGTTCTTAAAATATTATGCACCCGATGCAGCTTGCAATGTAAAAAGCCACTTACATGGCTCATTTAGCTTCGAGGCACTTCGTGTAATCATTGTAATCAACCAACCCTCTGAGCCGAGCCTGGTCTGCTAAAATCGCAGCTCCCCGCACTGAGAAATATGAAAACACGAAATAATTTATTTTTCCAATCTAGGATTACAAATTATAATTTACAATAAAACAGTAATTAGTTAACCTTTAAGGATAAGCATGTAAGGGAAAGTCTCCGGCTTCACCTGGTGGGAATTCCTTATGTCACACATAATAAAATACTTCGTTCTTTTCCACACTTTTTATTACGATACGACCATGCTTTCGACAAACTTGTGTGAACCTGAAGATGACACAAGTTTGTCGAAACAATGGCCGTATCGTAATAAAAAGTGTGGAAAAGAACGAAGTATTTTATTATGTGTGAAATAAGCATGTATTGGAGCTATCAGGTAATCCATGCAAAACAGTAGTAACAAACAACACATAATTTGAATATTGCAATCAAATATTAATAAAATCCGGTGAAGAATTTTGCACTTTTAAAATTAACACACAGAAATACATAGCGATAAACAATGGTTATGAAATAGGAGACACATAAATATATGGTCAGATATAGTAGAACAACAACAATTGCATTTCAAAAAATCTTCATTTTTTTACATTTAATTCAATAAGTATTACATGCACAATACAGAACAAAACCTCGATATTTTTGATAAGTAGATATTAACCAATTTTTTATTTCATTAAGAAATATTCGGACATTCTTTTCTTCCTTGATGTGTGTTGGAAGGACATTAAATATTTTTCTCGAGATATATATATAAAAAATCATTGGAATAATGTAAGATTAGATTTTGGCAAAGATACAGCAATTATTTCACGCAAACTAAGGTCATTCCCTAGATTTAAAGTCGTGTGTCCTAGGTAGCAAATTTGCTCCGTCGCCACTTCTTCAATAAATATTCTTAAAGACTTTATAAAAACACATATGTATCTAAGAGGCAATATTTTCAGTTCTAAGAACAATGGAAATGCAACGGTTTTAGTGCTTAATGCACGTACTATCCTCTTTTAAAGAAATATTACAGGGTTTATTGTATTTCTATAGACTACTCCACAGAAATTTAAATCATAGCTTAGTTTTGACTGAACAAGTACCAGATAGATAACTTTTAGGAAATTCAATGAACATTTGTTTCGTAAGAAATATAACTTTTAGAGCAAGTGCCGAAGTGTTTTAGTTTGGCAATCGACGTGGTTTCCATTTTAATTTATAGTTCAGAATTACCGCCAAATATTTAAATTCAGTAACATTTCCAATCGAGATACAATTTAAACAGTTTCCTACTGAACAGTCCGGAGAATAATATTTTACTTCCCAGTCAATTTTATATCTGTTGAATAAATTTAACACCATGTATTTGGTCTTGGAACTTAAGGAAATTCTATTAAAAAGAAACTAATGCTCAAGGGCTAATAAATCTTCCATCTTTATTTTCACAATGTTTCAGGATGCACTTTTGTAGTTTAGTGCAACATCATCCGCGTATGCTGTGACATGTCCATTAAAGTTATTATTACAAAGATCGTTAATATAAACCTATTAATTGATAAAAACCAAGAATCACCTTGTTCATTGCGTCCTAAATTCCCTTCCATCATCATCCATTGTGCCCCTCAGTCAAGCAACATTTACATTTAACGCACTGCGATGGAAAAGAGGCGAAGTGAAGCTTTTAAATGCCTCCCTCAGCCCTATTTACGTAGCAGTTGGCGCATGAATACATAGACGCCGCCCTCACACCCAGCGGCATTCCATGCGTCCCAAATGAACAGAAGAAACGCAGGGAGCGGCGCGGCAAGTTCGAGGGTGGAGCGGCAGGAAATGATGCGCGAACGGGGAAATCGGGGACTTGGGTGGGCGAGGGGGAGGGGGTGACGGGGGGGGAACGACGGGGGAGGAGGTGGGGAAGTGAGTGGGAAAAAGAGAATATGGCAAAAGGGGTGTTGTTTTCCTTCGCGGCCGTTATATTGACGTTCATGTGCTTCGCCGAGCCCCTTGTTCCCCCTCCCCCACCCCCCTCCCAACCCCCGCCTCCCACCCGCGACACTCGGGACGGGCCACATGCCTCCCACCCCCACCCCCCCTCCCTCCCGCTCCTCTTTGGAACATTGAATCCCGCCATCTCCTCCGCATTTAACGATCATTTCCACCAGTTTATAGAGTGCTCCAATGCTTGGTGCTCCTTTGAGGCTCTTTTCATTTGAATCTTATTCATTGAGGTGTACCTGAATGACGACGACCCGCTCCAATGGGCCTCGAATATTATAAATGTGTTTCTCAGCGTCACGGTTCTGAGTTTTCTAATTGGAATGTTTACCATTTCTTCAGGAAATGGAGATGAACACATTAAGGCAAAACGATGCGCTACAAGCTTATAAACGTTTAAAAATTTATTTCTTCTCTCGTCATGTATTTACATGTGATTGCACCGAGTCGTGATATTAAATTAAATTCATTCCGGTACTGAAACTGTGACCTGCGTTTCCTCGTCTCGTGCGACTCGCCCCCAGAGAACGTGCCTTTTAATCACCACTATTCTGGATTACGTTCTTTTAGCTTGTAGGATTTTCTTTTGGGATGTCTGTCTACCACCTTGTGATAGCTGGATAATACAAGCACTCGAAAGTCAGGATGCGTTTTCAATGGCGTTTATTCCAAGAATGAATGATACATAGCAACCAGCAAATAACGAATAACGAAATGAATGAAAACAAACAAAAGATATACAAACGCATATCATCTAACCATATTCAGAGTGTAACCTGTAGTTCATATCTTACAATAAGAGGTAACGATCAAAGCCTGGCTCAGCGTGATACCTGAGGCACCTCTGAGTTTCGTGCTAATGTCACTTTTTCGAGCGACAACATTTTCAGTTTCGCATTCCAGTGGCCTGGAGAGACTGGGAAGATTGACTAGTACAGCTTGAAATGTCTTTGAGATAATTTCAAAAAATATGAAGCACTATTTCAGGTGGTCGTAATATTATAAACTAAGCCATTTGAGTCGGGAGAATTCGCATGTCATTTTAAAATTAACGAAAAAGGAAATATGTGTACAATAAAGCCTCTGTTATTCATGGCAACGTTTATTATTGACGATTAAAAGTGTCCGCATAAAATAACGTTTCCCCCAATCAGTATTAGGAAACCTATGCATAAATGCTGCGAGTAATATCAACGTTGACCAATGGTTGGATAGTTATGTTATTTGTACTTTTGACACTGCGAATCCTTTAAAATATGTAGAATACAGTCCGTTTATTATCAAAGCGTTATTTTTAGCCAAATATTATTTATTTACTTAGTAATTATTATTCGGAAGCATTTGGCCCTGAATTTTCCAAATTATCAACCAGCAGACAACGAACTACAAAATGAACGAAAAAAAACAAAAGATATACAGACGCATATATAACATCTAACCACATTCAGAGTGTTCATATAGTTCATATCTTACAGATTCGGCCGTCCTGACATTTATCCGACCTCGTACAACGGAAGAAAATAAAATATATATATTCTTACACCACAATTTCATATTAGCTGCTTCCCAAATACCTTCATACTGTCTTTGAGTGATTTGATGGCCTTCAATATCCCTAATTGCATAGCGATTATTTCTAAGAACGCGTGCTACTTCATATGGTACTTTAAATCTGGGTAACAACTTATTTGAATATCCCGGAGTTGAATCAAAGTTCTTAACCATAACACAATCCCCTTGCTTATAAATATGGGGTTCTATTCTATTCTTGTCCGCTTGTTTAACATAAGCTTTTTGCGATTTCAAATTCTCTTTCTCGGCCTTTTCTCTAACGTCATCTAAATTCCGAGGTTTATCGTGAACAGTCATTTCTAAAAATCCTCTAATATTATCATTAACTTTTCCTCTTTGATGTATTCCGAATAAAAGCATACTGAGAGTTTCACCTGTTGACTTATGAACATTGTTATTCAACGCAAATACTACTTCTGGAACGATACTTGGCCATTTTATGCCATTTTCATGATCAGATAATTTAGCTAACATGGGGCCAAGAGTTCTATTCAGTCTTTCGACATGTCCGTTGGCTTGAGGTGATGCTGTTGCATTCAAAATGTGTCTTTCACAAAATTTACAATTTCATCAGAACGAAAGCAAGTTCCTCTATCTGAAACAATAAAAATAGGTTTTCTATAGTTATTGAAATAAGTTTTCAAGTATGCGATTGCTTCATTTGAAGCGGTAGATTTAGAGGGAAATAATTTAGTAAATTATGAAAAAGCAT
Source organism: Pyrrhosoma nymphula (assembly GCA_963573305.1). NCBI lineage: Eukaryota > Metazoa > Arthropoda > Insecta > Odonata > Coenagrionidae > Pyrrhosoma > Pyrrhosoma nymphula. Next base: position 90,156,514 of record OY754332.1, on the reverse strand, counting down.
CTACAACTACTAGAATATGGTTCTTAGATTTAAGTCTCTTGTCAGAGACAGTAACGTGATCAACATGAATAGTTTGAAATGGCTTATCACCTTACGGAATCTTATGAACAAATCCTTCCACTTTCCCTGATGGTGGATTGAGAGCAAATTCTTTGCCGAGGGCGGGGAGGGGGTGGAGGGGAAGTCTCTAGCAAGTGGTGCGGGCCGTACCTCAGCGGCGCGGCGCCGCGGTGCGGGGTAGCGCCCTGGGGGGTAGATCGCATTACGACGGACGATATCTCGTAAACGCTTAGAGATAGGTTCAAACAAACAGAAATTCGGTCTTAAAGGACTCCACTTTCACTTATTTCATAAGGATAGTGGTTTTTCAGCCCCAAAAAACTCAATTGAAGGTCCTCAGTACTTAGGGCCCTTGGGGCACGGGTTCCCGATATTTTAAAGCAACCAAATTTTAGCACGTGAATATAAACCTCATTTGGATCATTTTGAGACTAGGAAAACTTAACTTTTCTCAATTCTGGAAAATAAGGGCCGGCCTAGTGTACATAATGGAATCCTTAGTTATTCTAATATGGTGAAGCCCGTCTTTCAAATCAATAAAGCTGAAATATTTTTTCCTTTCAATGCATCAATTTGATCTTTAATCAAAGGTAGTTGCTTTTAAAAATATTTTTTTTCAATGATCTATGATCTACACATACTGATTTGACCATTCTTTCGTTTTGTCAGTACAATTGTAGAACAGTATTCTGATTCACTAGGTCTTATGATACCACGTTTCAATAGATCATCAGTTATTGTTTGTATTTCTTGTTTTTCCACAAACGGTAATCTGCGAGGTTTGAAATAGAATGGTTGATGAGATTTAAATTTGATTTCGAGTTCGGTTTAAATTTTCGGTTAGTCAGGTCTTTCAGGTTCCAAGTAAATCATTTATTAATGTCTTTCAATTCGAGTTGTTTTTCTAAAGGAATTTTGTCATTTATAGTCATATCGTCTGTTGTCGTTTCAACAGTTGGAATATCTATATTCAAAATTTTTAATGCATCATTGGAAAAGTTACCGTCCGTAACTCTAGTAATTTTCAATTGAAAAGCTTCAAGAAAAACTCTAACCAAAACGACAGGTGAGTCCATGGTTGTATTAGGTACAGCGTATAACAATAGAGGTCTGTCTTCATTTTCAAAAATACATTTGACTTCTACTATGCATAAAACTTTCAAATTTGATTCATTGATACCGTGGTATTTCAAAGATGATTCTTCTACTGTTTTTGCTAATGATAAGTTAACAAATCTTTCTTTGATAAAGCTTATCGGTCTACCAGTGTCAAGCAATGAAATTAATTTTAAAGTACAAATACTATCTTCACCAATAAACTCGAATTCAACAGAGTGATGATAATTATCTTCAGGAAGATTGTTATTAATACGAGGGCCGTTTTTTTTTCAACCTCCGATCACCCAGTATGGATGCCACGCGAGCGGCAGAAAGCGGTAATGCGCTGTAGGCAACTGCGCAACTCTCGCACTATACACTCCGCCATTGTCGACATCAAAGCGTCAGTTTGCGTTGCGCTACAACCACGTAAACATGGACGCCATCATTAATTCTCCCGCCAAGTGTGAATCGTTCTGATCCATAACAATGCTCGTCCACACACTGCTGGTGCAACTCAACGGCTCCTCGACCAATTTTAATGGGACATTTTCGATCCGCCGCCGTATAGTCCTAACCTAGCACCCAGTGACTTTCATCTTTTTCCTGAGCTGAAGACATGGCTAGGAGGGAAGCACTTCCAAACCAATGAAGATCTTCAAAACAACGTCAATGCTCATTTTAATTCACTGGCGGCACCATTTTTTGAAGAGGGCATTGGAAAACTTGTTCACAGATATGAAAAATATCTCAATCTATTCGGTGATTATGTTGAAAAGTAACCGTAAATGTACCAAACGTTTGGTAATAAAATGATTGTTTGACATGAACTTGTCTTTCATTTATAGCCTATCGGAGGTTGAAAAAAAAACGGCCCTCGTATTTGAAATTGGAGAATTAGACTTATTTTGAGGCCACTCTTTGATTGTGTGATGTGGTTGTGAACAATTGAAACAGACCATGCCTTCACGTTTTGGCTTTTTGCACTCAAAAGACATGTGTCCAGGAGTCCCACAATTATATCATCTAGTGACTTCTTTATTTGAGTCCAAACAGTTATTTTCATATTTCTGTTTTTGCGAAGAATTTTCAGATCTTTCTGTGGTATTATTGGATCCGAATTTGAAATTCGAGTGTTTTGAACGATCTATTGGAAACTTTCTATTGTTGAGAGAAATTTTATCAAAAGCGTATAATAATGATTCAGTTGTTTCAAATCGCTGCATTCGACCTTGATCTCTCAAATATTTATCTGGAATTCCATCAATCACAAAACCAATAAGTTCATCCTCATCCATAGGGAATTTATTTCACAAAATAATTTTATCGTGTAAGTATTCGCCAAAGTTTTCATTTCTCAGCCAAACGCGTTGTTCAAATTTTCTACGAAGTTCGATTTTGTTCGACCAATGGCAAAACATTTTTCTTAAGGCATCAAGTTAGTCGTCTGCACTAAATTGAATGTATTCTGGTTTAGAATGGAACCATTTCAAAGCTTTTCCCTTCAATTTTCGGCCTATCAAAATTTTTTTGTTATTATCGGAAAGGTTATTTGTCGAAGTCAAATATTTAACATGACGCTTACAATTTTCAAAGCCATTCGAGTTTCCATCAAAATCGCTTATTATATTACTTAACGACTCGACGATCTTCAAAGATTGGTCTTCATAGTAGCACCCTCTGGTGTCACGTTGGTTGAAGTTGGCAGCTCTATCTCATTGAACGCTGTAGTTGTAGAAGTCTTGTTGGTCTTGGAAGGTTCGATGTCGTTCCGGTGAAAATCCAGTCCGGCGAGTATGATCGAATAAGTAAGGTACATCGTTTTCGGAGAAGTCAGCTAGCCGTCGACCTGAGAGATTGGATGAGATTGGAACCCGTGGACAAGAACCAATGATCCGGCGGATTTCAGTTACGTTGTTCCTCATCGAGGTCCTCGAGTCAACGCCGCACAGTGGGCCAAAATCCAAAAAAGCTGGCCAAAAGTCGAAAAATGAAGTTCGCGCAAACCAACCAAAAACAGTTGATATATATTATTAAGCATATGCTATTTAAGATAGGGTACTATACAGAGCATGAAATACGCCATGAACATTTTTACAGCTGGTCAAAGTAGAGCATGTCAGGGTGATTTTGGCGACCGAAATTTTTCCGTGGAAAATAGCTAGATATAAAGATTTATTAAAGAGTCGTTATTTGTAATGTTGGTTTTAAAGTATTTTGATCCCAAAAATTGATATTTATTGCATGAATGAAGATAAAGTTTGTTCCGTTTTATTTGAATTTTAATATTTTTATAATTTTTCAAAAATTGTGCTGTTTTTTCATTAAATTTTATGTTTAACGTTAATTATCGTTTTTATCGACATCAGGCTACACGGAGTTATTTGCACTGTGTGGTAGAGAAAAGCATATAGAACAATATTCAGAAGGAAATTTTTGCGATAACTTGCGATTCTAATTTTAACAACCATTTTTATTTAAAACCACCCCGGCCACTCGGGCCACAGTGGCGGCCACTAATGGGGTCTAAGCGAAGCAAGTATATAATTTCCAAGTATAAAGACGATGGAATGCCAGTTCAATGACATTGGTAATTTGAATAGATATTTTATGAATAACTTTTCATATTGATTTTTTCACATTGTACTTAAATGGCTAAATTCAATGTAAATCTTGTCGCAAATTGCAACTTCTCGCAACGCTGGCGACTGGCGATTCTACGATGAGGAGGTCGTTGGGACGTTTCTCAGCAGAGTTATGGGCTAAAATATCTTTGAAAGGATTTTCCATGAATTGTGGAATTCCCTCAGGCATGTTGAGGAGACCGTGGTCGAGGGATTTAGGGGAAGGCTCGTGGTCATGCACGAGCAGCGGCATGCGCCCGCGCCAGCTGGTTGAGGACTTGCGTCCCTCCGTGCTTGCTGGCCCCACAATGCTGGTTTTACAACCTTACCAATAATGACTCTTTTCTACTTACCCCAATCCATTGGTAGCTATCTCAAATTATGCTTTTTACACCTTTTTTGCCTCTTTTTGCAGACTCTTGCCGCGACTTGTTCCGCCAAACGGAATGCTTAGTTAGTTTCCTAAGGGGTTTTCTGGTTGTTTTCGCGTACCACATGCATCAGTTGTTCTAGAGAGCGTAGAGTGAACATCCGCTGTAAGTGACTGTGCTGTGCAACACTGGGTTGATCTGTTAAACGTTAGAACCGTTTCAAATGAGAATATAGTTACCTACTTGTACCTGGAAACCAAAGTCTCCTTGCACCCGTCTCCGTTTCGTCGTGCCTTGACTATGTGTACGTCGCATCCATTGAGGAAAATATTGCTTTCCAATCATACGAGAAGCAGTTTGGTAAGCAAAATTTTAATTTTTAAAATGGATTCCAAGTTGGAGTCAGTAATTTGTTTTTTGCTACCCATGTAAGAATGATGATAGTAAGGCTGTTGATGGAAGTGATTACCTGCTATTTTTTATTTCGTTTTGTAGTGTTTTATACTAAATTTGTGAGAAACCATGGAGAGTAGAGAAGTGACAGGGTTGCAGCTTCATGAAAAATTGTAGAGAAAAAAAATTACGGCACGTGAGAAAAAATGTGATAGATTTTTTTATTGAAAAATTTCAATTGAATGGAGATACCGATGCGAAAGTTATTTTGACGAAGTGCCTACAAACATGCTTTTTCACTAGATATTTTGAGAAATGGAGCAAGGTGCAGCAAAAGGAGAGCTACTTCAGAGTTAATAATAGTAAATGGGTAATAGAAAATTGGCCTGATAATAGATGTACCAAAACCAGGATATGGCACCACAAACGATGGTAACATAGACGCTGTTTTTCGGACCCAAAATTATCAGCAAATATTACCGGTAAGAAAAACTGACAACTATTTCAAATTAAAGAAAACATCGCTGCTGAAGTTTAGTGAGATTTTTAGTTAGTTTAATATTTTTCAGGGCTTCATGAACAACTGATTTCAAGGTTTGAAAATATTTTAAAAGTAATTTCAAGCAGACGATCACTCAATCACAATGAGTTCAGAAAATACTGTCTAGCAACAGCGAAATTATACGAGAAGCAATACCCTTGATATTATATGCCACCAACGGTCCACAAGCTTCTGATTGATGGTGCAGATATATCCAAGAAAGCAATTCTGCCCATCGGGCAGCTTCCAGAAGATGCCTTGGAATCAAGGATTAAGGAAATTAGGAAATTCCGGCATCACAATACGCGGAAGATATCAAGAGAGGCAACTAATAAATATATATTTCAGAGATTGCTGTTCACCTGCGATCCCTTGATATCTTCAATTTCATTTCAAAATAGTAAATTGAAGGAAGATTTAGAACCAGAAGTGAAAAAACTAATTGACTATGGGAATGACGAATGTGAAGATGAGAGTGATGACGAGTCATCAGAGGATGAGTGACACTTTTTATCAATACTATTATTCAAAATATATATTCAAGTTTTTGATAATAATATTATTGAAAAATATTTGTTTAATATTAAAATTTAAATGATAAATTATCATGGTCTCTGCCTCTGGCTTAAATTTCTGTTGAATCCTGATCCCAGTAGTGCGACAAAAGTATAGCAAAATGAAATTGACTGGAATATAGCCAATTTCAAACTAATTTTGCAATTAAAAATGAATTAAATATTTATTTTTTTGTGAAAATGTAGTCTACGTAAGCTATAGCTTTAACATTTTAATTATTTAACATTCTCACTTGATGCAAGTTCAATTTCATTGAGAAACATATTTTCAATTTCTCCCATTCCGTTGCAGTAGTCATAATTTGTTAAAATGTATTATGCATTAAAATTCTACTTGGACAATTTTTTACGGATTTTATAGCTCCTAGCATTATTAATTATAGTATTTTGATAATTATCACAGGAAATTTTGAGTTTTAACTAGACCACTCAACCATCGAAATTATGCTTTGACATTGCATATTTAATGTTTATACAATTAATAGCGTTGTATCCGTAAAATATATTGAAAAAATAATGATAAAATCATGTTTATCAGCCCAAAATACCTTAGAAATGCACTTCATGTTGCATATGGACTGGTAATTATTAGAGTTATTAATTTTGGCCAGCTTTTTTTCAGTTTGGCCCACTTTGCGCCGTCCCCTTTGTCTCCGGTGGTTTGCTCATTCCGCGATTGCTCGCCTAGTTAGCCAAGCCCGTCGCCATCTCGAACAAAATTGTTGGAGACGACAATCTTGGCTGCATCAGATGTTCATCAAGATTATTTGCAGAAGGAACGCGATTGCGAATATTACCTACAGAAGGAACGCGGCTGCGATCCTCCGAGTCCCGGCGAATCCGTCGGCGAACTCTTCCAGTAGCAGCGATCTGGTCCTAAAGAGCACGAAAAGACTCTTGCAGCGCCTTGATCTGCTGGGCTATTTCGTTGCGTTCCTGGTTTCGTTCGCCCGCAATAGCATCCCGTTCCCGAATCATGCTGTCTCGCTCCGTCCGATACTGCTCAGCTGTCTTCTGTGCCTCTCGCAAAAGAGGGTTAGTCTAAAGACAATACTCCCGAATCAAATCTCCGTCTGGATTCGAAGAGTTAAGGCCTTTCCGCCTTAATTTCCTTCGAGTCTTGTCCTTTCAGTCGGAGTATTTCTTTCAGGTCCGCGACCGTCAGTTCACTCGCGTCGACCATTTTATTTCGTCGGAAGAAAGCACAGGAATAATATCTTGATTTTCCTTCGTCTTGAAATCTTCGTGAATTGCAGATAGGTCGAAACCTTCTCTAACTGCAGCTCGATGGATCCCACTTCTGAAGTTATAAGCACTCGAAAGCCAGGACGCGTTTTCAAAGGCGTTTATTCCAAGAATGAATGATAGGTACCTAGCAACCAGCAAACAACGAATAACGAAATGAACGAAAATGAACAAAAACAAACAAAAGATATAAAAACGCATATATAACATCTAACCATATTCAGAGTGTAACCTGTATTTCATATCTTACAGTAAAAGGTAACGATCAAAACCTGGCTCAGCGTAATACCTGTGGCACCTCTGTGTTTCGTGCTAATGTCACTTTTTCGAGCGACAAAATTTTCAGTTTCGCATACCAGTGCCCTGGAGAGACTGGGAAGATTGACTACATCTACATCTACGAAGTACCGTGCAAGCCACCACTAGGGTGTGTGGTACGGGGTGATTCCACAACAGGCATGCAGCACTCGTCCCAGAACAAATCAGAACCTCGCACGCTCCCCCTGGCGCTAGGCGAGGCCAAAGCAGTCAGGGGAACAGTGCGCAATCCAACCGGAAACTGGGAGAGTGATACGGAAATGAACATGCAAACATGCACAACAATGCTATACACTCATCTAGTGGTTAATATTACTGATACTGTTAATTAATGAATGCTACGAGATGCTGCTTCATGCAGAGAACAAAATAAAATAATGCGGAACAAATCGACCGGTGTGATGTGTTAGTAATGATGTTGTGTTATTACGCACAAGTGAATATTCTCCTCTACCTATTGGGGTGGCAGTTTCATATGATTGATCTATCGCAACTATTATGATCCATTGTTGTTCGCGGGAAAAATGACAATTTAAATCTATCGGTTCGGCAGTCAATTTCCTTTGTTTTATTCCTGTGATCGCTTCTACCGTAGTACGTTGGCTCTAGCAGTATACGTTGAACCTCCGGCAAAGAACTGTCTGCTCCTAACTTGCGCAAAAGATTTTAACTGTATTTCTCCCTTCGATCAGTTAGAGATTCCAAGCCCAATTCGTTCAACAACTCGGTAACACTACTAAGTTTATCGTAACAACTTTTCACAAATCTTGATGCTCTCCGCTGTATTCTATCTCTTTCAGAGATTAGTCCTACTTCGTAAGGGTCCCATGTGCCAGCGACAAACTCTCAGTTGTGAAAAAGTGAGGTCTCACGAGTGAAATAGAACATCGCTCTTTAACCTTCTCGTCGCATTTTCCTAATATTCTTTTGATAAATCCCAATTTGCGACTAGAATGTCCGCAGATTTCCCGGAAGTATTTCCCCCAAGACAGGTCCTGAGAAAGGGTCACACCTAAGTATTTAAAAACAACTGAAATATAAAAGTATGCATGTACATACCTTAGGAACGTTAGTAGATAAAACATAAAATTAAAGAAAAACAAAATTACAAAAGGTGAAGAGAATTAAAGAAAAATTAGAAAACAAAACAAAAACAAACATTATAAGATGCAACAGCATGGTGTTAAATGTGCGGCGAGTATCTTGCCATCCGTGTCCTGATCTATCATATATACTCAGTCGCGAGCTTGCTCCCGAAGTGAACGGTTGTGTTGTTTCCGCTCTCTGGCCTACTCCTTCGAAATGCCAAGTCATTGCGCAACATGTGACCTTCCTGCAAAGCGGGGCGAAACACTGTCTTGCAGTGTCTGCATGAATCTACACCACCCTCTTTGCAAATCTATTACGGAAGAGGACCTAAAGGCCCTGGAAGAATTGTAGAAGTCATGGACCTGTGAAAGTTGTCTTGACAAGATACGATTGGATCGTCGAGATGATACCACGGGGCAACCCTCAGTTCGCGCCGTTGAGGATAGTCGGAACGACACCCTTGACAGATCCTCTGTAACTACTGATAACGCTGTGTCTTTCAAAGAGGCACTTACTGCTGGCACCACTGTGACTACTTGGACATCAGACACGCCAGAGATGACTGCCGGGGAGATGAGAGTCCTATTCCTGCAAGTTTTCGAGAAACTCGATTCAATAAAGGGAGACCAGGTACTGGTCACTGAAAAAGTAAGTGAAAATAGTTCCCTCTTGATCGACCTATCAGGAAAAGTTGAAGTGCTTGGAAAAGAGTTAGTGAACATAGACAATAAATTAGTGGCTACTGAATTATCTAATAAAGTGCTCCTAGAAAAGGTGAGTGACCTTGAAAGGCAATTGAATAGGTCGGAAAAAGAAGCTTTGAAGAAATCAGCCGAAATCAGAGGTGTGCCTTTTCAGGCGGGTGAAAGCCTTGAAGATGTCGTGCTAAAAATCGGTTCGACCCTCGGAATGACCCTGAAGGCCGAGGATATAGACAATGTGTTCAGACCTCGCCCTCGTCAAACTACTGAAAACCCATCTTTTCCTCCCCCTATTATCGTTCGTTTTACCAGGCACGCTTACCCGTGATGAGTTCCTTGCTAAAAGACGCGCTAAGAGAAACCTAAATTGCCTGGATATGGGATGGTCACAGTCAAACAATCCCATTTTCATTGATGAAATAGCACCACCACACCACTACAAATAGGAAACTCTTTGCATCGGCCAGAGAACTTAAGAAGAATGGAAAACTGCAATTTGCCTGGGTTAGAGGTGGGAAAATCCTCGTAAGGAAAGAACAAGGCTCGCCTGTCCAACGCATCCAGAAACAATCAGATCTTGATCATTTTTTATAAGCAGCTCAAACCTCCCCTCTCCTCTCCTGGAAAAAATTAAATCTGAGGAGCTTATAACTCTCTCTCATGTTAATGCTTAGTCTCTTCTTGCTCACATCGAAGAATTTAGGGAATATTTTTGTGCAAATTTTATGCATGTAATCGGTGTGAGTGAGACCTGGCTGAAGCCTTCAATAAATGCCGAAATAGTATCGCTGCCGGGTTATTCATTTTACCGTAAAGACAGGAATGGGAAGGGAGGTGGTGGAGTGGGTTGATATGTGCATGGCTCATTGGCTGTAAAATGCGTTGGACGCTCTCCTGATCTCTATGAAAACAAACCAGAATATCTCTCTCTTGAGCTTACAAATACCCATATGAAACTCTTTGTTATAGTTGTGTACAGACCCCCAAAAACGGGGTATCTCTCCGATCGGGAATCTTTTATTAGTAACACCATTCCAATGTATGAGAATGTCGTTATTATGGGCGATTTTAATATCGATGTTTCGAAGAAGCCGTTGGATAGAGATTCTCTTTTTAATATAATGCAGGGTTGTAATTTAAATATGGTTTCATCACAGCCCACTTGTCATACTAAGACTACAAGTACTACTATCAACCTTATATACGTTGATGACCTCCAAAAAGTAGCTTCCTATGGTCAATCAGCAGACCCCCATCTCTCCTGTCATGATCAGATCCATATTTCCTATCGCATTCGAGCGCCAACTTTTGTGCCTAAACTTGTAACGTTTAGAGATTATAAAAACTTTGATATTTTGAAATTCCAGTCCGATCTAGATGAAATTGAGTGGCCCATGATTGGCACTATAGAAAATATGGATGATAAAGTTCACTCTTTAAACTCCATTCTCCTTAACGCGCTAGATAAGCATGCCCCCGTGAGAATGGTCGGTGTCACCCATCCGCGTACTCCGTGGTTCACTCCCGAGATAAAACAAATGATAATGAAGAGAAACAGATTCCGAGCATTATTCAGACAGAACAAAGATCTTAACATCTACTACGAGTACATAAAATTACGTAAATTGGTGAAAAAAATGGTTAAAAACGAGAAGTGTGCATACTTCAAAAATACCCTCTCTAAAAATACCAATTCCTCATCAATGTGGAAATCAATACGAGATTTGGGCATATTAAAAACAAAAAACAAACTTGAAAATCTAAATGTCTATCCGGATATCTTGAACAATTTTTTCCTGAATGTAACACATAACAACCTCATTTCTTCAACTTTTAACCCTCCCGTTACATTAAATATTAATCAGTTCTATTTTTCGTATGTTACTCCGCAATGCATAATAAACGCCTGCAAAAAGATTACCTCAACTGCTAAAGGTCATGATGGCATTTCTATATCATGTGTTAAAATGCCCTTCCTATTATACTCCCCACACTGATGAATATATTTGACTCTTCCCTCCAAACTACTCGCTATCCTGAAATATGGAAACACTCGCTGATACACCCTATACCCAAATGCGCCGAGCCCACCGACCCTAACCACTACAGACCAATTGGTATTTAATGTGTTATTGCAAACATATTTGAACATATTGTCCATCAACAACTGAATAATCATCTTGTTGAATATAATTTACTCAATAAATGGCAATCTGGTTTTCGGGCCAACCATGGTACCCAGACAGCTCTCCTGAAAATCACCGAAGATATTAGAGTCGCTATGGAAAAGCGTCAGCTTACGATCCTAGTCCTTTTTGATCTCTCGAAAGCCTTCGACTCAATCAACCATGAACTTCTTTTTAAAAAATTAAGAGCTTATAAGCTCTCCCAGAGTGCGGTGAACTGGTTTAGATCCTACTTGAACAATCGTACCCAGGCTGTGGTAGGAAAAAATAACACATTATCCAACTGGGTCTATAATCGAACTGGCGTAGTTCAAGGCTCTGTGTTAAGTCCTTTGCTATTTTTTTTGTTTCTCAATGACCTACCAAACAGTGTCCACCATTGTAAATATCATTTATACGCAGATGACTTCCAGATTTATTGTCACACATCAACTGGTGATCTAGAATCTGCAATAGCACTTATAAATGAGGATATTGAAAGAATAACAGAGTGGACGGATAATAATATATTGAAAATTAATGAAAGCAAAACTAAGACGATAATAATCGGTAATAATCAACTACTTACACAGGTAAACATTTTATCCATCCCGAAAATACGGGTGCGAGGGCATCAAGTCCCTTTCGAAGAAACGGTAAAAGATCTCGGTGTAATATTGGATAACAATTTAAACTGGAAAGCTCAGTGTTTACAAATCGAGAGGAAATGTTATAGTGTTCTCCATCAGTTAATAAAAGTTAAAAAAATGTTATCTATCAATACACGAACTACACTAGTAAAAACCCTAATATTTCCTCATCTCGATTATTGCTGTCCAGTGTTTATTAACATTGACGATGGAAATAACTCGAAACTTCAGGCTGGTATATGAACGGCGCAATAAGATTCATATATGACCTCCGTAAATGGGACCATATCAGCGTATCTTTTAAAAAACTTAAGTGGCTTAAAGTCTAAGAGCGACGGCAATTTTTTCTCCTGATTTCCACTTTCAAAATAATCACTACTGGATATCCACAATACTTATTCGAACTTTTCACCCTAAAAACAGAAGTGCACAACCGCTGCATTCGATCTCATTCATCTGATCTCAAAATCCCCCAACATCGCACCACAGCATTAAATAAATCGTTCATTGTCACCGCCTCACGTTGCTGGAATATGCTCCCAAACGAAATAAAAAATGTAAAATCAATGGAATCATTAAAAAAGAAACTCTATTTGTATCTACTAAAGGAAAAAGTTATCGACTAAATTTGCAATGATTTTCATCTCTTGAAATAGTTATTGTGGGAAAAATTGTAAAATAAATCTTGCAAATGTTATATTTATGTGTGCTGTTACACCATATCGTATAATACTACAGTATTTTTTGTATTTGACTTGTTTATTTTTCTTTCTTATCTTTTCTTTTTCTTTTCTGTTTTATATATTATCTGTATGAAGTGTATGTATTATCTCATGGACCTTGGAGGTCTACGATAGTAAAAACGATTATCTATCTATCTATCTATCATATGCATTGAGAGACTGCCCGTGACGTGTGATGCTCATGCGCCCATCTGTTGAGCTTTGAGAAGTGTTTTATGTAGCGCCCTTTTAAAAGATGGAAGTGATGGAGATTTTCTTAAGGATAAGGGGAGTTTATTCCATTCAGGACATGCAGTGACAATGAATGATTTATTGAAGATAGTAGTCCGGTGGAGAGGTATTACTAGCTTATGATTTCCTCGTGTGTTGTGTTCGTGGACATTTTTCAGCTTCTTGAATTCTTCAAAGAGGAAAGGAGGCGTTTTAGAGTTCAGAATTTGATGTAGAAGAGATAGGGTGTAAAGTTGTCGTCTGTAACTAAGTTTTAACCAAGATAGTTCATTAATGTATTGGGTGATATGATCTGATACCTGTAGATTGAAAATGAACCTGATGCAAGCATTCAGAGAGCGTTGAAGTTTTAGTGACAGTTCTTGTGATAGGTCTTGATAAACTGTATCGGCGTAGTCAAAGTGTGGTAAAATTAACGCCGAAACCAGCTGTGCCCTGAGAGATGTGGGGATCACATGTTTCAATCTGAGAAGGGAAATAATGATTTAAGATGGGAGATTATAAAAACAGGAATCGTGGGAGCGGCAGAGAAAACAATAGGAACGGTGGAAAAGAAGAGGGTTAAGAAGCAGTGGGTTACAGAAGAAATGATAAAGAAAATGGAGGAGAGAAGGATATGGAAAAACGTGAACACCGACGTAGGGAAGAGGAAGTACAAGGAATTGAATAATAAACTCAGGCGAGTGACCAATCGGGCAAAAGGAAACTGGTGAAAGGGACAATGTGAGGAAATGGAAAAGATGCAGGAGGAGGGGGAAGTGGGCGCTTTGTACGCCAAGGTGAAAATGTTATCGGGTGGTAAGAGAGGTCAAACGATACCAAAGGTTAAGGACAAAACAGGGGAGATATTAATCGAACAGGAAGATATCCAAGAAAGATGGAGAGAATACGTAGAGGAGCTATATGTCAGCGAGAATAGACCCCTTAGCCTAGATCTAGAGGGTGAAGGAACAATAGATAAGGATAGCCTCGGACCAGAGTTACTTGAGAGTGAAACAGAGAGGGCATTAAGAGAGATGAAGGGTAGAAAAGCCGTGGGAACCGATAGCCTACCTGCGGAGCTACTGAAAATTCTAGGTAGTAAGGGGAGAGAATCATTTTTCTAACTTATTCGCAGGGTCCACGAGGAAGGAACATGGCCAGAGGATTTTGTGAAAACTGTATTAATACCTATCCCAGAGAAGAAGAAAGAGCCAGAATGCGAGGAGTATAGAACAATCAGTTTAATTTCGCACGCGGCAATATTTCTACTTAGACTAATAAATAGAAGTTTGGAGAGCAGAGCAAACTACTATTTAGGCGATGACCAATTTGGGTTCAGGAAGGGGAGGGCCACCAGAGACGCGATTGTGGTAATGCGGACACTTATAGAAAGAAACATAGAGTATAATCTGGATGTTTTCGCTTGCTTTGTGGATCTCGAAAAGGCGTTTGACAGAGTAAACTGGGAGAACCAACTGCAGATACTGGGGAAAATGGGAATAGATTGGGGTGATAGGAGACTCATACGAAACTTATGTATAGGGAAGAAGGCTCAGGTGAGGGTAGCTGACGGTGAATCAGGGTGGGCAGTTATATGTCGTGGGGTGCGGCAAGGGTGCCCGTTGTCGCCTTTGTTTTTTAACATCTATCCTGAGGAAATGGTAAGAGAGGCATGGGAGGAGCTAGATAAGGTAATGAAAGTAGGAGGCCAGTGGATAAAGTCGGTATGTTTCGCGGACGACCAGGCGTTGGTCAGTCGGTCTTCGAAAGGATTGCAAACTTCAGTAGATGAATTAGAAAAGCAGTGCGAGAAATACGGGATGAAGATTTATAATAAGAAAACAAAAGTAATGAGATTCTCTAGGACAAAGAAAGCGAGGCTGGTGATAAGAGTTGGAAGTCACAAACTGGAGCAAGTCGGACAATTTCATTTTTGGGTAGTACGCTAGAAGAAACAGGACATAGTAGAAAAGACATTAGGTGGAGAATAGCTCTAGCGAAGGAAGCGTTCAATAATAGATGGGAGCTGATGACGGGGAAGTAAGTAAGTAAGAAAGAGGCTGGTGAAGATGTAGTTATGGAGTTGGACGTTGTATGGGGCAGAAACGTGGACCTTTAGAAAGAAAGACAAAAATAGGCTGAAGTCTCGCGATCTGGGTGTGGAGGAGGATAGAGAAGGTGCACGGAATGGAGTTGGACGGAATGGAAGCCAAATGAGGAAGTGCTTGACATTGTGGGGGAGGAGAGGAAACTTATGAAAGAGATCAGGGGTAGGCAGGGTAGGTGGCTTGAAGCGGTAATGAGGGGCGATGGTTTGCTGAAGGCCGTGATAGAGGGCAGGATTTTGAGTAAGTGGGGAAGGGGAAGAAAGAGATTAGGTTTTATGGACGGGATGAAGAGAGATAGGACTTATGCTGAGATGAAGAAAGAAATACTAGAAATAGATAGGACACGACACGTGTAAGAGTCCCTTGGATATTCTCTGACTTTCATCATAACCTACCTCTAACCGGTAGATTACTATAATGAATAAGGTACTTCTAGTCTCGGAAACAATGGAAAAATCGCCTGGCAACGAAAATTAAAATAGTTCAAAATTTGCATTTATTTTGCGTTTAAATTACAAAAAATTCAATTTGTCTATCGAGAGAGAAAAATCGGTTGCAAGAATTAAATCATTTTATGCTTTGGCATCAATTTAGTCAAAAAGTGAAACTTGTATCTCAATTACTTCATATTTTAATGAATGAAAGAAAATTACTCTACACGGAAATAATTCGTTTTTCCCGTTTAATCCCATTTGAAAACAAAATCTTGTCTAAGCTCGAAATGAATGAAAAATGTTGAGATTCTCGATATTTTCCTGACTCGACACCAAATTTCAACCCTCCCCTGAAAATTTAAATCTTCTAGCTCGATTAGAAATGCCCAGGAATTTGTATCAATAAGTGAGTGAGTCAGTTTTATAGCTTTAGATATAAGTAAATAGTAACGGGTGCTTGCAGTTTGCAAGAAGGAGGGGTAAAGTGTATGATAGTACATTGTAAACCATCGAAAGGAAATCAAGAAGGAATTGCTGCTCATGGAAATGAGTTTAGTTGGGCGCATTGCTAACCTAAAAATATAATAATGAGATACAGGGTAAACGATTGTTAGGCGATTTGAAATGAATACCAACAAATAATATAACTTAAAGACACTAACCGTTAATGAATAAGTCTATCCATAAAAATGCTTTGGTTGTTGTAGATTTGTGTTCGATGTATTCCTGTTACAAGCCATGAGCCATTTAGCAAGGTATCTACTTCTAACGCGTATGCATTGAAAATCATAATTACTAATAAATAATTTGGTATTGAATGAATATCAATCCGGTTAAATGAAATCGATTTTCTCATTTCAATGAAGTCCGCGGGCTGTTGTTTTCTATATTTTGAGGTGTTCATCAAATTTAAGTTCAAGTCAAATAATGGTGTTTGCTATTGTTTTGATCTTGAAAAAGAGGCGATAAACGCAATAACCAAGCATTTAAATTAAAATTGCGAAATATATGTACCAATACTTTAAAAACGGTTGAAAGAAATTTGAACCTTGGTCAATTAGGCATATTGTTCACTAAGTTTCATAGTTGTATGATTTTTTCATGTAACAATTCGATAAAGAACGTTGTCATACATGGAAATTTTTAATTTTACTCTTCTAACAACAAAAAAAAAACGAAATCCCTGATGTTTCGCTGTAAAATATGAAATGCGAGAGCAACATGTTTAAGGACCTCTTCATACTTTCTAAAGGTTATGTGCTATACCCAAGCCAATAAAATGATCAAGGACTTCTTACCTTGAATGTCTTGTTGTATGACTGTAAATTAAAATGATTAGCAGCTGTAAGCTATACGGGCTGAATCAATATTTTTCGCTGGCTGCATAAAATATTTCGTGGGTAGTGAAACGTCCGGCGGGCTGTGAATGTAGAATGAATCACCCTATTCTACATTGAGTGTTAATGCTTGTGAACGAAAACTGTAATAATATTTCTAGTTAGACAATTTTAAATGAAGATTAACAAATGATAATACTCAAGGATTTCAGCCGTGAATGAATGAGTCCATGATCGATTTAAATGCTTTCGTTGTTTTGAAGTTTGACTTGGTTTGGTTCTTTTGTTCGACATATTTCTGTTTCAATTCATGTGCCATTTTGCTGCTTATAATGCATATGCATAGAAGATCATATAACCTAATAAATAGTTAATGAGAAATAGTCTCTTTTCTATCTATTGGGGTGTAATAACAAATTCTATCTATAAATAAAATTTCTATATCTAAAAACCTATATATAAAATTTCTATCTATTCATGGCCAACACCAAATATATTTTCTAAACATTCTTGTAATGAGAGTGCTGGTTATTTTTTCTCTCATTTGAATATAATATCAGAGCATGGCTACGGTTTACAGATGTGAGAGTGTAATTATTGTGTCATCTATGTCAAGGGATTCGTAATTCGATTCCTTTCAGTCATAGTTTCCAAGAATACAGGGTTATAAATGACCATAATTTATATATATATGATCATCATAAAACACTGTAAGTCGTGTAGGTCGAAGGAATAATATCGTTAAAAGCTATTGAAATACGTACCGAGAAGGTTAAATTCCCTTAAATGCAGCCTTTCTAGCCAGTGTATTGCAAGTCTCGGAAACAATGGAAAAATTGCCTAGCAACGAAAATGGAAAAAGATCGAAATTTCCATTAATGTTGCGTTTAAACTTTAAAATATTCAGTTTGTCGATGGATAGAGAAAAATCGACTGCAAAAATTGAATGTTTTCATCTTTTAGCCTTATTTTAGTCGAAGGATGAAGCTTCTATCTAAAATATTTCATATTTTAAATGAATGAAATAAAATTACTCTACACGGAAATTATTGTTTTTTCCCGTTTAATCCCATTGAAAACAAAATCCTATCTGGGCTCAAATTGAATGAAAAATATTGAGATTTTTGATTTTTTCCTGGGTCGACACCAAATTCTAACCTTCCCCTGAAAGTTTCAACCTTTTAGCTCGATTAAAAATGCCCAGGAATTCGTATCAATGAGTGAGTCTGTCAGTTTTGTAGCTTTGTATATAAGTAACTAGCAGGCCACCCGGCATTGCTCGGGAAGAAGAAGGAGGATACTTGTAATTTATGGTAACATAGCAGGATTTGTAGGTAAAGGAACAAAGCAGGTTAGGTTACGGTCATCTAAATAAACAGAAAACAGTGTAAAAAGGCAAAATAGAAAACTCTTTATTTCCGGAATGCAAAAGTGATGGGGGACGGCTTACAGCACTTCTTTATAGACTATGTTGGCAGTTTTTCCTGTGGGGGTGTATATGTACAGATGGTTTGCTGATCCCACTCTGGAACAGGCCACATAGAGCTGGCCATGGGCAAAACAGTCTTCTTCCAAGTGTATGCCCACCGTTTTGAAAGTTTGTCCCTGAGACATATTTATCGACATTGCAAAAGTTAGTTGCACAGGAAACTGCAGGCGTTTAAAGTGAAAGGGCATATCTGTTGTAATTAAAGGAAGTCGCGGAATGAATGTGTTTTGGCCTTTCCCAGCGCCTGTTTGTATCCTCGCCTCTATGATGTGAGGATGCAATGCCTTGACTGTTAATCTGGTGCCGTTGCAGAGCTTTGGCTGGTCGAGATTTCTTAGATGCATGATGGGAGCACTAACTTTCAGTAGGAGTCGGTGAGGAGGGAAGCCTGGAACGTTCAATGAATTTAGAAATTCCGTGGGATAATTAACGACATCGTCCTCGTTGATGGGGGTATCTATAGATTTATAAATGCGGGGATCTCCGGGCATTTTTCCCAGCAGTTCCAGATTTATTGATGTAACCACTACATTTTTTGGCGCTAATATCGCCCTGTCAGATAGCCAGAACGGATCCATGTGATGGGCGTTGAAATTTGGGAACACTTTGTTTATGAGGCCGTTAACATTTTGAACTGCTGTGCTTATTGCGGAAAGACTGATGTTGTTGTTGCAGTCAGCAGGTATGTTTGCATCACCTAACTGCAGTAGGTTTTGTAGAAATTAATCAGAACCCGGATCGCCAGAAAATCTTGCGCGCATGTTGGTTGTAAGTTTCAAAGTTCTAACAGGGCGCCACAAATTGGAGGATTTCAGACATGCTGTAATTTCATCAGCTTTTTTTCCCTTGGGTATGACTGGGAGAGTCTGACGAAAGTTTCCAGATAATACAACGGTTATGTCCCCTATCAGTGTTGCTGTCTGTCTTAAATCATGCAAAGATGTGTCCAGTGCTTCTAATGCCCTTTTGTGTGACATTGTACATTCGTCCCAAACTATAAGGTCATACCTGTTAAAAACTTCACGGTGAACGGTGAAGTTGCGAACAAACGCAGTATCGGAAATGGAAGTCGCCAAATCGGACTTCACCTCGCACACAGCGCACACAAACATACTAACATGGCAGATTGAATGGGGTTGTTATCGGAAGGTGGGAGAGTAAGCAGAGCGCGGGGATGGGCGCTAGGTGGCGCTGAGCGCACTTGCAGGGTTCGAAAATGAGAAAACGACGCTAAGGACGCGTCGGACGCAACCAAACGTAGTACTACTGGGTTCGGGAGCATGATATGCACTTATGTATGTACCAACTTTGGTCGCAATCCGTGCTGCCGTATGGAAACGCATAGCGGACGGACAAACAGACATTCTCTTTTATATATATAGATAATGTGCAAAGGAAAGCAGCTAGCAACTATATATCCGTCGTTTATTAATAGAAAGCCATCCGATTTCCTTGAGGTATGGCGATATATAAGTACATCTCTTCGTAAGTAAATCGCAGACCTTACACAGAAATTTAGTAAGCGCTGAAGTTGTAATTCAAGTTCACCAGAGATATCATTATAAACTAAACAACAGTAATCGAAATGTGTAAAAACAATGATGGATATTAACAGTTTTCTGGTTTCAACAGGAAAGAGCTCTTTGTTTAGTTTTAATTGATACACAATTTTTCTGGCTTTGTTGGAGATGTCATGGACATGATTTAGCCAAGAGGGATTTGTTTACATTGTCACTCCAAGGTTTTTTACTGCGTTTAAGAAAGGAACCTTTATATTTCCCAGCTTGACATTAGGGATTAAATCAAGATCAATCTTATTTCCAAGCTTTGAGGAGCCTATGATAATGGCTCTGGTTTTAGCAGTTTAATACAAGGTAATTATTTTCTACCCAATCAGATATGGAGGCAATATCTTCATTTACTTTTTCAATTGTGTTTCCGAAGTCATGAGGAAAATAATGTTAATAAATTTGCAAATCATCCGTGTAAAGCATTTATTTGAGTAAAATAATTTGTGGTTTGCTGATAAACAATTCGCTCGAGAACCTTAAAAAAATGCACAGAGAATGGATATTGGACGGAAATTCGAGGCAGAATTTGTTTTTTTTTTAACTTTGTTGATCGGTCGAACTAAAGCAGTTTTCCTACAGGAGGGGTATATGGAGAAAGAGAGCGAGTAATTACAAATATAAAGAATGGTAGGCATAGTTACAGGTAAAGATTTTTTAATGACGTCAATGGGGAGAGCATCAGTACCTGTACCTTTGGATTTAGAGTATGAAAGGAATTTAAGCAGAACTTCAGGCGTAACATGTTCAAAAGTAAAAGTTGGCGTCACTAAACGGGACGTGAGGACTTGTGAGATAAGCATTAACTGACAGTGAAGAAGAAGCTGAGCAGAAGTAATCGTTCAGTTGGTCTAGTGAAAGGTTTAACGGCATGAAATGCTGCTTATTTGAGGTAAGTCCAAGTTGGAGTAGCTGCTTCCATGTAAGTTCTTCTCGGGTTTCCCACCGGGTTAGGCTCTCAATAGTCACCGACGCTTCGGCAGAAGACTTTCCTGCCATTTTCAAGGCTCTTGATTGGAAATGAACCTTGAAAATGGCAAGAAAGCCTTCTGCCGAAACTTCGGCGACTATGGACAGCCTAACCCAGTGGGGAACCCGAGAACAACTCATCAGCCTCATTTGCCGGGAAAACATGAAATCATACATCAGTTGCTTCCATACTTGATTTGGCTCAGTCAGATGACACAGACGAGAGGAATGATAGCAACGCTTTGCCAGGACTGTTAAAGTTTAAACTTTGTTTCCCATTGTTTTAAAATTTTCACGATAGTCAACAATCCCCGTGCGAAGAAAGGCCATCCTAAGACATTTTCTTTCCTTGATATTTTTCCGAATTACATCGGTAACCCATGGAGCTGGATGGTACTTGGTGTAGACAGTCTTAACAGAGGTTTGTGAAATAATACTAGCCAGAAAGTTTGCGTTGAACTGTGATGAAGCACAGTGAATGTAAGAATTGTAAGAATTCATTTCAAGAACAGATTGTAAGAATTCATTTTTACATTACATCCACGCTGAACCCTGTGAGCCGCCACAAGGGAGTGTGGCAGTGGAGCAGTGGACCTTAAAGAGTTCAGGAAACAATGCATATACATCTACATCTACGATGTACAGTGCAAGCCACCACTAGGGTGTGTGGCACGGGATGATTCCACACCAGGCATGCAGCACTCGTCCCAGAACAAATCAGAACCTCGCACGCTCCCCCTGGCGCCAGGCGCAGGCCAAAAGCAGTCAGAAGAACAGTGCGCAGTCCAACCGGAAACTGGGAGAGTGATACGTAAAAGAACATACAAACATGCTTTGCAATGAAATGCTATAGACACATCTAGTGGTTAATATTACTGATACTGTTAATTTATGAATACTACGAGATGCTACTTCATGCAAAGAACAAAATAAAATAATGCCGGTCTAATCGACCGGTGTGAAGAGTTAGTAATGATGTGGTGTTATTAAGCACAAGTGAAAATTCTACTCTACCTATTGAGGGTGGGAGTTTCATGTGATTGATCTATCGTCACTATTATGATCCCTTATTGTACGTGGGAAAAATGACATTTTGAATCTATCGGTTCGGCAGTCAATTTCCTTTATTTTATTCCTGTGATCACTTCTACCGTAGTGCGTTGGCTCTAGCAGTATATGCTGAACGTCCGGCAAAAAACTGTCTGCTCCGAGTTTGCGCAAAAGATTTAACCTGTATTTCTCCCTTCGATCAGTTAGAGATTTTTAATTCCACCCTAATTCCTTCAACAATTCGGTAACACTGCTAAGTCCATCGTAAAAACTTTTCACAAATCTTGCTGCTCTCGATCTCTGTATGCCTCTCTTGACGAAGAGTAATCTCTGCTATCACTCTGCTTCGTTTCGAAAGAATTCCTTAATTAGGATCTAAGCTGAGACTCATTATACTCAACTCTGCCATATGGTCATAGTTCTCCGTCCTTTTTATTGAGAACTCAGGTAATACAATGTCTAAGCAAAGTGATAAATCCAAAATTGTCTTATGGCGTTAGAAAGCTGTTTTCAACTCGTATATTGCCCCAAAAAAGTGTTTCAAGTCTTTAAATAAATGCATAAATTATTTTTATTTATTTGGTCATTTCTATGGTAAAAATAACTCTCTTAAACCCGTTATTCTAAAACGTGAGACTTGTGATTGGGCTGAAAAAATAGTTTTTTCTGAAACCTGTGGGGAATATAGACTGAAAAGTTAGCATTTTGTCGACGTAATGAGATAAAGGGTATTTCTTTTTTCCTAGGTTCACAAATGCTTCCAAAATGAATGGCAAGCATTCGCGCAGTCCTGGCAATAACTTTCCCGAGCTCGGTTTGTCTTCTCAAACGTTTCCTTTGCCATCAATTTTTACGGTTTCAAACCCTTTTAACTATTCGTAAATAGCACGAGTGACCAATGACATCAATGTCATCCGAAGATACCAACATTTTTCGGGTGATGTCCGCGTATATTGTTTAGGATGACAAATGTCCTACACCTGAGGGTGACGTCAGCAGGACGAGGCTGTCTTCACCCTTAGCGACGCGGACGCCACGTGAAGAATGTTGATATCATCGGATACGCGCCCGCGCCTGAGAACGAATGTCATCCTAAGTTGAAGCATCTTTGAACATGCCGTTCCTTCGATCGATGAGCCCTAATTGCGTGAATCTTCACCTCCGACCCCCGACTCTCGTTAAATACACTTCTCAGCCCCCGAGATCCACCCTCGCCGCATTTGCCCTCTCATCCGCCCCAACCCCCGACCCCCCACGTAGTATGCCCCAGATAGGACACCGCTCCCCGGTCAACAATTCGGATTCCCTGATTGGGTGGAGAGCATTCCTCTTGATGATCATCTTAATGGTCTAAATTGAGAGTGGAATCTCGGAATATGGAATGCTTTGGAGTGTGCTCTGACGCGGGCCGTCGACTGCTTAGAGAGCGGAGAAGCTCATTTGGAGGAAATACAGGATGTCGGGAGGCGCTTTTTGTTTCGTACGTGTAATATGCTCGTTGGCATCCCATCGAATATCCTTCGCTATCACTTGGCCATTTGGGTTTCCCAGGAAGGATATAAGACAATTTGAACTCGAAGGAATAACCACTCCTTGCTAGCCCATGTTATAATGTTCTGAGTTTGCTACTTTTTTGCACTAACTTTTGTCAATTGTAACATTCCACCTCGATTTTACGAACGATCGTCCTAATTTTGCCTAAAATAGGTGTATGAGTACGAAAATTCCTCAGAGGAAATATCCTGGGATAGTTTTGAGAAAAAAATGTTTTATGCGATATTTAAATATTTTCACATATTTGCCAAAAAATTTTCATTATATTTTTCCTTAAATCTATGCTCCTAATTGTCGCACAGCAATGAAGCATGGCTCATGGTAATGCTAGATACTTTTCCAAGATCATTTTTCTGTTTTCAATCGATTGCTAAACGATTTTAAGCAGTTGTTAAATAACGTTTCTCAAACACTTCATCTCAGAATCGGCGAAAACTATTACGCATCCAACTCACTATCCTTAAATTATTTCTTCATTCACTTCATTGTTATTATTTGTGTATTCTACCAGCTGATTGGTAGGATTTTCGACGGTCTTTATCCTACATCTCAATTTATGAAATTTTGTCTCGTTTTCCCTCCTATATTTAATAAATACGTTTACAAATATGTTAGTGCAAATATCCTGCATTATCCTGCGCCGTGGGTTCCACCCTAGAGCATGCAAGTGGGCTTAGACATGTACTGATTACTGCCCATTGGACTGATTGTTATAAAATGCATCATAAACTACCAATAGCTTATATTTGTTGTTTATAGTGTTAACTAATTGCTATGAGAGACGTTTACGCGAGACCTCGACTGAGGATTTTGAATAAAGTTTAACACCTGTATTTGCGATGATTTTTATCCCAAGTTCTGCGATGGTGCATTTACTAACACTAAACAAGTGTCACTCAGTGTAGAGTATACATTTTATAACATAATCTATCGAAATGTTTTAGTGTGAAATTCGTGAAAAATAGTATTCCGTTTTATTTCTTGTCATGTCCACTTCCTTCCATTATGAAATTCAATTCTTTCAACATGAGATATCTCGCTCGTATAATTTTTATCACGATTTTTTATGTTCTTACCTATATGTTTATGTAATATCCCTGCATTATCCGTGCTGTGGTGTCAAAAGCATTTATCCAAATGCCGGATACCGATGCTAAAAATGTTTTATACAACTCAGTTAGATCGGCTGCTTATTAAAAAATAAGTGCAATATCCTGAACTTTTTGTTCGTACCTAATTCACCTGGGGCGTTGAAATCATCATATGAATGATTTCTACCTCCAAGAGGAATGGGTCTTTTTCGCTGCCTTCCATTCCAACGGTGTAAGTGACGGTCTCCGAGGAATATTCAAAAGATAGGTTTCGCGAGCTTGGCAGCAGATTCCGTACTAGAATCAAATACATACCCAAAGAACTGTTTAGCTGTGCCAAATAGGGCACTTCACTAATAAAGTTTGGCTGCGCAACGAAAGAGAAAGTGGGGAAAATTTCTTAAGTACTTGGCGAAAAGATTTCGTACAGCAGCTTGCATAGCATATATTAGGGAGTTGCATGCTGCAATGCCGTAGGCTTTTGCCGAGGTGTTGATAAAGAGGCTCTGGCTTTCCCACCATGGGACAAGGATTCAACATTGAAAGCAGCGCATCAAAACAGTCTTCAAAAGGTAAACTTCCCGGGCGGACCACTCCCTACTAGATTGTCTATCCCTCTCGGAATTCCTATTCACGTACCTGAACTCTTGCCTTGTTTCAATATCTTGTATAGGTACAAGAGCGTCAGACATAAAATACAAAGAGAATGGCTATCCCGGCTTATTAAAGTGAAAGTCAACGTGTTGTATGTTGCAGGTAAATATGTAAATGCTCCCTCCATACAATACATCCTTTGATACACATACACGTTAATACGTAAAATTACTCAAAATGTGTGGTACGCAAAGTATTCACAACATTTTAAATTCATATCATAATACAAATTATATACACCCCTTACTTACTGAAAGGACACGGGGTACACATATTAGAATACACACGGACAAATCACACTCTCCCCACACATAGTTAACACGTGGTAGGTAAATCATAAATCATCAGACTTACCTTAATTTTTAAAATTACAGAAGGATCAGTATGGTTCTACAAACGAAGTCGTGGTCTTTACAACAAATAAGAATATCGATATAATTCCTCATCGCCCTCAATATTGTATACCTGGGGAGCGATATTAATCGTTTTTGCTTTACTTTTTTATACATTCATACATGTGTACTCTATCATGAAAAAAATTTAAATTTGAGTTTATAACGTAATTCGTGACGTGAATCACGTACGACTCTTAGGACGCCTGTTTGTCTATATACGCTCTATAGTCAAGACATCAAAACTTACTCATTAAATTTTAAGCCTAAAGTTATTGTAGGCAGTATTGTTTTAATCAAACATAAAACCGGAAACAAATTAAGTTTTTGATATTTTCTAATTATTGTTTTTGCATTATTACCTAAAAAATATAGTCCATCTAGAGGTGGAGCATTAGTGTAAATATAAAGTATATATAATAAATTATTTTTACACGAATATTACTGGCGACTTAGAATGTTTGGCCTGGGGCTTTGTGCACCGTCATAGAAAACGCTGATCTTACCGGAATTTGTTGTCGTTGCATTGTACATCCTAGTTGACCTCTACTTGAGTCGCGAGAAATTCTGAGAATATGCACTTCCCGGACAGATTGTTCTCCAACGACGATCATTGTCTTGTTAATGTTATTGGAAAGCTGAAAGTGAATTTATTTGAATCCATAGCAACGCTATGGCAAAAATTATGTATCCTTTTTAAGAGCCAAAAATACTAATTTTATTTGCCCAAAATCTTGTAAAAAAGAGTTTTCCCAGAATCAAGACCTAGGTACATCGCTTTTTCGTACCCTAAATTAGTAAATTTGTAATTTTCATCAAAGTCGTTGGAGCCGTTCTTGAAATAAAGCATCGACTGTTAGAGGACACTACCGCGGAGACGTGTCTCACCCTTCCCCCCAAACCTCAGAGGATGAGGAGAGGAGCCATTCTCATCCGCTAAAGCTTTCAAGGTTAATGCTCCAATGCATCCTGATCTGAAGGGTCCTGAGATGCTTTAGGTAATGTCTAAACCATGTGGTTGTTGTCACTTATTTATATCATCTGGAATATTCAAATGTCCTTGAATTCAGCGGTCATTTTTGGTTCCTATCCCATACTCACTGTTTCTCATTCGCGCCAATCTTTGTTTTTCCTCAATGGCCACAAGTGGGCAATGCATGCCATGACCGCGTATCGTGGAGTTTTTTTCTTTTGTTTATTGGTGTGCGTGTGCATGCGTGTGAGTGCGTGTGCAGTTCCGATCAGATTGCCGTCGACATACCATCAGACTTCGAGACACCTCACCGCACCTGCAGTTTTTTCAACGTTCTATTCGGTAAGTCGTGCATTGCTTTTGGCCATAGGTCTTACAGTCCACTTCTATGTCTTTTTAGTGATTCAACCAATTTATCTTTTCTCTCACCTTTGGCCAATCGAGGCGAAAAGAGAGGACATTGTTTTTTGGTCCTTCGGGCCGGATATTGAATTCGGAGTGAATTTATCTTGTATGACTTACTTACTTATCTTGGGAAAGGCTTGCTTAGCATTTCAGTTTCTTGGTCATTAAATTGCATTGTGATTTGACAGTAGCTATTTGTGCAGGTGCTCGTTCTATCTCTATTACGCGTCAATCTATCTCAATGTGAAGGTGTGTATCTATCTCTTACTCTTAAGTCAAGTTTCTAATTTTTCTAGTGTTTAGTTGTTTTTGTTTGCTAAATTGACGTTATCATGCCTCTCGAGGGAGATAGTGAACAAGAAAGTAGT
This sequence comes from Pyrrhosoma nymphula, assembly GCA_963573305.1. NCBI lineage: Eukaryota > Metazoa > Arthropoda > Insecta > Odonata > Coenagrionidae > Pyrrhosoma > Pyrrhosoma nymphula. The sequence goes on along the minus strand of OY754332.1, from coordinate 90,129,336 downwards.
TTAGTAAATGATTTAAGAGCTATTCGCATATTAAAACGTAACTATGCCGTTACGAAAAGTAGACGTGACTCAGTCATTCGGACAATTGAGCGACTGTACTTGATGTCAACTACGATTTTATCGCAAAGGGAAGAGTTACCAGTATTCTTAAGTCGTGTTTCGGCTTTGCCAGACGATTTTAAGTCCTTTATCACGATGACGAACGAATTGCGTGAGTTGGAATTTCACTTGAATTTAGACGCGGATGCGTCTGAAAGCAAGGTAGAGGAGCGCGTTGAATGCCATTATCACAAAATCAATGCTATCGCGAGTCGACTAACGAAGGAATCTCCTGTTACTGTTCGGGAAGGTCAACCTATTTTCTGTTCCTCAACGCGTCTACCGACAATTAGTATTCCGTCTTTAGATGGCCATTTGGCCAACTTTAAGCAATTTTTTGAGGTATTTACGAGCCTAATTGATTCAAATAAAACTTTATCTGACATTGAAAAGCATCATTATCTTTTATCGAGCCTAAAGGGTCAAGCATTGGCTGTAGTTTCTAGCATACCCATAATTTCAGACAATTACGTTATTGCATGGCAGACATTAGTTCAGCAATACGAAAATAAGAGGTTGTTTGTTTGTCACTATCTAGATAAATTATTCAGTATACGGATCAATAATGATTCGGTTGATTCGTTGCAGAATGTTTTCGATATTTTCTCGGAAAATGTAAACGCATTAAATGCAATAAAAATTCCAAATCTATCCGAATTTATTCTGTTCTATATCGCCTCTAAAACTCTAGACAAATCTATCAAAAGGCAGTTTGAGATAGAAAATAATGGGGTGGATTTTCCCTCAATTGTACGTCTTTTAGAATTTGGGCGTAAGTACGTCAATATTTTAAGGACATCAGGGTGCAAGCAAATTAAGTCTGAGCTTGTCAAGAATTCCTACGTGGCTAAAGGGATGACGCAAAAAACGTCATTAATTGCTACATCTCAACCTGAACGTGAACACAAAATTAAAGGTCAGCTTTGTGTGGCAAAACATAGACTTTATCAATGCCCGAAATTTAATGCATTTAATGTGACTCAACGTAAGGACTTTATCATATCTCAAGGCATTTGCTTTAATTGCCTAGCAAGTATTCATAAATCACTCGACTGTAAGTCTAAATACAGGTGCAGGTACTGCTCTCGTAGGCATCATTCATTATTATGTGTAAACGGGAATTCTGCTCAAGGTTTAAAGCCGAATTCTGAAGAAGTTAACCAAGCACCGAAGCATTCATGTACCAACGGGGCTTCGAAAGACGTCTCTGATGAAGGTACTCTTTCTTTCAAATCAACTAATCCAGTAGTGAGCTCAATGTCTTGCATGGCGGGGTCTGAATCTAAGCATCCTTCTGTTCTATTAGGCACTGCTTTGGCATTAGTCAAGACATCTCATGGAACCTTAGAGCCTATTAGAATGATAATTGATCCCGCATCGCAGGCTAGCTTTATAACCACAGAGTGCCAACAGAGATTAGGGCTGCTTCGAAAAAAGATGAGCCTTAACTGTGTAGGTTTATCAGGTACCCCTGTGTGTACTACCCAAGGTGTTACGTCATTTGTAATGAAGCCACGCAATAGTATCAAGGAAATACGGGTATCAGCTATCGTCATTCTCAAAATAACCTCTAATCAGCATTGCTTTACAATCCCTGTCTCTGTTCGTGAAAAATTTTCCTCGTTGGATTTAGCGGATCCTAAATTTTACAATCCAGGGCCTATTAATTTCTTGCTTGGTGCTGACTTATATTCAGAAATTATGACTGAAGGTCACATACTGCGTGAAAAGGGTCTTCCTAGTGCATGGCCTTCAGTTTTCGGTTATATTCTTTTGGGTCCACTGGCATCAAGAACAACGAATCAAAGTTCAAATGCGATCAGTTGCTTCACCTCTGTTGACAATGACCTGAGTGAATCTATACAGAATTTTAGGAGAATTGAGGAATTGCCTACATTTCCTAATGTCTCACTTGAAGATAGACTCGCTGAGGAGCAATTCAGAACGTTACATTATCGAAATCCTGATGGAAGTTATGTGGTACCGTTGCTACTAAAAGACTATGATCTCTCTCTGTCCCTGGGGGACTCACAAATGCAAGCTATCAGGAGATTTACGAACTTAGAGCGTAAATTCAAACAGCATGGTGAACTACATGCTGAATATACAGCCTTCTTGGAGGAATACTTGAATCTTGAACATATGTCACCTTCAAAATGGGGATCGGGGAAGTATTATATCCCCCACCATGCAGTGGTGAAACCTTTTAGTACTACCACCAAGGTGCGAGTAGTGTTTGATGGGTCCTCAACATCCAGTTCAGGAAAGTCATTAAATGATTTTCTTTTTTGGGCCAAACATTTGATGCAGGAATTGTGAAAACTTAACTTAGGTTGGGATGACCCTATTCCACCTGAGTTGTTGAAAGTTTGGAATGATTTTGTTAGTCAGCTCCCTTATTTGTCGGAGGTCAAAATTAAAAGGTTTGTGTCTGCAAACTTATCGGGCGGCATGATTGGGGAGTATCATCTCATGGGATTTTGTGATGCTTCGGAGAAGGGCTATTCCGCTGTTGTTTATTTGCGTAGTGGAAAACTCGACATGCAAGGTCACATATCTTTACTCATGGCCAAAACGAGGGTAGCACCCATTAAAACGGTCTCCATTCCAAGGCTGGAACTACTTGGTGCTGTCTTGCTAACAAAATTAATTGAGCATGTTTTTCATCCATTATCTAAATGTGTTACTATCTCCTCAGTTCATGCTTGGAGTGACTCTACCGTGGTATTATCTTGGTTGAAAACACCTCAGCATTTACTTAAAACATTTGTGTGCCATAGGGTAGCACGTATTATTGATTCTACGGTTGGAATAATTTGGAATCATGTATCTACGAAATGTAACCCTGAAGATTGTGCTAGTCGTGGTGTATTGCCATCACAGCTAATAGTACATAATTTGTGGTGGAATGGCCCCTCGTGGGTATCTTATCCTTGTAAACAATGGGAAATAATTTCTCTGGAGAACATCGATCATAGCCAAGTGCCTGAATTAAAACCCTGTAGGCCTGTTGTAATGTTTCATACCACCATACCAATGGATTTGTCTTTCATTGATAGGTTTTCTTCGTTGCCACGGCTACAGAGAGTAATGGCCTATTGTTTACGATACGTAGCCTATCTCAAACGGAAACAGGTTCCTACAGGCAAATTGAGTTTATCAGAACTTTCTGATGCCTTAATAGCGTGCGTTCATGCGACACAAATGTTTTTCTATGAACGCGATATTTAACAAATAAAACGGGGTTTGCCTTGTTCTACTACTCTTCTAAGATTAGCTCCCATTATCGATGCCCACGATTGCCTTAGGGTGGGCGGCAGATTAAAGCATTCATGTTTGGACTACGCTAAGATGCACCCATTGTTGCTTCCAAAAAAGCTCTACATTGACTAATCTAATCATAGATCATTACCATAGGGCGTATAATAATGCAAATTCCACCACCCTTGTGAATTTGCTTTCTCAAAAGTATTGGATCGTATCTGCCAAACAAGCTGTCAGGACGCACGTTTATAAATTCCTTGTGTGTTTCAAGCTGCGAGCCACACCTACGTACCCACTAATGGGTGACCTTCCATCTTCGAGATTAAGACCCAGTCGTCCTTTTTACCACACGGGAGTAGATTTTGGTGGTCCTTTCTATATAAAGGAATCCATTAGAAAAAATGCCAAAATTTCTAAAGCTTACTTGTGTTTATTTGTTTGCTTTGCCACTAAGGCCTGTCACCTTGAAGTCGTGTCCAACTTGTCCACTGATGCATTTTTAGCTGCTCTTGACAGATTTGTTTCGCGACGTGGATCACTCTCACGTATATTCTGACTGTGGAACTAATTTTAAGGGAGCCAGCCGATATCTAATGGGGGTAAACAAACAATTTCACAATATTTTCCTCAAGTACAATATTACTGAGGTACTCGTAAGCAGACACATTACGTGGCATTTTAACCCTCCGGCTGCTCCACATTTTGGAGGTTTGTGGGAGGCCAATATCAAAACTGCCAAGAATGTTTTGCGCAGAATAATTGGGGAACGTTCGTTGACGTTTGAAGAGCTGTCAACTGTGTTCGTCCGAGTTGAAGCCACACTCAACTCGCGGCCTCTTAAGGCTCTTTCAAACAATCCAAATGAGCTGGGAGCACTGACTTCAGGCCATTTTTTAATAGGTGCACCGCTCCTTAGCACGCCAGAGTCTGACATAACAGAATTAAACTGTAGTAGGTTATCTCGCTGGCAACTTGTGAGGCAAATAGCTCAACACTTCTGGCAAAGGTGGTCTAAGGAGTATTTACACACGTTATAGACCCGGTCAAAGTGGTTTAAAGATCAGCCGCAATTAGACGTGGGAGATTTAGTACTGATTCGAAGTGATAAGTCCCCTTCTCAGCAATGGAGATTGGGGAGAGTGATAAAAACATTTCCAGGCCAGGACGGTCGTGTCCGAGTGGTAAATATTCGCCATACACTAGGAATTTTAACACGACCTGTCGCTCAATTGGTAAAGCTACCAATTGATTCCTAAAAGGTCATGTAAGGATATTTTTTCTTTATTTTCTTTATTATTTTCCTTGTTAGCCTGGGTAGCTCTATATCCTTATTCCGAGGGCGTCCTACCCATCTACAAAGTCTTTGGTGACCGCCCCCTCCAAAGTGAAGATTCACGGGCATCCTTTAATTTTTTTTAACTTACCTTATGCTTCTAACACCCATGATCTACCCAAAAGAGAAGGTATTCTGTTGGTTTTTGTACGAAATTGTTGAGCCTTTTCCCAAGATAAGTATTAGTATGTTTTCTTCATAACTAAATATAAGTTAAATTTGATTCTCAAATTTGGTGGGCGGTTATGTTTCGTATTCGCGCCAATCTTTGTTTTTCCTCTATGGCCACAAGAGGGCAATGCATGCCAAGACCGCGTATCGTGGAGTTTTTTTCTTTTGTTTTTTGGTGTGTGTGTGCATGCGTGTGAGTGCGTGTGCAGTTCCGATCAGATTGCCGTCGATATACCATCAGACTTCGAGACACCTCACCGCACCTGCAGTTTTTTCAACGTTCTATTCGGTAAGTCATGCATTGCTTTTGGCCATAGATCTTACAGTCAACTTCTATGTCTTTTTAGTGATTCAACCAATTTATCTTTTCTCTCACCTTTGGCCAATCGAGGCGAAAAGAGAGGACACTCACCCGCTTCATTGTTCCAACTATATATGTAGCTCTCCCTTCCCTCACTGCCAATTTCTAATCCTTCATCCGTCACTATTGTTTTATCCTACTCAGTTATACTGCAACTATTTCTTCTAACGACCATACACGCCATCCACATCTTCCTTCCTTCGGTTATTTGTATCCTTTTTAATGTGAACCGTAACGAGAGCCGGGTAATGTTTTATTTCAATCATTAGTATCATGTCGCTTTCCCGTACCAGTTTTCTATCCTCTTCGCTAATTTCACGTTGAATACCGCTGCTACCTCACGTTGGCTCTTGACACTCCCACTGAAAATTACTCTATTAATAACTCTCCATTAATCTTCCCTGTTCCTCCATCTCACGCCACACTACCATTACTCATCCATATTCCTTATTCTTTCTCTTGTGTTACGTAATTGTAATCTTTATAAATTCCTACTTTCAAAGTGTTTTCACCAAGTCATCGGAGATTACATCCGTAAAGGTAAATGATCACTTCCAGCAAAAGATGCGGCCTATCGATATTTACACTCACGGAATAGAAAACTTGCTAAAATCTTTGAGTCCAAATAAATCCCCAGGTCCTGAAGAAATTCCGGTCCGCGTGTATAGAGAACTAGCTTGTGAAATAGCAACCTACTTGCAGAATATATTTAGTAAATCCATAAACGAACACAAAGTACCCATGGACTGGAAAATTGCAAATGTCACTCCCATATTCAAAAGCGGTGATAAGGAACAGCCATCGAACTACAGACCGATATCTCTCATATCTATCTCTTGCAAAGTCCTTGAACATATAATTATAAGTTTAGTTATGAGACACCTCGATATAGAGAACTTGTTAACAAAAACGCAACACAGGTTCAGAAAGGGAAGATCTTGCGAAACTCAATTAGCACTTTTTGCCCACGATAGTTTAGTTCCAGTTGATGCAATTTTTCTTGACTTTAAAAAGGCATTTGATAAAGATTCCCACAATCCTACAGTTTAGTCGACGACGTAATTTCCTGGGTTAGAGAATTCTTAAATAATCGCGTGCGAAGGGTTGTATTAGATGGCGCTATCTCTAATGAAGTAAAAGTCACAGCGGGTGTCCCACGGGGAAGTGTTATAGGCCCACTTCTGTTTCTTTTGTACATAAACGACATCGGTGACAAAGTTGATAGTAAACTTAGATTATTTGCTGACGACGCAGTGGTGTATAGAGAAATTCATAGCTTTAATGATAAGGAAGCGTTAACTAAGGACCTCAAGGCAATACAAGAGTGGTGCGATGCGTGGCAGCTAGAATTAAACCTGAAAAATGCGTTGTTGTGAATTTTTGGAAACGGATAAACACTACTTGTAACAGCTATGGCATAAACAACATAAAATTAGAGACCGTAGAATCGGTTAAATACCTCGGATTTAAACTGACTAATGATCTATCGTGGAGTAAACATATTCGAGAAGTTACCGGTGAAGCTAATCCTAAATTGGGATTTGTTAAAAGAGTACTTGGCAAGTGCGACGATAAATTTAGGGAAAGCCCTCGTTAGACCCCACTTAGAATATGCCACCAGTATTTGGGATCCTTATGAGATAGGCTTGGAAACTGAGTTAGAACGCTTGCAGCGAAGATCGGCAAGATACGTTAAAGGTCGTTATGATAATATCGTTAGTGTTACTGACCATTTGCAGCAACTGGGATGGGAAAAGCTTTCAGACCGTCGATGAAAATTTAGACTCAATCTATAGTGTAAGTACCAAACCGGTCTATTATCTGACGACGTTGATAATATTTTAAGAAATCCGACATACTACGGTAGATCAGATCATGAGAAAAGAATTAGGGAACTAGACTGCAGAACGGACAGATTCAAAATGTCATTTTTCCCACGAACGATAAGGGACCATAACAGCTGCTTATGAGACTTTTATCTAGGTTTGTCGTTAGGTAGTGTAGCTCTTAGTAGTAGTAGTACTCCTAACACTTGAATCCGTATCTGTTACCTAGTACATACTAACAGCACGCCTTGCATGTTTTCTACATGGGTCTTGAGTCTCTGTCCATCTGTGTAGTTGTACAATGCATGTATATTAACGGTCCCTCTCCATTGTGATGCCATCTGTAGTGTAGTGGTGCATGCTTGTGAGGCTTCGCCTCGTGACATGTATTAGCGATTTATGCTAATGCATAATTAGTTGTAGTTACACTAACTCTAGCGTATAGTGTAATGAATGTTGGTGATTACTAGGGTGCCTCGTTTTGCCACTTTTTTCTAGGAGCGAATCGTAATACCCGGCAAAAGTTGCGTACCCGGATGGATATTACAGATATGATTTTTATTCCCAATCGGATAATATCTTCTGCTCGCAATTTGGCCTTAAAGATTCGAACATTTCGACGAAAAACGCTAAAATTGTCAATAATTTAAATTTGGTTTGAGCGAGCACCCTTTTTTGGTAATGAGATTGGGATTGTAATTGACATTTAAGCGCAAAAATGCCAACTAGATTGCAATTAATTATCGATCAGATGACCTTTTACGGTGCCCCGGAAAGCTCGGTCGCGTGGTAGGCAACCCGCAACTCACTACCGTATTTTACGGTATGCCTGCGAAAAATGACGCGAGGAGGATTTTTTTAGTCAAAGATGTGGAAATCATGTCTGGAATTGTCTATGGTAGTCACAATAATAGGATGTCCCTTTATTATGTCAAACATTGCCTCCTAGGGGACAGCAAAAGTGGTCAATTCAGTATAATTGTTTTGTAGCTATTTCCATTTTCTTTTCCTTCGCCTGGTGGGTCGTAACAGGAACGGAACATTATTTTTGGCTCACAACAATGTTGTATCGAATGTTTACCTTTGTTTATGTTTATGTTTACCCTTAATCATCCACCTGCAGTCAGCTTTGCATTAGGAGACGAGCCGGACGATTGACGTTCTTGGTTTACCACTACGTTTATCACTACAAGTCATTTGCAACTCATTTCGCTTCTTCAGTTTACCTGTTTTAGTGGATGTTCTGGTGTCCCTCTACTTAAGTCACAAGTGATCTTTTACTTCTCACCGATCTTTATTTCCAAATATATTACTGAATTTCCGTCTTGTGTGCTCTGGTTTTGCGCTAATTTCCATTCAGTCTGCAGCATGTCTCTTTCGAAGTTCGATCTTCGTGGTGCAAACGTTTGTCCGATTTTTAATGAGAACCCCAAGGATTTTGATTAAACTAAACTCCCCACAAAGAAGGATGTTCTACTTTGTTATCAAGAAGTTAGGCGGCAAATTGGAATAGTGTCACGGAGTAACAAGGAGCCACCCTTTTCTACAATTGCCCGACAAGTTTCTATCAAGGTATGTGTCATTTGGGATAAAGCGTATATTCCAGCAGTTACACAAAGCAGAGTAATTCAACTTATCTCACGCTGCCATGATGAATACATTAGGATAAAGAAAATGCTAAGCGCTAAAAATGTACTTCCAAAAACGAAAGATGTTCAATTGAAGAATTTGACTGATGAGGCAACGAAACTTTTTGACATAGCCTTCTGCAAATGTGCTGACTTTTCCACATGTGCCTGTCCCAAGGAAAAAAAGGTTCCTGTTCTTGAGCACCAGTTCCTCCTGGACCAGAGAGGTCCAAGAATTGGCCGTATTGGATCTGTTGGCGTATCTGCGACACAAAATTGCGTGAAAGGGCTGAACGTAGGCCTATAAGTAAGAGGCTTAAACTTGAGAATTCCATTACTGAGCCATCTAAATCAACTATTTCCCAATTGTCGTTTTTAAATGGCAGTCAAAAATTTGAGGATACTCATGGTGATGAGGAAAATCCTAAGGACTGTTTCGCTAAGGATGTGGCATTCACCAAACCCAGGGACAGAAATTCCAAGGTCAAACTTGACTTAACTGAGACTGTCATAATTTCTCAGGGGTATAACGTAAGCGAGAGGGCTGCTGCACACATCACATCCACTGTGCTTCACGCAGCTTTAAAAGCTGGAATTATATCTCCAGAGCAATCTAATGACATAACGCGTGCTTTGGTTGTAGACAAGTGCAAAATTAGGCGTGCGAAACTTAAAGTTTTTCAAAATTTGAAACGCAGTTCTACGGATCCGGACGGAACATGTCCGGAAGGGCTAGCCACTATCCGATCAAAAGCCTCTACTTTGATGGCCGACTTGATGAAACAAAAACACCCACAGGAATCATTAGGGAAGAGCATTTATCACTTGGGGCCGAACCTAATGCTCAATACGTCGGTCATGTCGCGTCATCTTCCGGCTCTGCACATGATGAGGCTACGGCTATTTCGAGTTCATCATCAGCCAACTCAATGGTGGATTCGATGAAATTGATGTTCTTGGCTGTGACGGGACGAACACCAATACTGGTTGGTCGGGCGGCGTCCTGCGAAAATTAGAAGAAATGACGGGAAAACCTATGCAATGGGCTATTTGCCTTTTGCATTTCATCAAGCTGCCGTTCCGAGCTCTCTTCACTCACATTGACGGCGCTTGTTCAAGCCCGTATCCATACACAGGTGCCATTAGTTCAAAACTGCCAGAATGTGAAAAGCTTCCAGTGGTGTCATTTCATCCCATTAATTTTGACTTGCCAAACCACAGTCCGGAAGAAATCTCGAACCCTAATAAGGACATGAAGTACTTACTGAATATTTCCCAAGCCATTACCTCTGGAACATGTTCGGAAGGGCTAGCCACTATGATGCATGGAAAACTAAACAAAGCCCGTTGGTTGACCACAGCTAACAGAATTCTTAGGTTATATATTTCAACAAAAAACCTACCAAAAATTCGTCGCAATAGTGACATTCATATTAAAAGTCTATGTTGTGATGCAATACAGGATCAGGACACAATCTTCTATTGCGGATGGTGCTCGTCACGTCTTTGAGACCATTCGCAGATGCAGATATTTACCAAGGAAATACCAAGCAGTAGTTCATTCGTCCATCCAAACAAATGCGTTCTTCGCACTCCCAGAAAATATTCTTCTTGCGATGATGACTGATCATCGACTTATAATCCGCAAAGAAGCACTAAATAAAATTTTTAGTGCTCGTGAAGAAGAAGCAGGCAATTTACGTCACTGTATTAGATACAACATTGCTCCCCAGCTGAATTTTGAGGCCATGAATTACGAAGAAATGATTCATTGGGAAAGCGCTGATGTGTCTGTTACCGTGCCACCAGTTGTGAGGACTATATCAAATGAAGAACTGGTTGATAAACTTTCAATTCCTGATATCACTTCGCCAGAATGGCCATTCACCGTATATCCGTGCCACACGGTCGCAGTGGAACGGACAGTGAAGTTAGTCACCGAAGCAGCCTCCCGTGTATGCGGTAGTGACGCCAGGGATGGCGTCATCAGATCTACTTTAGTTTCAAGGCAAGTTCTGCCAAAATTTCAATCGAAATCTCAATTTTTGACAATGTTTCCGGACGGTGACGATTCAGATTAGATAAACTCTACATTACTATGGTTGGTTGGTTGGGTAGGGCAGGCGGAGGAGCCCAAGGTGCGGCCACCTCCACGTGGTGGGCTCTTGGTCGCTTGGCCTGTGTCGCTAGCCAGGTGAGCGAGGAGCTGCACATTTGCTTGATCATAGTAGATTTCACACTTTTCCGGCCGCAGAGGAGGCATCTTTGAACTTCGAATTGCACATAACCGGCATATTGAGTCCCGAATGTTAGTTTCCAGTTCAAGTTCAATTGACATCTTCTTACCCGAAAATAAAGTGACTGTTGGCGGCGATGGCATAAAATAGCGTCTTTCCCATCTTGGTGACTACCCTTGACAATTCTAGACATGATTTCCACATTGTTGACTGAAAAAATCCTCCTCGCGTCATTTTTTGCAGGCATAATGTAAAATGCGGTAGTGAGTTGCGGGTTGCCTACCACACGACCGCGCTTTCGGGGGCACCGTAAAAGGTCATCTGCTCTATAATTAAGTGCAATATAGTTGGCATTTTTGCGCTTAAATGTCAATTACAACCCTACGTTTTATCTCATTACCAAAAAAGGGTGCTCGCTCAAACCAAATTTAAATTATTGACAATTTTAGCGTTTTTCGTCGAAATGTTCGAATCTTTAAGGCCAAATTGCGAGCAGAAGATATTATCTGATTGGGAATAAAAATCACATCTGTAATATCCATCAGGGGACGCAACTTTTGCCGGGTATTACGATTCGCTCCTAGAAAAAAGTGGCAAAACGAGGCACCATAGTGATTACTCACCCCTTGCCACACACCCCTGAGGTGGCTTGCAGGGTATTTTGTAGATGTAATCGGATTTCATGGCTCTCATCATTGCCCAAAGTTTCGGACTTTCTCTCATTACCACTGCCTTCCTCTTCTTGCTCTTCTTCGTTCTCGCCTTCCTTATATACGCCGTTTCGCATGCATGTTATATGATTGTGGCGGAAGAGGCGTCGCATCCACCGCTTTTGGGCTGAGTCCCGTTGGTGCCAGACTTTCTCAGCAGTATTTTTACCGGGACACCATTACGTAGTCTACCTTCGTGTAGCTCCTACCCTTCGGATTCAAATACCTTTTTAATACAAACCTTTATTACACTTTATTCCTCCTTTATTTTGTAATGAGAAGGGACATTAAAAATCAACAAGCATATTTTAGGTGATTTATTAATATCAATTTGTTTTACTTATTCATTACATTGAAAAATAACTCCCATCATTGGTCGCTCACTGTGATTTACGAACAAGAGTATATCACAATCACTACTGATAGCCCAGGATTAAATATATCCCTCTTCCATCAGCGAAATACATATTGAATCGAATATTTCGATAATTTCAGCTTCTTTTCACGACATAAATTACAAAAATACTACTTTATAACTGAGATTCCGATGTGTACTGTTGTTGAGTCGATTTTTAAATGTAAACCCAACATCTCTTCATTAGCATAAAACTTTTCAAGGTTTCTCCTTCTAAACCGCACCTAATGTCTTTTAACTGATATGTACAACGGAATTATTTTGGTCCATTTAGTTGTACAAAATATACATGCACAATGGAGTAGTTGAGAATTAAATAACCTATTTTTCGAATTGTATCATTGCTCTTTTCAATTGTGAGGACGATGACAAAATAGCCATCGTCCGGCAACCGAAACAAGAAACTAATCCCATTGTCTATTGTTGTTATTGTCGTTCTAAGGTGGAAGGTTCTGAAAAACAAATATCCGTCTCTCGCGTAGTATTTGGCTTGATGGTGGAAGCTAATCATCGGTACGCTTCAATTAATATTAAATCTTCTCTTTTAACAACACACAACACTCCCGAACACATATCCACGCACGCACACACGGATTAACACGCGCAACACGAGCTCCCTGCCACGCTCTTTGCAGTCGAGCTCACGTGACTCTCGAATACCAGTTTTATCCAAAGTGTCATTAGTAACCTCGGTGACTATTAAGGGGGCATGATAGTCCGTTGCAGTTCGAGCCTAGTACATGTTCCACTGAAACGATGAACCTCTGCTAGACAAGTCAATTTTTAACTGTGGAAACGGCTGCAGCCTCCTAAAAGCTCATTCATTGCTCCTGTAGCACTCCGTATACTATTAACAAGCAGCTCAAAGCTGTCCATTGACTGGCTCCAGGCTAAGTGTCACTGCCACTAGTAAGGTCTCCAGACAGTCTTTTGCGTGTAGCCGCTGGCGCTGGAGCAGGATGATATAACTGTGCTTGACTGCCTTGGGCTCTTGTTGCCGCTGCCCGTTCCGCTGACCTCACCGGCTCCACTACCCTCCCCGGACAACTCTCCTTCCTGCTTAGCCGTCTTCTTCTGGTCCACACCGGTCAGTGACAAGGGACGCACTTGGCGGAACGCAGAGCCGATGCCCTCATCGCTGTCGTAATCCCGTGAAGTGGCCGAGGCCCTCCCGGGAGACTCGCCCTTGGCCTCTGCTCGCGACGGAGAAGAAAGGCTGGTTGCTGAACGGGCCGATGACTCTGGCGTGACCTCTGCTGGGAGCTCGGGGCAGGGCCGGACAAAGACCACTGGTGATGAGGGAGGAGGAGGAAGCGGGGGCGGCAGTGCGGGGTGGAGTTTGTCCGTGTGAACTGGGGGCACGGGGCGGGGGGCGAGGTCCGTGGATGCGTTGTGGTGGTGGTAAGAACTGAGGATGGAAGGTGTTGCGTGAAGATAGGGTGCGAAGGCGGTGCCGTTAGGGCCAAGGAAGTAGTCTCCGGGCCTTCCGTCTCCAGTGATAGCCGATGAAGAGACTGTGAAGAAAAAGAGATTCTCATTAATTGATGGAATTTGATGGAAGTAAGTGCGTGAATCATGTTAACAAGCGCATTATGTTTTAACTTTACTTTGTGAGTATTGAAGTCTTTGTCGCCAAATGTTATTGCTCTATTCGAGACGTGATTACAGATTACAGTTGCATCTTGCTCTAAAAGACACCCAAGGTCCAGTGAGTGTACTATGCTCTCTCGGATGAATCATGAAGTAAGTCATCCATATAAATAAAAGTTGGCAATAGGATATGCTGAAAACTAGAAAAAACGAGAAGAGCATGAAGAAGTAAATCCTTGAATTTAATTTTCATTTTACCTTTCAGATCTTGGAAATATGGTGAAGGCCTGTATCAATTTCAATTATTATCGCAGACTATTTCAACTTGTATTGCAAAAAAAACTGTTGGGAACGTTGAAATCCTTTCGGTGGTGGAGTACTTTTTTCATTGGCTTAACATCTCTCCATGTGAAAAATGCTTGCAAGTGAGAGGGAGCGCGAAATGGGCGACTGCATCTGTTAAAACGGAGAGCACAGTTTATATCATCAGCATGTCGAAGATCATGCCATCTTTTGCAATGGCAAGGATGCTTACAGTAAGAATTTGGCCTATGTCTGCTGGTCGACCTCTCCCTTAAAAAAACATGACAATTCGAGAAACTGATAAATTAAAAACAATATCCGATGTGTTTACTGCGCATGTGCTGCTGTAAACTATGGAACAAAAAATTCATGCATTTTAATACCTCTGAATGTTGACCTAGGAATATGACGGTTGACGGTTCACGGACGAAATTCACAGTTGACGGTATTCCGCAATGGGAAACATCTTGGTATATTCCAATGCATTGAAATCACGGTTTACTATTATTGTACATTGATGCTAGTAGTCAATCGACCTCTATCTAAACGAGCTGGCCTAGTAGCAATAAAATCAATCATCTATTCAAAAGTATCTTAGTTCCATAAAATGATTTTTCACAAGAATTCTCATTGCTAGATCTGTCTCACTCTTTCTCGGGAAAGACATCTCGGCAGCATTGCCAAAGACATTCCCGCAATGTTGTCTTAGCTCACATCTAGCTGAAGAGAGGTTCTACTACGGTGCCGACCGTCCCCGCCCGTGCCCCAGCCCTACCTCACCCCCGCGCCAATTGCCATCCCCCGCGGGTCTTAGGAACTACCCGCCATCAGCTGAAATCCATCGCCGGGGCGCACTTAATCCGATTTGAGGGCTTAAGCTGTAGTATGAGTGGCGGAGAAGGAGGCTGGAATTTGAGGCCGGGGAAAGGGGGGGATGGAGTAGTGAGGCGGTTGAATACGAAGCCTCTCCTGTTGGTAGCAAAATCTTCCCTCCTTTTGGCGCCTCCTGAACCCCTGCCCCCTTAAGCTTCCTCCTCGTCCCCGCGCACTGACAATGGGTCGCAGGGAGTGCGTCCTAATGATGTCGCATGGCATATGGCCACCGCCATCGCAGTCCTCATAGGCGTGGGTGACCTGAAGTATAACCGAGGGGTCTTTTGGGAAGCCACAATCGGAGCAGTGGGGTTTCTTGGAGAGCGAAACTCCGATGTGAGTGTTATTTGATGGAGACCATTGAGCACCGTAGCTGATGGCTACGGGGTAGATATGTATGGGTGAGGTGGGCGGCATATGGATGGCATTTCTGCATGTAATGTTCAGGGAATTAAACAATCTTTCAATACGGTCTCCGATTTATCAGCTGGCATGAGAAAAATAGTACCTGCATATGGAAGATCCAAATACATGATTGAATTTCAACACAAATGTAACCAGAGTCCACCAAGTTAACGCTGAGGAGGTTTAGCCATGGGTAGGGGGTTTTTTGTAAGTCTCTTTGGCAGTGAAAATTGAGAAATTGGAGCTGTCTTTTTTATGAATCCAAGCGTCTTCTTGATACCTGTGCATTCTTTCCAGTTACATTAATGACTCTTCCACTCATGATTACCGTTACGTCTTGGCCCCCTTTAGCCGTTGCTTGAATGAACGCCAAGGACGTTTTCCCGTATTATTTTCTATCGTCAAAGCGGATTTTCGTTTGCCTAGCTTAAAATGAATTTTTACCTGTTAAGTCGTAAGTCATGAACTGAACGATGATTTCATCATAATCTGGCTTCAGAGTCTATTCCTTTAGAATCTGCTTAGTTGTGGAAACTTGACTGTCAACTATGACGGGCAAAGAGGCTTTGAGAAGGTAGAATGAAGTTTCTGGTGATAATACCTTTTCCCATCGAGCAGGCACCCGGAAGCTTGCAAGACGTCAGGTCTGGTCTTCGGAAGTAGTCCCAGTTGTATGCGGCGGTCACATAAGCCGCAGCTGGGTCTAGCCACTGCGGCGGCATCATGGCAGCAAATGTCCCGAATGTGGACGGGTGCTGACCCGGAAGAAGGTGATGGAGTCCTGTGAAGACAAAAAACATCCTTTAATTTCAATTCAACGACTATACGAATAAGTCTGCCACTCAGCATTTCAGCGGAAAAACACTTGTTTTACATTTTTCTTGAATTTTTCCGAAGGAGTGACGACTTTGGGTCGTGTTGACCCAGATTTTATATTGGTGATAAAAGTACCTATTGGAAACATTTGGAAACTTTTTGTCATGTTCTATATTACTTAATTACTTTGGATCGTCTGTTATTGAGCTATGGCTGGGAAACACGGCACTGTGAATGGCTGTTACTGCTGCTATATTCCCTTAGCCTTGTAAATAAAAGGTAGAATGGTATTATGTGGCAATTAGCGGGCGCACCAAAGTCAAACTGCAGTGCTGGTCTGTAGGATCGGGTAGCTGCCGTGGTACTGCCACCTACATTGGTTGACTGGAATCTGGTAGACTGCGCAGCACGTGGCAACGAATAATCCGGGACAAGTATCAATAAAGAAGTTTTGTTTAATCGTGCTCAGCAATCTGCCGGAAAATTGACAAGCAGGTTATGAAAAATTATCTTTTTTATTAAAAATGGAAGAACCTATTCGAGATGTTAGTTAAAAAATACCCATACGGTAATGATAAATACGAATAACAATGACAAAATTAATTTTTACTGTATTTCTGTAAAGATTTCGATGCTTTCCAATTAGTTTAAAGCTTTCACTAAAACTATGTATTAATCGATACAATGCATGACATATTTTCCTCATTTCAACCTTCAAGTCACAAGATTTAGTCCGTCATTTTCTACAATTTTCATTTCAGACAACAGTGAATAGGTTTGACCTCAGACTTCTTGGGTAGTCTCTTCTGACTCGCCTGCGTGTGAACTCCGACCGTGTGAGAAATCCGTTTGGAATCTGAAGTTTCTTAATCATCAAAGGGTACAAATTATTTTCAGTTCATTTCAAAAGTTACGAAGAGAAGTTTTTACAAATATTCATGCATGTTTTTGCTTGCACTTCAGGTGGCATATGCCTGTCTGTTGGTACGCGTTAAAATATATTCATGAAGACATGGAAACTGGTTTTAAAATTTACTATCAATTTAATAGAAACAATTTATTGACTTCATATAAATCATCACAACCTGAATATGACGCACAAGGGTGGAGAGAAATAAGTAAGTAGGTAATTCATATAGTAGTGATATTTCCACGTGAAAGAAGAGGACGGAGTGTGCCGTTTAGACGCATGTTAATTACTATAAATAAAAATTATCCGGTACAATGCTAACGCCTCACACATTTAATTAAATAAAAACTCAGACGGTGCAAAAATAAAACGCGCATGCTAGGAACATGACGGGAGCTGCCTTCTTTTAGCATGTGGAGGCTGGTGCTGGGATCAGATGGGGATAAATGAAGAGGGGGAAGAGAGGGGGGGGGGAGAGAAGGGGAGGAATGAGGGGGAGGAGAGGGCGGCGAAGGAATGGGTAAAGGGGAGGAGGATGTATTGTGCCCAAAAAATAGCCCAGCAAGGGAATTAATGGTTTGTATTGAGCCCGGGAGTATTCTTTACGATGTAATAATCGAATATGGGCTCCATTTCAAGAGCTCGGGATCGTCTTTCGGGAGAGGGGAGGAGAGCCCTAATGGATACACGGAAACACTCGTCAATGCCACTGCCATGAGTGGAAAGTGGTTTGAGATGGGAAAGGTCAAGTTTGGATGACTGTTTGTGCAGCAAGTTGAATCGTTTAGATCTCCTTGTTGAAGTTTTCTTTGAAAAGTGGAATGACTCGTAATCAGTTTAGCGAGAAATGGAAGATGGATAACTTCTAGCAAAGAGGGTGTCGAGAGTTGGCCAGTAAGATAGGCACGAAAAGGGAAAAATATATAGTAAAAACAATAGTTTTTGAAATATGTCTCAAGCTTGTAAAATGTAATAACAACTGGAGTTTTCATCATACGTAAGGAGGAGAAGCTTAATTAGTACGCCATCATTGAATACAAAACAATGTACCCAGGTAATTAGTGAATAATATTGCCAAAATACGTGTATTGTGGTCGATGAAAAAAGGGGTTATGGGACAATGGAAGTCAGTTAGGGGAGATGAATTGCATCGTGCAGGGGGTGCTTGCAGAGGTCAACTGGCGCATGGTGAACGTGACGACAGAGAGAGAGAGTGGTGATGCGATGGGAAAGCAGCGTTAGCGAGGGGCGTCTCCAGCAGGCTGGCGTTGATGGCGTATGAGAAACGTATATTTGTTGATCATAATGTAATTAAAGATAGGGTAGCAAGCGTTTAAGAAAGAATGCACGTGGTGATTTTAAGTGAGGTTTAGTTCGTCATGTTGGAACAAAGTAAATGGCCAAAGGTACCCAATGGATCGATGAAACGATCGAACTCAGAAAGAAGAAGCGAGGTTGAAACCGGAAAAAATGGAGAAAAGATATCCTTATCAACGCCACGGAAACCTAAGAGCCATGAGCCTTATATTAGTCCATAGCCAGAAAAGGGACAGTCCTTGTTTCAAATAATGTTTCATACGAATCACGCAAAGAGGTCGGAAAAGAGGAGTTTGGATCCTCTGAAGATTTGTGAACATCATCTGGACGATATCTGAACCAAGGGCCAAACTGAGGAAAAATGTCCATGAAGTGGCGTTAAAGTAGGGATGAGGGTCGTTGGGAAGAAAGCTAATGCCTTTCCAAGGTGTCACTATAGTAAAGTAATAAATTCGGTTGTCTATTTAGGGCGAAAAACAGTGCCGTGAGTATGAAAACAGAGCGTATAACGTGATGCGCAACTTGTGCGCATTGATAACAAACAGTGCGACTTGAAATTCATAAAACAGATGGAGGGATTGGGTTGGAGTGGTGGTTAGAGTTCTGTCATCCCATTCCGAGGGCCCAGTTTGAATTCCAGCCGTGATTTGTCCGCGTAGCCTCGAATTGGATGGCGCGCGTGGAGAGCACTTGAAGGGTGGCGGATGCAACCCCCGACTTTCATTCGAATCCGCCGGTCAGCCACTCCGAAATAATCCTTCCTCGACCAACTCCCTCCCCCCCTGAATGACGCGAACGACCTCAGCTGTCCGCCGCCTCCCCAAACAACCAACCGGCATAGCAGCTGAAGGAACTGACGGGGGCAAGTGGTCTTTAACCTAACTGCTCCAAGTTTCCTACTCTACATTCCGCTCGCTCCCCCATCCCCAAAATCACTTCCTCCCCTCCTTCACCCGACCCACCTCCCCCTCCCACCCACCCCCCCTCGTCTTCCGCTGAAGAAGGAACGACCGCGGAAATGATGCAACTTGCGTGGACACTCGCCGTCATATCTGTTGACACACCGATGTTTTATTGCATTACCTACGTGATCGATACAATAATCATGAACACACGGATAGTAATTTGTAATACAAATTTGTAAAATATAATTTGCATATTGGAGATAGGTTTTCCGGAGCAGCAGGTCGAAGAGCTGAAGAAACGGGCAAGAAACTGTCGTCATGTTAATAATTGACACACGCAGCTGCTCCGGAAAACCTAGATCCAGCATGATCAGCCACTGCGGAAGCCTTCGTTCCAACTATATGTATATTTTTGTCTCAAATATTACAAAAATTACTTCTAAAGCCTAGCATATAGCAAATTTTTGTCAAATATCTGTTTATTCGTTTGGATAAATTTGTCATTATGGCAATGTAGCAATCACAATTCATAAACTTTTCATGCAAAAAATATAATTGGCTTCTAAGTCTGTATCGCGCGAAGAGCAAGCAGTGTCAAAAAACTCATGGTTTTCACCGCTGGCATCCATTTGGTCTGCTATCTACTACAGCTGGAAATATAATTGCTAAGGCAGCAAATAAAGTCTCAGAAATGTTCTTAAAATCGTTGTTTAAAGGATATAAGTGCTCATTCCATTGCAAAAGCAATATTTGCAGTTTTCTTCTACAATGGGCACCTTTAACCGTATTCATGGATTTCACCCGATTTAAGGAGGTTGTACTTAGTATCGGTCCATGTAAGGATGCTTATAGTGGTTAAATTTCTATTAGGCTTTGGAGATAGCTTATGCTTTCAGTGCCAACTTTTAATGCAATAAGTTTGTCTTTTTGCGAACAAATTCTGCCGGGAGTAATATGCTCGGGGATCTAACACCCATATGAATATGGGTTTAATGGAAGCGCCGGACTCACTTTCTTAAACCTAGTCTCAGAAAGCGATAAATGCAGCCGCCTATTTCTACTGTTTACTGTTTCTTCTCTTGCACTCGAGAGATTTAATTTGTACGTGTGCGCCGTCAGTGTCTAAAATGTTTGCATACGGCTAAGAATATGCATTGTGAATGCAATTAAAGGCAATAATAAGAGAGGAATGGAAAGAGTTCTAAAACTTGCATCCCTTACATAGCACGAGAATGAACGAAGTAGAATTATCGGAACAAGCAGCTCTCTGCGAGCTGCATAGAACAGCTCATATTTGTTTTGGTAAGATAATGACGATTCCCAGTAGAGAAGTAAATGCAGATACCTGGAATAAATAGGTAGTAACGTTACTGTGACCATTGGCATTGGTAACCATTTATTTAGCGGAATTCATAATTAATTTAATAATCGTTCGAACGTTATTTATTATTGAGAGGCCTAATTAATGTTACTCAACTTCTATCGACAAACCACTCTCCTTTATATTTAATTTATGCATTATAAATGTTGTTTTTAGTGACATTGCTGAGGACAATTTTAATCATTATTTGTTGAAGAATTTAAGTAGCTAAGGCTCTTCGCTATTATAACCCGTATGCGCATTTGCAATTTCCAGTTTTGTCCACTTTGCGTTCCGCCCTTCATAGCTTCCATTTTCCTGTCCCTACTCTTCTCCTCTCGGTGAAGAATAGTAATTGGAAACGACTTTTCCGCCGAAAGATTCGATTGTTTTTCATCGCAAAGGATTGAGCGTGGAGTTGACGAGCAAACACGATCCGCTTCCAACGCACTCATGTGTGACGCTGATTAATCCTTTGACGAAAGCACACCCGCGGCGCCCCGAGTGCACTATTTTCGGGCGAGCTGTTCCGAGGAGGAGGAGGGTGACGCAGCCCGGCTGGCGGTGTTGACCAATGTATCCGGTGAGTGTTTATGCTTCCAGACTATTTCTCTCTGGGGCGCTAGGCGGGAGGAGCGGAGGCGGGAGGGGCGGGCCGCCACGGAGAGCTGCGGCCCCCGACCGTCCACCAAACCCAGCCAATAAAACCGTTTAATTGTCGACGGCCCAGGCTTTGAAGTCGCTTCCCCCCCACCACTAAAAAACCGCCCCCCAACGTAAACACTGTACATCCCAGTCCGACCGCCCCTCACCACCACCGCCTCCTTCTTCGCCTCCTCCGCCCCCGCGGGGCGCCCTCCGCCACGGACGCCGCCTCACTGCCGCCCCCACGGGTTAACGACTGCCGCCTCCAGCGCAGGGCAGCAGGCCGCCGCCGCGGGACTCAATCGAGGAAGCGCACGCTGGCCCAGGGCCGTGACGGCGGGCGCACAAAAGGCCCGCTACGAGGGACTGACAGGGGCGGCCTTTCACGCCGGGTGGCCGTGGGTGCCGCGGGCGCCACTCGGGACCCCTCGCTTTCTTTCCCGACTCATTGGCGGCGGCATATCTGCGACGGAGTTTTGATGGGGTCATTTGATCGCCCTTGTGCTCCATCTCGGCTCGTCGATTTTGAAGGAGCAGCCACCTAGAGTAGAGCACGCGAAGCGTCGCCCGATTAATTGCATATCTGGGAAGGGACCCGTGATGGCACGATGGATCAAGACTATCGCAAATATATCAGTCCTTTGACTTTGCTTATGACGAAGAGGGCAAAATTGATTTCTATGTTTAGTAGAGGTCTCGACATCATGTCGGCGTGTAGGCTTGTTACAGAAAAGGGGGAGCTATTAATGCTAGGGAACTCTTAAGCGTCGCTCCGTTAATTGAAAATCTGAGGAAGGAACCAGTGATGGCATTCGCAGTCACTGCTAGATTAAACCCATCGCAGGGACATCAATCGCATGACTTGCCTATCAGCGATGAGATGATGAAATCCTCGTCCCTCCCTTCATATGAAGGTGCCAAATTTAGACCGTCAAAGCAGGTTGGATAAAGTTGTCGTTTCCCCCTCTCATTACCTATTGATGTCGTCTCTCCCCTACCACAGCAGAGGAGCTCGCTGAAATGACCAAACAACCCATTTCCCTAAATCCTTCATTTTCTCTTTCTTTTGATGCATCACCCTCTGCCTCTCACTCTATATGCTAATATATGCACATGTGGACTGCTTAAAGAATAGCAAGCCGTCACCCTCGGTGTTCGCACGAAATCACCAGCTTGCCAACTATGTTCCGCGTAGCCATAGCGTTCCGTAGTAGCAAAGGTTGAGGTTCTTGGATGAACCTCAACCTTTCAACAAGTTACACCGCACTTTTCACTGAAACCAAACCAATCAACTCACTGAAGTTCCGCGAAAAAAAGTCCTCTGAAGGGTTTCATGACTAACAATATCTAGGAAACCCTGAACTTGGTGTACTAAGCATAGCATAATGTATTTTCTTACTGTCCGTTGACCACGTAGTCATAAGAATATTTACGATTTATACTATATATAAAAACTTAGCAATGGGATGCTGAATTTTTTATTTCCATAAACCGATACGTTCAAACCACAGCCAATAAGTACATACATTCCCATCATCAAGTTATCTGTAAGGTGACCAATGCTCCCACCTGTAATTACAATGCCCACGTGCAGTCATCACTGCGAATTTTCACTCTTGCTAGATGGATTGCCTCTACATTCTCAAAGGAAATGTGTAGTTCATTCATGTTCTTCGCTCGGCCGTAGCTGGTTCACCTTAGCCTCGGAACGTCCCCTCATTGCATTAGACCAGTCGTCTGGAACTGAGAAATGTCATCGGCGGTGTACGATCCGGGAAGTGGACAAACGCACGGGCTAATCATTTGAACTAGTAACAGTTAGAAATTTGAGTAAATTAAGAAATTCGAAGAAACACAACACTCCCAATCTGCAGTTTGAAGTTAGTGCCGTAAAATATGTAAGATCGTAATGCACGATTTCGAAATGAACCTCAGCCCATTTAGAGAAAGGATACTGAATAAAATGTACCTTTCTCTCCCTTTTCAGTAGACGCCAGTGGATTCACGGACAAGTTCCCGAGAAAATTCACTCGCTGTAGCTCATCAGAGCCATTATAACTTCGTTACTCGCGGAGTGCTTTACACAGAATTGCTGAAAAGGAAATCGTGACTGGGATGCAGTATGCGTAGGATTCGGTGAGTGAAATTGAAAAAAAAACATGAATGATGTTCCCTGGGCATGATAAGACCTCAGTCGTGTTTTGGAAACAGCTATTTCGGGGTTTGACAGATATTATTTATGATTTCGATTGATTCTGTCATAAAAAATTAGCGTATTGAATTTTGGCCGGTATTCATAAGTAAAACATATTTTTTTTCGGATTTCTTGACCAAATAGTTTCAACTTTCATTTGAAACTTTCCCCCGTAAAAGGAATCGACTGAAAAAGGCCCAAGCATTATTTAAAAGATACGCGTATCACCTCAAAATACACAAAATGCACCGGATAAACAATAAAAACGGATTGCGAGTGGTGGAGAATGCTTCGAAAGGCTTGCGAATTCAAGGCTTCACGGCATCACAATCTCAACTGGCAAATACTTATGTCAGGGAGCGGATTGTCTAGTTACAATATCGATCGCGGTGAATTTCGTGCATATTATGCAAATTTAATCCAGGTGAAATTTAATTGGTGAAAATGGTATGAGTGGTAGTGAAGGTGTATTTGTAGTTTTAGTCATTTCATATTGACTCACTTAATATGAATTCGGCAAATTTCCCTGACTGAATTGTCGAGAGGACCCTTTGCCTATCGCTTTCAAGGAGTTCTGCCCAATTTGGACCCAAAATACGAACAACTACCTCATTACTCGTAGCTGAGTCTAAAATTAGATTTATTATTTGACCAAAACGGAGATTTTATGGGAATTTTTGTACTGAAATGGATTGGTCGCTATGAAGCTTACATGACTTCCAAACGATGTACAGTGAGAAAATGAGCTTTGCTCTTCTTCTAAAATCTTTTTTTCCCCTTGTGGTTGGTTATTGATTGCGTTAAATTTGACTTCAAAGCACATGCGGCGTGCCTTCACCATTGACTCTTTTCTGTAAAAAAGCATTAAAACGAAGGCAAATCAAAGAAACTCGGGACCCTGCCTAGCAAGCACTGAAATTTCTGCTGATTCTTTTAGTATGTATAAGCCGAAAAATCTGCTACTAACTAAGCGCCCTGCATTCTTCATATTTGGCTTTCATGTATAAGAGATGGTCAGCCATCAGAGTCTAATATTTAAAAAAATGCTAATATGTTAGCTAGTTTTAAATCATTCCTAATGCCGCGTTGCTGCGATGACTTAAATGGGTCTTCTTTAGGATATTATCAGAACAAAGAATATAAAATCGATGATTTCAGATCTGTTAACTCTAGTACATTCCACAATCAAGACTCATTTAAGCTTAGCCCGACCCGAATCAACTCTTGCACGTGAGGAAGCTATGAGACAGAATGGTGATTTGGGCAATTTGCTCATCGTTCTACCGAGAGGTTCTACCCCATTCTACCCCCTACCACACACCCCTGAGGTGGCTTAGATGTAGATGAGGTGCTCTGGAAGTTGAGCTTTTTTTTGTAGGTACTAGATTTTCTGGTTGTGAAACTTGAAACTCCTGCTTTCTTAGGTGTTAAATACATTCTCCGAAACATTTAAACATTTTCTGAGCTATTAGAAGACTTAATTTCCCCTTATTGCCATTTTTTTAAGAAAAATATGTTTATGAAAACAACAAAGCCAAATGAATAGCTAAATCGCTGACCAACTCGTAGGTCAACTGCTCGGATTTCACCTGAATACTTTCCTCTTGAGATAAACGAGTGAGATCAGGAACCGCTCTAGCAATACAGGCGCCCTAGGCGAATGATGAAAAAGGCGCCCCTAAAAAAATTTCGTTCACAACGGGCGACCTTCTCTGTCACAAACTTGATTCACAATGAGCTGGGACTGAATATTTCGCTGACACCGACATACATTGGAAGGAAAAAGCCTGATAGAGGAATACAATGTTGGTTCGAAAAGATTACATTGTTTTTCGCAGAGTTATCGACCGTAAATTGAAAACCGTTTACTTTGTAAACGGGCGCGCCCGCCGGAAGGTTAAGCAGCTAACAAGCCCTTTACTTCATGAAATAGGGTTAGATATGTTATCGAGTTTTAGGTAATAAGGTTGTCGGACTATTAACTAGGGTTTACTATTTCCCTCCCCCTTCTTTTTTCTTTTTTCTCAATTTTTTTTATCGATTTTTTCCCCTTTTTTTCTTTTTTTTCTTTTATTCTCTTCACTTGTCATTTCGGCGCCCCTCAAATCGCGGCGCCCCATCACTTCGCCTAGTTCGCCTATATGGTAGAGCGGGCCCTGAGTGAGATACTCAGAGTGAGGAAGTGGATCCCGAAATCAAATCACCCTTATTTGCATCGGTTAGGAGAACGAAATGATTTTTCCCATGCCCAAACATAGCATTGAGAACGATTTTGGTTTAAATATTTGAGGAATTTGTATCACGATTGGGCAGGGGTAGGTGAAAGACTATTGATTCCTTAAGGGGTTGCGGCTAGGGGAAGTGATGTGCTCGTTTTAAGGGTCGCCGTTTATGTTTCCATCCAAGTGTTTCAGCGTGGCGTTGCGAGAACACTGCCCGCACGAATAGAACCGAATCTTCGCGTCGCGCCCTTGGAGCGGGCAAACATCGCCATCCCTGCTCGACAATGACGCCGCGGTGCGGGAGGACCGCCCTTGAACCTCGCGGTGCGCCGCGCGTCTGCTTCGGCCGTCGGCACACACAGGCTGCCGCCGCACCCCCTCCTCCAAAAACAAATGAAGTAGCCTCGGGGTGTATTTTATGTTGTGGGCAGCTGCCGTTCCAAAAAAAGAGCTGCTCCGATGGTGAGTGAAGCCAGAGGCTGTGGAGGGCGGCTTGAGAGGGGTGGCCAAGGGGCGGCAGCAGGCGGTAGGGGGTGCGACTGGGATACGAATGGGTGGCGACTGAGAAGACGCCGGGGAGACGATGGGCGCATTCCGGAATGAGGCGTGGGAGTGGTGGCGGGTGTTGCTCCAAGTTTCTCTCTCTTGCGATGTGGAGATGGAGTGAGGCGACCGTTGCACCACGGATGGGTATTTTGGTCGGAGAGTGATCGTTTGGGGAGAAGGGGTGGATACCCGGTGTCGGCGTTGCATCTCCGTTCGAAACGTGCCTGTGGGTTTAAAGTGCTCATCCGACGGACGGAGCACTACACTTGCAGCTCTGTCAGCATAGCACCCGAGTGACGTGACGATACATTAACTCTTAATGTTTTTTTTTCTTTTTAGAAACATTTAAGTATAAGAAAGCGGAAAATAATGGTGCCCTATTTGATGTCCGCGCTTGAAGCTCGATGGCTTCGTGGTGGTAGCTACATTATGAACAGTGATTCGTCTCGAGCAATGGTGCGTGTGGTAAATGTTTTTAGTGAATGATTTCTTGGTCGTACGCTAGCTAATATATTAGAACTGGAACGGAGGTTCGGACTTCTCTTTATGCTTCACTTCGTCGGAGGTACTGGACAATCTTCCCCATTTTTGCATGGCAATATCGTAAAAAAATACTTCTAAAAAATACCCCTATCCTCTTAACAAGTTATTAAACTTCAATTCATAGAGGTTTGAAACTAACTTAACTAAATATTTTGCCCGTTGGTGTGCAGTCACTTGGACTGAAACATATAACCCCGCTCTTCCGCACCCAGATGTTTAAAACCAGTATTAAATTTTGCGGAAGAGGCAGTCCTGCCGTAAAGTCACGTGTTATCCTATTGTTCCTCGCTGCTCGCTCCACACACTCTCTTTGCGCCTCTTCTTTTCACATCAAATATCTGCGATCCATTTTGAATGCTCCTGTAACTGTACTGCCGATTGATTTATTGTCGCGTGCTTCTTCGTAAATTACGTCAAACAGATTTATTTACGGGTGCCGTAAATGCCTCTTCGCGTTTTGAGTTCTTTGAGTCCACAAAACTTAAGAATTTCTCAAATAAAACTTGGGCAATAGAGAAACAAATATCGACAGGAGAAGTGTTCTCTTCCAGTCACGCCTCATAAATGAATTACGTGTGTAAACGCGCAAGGCAAGGCCAACTGAGAAGCAGCATTTTGAGCCTCTACATCAACATCTACAAAGTACCGTGCAAGTCACCACTAGGGTGTGTGGCACGGGGTGATTCCACACCAGGCATGCAGCACTCGTCCCAACGCAAATCAGAACCTCGCACGCTCCCCCTGCCGCTAGGCGCAGGCCAAAAAGCAGTCAGGAGAACAGTGCTCAGTCCGACCATAGACTGGGAGAGTGATACGTAAATGAACATGCAAACATGAAGAATAATGCTATACACACATCTAGTGGTTAATATTACTCATACTGTTAATTCATGAGTGCTACGAGATGCTACTTCATGCAGAGAACAAAATAAAATAATGACGGACTAATCGACCGGTGTGAAATGTTAGTAATGATGTTGTGTTATTAAGCACAAGTGAAAATTCTCCTCTACCTATTGAGGGTGGGAGTTTCATATGATTGATTTATCGCAACTATTATGACCCCTTATTATGCGTGGGAAAAATGACATTTTAAATCTATCGGTTCTGCAATCAATTTCCTTTATCTTATTCCTGTGATCGCTTCTACCGTAGTACGTTGGCTCTCTCTAGCATTATATATGGGACGTCCGGCAAAAAGCTGTTTGCTCCGAACTTGCGCAAAAGATTTAACCTGTATTTCTCCCTTTGATCAGTTAGAAATTCCCACCCTAATTCCTTCAACAATTCGGTAACACTGCTAACTTTATAGTAAGATTTTTTCACAACTCTTGCTGCTCTCCGCTGTATTCGATCTATTTCATAGATTAGTCCTCTTCCACATGGGTCCCATATGCTAGCGGCAATCTGTGTGGTCTCACGAGTGAAAAATAATATCGCTCTTTAACCTTCTCGTCGCATTTTCCTAATATTGTTTTGATAAATCCCAATTTGCGACTAGCATTTCCGCAGATTTCCTGGACGTGTTTCCCCCAAGATAGGTATGAGTAAGGGTCACACCAAATTATTTAACAGACTCTACATTTGATAAGCCTGTTTGTTTAATTGTGTACGTTTCGTTGACCGAGTTATTCTTTTTCCAAAAATTCATAACAGTGCAATTTTTTAAAATTCAATTTTAACTGCCAAGTATTGCACCATTCATTTATAGCTTCTAGGTATTTTTGTAACACAATCTTGTCCGACTCTTTGCCTAGATCCCTGTGCAACACTGCGTCATCTGCGAAGAGGCGAATTTTGCTAGTGACAACGGTATTGATGTAATTAATATACAAAAGGAACAATAAAGGACCGATGACAATTCCCTGGGGTACATCTGATGTAACTTTCACTACTGAACTAACGCCATCTAGAACTACCCTCTGTTCGCGGATGGCTAAGAACGCTCTTTTCCGACATATTGACCCTACTTGCATATACAGCCTCTACTTGAGTCATTCTTGCGTTTAGAAAAGATCTTGGTATGAGGTATTGGCAGAATAACTTTAGCGTATTATTTGCTATCGAAAGGAGATTTATTATTTCGTGTGGTATGTTCTTAGATTTGATGTAAAAATGCTAAACTTTCTTTCAAATTTGTCCATTTTGTGTAGGTTATGCGATTACGCGCGGTTAATTTGCACACGTATTATCAACCAATTTGTATGTTTAAAGTTATACGTTAAGGATTTATTTTTTTTCTTATGTGCCACGAAGAACGGTATTCGGACCATACGTGGCTAAATACGCCTCAAGGCGCGCGGAAGATATTTAATTCAAGTTGTCGTTCACGTAGCAGTCGACATTACTCATGCTATCATGTGTGTAAAATAACGCTAGTGGATAAATAGATATAGACCATTTTCCAATTATTGCGATTGCGCAAATTATATGGTATGTAGATATAGCCCAGTTTCGTGCCAGCTTGTTCATATGACAATATGTCCTAATCGCCAGTTTGATCATATCTCTTTATTGGAAATCGACATATGCGTGGCCCAGTATTAGACTAATTGTAAGTGCAATTAATTCAGGGTGAGTCCATATTGATCTTCTGTTTACAAATTTTTACAATGCTTAGTCTTAAAGCAAGGATAATAGTTTCAAGGAAAATGAAATAAATAACAAAAGCGCGATTGACAAATTACTCTCGTTATTGTTGAAATGTCCCTTATATGTCCCCCTCATATTTTGTTTCAATTATTAGTATTTTTTACCTGGGTGAAATGAGATATGAACGTCCCCCTCTTCCACCCACCCAGTGGGTGGACACGAACGGCCATGCCCTGAATGGTGAATATTCCACCATGATTAAATTCAAGGGTGATTCTTCCTTTTTAATTTTGAAACTCTGCGCCCGTTTCAAGCCTCTTTCGCAATCTCTGTCGCATTCAGTTTCCTGATCAAAGACCAGTGAAGCAAAAAACGCTTGGGATAGAATGAGCGGAGCACAAGTAGCTAAAAGTGTGTTGCTGAGAATGTGGGCATTTAGGATTCCGATTTCCCTCGCGGACATGAAAAGGCTCTGCCCCTGAGAGAATCGTTATAGGCAAGCGTACAATTCTTCCCTTCCGAATACACTGTGGTTCTACGCCGATGTAAACAACCTACTTACTAAAAGTGAGTTGCTGAGAATGTGGGCATTTAGGATTCCGATTTCCCTCGCGGACATGAAAAGGCTCTGTCCTTGAGAGAATCGTTATAGGCAAGCGTACAATTTTTCCCTTCCGAAAACACTGGGGTTCTACGCCGATGTAAACAACCTACTTACGCTGTCACAAAAAATACACGCGCCAACAGCTTCAGCCGTAGCTTCCATAACTTCGACAGATAACTCGAAAGTTCGCCTGAAAGTTAAAATTTCGCATATGACATCGAATGATACATGCTCATCAAGGTGTAACTTTTCCGGCGTAAGAAGGTAAGTGAATCCAATTTTGGGGAAATTCCTAGGACTGGGTTTCATTCCGAAAGAAATAGTGAGGCCAAGCGTATTAGTCTATTTATTTCTTTTTCTGAGGGGTTGAAGAACCTATCGTTGAGCGCGACTGAAACGATATTGATTGGAACGAAGCAGAACTTCCACGTTTTGTGGGGAACTAAGAAAAAGGAATTGATCCTATGTGGCTGAGAAGGAATAGGAAGTAATGTTCTACATGGAGATACGTGAGTTCTTTAAGTCATTAGTTAGGCAAAGCAAAAATTAAAAACGTCAAGATTACCAGTACGTTTCACAACTGATCAGCTGGGTGCTATGGATGCCAAGGACTGAACAATGGCGTTAGCTGTTCCTTTATTTCCAAGGATAACTGGATGATATGTTTTTCATTTCTAATTTGATTTCCAATTATAATGGAAGGTGACCCGTAACCGGTTATCTTAATTTCAAAGTGAATGGTCCAGAAAAAATAATTACTAGTTTTTGAAATAACTTCTTGTAGATTTCCAGCGATTCTAAGTGATTCCATGTGACAATTATGTGTCAAATAAGTTGTATATTTCACAAATCTCACAGAGATATCGTGTAGCGTTCTGTCTTTTGAGATGTAGCGTTAAAGGGTGAAGAGGGGCGGGAATTGGGGAAAGGTCGAAAGTGAACACTATGTTCACGGATTGTCTTTTGGCTCCAGTTTTATAATGCATAGTTAACGTTAACTGGAAGATGAGGTAGGCATTTCTTTAACTTGATGCTAACTGATAGATCGGGTGCTGTATACTACGGCATACTTTCAGTTAGTTTGCGTGAGCGTTATTGATAAGGAAACGTATTAACTTCGGTTTTCATACCAAGAAAATATTCAACCAGTTATTATAAAACCGGGCTTTAGTGCCTCACACTATTTTTATTGTACTCATTAATGCTGCGTGTTGAGAAAGAATTTGTGTAACTGTGTCAGTTTGGCAGTGCCTATCACCTCTTCTTTTGTCGCTTCTATCAGTTGAAGATATTTAGTGCAGCTTTAAAAAATATCCTCAAAGTCACGTGATCTGAATGTTTCAATTGATCTAAGCTTAGCCTGCAACCTCCGACTCCGTAGCGGCCCCCAGCATCTACTCCTTCCGTCAGCTTTGTCACACGCTCTCGAAGCCCAATCGTTCGGCTTTCCTTTGTATTTCACTTAGTT
This sequence comes from Pyrrhosoma nymphula, assembly GCA_963573305.1. Taxonomy (NCBI): domain Eukaryota; kingdom Metazoa; phylum Arthropoda; class Insecta; order Odonata; family Coenagrionidae; genus Pyrrhosoma; species Pyrrhosoma nymphula. Next base: position 90,097,999 of record OY754332.1, on the reverse strand, counting down.
GGCGAATTACATTTCTCTGTGCAGGGTGCTCGTGGTGTATTCGAGATGCGTACTAAGCAGGGCGAGGCGACAGGGAGAGAGGGTTGGTTGGATGCGATGCCTCTTGCCGCGTCGGTCGACGAGTTATACGGGCTAGAGAATGCCAATCGGCGGACACAAAACGTACGGGGACCTGCCCAAACATTTCGTATAGTGTCGTGGATAATTCGCAAACACAAAAATCAGCTAAATTGATGAGAAATTTCGATTCCGCATCTCTCAAAGGCCGGTCTGATGTTTATGCCTGTAGCATCACCAATTGATCTGAATTCAAGATGAATTTCCGTCGGAGTTGATGCTGATGAGCAGATGTTCTCGGTGGCAGTCCACGGCGTGCGCGGCACGATGCTACTTCGCGCGGCACGATGCTGCTTGTCAAGCACTGCTACTTCCGCTCTCGCCGAGCAAAGATGTTTCAACCATTTTTCTCTTGAAGCAAAAAAGGAATCCGTTTAAGTTTTTAGTAATCCGAGAGTAATTTGCTGCCCAAAGATAAGTTAAAACCGGTCTTTTACAACAAAGGAAATTTTAAAAACTTAATTAATTTTACTAAAGACAAGGTAGACCCTTTAAATGCGAGTGGAGTGTATAAACCGACGTGAGATGTGTGCCAAAAATTTACTTCGGGCAGACTGGGAGAAGTTTCAAACTAGTAAAAGAGCATGAGGCATGCTTTAGAAACAATAATCATTCTTCTCTTTTTGCCAAGCACTCATTAGAACATTTCACCATTAGAACAAGCACCAAAGCAGTTTTCAACCGAAAATCCTCCTTGTGGATAAGAAGGGTGCCAAGTTGGACGCACTTAAACAAGTGGAAATTCGGAAATATGTAAAACGTGACGAATGCATTATTATCAATGATATTATTTTTCAATCCCATTCCCCTCTGCGTAACCTTCCACAACCTGAAGTCCCCGTCCACCCTCCAAAACATCCCCCTTACCCCCACCTCGCCACACGATCTTGACTTACGGTCGCACGACCACCCTTTCCCCCACCCCCTCCTGACAAAAGAAGCCTACCCCCCCCCCCCACAGCGCCCTCTTCCTTATCTTCTCTCCTCCCTTTCCTTACACATCAAACTTCCCCCCTACCCCAGCCTAACCCTCTCAAACAACAGTATCCTACAGCCTCCCCCACAACGCCCTTCTTCCTTAACTTCTCTCCCTTTCCATAGGTCCGTTTCACACGATCAAATTCTGCGTCAAATTCCATTCAAGAATCATTGATCAAGGTTTCTCGAATGGACATGACGTCATTGAAACGTCATGACAGCGGACATGTTGTCTTGAAAGCTGTTGAAAGGCTTCGTCGCCATCAAATTCCTCTCGTCTTGATCAGTTCTAATTTTTCTTGAATCTTGAATGGTCTTGAAGCCAATGGGGATGGATTTCAGACCGCTGGGCGTAAGATGGCCGACATGGAGATAGTTACATGCGAAAGCACCTCGTTATTATGTTATAATAAATGCCATTATGTTATAATAAATGCTATTATGTTATAATAAATGCTATTATGTTATAATAAAATAATTATTCAATGTAACATTTACGCTTTTTAACATGCAAGTCCCATTGTGCTTTAAATTATGAAAGATTTATGTACGCTTTACGAGGGATATGATGGTCTCAATTGACGGTAAAATATTTCTAGTGACGGAAGGAAAACGGGCAATCTCTCACCTCGAATTTTGAAAGAACTTTCATTAGCGTATTTAGGCGTGCAATAATGATCTCTGCATTTTTATTAATAATTGATATCGTGCTTAATATTTATGAAACGTCAACTGTTGGCACAATAAGAAGTTAATAGACACATTTCGCTCACGGAATTTCCAGGCAAGAAGGGGACACCGTCGAAGTATTTATGTTCATTTTCGACTTCTGTAATAGTTTTCTCGCAACATATGAGACTTCACTGATATATTTAAATAACAATTGTTTTTGTGTACAAATGAGATCTTCAGAAGGAATTTAGAGACTATTTTGTACTACATACTAGCCGTCGACAAGCAAGAAATCCTGCTAAAGGCCATGTACGGAAGAGATCATATTTGTTCTCCATTTCTCTAGTAGTCGATCGTAGTCTGGTGGTTATCGTATTCGCCTGGCAATGTGGAGTTCTCCGTTCCAAATCTCTGGTACGTAGATTTTTATTAGCAATTTTTTAAAGTTGAAGTTCTTAAGTACTTCTTTAACTCAACTTACTAAATTACTTCTCTAACATATAAAATATTTTCATAAGCAGTGCCGGTGAGTCGAACCACAAAATATTTCGATCTCTAGTTTCGGACATATTTTTTTGTTGGCAAACCATGTCTCGGCGACTATAGACGTATGATGATTCCAGATCCTTCGTTTTCCGTTTTATGCATCTATACAACATACATGCGTTTTATATTTGACAGAAATTCATACTGAAAATCGACCAAAGCCTTAATAAATTATCCTATGAGTATGCTTGTAATTAGAATACGTTTATCCGTCAGTTCTTGCAGCTCGATAATTAATTTTTTACATCTAGGGCTCCAATGCAATGGGGAAAATTCCAGTGCCTTTAGCTATGCCCTCCCATTATGTGGCAGAAGTTGGTACCTGAAACAAATTCATGAGCAATAAAACAAGCTGCTATCGCTAAATACTTCAAATTTTCTGCAAAAACTAAATTTTATCTTGGAGTTGCATGTACCCAGTCAAGAACAAGAATTATTCATATGTACTTGCTAAAGATTTTGGAGGATAGAAATAGCAAATGGCCGCATAAGTAAGATTAGTACACTTAAGGTAGGCATTAGTCACTTATTCACTTTCAAAAATTCGTCCTTTAGGGCTTCATAAATTGCTGTGCACACTTCAGGAACGAACAAAGAAATGGTGTTGTGAGCAATTATGGTTGTGTATTGAAGGCTCGTAAAGGATTCGCCGGTCGCCAAAAATCTCAGCGTTACTGCGAGTTTGTGCTTGGCTGATATGCAGTGCCAACACACTACCTTTTTTGAGATTCTCGGATGTATTAGCTCAACTAAATTTGTTTCGCTCATTTTTAGGTAGCTTTTAAAATATTCCGTGTCTTCCGTCCTTAACACGTTGTGCAGAAATCCATCAAACATTCATTTTGCCTCCTGCGAATCCACTTTCTCGTCCTCACCCTAGGACGACTTATTTGTCTCTGAAGTTGAATATCAACCGCTAAAACAGCCACTGCTAAACCTATCCTCAAACATTAAAATGATTTTCATCCATATTATACAATAAAGAAATATTTGACCACACACGACAGAAAATTTGGGAAAAGTCGCATAACGTTGCTATTTCGTTTCTGCCTTGCCTTTAATCCAGCTCAAACGCTTCAACCTCGTCTTTGAAGTCTTTGTTCGTGTGAAAGCCCTTTCAATTATTATTGTTCAAGCATTCTTGAACTGCTGTCTTGAATCATCTTTGACGCGGTTTGATGTTCAATATTTCATGTTCAGCGTTTCTTGTTCAAGTAAAATTGAGTGGTGTAAAACGTGCTTTTCTCATCCAACATCCCCCCTCCCTCCCCCCGCCCAACCCTCTCCCTCCTCTTCCAAACCTTTCCACCCCCTTTCCCCAGTGTACCTATAGATATATTGAGTGAAAAAATGTCCGTAAACAACCTGATGATGTCTCCCAGCGACGAAACCTAGGTCGGCAATTAAATTATTTATATGGAACGAACAAAGTTTTTTCTTTTCAAAAAGATGTGGAGATTTCAATACAGCCCGCATAGAATTGAGGACCTGCAGTTATATACCATGGGGAAGAGACAAAGACATCTGCGAGTCCCTGCTGTACTCGTTCTCATCAAATGCCCTACATCAGATAGCTACGACGCTGAACAGAGGGACAATATTCTTGATTCATTGGCAACATGGAATTGAAAATTGAAACTTCTCCTTGTTCTTGTTTCATTAAATACTCAACAAAAAGAATTTTTATTTGCTCATATTATAGACAACCCGATGCAGACTTAAATTCAGTTTTAGAGTTGGATAGACAGGTGAAACGTCTCACACGTCAAAATAACGAAAATAACATAATTAACGGTGGTGATTTCAACGTTCCCTCGGTTGACTGGAAGACATTTAGTTTCAAAAAGGGCGGCAAAGATAAGGAGTTGTGCGACACTCTACGCCACACATTCACATATATTTCCTTACATTAATTAGTCACAACACCGATCAGAGGAAACAACGTTCTAGATCTTTTGGCGACCAACATACTTGAAAGCGTCCTTAACGTAGTAACAGTGAACGGAATTAGTGATCACAGAGCAGTAAAAGCTATATTCCATATTAGTAATGACAAAAAGACACCCATAAAGAGGAGGGTATACTTATTTCACAAGGCGGATCTAGAAGGTTTAAAACCAAAACTATTGATCTCGTATAAGAAATTTAGTGATATAAGTGAAAAGCGTTGTACTGACTATACATGGAATACTTTTCGTAGCATTATACGACTAGCCATAAATAGCGCAATACCAAGTAAACTTAAAAAGGTCAATACTGAACCTAGGTGGTATAATGCGGACGTCCGGAAATCTCTCAAGCGACAACGAATCAGGCACGCAAAAATGATGATCGCACGTCAGGGTCTCCACGAAGAGGAGTATAAGAAGGAATGCGAAAAATACAAGAAAGCGAAAACAGCAGCTGAGGCGGTCTTTCAAAAAGCATAAACGGAATTCGAAAATAAAATATAGGGCGAATATTTAGAGGATAACCCAAAGGCATTTTGGTCGTGCGTTAGGGAGGTTCAACCCTGCATAACAACAGTAAAGTCACTTAAGAACAATCTAGGAGAAAGAGCAAACGACAAATTAGATAAAGAAAATATTCTCAACACCTTTTTTCAAAGCGTCTATACAACATGCTCTCCAAATTACACCGCTTCAATGCCTAGGCTATCTACATCTACAGCTAAAGAATACCCTGCAAGCCACCTCAGGGGTGTGAGGCAGGGGGTGAGTATTCACCAACATGCATTACACTATACCATAAAGCTAGTGTAACGACGACTAATTATGCATTAGCCTGAATCGCGAATGCTTGTCACGAGGCGAAGTCTCACAAGCATGCACTACTACACTACAGATATTATCACAATGGAGAGGGACCATTAATATATAAGTATTTTGCAACTACACAAATGGACAGAGACTCAAGACTTATGTAGAAAACATGCACGGTGTGCTGTTAGTACTAGGTAACAGATAAGGATTCAAGTATTAGGGAGTACTACTACTACTAGGGGCTACACTATCTAACGACAAACCTAGATAAAAGTCTCATTAGCAGCCGTTATGGTCCCTTATCATTCGAGGGAAAAATGACATTTTAAATCTGTCCGTTCTGCAGTCTAGTTCCCTAATTTTATTCTCATGATCAGATCTATCGTAGTATGTCGGATTTCGTAAAATATTATCAACGTCGTCAGAGAATAGACCGGTTTGGAACTTACAAAATAGATTGAGTCTAAATTTTAATCGACGGTCTGAAAGCTTTTCCCATCCCAATTACTGCAAAAGGTCAGTAACACTAACGAGATTATCATAACGGCCTTTAACGTATCTTGCCAATCTTCGCTGCACGCGTTCTAACTCAGTTTCCAAGCCTTTCTCATGAGGATCCCAAGTACTGGCTGCATATTCCAAGTGGTGTCTAACGTGGGAGAAGTAGCTGATTTCCCTAACTTTATCGTCGTACTTGCCAAGTACTCTTTTAACAAATCCCAATTTACGATTAGCTTGACCGGTAATTTATCGAACATGTTTACTAAATGCTTTATAAGAACCCATTACAGTCTATTAATATCATTAGTCGTGAAATAGAAAGTCATCTGAAATCCATTAATTGCAAAAAAAATCACCCGGTCCCGATCAAATACCCCCCCGAGTTTATAAAGAATTAGCATCAGAAATAGCACCGTACCTGAAAATTATATTTGAAAAATCTCTAACACAGCATCGTGTTCCTTACGATTGGGAAATCGCGAACGTTACACCAATATTTAAAAGTGGAGAAAAGGAAGAGCCCAGTAACTGTAGAACGATTTCCCTTACGTCTATCTCGTGCAAGGAATTGGAACATATAATTGTCAGTTCGATTATGGGGTACTTGGATAGTCAAAACTTGTTAACGCCAAATCAGCACGTATTCTGGAAAGGCAGGTCTTTCGAAACCCAGTTGGCCCTCTTCCTTCACGACAGTCATTCCTCGGGAGAAAAGCTTGTCCAAGTAGACGCAATATTTCTAGATTTCAATAAAGCTTCCGATAAGGTACCTCATTTGAAGTTACTCGTAAAGTTGGAAGATTACGGAATATACAACGACGTAATATGTTGGATAAGAGAGTTCTTAGCCGACCGTGAACAGAGGGTAGTTCTAGATGGCGTTAGTTCAGATGTAGTGAAAGTTACATCAGGTGTACCCCAGGGAAGTGTCATCGGTCCCTTATTGTTCCTTTTGTATATTAATGACACCATTACCGTTGTTACGAGCAAAATTCGCCTCTTCGCAGATGACGCAGTGTTGTACAGGGATCTAGGCAATGAGTCTGACAGGATTGCGTTACAAAATACCTAGATGCTATAAATGAATGGTGCAATACTTGGCAGTTAAAATTGAATATTAAAAAGTGCGTTGTTATGAATTTTTGGAAAAAGAATAACTCGGTCAACGAAACGTACACAATTAATCAAACAGGCTTACCAAATGTAGAGTCAGTTAAATAATTCGGTGTGACCCTTACTCATACCTATCTTGGGGGAAACACGTCCAGGAAATCTGCGGAAATGCTAGTCGCAAATTGGGATTTGTCAAAACAATATTAGGAAAATGCGACGAGAAGGTTAAAGAGCGATGTTATTTTTCACTCGTGAGACCTCACTTGTGAGTATGCCGCTAGCATAATGGACACTTACGAAGTAGGAATAATCTCTGAAATAGATCGAATACCGCGGAGAGCAGCAAGATTTGTGAAAAGTTGTTACGATAAACTTAGCAGTGTTACCGAATTGTTGTAGGAATTAGGGTGGGAATCTCTGACTGATCGAATTGAATCTGTTGAATTTATGTATAAAATACATAGGTTTTTACACTGTGCAAATAACTCCCAACCTAATGCAGAAGGCAAAATGTGGAAGCTAAGGCCAATTATGAATCCAGCGAAAACCCGATTTCTAGCTTTGTTCCGCCCTGAGGAGCACCTGGATTTTGATGAGTGCATGGTTGAATATTTTGGATGACACCCTTGTAAACAGTTCCTACGCGGAAAACCTATTAGATTGGGCTACAAAGTATGGCCTCTAAATACCACTGCCGGATATTTAGTGAAATTTGAGGTTTATAAAGGTAGAAACCCTGCATCGAATTCCGAATATGAGAATATGGTATGGAAATGCGCTGCTCCTCTTCTGCAAATGCTGGACGGATTATATTAGGTAGTAAGGACAAAATGCAAAAAGAGGAATAGTCTTCAGTAGCAGAATGCAATGAAATACATTGTATTCTGCTAATGAAGTAAAAGTGTAGATATTATCACCTCAATAAAAAAGAAACTATGCCTATAAACTATATTTTGATAATTTATTTACCGGGTTTGAACTTCTAAAAGAGCTTAGGTCGAGGGATTCTGGAGCCACAGGAACTATTAGATAAAACCGCATTCCAAAAGCCAGTCCAGTATTGCCATCTAAAGAAATACGTAAGAAAAAATAAGGGGGTTTTATAAGAAATGCCTTAGTAAGGAGGACGACATTCTTTTGGCAAAGTGGGTAGAAAATTCCACAGTCAGCGTGGTTACTACCTGTCATTGCATTCAGCCCGTAGCTCTTGTGCCGCGATTTTCACGGGCAGAAAAGAGGAATGTTTGCATTCCTCGCCCATTAGTGATTTCAGAGTACAACCGTTACATGGGGGAACGGACAGAATGGACGAGAATCTGTCCTACTATAGAATAGAGGTAAGAGGTAAAAAAATTGTGGTGGTGCATATTCACATGGCTAGTGGCATGGACGTGGCATTGCACAATGCGTGGGTTCTCCATAAGAAGTCAGGGAAAACACTCTCACTAATACAGTTTCGTCGCAGCAGCGTCCAAAAGAATCTGACAAAATACAAAAATCATCCGCTTAGTGTAGGGCGACTTTTGAAGTCAAGGAATAGTAGTATCCATGTCCGAGTAGGTGACGAAATTTGCCTTTACGGTATAGGCCAGTTGATTGAACCATGTAATTGACACCACTGTTTAGGTGAATATTGCCAAAGTACTGTTCGTATCCAATGTGTAAAATATGAATAAGGGCTGTGTACCGTGTTTTGCAAATTTTCACAAAAAAAGTAATTTCTTTACTGTTCACAATACGTTTATGTGTTTTTGACATATATATTTGCAAAATTTTTGAACGCAATATAATCCTTATGTTCAAAAGAATCAATAAAAATAACTTTAAAAATCAATATTTTTTATATATTTTGAAAGCCTTAGCCCGGGGAGCAAGATAACTTTAGCGATTATTTGAAGAATTGAATGTACGCAAAAGGGGAATGCTATTGCTACGGTATCCACCTAGCGTGATCATATGGACATAGGTCATTTTCATGAAACCAAATCATATATTTCTATAATATTTGGGATATAAGTTTTAAATACAATAATGATCAACTCCTGAAAAGAGGGAAAAAATCGGAGGAATAGAAAATTCCGGCGTTAAAGGGTTAAAGGCCGTTATGATAATCTCGTTAGTGTTATTCCATATTTTCTCTGACAATGTTGATAATATTTTACGAACTCCGACATACTACAATAGATCAGATCTTGATAGTAAAATTAGGCAACTATACTGCAGAACGGACAGATTTAAAATGTCATTTTTCCCGCGAACGATAAGGGACCAAAACAGTTGCCAATGACACCTTTATCAAGGTTTGTTGATAGGTAGTGTAGCTCTTAGTAGTAGTAGTACTCCCTAATACTTGAATACCTAGTACTAACAGAACGCCGTGCATGTTTTCAGCATAACTATTGAGTCTCTGTCCATTTGTGTAGTTGCAAAATACATATGTACTAACGGTCCCTCTCTACAGTGAGGCTTCGCCTCGTGACAAGCATTTGCGTTTTATGTTAATGCATAATTAGTCGTAGTTAAATTAACTTTACGGTATAGTGTAATGCATGTTGGTAACTACTCACCCCCTGCCACACACCCTTGAGGTGGCTTGCAGAGTATTTTGTAGATGTAGATGAAATTTGTTCATTTAGAATTGGCTAATAATCTAATTGCATTCAAAGACGTGTTCTTAAGGTAATAATATAAATGTTCTTTGAAACAATAAGTTAAATCAATATCCCTTGATTTAGTGATTTGCATGTTCATAAAGCACTTTAATCTTTAAAAAATGTCCATATTTTATCGTATTTTTCTCCGTCAGATATCATCACCTGCTGTTTTTTCGGAATCACCGGTTTTTTTGGTTTTGTTTTTTTTCTTATTTTTTTGTCATAAGTTTGTTCTTGATTTTATGTCAAATGATTTAGTTTAAGTGCTATTTGGAATCCTTTCTTGATGTAGAATATTGGAACAAAGAGAAAGACATTAGCTTTCAGAAAGAGGCCTAATATGGATGCATCATTTTATCTATCAAGTTTTTAAATTTTCGTAGCCTTGGCATATAGGACTCACCGTCTGCCTACCAAGAGTAGGTACAAGGCTTACGACTTATTCACCTCGATGTTTCATGGAAGCTTCTTATAATAGTCCAAAGTTAATCACTTCATTATGATAAAGACATTATGGAACATTAACTTGATGTCACCATTTAAAGGATAGACTTAAGAATTGATTACAACTTTTCTAGAAATGTCAGATTAATGATAAGCCACCAAATAACCTGATACGTTCAAATCTACCAAATAAAAATCTTATTTTATTAATCAATATTAAATATTGCAATGCCGTCAGGCGTCATTACCGCATTTTAGATCCATGTCGTCTCCTCGTGTGTCATTATAGAATATAAGCTACGTTAACGAAGAAAGGATGCCACATGCCCATTCAACGATATTTTCACCGTATTAACTCGGAGGTGAGGGAAGTAAAGTATAGGTGGTTGAATCAGTCCGACAGGGAGCAAAGAGGATACAGTCAATTGCTGTCACTTGAAATTCGGAAGGGTCATTTGGATCGGCACGGTAGCTTCACGGCCCTCGAGCCGTTTCATTTGCAGCGCGGACATCGCTCGGCCCTCGGCGCCCCTCCATTCAGACCCCGTCCTTCAGCGGCCACTCGCGCCGCGGCTGTGACTCGCCTCTGCCCACCAAACGGTTCCAAACCATCCTCTAACAGCCGACACTTGGGCGATGATCGCCGCCGGCAGGTGAGTGGCCCCTCCGCACGACGTGAGTGGCCGAGAGACGCTTTGGAAGCGCGCCGCTCGCCCCCACACGCCAAGTGCACGCTCATCGCCGTTGGAGCGGGCGGATGGGCTCGCGGGTATTATCCGACCGTGGGCGGGCTGGCACTTGCCCAGGGGTGGGAATCCACGATCAGTGCAGTGGTGGCGTTAATTGCCGATGGGCTCGCGTCGAGTGCCCTAGCGCCGTGTCTTCGTCGGGCGTGGAGTGCGGAGCACGGGTAACTCCCTGCGTCGCAGTTCGTTCCCATCGTCTCGAATTCACCACTGCGGGGTGGCTGGGAGCTCGTGTCGAGTCCAAACGAAGGCGAGTGGATCTGATTGGTTATATTTAGGCAGCATTGAGGTACTCCATTCCCTATCGTCGACGCTCAATCATGACGCCCATCGCGATTTAGGCATTCACGTGTTTACTTCGGATACCTAGGAGATTGTAAGGCGCTTTGGCTACATTGGCAGGCTCTACCGCTTTAAAATTAAAAGTGATAGACTATTAATTTTTAGATTATATATACGTAGATTAAGAATGATCGAAATAAATATTCAGTGTTGTCTCGCACAATTCGTGGCCAAACCACGGCGAAGAATTGGTAATTTCAAATACCTCATAGTCACTTGAATTAAAAAAATATTTTTTGCCTTCAAAACGCAAAAAAATGGTACCTATCCTAACACTCCCTGCCGTTTGCTCGTACGGTGACTCGAAGGGTTTAGCGTTCAAGTAGGTGGATTTACTGGAAACAGATTAATGCATTAGCATGGCCGATTATCTTTTCTTTCGTGCTCTTGTTTTGTGGATAGTACTGGAAAAAATGTGAAGCACTTTCAGGAATCTTTGTTCAAATCTCGAGGTTTCTTTTACTACATCAATAAAATAGATACACATGCATGAGCTGTATAAGAATATCAAAGTATTTATATCGTACCCGAAGCCATTAATTTTAATGACATTCTATGGCAGTTCCGAAGAATACAGATGCCTTCTCGAGGTACTCAACCAAGCGTCGGGCATCGGGTTTTCAAGATGTTGAACTGCTTGTTGCATTTGAATGGACTCCAGTGACCACTCCCACAACTCGAAAATTGACACATTTCTCGATAGTTTCGGATGTAGAACCCCTCTGCGCAAAAGCTGCTAGTGTTGTGACCTCCCGAATCAAGTCCTCTTATGTGTTCCATTTAGGCCGCGGCATTCAGCCCTCTTCTCAACATTCGGCAATACGAGGTCAAAAGAAAAACATCGATGACCCACACCGTTAGATTTTAAGATGAGGAGTACAAATGGCTAATCGATAAGTCTGTTTTATCTCACCGCCGTAAATGCTGCGACCTATTCTGCGGTGGAAATTGAAAGATGATCATCTCTTGCGGCAACGCCACCTCTATCGGCGAACTCAGTGTTGATAGAATGAGCAGTGCGCACGAAATCAGATTCGTTGCCCCAAGCTTCAGCAAACCATGCGAGCGGGGGATCCCCTTGGGATGGAGTTCTCACACTGCTGCTAATGCGTGGATCAGATCCCTGAAGTTCGATGAGGAAGAAGCCTGTAAGGGTCTTCACTTAGCCTTTGGGGTCTTCCTCCCTTCCCCTAATCCCCAGCTCATTAGCGAACGTTTGGCAGCGAGGGGGCCAGGGAAACCCTAGAGGGACATTGCCCTTATCACTCACCTTACATGGCAATAATTACTTGAGCGTTTTAACTGCTAATAATCATAACAGGGCGCAAAAAACAAGGAATCTTATACAACACTTCCATAAAGATTCACAAATTTGATTTTAGTGGATGAACTTGTGCGTTCCTGCAACGATAAATGTAAACTTATCGATTTCTTTATCACTACCTGATTTCTGATTCTAGAGGTGATTGCCCCTGCTCGGTTTTCTATAGCTTAAAACATCTTTCCTGGTGCACAGATCCTCGATTAACTATCTTCGAGGACCTACATACATCCAGTTCGCGTTACTTTGGCCGATGGTCTCCTCGTGGCGGGATAACGCTTGGAAAAGCTGGGGGAGTTTGAAGGGAATGTTTACGTCATCGAGCATGCGCAGTGAGCAATTTTGTTTTTTTTTCTCCTCGCAGCAAGCATTACTTCCCCTTATGCCTGACAGTGAGTAGACAAGCCAGTACGCCAGTATTGGCCAGTTGGCCACTTACGGAACCCACCCATTTGATGAATTGCTCTGGCAAAGAATTGAAGCACCAGTCCATTTGTACATTGCGCGTGTGCATCGTGTTGAAAATTAAACATGACAAGTAAAACAAAAAAAGAACGATTTGTATCGTATAACTGAAGGAGTATGGATGGCGTTGGATAAGCTCGAGGAACTCTAAACTTGTGAAAAGTTGTTACGATAAACTTAGCAGTGTTGAAGGAATTGGGGTAGGAACTGATCGAAAGGAGAAATACAAGTTAAATCTTTTGCGCAAGTTCGGAGCAGACACTTTTTTGCCGGACGTCCAACATATACTGCTAGAGCCAACGTACTACGGTAGAAGCGATCACAGGAATAAGATAAAGGAAATTGATTGCAGAACTGATAGATTTAAAATATCGATTTTCCCACGTACAATAAGGGATCATAATAGTTTCCATCAATCAATCATATGAAACTCCCACCCTCAAAAGGTAGAGGAGAATTTTCACATGTTCTTAATAACACAACATCATTACTAACACTTCACACCGGTCGATTTGTCCGGCATTATTTTATTTTGTTCTCTGCATGAAGTAGCATCTCGTAGCATTCATAAATTAACAGAATTAGTAATATTAACCACTAGATGTGTGAATAGCATTGTTCTGCATGTTTGCATGATCATTTTCGTATCACTCTCCCAGTTTCCGGTTGGACTGTGCACTGTTCTCCTGACTGCTTTTTGGCCTGCGCCTAGTGGCAGGGGGAGGGTGCGAGGTTCTGATTTGTGCTGGGACGAGTGCTGCATGCCTGGTGTGGAATCGCCCCGTGCCACACACCCTAGTGGTGGCTTGTACGGTACTTCGTAGATGTAGATGTAAACTCTGGAAGAGATCTGTAAAAAAAGAATCTGTTTGGGTTTGGGGGCAGAGGCATTACTGTGCCGTTCCAGAGACGCAATGATAAAAGCGGTGTCACTATTCTCCGATAATAGTAGTCACATTGTTCTACATGTGTTCCGCGGAGGACTTTTCTTCATTCATACAAATATTTAGTAGATGCCAAGTTAATTTCTCCACTAAAAGCAATAACGTGCGCATATTTGGGCAATCATTGGTAGATCTGTGGAGTGGAAACTAGGATAAATCTTCCTAGCTCCGTGACATAATTGAAATATTTCATTTCGCAAGTCCAATACTTTTGTTTTAGTTGGCACTTCTCAGACAACCTTCACTTCTTCGTCGTTTCCTAGTATCCGTTCTTCCATTGCCGTTATGTTTTGCGCATTCTTGTTTACTTTACGATAAATCTTTGGGACTGCATTTCCGACGATTTTTTTTCATGGGAATACTTTGCCGAAATATCCTAAATTGAGGCATGGCTGTAGCGGGGTAAGAGAGGTGGCAGAGATATTCCCTACCTTGTCAAAGACAGAGCTGTTAATAGAAAGCGTCCTTATTTTTTCCTGCACATGCGCGTCATTTCCTCGTTTTTTTATTGTTACTTCAGTAAATTTCAAGAGAAAAAGATAGATAGCACATATCGCCTTTTATTGCGGATCACTTAAAATCGTTTCTGCTCCACCTTTTCCATATAGACGCACTAATCATGAATTCCCACACTAGTGAAGCGTTATGGCACGCGGTATGAATGTAACCAAATACTCCTTCCTAAATCGAGGAGTGATCGATTGGAAAAAACAACCAGAGGAACTCTTAAAACCATTACCTAAGAATGTAATTTGTTTAAAAAAAATCTATTTGTAAATACATAACTCATTATACTTTACATTATTTATGTGTTGTCTTCAACTTTCAATAGTTCTTCAATCTTCAGTTGAATGTGATTCCATTCCACCAGACATCGTGTCTATTTAATTATGCACAAATAACAAAATTAAGAAATATACATTAAATGAATCTCTTACAATGATAGTGGACATCTGAAATCCTGGAAAACATGGCGTTCTGAAATTTGCCCCAGTAGATTCTTTCTTTTTCCGGCGTGTCTGGATTTTATTGCTTTGCATTTTTTTATCCCATTTAGGAATGTTTTCTTGGTCTAAGTTTGCAATACTTATATCAACGCATCTACATTTACACCTTCGAGCCACCTCAGTGGGGTAGGGGGTGTTAGGGTGCTAGCCATGGAAAGGGAGGAATTAGTAAAAGAGAATTGGAAGAGGTGAAAGAGGAAAAGTAAGATCTTTTTTGGTGGAACGTCTTTTAATGCCTCCCTCTGCATTTGTTGCAGTCACTTATTGTGCTTGGGAAGAAAACTTTGTCATTTTGACATTGTATCTCTCTTATTTTTTCGCTTTTGTCATACCTAGAGAAATAGTGCGGGGTTAAAATAATATACCGCGTTTCTCCCCCAAACTCTCGTCGTCTGGATTTTACAAGAATTCTGAGGCCATTGAGGAGCCTCCGAGAGAATATCGGTTAAGTGTCGAAATGGATATTTCCACTTGAATGCATAAAACCTGTGATGGCGGAAAGGAGACAGCTCAGAAGACAAGAAATCACGGCGTTGGGTCTTTTCTGAGGATAAGGAGTAACGGTGGCACTAAATGCCGAGGGAAGGAGGACGTGACTTTCGTGGCACCGTTGGAAAATCCCAGGGAAAGCGACAAGGTGGTGTAAGTGATGTTTTTTTAGTGCCGCGTGAGCCTCGGGCGATTGACGTGGAGGGAGGGTTCTGGGAAGGAGGGACAAAGCGAGGGTTTGTGAGGGGGTCCTCGGAGGATTGGAGAAGGGACAGGGCGCATCCCCTGCCGCTTTCCCCCAGGGGAAAGCACCAGGGGATGGATGGGTTGTGCGTTTATGGCTTGAGCGGAAATTTTTGTCCTTCGGGCGAGCTCGTACTCAGAGACGGGCCCTGCCGATTTGCCAAACGGCCACTCGAACATCCCCGACCGCTGTGAACCTCACCTCTTGACCTCCGCGCGCACCTTGTCAACGTGTGCGCTTCCTCGTCAACAGCGTACCCTACTTCTAGAGCGCTAGGATGGTAACCTCTCATTCTGAAGATCACCTATCATTCCTTCATGTAAATATCGTGTTCAGTGTAGCCTTAATATGTGGCTTACGTTTAGGAAACTTTTTTCTCACAAGTTTATGGCGTAACGCATCTTTTTGCATATTTTCCAGGAAGAGAACCTCTATCGTTTCGGAAATCAAGGTTTTGTGTCGGCTGAGTATTTGTGACTGCTACATATGCCACATTCATTCATTATAGTAATCTACATATAGATGAAAGTCAGAGAATATCCAACGGACTCTTACACGTGCCGTGCCCTATCTAGCTCAAGTATTTCTTTCTTCATCCCAGCATAAGTCCTATAATTTCTTCATCCCGTCCATAAAACCTAATCTCTTTCTTCCCCTTCCCCGCATACCCAACATCCTTCCCTCTATCACGGCCTTCAGCTAAAAACCATCGCCCCTCATCACCCCTTCTAGCCACCTACCCTGTCTTCCCCTAATGTCATCCACAAGCTTCCTCTCCTCGCCCACAATGTCAAGCACTTCCCCATTTGTCCTCCTATCCGTCCACCACACTTTCTCCATCCTCCTCCAAACCCACATCTCGATCGCTTTCAACCTATTTTCGTCGTCCTTTCTCACGGTTGACATTTCTGCCCCATACAACCACACACTCCAAATCAAGCTCTTCACCAGCCTCT
The DNA here is from genome assembly GCA_963573305.1 of Pyrrhosoma nymphula. Lineage (NCBI taxonomy): Eukaryota > Metazoa > Arthropoda > Insecta > Odonata > Coenagrionidae > Pyrrhosoma > Pyrrhosoma nymphula. The sequence goes on along the minus strand of OY754332.1, from coordinate 90,081,698 downwards.
TTTTTCATCCTTACTTAAGTTTCCCATCATCAGCTCCTATCTATTATTGAACGCTTCCTTCGCTAGCGCTATTTTCCTCCTAATGTCTTTTCTACTATGTCCTGTTTCTTCTAGCGTACTACACAAAAAATTAAATTGTTCGACTTGCTCCAGATTGTGACTTTCTACTCTTATCACCAGCCTCGCTTTCTTTGTCCCAGAGAAACTCGTTACTTTTGTTTTCTTACGATTAATCTTCATCCCGTATTTCTCGCACTGCTTTTCCAATTCATCTCCTGAAGTTTGCAATCCTTTCGATGACCGACTGAACAACGCCTGGTCGTCCGCGAACCATACCGTCTTTATCCGCTGGACTCCTACTTTCATTCCCACATCTAGCTCCTCCCATGCCTCTCTTATCATTTCCTCAGGATATATGTTAAAAAGCAAAGGCGACAATGCCATTGCCGCACCCCACGACCTATAACTGCTCATCATGATTCACCGTCAGCTACTCTCACCTGAGCCTTCAGCCCCATACATAAGTTTCGGATGAGTCTTCTATCACGCCAATCTATTCCAATTTCCCCCTGTATCTGCATTAGTTTCTCCCAGTTTACTCTGTCAAACGCATTTTCGAAATCCACAAAGCAAGCAAAAACATCCTGATTATACTCCATGTTTCTTTCTATATATGTCTTCATTACCGCAATCGCGTGTCTGGTGGCCCTCCCCTTCCTGAACCCAAATTGGTCATCGCCTAAATAGTAGTTTGCTCTGCTCTCAAACCTTCTCTTTATTATTGTAACAATAAGTAGAACTTTTGCCGCGTGCGAAATTAAACTGATTGTTCTATACTCCTCGCATTCTGGCGCTTTCTTCTTCTTCGGGATAGGTATTAGTACTGTTTTCACGAAATCCTATGGCCATACTCCTTCCTAGTAGACCCTGCGAATAAGTTCTAAAGATGATTCAACCCCCTTCTACCTAGAGTCTTCAGTAGCTCCGCAGGTAGGCTATCGGTTCCCACGGTTTTTCCACCATTCATCTCTCTTAATGCCCTCTCTATTTCGCTGTCAAGTAACTCTGGTCCTAGGTTATCCTTATCTGTTGTTTCTTCATCCTCTAGATCTAGGCTAAAGGGTCTTTTCTCGCTGTCATATAGCTCCTCTACGTATTCTCTCCACCTTTCCTGGATATCTTCCTGTTCGATTAATATCTTCCCTGTTTCGTCCATAACCTTTGCTATCGTTTGCCCTATCTTACCACCCGATAACATTTTCACCTTGGCGTACAAATCACTCACTTCCCCCTCCTCCTGAGGCTTTTCTATTTCCTCGCATTGTCCCTTCCACCAGTTTTCTTTTCCCCGATTGGCCACTGGCCGGAGTTTATTATTCAATTCCTTGTACTTCCTCTTGCCTACGTCGGTGTTGACGTTTTTCCGTATCCTTCTCTCATCCATTTTATTAATTATTTCTTCCGTTACCCACTCCCTCTTAACCCTCTTCTTTTCCATCGCTCCTATTGTTTTCTCTGCCGCTCCTACGATGCCTGTTTTTATGATCTCCCATCTTCTCTCTATTGTTCCCATTCGCTTTGCCACACCTATATTCTTTTCTATCAGCTCTAAGTATTCCCTCCTTTTGAATTCTTTCAATGCTTTAAGGTTCCACCTCTTTATCTTCCTAAGTTTACAAAGCCTACCTTTACAAAGTGGGCGGCGTCCCGTAGTTGCCAGGAATCAATTATCTGTGAATGACTTTTGTATTCTAGGAAGTGATAGTTGAGAGGTATTCCCACGCCATTCCGGTATTTTTAACGTGACACCATCACGGAACTTCCTTCAGACTTGCTCCTACCCTTCGACCTATCTGACATGGGTGGCCCTACGAGGAGCAATAGTAATTGATCCTGCCAGTCCAGCTCTAGGTGTCATTGGAACGCACAAGCCCTTCCACCACTTAAAGGTCGTAGTTCAAGGAAGAGTATGCCACATTTTTTCCCATAAGTAAATTATGATTTTTTTTTAAAAAAGCCAAGAATAACGGTCCCTGAAACAAGTGTAACTAATCTTTATTCAATTATTTATTTTTATCTCATCCAATCAGACACGGCATACGGCTAATTATATTGGATGTTCCGCAAAACAATAAATGAATAAATAACAGAAATACAATAAAAGAAAAACGAGAAGAACTAAATAAAAAAAAATGTAACGTAGCAATACAATCAATTCAGGTATTAAACAATACGGATTTCAATACACCAGTGACGTTTGATACATGCGTTGAACGAGTTGGACGGGGAGATTTATTTATTTAATTCACCACCAAAAACGGCACAAAGGCTATTACACTGGCTGACAATATTAACAAATAAATATAAATTTCTAAAAATAGTTAACGTTAAGTAAAGCAGTAATGATGTAAATTTAAGAAAGGGACTTAGGAGAGGGGTGAATTATTCAAGTGCCGTTTCAGGGAGGATTTGAAAGTGGTGGCAGAGGAGAAGAGGTCCAAGGAAGGATATTTCGAGGCCAAGGAGTTAAACAAGGAGGGAATTCGGTGGAAAAGAGAGCGTTGGTAGACGGAAAGACGGAATCGGGGAATGCAGACAGTTGAAAAAGCTTCGTAATGGACGAGGAGGAACATGAAAACGAAAGAGAAGGGGAATTTCATTGGTCCGTAGGGATCCGCTGAAGATGCTGTGTAGGAACATGATATCAGATAGGACACGGTGGTGAGTCATGTGAGAAATGCCAAGGGAGGAAATGATGAAGTCACGGGTAGAGTTTCTGAAGGTGGGAATTCGATGGCGGGCTATGGCGAGATAGAAGTTGGGCGGTTGAGCAAATCCAATGTAGTGGGGCAGGCGGTAGACCAAATTGGTGCACAGTATTTGACGTAATATTATTACGATACCTACAACAAACACTAGTAACTGATATATAACGGAAAAAAATTGAAAGAAGTTGTATTTTAATCGTTGTTTTTTATTGTGATTGTTAAAAAATGTATTGACGCGTTGCTACGCGCGTAAAGATAGAAAAGAGACACACTGCTCGATGAAATATTGTAATAAAAACACATATGCAAAGGTATATAAAGTTCATTTTAATCGCTTTGGAGCATCAATTTGGCGACCGTGACAGGACTGTTTATTTGAGCAGTAAGTTTCAATTCATTGGCCTCTGTTCGCGTTTTAGTGTGGGTTTAAGTTATTCATCGAGAAGATGAACATGGTCATCCTGAAAAAGGTGTTAGCAGATAGGAATCTGCCAGCGTCTGGGACAAAGTATGATTTGAGAATGATGTTAGAAGAAGAATTAAGGAAGGATGGAAAAGCCCCAGCCGATTTCTTCGCGGAGGCCGTGGAGACCGAAGAGTACAGAGAATAGCGGGTGGGCAGTTCGTCAACTACGGTGAGTACGGATATATTATCTCAATTAATGTTCCAGATGACAAACATAACGAAGGAAATAAAAGTTCAATTAAATTAAATTAAAATTAAAACTCAGATCTGAAGGATTGAAGCAGAAATTTAGGTTCAATTAGCCGAAACTAAGACACAGTTTAAGACGCATTTTGAAAAGATTGAAGCCGAAATAAATAAACTTGAGGCCAATCGCTAAACTAAAATCCAGGATGTTAATAGTGGAGTTAGTACGCTTATAGAAGAAATAAAATCAACCAAAAGTGAAGTGGTTAAGCTTGGGGAGGAAATCTCAAGAAAGTAAAAATGAGCCGTGGCAGCCTCATCAAGAGGGGCCCAGCTTGTCAGCAGCCGCTTCCTCGTACTTTAGTTGCCGGGGTAGCCGGGGCTGGAGGTCTAAAGTGGACCGGCCCGGCATTAGACCCGATGTCTATCGACTTCAGACTAACCCCCCCCCCCCCCGCTCCCTGGAACCCGACCGTGGTATTTAAGGCCCGCGCACTTCTACACGGGACGGCTTCCATCTTTTGCTTCGGCCGTAGTGCTGTCTAGCTGCTGCCGCCGTTATCCTGGTGTCCAGCCCATCGTCCTCGCGCTGTGTTTTATTCCCCTTTTTTCCCCGCCTACCAACCGGCCTACCAGTCTCACGCACCACCATGGTTGTAATTCTAATGTTTATTTAATTAAATCTTCCGTCGACTTGACGGATATTCTGTCTACGTTTTTGGATTTTTATTTAAGTGAGCCCCCTGCCCGGCTGGGTGCTTCTCAACTGGTAGCAGAGCGTGGTTCGTGTTTGGTGTTGGTGGTGCTGGGATATGGCCACTCCCGATTTAGCTACGGAGGAGGGTGTTCTTCCGGTTGCGGCGGGTTCCGTAATTACAGCTTCCGAGTTACCCACGGGTAGTAGTTGGATCAACCGCATCTCTAAAAGGGAAGCTTCCGCCATGTGCAGAAGATTCGGCTTGAGCGCAGAAGGATCGCTGGATGAACTCCGTTGGAGGATCCGGCAATACGTTCGTTCGGTAAGTGAAGGGGCTCCAGGCACGGTAGGTGACGACGGGGTCGTTCATGACGACACCGAGAACATTTCGGGGTTAAGCTCGAGGTGGGACATCGCCGTGGCAGCAGCTCTCCGCTGGGAGCACAAGTTCGGTGGCAGTCCCGGTGAAAGCGCCCTGGGATTTCTTGAGAGGTTTGAAAAACTAATTGAGCATTATAATTTGGATGAGGGGTTTCGGTTAAGAATAATTCCTGAACTTTTTGGTTGGACGGGCAAGAGATTGGTAATGGTCAAATGATTTTTTGGACTTCGGCTCGTTTTGCGCAGTTTCGTTTAGCTTTCGCTCCCCCAAATTATCAGTTTCGTCTAAAAAGGGATATACTCAATCGAACTCAAGGGCCATCGGAAAAAAACGGTGAATATGTTACCTTGGTAAAAAGAATGAACGCCAGACTAGTAGATTCCTTCGAGGAATGAGAGTTACTAAATATAATATGTAGTAACTTGAATCCGAACTACCTAAGACAACTATCGTCTTCCCCGCGTACGTTTGGCGAGTTATTGGAATGGGGTCAGGGTTTTGAAGCGAGGAATAATTTGGCCGAATCTTATACCTCCCCTGAACATGCTCGAGCAATGATGGATTCCGAATTTGACTACCCATGACAATACTCCGGAAAGCGTCAATCGACTAGCTGGGAGGGTTCAAATAATTATTCGTGGTAAAACCGATCATTTCCAAAAGAAATGTCACTACAATCAGGGAAACGAAAAGCCCGCAAGGCGTTGTGGCCACGAGGCCGAAGCGGGCGTATTATGGCCTTGCCTGGTCGGCCAGAACGACCCAAGTTTCGAGGTATCCCGACAATACCCGTCGAAATGAACGGGATTGCTACGACGGCCCTTTTGGATTCGGGGGCCTTCTGTTCCTGCGTAGCGGAGTCGTTACTCACCCGTTTCCGTATAAGTCCACGAAAGATTAAAGGGGTATCGGTGGAGTGTCGTGGATTTCAATCAGGACAATTGCTAGTCACTAAGCAGGTATCCCTGCGTTTAAAAATAGACCAGTTTACATGGGAGCATAACGTTTTGGTTCTGGAAGACCCCCCAATTCCCGTTATTCTAGTAGTAGACTTCATGGAGACTTCATGGCCATGTTCTCAACTGCTAATATTCATAGATCCACAGTTGTTTACTTGTAACGGTTTTGTAGCGTGTTGTAAAACATCAAATTATTTTTCATAATGTCATATAGCTTTAAGTGAACCTGAAGTAGGTTTTCTGACGCAGCCAGAAAAAGAGGGAATATCGATCGGATGAGTATTTTAGCTTAAAAAGTAATTCTGTCAAAATTACGTCAAGTGGAAAAATGATCTTGCATTGCTGACGAGCGTTGAAGTCATCGTTGTCATTTAGCATCGTTATTCCACGACGATGAGAGTCAAATATGGGAGGCATTTAAAAAAAGTTTTTGTAATACTTGCATAGTGGATAAAGAGGGCTCATGATTTACTTTTTTGAAATGAGCTTAGTACGTTTTCACCAAATGGTTAGGCAACCAAAATGTTATTCGCAGATATCATGGTAAACCTATCTGATTTTGCAACAAATAATCATCATAGCTGGTAGAGCCTGTAATTGCTCTTTAATCATCCAACAATTAGCTATTTTACAGGACTTTACATTCGATGTAGGAAAAGTTTATTTCCATTTACTTTCTGTAAAATTATTGCGATCAAGAATTTAAACTAAACACTCGCTAAACTATGTATTTTGTTAATTGAACTATTGCGTTATTTTAAGACGCCATACGATTTCAATATGCTTACGCTGATCTTATTGACACAATTGGTGTCCATACCCACTTTTCCACGTTATTTGAAAAATCACGTTACATTGAAAATCAATGAAAATCCTCAAACATAAACGCTGGACTTACTGCCTACGCACGTGACCTCTGGTACCACTTATTAACCCAGGATAGGAATGGAGCTTCCTTAATTATTTCCTTGCTCGAGGTCGACGCCAATATATTCCAATTGTGTTTGCAATTGATAAAATGCAAGCAATGTTTCCCTACTACTCTTCTATTTTCTTAAATTATGGAATGCTTTATCCAGTGAAATATGCAGATCAAAAAATAGCCGAATATTTAGGCAAAGACTTTTCAACTACCTGTTTCAAAGATAAAGGGATACTATCTAATGATGGTCTTACCTTTTTTTCATTTTAATTACGTCCAAAATAAATGCAATTGCGTAAATGTAAGATCTGTCATATATATATGTTTAATATTGGTTATTCATTGCATGTCTAAAATTGAGTGGAACTATTTGTAAATATCATACGAAATATTTACGTTTTCAGTCTTGTAATAATAAAATTCCTATGAATTGTAAAAATATGCTACTAAATTGTCATATGGCATATTTATACATATTTTTGTTTTGAATTAGTGTATGCGTTGTTTTGTTTTCATAATAAGTTGCCTATATCATACCTTTTAAATGTTTGCATTACTTTTAAAAAACTATTATTTATTAAAATATGAATACCCGCTTAAAATTGTAAATGCACTATGCGGACGATTATAATTATGCTAATTTATTGAACGCTCATATGAGGATGTCTAGTCTCAGAGTATATTTTCAATTTCGTCAAAAAATTGTATTATAAATATGAAATAAAATATTCTCTCTCTCCCTATTTTCATGTAAAATTATGAAATTCTATTATTACTTATAATGAAACTTTAATTTTCTACAGCAATTTGATTATTTGACGCCATTCAGCCAAATCAACTCTATGGGAATATGTGGAAGTTATTTAAAATCTAAATTTCATGGCGCTAAATAACTTACGCCAAGATTCACAAACAGCTCGCGTGCCTGTGGGAGCCTTGACGCACCATCCTTCTTAGGGGCCATGTTGGGACGTCGCGGAAGGTTTTTTTTCCCGTTGGAGCCTGAAAATGTATTCACTCGCTCCAAATGGGAATCCCACTGGATACCGTGAGAGGATTGTGTTATGCAGCTGCGCTTTGAGGGACACGAGGAGGCTGGGAGGTCAAGAGCAGGAAGCGAAAATGGTAGTTTTGGGTCGTGCTGCGGAAAAGAGATCCCTAGTCCCTGTTCTCCTTTTATTGTCGTCTAAGGGGAGCTAAAGATTACACACGCGATGTACTGAGCTGACTTTTGCCATCTCTCGTCGAAGTGGAATCACAAAATATAAACCCAATGCCAAGGGCACTCTGAACTCCTGAGAATATGAGTCGTACTTGTAGACGTCGGCAACCATGGAGTTCCTGACCTGGTGGAGATCCCGAAAAGAATCCTTAGATTCAAATGAGAGACTTAAGAATGATTAATTGCTAGCACAATACGTATAAAATTACTAAATCGGATGCTCAATAATGCATTCTCTTTGGGAAGTACCAAAGTGGCACCTAAAGTAAGAGGTTGCGCAGTGAGCAGGTTCGTATATGACCATGTCTATTTTAAAATGAACTCCATAGATGAAGTAGGGACACCAAGATAACTAATTCACAGCATGTTTTCGGAATTTGAAGCCACTGCCAGGATATTGGGCCGTCATCATTTTTGGTTAAACTTAGGGATGTGACCCAAATTTTCAATTGAATTTCGCCCCTCCCTTCTGAGAATCACCAAGGAGCCCGCTCCATCTTCCAGCTCGTTTTACAACTGAGCACCTTGACATGTGTGTCCCCGCATGCAAGCAACCGGTGCCTTATGAGTCACGAGTTTAACCTAGCGAAGCTAAGCTCGGTGAACTGTTCCATTGACGTAGCAGCGGTTAGGTATTCACCTCACAAAACCGGAGTGTATACCTCTCGCGAATTCTTAGGGGCTCTGGGCTTCGCACAATGTAGGGTCATTGTGGAATGGAAGGGATAGGAATTGATGAAAGGTGAAAACAATCGCATATCACGTAGAGTGGCCACAATAGCACGACCCAAGTTGTTCCACTCACCGCGCTCCAGCTCGTAGAATGAGACACTTTTCAGAGTTGGCCAGGGAGGCACTTGTTTGGGATTATCGAACACAATAGCGCAGAGCTACTGCCCTCCTTTCCCCAGGAACCGGCTTTAGAAGATGGACACTTCCACTAACAGAATCGTTCAGTGTAAGCTTTTGCGAACGCCGTGAATGCATCCCTGACCCGTTTTCCCGTCTTTGTGTGTATGTATGTACCACGGTCGTAGAGAAGTATGTATGCATGTATGTTTCAGGGTATGTACCAAGCAAGTTTCTCGGCTAGAGGAGGGCCCGTCCGACCGCGGGCGCTTTTTTATGGGTCTGTCGTTCCTTGAGCATATCTCTGATTTTAAAATGAAGGTGTATTCCCCTCGAACTTCAACTTTTTAATAGTTATTAAAGAAAGTGTGCTACAATATGGCAATGTAACCGACAGTAATTTATATTTTAAATCATAATACTAGATCCAAATGTGCCAATACAAATTTGTCGTTTGCAAATACGATCTCACGATACGAAAATGCGTTTAAATGTTATTTTAGTAATATTCCGCAATTAAAAAAAAATATATCCATTTCTTAGAAAGAGCTCAACGAGTTCTGCTGGCAGTATTCCAACCAAGTGCGGTTCTACTTTGGTATGGATGTTTGTCAACGTTCGTTCTTGTGACCGGCACTTTCTCTTACTCTAGTTATAATTTTCCGTAAAAAATCGATTTTTCCACGTCCGGTCTAAGTTGTATTGTTGCTCTTTCCTCCTTATCTATTGTATACACCCCACATAGGCTGCGTCTTTCCCTACTAAGTTGGAAACTCTCCCAGCCAAGTATCTTAAGCATCTTAGCTACGCTCTTTGTCCTCCTCTGCACATTTCCTGTCCGTCATTCTCTGATCTTTCTCGAGGGCCCTTCAAGTGGGTCCCATACGAGAGCAGCATATTCTAAAGCTGGCTATGCACGGGTCTGATTGGCCTTATTTATTCATCACTTTGCTTCCCCTTCGGTTAATCATTACCCATGGAAACGTAATGTACCCTTCTTTAGCAATATATTCCACATTCAACCCCCATACTGCAATATTGATGAAAAAGCCACCTAATGATTATAGTTCTTACCGACAAAACTGATGAAAGAAGAACGCTTAGAGTGTGTTTTATCCTCGATGATCTTCAATATTTACATGGGGAAAAATAAAACAAGTGACGGAAAACTTAGTAAAAGTGGAACATATTTATGGAGAAAAAATCAGTATGGCGCTTCATGCTGATGATACTGTAATCCTGTCAGAAAAGAATATTAGTTTGCATTATTGTCTGAACTTCTTTCCCTATCCTTTATGACCACCTGGCTAATGCAGCATGAGGCTAGTCATTGCTCAAGTTATGGAGTCTATATAGAAACTAACACCAGAAACCCGAAACTATGATTTTCACGGAAATGAAGGCTTAAACAAAAATTGCTGCTTAATGTTATCCGATGTGTGATCCGAAAGAAATGCTGCTACCAATTCACGAAGAGATTTTGGAGTCCTGTCGTGGATAGGTTTTTTTCTTGCTTCATCTATGTTCACGTATGGTAAATAGTTGACTTGAGGGGTCGCTGAAAGCTATGTACCGTATTAAAATATTTGGTGATTTTTTGCAATACATCTACATCTACATACTACCCCGCAAGCCGCCTCAATAGGCGTGTGGCGGGGGGTGTTAGGACACCAGCCGTTTACATATAAAAGGGAAACGCTCTATGAAATTACGCCTTGCATTTATTAAAGTCCCTTATTGTTCGGGGGAAAAACGAATTCCCATAGCTATCCGTTCGGCAAAATATCTCTCTTAATTTATCGTTTCTGTCGGACCTGGAAATATAGTGGGGTTCTAATATGATGTTCTCCGTGTCGCTCTGAAAGATATCTATTCTCAATTGCTCAAGTAATCTAAGCCTAGCGCGCAGCCTCCGAGTCTCTAGCGGCTCCCAGCCTAATTCGTTTAACATCTGCGTAACGCTGTCTGTACGCCCGTAGCAGTTTTTGACGAATCGCGCAGCTTTCCTTTGTATTTTATTAAGTTCCCGAATTAATTCTTTCTGCACCGGATCCCATATGCTTGCTGCATATTCAAGGTGTGGCTGGACGAGTGCGAAATAGCACCTCTCTTTTACTTTTTCATCTGAGAATCTTCCCACAATACGCTTGACGAATCCTAGCTTCTTCAGAGCTCTACCACAAATATTTCTTATATGTGTTCCCCACGATAGGTTTGAGGTTATCGTAACTCCCAGATACTTAACTTCATCTGTCGCCTTTATCTTAACGCCATCCACAGCATATACACGGGGATTGTTGGACGACCTCCGCAAGAAATGTACCGCCGCACATTTGCTCAGATTAAGTTCGAGTCCCCACTCTTGGCTCCACACATGAACGTTGTTTAAATCCAATGATAGAATTTCAAAGTCAGAGTGATCATTAATTTCGCGATAGATGACAGCGTCGTCAGCAAATAAACGTATTTTACTGCTAATTCGAGAGCATAGATCATTTATGTATATAATGAACAAAAGGGGGCCGATTACGCTTCCTTGTGGGACACCTGATGTCACTTTAACTGCATCAGAGCTAATTCCGTCAAGAACTACTTTTTGCTTACGATCACTCAGAAAGTCGCGTATCCAGTTTACTACTGTTTCGTTTAGGCCGCATGACTGTAATTTGTATAAAAGTTGGTTGTGAGGTACCGTGTCGAAAGCTTTCTTAAAATCTAGGAATAATGCGTCCACTTGTGTTTTCGATTCACCAGATTTGAGAACGTCATGAAGAAAGAGCGCAAGCTGTGTTTCACATGATCTACCTTTCCGAAAGCCGTGCTGACAGCCATGAAGGAAGTTACGACTGTCCAGGAACGTCATGATATTGCTAACGACGATATGTTCGAGTATCTTGCCTATAATAGACGTTAATGAAATTGGTCGATAGTTCCCTGGGTCATGTCTGTTTCCCTTTTTGAATATCGGTGTAACGTTTGCAATTTTCCAGTCTATTGGTATCTTTCCTTCAGACAATGACTTCTTGAATATTATGTCTAAGAACGGTGCGATCTGTGGCGCTAATTCCTTGAGGACACGCGCGGGTATTCCCTCCGGACCCGGAGATTTAGAGAATACGAGGAGGGGGTCGTGTGATAGGGAATAATTGAATGCGAGGAGTGCTAGTTGCGAGTGCCCTGGAAGGCGTTGCCATTAAAGATTGTTCACGCACATTTGTGATCAATGGAAGTTACAGGGTTAGCGACTCTCCATTTCTCATGACAATAAGAGCGTGATCATTAACCAAGTTTCAATTTAAAAAATCTAATCTTACAGTTAACTTAATTTGATACCATAAACCTATTATTTATAGTTACCTGCGATACCATTCGGAAAGGATGCAGTACGTAGAAAACCATTTTGAAAATTGTAAATGTTTAAATTCTCAATTGGCTAATAAGCAAGCTTGAAGATATTGCTAAAACAGTTTCATAATGCTGAGAAAGAAATGTTTCCACTTGTAGCACGATATAAAAATCTGTATCTTACGTCTTGCGCCCGTGTGCTGAAAAGTGATTTGGCTATTAGCTAAGCGTGTGTGAATTATAATGGCAAATAAGTCGATAGGGCGTATTCGGCGTCATCATCAGGACAACTAAATATTTGACGAACAACAGCTATTAGTAGTCAGTGTATAACAAATATTCAGTTATCCAAATGATGACGCCAAGGCGTTGAAACGTGTCGAAATAAAAAAGTAAGATTGTGAACAGTACTACAGCTTCTTTATTTATTATAATATGCTGTTCCACCATATCTTGCCCGATACAGTTGCATTTATTTTCTCACTTGATTCCCAAGTTTTTGTGTCCAACTCTTCCCTCCATTCCAAGTAATTATTACTACGAGCAGGCAGAAAAAACTCATCGAAGGACATCTACCCGAGTGGCCCTCGATAGAGATCCCTGGAATAATTTTTAACGTCTAATCATCTGTCTTTACTTCTTCACCACAAATTTTCAGCGAGTCTTAAAGCGAGTGCATGATACGAAGTATTTCTGAAGAATCCAGAAATTTCATGCAGAACGCTCTCAAAATATGTAATCTTATGTAATGTCACGTACCTGATTTAGTCCTCGGCTCCCTTGGTCCGTCGACGGTGACTTTGATGGCTTTGTTGTAAGTCGCCACTTGGAAAGGCGTCGTGCTGATCAAGATAGTCAAGGAGAAGCTCTTTCCTGTTAGGAAATGAAAGGCAGGGCTATTAGTGGTTAATAACTTACAATATGACCTCATTAATTGAAGAAAGTTAACTTTCAACACATGTCAGGGGGGTGATTTCAGGTGATGGACCGAATAGCAGCGTTACTTTTGAAAGGGAAAGCTGGGGAAAGGAAAGGCATGCATTGACGCAGTTCGCCTTATACTTAATTCATTCAAGAAGAAGAACTAGTTTTTACAATTACTTGTAATCGTCATGAGCTAACGCGTGACTGTAGAGAGATGATAACCACTCAGAGTGGAAATGAGTCGTAGTAAAAAGAATTCAGTGGACAGTATAAGAGGTAAATTATTCCTTTTCAATACGATGCTGTTACACTACATATGTTTAGGTATTTATAAAGGTATATACCTCACCATATGATTTTATCACGCTCTAGCACGATAATACGTAAACCTTGCCTAAAAGCCGTGACATTTAAATTAGCTTAGAGTTATCGAAATGAGCTTGAAGCCGTAGCCTCCCGAAAGAATGAAAGATTTGCCTGGTAGGAGCGCAGAAGAATCTTCTCTTGAGTATTGAATTTATTGAAGTAAATAATATTTTTGTTAATTATCCTGCAAACATACGGTGGATTTTCGCCGTAATAGCATAAGAGCATTAAAAGAAGAATGATACACCATAAAAACAGCTATTTGCAAAATATGAGGGCAAAACAATCCTGGCTGGTCATCCCTCGTACTTCCCTGTTTTGTTATTAATCCTGATAGAATAGACTGTTAATTGAAGAAAGTGGTTATTATAAGTTAAAATGAGATTTATTAGCGATTGACTGCCTTTCCGTCTCAAATAACCCGTCAATTGCGCATTAATTATCTCCTCGAATAAAATACAGCCCGTAATACCTATATCGTGAATAAGATCTCGTCTCTGCTCTGCTGCATTCTCAGCACAGCGTGCTAAAGCCTAACTACTCATTCCATCAGAATATTCTTAACGTTTTGAGTGAAATTTAAACGATACAAGTTTCTTCTCTCAATGCGTTGTATTGTGAGTTTTAGCATGTTTCGCACATCCTAACTCTTCTATGTTCTGGCAATTTTTATTGCATTTCACTGAATGATTATTTATTTTAGTCTTTTGGTTTTTCATTTCCTTTTTTTATTGTAAGCTTGGCTCATTATTATACTTCATTGTGACTTCCTTTGCTTTTTTATCGAATATCCAAAGTTTAGTATGTACAAACTTTGGTTCGGGCAAATGAATACGAAAAAAGTATGAAGGTCGAAGTTCATTCTATCAGCAGGTGTTAGTTATTTTATATCATTCTGCTGTGTTTGTTCATTGTTGGCAGTAGGGTAATGGGTTTTACTCGTTAGCTCTCTCTATGGCTGGGAAAGCCTTGAGGAAAAACTTTGCTCCAACTTTATTTTTTATTGATCCCTTGGTGTGTTTTTCGTTTCATTGTACGTCGTATTGCATTATAAACATTATTTAAAAAGCAATCAATGCATGCTACATGGGCGGGATGTCTTAAGAATATAATCATCATGGCAATACGACTTTCTATTTGGTGACGAATGGTTAAGCATAGAGAAAATTGGAGTCACTGAATATAGCAAATGAAGTTTCTTGGAAGTGATTATTTTGCGCCTAGTATAATAACAAAAATATTTAGGCGTATTTCTGGAGAGCGAAATTAGTCTTCTTTTGCGGACGAACGAAGTGGACGAACCCACTCAGCCATGCCCTAAGAGATTAAAAAACTACCCAGGTGGGATTCGAACCTAAGATCGATGGGTTGACAGGCAAGGACTTAACCCCGCCGCCACAGAGGCCCGTAATATCAGTTTATTCTTCTCAAAGTAATGCATTAGTCTCACACTAATATTGACAAATTGTGTTCATTCCTGAAGAAATGAATGAAAGCTGAATCCTTGGAGGATATTGGTGGTTTTGTTACCATAAGTACCTTTTGTTCTTCATAATCTACTTAGCCATCACCCTGAAGAAGTAAACTCACCTTCATTGTCATAAAGCATTCGGACCAAGGAATTTCTGCAGGAGCGGAAATAGCGGATTTTCGCACCCACATCTAATTTGTGCTCGGGGATAAATTTTGAATAGGGAAAGAGTGAAACCCTGGAATTTGTAAAAGGATGGATTATTTTCTGGTTGATATTTCTCTTCTCTCGCGTGGCCCAAGGGAGGACAGTGGAGCAGAGCGACACTAACAAAGAAACGGACGGAGCGAGCGCGGGCCACCTCCGCCAACCGGTCACGCGGTGCACGTCGGGACGCCGCCGCCGGCCCCGGATGTCCCAACCCTCACGAGGCCCCACGCACGCCGCCCCTTCCCCTAGCCCCACCGCCCCCGTCCCCTCCCCCGCCGAGTGAACAGTGCGTCATGACCACTGTGAGTCATATGAATACGGATTGATCGATATTATCGGCCGGCGGCCAAGTCCGAGCGGCCTCCCCTGCCCCCCCTGTCCGTTCCACGCCCGCCCCCCGAGCGACACCTCCGAAAGGAGAGCCGCAACCCTTACCCAAGGCGTGCCGAGGATCGTCCCCTAGCCGGCCCACACCCGCCACTGCCCCTCTGGGAGTGGGGGTGTCGCCGGGTGAGGGGCTGTGGCGCGGGAACCCTTTTGTCGAGGGAGAGGCTGGCTAAGATTCCAGAGTATTTTGGTACCTATTTACGTGAACATCTTCTACCTCCAAAAGCCCAGAACTCCGGTCAGGTTTTCTCTTTCCATTCCCAAACTTTACGCAACAATGAAGATCACATGTTTCACACTTCGGAAACGGCGAGACAGAATGGAGTATAGGGCTGATAAAGCTCTCCTGGTGCCCAAAGTTGAGGAATGTGAAGGTATATACATTATGTGCTCGGGAAGGTAGGTTGATTCCCTCTGGGTTCATTCCCCTGGAGGGTGGGCTTTAAACGGATTCGGAGTAACGAAAAATTTCAATAGTAATGTGAATATCCATTCGAGACCTTTCCGAACGAAGAAGGCGTTATTGATGATACATAGGTGAGGTTATGCATTGGAGTATGTAGAAACATTTTGTAACGTGAATAGTATCTTGGCGGGAAATAAGCCTAGCAGCAGGTGTATTAGGTAAAGAGCTGGGTAAGAGGATCGCTGATGGAAGGGACTAATAACACAGATCTAATGTAAGGATGTTAAGAATAGGCTGGTGAATCGTCTAATTTAAAGTGTAGATTGGTGGAGTGAAGAAATATGGATACTGAGCGAGGGGGTTGAGTGTAGATTGGAGGCAATTGAGGTCTCTGTTCGTTGAAGGATGGAGAAGGTGAGATGGGCAGAGAGGAGGGAAAGCGGAGCGGTACATGTGGGCCAAGAGAGGAAGCTGGTGGAGGGAACTGCGGAGTAGGAGGATGGAACAGGTGATGGGGAGCGCTGAGATGACGAACGGAGTGATTGTGAGGACGGTGGGTATCCGTCGAATGAAGAAAACAAAATTGGCTCTTCTAGGAGGAGGAAGGTAGCGGGTATGCCGAGATGAATCAGCAGAAAGTATTAAGAAGTGGGCAACTTTTTAAAAATAAGTATCTAGATGAACAGGTGACTGTATATCTGTATCCATTCGGAACCTACCTACCATCATTGGTAGACTACTTCTTACATTAATATGGAAATTTGGATGCTTTTAGGGATAGTAGTAATTCCTTAAGTCTATTTCCATTTCTATTATTGCCAGCAAATAATCCTAATTGCAAAATTGATTCACATGACCCATACTCGGTATTCTTTCGAAGGTTTTCATTGAAGCACCTCTTAAGCCACTAATACTGCTGACGACGTTGCGGTAGCCATGAAATCTCACAATTAGTTTAAGATGGGCTTGTGCAAAGAGTTTTACTAGGATTTGAAGCCACATCTCTGTAAACTGTAGCTTTTCGCAATAAGCTGGTTCACTCGCTACGATGTGTCTCATGTGAAGGTGACCCTTTTCTTCAAGTTAGTTTCATAAGAAAGAATTTTGTGACGCATAACATCTTTCTCTTAGACTTCATTATAGTTGATAATTTGAATATTCTGTTCCCGGGACAAAATACGAAAAATTCCGCTACCTAGGTCATCATTCGTTTTCCTACCTCCAAATAATCAAATGAGTTAGTCAGGTAGGTCTGGTGTTCGTCTACGTACCCAAAGATCATGGATTCTTGCGTGGTAGCAGCCTGGAAATCAGTCTTTGGAAAACCTGATGAAATATTATGAGATGCCAATCTGAGTTCCAGGGACTAGAATGAATCACTGAGAACATCCGGAAAGTCAAAGAAGTGTTGGGGATATTCCTTGAGCGTGGAAGCTGTTTTAAAGCATAAAGAGTAGCAGGTTTCTCGAAAACGCGATAAAAATTTCATGTGAAGCCAATTCGGGTTTCAGGGGCTGCAAAGAATCACTGGAAGGGTCCGGGAAGTCAAAGAGGGGAACTTTTCATTACCGAGTAGGTACTTAATGGAAAACGAAACAAAACGTATTAACGTTTCCAAGGAGACCGAGCGAATGAATGGGTGTAAAGGAATTATTTAACACGGAGCGTAAGAATAAAAGCTGGTTCAGGTGATAAGGATGATCTCGAGCGACGCTATGGGAAAGGGGGAGGCGTGTCCGCACGGCCTGGGGCGCCAACTCCTTAGTGGGGGCGGAAAGGCAGGGGCGGAAAGGCGGGGGTGGAAAGGCGGGTCGGGATGGAGGAGGCTTCGGGAAAGAAAAGCCTCGAGGTAGGCGGTGGTCGCGGGGGGCGGCGTGCGGTGTGGAGGGGGCGGTGCTAGCGGAGGCGGAGGGGGGCGGTGATAGCGGAGGCGGAGGAGAATGAGTGTTGACGGAGGAATCGGGGGAGGGTGAGCAGAGCGCCGGACGCCCCCCCCCCCTCCACCCACCTCCTCACCTTCCCCTTTTGTTTCCCGCGCGACGGAAAACGCGCGGCAATTGTTCGTCTCACGAGGCGGAGAAAAGGCGGGCTTCCCTTAATTAGTTGCAGCTCGTTGCCCGCCGCCTCACGGACGGCTCGCCACGCTGGGGGGTCGCACTAGGGGACGGGCTCGCCCGGGGGCGGTTGCGTGGGCGAAGAGACGACGAAGAGGCTTCATTGCCAAGTCGAGACCTTAGTTTCTTTTCCTCCTCGGCAAACCTTCCGCTGCGACCATCTGGGGAAACATGACAGCTGCATGTATTTTGCGAACATACCTCAAATATTTAATACCTGTAAATAAAATGGAAATTTAACAGCTTTTGATGAAGACATAGCTCTAAATTACGGTGGTTATAATATATTTTGTATGTATTGTAAATGTATATTAAATGACGCCTAAAATGACTTTGACTTGCGAAAAGTAAGTAGTTTGATTATAATGCCTTAGAACTGAAAAAACAAAATTTCGGTATTTTGATCCCAGTTACAATATAATTGATTGTAAATTATTACACCATGTTGCAGATTGCCGGGAAGTGAACTGTGACTGCCTGTAAATAAATCAAGAACGTTGCGTCAAATACTTGGGAGTAACAATTGACTAATTTTTTAAATGGATTAATCATATTGATGAAATAGTAAGACTCTTACGTTACTATGCATCTTAGCTGTATTCCTTACGACATAGTTTCCCCCTGTTTTCAATGAATTTTTTACAACGCGTTAGTGGGCACAAAATTAAATTACGGATTACTATGCTGGGGTGGAGCCCACAAGACGGAAATGCGCCCCGCAACTATTCTCCAAAAATATTCAGTGAGAATAACTACTATTAAATCGTTTTGAGTATTTTTAGCCCTAGTTTTGTAGCTTGAAGTTGTTGTCATTGAGATATATGTTTGTTTTTAAGGTCTTAAAGCTATTCTTTTTAAGTGTGTTAGTTTACCAGAAAGGTCTTGTACTGTAAAATATTATGACTTACGTAGAAGCAATGAATTTCCTATTCCAAAGCTTAAAC
Source organism: Pyrrhosoma nymphula (assembly GCA_963573305.1). Taxonomy (NCBI): domain Eukaryota; kingdom Metazoa; phylum Arthropoda; class Insecta; order Odonata; family Coenagrionidae; genus Pyrrhosoma; species Pyrrhosoma nymphula. The sequence goes on along the minus strand of OY754332.1, from coordinate 90,063,080 downwards.
TCTCGTTATTCAAAAGGTCGTTTCAGTTCATTGGGTCATGAACTATGAATAATTGAGATAATAAAGATATTTTTTTGTGAAAAGGTCAGAGATTGGCTATTATCTCATCATTAGATAGATGTTCTATTATGATTTCATTTTTGTGTATTGTATGAAAACGTTTAACATAATTTGTTGTTGTCATTGTAATTTCTTAAATTCTTAAACAGTGCCAGCAACTTATTCATTATTCTTGTGAGCTCTTATTGCTGACATATTCTTCATTCTTTTTATGTCTTTAAATATTTCTGCTGATGTCTAAAGAAAAACTATTGCTACTTTTGACTATTGTGCTATTTTTTCGAACGCCTAAATCATTGCTGGTAGTTTCCACACTGGTGTAGACCATTGAAGGTACCTAAGCCTTATTATTGTATTGGTAAACTTGTTACTGCATTTGTTTTCAAGTGGAGCAATAAATTTATCATCATCATTAGCATAAAAAGTGAATAACTGATGTAATTTCTGTCGTATTTTAACTTTGAATTTTCTCACCGTATCCATTTCTTTTTACCTTTCATTTCGAAAAGAGTTCATACAAATATAATAGATATAATAATGATTTTCATAGCAAATTATTTATTTATTGATCTAAATATTGGCTAAAGTATTCACATGACTATACAAATAACCACTATAAGGCCAACGCAGGACCTATCCCTCTTTCATGCATATCTGTCCGTGGAGTACTGCTGGTCCAAATGATGGCGATTGGCGATCAATGATTATTATTTTGGAAGGTATTTTGATGAGGTTCCAGAATGAAACAAAATAATAATTTTAGGCCTTGAGACGGATAATCGGAAAGGTACTGAATAAGTTTTAGTTATGATGTGTAAACTCATAACTAGAAGATTTTTCCAATGAGTTCAACCTGTGGTGAAAACCAGCCATTAATGAGGGAAAATAATTCTGGCCCACTTTTACTACCAAGCATAGGTTCAAGGTCAATTTGTTAAAAAATAACCTAAAATAGTCGTCGGCTATAATTACTAAACCGCCAAACGCGGGAGCCTAGCTTTCGCGAGGATTTCCTACGTATTGATAGCTTCATGGTTTAATCATTGTCCCGTTTAGAATTATCTTCGGCATAGTTTATCAACATTATATTACAATCGTGGCAGCAAAATCAACGTGAAGGTATAAAAATGAAGTTCATTGAAACCGATCAACGAAAAACCATTGCCGGCAATATCGCCATGTGCAGTAAATCAGAAACAATAGACTGTAGCAGCAACAACTATCGTAGTCGCGGATAGTTATCATAATGACTTTCGGGTTTTAGTGATTGGCTCGTTTCCACGGATTCAACTCGAGGAGAGCGAAGGGAAAGCGGGCGAAAGGAAAGCGGGCGATGGGAGAGCGGGCGATGGGTGAGCGGGCGATGGGTGAGCGGGGGCTGAAGTAAGAGCGGCAGACATAAAAATGGAATCAGTTGACACGATTCAATGAATAATCATTGCCGAAAAGATCGATTCGTGCAGAGGAGCGTAGTCGAGGGGGGGGGGGAAGCCCTCTGTTTCCCTTCGGAGGGAGAGGTGAGTGTACCCGTCCCATGCGTCGACGGTGTTGCGGAGCGTGGGGGGGGAAGGGGAGGGGGATGGGGGGGGGAATTGGGTGGGGGGGAGGTAGCACCCGGGAGTGGGGGGGTGACCCCCGAGTGGAGGGGAAGTGGATGAAAGCGGGTGGGGGGAGGTGCGGGGGAGTCTCTGCTGCAGCCCCCTCCCCCCGCCGCCGGGGGGGTTGGAGGGGGCAGGGGATGGAGGGGCGGCATCGCGGGCTCGGCCGTCCCACGTTTGGCCGCGTCCGCCGCACATCTGCCTCCGCGCCGCGCGCCCCCATTGGTGGGCGAGGAGGGGCAGGGAGGGTTGCGGCGGGGGCACGGGGGGGACTGGAAGGGGGCACGGTGGGGGGGGGGGGGGGGGCGAGCCGCGGTGGTGGATTTGAGGCTGGCGGGTCGCCCATTATTTACAATGACTTAAATCCTTCGGCATCAAAGGAAACAAAACGGATACTTCATCCCCAGACCATCGAAGGCACTGGCTCCTCCTCCGGCAACATATATCCTCGTCGCCGGGCTGGTGGACCCTTAATGCTTGCCCCGACATCTCCTCAATGCTGGAACGCGTGAATCCACCCACTTATGTTTTCGCCTCTCGCAGAGAGTGACATTCTTGGGTGACATTCGAACGAGGCACGGCGTTTCGGTGTGTTACCAAATCGAGCGTTTCGCGAATCACGCCAAGTACTCTCAGATGACTTCGTTTATCAGATTTGTTGGCGGTACGTGTTAATTCCTTTTTCGATCAAACTTTATTGGGAAAATATCATTGGCACTAATGTTGACGCGTGAAACGCTGGTAAATATGTAGTTTCTAGGCAATGCCGGTATCCCTTCTGGATTCTAAAACTTTATCTTTCCACCTTTATTCTGTCAACCTTTGTGGAAAATCACACACGTGATAATCTATATAAACGTTGCCACAAGTGGGGCGGAATTAAATATAGGCACAAAAAGGAACACTCACAAAATAAGTTCTCATATTTCGGCTTTGACGAGGAACGTTTGAACGTCAGCTAAAGTATTTCCCCATGTTCCTTCTGAGCGCTTCCTCGAGGAATGAAGCTGGCCAAGTTCTTTTATCCATTAACTGCATGTATTTTCATGAAACAAGGAAAAATGAAACTATTTTCACAATTATTTATGACAACAACCGGTTTATTAATTGCTTTACGTTTTCGGGTGAAATATCAGAAGTAGGCATCGAATAGATATAAACCATAATGAAAAGGTGGGGTGTGGAGTGAAGGGGAGGAATTATAGATTTATATATATATATACACACTTTGCCACAAGTAGGGCGGAATTACACATGTACACAAAAAAAGGAACTCTCACACAATAAGTTGTGTGAGTGTTCCTCCTTTTCCTCCTTTTTTTGTGTCATGTGTAATTCCGCCCTACTTGTGGTAAAGTTTATCTAAATTATAACGTGTGTGATTTTTCCACAAACTTGTATATATATATATATATTTATTTATTTATTTATTTATTTATTTATTTATATATGTATTGTTTGTGTATATCTTATACAAGTTTGTGGAAAAATCACACACGTGATAATCTATATAAACGTTGCCACAAGTGGGGCGGAATTAAATATAGACACAAAAAGGAGCCTTCTGTGAGAAAGGTTGCTTCATATCGAAATCGAAATATTAGAACTTATTTTGTGAGTGTTCCTTTTTGTGTCTATATTTAATTCCGCCCCACCTGCGGCAACGTTTATATATCTATATATATATATATATATATATATATCCTGAAGTAATTGCCCTCCTTAGCCCGAAAGCTACCCCTAAGCAGTGGACACCGGTGTCGTCATGGATCATCTGCCAGTGAGTGTCCACTGATTTACTTTCCTATCCTTCCCCAACCTCAACGCCTTGTTGCTATCTTATATATATAATATTATCTGTGATTTAAAGTATAGATGTTAAAGAGTAAATATTGGGCAAATTGCCTTTATTTAATAAGGCTGTATGGCTTGATTAAATTGAAATTATTCAATAAATGTATATTCAACTTTTGCGTTTGCAACAATAAACGTAATTACTACCTAGTACGTTGAGGTTTTAATGCCGTTCACATTCTGAGAATCTAAATGATGATCACTTAAAGATACTCATGAAATGTTTTGAAAACTATTCTGGTGATAAACAGACCTTTATCGAGGTGAATTCGAGGGCGATAATGGTTTTCTTTATACAGAGTGAATATAGTCAATTACTTCTGCTCTTTGAGGGTGTACTGCATTGAGATTAATGCTTTTCTTTCTCTTCTGTTGCTACTTAAGACAATTCAGAGCTTACAAAGCAGAGCTTTAAGTCATAGGATTTGCGCATCGCAGGAACGTACTCATATGCTAAGACAACTGAGTTATTTGGGATTTTATTTTCTTCCCTGACGCGCCCGAGTATACTCGGGCAAAGTTATACTGATATGCAGGTGGCCTAGTTTTCTTAAGTTAAGGGGCAACATTCAGAAATTATTGAATAATTCATTAGTTATTTGGAATAAATATGATATGATTTTTTGACCATTTTTGAAAAACAAAAACCCGTCAGGGAAGTGGTTAACGGCATTTATGATTCACTACGTCATTTAATTTTAGAAAAAACGCATTGGGGTACTTAAAATACCCCTTTGGGCAAGGGAAGGTGTAAAATACCTTGGGCAAGGAAGGGTTAAAGGGTTTATAGAATCTAATGCACAATGAGGCCTCTCTTACGATGGGATGATTTTTCATTTTGAGTCATCTGAATGCAAGGCTCCTTTATTGCCCAAATCACGAGTAATTATGCTTAGTTGAGGGCTGGTCGTCAAAAGGGCTTGGGAAGAATCTTTTACAATTAACTGATGCATGAGAATATATGCATGTAGACTAAAATAGCCTCGGAAGTAAGTATATTCCTCCCTGCCGTTAAATCTCTTTAGGTAAGATAAGCTCCGGGAACACCCTAATTATTGGGATGCGATAGGGACCATTTTTACTGGGTATATTTCGTCAAGTATTTCTCAGGAGAAGACCACGCCGAACACTGAGAATACTCTCTTTCAGTAAGGAAGCAGTTAAAAAGTGCTCTTTTCTTTGATTACTAGCAGAAAACAATTGATGGAAGAGAGCTATTTGAATTCTGCTCAAATAATTGAGAAGTCGTCTGTTCGTGATTTAAATATTTGTAGGGAACGTTTCAACGAGGCTAATGCATGATAGTTGTAAGGAATATAAATGTTTGCACAATGAAATAAAGATAAAAATGAATATTGGTTGGTATAATCACATTGAATTTTTTAAACACCTGAAAGGCCTTTAGCATTGGCGTTTATTCTTTGGATTAAGACGTTTCGTAGCAACTCTTATGTGGTTACTATGTGGAAGCTACATACATGATTCTAGGAGACTTTTGCTGCACTGTGTTTGCGAGAATATGTCAATTATAATTCTCTGCGAAGAAAATAACGAGAATAAAAAAATGTAAGAATTTCGAAGAACTTACTATTTTTAGGATTTCGCTAGGTTATACGCTTAGCTATTACCTAAAGCTAGTGCCTGAAGCTAGTGGTCGGTTTTTTTCTCCTGATTGATTATTATCCAGCATGGAAATTGCGAGACAACAGAAATGCTGGAATTCAGCGTAAACATAATTATTTGAAGAATTTTTACTTTGTGAAGTGGATTGGAAGAGCATGAGTGAAAATTAGATTGAACGATGTGACGACAGAATAACAGAATTTTAGTGAAAAGCTTCCCCATGCACTGAAAGGCCGAGCGCATGTGAAAGAAAGAAGATTCATGAACACAAAAAATACACGGGTGTGCTGGAAGACAGATTTTTGTCAATGTGTGGCATCACAGCGGTTCATGTAAAAACTCTCTTCTCTATAAAATTTTATGGCAGCAAATATTGCATGCGCTAATAAAATTATAAATATTGCCAATCAGTTGTGCAAACTATTTTTTGTTGGTGAACACCTTAACTGAATGAAGATTTAGACAAGCATGGGGCTAATTCGTGTAACCAAGCTGAGATTTCATACTCTACAAATAGGTCTGCGAAATAGGACAACATGATTGACTAGCCTAGATAGAGAGAATACCTAGACAGAGAAATAAAATGAAGAGGATGAACTTCAGGTGAACGTTGTATAAGTTAATGATGATTACAATATCAATATAGTAATAGTTTCTGATATACTTTAATGTAATTAAAGAAGCTTTGAAGATTTCCTTGTATGATAAGTTTGCAAAATCAACTGCGCCTTTTCCGTTGGCGTTTTGTTAATGGAATCCTTACACGCAATACTACTACGCAAGCTAGTTTTAGTAACTGCAGCTCTTGATTTCTATGTAAAAACTAGTCCAATTTTGAGGAAACCGGGACTTGCTGCGGTATTTACCTTTACGGAGTCTCCCGTAAGTGCACTTAAGTACGATATTCCACAGAGGACTGAAAATAGTTGGCCTTGACCAGGATTCGAACTCGGATCCCTCAATTTCGCGCCGAGTGCTTTAACCAGTTTAGCTACCGAGGAGTCCTTCTCCCCTGTGGATTTTTTGGTGGCTTCATTGGAACAAGGTGTTCAGGACTGCTAGACAAGACAAGGTGTTCAGGACTGTCTAGCAGTCCTGAACACCTTGTTCCCATGAAGCCACCAAATAATCCACAAGGGAGAAGGACTCCTCGGTAGCTTAACTAGTTAAAGCACTCGTCGCGAAATCGAGGGATCCCGGTCAAGGCCAATGATTTTCAGTTCTCTGTAGAATATCCAAAAAAAACTACTCTATTACGCCATGGGTTTACCCAAAGTAAAAGCAGGGCAGACGATATTTTTAACTTAATTGTGTGATTATTTCAGGCACGAAACACAGAACCTGTATCAAAACTGGAGAACACTAAAACAGCAGCGTTTTTTTTCTTCAGATTTTAACTCTTATTACTTTTGCGTTTCGTTGTGATATGAGTGAAAGGCACATAGAATAAAGATGTCAATGATCCCTCAATCAAAATAAACAATTTTCTCCGTGATTTCTATGTGATTATTTCATAATTCAAGACATTTAAGTTGAAAAACAATAAATTTAGTGGCTAAAGAGCAGTCGGTGACGAACGGAGATCTATTTAATCTCATTAAAAGTTTAACTATAAGCAAAAATGCTATAAATTCTGAGAGAACAAGGAATATTCTAATAATTATAAGAATCATGTTTCTTGCTATGAGAAGTCTCAGCTTACTGCAATTCTATGCGATAACTTTGACGCGACATTTACAAGAACTAAGTATTCATGATTACATCCGCTATCTCTCATGACACGGTCTGGTTATAACCAAGGTGCATATAATTTGCTGTGGTAGGAAATTCGTATTAAATCAATTGCTGGAATTCATAGTTTTACTTATATTCAAATATTCTATCTCCTGAAAATTGTCGCAACCAGGGTAACTTTTAACAGGCTATTGTTTTCTAAACACCTCGCTATTTTATGAATATTTCATAAACATGTTTATTAAGAAACATTAAAAGCCCCGTATTATTTGTTAATAAAACTTTTTTCATGATACGTTTAGAAGTAAAGGTCACGTAATAAAATGCACCTTATGCTAAAAACAACATGCGCAACGCGACGACCGTTTTTCAGGCTAAACTGGCCGAGCATTGAGGTGAAGAGAATTGAGGTGAAGAGCGGGCGCAACTCTCGATGGGGCAGATCCTCTCCACGAGTCACCAAAGGTTTTCCAGAAAGATCTGTAGCATAGAAAATTGATACCCTTGAGTTTGCCCCATTTCGACCGGGACGGATCATCCTGGATTCGGACCCGGGCCTCCAAGGAACACTCGCTCCATCACTGAACATCACACCATTGTGCATCATCTATATGGATATGAAATTCGATGCCAATATGGTAGTAGGCATGGCAATTACGGTAGGGTTCAAACTTCACCAAAAGGTCTACGTTAGCAATAGAGAGTATCGCGTCCGTATGGGCAAGATATAATTATCGCCGTGGAAGAGATTGCACGGTGGTCAGCCCCACACGATCCCTGCGAGCAAAATGACGCTGCTGGATGTCATCTTTGATACCTGTAGGGTGATTACGTAAAATCCCGAGCTTCATAACGCCGCGCTCTGGAACGCCCGAAAACTTCGCCCCTTGCGATTACGTATCTTCAGGCAAAGTTCTCAACGTCGACGTTATCGGGGCGCTACCGGAAGTACGAGAAAGTATTGTTGCGATTTCATTCCACTCGGTCCGTCCCTTGTTCGAACCTTTCCATCCAATCCGAAGGAGAGAAAATAGTCACGTGACTACTCTTCGGAAGCAGAAGACAAGAAAGGAACTCGAATGAGGAAGAATGCACTTACAATATTTTAAATAGATGGTGGTTCTAACATTCTGAATTACAATATATATGATACTAGATAAACGGTAGAGAAACAGCAATGCATACTGATAGTATAGAAACGAGAAAAGCGGCAGGCAGATGATTACTTAAGAGGCATTTCTCAACGAAATCAATCAATTTACCTATGATTAGGCAGAATCAAGTTATTATCATTAATTACAACCTAACTTACTACGTGAAGTTAAACGTATAACACTACAGCGTGATAATAATGATTTTTATTGATGTCAAAATGCTCTCATGTTGATATCGGGAGCATAAATTTAGGCATAGGTAATTGTAAACATGAGCATTGTGTGGTCGAGAGGTTGGCAGAAGCGGAAGGGTATATTTTGTAAGAAGTATGCATTATTTTCCTCGGCTTCACCATCCCAAGTAACTGAAAAACTTTTATCTTTAGAATAGCAGCACTTACATTTGAAAATATTTTCTCTAAAGACTGTAATATTATCGTGGGCATGACATTTCCCAAATTTGTACGTATTCTCACCGAGGAATGATGATGGACTTGAGCGAAATGAAAAACCTTATCGTTGTACAAATGGTATCATTCTAGCAAAAAGCCACTAACTTCCGTTGACAAATACTCGAAATTTATTTTATTGATTAGCATGTTAAGTGGAAGTAGACAGGGTCTGGTACCTCTTTGGCACAGCTTTCGATTATCCTCTGGGCATAGCTTATTTGCACAGGTCTGAGCATCATATCAAGAATCTTACATAACATTAATGAAAGTTAGGACCAGGATCAAACGCAATTGTTAGGAAAATATCAAAATACCATGCTACACAGTAATTTTATTGTGGCTTGTTGCGTACACAATAGTTGTATTTTTGCGCTAGGAAGCAATTCCAAAGCTTTCATGACGGCATTACCATTTCGTCAGTTCAGAAACACTACAGCCAAAAAGGTATTTTGCCAAAAGTATATACTGGAATAACCACAACGCCGCGAAAGGAAAGGTAGTATAACAATTAATCACGATTATATAAACCACTTAGCTCTTCACTCCAGTGATCATCACTTCCTAGTATATTAACAGGTAAATGTGACTTTACACCACAATTAGGACTTCCAACGCGCAATATGCCTGCATCAAACTGATATTTGGCACTAATTGGCCTTTATATGGGGGTATTAACATTCAGCAATGGACGAGCACACACAGCCATGCACTGAAAAGTGAAAATTCTTTCCCAGGCGGAACTCAAACCCGCGACCTTTGGGTTAGAAGGCAAGGACGTTACCCCGCCGCCACCGAGGCCGGCTAAGGCCGACATTGATCATAACACACGTACCACACAGGAACTCTCTTCGGAACAAAAACAACACAACATAATCCGCAACGCAACAATCTCCGGCGCGCAATTGTTGCCATTCGAAGAGACTACACGACTAATCTTTGCCATCCGAAGAGACAAAATGGTTAATGTTAGCTGCCTTGCAAGGTAACATATCCTCAAATTTTTGACGAACATTAAAAATCGCCTTCGTGCAACAAAATTTCACACGCTCACTGCCAAATCCGGCCATTATTAATGTGAAGGAATAATGCGATGAAAAGCTAAAATAACATTTCCACAGGAGCTTGAACGTTTGACATGAACGTTTGACGTCAAAAAACACTTGTTATATTAATCAAAATTAAAATTTTCCATTGAAATTCCTTGGGTGGCAGCCTCCCCGAGTTCTTATTGCATTCGACTGATGTCATTAAAAGACAAGATATTAGGTAATTGGCTCTTATTTACATATACTTCTACTAGGCGTTATGAAAGACCGACTGCCAAGACCGTCATATGGAGCGCCTCGTTGTTCGCGTTCTGTACCGTCCATTTCAGTTACGTGATCGCTTCGAGCGCTGACACATCATGGGTGGACGTGGTGGACGTTACGGAGGGCCGGCGATTTGCAAACAACCGATACGTAATCGCGAGGGGCGTTCTGCTGCGATTTGGCGCTCTGGAACGCGGAAATCGGGACGTTATGAGCTAGGTAATCACTCTACTGGTAATACTGGTGGTGCTCTCTCTCGAGTATCCCGCGAATTATGCTGATTACGTCATTGTTTCTCATCTTGTGATAGTTACGTGGAGATAGTGCAAAGCGCTGAAATGAAAGGAAAACAGTTTTCGATCAGTTTCGCCCGTTCTCTAGTGTTTTATATGCGTATGTCGGTGTTCTTATTCTTTCTCTCTAATCTAAAACTTTCCGATGCTTCTCTTAATTGTCAATTTACCTTTGCGATTGTTACATTTCGAATGTTATTCGGTTTCGGAAAGGAGGCTTGTTTTTTTCTATTGAGTTAAATTTGATCGAAAAAATAAAAACTGTGTGTACCGTTACTCTCAAAATTAGGTTTACAAGATTCGTTGAAAATGTTGCGTGCAAACGATGATGGAGTTCAATGCTTTTAACTTCTTCGAATCGGACATAGGCACTCATAGCACTAATAAATAATTATTGTACTAGACGCCGTGATATTTTTCGCAATACGTTGACCAACTGCAGTTAAAGTTCTCTAACTCGGGCTGTAAAATGTCGACTTTAAAAATTAGACGTGAATGTTTTCTACACTGATGTTTTGTGTCAAGTATGCATGTCCAGGCTACGTTTTGTGTCATCATTACCAGTCATTCATTCGAAAATTGGTCTTTACAGCTCTACATACTAATTTCCTCGCGACTTACCTTTTTACTCCTTGATAAATTGTGATTTTAACGTCCATTATAATTTGTTTATGCATTCTATCCCTAGTATTCCACGTTCTTAGTATTATACTCTGTGAACTATATATAATATTAACATGCTTCTCCTGGCTAGAGATTGTCGAAGCTCGAAGTAAACTCGAAACATTTTAGAGCTCTGGAGGTAATTCGACTAATCGAATCGCGAATATTCGCCCCTCATTGGTGGGATAGGTATTGCTTTATTTTATCGAGTTGCAATCAGGGCATTTCAACTCCTTCCGTCCTTCGGAGTATGTAACTGCCACCTATTACACTCAGGCATTTATGTTGGATAGAATATAAGCTCTTATCGGTATTCAACAGCCCAAAAAAGAAGGAGAAATAACTACGTGAATTCGTTTTCATTGGTAAAATGAGCTCCACTTGCTCCAAGGAGAAAGATTGGAGCAAGTGGAATCATTCTCCTACCTCGGGAGCACCATTACCTGGGATGAAAGAAGCACGACAGACATCAAGCGTCGAATAGGCCAAGCTAAGACGGCATTAATGGCCAAAAGGCCGCTACTCTGCTCGAAGAGCATAAGACTGGAGACAAGGAAACAATACGTGAAAACATTTGTGTAGGCAGTGGCACTCTACGCATCAGAAGCATGGACCATTGGAAAAAAACTGACCAGAAAAGAACAGAAGCCTTCGAGACCTGGTGCTGGAGGAGGAAGCTAAAGATCATATGGACGGATAGGGTGAGAAACGAGGAGGTATACAGTAGAATTGGAGAAGAAAGGGCACTGTGGAGCACCATACGCCAAAGAAGAACACGATGGGTTGGCCATGTTATGAGACACAACGATTACATAGGAAGCATAATGGAGGGAAGAATTTAAGGGAAATTCCCCAGAGGAAGACCAAGAGACAAGTACTTGGGGCAAGTCAATAGGGATACGGGGAAGAAGAACCATAGGGAAGTGAAGGAACTGGCATGGGATAGGGCGAAATGGAGGGCTGCAGTATACCAATCCTAGGATTGTAATACTATGATGATGATAAAATGAATTGCTAGTTAAATTGTGTGTCCAAGCACCGGTGACAATTAAGAAGAAAAAAATCTGAAGTTGAAACACTCATTCTTCATTTTTTCCTCCACTGCTCTCATATTAGGAGGTACTAATAATAGTTCTGAGCTTTACTTTCTTCCCCACCTTCCATTTATACATTTAGTGTGTCATCGAACCTCATTTTCTAGTTTAATTTGAAACTTATCGAAAGCATAATTGTTATTAACAAAATGTTTGTTAAAAAAGTATTATTTTTTAATTATCCCACCCTTACAGTTTTTTTCTCCCGCCTTATCCATCTCTCTTGAACAAATATGTTACTGCATTGCTTGTAAGACACCCTCTCAGACTCTGCGCTGGGGAATTCTTTCATTATGTGGCTGTGAAAAACATCTTTCAATTTTATTTCAATATTTAGCTGATTTATTCAAAACACGACAACACCTGAATGTGAAACTGTTACGAAAATTGTCGTTTCAAAAATAAAAATATGAAATCTCAATGTGTTTTTGCATTTTTTTTATGCTTGTCATCACTTAATAATGTGAATCAAGCTTAGATCTGATATGGATATGCACGTTCACATTGTTATTTTCAAACCTTGGGAAGAATATGTTATGAAATTTTTCCTGACGAGATAAATGATGGAGAAACCTATGCTCAGTTACGAAAAAAGAGATCATAATGAAAACAGACTGACATTTCAAGGAGTGAAGTATTATTATTTTTAAGTCGCAATGTAACTCTGGGTTAATGCTCGCATAAAGTTTTTGTAACTATTTCAATGTTTCTTTATAAGGGGAGTGCTTTGAGGATCGTGTAACTTCACTCATACCTGCCAATGTTATTGCCTCAGTTAGCACATTCTACTGAAGTAGAATTACTTTGAAAACGGGGCAAAACCAAACGTATAAGTCATTCATATTTTTCATTGCTACAAGAAATTCAAGAGCATATCCAATTAATTTGAATAGCGAACGTGATTTTTCTTTGTAATATCATTCCCTCAGGCGAAATATTTCTTTTTTGAATCATAATGTTTTTTGGATTGTCAAAGCTGTAGGCAAAACTGAGAATGTTTTGGCATTACTATATATAGAGATTATTTAAAACATATTTTGGGTCCCAGTGATTACCAGAGCAATTTGCTTCCATCCCTCCACATATTATATTAACACTAATAGCACAATATTTTAACATTTGAAGATTGCATGTTCTTTAAATTCTTATGAATGATACGTTTTTTCATGATATTTTCAACAAACGCATGAAAACGTTCTCCTGCTATTAGTAATTTGAATTGCTTTAAAAGTTCAGCGAAAAATGTAGTTTAAAAAATGTATTCTGATGAATGGCATGTTTTATCGCCAAAATTTAGGTAAAGGGTAAAAAATGTGGAACTATGTTCCTCGTCCGAGCTACATACGAACTTCCTCATTCAAACCATTTAGTCTATGCTCTTTTCATATTCGTCTGAGAACACAATTCAGGAGATTGTATCATCACTTCTACTTAAGGTTTCACCAAGAACAACACATCATATTTGAACATTCCGTGAACTGCATATATCATTCTCATGCTGTATCCATCATTCCTGGAGAGGTGACATTATTCCTGCTTCGGGTGCAACTTTTTGCAATTCACGAATATGCTGGCATTCAGGATATTCCAGGGGGAACTCATGATGTCACTTGCATTTGAAGACTCAGTGAATCACATAGGGTTCCAAGGGAACAGAAGAAATGAAAACTGCACTTGTCTGCGTTTTTATTTGAAAAATTGATAAAATCCCAGCCTGTGTGATCCACTCATGATTATTAGTCTGTATATCATAACATTCATAACATAACGTTTCATAACATTACTGTGACATCAAGGTTAAAAATGAAAACTGGAGTATATTTGTTACCTGCAATATTTTAGTTATAATTTTTATTCACAAAACAGGCAGTTTTCGAGCAGAGATGAACGTTCTGGGTTGGTAGCCCTGTGCTACAGTCACATCATATGCAAATCTATTTCAATCCCGATCAATTCAATTTATGAAAATTACTTCTCTCCTGAATGCAGGATTTCTATGGTTGATATTTGCCTACTATTGCTGTAACTAAAGCATATACCGTTGGAAATGAATGCATACATTTTCTTACTTGAATTTGTTACCACCCATGTCAAGCACCGTATCTATTTTCCCTTGTGTCCATCGCATATTCTCCCGAGGAGTGGTCTTACATATTTTCGGCCATCATATTGAGTCACTATCACGAACATGTCACTTAGATAATGTACACCTAAATTGTTTCACTGCATTTGGCATGTGTCCCCAGGAGAATAAAGCAAAGAAAATTAAGGCCTACACAATACTCGGGAGGAATCTATGATTCGGAATGTGCACGATAGGAATTTATGATCAAAACTTGAGGCATTATCTGCTTTTACTTAACTGTGCAATCGTTATTCCACATACAAACTCCACTGGGGGACCACGAGTAAAAACTGACCTGAATACATGTCCTGAGTTAAGAATGCATCAGAACCGTCCCGAGCTAAGAACAATAAAACGCAAGGGCACGTGGCATGGTGGAGCCATTGACGCACATTTGGTTTGATAATTTAGAGAAATGGGCACATATTATTTTTAAATTTAACTGAATGCAGATACACATGACACACTCGTAACTGAGTCACTTGGAGCGACTTACTGAGAAACCCCGGTGTGAACGAGAATATTTATTTCAGATCCAGGAAGTCTATCAAGTTGAGGTGCTCACCAACAATCACTCGTGGCGCGGAGGCCGAAAGGATCGTAACGCGGTCGCTCCTTATGCATTTGCACATCGTACACTTGAGTATTTACGACGGACAACATGGATGCGACCACCGATGCATGCCGTGATCTGGTGTACCACCCAGAGCACGACATGCACCGTTTTGAATGGTGTACCGTTCAAAAGGGTTTTCCCTACGGTCGACCAAACAACAGCGGTCGCAACATAAGAAGCACGTGATCGGGTGGTACACTCAAAGATCTGATTTAAAATAAAATGTGCCACGGCGCGCCGCTGTGTCGTGCGGGCGTCAAGACTTCGAGATCCACTCACCTCGGCCGCTCCGTCCCACGAACCGGAGGTCGTTGAACTTGGCCACTTGGTTCTTCATCACGGCCGTGCAATTGCGCAACTCCGCACAATAGTTCTCGTCGTTGCCGGCACGGACGGTGACCAGCGTGCCGTCCATCACGTCATCAAGGGCGACCACTTTGAAGGCCACGGGAAGGGATTTGTTGGAGCGCCAGTGGGAGGGCAGGGCGGAGCACAGAAAACCGGGGCTGCCCGTCTGCACGAGTTCGCCATGGTGCTCGGCGAGCGCCTCCCGCAGGCCCGGCACGCCGGCCACGCCGACGCCGGGCACCGCCGGCGCGGCCCCCGGGCTCGAGGCGGGCGGCGAGGCGTCCCCGCTGCCCGGCGACGCGGCGGCCGCCGCACCGCCCGCCACGCCGCCCTCGCCGCCACCCGCTCCCGCCTCCCAGTCGGAGGCCGCCGCCGCAGCCATGCTCGCCGGCGACTGCGGCTTCGTGGTGCTCGCCCCGCGCGCCTCCGTCAGCTCGGCGGGAAGATGCATCGAGGATGCGCGGCGGCGCCTCGGGCGGACAGGTCTCTCGCGCGACGGCGGGCGCCGAGGAGCGGCGGAGGTGCGGCGAACGGGGGCTCGCTCCCCTCCACGACGCGGGCCGAAGGGGTGCCGAGTGGATCGGCAAGCCAAAGCCGAGCCGCCGACTGAGGCGAAGCCGCGATTACGAAGAGACGAGTCCCAGCGGTGGCGTCGCTCGCCCCCACCGATCCCTGTGACACTCACTCGCGTGCGCCGTCCCCTTCTGCCGCTTTGCCCCCCCGAACGTCGCCCCCTCGCCGCCCCTACCACCTCCCCTCCAGCCGTCCCCCCCCCCACACCCCGCTCGCCATCCTCCTCCAATCCGTGGCGTTGGTTTCGTGTTCCGGCCACCGGACCACAGCCGCGGCGGCCGCGTGTTGTGGCCGCCACGGACCCCCTCTCGCCAACGGCGGTCGAAGAGAGGGTCCCCCGGGGGCGTGTGGCAGGGGAGGCGGGGGTGAGGGTGAAGGGAAGGGGGGGAGCGCTGGCCGAGGACGCACGGCGGCCCGCGGGCCGTCTTCTCCGCTCCCGCGGGTCATCCCGAGTCGTCGTCTTCCCCCCCTCTCGCGGATTCCTCTGTATCGATTGCGAAGGAAATGGCTCTCACGTTCGGCAGCTCGAATAACACCCCCTCTGCACTCGCGGCTCCGAAAGGCCGGCCAATGAAAGCAATCGCCGCGCTGAGATTTATCCCGAACGTCCCGGGCCGTAATTAGAGGGGTCATCGTGAACGGTGGAAGTTCATCCCGTTTGGAAATGCGTTGTCGCATCTCTGCTGCGACAAATCGACTCGCGATTCATCGCCCCGAGGTCTATTTGCTGCATCCGAGTTTCGCGGGAAGGGGACCATAGCACTCGAAGATGAAGCGGCTTGAATTAAACGTTAAACGACCAGTTGGGAAAGTTGGCTCCATATGTTACGTTTGCTGGTAGTCGCGTATCACTTCGTTTGACTTCTGTTTTTTGTGCGAACTATTGCGCTGCGCAAAACATTTAAGATATTGCTGTTAATTGTCTAGGAACAGCGGTGGTGGTGCGGAAGTAGAAGTTAAAGGTTAAAATATTTAGCGTTTATCATGTGTCTTTTGAAATGTAAATAGCAATCATCCTGTTAATTACAATGATGCCACTCTGCCCGCGAAGCCTGATTTCGGAATTCTTATCATTAATTACTCCGCAATGTTTAACCGTTATGCCAACGGCAACGTCAGCTTCCACATTTTAACATCGGACCACTGCAAACTTTGTAGTGCTCTCCGTGCACCGACAACGACAGCACCGAGGGTGCTCAGCTCGCGTTCGTCTTCGCTCTCCATCGTCGAATCGAGTGCGTGCATGAACCTCACGCTCCCGACCCGGGGACAGGAGGCACTCGGGGGCAAAGCCTCGCCCCCGGCTCCCCTCGGGCGTTCTCGTAGCCTCGCTGAACCGACCCTCCCGTCCCTATTGTTGGCGGCGGACGCCATTGTCGGCCGCTGGCGGCCCAGAGGGAAGGGCCGCCCCGGAGAGCCGTAGCTCTGGGACCTAATGCATCTATTCATCGGCTTCTCGTCGTACCCCATCCCCCACCCTCCCGCCCAGCCTCCTCCCCTCCAGACGACAATGACACCTCGGCCCCCCTCCCCCCGACGAACCCTCTTCTCCCCCCCGCCCCTATCCCGAGCACTTTTCGCGCGCCCGGCAATTACTGGCAGCTGTGCCCCCCTCGTGCCCCCCTCCTCTTTGTAGCCCCGTGGAAATTATTGTGCCGCAGAGGAGTGCGTGAAGCGAGCGACTCTTCGGAGGAGGACCCCCAGTTCATCCGTCAAATTAGCGCGAGACCGTAAAACAGCGTCTTCCTCGGCCAAGTCAAGTGCTGAACTGCTGCTGTGATGTACGTGGAGTCGCCGCTCTCCATGGTTATGGCCATGTTTGCCAGATGTCTCGAGAGCAGTTGGCTCGCCCTTAATGGCCTCGGGAATGAGCTGTGGGTGAGGTGCGCTAAGGGACAAAGGGCTGGTGAAGTGCACTCGTGTCAGCCTCAAGGAATGGGAGACGTGGCGGAGACCTGGAAGGTGTACACCGGCGACATTCAAGTCTCGGACGTGTTCACGAAAATGATCAAAATATACGTGAAGGCCGAACTCCTTTCATTCTTAGATATATGCTATATGTTTCGTTGTGCTGTTTCGTGAACACTGGTCCAGGCGTTTGGCCAAATAGACCAACGAATATGAGCACCAGCACATGATGTCTTGTCGTATCATGAAAACAGCTGATCTGATTGTTCTCAAGCTCGTTTGATCTGATCAGACAGTCTGATGGCGGTCACATCTGATAACAATGTGAAAAATTCAGACCTATTTACTCTTGCACCTGTTAACCGAGCCGTAACATTTTTTAGCATTTGTATGTATAGTTATATTGGAGGAGAGAGTTTAGGTAAAGTTCGCTCAAGAAAAAGTCACTGCTCTGGAGTTGTGGTCCGTTGAGAACCTTCGCCAGAGTTTATTTTAACCAAGAATACCACCATGTACGAATGGGAAATGCCACAGAATTATAAGCGATGATGTAAAACCAATCGAGCGAAGTCCGAGGCATGGTGTGGCATGAATTCCGGGAGAGCGCGCATTTTATGGCACACCACTCTCCCGCAGCAAGATTGCCCGAGATCAACACGAGTCGAATCTCTTCGGAAGAAGAGGGAAACATAAAAACTTTTTTCGACGAAAGTTATCTGTTCAGAATCAGTTAGTAACCTTTTAAATACTCTATGTTTTATTAAGATTATAAAAGTATCAATCAATCCCTCATGTTAAATGGGAACTATCTGATAGTCTTTACTATCACTCGGTAATAAGATACTCGTAATTGAGCATTTGCAGGATAGAATTTATTTGAGGAATGAATTTTCAAGAATTTTAGGTACAAGAATTCTAATCTCATTTGCTGTAGACATCTTTGCCAGTGGCTCGATTTCAATTAATGTATTCCGTCCGCGGAAGAAGTAAATATTTTCTTTACCCTAAAACGCCAAATTTTCACTTTGCTTGGAATGAACACGTTGGTTCTTAGAAAGAGTGGGAAAGTTGGCACAAATGGAGAAACTTAAGTTTTAACTACTGAAGGGCAGTGGTGGGAAATTCAAAGTTTGACGCTCAAGTGGATTTGTGCCTGTCGAAAGAGGTTCGTGGAGAGGTCCCACCTCCACATCAGTCCCTGAAACCATCATATGCGAACTTGTGCATACAAAATATTTGTTCTGTTCTAATTAAAATTTTCTCCCTCCCTCGTTTTGCCGCATTTCTCTCTGCGATTTTTAAAGCGTCATGATACGTATTTATCTGGAAACGAAGCTTACCTGCTGTCTTTAAGCTTAAGTTGATGGCATGCGGACCCATAGACAGTGCCGTTCCAAGGGTAGTGCGACAGGTGCCGTGTCCCGCGCCTATGGGGGCCCCGCCCGGGCTTGCCTATTTCAGACGTGCGGGGAAGCCTGCCTATCGCCCGAAATTAACTACAACTTAGTGTACATATAACTTTGTTGAAATCATTAGCCATTCTGTTGGTTAATTTCCTTCTCTCTATGAAATATGCTTAAAAGATGCTACAATATCAAAAACGGAATACAAAGTTAGGGGGTCCCCCGACTTTCGTTGCAGTCAATCCCTTGGGACGGCCCCGCCCATAAAGACTTATTGTACGGAACACTTTCATCTCGAAGGAGAAATGATGCCACCCTAATGTGGTAATCTATTTCTTCGGATGAGTACGAGGAAACATGACTTAGGCTTTTGTTTATGACTCCCAGTAAAGTTCGCGCCGAGAGAAGATGAATTCATAGGAAAAAAGGGATTATTCTTTCTCTTTCAGTGCTCTCAAACTTAACGGCTGCATTATCTTCAATACTAACAATAAATCCGGAGGGTAGGGTTTTTGCTCTTTGGTTTTAAGTTGCGTCATATGCACTCACTCTTTCTCACTAGGAGTTATTTTTGTCATAGTATCAAATATTTAGGCTTTTTAGGATATTTAGGCTTTTCATAGGTTGATCTAAGTTTTAATAGTTAAAAGTTTAAAAGTTAATAGGTTTTATAGGTTGATATATGATCGTGAACATGCTAATATTCTGCAGAATGGGGTGGTCTACTAATTTGTAAAAATAAGTTTGCCGTGATTAGCTTGAAAACTTAAATGAAAGCCAGTTGATCCCACATCTCTCCGCTACTTTCTTTCATCATTATGCGCGTCGAAGGTGTTGGTTTTAAATTGCGCCAAAATGTACAGTGGCGACATCTCCTCGTGACGTTGAGTGAGTGAACTATCCTCCTGACGTCATCTGCCGCTTCATGCCGATCCCTATGCCAGGAGCGCGTATGTTTATGTACAATTGGAAACATAAATTTGGCGTGTTTACGCAACGTAGCCGAACGATAATAATGAATCGAAATGCAAGGCAAAGATATAACCATTAATACTACATACACATGCGGTTCGAGAGTGCAAATTGGTGCGTGGTAGCCCTTGAGCGTCATGGTTTGATATGGCTTAGCCCACACTAATGGCACATATATGTAGAGCGATACCTTTCACATAAATGTGCAATATGTGGAAATATATATGAATTCTATTAAAAATTGGCCGAATTGAATATATTGACCATGTATGGATAAATATATGGAAAAAATGTAGATTATTTAATTGGGCCAATTTCGAATAGAATCCATACACATTTCCACATATTGTACATATATGCGAAGGATGGAACATATCAAGGAACATGTGGACATCCATGTGAACTATATTTAGCCTTATATGGGCACAATATGTTGCCATAACTATAGAAAAACCATGAAAACTTATATGGAACACGAGGAATAGGTTTGAGCATATAAATCTGCGACATCTTATGGAAAAATCTACACAGATTTTATGATAGTGATACAGAACTGAAATCTAAGTATGATTTTATAACCAACACATACGAATAGATGTTAAGACTTCTTTCAACCCGTGTATAATCCAGTACGATGGATCAATTGGAGTACGCCATAAATCTTTCCAAAGGCATTTGGTTCGTTCTACGCGGCTGCGTGACTTCGAGAGGCAATTTATCACAGTCATTAATCGTTCATTATGAATGATACGATGACAGAAATTGCGCCTCGTGATAATATTACTGTTGGTCAACTAATAACGCGGAGTTAAAAATTCCTTTATAGCCTGCCAGTTGGCGCGGCAACAATCTATAATGATGGGGTGAGCTCTTACGGCTAGACAAATGGAGACTCCCTTTAACTTTGTATTAATTTTGTAACAATCTATAGTTCATCTGCGACATCAGCGGTGGTCAACGCCATCTATTAACCGACTCTGCAACCCTATATATGCAAATTTATACGTAACTATAAAAATCTATGCGTTTTTAAAGAAACCTATTCATATCTATATAACTCTATCCATTTCCATAGAAAAACGTATAGAAATTGTAATCTTCATTCATTCAAGTATTCTACCAGCTAATTGGTAGGTTCTTGGACAGTCCCCATTCTGCATCCCAACCTCATAGACATTGTCTTGCTTTCCCTCCTAAGGATGGCCCGTTATTAGACCCCTCTTCAATTTTTCATATCTTCTACCTCCTCTTATTTCGTCCAGAATTCCTATCCTCTTCCTTCCTCTTCCACGCGTCCCCACTTTTCTCCTTTCTATCACTCTTTTCAACATGCCCTCTCCTCTCAAAACCTCCTCCATCCATCTCTTCTGCCTACTCCAAACCTCCGCCACAAGCTTCCTCTCCTCTCCGACCATATCCAATACCTCCTCGTTCGACTTTCTCGCCATCCAGCTTACCTTCTCCATCCTTCTCCAAACCCACATCTCAAACGCCTCAAGTCTACGCACATCCTCCCTTCGCAATGACCAAGTTTCCCACCCATATAGCGCCACGCTCCATATTAAAGTTTTCACCAGCCTCTTCTTTACGTCTCTTCTCAGACCCCCCCTCATCATTTCCCTTTTCTTCAACAATGCTTCTTTAGCTAGCGCAATTCTGCTTTTGATGTCCTTACCACTTAACTCATTCTCCTCTAAATTACTACCCAGATACGTAAACTGCTCAGCCAACTCTAACTTTTGCCCTCCCACCCTTATAATCAGCCCCGCCTTCTTACTTCTAGAAAATCTCATTACTTTCGTTTTCTTGTGATTGATCTTCATCCCATACTTTTCGCACTGCACCTCTAATGCATTGACCATTGACTGTAACCCCTTGGCAGACTGACTTACCAATGCTTGATCATCTGCAAATCTCACTAATTTATCAGCTCACCTCCTACCTTTATTCCTACCTCCTCCTCCCCACATGCCTCCCTTACCATTTCTTCTGAATACACGTTAAAAAGCAACGGCGATCGTAGGCATCCCTACCGCACTCCCCGTCCTATCGTGGCCCATCCCGATTCTCCATTGGCTACCCTAACCTGCACCGTCTGGTTCATATACAAATTCCGAATCAGACGCCTGTCCCTCCAATCGACCCCTAATTTCTTCAACACTCCCATTAATTTCGTCCATTCCACCCGATCAAACGCCTTCTCGAAATCTACGAAGCATGCAAAAACATCCTGCCCATACTCTAGGTTTCTTTCTACTATCGTCCTCATCACCGCTATAGCGTCTCGCGTTCCCGTCCCTCTCCTAAACCCGAACTGGTCGTCACCCAGGCATTCATCTGGCTTCTTCTCTAGCCTTCTGTTTATAACTCTCATAACTACTTTGGCCGCGTGGGATATTAAGCTTATTGTCCTATAGTCTTCGAACGTTTTTGCCTTACTCTTCTATGGTAGTTAGTTGCTTTCGCCGCTTCTACAATTCCATTTTTCAAACTTCCTCACTCATCTTCCACTGATCTAACTCCATGTTCCTCACCCATTATCTTATCCACCTTCTCTCGATACTTCTTCTTCATTGCCCCAGTTAATGCCTCCGTATTCCAATTTCGTACCCTCCTTCCCATTCTTATCTTTTTCAGTTTTACCCGACATTTCATGACAAATAAGTTTTGGTCTGTGTCTGCATCAGCTCCAGGATAAGTATGCGAGTTTTTAACACTATTCCTGTATCTGTGACGTACCATTATATAATCTATCTGGAACCTATCTGTGTCTCCAGGCTTCTTTTAAGTGTACTTACGTCGACGATGATGTCTGAACCATGTATTTGTAATTATTAGGTTCTTTCTACGGCAAAACTCCACAGCTTTCTCGCCCCGGTCGTTTCTCCTTCCAAGCCCGTAATCGCCCACCTCCCGCCCATCTCTTCCATCGCCCACCACCGCGTTCCAATCCTCCATTACTGCTAAGTGCTTACTCCCAGGTATCCTACTAATTATTTCCTCTAGCTGATCGTATACCCCATCTACCTCCTCCTCTTTATGATTAGAGGTAGGCATATGAACCAGGGTTATAACTAAATTCGTTGGATCTGCCTTTAGTTCCACGACTATTATCCTATCACTCACCTGTTCTCCATACACTGCTTTTCTACCTAGTTTCCTGTTAATTACGAATGCAACCCCACTCTGACTTTCATTCCCTCCACTATAAATTACTCTATAGTCGTCGCTCCAGTAATCCCCGTCATCCTTCTATCTTACTTCACCCAGAGCCATGCAGTTGACCTTTTTTTTGTTAGAAATACATAGTTTATTAAATCTTTGCACGGTGTTTACAAAAGTTCTTACATAATTTAAAGACAATACAAAAAATTACAATTCAGTCAAGCCATTTAACATACATATTTTTGGAGTAAATTCTTCACGTGTTTATTTTTCTTCCTTTACAAAATAGCCTTTTAAGTCCTGCTAAGCCTTTCCAGGCTTGTCAGCAGGTGCTCTTTTTTATGTCTATTTATTTTCACTAGGTTATTCAATACATATTTAAAATCGATTAAATAAAATATTTATACATTAGTTCAAGCTTAAAATAAAAAATTAAAAAAAATTGAATAATGTATTTAGTTACCTGTTCAATTGTCAAAAATTTATCATTTATTAACAGTAAAAGACAAACGCATTTAATAGTAATAAAAAACATAAATATACACAAAACAAAATGTACAATTTCTATCATAACATTAAAATCTACCTTTGTTTCGTTTAACTTTCAACTATTTTTATAGAATGCACAGCATTTTTCAGTCAAAAACAGATAACAAAAAAATCTTTAAAAGAAAACATAATTATATTCCAAAATGCAATAAAAGTTATGAATGGACAAATCATATTTATAAAATTTCTAAAAAATCATATGTAAACTTCTTAGTTTAAGAACTTAAAAGAGATTTAAATCCACGTTATGCTTGAGAAACTGGTTGATTTAGATTAAACACAATTAGAACATAGCTATTAAATCATCAGTATCTTAATGCTATAGGTATATTATTTTAAAATCAAGTTCAGAACATTTAATTTTATCAGCTGTTAGCATACCATATTGTCTCAATTGTATATTTGTTTATTCAACAACCATTTTTTTACTTCTCTCTTTAATACAGAGATTTTTCCAGTTTCACGTAAGGGTTGTGGTAGTTTATTGATAATCTTTGGAACAATGTACATTAAAGAACTCTTACCGTGCTTGTTATTATATTTTGGAACATAATATTTTCGATACAGCGAAGTCCAATATCATGATTAACAATTCTTTGTATTTTAAATTTGTTTCGGAAAACATTATCACACCTCCGGCCGTATTCACAGTTACGTTAGACTGCGCCTACGGCAGGTTTAAGGAAGTTAGACCGGCAATGTCGTTGAACTCATATCCATAGCGTCGTTTTAGCGTTGATCGACTTTAGCCCCGGTAGCTTTAGTCTGGAGGAAGTTAAACCAATTGAATAATGGTTTAACGCTGAGTTTAAGTCGCCATTTTTTCTTCAGACTTTGTGGAGTGGTGATTGTCGAAGGTGTCAAGTGATTAATCGCGAGTAATGTCCAAGTTAGAGCTTATTTAAGGGGTAATATTTTTTGTTAGTCTATCGTTAGGAGTATTGTTGGCTTAGTGATTTAGGTTTATACTTACGTAAGTAGTTGTATTGGCAGTAATTGGCAGTAATGTAGTAGTTTCGCTCTCAGGATACCTAGTTAATTAATTTTGTTTTTATTTAGTTTAATTTTATTGGTCAACGGGTTAAATAGTCAACTTTATAATTAAGTAAGTACAGTTTTTATAAGGTATTATTGCTTGCATTGTTTAAATTTGTTTTCACATTGCTACGTTGTGTTCATTTGTTTACATTTCGTATGGTGAGTTTTGTTCAATCACGATAATATTTATAATATTTCATAACTTTCATACTTTTTAACATCCTTTTGCTTACATTTTACGTAGTTAGTTTTTAACGTTCATTTAAATTATCTGTGCGTTTAGATGAATAAGTTATTTCAGTGAATTAATTATTTGTGTAGCTGAATTAAATTACGTGAATTGCACGAAACAAAACCGGGTGATTATGTAATATATTCAATAAGGATAATAAACTTAAAGAAAAATAGAAAAATGAATTGCAACACGTGTAAGCCCTAAATAAATACAAAAATGAAATGGGAGATATCCGAACTGCAGGGAGCAGGATTCCGGGCCGGTTTCAGTGAGTAGGAAAGTCCCAGAAGCAAGTAATGAGTGGTAAAGGCATGGATAATACAATTATATATTACATGGATATACAATTAACATAGACTCCTGGGGTAAAGCATGGGTAAAGGGTTCGTAGGTAACGCACAACTCAGGAGACCCCAAAAGCCAGTTCAGAAATTCCAGGAAATACCCTGCTACTTGACGAATAGCGGTGTTGTCAAGCGTTCCATCCTCGCGCGGTAGGCAAGTCTCGGACTCCGTTAGTCCCCGAGGCTATCTCACTCGACCCAAGCTATGAATACCAACTTTTAGTACCGTTCTAAACCACACTTAGACCGGACTTAGATAAACCGCATAACCCCAGGTTTTACTCGAAATCTATGAATACGGCCGATGATGTCTACACCCACCCACTCCATGGCTTTATATTCTATAGCTTCCCCGCCCTCAGCATAGTCCTAACATTCCACGTGCCTATTCTGATTGTTTCGTTCCTTTTCTTTATATTCTTTTCCTCTGCTGCTACTACGTCTGAGCAAGGATTTCGTGTGATAAGGACCGCAGGGGCCTTGCTTCCACCGCTGCCGGGCACGACGCCCGACCCTCTGGGCCGAGTCCCGTAGTTGCCAGGATTCATTATCATTTGAGAACTGTCCATAATTTCAAGGTTTTTTTAAATTGAGATAGTGTTCCGTGGCCTTACTCAATAGTGTTTTTTACGTGACACCATCACTACAGAGGCCGCCCCACTGGGGTCAGACGCCTTTTGCAGCCGCCTCACTGAGGTACAGACGCTGCGCGGACTACGTCTGTCTCCTAGCCTTCGACAAATCTGGCATGGGTGACCCTACCAGGAGCATTGCTCCCACCAGTGCAGTTCTAGGTGTCATCGGAGCACGCAAGCCCTTCGACCACGTCAAGTTTGCAGTCCAAGAGAAGGGATTGTCATATATAACAGTGGAGAATATGGTTAAAAAATTCTTTTAAATATTATATATATGTAACATGTATGGAAAACATATTGATGAAACATACATGTCTAACCCCCATATTCCCCCATATACGTAACATATATTGGCAGTGCAACATATCATGAGCAAATATATGGGTCGTATATGGCGAATATATGTCCATATATATCCATTAAATCTACTATATGGTGCTTCAGTGTGGGAGAGGCCCTATTTTAGAAGCAAAATGCAGTGCCTCTAATGTGGCTGATAACAGATCATGAAAGTGCCTACTTAAGACTAGAAGCCCCGGGTAGATCATTTTGACCCATTTTAAAGTTCGCATTTCTCCCGATCGTGTTGTAATCATCGGAGAAAGAAACGCTTCCGTGACTTTTATTTTTTCGGCAGGTGAACATGTACTACCCCAGTTTTCAATTGTGTATCTTCTATAGTTTTTGAAAGTTTAGATTTTTACCCTAGAAGCCTCGCGTGGGTCATTTTGACCCACAGAGCTTTTGAAGGCATTTACTCGGACAGTCTTGAACTGTTTTTGAAAATATTTCAAGTCCAGAGCGTAAAAAAATGTCTTAAAAAAAGAAAAAAGCTACTCCTGAGGGGCACGAACTGGCACACCTGGTGCCCGGCTTTGAGAGCGCTATCCACTAGTCCAGGACTCCAGTCGTAGACCATGGAGAAATTTCCATTCATTTCCAATTTCATGGAGAACACTTTATATCCTCAAGAATGCGTGCCCACGGCATGGCATTACAATATTTCCTCCGATTTGAGTTATTTTAGGCGTATATGGTTCGTAATAATGTTCCAGAGGGTCTCATTTACACGCGGAAACTATCACTGTTGACATAGTTCTAGCCGGCTTCATAATTTGGGGGGAAACTGGTACAAAAATCGTAAATGATGATACATATTTGGAACGTGTTTCAGTGTCCTTTTCGCCTGGGACGTTTATGAGGGAAATTTTTACATCAAGTTTTTATTATGCGAATAGATTACGTTAGATAAATATCAAGCATGGTATCTATGTTTTCATGGAAAGCTTAAATTATGAATGCACGCCAAAATACCCTATTGAAAGTTATTCATAAAGTACGTAGTGAGGGATTTCCCTTGTTTACCTTTCGTCGCTAGATTTATTTTAACGTTAATTTCGACCATAATATGCCTCGTAAAGCCTACACGCGCAATTTTCAATTTAAAGCAGAATGGTACCAATACCCTGAGAGGTGAGATTGCAATAATACACAATTATATATTTATTAAATAACATCATACCCTACGAGGTGCTGCCGCACGAATGCTGACGCTGACATGAAAACGGGGTAATAGTTTACCGCCCAACGCACCGTCGCAACGACGCGAAAACGGCCACATGAAAACGTAGCCTTAAGCTATCCCATCCTAATCTGGTCATCATTGTCGTAACACTTTCCGTTTTCTTGCATTTTCCTAGCCCGTACCTGGCTCCTTTTCTTTGCACTTTCTCCAATTGTGTTACCTGTCCTTTCTTGTGTGGGTCCCATACAAGAGAAGCTTACTCTAGGATAGGGCGAACCAGGGTTTTATAGCCCATATCCTTTGTAGTCTTGCTGCTCCCTTTGAGATTTCTCATCACCCAATGCAGCGTTTTGAGCTCTTTTTTGGCAATGCACTTCACATTTAAATCCCAGTCTAAATTGTTTGTCAAAATCATTCGTAATTAAGCAAAGTTAAGTTGAATAAAAGTAAAATTATTCTTTGGAGAAAGGTACCTTTTTGCATTAAACTTTAATCTCAGCCATTGTGTCCATATGTTTCTTAGTTTTGTAACCCAATTTTTCTTTGATGTTGTCTTTTACCTCATTAGTACCTATACAACAATGACTCCAGGTCATCCAGAGCTTCAGCACTGAATTCCATTGCAACACTTTCCATTGACTGATCCCTGAGCAAAAAAGAAATAAAATGAGAATTATAAATTGGCAAAGAAATTCTCATGTCATAAAATTTAACAAGCTTGCCTATTACACTTTACCGAGAAACAGCTCTCTTTTCCGTAGGTGGCTTTTTCACACATTTTCAGCAGTGAATTTGAAGATTGGCTTGCTGCAGCTCTCCACTCCACTCTCCGATCATAGCCAAATGATTAATTCCTACATAATTCTTCACTTTAACATCCTTCATAATTTATATGTAGTAGTAGAGACATGAAAGAGTGAAAATTATAGAAATTAGCACACATGGAAGATAGATAATGTTAAAAGATGAACTATTTCATTGATAGAACCATGGACAAGGTTTTAACCAATAACTTATTGTGATATGCGTTAAGGGCAGAACCCATTTCTAGATCAGAAAAATCCACGCATGAAGTACTCACTACTCAAATATTCAAGTCATCTACGTTTTGACGTGCGCTTAGTAAAGAGCCAGTAACATGGAACCTACTTTCACCACAAACATGGGTATTCACTCAAAAAGTGGAAAGGATAGAAATAACTTTGGTGTGGGCCTGAGATATTCTGTGGTCTACAGTACACTTCACCACTTAAACCTAAATGAAAATCAGCTTTTGTGCATACGTTTAACTATGATTATCGATTCAAGAGGTCTTGGTTACCGATGAAAATCAACCAGTAATATGGAAATATAACTATATAATGATATACATTTACTCACTAGAAGTACTGCAGGCTTCCTGCTCTGGCGTAGCTCCCCAAGATGAACTCTCACAAGCTCCCCACTAACCAAGTGAACTATAATAGTAAACGGTATCACTGAAACTATTTCTATGGCTGCAAGAAAACAAATATGATTGTAAATATGAGGCAATGGTTATACTGCTTAACATCTTGCTTCAAGTTTTATGGCAGCTAACAAGTAAATTAGAAATATGTAAGTAATAAAAAAACCTTTTAGTAATTATGCTCACTGGTTTCTGTCTCAGGTGCAGCATTACAGCTGGCTTTTGGCACCTTCCTTGCCAGTTCGGAGAAATTAACGGAAAACGACACAATTCTTCTTAGGCGTCACCATTTAGACTTAACTTGCAAAATATACGTAAACACTTGCTTGTGAATTGACTTTTCCTAGATTTCAATCTAGACACAATTTGTAGCATTCGTGCATCGAATTTCACATTAATACACAAAATCAACTTTGGCATCGCAAATCCACACGTTCATGCTGAAGACACTGAAGATTCGTACTGATATCGGGGGTTTACTTGATGACGTAAGGGATGTCTGATTACACTGGAATCTCGAATACTTTCTAAACGATACCATAAACTAAGGCGTCCCAAACAACATATGTGTACGTCGTACGTTCAATGCAATATTTACGTTGATATTCAAATAATTCAAAGCGGCTTCCTGAATGTAAATAAGTACAACTCCAGTAAAGGAGCTAAATCCATATTTAATTAAAGATAAAACTCAAAAAAGCACAATTTAAAATTTAATTTATGCACGCATGTTTTTTAAATTTGTTATTATGAACGAATCGAGGTCATTAAATATTTTAATACATATTTCTTATGACTTGGATATCTTGGATTATGGAAGGAATTCGAATGGATTCCATGTTACTTTTCCATCGTCGTTGGAGTGGAAATTTCTCAATGGAATCCATAGACGTTCCATGTGGATTCCATTCTTTCATTCCATTATGGATACATCCATAGTTTTTTAATCATACCGATTCCATGAACGTGTGCTGTCTGGGACGCCAAATCAAACTGGTATTCAAAAACATGTATGAGTCCAAAAATTGACCATGCGTACACCAAACAAATTATTTAGAAAAAAGCTTCCAGGATAATCTTGAGCATTCCTTAAATGTTGCACTTACTCAAACAAAGAAATCAAATAATAAACCATGTGTCAACGATGAAATATGCTTCTATTAGTATAATTTTATCAAAATTTTCTCTAACAGTTACATACTCCAGTAGAGCAGTAGTAGCAGCTTTGGCATTTACATCAAACAACGTGTTTGATGTAAATGCCAATATTCATTTATTTCCGATTTACTGCTGGTAGGTACCTCCTTTATCATGAGACATGATCGAAATCGAACAGAGAAAGTATTCACCAATCCAAACTTTCTTCCACCAACTACGTCCTTGAAGGGCAAGGCTGCATTACAATTCTTGCAATCCATTTCCTCGCCAATTAGCTCGATATAAACTACTCGGCGACCTTCTACATTAAACTAGAGTCGTCGTCCGCATCTTCATTTTCAGCGCCAAACTTCTTCATGAAAAGGGATTGCTTAGCCCTCCTTTCAAACTCCTTCTTCGAAACAAACGTCCCTTTGCTCATACAAAATCGAAGACATCTTGAAATGCTATCAAGACAGAGCTTCGAAACGACCAAAGCAACTCTTTACCAAATTTCACACTGAATCACCAAGAGCATCCCGACAAAAAGTGGAAAAACGAACGCAAGAGAAACCACAACAAATCACACCACCATGAACATAGCACAAAAACAATTGCCTACAGAACAGCAGTACCGAATTTCAGGATGTGCGTTGTTGACGAGTAAATATGAGAGATTAAATTAAAGGTTTAAACAAATGTGAAAGATATTTAAACGTTTAATCACAATCATTTCGTCACTGCAATGTATACGAATACCCGTAGCACAAAGTTATGAACATTTTCAATCAAAATATAAAAGCCAACATCTCCGAGGTATAAGGATTTGTAAACAGAGACAACGTTCAGGTTGCCTAGAAACAGAGTCAAGTCAAGTTTTATGTTATGCTTCGTATCAATATTTAAATTCAACAGGGAAATATTTCATTATGAATTGATAATTTAAGGCATTCGGTTAAAATATTGAGTTATTTAATCACGTCCAAGTTATGTTTTAGTGCCATTGAAACTATATAAGCACTAGTTCTCAAACGATCACCGAACCAGCCACCTTGAAGAAAACATTTTGGTTAAAGGTCTGGGACCATGTCGCAGGTAGTTGCCAGTTGGATGAGTCCCACCTCGCGAAGGGTCGTAATCCGCGACTCTTTCCCGAACACTCATAGAGGTCCTATATAGTGACCTCTATTAGTGGTAATACAGTGCTTCTAAGCACTCATGCCCAACGCTGGCCTCTCTCGTCGACCCACGCGGCGGAGGGCAAACACAACAAAAACTGACCTTACCAGTATTATTTGAACTTTAACAACTACGCCATATTGCAACAAATACTATTTACATCGTACTCCTGATAATCGTGCGAGTACGTGCGTCTTTTAATCGTCATTCTACGAAGAAAAATAACAGTTTTAAAGATTTTGGTAAAAATTCGGTGGAAAAATGGGAACCTCGCAGTGAAATGGAGGTGGTTGCGGGAAGTTTGAATACATCTCGGGCATTTCCAGACGCTTTCCTCATTGTGTGTACGTAGTACGTCTATTGAGTGTACTTTTGTTTTTGATGTTATTGACGTCGACGATTGATATCTAACGTTGTCTTTACCGAGTTCTTACTGAGGGAATGTTTCCAACATTATCTGTCGCCCATTTTTATAGGTAAAACAACATACGTTGTCCGCGATCGCATAAGAATTCCCTAATCCAAGAATTTACGTCGTCGTCTAGCCCCTTAAATTTTGATTTTATAAGTTACGTTCTGTTGACTTCTGTTTCAGTTAATTCATTGTTCTTCTTCTCGATGAGAAACCACCAGTAAAGTCATAAATTTGCATGCATTAAGCTCACGGATTCCCATTCCCATTTTGCAGCTTCCGAACTCCGAACACGTCAAACTCGGCGGAGTACCTATGTCTGGATAGTCGTAATTTAGCTTCTGTAGCTTGTCTAACAGACGGAATATTGTTTAAATATTTTATTTTTAGATGTTAAAGTCTTACAATCAATAATACATCAATATTATTAATTTTCGGTATTGACGAAGGCTGTCTGCTCTTTTCCGGAAGTATGAGCCGGAAAAATGTTTCGAAAATGTGACGAAGAATGTCATTGTCGGATCATTCAATCGCCGGAATTCAACCTTACCACTTCGTTTGCTGACTTTTCTTCACCCTGATTCGGAGCTTGAGTTGGATCCAGCGGATTATAGAAGACGATCAGAAGCTAATTCTGGGAGGAAGCTGAAGCTACAAGCTCCGGAGCTTTGATTTAACAAAGAGACCCCATAGACGAACATACTAACATTCTAGTACACTGGTTAAGATACAACTACTGATTGGTATTACTTATATTATTTATTCCTGAAAGCTATTAGATGCTAACACGAGCATAAACCAAAACCATACGGGACGCTTGCAGTGAGGTTTCAATTTTATATCGCCTTCTTCTTCCTGGTCTTCTACTTTGTCGTAGTCCTTGTATCAGCTTTCTCTGTTGCTGCTCAAGGATTTCTTGTGATAACGTCCGCAAAGGCCTTTCCGTCGCCACAGTCGGGCTCGACTTCCCGACGCCTACGCAACTAGTTGAAGTTTAAAATCTAATAAAAATGCGTTAAAACGTTTCCACCTGCATGGAGCAACATTTGAATATTCTATGGCGAGGCACAGAGCGTATGAAGCATTTTATTTCTCTGCCTTAAGGTAGTTTGAGCGAAAAAGCACTTCACCTAGAATTTGATGAATTCGGCCCTATTTTTAAGAAAAAACTCATCTTTCCAATGATGTCAAAATATCAACCCCTTGCCGAACTAATTTTCGAGCAATTTGCCTAAAAATATAAGCTGTTTTACTTGGGATTGATTACGGCTGTGCGCTCCAGAGGGAGAATATAAAAAAATTAGGAAATTATAGCACCTAGATTTCGTCAAAAACTAACGTTGTCTAGATTTTCTCAACTATTGTTAAATGTTCTCAGTTGTTTTCTCAACTATTTATAAAAAATAATCCATTACTCACCACAGAAAGTTTTACAGAATTGCAAAAAAAAACCTGCGGTTTTGAAGGGTTTTCGGCCATACGGCGGGGAAAAATGAGTCATGTTTGAGACTTATGTTTGTACCTTTATTTATTTAATTACTGAGAATTTTGGTTATATATAACTATATCGTTGCGCCATTAACATTACAATATTTATTTCATACTTCTTACAGACGCTGAAATAAAAAAAAATATATTTGAATATGGTCTCCATTATGACTAGGGATCTATCTCGTTCAAATCACCTTAATAAAACATTTTTGAACAGATATTTTATGACTATTGAAGAGTAAGAATCGCGAATGCAATGAAAAATAATTAAATGTCTTCAATCAGCGACTGTCTACCTCGAAGCGCCGCAGTTTCTCTCTTTCTCCATCAGCCCCGGCAGTCACGCATCTCGTGGGGCATCTTTAGGTGGTTTGAGCGAGATAGTTCCCTAATCATAAAGGACACCATATTCAAATTTTATTTTTTAATTTCAGCGTCTGCAAGAAGTATGAAATAAATATTATAGTATTAATAGTGCAAAGATATAGTTATATATGACCAAAATTCTCAGTAAATAAATAAGTAAAGACACACAAGTCTCTAACTTGACTCATTTGTTATCGCTGTACGGCTGAAAACCCTTCAAAAAAGCAGGTTTTTTTTGCGATTCTGTAAAAACAATGGTGTTAATTAACAGAATATGTTTTATAAATATTTGATAATACATGCAATATACACACCGTTCGTTTTTTGACGAAATCTAGGTGCTAGAAGTTCCTAATTTTTTTAATATTCTCCCTCTGGAGCGCACAGCCATAATCTGTCCCATGTTAAACAGCTTATATTTACAGGCAAATCGCTCGAAAAGTAGTTCGGCTAGGGGTTGATATTTTTATATCATTGGAATGATGAGAGTTGTTTCTTTAAAATTAGGCCAAATTCATCAAATTCTAAGTGATTTCTCGCTCAAACTACCTTAGGAGAATCGTGCTTCGACGTATATCTCGCAACACGACCAGTGTCTGCGTGCGTCCACCAAACTGCTGAGGGAATGTTCGGCTGTAGCTTATAATTTTAGACAAATAACTCGTAAAGTAGTTTGGCAAGGGGTTGATATTTTGATATAATTGGAAAGATGAGAGTTTTATATTTAAAATGAGCCCAAATTCATCAAGTTCTAGGTGAAGTGATTTCTCGCTCTAACTACCTTAACACAGAGGAGTCCCAAAGAAAACATTCAAATCCTCTCTTTCCAGAGCTTGTCGACACAATAATGAAACTAATCTATCCCCGAAAAACACGCTCCTGGCCGTAAGCCATCGCTGGAAAACACCCTCTCAATCCAAAGTGGTGGAAAAAAAGAGGCGGTAGAGCAGAGAGAGTTCTCTGGAGTGGGCAGGGGCAGAACGGGAGATGTGGTCAACAAGGGGGGGGGGAATTTTCAAGGCAGCTCGTTCACAAAGGGCTTGAGATGGGCTGGGCGGGTATCATGGTTGTGTTCCGAGTACGCGCTCACGGTCAAATAGCCACCACCTGCATGTGTCAGTGATGGATAAATCTTGGTTAGGTAGAAAGGGGAATACTCATTATAAATGCTAGGTTTCGCTAAATCCCCCGCAATATCGATAGAATTGGAATTATTCGAATTTTTCAATACCTAGGTAATCAGCAAATATTGCTATGATAATTACAGTCCATTATTAAAAATTATTAATACTTATTAAAGGACGTAAAATTACTAGTCTGGTCAGTAGCTTGTGTCTGTATCTGTAAAAAAGGTCTGTATCAAAGACTGTCTGAAATTCAATGTGGGGAAGGTCGCCTGGGTTCCTTAACCGGCTCGTGGATTGTTTTATAAGGATCTGGGTTCGATATCTAGTTCGGGCGTGTACTTTTTTCATCGTGACTTTCGCACATTGGTGACTGGAACGAGTCGAATTGGTGGTTTTCACGGCAGCCTTGCGGTGGACTACTTCAACCACGTGTTTGCAGCCGTATATGGGTTTATATCGTTTATATACTCGAACTTCGGCTGCTACCGCTACTGTCTTGTCTTTCAATTCCTGCCTCCTCCTTCGCCCGGTCGTCACTGGCGTCCCTGACCCCTGCCCCGCCTCCTATTTCCTCCCCAAACAACCCCGCCGGACCGGAACAGAGTGGCCAGAGCGAAATGCCTCGCCTCTCGGGAAGAATAATGGCGACCAATCGTTTTGAACGTCAAACATGTTTCCGCGTGTCAAACGCGAGAGACAGTAATTACCATTCCACGTTCCCGTTGTAGGTCTAATTGGCCGGGCGAGCGGAGAAACCGGAATCGAATGGGGCTAGGGCATTTTTTCCTCCTGCCGCTTTTTTTCCGACGCGGTAAATGATGGGGCGTGGGTGTGTTGCATCGGAGGCGGGGGCAGCGGTGGCGGGGGCAACGGTGGCGGGGGCAGCGGCGGCGGGGGCCTTGTATGGGGATCGGGGGGCGGCAGGGGACGGGTGTTTGTGGGAGCGACGGGGGGTGTTCGACCCGTGGTGGGGCCGAGGTGCGGCCGAAGGGGGCGGAGGCATTAGCCGGCGAGGCTCGAGGGGGCCGCTTCGAGCGAATCGCCCGCCTCTCGCCGCCCGCTTAATGGACGTGGATGGCAATTGCCCTTTGATGTGTGGCAGGGGGTGTTTTGGAGCCTTCCTCGGCGCCTCGGGCCCAGTCCTTCAGGAAATGACTCCACCTTGGCACAGGAAATGCTTGCTCCCTTCCTTGGACTTCGTGCAACCTATTCGGACGCAACCGCATACAGGACTTTCCCTCGAGCCCATCTTTCGCCCCGTGGGAAGCCAGCGCTCGAACATCCGGAGTATGAAATGGTTTGCCGTTTCGGGCCCTCGGGAACCAAAACTCATCTTCAGCGAACGCCTTGATTGCATCTATGTTTCACGGAAAGCTTTTCCCCTCGAAGGATAGGGGTTGTTATTAAAGATTGAAATTTGTAATTGACTACTTGATAGACGATTTCATCCCATGCTAAACCCTAGTGTTCTTACTTTTGTTAGTATTATGAAATTACATTGAAACCATGTACTCTTAGTTACGTAAGCACGAACTAGGTATTACTTTCGGAATATTGGTATTTAGATGATCGGTACCTCTCTGTCCTTGCGAAAACTCATGCATTTATTCATTGATAAGTTATTGCCATTTAATAGAAATATTTGCTGAGAAGTGAATTTTTACTGGCAAGCGAAAACTTTGCGATTCTCTGAGTTCTTCTGCCAATTACAGTTCTCGTTTCATAATCGCGTAAATCTCATTTTATCTTCATTTACATTTACATCTGTACGTTAATTCCGCTGTCATTGAGTGCATTCAAATGATGCGTATGCTATGACGCTAGGAGGCGCTTGGGGGATTGACTTATCTCCTACCATCACTATGGCTATCAATAGGTAGAGTATACATCCTCGACACCTGATTAAAAACGGCTGGATAGACAGCCCTGATTGAAAGTTGGATCAACCTGTATTTTCAAAGCTTGTGCGAATAGAGTTCTTGATTTTAATTAAATTTGCATAGTGGAGAGTCAAATTTAACACCCTTTCCTATTTTATAAAAAATCGTCCCGCCTTGAATACAAATCTACTACTCGTTATTACCCATCCATTGTGGTTGGGAGAATTTTGAAAATAGAACACAGGACGCCAACAGTCCGTGGTGTCTTTGAAAAACTTTTTTATTGTTAGTATCTTGTGATAATTCAGTTATGCTATTAAATTTCGTGTTTCCATTCCTTTGGCAAAAGGATCCTATTCCCAAAGTGGGATACAAGTGATCTCTGATCTTCCCTCTCCTATGTGCCTATCATCGTGGCAACTGAGGCCACATGGCCAATAAGTTGGAAACAAGCAAAGCTTTAATAGCTACTCAAGAATAAGCTCTGCAGCAAGCCCTCTGAGGGATGAATTCAAGACATACAAGGGACGATTTGATGCTTTTAATGAACGGTTTCATTCTGAGTTCTATTATGGATGCTCAGAGGCTCTCAGCGGTAATAATGATAACAGTAAAAATGTTTCCGCTCTACAACAATGCTTCGTTATAAGTTCCCACGTATTTTACTCAAATCATTACTGAAATGGCATTTTCTTGAACATACCTAGAAGAAAAACGATTACAAGTCACAAGGCCCATCGCACAACCTGCTTTATACTCATGTTGTGCGATAGTCGAAATATTGGTTTAATTTCACCTCACGAGGATTAATGATACTAATTTATACTAATTTTCGACACTTTTTCATCTTTGCCGACGTCACCGGTTTCAAGGTTTCCCATCAATATCAAAGGCCCATTATCAACTCAGCTTTGTTATTGACAACGCTTTGACTTGAACTAATTCAAAACCAATCAGGTAAACTACAATAAAAATGCGCGGAAAATTACTGTCCCATTTTTTCCACGTGATGAGTGCATTCCAAAACGGTATGCACGCTGACAATTCATTCTAATATTTCCCAATATCTTCCGTTGCCACCTTGGCCGTAAGATATCCTTCAGTATAGATAAAGGCACTTTCATTTTTATTCGCGGTGTCCTTAAGTTATTTTTTTTATTCACTCAATTCATCAAGTGCTACTTAAAATCAAAGCTATATATATTGGAGAAATATTGATGAATGATGTATTATATTATTGTATTTCATACCCTCCCTTTCACATAGGGAAGCTTAATGAAATAGCTTCCTCTTTGAACTTCTGAGAAACTTACTTAAATGTCTTGGGAACTGGTACTTGTGGACACCCGCATCACAGAGATGACGCGTTCATAAGCGGCTCAAGTCATGCAGAAATCGAGGAGAGAATTTCGAGGACATAAAGAGAGAGAAACCGTTTCCCTTCGTGAGACGACTTCTTTCCCTAAGCTCCGTAGAATTTTAAGAAAATCAAACCCGTTGAATTTCATTTACCCGATTTTTAAACGAACTTTCATGGTAAAAAACATGTCGAAGCGAACAAAATAATATGAAAATGCTGCTACTATTATGATTCTGCGTACTGTACGAGTTTGTCTGCGTACTGGTTAGGAGAAAGGAAGAGAAAATTAAATAAGTATCGGAAAAGTGAAAATTTGAAGAGGAGATATCTTTTTGAAGTTATACTTCTTTGCGCCCGTTGGAGACTTTTGGGATGGGATGTTGGTCGAGAAACCGCGTCACGCTCTTTTTTGGGTGAGAAAAATCCACAATTGTACGTTTTTGTATGGTTTTTTTGTACGTTCGAACTTTGAACAAGAGCATCGATGGGTGAGTCGGTAGCGCACTCGACTTTCACCCAAGAGTCCCATGTTCGATTCCCGGTTGGGGCGATTTTTTTAAACAAAACTTCTTTTCAAAGTTCGAACGTACAAAAAACCATACAAAAACGTACATATAGTATATAGGTGTATATAACAGATAATATATAGGTGTATATTATAAAAATTAAATCACTCATAACAATATATCGAAGAGAAATATATTGAATAATAGAGAAAAAATGTCTTTTATTTCATTTATATATCCTGTCTGCCTGTGTGTGTGAGCGGGTGTGTGCGACCGGCCAAAGAAGTATAACTTCCACCGTCTGGTCCGACGCAGACCACGTTTTATATTTTTGCATTAGTTTTCTTCGTAAGAACTGTACCTACACTTATTCATCCGAACATCGTAGATAATTACTTAAAACATTTTAATGCTTTCATAGGTAATAATCTTATAGGTTAATTTAGCTTCCTTCGTGCTTGATAACTATTTTAGTTTACGATTTGTTCTTCTGAATTCCTTTGTTTCGTAACTTTGTCCTTAAAACTTCGGAAGCAACCGAAAAGAGCTTACCATCGTGTTTCAATTCCACCATGTCCTATGCGCACTATTCTGTGCGAACTGGACTTCCGTTGCAGTACATATAGCGTAGTAAAACTAGCCATTTAAATACCCAAAACGAGAAATAAATTCCAGCGATACAAAAATTTGGGAAATCCTAGTTTAGGTAATGATAAAACATTTTTCAATATTCCACAGTGTCAAAAAATCCGGCAAAATGTTTTATAAACAATTGAAAGTATTTTTTTCAGTTCTTTGAAATTTTTGTACTTAGCGTTATTTAACAATTATACCTTTTTTGTAGCTTGGGAAATTTAAGACAAATTTCATTTAAAAAAAAAAAGGTTTTACGAGTTAAAATAATCACGCTGTGATAAATAAAGCAATATTTTAGTGGTGGGGGTATGGCTACTCTGCAATAAGTCGCGTGAACTATTGTTTAAATTGAAATATTTCAAGCAAACAAAATGCTAATTCAAAGAGTAAATATTTATGCATAAGATTGTTATAAAATTTGTTTTCATTTTATAAATTTGCAAATTATACAAAACTCTAAATATTTTAAGGCTGTTTTTCTAAATAATGTGCTTTTTAACTTACTAACAACTTTTATGATAAACTTAACTACACAAAGTATTCATGTGGATTATTCATGATTATTAATTATACAAATTATTCATGATTCATTAACTTTACTTGATCAATACATGGAGTAAGAAAAATTTTAAAAATTTAGTTTTCAAGATTTTGAAATTTGAAAATGTACTTTTTTTGTAAAATCGAAGGTAGTGAAATGAACGTTAATTTCAATAAGTATTATTACAATATATGTAAAGATCAAGGTATATGTATTTGGTATCATGTAAAAGCTCAATTCGTGCACTATCGTATAGTATTGTAATATTCATGAATATTAATGTTTCTCTCATCGTAACTAACATTAATTTAAAGGAGATTATACGAAATCTGCTTAACACAAGATTTTACCAAAATAACAAGGCGTATAAATAATTGAAAGAAATTTTTTATTTGCATTCCACCTTCAGGTATCATTAATTAGAGATCATACTCCAAGAAAACTATTTTAATAATTGTATTCAATATTATTTTAAAATAATTACTGTCAAAAATTGTAAAAATCATATTATTGATTCAGTGAGTATAGATTTTGTGATAATAATAATTATTTTTTTATTAATTTATAAAAATAAATATAAATAAATAAATTTAAATGATTATTAGTTATTTTTATTTTTTAGCTAATACCACACATTAAAGACATGATGCTTGAATATTTTGTAAAAAATATTTGTGCTAATTCATAAAATGTACATGTCATTGAGATATTGGTAAAGAAACTGTAAAATAAAAATAATATTATTTAAATCATGAATATTTTAAATTATTTTTTAAAAATCTTTTGCTTTTAGAAATGTAGAAAATTCGCAACGTTTTCTCCTGAAAAATAATCAATATCTTCTATTTTTTATGCTTTTCAGAATTTATAAATCTCTTTATATAAAATAAAAATATTTTTTTTTTTAAATCAGAAAATCGCAAATTTAACAATAGTGTTGCGGTAAATTAGGACTTGTTTTTCTCCTATCTCAGCACATTTTTGCTTATAATATGGACCTTTTTCAATTAATTTTTCAAAAAATTGTTCAAAATATTTGTATAACAATTTTTTAGTTTTTATTTATTTGTAGTAATAACGGTATTTAGATTAGTCATATTTAAATTTTAAAAGTAAATGAAAATACACAAACTCTGTAACAGCAATACTTACTGAAAAAGAGGTACATCACATTACCTTGTTCAGTGTTTTCAAACATTTTTTTAAACTTCAAATGCAAAAAACTTTCAAACTATTAACTATTTGGTCATAAATTACTGAGTTATTTTTATCATTTTGATAAATATTTTATGATGAATTTGGTTGCATAGTGAAATACTAATTTTTAACAGTGTTATAACAATTTGTTTAAACATTCGTAAAGAAAACAATTTTGGTAAATTTTAGAGATTTACAATAATTGCAATCCATTTCAGCCGATCAAAATTCATAGAATTCTAATGTTTAAAATAGCGAAACGATTAATATATAGGGGAAAATATGCGCCATTAAGTATTGCAAAATCACCTTTATAAATAAATTACTATTGAACATTTAGTTTTACTCGTACAAAAATATTTTCCAATTAAAATTTGTTCAAAATATTTCAAGCTACAAAAAAGGTAGATTTGTTTAATAACGCTAAGTGCGAAAAATAAGGGAGATATTTGCAAAGAACTGAAAAAAATATTTTCAATTGTTAAAAAAAAATCCGGATTTTTGGAACTGTGGATTCTTGAAAAATGTTTTATAATTACCTAAACTAGGATTTCCCAAATTTCGGTATCGATGGAATTAATTTCTCTTTTTGGGTATTTACATGGCTAGATTTACTACGCTAATAGCGAGTCAATTTTTTTCAGAGGACTCGATCAGAACTGGCGGAAGCTCTCATTCGACGCTATTCAACGGTTCCTCCCTACCTCTGAGGGCTGGCGGGTACATTCTTATATACTTATTTTTCGACGGTTCA
This sequence comes from Pyrrhosoma nymphula, assembly GCA_963573305.1. Taxonomy (NCBI): domain Eukaryota; kingdom Metazoa; phylum Arthropoda; class Insecta; order Odonata; family Coenagrionidae; genus Pyrrhosoma; species Pyrrhosoma nymphula. The sequence continues at coordinate 90,021,776 of OY754332.1, read as the reverse complement.
TTACCTGTCTACGTCAGCTCAATTCCCAAATTTTACACATTAAGACATTTAAATCTAGTTATAAGTGCAATATAATCAATATTCTTCGTATTTACCGTATTTGCCAATCAAAATACACAGCAATTGAAATTTGATTGAGGTAGGTTTTAGTGCAAATATTCCATTTTTCACTGTAAATATATTCGGTGCTTAATTTCATGTGTTTACAGAATCATATTTGTGGAAAATTAAAGTAATGAAACCCTTCAGCGTATATAATGCCGGTAGTTTAAGATATTTTTGACGGTCAATTTACCGTTTAGCAATTACTTAATTAATTCAATTCTCATTCCTCGATAGCTGGCTCGGTTTAATGTCAATAAAAGCGGAATGTTCACATTTATGATCATTAAAGCATTCGGCATTCAACTTCCTCTCTAGGGAATGAAGAGAAGTTTGAATTTGTAATCGGTGGGATTTAATTTGCTCGTAGTTCGCCACTAAAATTATCCACGTAAAACTTTCACAAGCCACGGCAATATTCTTTGATAAATTTTCCTAATATTCTATTTAAAGTCCTTCTGAGCTAATGGCAATACCATGAGGGGTGCTTTAGAAGCTGCACATTGAAAAAATGCCAATGCACCTTATAAATTGCTTTTACCAATAAAAAATATCGGATAACTTTTATTTTTCAGGGATATCAATTTCTTCGCGATCTCTATCATAAGAATTGAAATGCATTCATATAAAACGCAATTTTCTTAAATATGAAGACATAAATTTAATCAGTATCAATTTTTAACCGAGTTCAATAAAATTGTGATTGCACAGTGATTGCACATTTGCTTAGACGTATCATAAACAAGTATTGCCACCAATACACGAAGAGTGATGCAGGAATAACAAGAAGTGTTGTACTTTCTTTTCTTTCTTCGTATAATTTCAATTTTTGGGCACTATATTATCTGTATGTGTTTTATGTGTCTCTTTTGTATCATTTGTTTTTGTACTCCAGCAGTTAAGTGCAAGTTTAAAAAAAATGAATGCAGCACAGGCCAATTTAAAATTTATATGTAAATGAGTGAGTCGGCAACCTTAAAGCGAGGCGAAAGTCTCAAAGGGTGCCTAATTCCTAATTTTTGTTTACGCATACTTCAATTATTATTTGTATCATAAGGAATAAAATTATTATTATTATTTATTACAAATGTAACATGCCCCTCTGAGTCCCCGGCAAGCTTTCAGGTTTCATTGCCGTCGTAATGGCCGGAGACTCGAGAGGGGTAGTGCAGTAATCGCAGCCACGTCCGACGCCCATCGGATGAGTGGATACGCTGCGGTCGGGTCATGCGTCCGCAGTAGACGGAGTGACCCCAGGATGACGGCCTTCTGCATGCGTGCAACTAGTGATTCCGCCTGTGCCACGCAGGACGGAATGCACTTGATGTTATTAAGCAGCGAGCCCTTGACTCCACCGAGGACACCTATGATGAGAACCACTAGTTTTACAGAGTGTCCAGGGTACATCTGTCGAAGTTCGAAAAGCAGGTCTTGATATTTCGTTCGTTTTTCCACCTCCTTCGCATCCATGTTAGTTTCAGCCGGTGCCGAAAACTCGATCACGAACATGGAGCGTGTGAGGTGGTTGAGGAGAACGATATCAGGCTTGGTCGCCTCCAACTGCCTGGTGGTGGAGAACGAGTAATTCCACCAGATTGTACATTTGTCGTTCTCCACGACGGACTCGATATCTGCAGGGGCATAGGGCAGCACAGGTGTTTCGTCGATGCCATAATGGTGTCGAAGGTGAAAGTATAACACCCGGAGGGCCGCGTTGTGCCGAGCTAAATACGCTGACTTGGCGTAATAACTACAGCCGGAGAGAAGGTGACCCAAAGTCTCCGGCTGGGCTCGACACGCCCTACATCTCGTGTCCGCAACCTCCGCCTTGAATATAATGCCGCGGTACACGAGTGTGTTTATGACACCATCCTGGCACGTTATGACAAAACCCTCGGACTCGGACTTCAGACCGGCGGAGCATAGGAAGGCAAACGTCAGCTCCTTCGATCACCCATGTTTTTCGATGTTTCGATAGAAACCTCCATGCATGGGCTTATCGGTATGCGGCTTGAGCAAAGTCTTCTGCTAGGCATTTTTTATTTCGAGCTAGAGGACGCCTGCCTTCAATTACAAGATGGTCGCGTCATTGTTGCGTCCGTCGGATGACGAGTCGAAGTCGAGACCGGTTTCGTACGCTGCCCTATTTGCCACCTGGAAGAGAAACGCCACTGCTCCCGCACTCTCGTGCTCTCTCACGAGATTGAGCAGGGGGTCCCTGCTTTTCAACACTCGGCAAGCTGTACCCAGGGAAACTCTGTTGTGGAGACACTCCAGACTCAATAGTCCTCTACCACCTAAATTGCGAGGGAGATACAATCTGGCGACGGAAGATTTCGGATGAAGACTTCAATAGATGGTCATCATCTTCCTCGTTCCCCAATCGAGGTTCTGCAACTCGTTGACGTTCCATTTCATTCATCCGAAGGTATACATCAGTGTAGGAACCGCGAACATCTTCGTGGCAAGAACCCTGTTCTTGCCAGACAGCTCAGAACTCCAGATGTTCCTGAGAGTCTGTCTGTATTTGGCGGTGAGCCTTTCCTTCACTGCTGCAACCTCCTGCATTCGGCGCTGGGGGACGCCAAGATATTCATAGCTATCATCGTCCTCGATGTGACGAATGACGCTCCCGTCAACAAGTTGCACGTCTTCCTTGATCTCCGAAAATTTTCCTCTCGCCAAGTGGATGGATGCAAACCTTTTCAATACGAACTCCATTCCTATAGCCTCACTGTATTCCAGCACGGTGTCCAGGGCAGTGCGAAGGTTTTTCGCTTTAGAATCATAAAGCTTCAGGTCATCCATATAAAATAAATGGGTGACCTTATGCTTCCTGATACCTGGAACACCGCACATGTATCCTTTACCTCGTTGCAGCCTAAGGGACAGGGTTAGGAGGGAAATACATAACAGTAAGGGGCACAAGCTGTCGCCTTAAAAAACGCCACGGTGGTATGTTACCAACTCTGTGAAAACTGACCTCTTGCCTGAAGTCAGAACGAAGCGCGTTTTCCAGAGTGGTAACAGGCGTTGGATGCAGGACACAGGACTTTCATCAAATTCAGTATGGCGATCAAAAGCTCATGCGAAGTGGTGCCAAAAGCCTTCTTGTAGTCCACCCAGGCCATTGATAGGTTTCGCTTATGCCGTACTGCATCCTGGTGTATGCACCTATCAATGAGAAGGTTGTCCATGCATCCCGCGATTCCCCGCTTTAAGCCCCTCTGCTCGTACACCTCCTCCCACACAGGCTGGACGTGATGGAGGATAAGGTTGCTCAATATAGAGGTGAGCGCCTTGTTTACGGTGTTGAGGCAGGTTATAGGGCGGTAGTTGTTTGATTTGGACAAGTTTCCCTTCTTTGGTATTAGAACCGTGCGTCCCTCAGTCAGCCAAGGTGGAATATGTTCTCTACCCATCAGAAAAGACGTGAAAATTCTGGCGAGGTATTGGTGGGTGGAAGTAAATTTCTTCCACCAGAAGCTATTCACTGCATCCATTCATGGAGCCGAGAAATACTTTTGCCAGAGAAGACCTTCTTCTCATCGCTTTCTGTGACTGAAGGAGGTCCATATACATCTTGTAGGTGGCGGTCACAGAACTCTTTAAAGAGGCCTAGGGCCGGAGTGTCTCCGTTGAATGGCTTCGACGTTTCATAGATTTCTTTCCAGATACGTCCAACCTCTTGGACAGGTGGCGGAGATTCAACGACAGGCGGAGGTGGCCGAAAGAGCAGTAACGAGTGAAGGAGAAAGATAGAGTTCGCCCTCACGGCCTTGCTCCTCTTGAGGAGTTTATTCCGGGCCGTGGGGAGCGCGCGTACTCTATCGACCGCGTGCTGCTTAATAGTGAGCAGCACGTTTTCTTTCAGTGTGTGATGGTTGTACCTGAGACAGCGCGCTATGCGCCGAACTTTAGGAGTGAAAACTCGCCCAGCTGCGATGTATTCCATCACACACTGAATTCTCGACGCCTGTCGTCTCGCCTGCGTGATCTAGGCTTCCAATTGTTCCAGCCTTTTTTCTGCTTTATCCTCCCAAGAGGCGTTCCTGTGGGAGTGAGCCATGATTTTTGCAGCAGTGTAGACCACGAAATTCGCCGTCCATAGGTCCGACGTATCTGTCAGGATTTCGTCGATGAGACCATTCAACCGGGAAAGGTGGTTACCCCGCAGAGAGAGTTTTCGATGGATATCTCTTTGCCTTTTTTGTCCTTCATCATCGGATAAATGCTTAATAACCACAATCGTAGTTCAGCGACCGCCTGACCAGCTTCCTTCCCATTATGCAGAGACAGTGGCATGAGTGCCGTTCTCGCCTCAGGCGGTGTAGAGGCTGCCTGTGTCGGGGAGGGTGGTCTGGCCGGTGGTGTGCTCCTCTGAACTGGCGGTTGGTGGAGAGTTTCCTTTTTTCGCAGGTGGTTGGCATAATCGCGCAGATTCTGCTGCGATAGGTGGTCGTGTTCCTATGCCGATGCATCTCACACCATATAGAGTGCATCCTTGCCATATACCCCCTGCGTTCGGGCTCGCTGGCAGCATGGCAGGCGAGGAGGTTACCCCTTAGGGCTTCCGTCCACTGCATCCGGGCTCCCATAACGGTGTTATTGATATTGCCATTCCCACAGCACTAACCGAGAGGGGCCGGTTGTGGGTGGCTTTCTCTGTATTTCTTTTTGGAACCAGTTTTAGTGCATGTGGCGTGGTTAGCCCCACACGCAGACGTCCACCATTAGCCGGCAAGAGCCGTTACCAGGTACGCCACGTGGAGGCTGGTGGCCTGGCTTTCGTACCAAAATTATTATTATTGCATAGATACTGTAATGTATTTGAGACAAATTCTAACTCATTGCTTGCCATTGATAAGCAATTTTAGGTTTTTTTATTAGTTTCCTACTGCGCAGAGGAAGCTTTCATGGCATACGAGTGCTCTTCGGGCTCAACAAATCTGCAGCAAGCATGTGGGCAAGTGTGCTGAGAACAAGAAAGAGTGGGGGGGTTGGGAATTGGTGAAAATGGCAGGTTGGGGAGGAATTCGATTCTACCCACATAGTCATGTTCATCAAATCTTATCCTACCAGTTCTTACGCTTCTTATCCATTTATTTGAACAAAATGTCCATGTAGTATGTCTCTAATCGTCACAGAATTTTTGGTCTTCGAGAAGAGGCCAACATTTGGAAAATGAAATATTTTTGATTACATGTGCACTACGCAGGCATTCATGACTACTCGAATTAGGAATAACATTTAACGGGTGTTCATTTGGCTCTCACGATATCTTGCTTTGATAAACGTTTTACAAATGGACGTATCTTTAACTTTAAAAGGCTCATGCTCGTGTGATGAATGTTTTTTTTCATTACTAGCGTCGTTCATATTGGTACTACCGTGTCTTCGTCAGCAAAAACCGTGCGTTTTTTACAGGAAATTCGTTCTAAAATATTAAGTTATGATATAATAGTTATCTATGCAGTGAAAGAAGCAATAATAAGAATGACCTATCACTTTCACGTAATTTCGTTGCCACCAGTTCAATGATTATCAACATTCAAAGTGTCATACTCGAGCATCTCTTGTGCGGACGGTTTGTAATAGGTAAGTCCGATTTAGATAATCGTTTTGCCGCGGAGATAGGCAAAGAATGTATCGAAAACGGCCACTGAAAAAATTCTTATGGACTGAATATGAATCTTGGATAATGTGATGATCTGAGCAAAGTTCTAGGCATATACCTAGAGTCCAAGGTACTTTGATTCATTTCCCCATTCGGGTGAATTTATTCAGGATCTCATTTCAAAAGTTGCATCTAGTAACAATTCTATGGGAAGATGTTCTATTTCACGCGGGAAATATGAAACGCAAGTCAACGCAGTACCTTTCAAGTAAGGAAGCATTTCAACCAAACGTTTGCATTAAGCAAACTCAGATGTTACACAAAAGCGTGGATTATAACGGCCACATATAAGTGATGAATCAAGTGCATCGATGTGTTACGGAAGAACGATGGGGATCAAACAAATCAAGAGAATCGCCAGAATAAGTCCCACAACAAAAAACTGAAGAGTGACGTTACCTTAAGGTTTTCGAAGGAATACAGCAAGTTGATGGAAAGAAAATTGAATGGAGAGGTTTAGCAAACCGAACTTAGGAGTTAGTGCTGCTGATGGGTTTAAAAATGATAATCGAGCGAAGTATTTTTTCTTTTCGCTTATTACCCAAGGGTTAATAACTACGCCCGCCTCGCAATTATTCGGGGTATTTCCGCCGCTACATTTTCATCACGTCCCGGCGCGTCCTTGCGGAATCGCATTTCACTCGTTTCGTCCAACCATGACGGGTGGCACCGCCGTCTCCCTTTCAAACTCCTTCACCGCCACCCCGTGAATGGCAAGCGGCTCTCCCCTCGCCCTTCGACCCCGACGCGACCCCGACACGCCACTCTCGCCCCCTCCGAGGGCAGCAGGAGGCGGGCGGGCGATGACGACGGTCGTCCAATCGCCCCCGTCTTTGGCTCCGAATCCCTTTTGGCGGATTTACGCCTTCATCATCGAGGATTAAAATATTGGGATCGCACAGGTTGGACTCTCCGCGCCCCTTCCAGCCCCCCCCCCCGCCCCCTCGCCCCAGCCCAACGTCCTCCTGGAGGGTGGACGGTGGCGAGCGTCGATATCGAGGGCGCGCCTCGGAGCGATGCTCCATTATGGATGAGCGACGCCGTGGCTCAAAGGGACGGGACGTGGCGAGCGATGGAGGCGAAGTCGAAGGTGTGGCGGCGGAATTATTGCCACGTCCAGAGCACCGTCCACGCCTGAATATTTAATTTCTTGTTTGCGCCAAACTGCTACTACCAGTGTCGAGCGGTTATAATTGCCAGCCAAAGCCATTGGCTTGTTTCTAATATCCTACGAGGGCACCGCGGGAATTAATGTACTTGGATGTTGCCCAAGAAGTGAAATGTTATACTTCGTTATTGATTGATAAAATATTACACGTTTCAAAATTCATCTTCGTGGTTGTCAATCTGGATGTGATGGATGTGTATTATATTTTGCATATTCAACCATTCTGAGTAGTACTGCTCCACGGTTCGTAAGATTTGTCTTCCTCGGGAGACAGTTTTACTTTAAAAAAACACTGGGAATTATTCGATTTAAGATCCGTGCCTACAAGTTCCGGGACTCTATAATATCCAAATTATTAATTTATAATATAATATTAATTCTCTCTCTAATATTAATTCGATGTGTCCATCGAATAATCAGAAAAATGAAAGATGAAATCAATGGTAAGAGCCCTGTTTTAATATGGTTCAATCTATCAATACCGGCGATAAATTTTCTTTTGGATAATATAGTTTCTTCGGGTTGTTATATATTGAAGAGGGAGGATAATATTCAGCCCATTTTCTTTTCATGGAAAGATAAATCATGCAAATTTTTTACAGGGTAGGTTTGATATAAGCAGAAATTTTTCTCGGGAAAATGTATTTTTTCTAGTTACGTGATTGTTGATATCTAAGCATGCAGAAAAACAACTCAATGAGAATATTGCATGCAATTCGGGGAATTCATGATGCTACTCATGGAATTAAATTGTCTTGGCTAAGAATTATTAATAATTATATGCGTTTCTTGTCGCAGAAAAATAGGTCTCACAGACATTTTGTTTACATATATATTTATATTTTTGAACAAAAATTGAAACAAATAATATCATTACTAGACAATAGTGAAATTACAAAATAAATTGAAATGTAGTCCTTGAACTAAATAGAATTTTTGAGATACAAAAGCGAAAAAAAGAAAATGAATTGCAAAAAAAAAATCATATTTTATATGAATAGTCGGTTGCCATACTGGAAAACAATATAATTGAAATGAAGGAAATATTGACAGAACAGATTACAATAATAGTATGGCTGATAAATTAATAAATAAATTCCACCTGTGGCACATATTACAACAAAAATTTGTACAGATATAGGTTTGAAAGGATAAATTATCAAAGTAACAGGCACTAAAAATTAACTAATCATTTTACCTCAGCACTTTGTAAAGTATTAAATAGAACATTTTTTTCCATATTTCACAATTGGATTTTGACACTGCCTAATAGACATGCAAATGACATTTTACTGCTTAGTTTTGTAACATAAATTAAAACAAATGATGTGGCTACTATACAAAAGATAGAAAGAGAAAAATAAATAAATTGAGTAATAACCCCTAAGTAGAATAGTCTCATTGTTATATAAAAGTGAAAACAAAAAATAAATTTAAGATCAAGACCTTATTTCTAGTGAATGGTAAGTCGACATTCTAGGAAAACATGTAATTAACCTGAATTAAGTAGTTGAAATTAAAGGTTACATAAACTGTACGGCTTCCTGTAAATGAATTACATTAATTACTTCCAAAAAATCAATTTCACCTGTGACATAGGTGAAACCAAAAATAGTGCAGATATATAATATTGCAGAACAAAATGTCAAAGTAACAAGAACAACAATCAATTATCCCTTTTACCTCAGCGCTTTGGTAAGTATTAAATCGAAAATTTTTCTTTTAAATCGTGCGATGGATTTGGTGGCCTTTACATCGTCTGGCAGTGAATTCCATCTGCGAGAAAAGGAGACTGTGGACGAATCGTGAAAAATCTCCGTGCGATGGCGGGGGATCAATAGGTCAGAAAGATAGGCTCTTGTAGAACTCTGTTGTATTTTTCTTTTGAAAATGAATTCATTGAAAATATAGGACGGACCTCCAGTCTTAAGAATTTTATAACCTGTTACTAGAGAGAAATAAATCCGCCTTTCACGTGCTTTTAACCATTTTAGTTTTGTATGTGTGTCAGTTATATGTTCCCATCGTTTGACATCACAGATAAATCGTACTGAAGCATTCATCGCAACTTGTTGTTTGTGGTTTGTTTCCTCATCAATATTACATAGTACACTACTGCAGTAATCGAAGTGGGGAGAAAAATATTGAATTTACGATTGTCTTACGAATACTAGATGGGAGTTTCTGTTTAGCTCTAATCATTTGGTGTAGGTTCTTGAAGCACTTACTTCTGATGTTTTGGCAGTGCGTTTTCCAGTGCAAATTTCTGTCAATGACAACCCCAAGATTTTTTACGTGATCTTCATACGGAATCACATTGTTTTTGTATGTAGGGAATTTGGTCAAATCTAACATTTGCAATTAGGTTCCGGCTTCCTATAATAATAGCCTTTGTTTTGTTTTCCAATTAGTGTGGTTTCCAGAGGGAACACTGATAAAAATGTGGGGAGAGATAATTTCTTATGCAATATTTGAAGCAATGTAGATTTATGTCTAAAGTATTCGGAAACCAGCAATTAAACACCTCTCTGAAATAGATACTCTTACCAAGATTAAGGAAGGGGCGACAGCCTGAACGGGAAGAGTAAAGAGGTAGGTAGGTTTAAAGGAAGAAATACAAGCGGCGCAAATATAGGCAAAAGCAATCCACGGCTGAACAAAGTATTCGTTTGGACTCAAGAAAATCGTAATTTTCAAAATGCTTTTCAGCTTGATACTGGGATTCCGAGAAAATAGCTAGTGCAGTTAAGGGCTGCATTGGAATCAATAATGCCCGTACTGCATAAAATTCGAAAATACTCGCATAAACTAATAAAAATATTAAAAACAAAATGTTTTTTGAGCGTGCAATTTACTTAAAAATAGAATCTTATACATTTATTTCTATTCCTCATAATTTTCGAGATATGTTTTAGCGAATATTGTAAATATTAGAAAAACGCTTAATTTCCTCACCTTTCCTTCTAGCGGCTCAGCCTTTAGTTTTACAGAAAATTCCTCAAAAGAATGGTTGTAGAAATTAAATTACCTTTAAAATAAGACGTGATTTAATATTCTATCTTTAACTGGTCAATAGTTGCAGCAATTTGAAATTTATAGGTCAATTCCGGAATTCCCCTAGAAATTTCAAATTGCTGTAACTTTTGACCTGTAAAAGATAAAATATTAAATGATATTCCACACATTGCTATGAGCAGTAAAATGGCTATCGCAGTATCGTATATTGTGGGCCATATACTGCAGAATACGAAAACAGCTTACCGAACTTCTTCGTAGAAAGTTGAAAAAATGACTTGTGGTCAACTTTTTTCGATACGGTGCGGCAACATGTACTTTAATATGCATGCACATGGTGTGAAAAAAGTCAGTATACATAAGCCTACTGCATATTTAGTTCATTACACACATTTATTACCATTTATATATATTAACACAACATTCGGCTATATTTATAATATACAACCATAGGAAAACGTAAAGAGCGATGTGCTGTTTTCTTACGAAATTCCGGAATTTACCTATGTATTTCAAATTGGTGCAACTATTGACCAGTTAAAGATAGAATATTAAATCACGTCTTATTTTAAAGGAAATGTAATTTCTACAATTATGCTTCCAAGGATTTTGCAGTAAAACTAAAGGCTGGGCCACTAGAAGGAAAGGTTTGTCAAAAAACTTGAGGAAATTAGGCGTTTTTCAAATATTTACCATATTCGCTAAAAAATCTCGACAATTATGAGGAATAGAAATAAATGTATAAGAAACTATTTTTTTTGTAAATTTTGTCAGCTTTAATTTAAAAATCAGTAATGTATTAACTTCCACGCACCGTTTTCAAGACAAAAGCGAAAAACAAAAAAAAGGGACCTTCTGTGCCCCCCCACCCCCTGCAAACCTCGTAGGTCCGGGGACTCGTAAGTATGTTTACCTCCAATCAACCCCAAACATATCCCTGAAGTTTCTGTCCTCTTCCATGTCCTCTAACCCCCTTTTTGAGCATTAAATGAGTGGACTATAAACTTTCTTTCACTTGAGAAAATATAATTTTTCTTTTTTAGAACGATGTAAGGGTATTTATTTTTTTAGATTTCTTAATAACATTTCATTTTTTTAGGAATGCATGCTTAAACAATTTTTTTTCACTTTTTATTTTTTACTTTTATGTTCGCTAGTTAATTCTAGTACAACACTAGAGGCAAAATGTTTAAAAAATGTTGATGTAAAAAAATAAAATATTTATAAAACAACGCTAGTTGTTTTATATACATTTTATTAATTAGGACTAAAAAAACTAGGACTGTTTACTAAAAAAAAATCGCCAGGTTGTGGAATTGATGCGACGACTTTTCGAGACTAGAGTCGGATGCTTTACCACTATTCCCCCTCTAATAGAGATACAAGATGGGTATTCCATTACGCCATTATTATTTAGTCATAAATGAAGTGGTACCAATGCAGGTAACCATGGTTCCATGGAAAACGAGTTAAAGAAGACCACGTAAAATAAGCCGAGTTATATTTATTGAAATATATCGATTCCTTAGGAAATATATCGAATAATATCAATAGTAGCATTGGAGTTCTCTATTTTCACTTGATTTACGGCAATGTGCCAAACATCATAAATTTATGGCGTCACGAATTGAGTTAAATTAAGCTGAGTAAAAGTTATCACAATATATATCGATCGACGTACTGATTGTTGGCCAAGTAAAAGCCAGTGGGCTCTACCCTATACCTTATACATGTAACACTGATGATCAAGACGGAGCCACGTAGAAAATACTTTCTTTTAAGAACGAACTCTCTTCTTAATTCGGCAAATACTCGTGCCGTCTTGAAGCTTAGAGAGCAATCAGTCGTCTCTGATGATGCTCTTCTTCTCAAGACAAGTTATCGAACACATTTTTCGAACAAAACAAACGCTTTATTGCGCTTATTGATTCAAAACACTGGTAAGAGACATGGCTGGAACGATTATGAGCTTCATTGCGGTCGGGGGGGGGGGGGGCGGGTCGAATGGAAGGTAAGTGATATCCGACAGGGCGAGGGGGTCAGGTTTTCACTTGGAGGGGCAAGTTTAAGGAAGAAGAGAACCATATAGAAAGTAAATGTCAATGGATTTAGGGAACTTGGGAGTATTTAATCGAATGTGTTAAGGTAAAATGAAGGGGCAACCATAATAATAGTAAGGACTTCACCCCCCGCCGCCGACGAAGTCAAGGGAGGGAAGAATATCACTTATTTTAGGGTGCAAGTGCAAGCATATTCTTTGAACAACTTCAAAATCTGAAATCAGTGTGAGAAAGTCGACAAAATTAGAGGCTTACTCTATCAAAAAACTTGTTCAACATTTTTTTCTTTCCCCGTATCATTAACCCGGCGTTAGTCGCGCCTCCCATTGTCACATTTTGGGTCGCGCTAATTTCCCGTATTGCGAGCGTGTATTTGGGGACAGCGAGTTTTACGTCTAAATAGATCTATCAAAACAAAAGATAGATCTATCAAAGATAAACAAAAGTCACTTAAAATACTGTTTTATATTTTATTTACTATTTTATGTAAAAATCTGGGCAAATGTTTGTGTACAATCAGAGGTTTGTTGTGATTAAAAATACATGTAGAAAACAATCTCCTTCATTTTCAGCAGTTGCACATTCTGTACACATAACACATGAATGTTCCTTGCATATATAGGTGGTAGCAAAAACTCATTGCAAAAGATGGAAAATCTCTTGCAATGAGTTTTTGCTTAGCTATTTTAGGCTGAAGGACATAATCCACATCTCCTTGTTACCTTACGATGTGGTCTCATCGGATCTGGGTCAGGCTAACCTGCATACCTTCCAACTTGACTCCTGAGGTTAATAGTCAGTGTAGTTATGGAATATATCTCTACCAGGGAGTCATTTAATAGAAAAACCCCTAACTGCTTCAAGTAAGTTCGTCTTTTTCGTTGGTATTGTAAGCATATATCACTTGAGAATTTATTCCAGCGATATCCATCAAAGTGAAAAAAATTCGAAGAGGCCAACGGCTGGAAATCCTCGAAACCGTGTAGATTGCTTTCAACTCATCTATACTGTGTCCACTCCTCCCTTTGCACTGTTATAGAACCTTATTATCTCGGGCTTCTTCTCCAATGCAGCATCATGGTGAAAGATGGATAGGAGAAATACGGTCTTATCTTTTTTAGGCGCAGATGATATGTAAGTTTTTTCTTCATCAAAACCAAAAACACTAGAATACATATTTCTGTTTTTCATTTGCCCAAAGGAAGTTGGTAGTTCCCTTTTATTATGCCGCATAGCGCCTATATGGTGAGATTATGGTTTTTGAATAAACAATCCGTCAGAGGAATGGATGAGAACCAGTTATCCACTTTTATGTTGTGCGCAGTCCCCGAGATTGGTGATACTGAGCGGCACTCAACATCAAAAGGTGTATTAGAATACTTGAAACGGCCATCTGGTTGTTTTCCCGGGTATATTTCCATGTTAGAAATACAGTAGAACCTCGGATAACGACCAAAATCCGTTCCAGAAAGCTGGTCCTTGTATATAAGTTCTTGGCAACGACGAGCGAATAAATTTTCAAACTGTAATTGGCCGCTTTGTTTCTCATATACACTCTAAATGCACAACGCCCTCTGAAGCTCTCCAGAATCTCGTCAATCGTTGTATATTGACTTATTGTGAAATTAGTTTAACAAGCAGAGACAAAATCTGTGAATATATCCCGAACTGGGGCCAGCTTGTTGAGCCTTTATGGTGTCGATCGATCTCTTATGTCATCGAATCTGAGACATCGCAAGAGAAAATGCAACCTATGGTAGGAAATAGTGGCAGGAAATACGTCAGCACCAGTCCCATCTGAGCTGTACAAATCGTCGATATTTCGATGAGAATTTTTCATGCTTCCTGCTATGCACAGTAAGCCAAAAAGTGCACGTATTTCTTTGACTGAAGTATTTCTAGCGTCCCTCTCCCTAACAAATTAACTTTTAATAATTTGAATGCATAAGTTTTTGTATTTTGTGATATGTTCAACCATCTCATCAGAAAAAAATTATGACCAACACTCTAAAGATGTTTTTACGCTTTTGGCTGTGGCATGAACTCCAGGCAAACGAGTTACAATGTTTTGAGCTCGAGTTCTTGAACTTGAAGGGGGCTTAGTGGACCATTTGGTCTTTTTGTTCCTACCTATGTAAAAGTGCGCAGTATCCTCTCTTCCATCTACGGGTGGGAGGTCTTCACCGCTCTGTCCGGTGTCAGAACTGTGATTGTAGTCATGCACTTCATCGGAATCACTGCCATCGTCCTCGTCAAATTATTGCACTTCCTCATTGGGGATGGACCGAAACATTTCCAAAATTCTCGCCTGATTTTTTTCGTACGGATCCATCTTGGTTCCTTGGGATACAATTTCTCTGGAGAAATAAATGTTTTAGTCAAATAAACCCAGTGCAGTAAAATTTAAGTTATTCATAAACTTGGCTTTCACGAAAATGCTTGCAGTAGAAATAGCTTATATTTTTCTATCCAAGTTAAAACCTTAATCTTCACCGGACTTACCTCACTTTTGCCCGTTAATAGGTTCCTCAGGAAAACTCCAGCTAAAATTAGGGATATTTTGCTAGTAAAAATTTAATATATGCTCAAATTACGCCCGTGACCCTATGTTTAATACATCAAAGGTTTATCAACATGTTAAGAGCATTATAGTGATAATGCTACTTACAGTTTAAAATATATTCCTTGAGCTACTTCCGCCAACGCCGTTGCTCGCGCTATGGTCAAAATGACCGATGGAGTATCGTCAGTGGTCGCGAATGGTCTAAAAGACCAAACTAAATGTAGGAGCGCTTTACTCGCCACATCCAAGGAGCGAATGGAGCTTGGATGTTGTGATATAAAGTATATAGTATGTGCAATGAAGTGAAAAAGTAACCGGATCCGCGAAGTCCTCGTAGAATGGATCACATTCTTACAAAAAGTACGGGGAAAAGACCATAGCGCGACCAACGTTAATGAGTCAAGCAAAGACGGTGCGAGACACTTCGCGTCCCATTTCCTCATCCCTCTTCATTGCTCTGGCACCCCCTGCCACGTGCCCTTGTGGAGGTGCGCAGGGTAGCGCAGACGTACATGTAGACGTGGAATGTTTTTTACGATATTTTAAATCCATAAATAGTTGGATTTTCTGTCAAATGACGGATAGGTAATGGATAGTTCCTCCGAACAACTATATTATTTCTGAGCCATTTCTGAACTTTCTTCACGAAACTGTTCCGTTGGGCTCGTCACACCCTTCTCTTCACGATTCCCATTCTCGGCCTCCACCTCTCTCAAGCTCACCCAACATTCCCCCCGCCCCTCCCAATGCCACCCCCCCTCCCAACACGACCCCCCATCCCCTCCAACTCGCCGCTCCAAGCGTCAGCCAACCACTTTCCACGTCGAATCTCCGACTTGCCTCCACTTCACCACAGCCTCCAGAACACTTTCTTGTTGGCCTCACTCAAAATACAGCTTACCCGCCACATTAATTTCTACGCATTTACTGGCTTATTCGTTAGGAAATTGAAAATAATAGTTAATTTAGAACCAGTTCCACCACTTCCCGCTTTAATCTATATTATGCCCCTGACACTGTGTTGGTGGAATAGGTGAAAATATTGTGGTCAATACAAGATATTAATTTCCGCTTTATATAGATATTCATTGTTTCTGTTTTACGATATTTATGAAACCATCAGAATAGAAACAGTTTTTTTGTACTGGCAGAAATGTTCTTCGATCATTGATGACGAAAATACGAGGCTTTACAGCAGTGTACATAATAGATAATATTGATTATATAAAAAGTGGTCGTTAAAATTAACATACTCTCTTGAGAGATAATTTAAATTGGTTACCTCTTAACCAATTTAAATTATCTGGATTCACGTAGTGACTAAGCGTTGTGACCTTACGTTAATAATTTCTCTCTGGGACAAAGTTAGTGTCATAAATTTATCTGGTGCATATGAAATTACGTAATAGCATAACATGTTGTAGGCTTATTGCCTTTTTAACGTCGGTTGTGCCCGTCTACTTGTTTTGATTGTCTCCACATCACTTTCTGGGACGCTCGAGGAATCATCTGCAGCAACTTACACCATGCTATTGTCATCACACTAGCTTCTCACATTCACTTGATATGCACCTTCCACTCCAGCGGGTGAAGACTAGTTTCAAATCACAGGTGAAAGGTCAAAGTAATGGAATATTTACTTATTACTGTAAAAGCCAAACTTATGCAAGAATAGTAATGCTTACAATGTTATTCTGGGAATAGGATAAATTTCGCAAGATGACTGTACGTGCTCCATGGATAATGAATATAAATTCAGCGGGTATATTATTGAATATTTTATATCACTGTGGTTGCTGTCAGGTATTGTAGCTAAAAGAGTGCTCATATTAGATGAGAAGGAAGTTGTACAATTGTTTTGAGTAATGCTTAGTTTTTTATATTCATCTCCTTTGTTTTATCCCATAATTTTTATTATGACTAAGTCTTCACATGTGCTGTTAAAAACCTAATAAATCCCGATCATGATCCTAATATATAAATATCCAATGTCGGCAAAATGATACAAATGTTTCAGACCGCAGCAGATTGAGCAATAATTAGCACGTTTTGGAACTCGAGGATTTCTCTCGCTTAAGGGGTTCATTCCGTGTGGGCCGTGTTGCACGGAAGAAATGATCGAGATTGTGCCGAAGGTGTGGATATTGGCCGGCCGACGGCGCGGATTGAGTGCAGCGGGTGGTGAAGTGGGCGGGAGGGGGTGAGTGGGGGGGGACGGGGCCAATCACATGCGATATCGATCGTCGTTTGGACGGTGGTGCGGTGCAGAGGGTGGTCGGTGTGGTGCGGAGCGGCCGCGAGCCAGTTTGGCGCGCGGCCACTCGGAGGGCCGTCGAGTGACAAAACCTTTCAAGCTATACCTAATAGGTGGATCCTGCCACCATCGCTGATATTCTCCGCCTCTACTTATGTCCCTTCGTGTGCACATTCGAGGAAAGGTATGTTGTGCTAACCACCCGTGTCGTCTACCTTGCCCATCCGCCCCCACGCCGTTGAGGTCAGCGCCACTAGGTGTAATATTTTTAATTTTTTTATGGTTGCGAATGCGAACTTTCTTCTCATCGGATCTACCGATGTGGCTGCTGTACCTTTCGCTTCTCCCACCGTAGTATTTTTTACTCCTTTATTCATCATTTGGAACAATCCTATAAGTAAACGTGTAAATCATGGACACTGGTAGAAACGTCCGATAAAAATTAAAGTGTTAATTAGTGAATATCAAGGCGATGTTGCCTCTGCTAAATGAATGGCTTTAGGATTTTCTGTTTGGAAGGAAAGTGACACAAGTCACTATGCTAAATTCTGCGCAAGATATTTATTTTTTACGTATTCATAAAACCCGATTAAATATGAGGCCACAGTGATCTGAAGATGACACTCGTATCTAAAAATCCAGGTCGTGGATTAAAAAATCTCTTGTGAAATTTCACAGATTCGCTATTATAATGCCGTCATTTTTTTGTTTTTGTCTTGAAATGGAGTCGGCCGACAGAGAGAATTTTGGCATTTTAGCTTTGCCCGTCAACGTAAGAAATCTCGTAATTTGCTCTGAAAATAGGTTGAAAACTGGGCCTCGGGAAAATTAACTCCCTTTTCCTTAGAAATGTTAAATTTTTGAAGGGCTATCTTTGAATAGTCTACAGTCAGCTCTCCAGCAGAAGAACCACTGGAGTTCCATCCAATATGACCTCTGCGCTTCCTCCATCTCATTTCGCGTCGGCTCTCTGCTTTGCTCTCCGACCGCCCTCCCACCACTCGGCACCACTCTTCCCACTTCCTCCCCTATACTTTGACGATATGGCTAACCCACAACGATTGTTAGTGTATTACGCTGAAATTAGCCGTGCTCCCGCCTATTCTGTAACTAATGAGTTCATAGGTGTCCGGCTGCATCACTCGCATGCAGTATAATTAATTATTTCAAACTTTACCATGCTCCTGCTTAGCATACATCATTCTCCTCTTGGCGTCCGTCCCGTAGTTTCCAGGACTCAATTCTCTGTGAATGACTTTCATATTCTGGGTGATTAATAGTTGAGAGGTACTCCCACCCCCACATCCCAATGGTTTTTTTAGCCTGACACAATCACTGAACTGCATTTCGTCTGGTTCCTACCCTTAGACCTATCTGACATAGGTGGCCCTACCAGGAGCAGTCATAATTGCTCCTGCCAGTACAGCTCTATGGGTTATTGGAATGCACATGCATTGCACAAGTCCTTCCACATCGTCAAGGTTGTAGATTAAGGGAAGGGACATTCTTATTATAACCTGATAACTATTACTAGTGGTAGAGATAAAATTTAAGATTGAGACTTCAACTGAGGCCATTTTTCAACACGCATCATCCATTTTATACTAAAACTTCGGAATTGAAACCGAGGAAAAATTTATCGTGTCACAATTTAAAATATATTGTGATTGCCATCTTTTAAAATATCAGTTTCAGGCAATATTCCTCTGATCCCGGCTGACATCCTCAGAGAAATAACCTCACCTTTTGTAGATGTTTGAATTGAAAAATACGTCGTGTAAAGCGGTGAATTGCATGATTTCATTCGCAAATGCATGAACGACTGATGAGAAAATAGCTCCTGCTCTAATTCCGTGCTCACGTTCTCGCTATTTTCTGTGCATCAAGTTGTGCAATTAAGTGCCTCGAGAAAAACGGCCTTTAGAGTAACCCAAGGAAATTTTTGTTAGATGTTTATAACTTCACTGACGTGTACAATTGTATCAAAACAATCAATAAAAACTGCCAGTCTTGCTTTAGGGTCATGCTTCGAAGAAGGCACTATCTCTTAAGGATGAGCCCTTAGAAACAAGAGCTCTGGCTATATATGTACAGCTATGGGGTCAAGCATAGGTGGCATGTAATGACTTCATAGTCACAATTGTATTTGATAATAATTGAGATTGATTTTCATCGCAATATAGTCATTAAATTGATTCACGATACATTTTATCCCTAAGCATACACGCTCTCCTAGAGTCCACTTCAGGTTAAATTACCATCCTCGTTATCTCTAAACTTTTGATCGAATACAGAGAAAACCTGGAAAAGTTTTAATGGTTTCAGACAATAAATGAGATATTGTGAACATTTACATTGAGACATTTATTGTCTGGAATTGGAAGATAATCTAGTTTTAAGGTTTAGAGTAGTTTTATTGTTTAGTATTATTATTTCGTTGATTTTAATGCAATTGTATGCTATTTTCCAATCATTGCGCCGGGTTTGAAGTACATTAAAGTCAAGTGACTTTTTAATGTAGAATTTCACCTGCTACATGGTGTATATGTACGTTAAACTAATTTGTTTTTTTTGGCGTGTGGGTTGTGTTGATGGTATTGTTCTGGTGGGGGACATATTGATAGGAGTTGAATTAAGTGCAATTTTCCACATATAGATACACTTTAATACGCGATCCTGGTCTCAATGTTTATATCATCTTCACCTGAAGATAATGCGAAACATCGAAATCCGGGTTGTCTAATAAAGTGTATCTATCTGTGGAAAATTTTACCTTACTGCAAGTTTTTCACAATGGACAAATTCTACTCAATATCACCCGACTCTAAGAGTTTTATATTTAGAGGAGATTGAACTTAGCTGCAATTTAAGCACCACTGATAATAATAAGTTATATTTCTGAATGATTTGGGCCTCTTAGGAATCCGAAGCACTCATATTTATAGCATTAAACGTCTGAGAACGGGAGTTTACTTTGACTTTTTATAGGAAAATTACGAAGACTAGATGAGATAAGGGAAAACAGATTTTAATGCAGACCTTGTGATAAATAATGATGGCTAGCCTTTCCTAGGGCATCCTTCTTAAGTTTTGCAACTGCCTGTCCATTGGGAAATAACGCTTTTGTACAAATAATTAAAAAATTCATATCTATTTGCTTAAATAGTTGATGCAGTGTTCCGAAATACAACAAGGTACGGCCTTATGGACCAAAATGCTAGCTGGATATGAAATGGGCTGCTTGAAAGAGAATATTTGAAGAAAGCTCGCCGCCGGAGCTTAGTGACTCTAACCACCCCGTGACCAGTCTAGCCACTCATTGCAAACTTCCGCGGTCCCAGCGGCTCAAGTCATTACAGACTCGGATATGCAGGCGCGAGTACGCAAAGCGATGGTGGCATCTCACAATCCTCGCCACCAGGAAATGGCAAGGGTAAAAAAGGGAACATCATCCACAGCCTATATATATATAAGTCACAACCCCGTCCTTTGTGGGGAGATGCTGCGGGCTCAAATAAATAAATAATGTATCGTCCGATGTCTCATTGTATGTACCAATTCATGTTGAATATTTCATTTTAATGCCACCATGTTCATTGAATGAGATAACTGTGGTCAGCTTTGTGTACAGTATGATGCCACATGTTTCTTGGAAAACGTCGAGGCTAGCAACATTTTTCTCTGGTTTTTAAAACGCAATGCCATTTGAAAAAGGGCTTTAATATAGCAGTGTTAAATGAATATGAATTGCAAAGAAAATAAAAAATAATTACTAACATCGTTGCGGAAACTTGTATTTTCCCCGAGGCAGAGGTTGAATTAATGTTTGTATTTCAAAGATATAATGTGGTAGAGATCCAAGGTAGATAGATATCTATCATACACGTCTTCGACATATATCATAAAGATAACATAAGCCAGTAACGAATGGAATATAAAAATGAGTCGGCAACGACGAGGATAAACTGGGGCCAGGATTTGTAACTGCTAGTTCGAGGAGGGAATGCAAGAAATTCTCTCGTGAAAGGCATTGAGAATAGGAAACATCAGTGTTACGTGGGAGTGAGGCTTGGATCAATCTCGTTTCCCGAGCTCTATTCTCGTATCGTGACGGTATTGTCGTCTCATTCTTGAGTCCCAAACAAAACTTTTAAGTTTCGTCTCGTCTTCGAAAAAAATGATTAATTTTTGTTATAAGCTCAGATATTGCTTGAGTTGGCTGCATTTAATTGAACGTTTGAAAACAAGCCGTAATTTTAATAATAATCAGGTTTTAAAATAAATTAAAAATGCTTACAATGTGGAAATTAAATTTAGGAAACAATGAGCCATCCATACTGGTCAATTTCAATATGAAAATAAAACGAAAAGTACTTGTAATAAAAATGTCCCAAATAACAACACATAAATTAAGTGCAACAACAAGGACGATATTCTTAGGTTGACTATTAAAAGCTTGACTAAAAATAAAAACACTGCATGTCACATCGTCTTTTAAAGTAAAATTTTACATAAGCTCTATTTATTTTTGGGCCAAATTTCAACCCCTTATCAGTCAAATTTAGGGACGCTGCTAGCATGCTGATCAAACATTGTGAATGTTGTCCGCAAAAAGAGACTTTCAGCAAGTAAAGGGATAGAGGGACTGCTGAGAAAGTATTTTGCAGCTTTTTCCAAATCTGGAACAGAAATCTGATGCGCCATTCAACGTGTCTTTTTATATAACTTTTATAACTAAGGATTGAAGCAGTTATGAAGTAGTCAAGTCCTTTATCCTATTCTTGGTAAATAGTATTTCCACACACTTTGGGCACAGTGACATGTCCGCTGCTGGAACCGAACGGTGAAATACTCGATAAAAATGAGAAGTATTAGGTGGGGTTGTTGGCTCTGTTTCTCAGGAAAGGAGGACATTTGGGCCACAGAAGAGTGGACATTTGAGGATGCAGTTCTATGATATCCGTACCGCAGACTGAAACTCGCTTGATCCGACTTTTTCAAGTGATCTAAGCCCAGCGTGCAACCTCCGTGTCTCTTAACGCTTTCCAACAGAGTCCTGCTGTGCGACACCTTCTGTTCGAGGCTCGTAGCTGTTTGTAGCGATGCGTGCGAAGCGTTACTTCACGAATACAAGCTTCCTGCTCAGGGTCCTAAACGCTTGCGGCTTATACTATCTCTTTTTCTCTTTTTCAACGGAGAATCTTCCTACTGTTCACTTCATATATCCTAGTTCATTCAATGCAGCACTACGCATGTTTCTTGGTATTCCCCCACGCTAGATCTGAAATCAAGGTGATCCCCGAGTATTTAACCCTTCGGAACGCGCAATCAAAAAGTTACTTGGGAACGCGCAATGGACCTGAGAGGTCTTTTATGTACTTTTCAGCAGAAACTACATTTTTATGGTTCAGTAATCAAAAATTTCACAGAAATAGAAGAATAAAGCGGTAAAAATTACTTATTTATTCAAAACTGCGTTATTGTTGATAACATAAACAAATTTTCATTCATTATTTTCAGAAAAAAAACATTCGTGAAAACGACTTGAAAATCACTAGGAACAATACTAAATTGGAAGGAAACATTATTTATAATAAAAAAGCATAGATATTATATGTTTTATAAAAACAATAATAATCTTTTCGCACAAATTTTAGTTGACTAAAATTAAAAGTAAAAATTATTTTAAATGACGTTGGAAAATCACTCTAAATGGCTAGTAACGAAAACATACATACAATTATTCTTCTTTTTTACTATCTTTATTAATTCGTCTCATTACAGTTAATTTTTGGCACAAGAGTCACAAATGACACTGGCATGTTCAAGGCAAAAATACGTGTCACAAAACTTGCAGCTAAATCTAGTTAGCTTTTCCTTCTTTGCACGCTTGCAAGTCATGCACTTTTTCCTCTTTACCCCAGCATTTACAGGATTTGAAGCGTTAGCTTCCGTCTCGTTTATTCTTCGCAAATCATGCTTTAGCCTACTATGTCCTCCTGAAGGCTCTTCTAGGTCGGCTCCATTTTCTTCTATTGCCTCAGTGCCTTGGCGATTTTTCGTGGCTCTTGACTGATTTCGGAGCTGTTGGGAGCAGGGTCGGCTGTACCTAGTGCGGGTTCGTTGGCAATAAAAGTGGTTTTTTGGTGATAACCAAAATAGTTAGATTTTACTATACGGTCTGATAGATTCTTGAAGGGCAAAGGAATTTGTAGTTCTGTTATCGAAGCGTTAACATGTTATCAGAGAGTGGAAGTGCTTCCTTCTCATCACCAATCAAAAAATCTCAGCACCGTGGCCTTTTGCTGTCCCATGAATCTAGGGTATTGAGACTGTGAGCTGGGAGTCGTCAAGCCAAATACAGAAGACCAATTGCAGCCTTGATCTCAGTCACATCAGTAAAATGTGCATCCCTTTGTCGCTGATAACTTGCGCGCTGTTTGAGTTCAGTGTACTGATTTGCTTATTTCACGATCAAATCGAGCATGTAAGGATCAGACAAATGCTCCCATGCTTCTAAAGGTGTTCTTGCTGCACGAGTAGCACCAAGAACAACCCCAATTTCACCATGTAACTTGTTTATTCCCTCTTTTCAGGCGCTATGGGGTTTTCTTCCATTGCTATAAGTCAACAACGTTTTTCTTCTTTTTCCTGAAAGCGAAAAAGTAATTCTCCTTTTCGTCTCGTGGTTTATTCAAACTGCAATCCTAGCGGTCATTATCAGGCTGCTCAGTTTCTCAGTCCCCTACGCGCGCCTCAACTACCTCCTAACCTTCTTCACTAATCAGTTCACCACGTGGATGACATTTTCTTCTTTATCAAATAGAGCAAGACGAACTTTATCAATGTTATATGAATTTCTCAATCTGTAAATTCGACGCTTTGCAGCCATTTTTC
The DNA here is from genome assembly GCA_963573305.1 of Pyrrhosoma nymphula. NCBI lineage: Eukaryota > Metazoa > Arthropoda > Insecta > Odonata > Coenagrionidae > Pyrrhosoma > Pyrrhosoma nymphula. Next base: position 89,998,040 of record OY754332.1, on the reverse strand, counting down.
CTGGGGAAAAATGAAAATAATTACTCCACCGAAACAGACACGCCGTAAAACATACACGCCGAAACACAGACACGCCGTAACACAGGCACGCCAAAAAACAGAGACGCCGTAACAGAGGCACGTCGAAACACAGAGACGCCGCATTACAGGTACGCCGTACCACATACACGCCGAAACACAGACACGCTGAAACACAGACACGCTGTATCCCATATACGCTGAAAACACGAAACACAGACAAACGAAAGACAGACACGCCGTATTACAGACACCCTGCGACACCGACACGCCATACTATGGACATGCCGAAGCACAGACAAGCCAAAAGGCAGACACGATGTAACGTAGACACGCCATACTATGGACACGCCGAAACACAAACTCGATGTAACAGAGACACGCCGAAACACAGACACGCCGAAACACAGAGACGCCGAAACGCAGACCCGCAAACGCAGACCGAAACGCCGTACCACGTACACGCTGAAAACATAGACATGACGAAAGGCTCACTCGCCGTATTATAGACACGCCGGTACACAGACACGCTGCAACATCGACATGCCGAAACAGAGACAAGCCATATTACAGACACACCGAAACACAGAAAAGACGTAACTTAGACACGCCAAAACACAGTCACGGCCTAACACATACACGCCGAAAAAGAGAAGCGCCGAATCGCTGACACGACGCTACAGGGACACGCCGAAACACAGACACGCCGATACACAAACACGACGTAACGCAGACATGTCGAAACACTGACACGCTGCAACACCGACACGCCAATACTATAGGCATGCCGAAGCGCAGACATGTCATACTACAGACACGCCGAAACAGAGACACGATCTAACATAGACACGCCGAAACATAGACACGCCGCAACACATACACGCCGAAACATAGACACGCCGCTACAGAGACACGCCTAAACAGACACGACGTAACACAGACACGCTGAAAACACAGATATGATGGAAGACAGACACGCCGTATTACAGACACGCCGAAACACAGAACCCTACGGATCACAGGCATACCGAAAACACAAACACGCTGCAACATCGACATGTCATACTATAAACATGCCGAAGCACGGACACGCCATAGCATAGACACGCCGAATCACAGACACGCCAAAACAGACACACGTCGCAACACATACACGCAAGTAAATATTCTCAGTTAGGTATTCAAAAAGTAGCAGAGTTACCTGGGAACGCGCAATAGACCCATGAGGTCTTCTTGGCAGCCAATAGCACAGACACGTCCGATGAACAACGAGAGCATATTGTGGGCGAGCAGGGAAGGTCAGTGTAGGCATCGGTGGGCCTCCCCTCTCAAATGACTGTAGCGCCCGTTTGGTAGGTTAGGAAATGTAAAAAGTAGGGGGACCTCACAGGTTGCGCGTTCCGAAGGGTTAATTTAATGTGACTCCTTTATGTTTACCCCTGCAACTTTATAGATATAGCGTTGGTTTGATTTTTGTCTTAAGAAGAGTGCCTCAATGCATTTACTAAGATTAAGATCGAGTCCCCACCACCTCGAGAAAACGTTGTTTAGGTCCATTGGGAAAACTTTAATGCCAGTATTTGTGGCAATTTCTTGGTAGATGACAACCTCATATACAAACTATCAGATTTTGCTACATACGTTAGAGTTGATGTCGTTTCTATAAATGAGGAATAACAAGGGGCCGATCACCATCCCTTGTGGGACGCCGAATATCACTCTAAACATGTTGGGACTAATTCCGTTTATAACTACTTTTTTGTGGTCGATTACAGAAAGTCACTTATCCAATTCACAATTTTTCGCTTACCCCACGTGATTGTAATTTGAACATTAGTTTTTCGTGACGAACTTTGTCGAATGCCGTCTTCAAATCCATGAGTAATACTTCGACTTGCTTTTCCGCCCTTCCTGATTTAGAATATCGTAGAGGAAGAGTCCAAGCTGGATTTTACAAGATCTACTCCTCCAAAAGCCGTTATGACTGTTATGGAAGAAGTTTAGATTATCCAGGAAGGTCATAAAAAACAAGTAATGCTTTGCTCGTGAATATTGCATGATAGCGATGTTTACGATCTAGGTCGTTAGTTACCTTCACCTTGTTTTTTCCATTCTGTTAATATAGGAGTGACATTGGCTCTAATCCAACCTTGTGCTCCTTTACCTTTCCGATACTGACTTGTGAAATATGATATCTAGAAATGGTGGGATTTATGGGGCCAAAACCTTTAGTAGGAGTGCAGGTATCTCTTCGGAACCTGGGGATTTGTTGCATTTCATCTAGCGTAATTTTTTGTATTGTATTCACGCTGTATAGTTATGCCACCCATCTGTACACAAATGATAGGATTGTCTGCGTCATGCATGGTGTCGTATTTGGTATATACTCTTTCAAAAAAGTAGTGTAATTTGTTGGCTCTGCCGATACCGGCAGTGATTAATTTGGCATTTTTGCCCGTTAAATACTCTACAGTTGAACATTTACCCTGAAGTTCTCTTGGGTGGCACCAGCGAGATTTACGATTTTAATTTAGTAACTCACCCAGCATATTTTTATTGAATGTTAAGATGCATGGAGTGTGCGTGAGGCGCGAATTAGAGGAGAACTAATATGGACGGCTAGGTTTGCCGATCATCAGACATTGGTTAACCAGTCAGCTAAGGGGTTGCAGTCTCTCAAGGACGCCCTTTGTTATCCGTGTGACGGATTTAAAATAAGGGTCATTCCATGTCAAAGCGCCGACAAAAATGCAAAATTTACCCTTACTATCTCAGATTTGCGCGAGATGATTTGTGTGCTTTCCTTATAAGGTCCTTAGTTTGTATATACAATTTTGATGAAAAATGTTGAGTTTTTGCGGGGATACGGGAGTATGAAAAATTCGGAATTTGTAAAATCAAGTCCCAGAACTTTCCTATTTTTATCAGATCAAAGAAAGCTAGAAAGTTCCGGTAAGAATTTTTTCGTAATAATAATTAGTGCATATTATTTAATAGTCAAACTTTAAAATTGAAAACGCTTTTAAATAAAAAAATTGAAAATTTTGAACAAAATTTTCAAAATGTACCCACCTTCGATCCATCTCAAATTTTAGAATCTTGCAGTCCTTTGTATTGGTAAAGGGGTTGCTATGTTTCGTCATTGCAATATTTCACATATGTGGCAAAAACATTTTGTTTATGGCTTGCACTTCACCGTGTCCACGCCCATCTGGTTGAGTAGGAGTTAGGCTTTTCGTTACTTGCCAATGGAGTGAGAAATGCACTATAATATACTTTTAACGCAAGGTAGAAGTGTTACTTCAAAAAAGGGTCACTTTACATCATTGGAATTGTAGTTACTTCACAGTTGGGTTTATATAACGGCGGAGCAACTGCCTAAATCTGGCTGCTGATGTGGGTGGATCTGCACGGGAGGTTACACGTTGACCCGGAGCTTAATGGGAATAAACTATTTCATTTTGATTATTTAGATGATTATTACCATTTAAATTTTAAGAGTAGATTAAATTACAACTGTATACATTACCGACTGCCTGTGCTCTCGGCGAGAGGCGTCCGCGACGCCGACAATACCCCAGCCGCAGCGCCTCCTTCCACTCGGCAAAACATTGCCAGGATCATGGCGTGGGAGGAAAGTGCAGTGACCTCAGTGAAAAACCACGCATACTCTCCTCCAGGGTTCTTCCCACTTTCTATGAATTGTCAGGGCGGTGGACTTCCGCAGAATGTTCAGGGTCCGGGGTTTCGTTGAAGCGCCGATGACGGTCGCCTCCCTCCCTCCCCCGCTCCCTCGGCCCGGGGTAATGCGTTACAGGCTTTTGACTGTGTTATAGGAGTAAATTGGGATATTTAAAACATTATTTTTGGGAGGCCACTTGAGAGCAACAGATTGGGAGCACTTTGTCTTGTTTGGATTTAGATTTAGTCGATTTTCAATCAGCCAGTCACATATGCATTTGATATCCTTGTTGACCAACTCGATGGCGTGGTTGATTTCCAAGGGGTAGGACTAAAGGTATATCTGTAAATCGTCAGCATAAAAGTGATATTTCCAGTGGACTATTACGTTAGTAAGTTCTTTGATATAAATGCTGAAAAGTAGTGGTCAAAGAATTGACCCGTGAGGAACTACACATTGAGTGGGTTAAAAAAGTGATACATTATCGTCTTCATCTTTTACAGCTTGCTGACGATTTGAGAGATAGGAGCGATACCAGAGAAGGATTGAGTAAGAGAACTTAGTTGGCTCATTCGTTCAAGTAAAATGTCTACTAAGTCGAAACATTGTCTACTGAGTCGAAAGCCTTGCTCAGATCGAATTCCACTAAAACTGTTATCTTTCTTGCGTCCATAGATCAGAGAATATCATCTGTCACCTTTATAAAGCCATCTGAAATGATTGATATAGTGTTTACGAAAACCAGATTGAAACTCGTCAAAGAAATTTTGCCGCGTAAGATGTTCCACTGTAACAGTATGTACATACCAAGCGCTCGAGAGGTTTGGAAAGAGAGCATAGAAGTGCTATGGGTTGGAAGTCAGACATTTCTTTGGGAGCTGTTGTTTTCATAATCGGTCGAACTAAAGCAGATTTCCATAACGTAGGAAATATGGAGTAATTGTGGGAGCAGTTATAGATGTCAGGTACAATTGGCATTACAGCTTCGAGAATAGCTTTGAGAATGTTAGCACTGATTCCATCGACAACTATGGAGTTCGATTTCAAATCTTTCACTTGGCTTAAAAGCATTGCAGTTGTGTAGTGAGGAAAATAAAGCCTTGCAATATCCAAAACAGAAAATAACGCACAATCAAATGAGGTGGGACTGTTATCAGTTTGAGTGGGATGGATGCCGTCGGGGTGTTCAACCGAATTTTCTTCCTGGAAAGCAAGTCTATGAAAATAGCTATTTAGATCTACCTAGGGGAAGTTCGTTTTGGGTGGAGAACGCCTAGGCTTTCCAAGACCATGGCGTCTCAGCTCCTGACAAATGGACTTTGCGTCCCAATTTTTCAGAAAAAAACATTCAATATAGTCTTCCTGTTTGGCAGTACAAATTTTGAGCTGCAGGTGAATACGAATCACTTTGTATTGCTCGTGGAGATGAGGGAGAAGAGCTCTTCGGAAATTTTGTCGAAGACGATCCCTAACGATGGCGTGGCATTAACCCATTACCAGCAGAGTTGATAAATACTGAAAAATTTGTTTTTTTTTCTTTTGATTTTACATAAATACGTACTAAATAAGACAACTTGAAAAAATTGGCCTTCAGAAAAATTTGGATATGATAGTAAATTAATTTTGCGACTTCCCAACTGTGGCCGAATTCGACATTCAGTGGATCGCACGTATGTGTACTATCGTGTGGAATATCGAGTGGAATATTGCACTTATGTGCACTTGCGGGTGACTCCGTAAAGGTTACTTCCGTGGCTATTCCCGGTTTCCTCCAAACAAATTCGGTGGATAATTATGCAACCAGCATTGACCTACATTGTCATCTCTGAGAGCTGTGCCGTTTCTAGTGTGTCAGATATTTTCCTTCGCTTCTTCACGTTATGTGAAACTTTTAGCCTCATATTTGAATGGTTAGAACATCCTTAAAGATAATATAGCCAATCAAAATATCATGTTATCATCACTTTAAATTAACGAATATTTTCCCAGGAAAAAATTTTATTTCACAATATTGAAATGAAATCATGATCACTACAGGTTGAAGTACAATAACCACCGACTATTTATGAAATACAGTAAAGCAATTTGGGTGCAGGGGAACACAGCATTTTGTACATTGGAATATAGTCTGGCTTTTACAATGCCGGCACCTCCTTCTAGTCTCACTTTTTTCTACAATATGGCCTATCGTGTCCTTTCTAACTTCAAAGGGCAGTGATAACTGAGATGGCCTCCCTTTTTGGGTGTTAGGACGCCAACCAAATTGTGGTTCCTGATAACCTCCTAGTCCATTCACATCACCTTTGAGAAGCGCGACGGCTAGGTATGATTTGAAATCGACTAGCGACATATTACTTTCGTTGCATTATCTGTACAACTTCCACGAGTTAGTGCACATATTGTCCAATAAATTAATAAACAAGGGCCACCACCAATTTTTTCCTCGAATTATAGTTTGATAGTTTGCATTTTCATTGTTATGTTGGTCCACACCTCCCATGTACTTATTATACTCCCCAATCACACGAGGCTGAGTTATGGCAATTTCTTTTTTGGCTTTCCTGCTAAAACGTTTTGCTGTACCCAGTAGAAGCGCGAAATATGTGTTGCTGGCTACTGTAACTACCGAGTTATCATTCCATCGAACAATAGAAAGGCCCACAGTTTCATCAAAAGCCTGATCCCAGGATTCTCTGGGCTTTTTCCCCATTGCTTTAGAGTCTTCAAATGGGCATTTGTCAGTCCTGTTTTCTCGGATGGTGCCCGCGGCAAAAATAGTCTTTTCTTTCAAAACACTAAATAAACTGTACGATGAAAAAGGTTATAGAAAAATATGCGATGGTGAGATGGTTCATGGACAACCTTGAGTAATTCCAAAATGACACTAATACCCAAGCCTAAGTTTGTGCCAAAGTTATTTCCCTTCCCCCCACCATACGGTAAACCAAAATAAATATCCATGGGATGAAAATAAGCACCACAGTTTGAACACAAATCTGATGAGCTAGTTTCTAATGAACATTTTTGCACTGTGGTGACCAAAGTAAGGAACCATTTGTTCTTAAATTGATAAATTATTAGAAAATACACCAAATTGCAAATATGTCTCATTAAAATCGTCAAACAGAGGTCTCAACTTTGCAAACCTGTCATTATTGTCCAGGCAAGAACTGTCAGACAAGTGGAGATTTTCTTTCATAGCTCTAAATTTATTTCGGCTCATTGAATTGCAAACCAACTCCACTTTTTCGAGATTTTTCCTCGCTTAACAGCTTGACCACATTTCACACAGTTGTGCGGCATGTCGAGAGAGCGAGATATACGTCCGTTGACTACCAAGGACTGAGGCAGACTCTTCATACAACCTCCTTCCGTAATTGCTAAGTTTCCTCAGCATATATCGCAACAACCAATTCCAAATACGTCACAAGCCTCTCCTTGTGTACTTTCCCAAGGTCTCTCTCGTTAATCCACTACTTTTTGTGAATGAATACTTTGCTAATGCGTTTCTTTTCCTATGTTCTTACTACTTAACCCATTCTCGGGTAGAAGAGTATCATTTCACGTGAACGTCCTCACCGGATCTATTGCCAGCCCTCCCAAGTATTCCCCTTTCTCACCTCTCTTTTTATGGAACTTCTCATCACCTTTGACTTCTCATAAATGATTTTCATCATAAATCTTTCACAATATTCCTCAAATCATCGTCTACTCTTCCTCGGCCGATTTCTTCCTAATGCTTCGCCATCCACGAAAATTCCAGTATTCCACATGTTGGCATTCCATCTCTCCCAAAGCTTCTCATACTATCTCCTCCAAGAACCCTCTAAGTTGTTACTGTGATAAAGGACAGCCCTGCCACAAACGCCACCTTTTTGTTGTTAGTTCACTTCTCCATCCCCCACCCTCACCTGAGCCGTTTGGCTCACATAGATACTTCTATTGCCTCTACTATAGACCCCATCAATCTACTCTTTTATCCTTGGGTTCACTCGTGGATATTGTCCAATCGACTCCACCAGAGACCTAATCCATCCAATTCTAGCAAGAATAATATGCATTGGTCATATCCGAAGTTTCTTCCTATTAGCACTCTGAATACTCATATTGGGCCATGTGCTGCCATCCCTCGCCTGTAAAAAAATTGGTCCTTTCCCAGATCATACCTCACAATCCAGCTTTTTACCAATTTTTCTGCGAAATATTCCTTCTGCAGGCGTCATTTAACTTAAATTCCACTAATTTTACACATCTTCATACCAATATATCAAATTAAATAGGAATTAAAATCAAATTCAAACAATCATAGAGCCATATTCCTTCCTAGTATAGTGAAATTAAGTAAATAAAACTTGGAAATGTCCACTTATTAATTTCATTGAACTAAAAGTAAAAGATAGTATTGTACTACTATTTACCACGGTTGTACCTGATGATGACGTCTTAGCGTCGAAACGTGTAGTGCAATAAAATTATTCAGTGGACATCACCAAGTTTTATTTACTTAATTTCACCATATCTCGCTATACACCGTTGAATATATTTCCTAGTGTAACTTAGAAATAAGCCTAAAAAGTTAACTTCTTTCGTTTTTCCTTCCTTTCCAAAAACAAGACTATTCCTACAAGTCTATTTGCAAGTAGACTGCCTATTCCTACATTCTTCTTCGTTTTCATGCCATCTTCCTTTTCTTGCATTAATCATACAGTCCAGTTTATCCGGCCGGATGTTATATATGGGGCCAGGGAATGGCCCTTTGCCGAATTATATTTAAACGTCTCTTTGTCTTTCCTCTCGACATATTTCATCCATCCTTACAGAATCTCTTATAGTTCACGGAGCAGCTTGAAACGTCTTATTTTCCTCATCCTTGGCACTTCTTTTCTTCTGAGATCACATTTAGTTATTTTTAATTTCCCATGTAATGCATTTTATTTTCTCTCTTTATGGTATATCTCCAAGGGAAAAATAATTCTTCCCAAATATTCCTTCAATTTCCTCATGGTTGATTATCTGAGTTTTTTTATTCCTCGCACGTAACTATTATTTACCTGCAATCCCTTCACATTCTCTCGCATTTGACGTAAGGTAATAATCCATCCAAAGTATGGTCACCATCCACAGCTTGCCCTGGAATCTAAGCAAATAAAACTCTTCCTAAATCTATCAAACAATAACACTGAAAAACCATCAGTAGATACCTGGCATGGCATTCACATCCTCTAATGTAGTTTTTTATGCTGATTTCAAATCTGAAAACCGTTTTTCTCTATCACGTCAGGTTTTGAAGACTTATTCAAAACTTTATTTTGCATGTAACACAACTCGTCAAAATTTTATTTTTCGTCATCGTTTTTCATTGTTTTCATGCTACGCTGAAGGTTTTGTCATCGTTTTGGAAAATAGTTATATTTTATGTTAAAGTTTCCTGTCTGGAGCTCCAGTGTACCCGTCCATTGCAAACGATTTATGTTTACGCTTAAATAATTTCGAAATCGAATCTCTTTACAGTTAGCCCTCACTTAACAGGAGGAAAATTTCTTGAAGTCGTCTCGTCTTGTAAAATCATACTACATGAAAAATATACTGAGAATGTACGGGGAATACCTACTGAGCTTCGTTACTCAATCTTAAGTCCTCATGATTTATTCAGCACGGAATTTTGTGATCTTGCATTTTGGGAAATAATTTCGTAATTTTTTGTTTGTGTTTTTTAGTTTGCACATATTTTATTGTTAACATTTTCAGAAAAATCACGTCTTCCTGAGCACGTTACTACTATTTGAGTTTAAATTGGGCTTAATCTGGGTCGTTTATAGCTGTGTAAAACATAACCTGTTTTGAATGTCCGCAAAAACAACAAATTTCAATATGGCAGCCTGTGACGTCATCTGCCCGTAACTTCAGACTCAGACTACTCACGATATTCCTCGCTCGTATACATCGCTTGACAGAACTCGCGACTTCTCTTGCTGGTGTTAGTTGAAGTGAACCTCGCTAATATTATTTATCGATGTCAACCTACAAGTGGTGTTTTGTACCAAAATGTACAAATACGAGCTTGAAGAATACGGACAAAGAGTTTTTCACGGTACCAAAAGCCGAAAAACAACGAAAGAAATGGTTCAAAGCTGCCAGGCGGGACATGAATGTATCTCTAAAATCGACTCTTTATTGCTGCGAAGACCATTTCAAGGTACGTAAATAATCTTAAGTGCCGTTTATTAAATTACTGTTAATAGATAGTTAACATATTTAACTAGAAATATCCGTGAAGGAGTGCGTAATGACTAACATCTTTCAATTAACTCATGGAAGCCATTAAAAACTTCGGCTTCTCTGAAAACATAGTTAGCTGAATTCAAATAATTGATGGCTCACATTAGATATCTTCGTTTTTATTGTTTCTTAGAGATCAATGTGAGCCTTGAGTTAATTATATTGCTTACATTAAACTTGTAGCATAGATGTAATAGGTACAGTCCAATATGTTTTGTTTCTATCCACAGATGGAGGAGGATATGGAAAATTTTATGAGATATAAAATGATTGGAGGGCTCAAGAGATTGAAGAGTGATGCACTTCCACATATATTTTGCTGCCAGGAAGACAGAGAAAGAACATTCACTTCGCCTAGTCGCAAAGTACCTCTGAAACGGACTCAACAGCGATTAATAGAAGATGCACTTAGAGTAAGTAGTGACAGGATCCATACAAGGCTAAACTGAAGTTGATAAGATTAACGAAAATCATAGTCATTATAAGAGAAACATGTAATTTCAATGTAATTAACAGTATAATTTCTATGTGCCGCAAGACATAGATTTTCTCTAAATTCTTTCCTATGCTTAGATATATTGTGGGTACTTCAGTAGCTATTTTCTTTCGATACCTACATGACCAAATGAAAGGGAAAAGGGAAGCGTATAGGGCACACTAAGGGCATAAACAAAACTTAGCACTCGTGAAAACAATGGTTGTCAACTTTAATTTTCATTAACAAAAATATGACTAAAGTTGATTAAATATTTCAATGCTTGCTATTTTTAAAGTAATTTCTGCATAAATTACAGAGTAAAATATATTAGTATGTGGTGCAATAGTAGACGAAACTATTTCCTGGGTTTTCTTTAATATCCTGTTATTGCCACCCCTCCAAATTTTTGTCTCATGCACAGGAACTCACCTAATAAAATCGAAAGGTTCCACGGAATGCTGGAGTACTGACAGTAACTGCATACACAGTTCAGTTAATGTTGGCCCAAGCTATTGCATCTCTATATGCTATTTTATTATTAATTAATACTATTATATTTAAATGCCTCTAAATCCAATGAACTAACTAGCATCACTCATCTTATTAATTCAAGTAATTAATGTAGATTCGAATACAAGAGTTTGAAGTGATTGTATATCTAACTGGATTATTGATTGCATTGCTATTTACAAGATTTATGTGAGAAGACAGCCGATGAAGACTGTTTGGCTAGTTTTTTATGATTCCCTATGCAACATAAGAATAATTTTAAGCATTCATTAATCATGTACTGTAAAGGAAATTTCAAACAACAACCTGCCTTCATGCCTTACCCCAATACATTGGAGTATAGATTTTTTGTATGAATCAAATCCAGATGAGATCGGTTCCCTGTGGAAGTAATTTGTAAAAATCACAGGATGGCATTTAATGTGAGAAACTACAAAAATATCTACTTTATGTTTGGTTGATCGTGAGCATTTAGTGATTAGAAGATTTTCTAAGATTAAAAAAGTTATATTGAAATGGGTGCAGTTTTTCCTCCACCATTTTGCTGATGATTGTTTAGTACTGAGGGGAAAAATTATAGATACTCTTTGACTCTAGACTCAAAATATTTTCTTCATAAATCACCTGTTTTGGTTTAATATTAGTAATTATTGCATTAAAAATACCTGCTTTCTTTTTCTATTAGGTTCAGCAATCCATTCCTCCTCACACAACATGTGATAGTGTTGAAGAGCAGGAACAGGACATAGAGCAGGATCTCATGGATACACAAGAGCCAGTAACTCCTATGAAAACATTTGCTGTTGCTAGTGTTCAAACATATGTGTGTCATAGAAGCAAAGGCATTCATTGTAACCTAGGCAAGAAAAAAGTTTTGAGCACAGCTACATCACCAATAAAACAGCAAAGAGACGCGATGACTTCACCAATGAAGAATGGTAGCCGGACTCTGATGAAAAGGGAAATGACGTCAATCAGTTCATCAGACTCGGATGAAATTTTTGAAGCTGAAGATTGTGGCAATGGAAATGATTCTGAGTACCAGCCATGCTCATCTGAGAGTGATGAGTCTGACAGTGAGGTGAATAACTCTAACTTTATTCAGTACTCAATAAATAAGAAACCTAAAATGTATACTGGTGTGCCTGATGAGTGGTATGTGCACGTGTTACCACTACTGAGAAGATATTCAGACCTCAGCCTTCGAGATATTAAACTGACATTAATGAAAATAAAAACAAATGACTCCTTTGAAAGGCTTGGTGATCAATTTAGTATGTCTTGTGGTCATGCCTGTAAAATTTTTAACTGTACGGTGCCAGTCCTGGCACACATCTTAAAAGAGTTGATATATTGGCCGGATAGAATGGCAATAAAAAGGCAGCTTCCCATACCATTCAGGTATAATTATTTTAATGTACAGTCTATAATAGACTGCCTAGAAATAGAAATAGAAAAGCCTAGTGATCCTGTGAAACAAGCACTAACATGGTCAGAGTACAAAAGCTGCAACACTCTTAAATACCTAGTTTCGTCAACACCTGACGGTTTCATAAATTATGTCTCAGAAGGGTATGGGGGAAGAATCTCTGATTCATTACTGGTAGAAGAATGTGGTTTTTTGGAAAAGCTTCCAACAGGAGGGGTGGTAATGGCAGACCGTGGGTTTAAAAGTATTAGCCAACTTCTTGCATCCCAAGGTTGTCAGCTGGTTAAACCTCCATCTGTATCTGCTGGTACGAAATCCTCTAAGCAGGATGTTCTTGAAACTAAGAGGATAGCAAGTCTGAGGATTCACATTGAAAGAGTTATAAGGAGACTAAGGGAGTTTGAGTTTCTGAAACCTCATGCCATAATCCCTAGCAAGCTGATCGCAAGCACAAATGATGTGATTGTCGTAGCTTGTGGTTTGGTTAACATCCAATCACCTATAATTAAAGTGTAGTTATGCATGAGAGAACTATCATTTCACATTGTAAAAAGAAAACTGTGAATTTTTTGTAAAAAAAAGGTATTTATTTAATGAACAGGGTGAACTCTGAAATCAATAAAATATTTACAAATACACACTGCCTGATTTTACATTGCTGTATTTAAAAGTTGGGGGAAAATGTGTTTTTTTCCAAAATTCTGTTACATTTTGAATCAATGTCTCACAATGTTCCCTATCATACTCAACCCAAGCAAGCTCGATGCATTTGTTAACTTCAAATTTGCTGTCAGCAACACAAAACAGGGCTCTTTTCCTACCACTGGCATACATATGGAGCTGCACCTGAGCCATGTACTTGCAAGCAATATTCCCATTCGTTAAAATATATTTTTTCTGTGCCTTCTCACTGAAAGGGCATTTGATCTCAACAACGAAGTCTTCCGTTATGCCATCTGGAGATGCCCCAGAGATTGGACACCCTGGAGTAAGTATCAAGCCACACTTGTCAATATTTACTCCAACCTTTTCCATCACAACACTAAGCACTAAGCCTTCTAAGTTCCTCCCTCTAGCCATGGCCACAGTCTCAGAGAGTTTATTAGTACCTATCACGTTCTGCACAAAAGAACTACTGACAGTTTTGCAGTGACTAACATCATACACTTTTGATGCAGTGACTCTACCATAGCGTAGTTCCTGCCAAAGAAGATTGGAACTCTGCCCCATGGTGGCTGATGCAATTTCTTGGCAGTATTCTTTCGTGTGCTTAGTCGCAGAAAAAGTGGTGAAGTCATCTGCAGATCCAATACCATTTTCCACAAAGTCAAGTATCAAATTGTGCAGGGAGAGAGACCTTAACTTATCTTGGAGATTGCTCCTCACCAGTTGACAGTCAATACTGTTGTGCTTAGCTATATTAATCATATCTCCTAAAAAATGTTCCACAGAAGGCTTGAGGCTCCTTTTTGCAAATTCAGATCTGGGGAAGTGAGATGCCTTTACAAATTTTAAATTACTGCCAACTGTGGACAGCCTGGGCTTCTTCCAGAAGCATTGCACATCTGTGGGTGCAGGATCTTCCGAACGCCGATGCAACCACATTAAAAAAGCCAAGGCATGCTTACAGCCACCTGTAAAATTTTCAAAAATGTCATTAAATCCTGCCCTGTATTAACATTACATGCATATGTAATTATTTCAAAATTCACTTCCATACAAAGTGAAAAATACAAAATTTCTTAACATTATATACATAACATTTATCATGCATGAGCAATACTAAGAATATATTTATAGTGTAGTTAGTGCATTCAGTACCAGTCAGTAGTGGTACATTTCTTTACCATTGAAACTGTTGAACAATCAAAAGTTAAACCTGATTTCAACAAAAGTTACCACACAAAATGAATCTATACAGTACAACTTTTGTACAATACATTGAAAAAAAAAATGAAAAATGAGATGCTTATAAATAGTTTCCTGGCACATAGTTCTTAGGGCTATCCAAAAAAAAATTACCCTAGATACATAGTTTACTACTCATGTTTTTTTATGTAAGATAATTTTGAATCAATATAGATATCTAAAATCTTAACACTAATTGGATTGTCAGAAGGTAACGCCCCTTTTAAACTAAAAGACAAATCTTCTGCTTTGTTTTATATAAGGAGAACATCAAAACCAGTATGATGCTTGCTCTATACTGCTACTAGTAACTTCTGAGGGGCTATGAAAGTCATTGCTAGAGCTAAATATAGTTCTACCATCCAGTTATAAAACTGTGTGTTTTTACATACCGATGAGCTAATCACTCGGCAGTCTAGTACCACGTTGAGCTAGCAAATCTATTGCACTTTAATTTGGTCTAGAAATAGAGAGCTACTAATCATACTTAAAGATTTAGTAAAATAATCATTGAATGTATCTGGATGCAAGGTTACAATTTTTTTCCTGAGGAGGACAAGCGACTTAACATTTATGGCCTGAATTCACAATAGAATCAATATTGTGATTTTTTTGACTCTCTGATTGCACTTTTGTATTCAGTCCTTCATTTGACATAAACCAACCTAGAGTTATGTGTTAAGCCTATTATACATTTTCAATAAAAAAATAACATAGCAGCATAACATATACAAAAAAAGAACAACTTAGCAGATACCTATCTGAGAATTATACTACCAATATCTATTATGTGACTTGATACTACTATTGTACACCCCACATTGTCTTACAGGAATACAATCATCAAGAACTTTCATACACAGATTGAAAAATCTTTCAGAAATATCTTTGCCTGATAATTTTAAGCCAGATAAACATGTTGCATACCTTGCAAGGTATACTGAGAACATTTAACCAAATGACACCATAGTGAATGTTCTAATGAATGTTAATGTAATAATGAATTTTTTCTTCATCAATGTGCCATTAAATTACTGCTTATGCCTTAACACCAACATTGACAGATCCTTTTTTGCCAAAATAGTTAAATATTACACATAATGCTCCAAATCAGGGAACAGAATTAGCTGACTAGAAACTTTAGTTATACTGGTACTGGTAAAAATGTTATTTAAGCATGCTAACTCTCACATTTTTCTAATTGTTTACCTAAAACAAACACCCTTATTGAAACCTGAATTTAAATCAGCAACAAGTCATAGTTAATTAATATTATCATTCATTCATTACAGTAATCTACCGGTTAGAGGTAGGTTGTGATGAAAGTCAGAGAATATCCAACGAACTCTTACACGTGCTGTGCCCTTTCTACCTCTTGTATTTCTTTCTTCATCTCAGCATAAGTCCTACCGTTCTTCATTCCGTCCATAAAACCGATTCTCTTCCTTCCCCTTCCCCGCTTACCCAACATCCTTCCCTCTATCACGATCTTCAGCAAACCATCGTCCCTCATTACCCCTTCCAGCCACCTACCCTGCCTTCTCCTAATCTCATCTATAAGCTTCCTCTCCTCGCCCACCATGTCAAGCACTTCCTCATTTGTCTTCCTTTCCGTCCAACGCACCTTCTCCATCCTCCTCCACACCCACATCTCAAAAGCCTTCAGCCTAATTTCGTCTTCCTTTTTCAAGGTCCACGTTTCCGCCCCATACAACGCCACACTCCATATCAAGCTCTTTACTAGCCTCTTTTTTACATCCTTACTTAAGGTCCCCGTCATCAGCTCCCTTCTATTATTGAACGCTTCCTTCGCTAGCGCTATTCTCCTCCTAATGTCTTTGCTACTATGTCCTCTTTCTTCTAGCGTACTACCCAAGTAATTAAATTGTTCTACTTGCTCCAGTTTGTGACTTCCTACTCTTATCACCAGCTTCGCTTTCTTTGTCCTACCAAATCTCATTACTTTTGTTTTCCTATTATTTATCTTCATTCCGTATTTCTCACACTGCTTTTCCAGTGCATCTACTAAAGTTTGAAGTCCTTTCGATGACCGACTCACCAACGCCTGGTCGTCTGCGAATCTAACCGACTTTATCCACTGGCCTCCTACTTTCATTCCCACGTCTAGCTCATCCCATGCCTCTCTTACCATTTCCTCAGCATAGATGTTAAAAAGTAAAGGCGACAACGGGCACCCTTGCCGCACCCCGCGACCTATAACTGCCCACCCTGATTCACCGTCCGCTACCCTTACCTGAGCCCTCTGCCCCATATATAAGTTTCGGATGAGTCTCCTATCACGCCAATCTATTCCTATTTTCCCCAGTATCTGCATTAGTTTCTCCCAGTTTACTCTGTCAAACGCCTTTTCGAAATCTACAAAACAAGCGAAAACATCCTGATTATGCTCTATGTTTCTATCTATAAGTGTCCTCATTACCGCAATCGCATCTCTGGTTCCCCTCCCCTTCCTAAACCCAAATTGGTCATCGCCTAAATAGCACTTTGCTCTGCTCTCCAACCTTCTATTAAGTATTCTAAGCAACACTTTTGCTGCGTGCGAAATTAAACTGATTGTTCTATACTCCTCGCATTCTGACGCTTTCTTCTTCTTCGGGATAGGTATTAATACTGTTTTCACGAAATCCTCTGGCCATTCTCCTTCCTCGTAGATCCTGCGAATAAGTTCGAAAAACGATTTTCTCCCCCTACTACCTAGATTCTTCAGTAGCTCCGAAGGTAGGTTATCGGTTCCCACGGCTTTTCTACCCTTCATCTCTCTTAGTGCCCTCTCTATTTCACTCTCAAGTAACTCTGGTCCGAGGTTATCTTTATCTATTGTTCCTTCGTCCTCTAGATCTAGGCTAAGGGGTCTATTCTCGCTGTCATATAGCTCCTCTACGTATTCTCTCCACCTTTCTTGGATATCTTCCTGTTCGATTAATATCTTTCCTGTTTTGTCCTTAACCTTTGGTATCGCTTGACCTCTCTTACCACCCGATAACATTTTCACCTTGGCGTACAAAGCGCCCACTTCCCCCTCCTCCTGCATCTTTTCCATTTGCTCACATTGTCCCTTCCACCAGTTTTCTTTTGCCCGATTGGTCACTCGCCTGAGTTTATTATTCAATTCCTTGTACTTCCTCTTCCCTACGTCGGTGTTCACGTTTTTCCATATCCTTCTCTCCTCCATTTTCTTTATCATTTCTTCTGTAACCCACTGCTTCTTAACCCTCTTCTTTTCCACCGTTCCTATTGTTTTCTCTGCCGCTCTTGCGATGCCTGTTTTTATAACCTCCCATCTCTTCTCTATGGTTCCCCTCCGCTTCTCTTCACCTATGTTCTTTTCTACTAGCTCTTGGTATTCCCTCTTTTTCAACCCTTTCAATGCTTCAAGGTTCCACCTCTTTATCTTCCTACCTTTACAAAGCGTTTTGAATCTAACTTCACACTTCATCATCACCAAGTTATGATCCGAGTCCGCATCCGCCCCTGGATAGCTACGAGAGTTTTTTACACTGTTCCTAAATCTTTGCCTCACCATTATATAATCAATTTGGTATCTCCCAGTGTCACCCGGCATTTTCCATGTGTACCTACGCCTGGGGTGATGTTTAAACCAAGTGTTTGTCACTACTAATTTATTTCTTCTACAAAATTCAACTGCCTTTTCCCCGCGATCATTTCTTCTTCCTAGCCCAAACCCTCCTACTTCTAATTCGTCCCTCCCTTCTCCCACCACTGCATTCCAGTCACCCATCACTATCAGGTTTTTCTTCCCCGGCACTTCTCTAATTATTTCTTCTACTTGCTCGTACACCTCTTCCACCTCTTCCTCCCTATGGTTGCTCGTAGGCATGTATACCTGGACCAGTACGAAATTCGTCGGGCGTGCTTTTATTTCTACCACTAGTATCCTATCGTTCACCTGTTCAATGTTTACCACCCTCAGTCCCAACTTTGTGTTCAGTACCATGCCTACCCCCCGTTGACTCTCATCTCCCCCACTATAGATCACCCTGTAGTTATCACTCCAATAGTCCCCGCTATCCTTCCATCTAACCTCGCAC
This sequence comes from Pyrrhosoma nymphula, assembly GCA_963573305.1. Taxonomy (NCBI): domain Eukaryota; kingdom Metazoa; phylum Arthropoda; class Insecta; order Odonata; family Coenagrionidae; genus Pyrrhosoma; species Pyrrhosoma nymphula. The sequence continues at coordinate 89,979,666 of OY754332.1, read as the reverse complement.
AATCCCAAAGCATCTATTTTTCCTTTTTCCATTTCCTGCTTAATATTTTCAAGCTTCCCGGCCCTCATCATGGTCCTTACGTTCCAAGTTCCTATTTTTACCAATGTTTTCCTCCTCCTCTTCCTCTTTTTCTTCTTCTTCTCCCTCCTTTCCCTTGTATCTTCTGATGATGATGATTCTGATTCTGTGCAAGGATTTCGTGTGATGACGACCGCGGAGGCCTTGCCTCCCCCGCTGCCGGGCACGACACCCGCCCTAGTGGGCGGCGTCCCGTAGTTGCCAGGAATCAGATCTCTTTGGATGACTTTCATGTTCTGGGAAGTGATAGTTGAGAGGTATCCCACGCGACTCAACGGTATTTTTAACGTGACACCATCACGGAACTACCTTTCGTCTGGCTCCTACCCTTCGACCTATCTGGCATGGGTGGCCCTACCAGGAGCAATGTACTTGCTCCTGCCAGTCCAGCTCTAGGGGTCATTGGAACGCACAAGCCCTTCCACCACGTCAAGGTCGTAGTTCAATATTATATCCTAATTGTTATTATATACTATGTAAAAAAAATAATTAATCGTCAAACTGTCCAAAAAGTACATACATTAGGATATAAATTAGGTACTCTACATAAAGATACTAAATATTATGAACTTATCAATGTCTATAATAATACCTGTAGCCTCAATATTAAATTCATCATAGAGGAAGCCTATAGCATGCTAAATCTAGACTAAATATCAGCTGATTTATTCATGTAAATTACCACACCATCTCTCATGTGTTTTTTCCTAAAGTAACTAACTCCCTACCTATTCATTAGGCCAAAGTTAACAAAATGTGTGTAGGAATTTGTGTTTCCCAACAACAGTGTTCACTTATGCAAAAAATATCTAGTTGATTATCAAGAGCAAACTCATTCATGCGTATTTCACTGTTGTTTAGCCCCAGAATATTGAGAAAACTAATTTTAAAACCCAAACTCTTGGATGTTCTTCATATCTATTTCAAACATTGAATCCAGGATAAGGCTACTTTGTTGAGACATCAAAGTTTAAGAAGAAACACAAAAAATTGCTACAAGTTTATGGGACTGGATCTGCATAAAGATCATGGTTATTGACAGCAATAAATTCCATGATTTCCAAAAACATTGACAAACATATTACTTCAATTACAATTCCAGCAACCTGGTGCTCTAACAAATGAAAATTTTCATGTGCTCAAATTAACTTCGTTTAAAATGAAAATATATTTTAAAGTGGTGCCTATAGGCACCACCTTAAATACCTATTGAACTTGAAAAGTTGTTATACCTAACAATGTAATAATGCTGTATAAGCATTTTATTTTGTCTATTTCGGTATATAGGAACATCCACTTGAATATACCTTTTGTGGACATTTCAATTAAAGATACACTGGCCCTTTTTGTAGCAATTAATTACAATGTAGGTATTGTAACAAGCTTCAATGTTAAATTAAGTAACTCATTATCCAACCAATTTGCATGCAATTAACATCAAATGAATTGAGATGAAGTTAATTCTTTGAATTAAAATCAAAAGCACTACTTGACGTGCATCTTATATTTCATTATAGATATTGGTCTTTTTGTGAGTTACCAACTATTTGTAAGTCCCAGACCTTGATGCAGCCACGTTCGAAGGTTTATGATTTAATTTTTGCAAGATATCTTGCGGGGATAAACGGGGCTACGCACACATCGTCGAACCAAACAATAACAAATAATCGTTCTGTATGTACCTTGACTGGCAACACAATCTTTGCAGGAAGCCGAGACGACTATTTCTTCTTCTTCATCAATCGTAATTTCTACGGCGTATGTTTTGCTCCGCACTCTGTGCTCTGGACAGATTCGTCCCTGAAGGAAACACTTCGTACTCTCTCTCTTCAGCTGAACATAACCAACGGCTGTGTCACCGTAACATTCTCGAGATGATCTGAAATTATGAATTACCAAATTACCCTCGATGCATATACCTCATGGGTAAGACTTTCAATTCAGCGCGAGGTGCATTAAGACAACGATGAAATAGAAAGAACATACTGAAAATGCATGGCATATATGTTATTATATTTCAAATCATACAAGGAACCAATAGAATTGATATTATATTAGAAAAATTACTTACCTAAGTGCCTTAGTTCCTCTCACTTCCGAGATATTGTAGCAGTCATTGGTCTTCAAAAACTCCGTCACCATAAATATATCTACTTTCGGTAGGTTATTTGAGTCGGCTTTTTGAAAATTTAATTCTAAAGACATCTTAATATCTAGCTGGAATACAGGATGCCAATCGATTTAAGTTCTCAAACCTTTCAGTTAGCAGCTCTTTCACCTCACACTCACAACTCAACGCTCACATGGACGACTACGAGCAGATGACGTCACACACCCAGTCGACGAATCGCAGGACGTTTCTCCTTCTGCTAAAATCTTCGGTATTATAGCGATTTTATTTTAATATTAATGTATAAATAAGCATTTTACTGAATATAAACTTATGTTTTTCTTTATCCGTTTTCATTCCTCTACACATTAAAGTGATTTTTTTTATAAAAAAAAATTTATGCAAACACCCCATTGTATGTTGTCAAGCACAGTTTCTTGCGTTGCATATTTGCTTTTTAGGTAAAGCGTCCAGTTTAATCAAAGTATTAGTTTCAAACAAGAATTTTGTACATCAAATAAATAATTTCAATATTATAGATCTCATCGACACGTTAAGACGTCTAAAGGACGAACTGAAATGGCAAAAACTAAAGATTTGGAAAAAAAACTTTTACAGGACATTTGATGCGCGTCCTTTGCTGGGACCACGGAGGACCATTGGGCACGGTTGGCTGATGCTCTCTGTCTTGTAATAAAAAATTAAATCCATGCTAATTGGGCTTTCATCGTACAGTGAGGAGGGTCCTTAAAATGAAAAACGATAATAACAAAATAACTCAAGGAGGCATCATCGGTGGATAAGGTCGCGCCAACAAGATAGTGAGATTTAGAACTGTCATGGATCGTAAAAATAATATTGCTTATTTTTTGAAGCTTTGAAATTAATGCTGTTTTTTCTGGCAGCCGACTCAATCTAGGTTTTGATTCCCACTGAGTTTATCGTCATCTTTCGTGTATTTTACGTCAATCTCTGTAGAGGATGTAGAATAGTTAGGTTCCAGAGATCCATTGGGGAAAAGATTCCTTCCGAGACAACTTGCCGCGCGCCAGTTTCTCATGCATCCCTCCTCCTGCGAAAACCTGAAGGAAAGGGCACGACTCTCAACACATGTGGTACACTGTAATATCGAACGCATACAATGCATATCACTTCTCCTCTAAAAGTTGGCAAAGAGTTACATTTGTCGTAGTGAAACGATGGGCGCGTGGTAAATGTCATGAATTATAAAGTTCTGTACCCAAAATGAGGTTTGACTCGACAGGTTTTCTACTTCAAACGTTCCTCCTATTCTTTAAAACAATGTAGCGAATGATGACTCCCAAGTACGTTCTGATGGAACATCAGAATTGGCATCTCATCAATAACGATCACGTCTTGTAAAGTCAGGTACATACATAAATATAACCGCATCTTAATGAAATTGCGACTTGTGACACTGCGTATTCTGAGGGTTCACTGTACTTTCATTTATTCCCCTTTAACTTTCTATGACAGTGGAAATAATGGCGTCCAGAGGTTGGAGATATTCACCTGATCTGTTTTGATACGTGTGCGGATACGTAACAGAAGACTTTTACACCATTTCTGAAGAAAGCGTATGAATTATACTTTGATTCTAAGGCGGATAGTGGTAAATCGTGGGTACCATACTTCATCTGTTTGACATGCGCTTGCAACCTGCGCGGTTGGATAAGGAAGGCAAAAAATCCATCTGGTATGCCTATGGAGTGCTTATGATATGGCGTGAGTCAAGCAACCACATCGTAGACTGTTATTTTTGTTAGGCAAACGCCACCGGATTCTCCTTCTAGACTCGTGCATCTGTAAAGTATCCAGACGTTCCCTGTTTCTAAACCAATATCACATGATCCAGTCACTTGTCCAATACCATCTGCAGAATACACAGTTAATGAAGAATCACAAGAAGAAAGCTCTTCTCTATCTCCCACTGACGAATCAGATTCTATTACCAACCTGGAGAAGATATTTATTTGATGAATAATGATGAACTTTGTGACCTTGGTTCGCGTCTTCAAGAATTTTATTTGCTTGCACCGGGTACAACGACTTTACTCTTCTGGCAGAGACATAAATAGCTTGAGAAGTTCTTTGCAATGAGCGACACTTTTTGCTATTGCACGGACGTTCAAGGTCTTATGTCTAGCCCTGGGATTGAACACAGCTCTGAAGCGTGACGACTGATTATGATTTATCTAACACAAGTTTGAAGGCAATATTATTGCACAACTGAAACCAGTATGTATCAGTACCAATTGCATATTCTGTTAACCTGAAAGAGGCTAACGAAACCATGTCGCTGACCCTTGAAGAAATATGCCTTCGCGAGTACAATTGGCGCATCTGTGGTGATCTAAAAGTAATCGCTATCCTCATGGGAATGCCGACAGGGTACACCAAATACTGCTGCTTCATCTGTGAGGGGGACAGTAGAGACAGGAAGCACTACTACATAAAGAGGAATTGGCCGATCAGTGAGAGAATGCAGCAAGGAAGTAAAAACGTCGTTCGTGTGCCGTTGGTAGACCGTGACAAAGTTATCATGCCACCTATTCATATTAAGCTGGGGCTCATTAAGAATTTTGTGAAGGCTCTGGACAGCGACTCAGATGGTTTTCTGTACCTGCGCAACAAGTTTCCGGAGTTGTGCTTTGTGAAAGTGAAAAAAGGAGTGTTCATAGGTCCACAGATAAGAAATATCATTGCTGACAGCCCTTTCCAAGACTTGCTAGGCGGTACTAAAAGAGATGCATGGGTGGCATTCATGTCATTTGTTGTCCATTTCCTTGGAAACTATAAATCTGATTACTACGTGAATGTTGTGCAGAAGTGCATTAGTGCGTACTGCTGGGCTGCAACATGTCCCTCAAAATTCATCTGCTAGACTCGCATCTTGACTTCTTCCCTGAAAACTTAGGTCCAGTCCGCGACGAACATGGTAAACAATTTTATCAGGACATTTCAGTGATGGAGTCACGCTAACAGGATCGATGGAGTGCAGCCATGTTGGCTGACTATTGCTGGTCGCTTCAGCGCGACATTCCAAATGCTCAGTACAAACGCAAGTCGAAAGCCAAGAAAATTAAACCAAACAATGCTCAAACTAAGGAATTATATTGTTTATATATGCCTTTAATTGCATAAAATACATAAGTGCTCTAGTGAAATTTCAGTTAGTTAGTTGCTTGCCTCGATGCAACGCTAAACATAGATAAAAGGTTAATGTCAAATATCTGGAGAACGGTGGGTGGTAGAGATAAATGGTTTGCAAATTATGAATCAGCATGAATCAATTGTCTTAGTACGCATGTTGTTATCCTAGATATCCACCAAAAGTTTGTTTTTTATAAGTGTAATCAGATAGTAAATGGTAGATTAACGAGCCAGCTGGCTGGCTGGTTGAACTCGGAGTAAAAGACTTTCTGTAATAAATTTGCCGCAATGGTTTCAGATGAGCGAAATCAATTAGATGAAAAAAATTGATGGTTTCTACTCCCGAAAGCCTATATCAGGCGTTTTAACAAAAATCATGCGCAAGACAATTTTTATGTCTATATGGTAAGCATAGAGCATGGTTCATCAGGAAAAACAATTGTTTCTCATGGTGATCGTAGGCAAGAGGTATAGTTTTAACACTGACATATCTGCGCAGGATAAAACACGCATCTATCCATCTCCGGAGTGTTTCCTGCGGGTATTTGCGATTGGGAGCTCTCGGAGTCACTCGATTGTGCAGAGAGACGCATTCCCATCACGATGAAGCGTGGAGTGAGGCCTTCCACGTTCCCATTCACAGGATTACTACGAACAATCGGAAAAGGGCAAATATGAAAATCCTTACCCAGGAAAGGACGTTCCCTAACCGTGGGCAGGGGAGCATCGAGGACGAGAGCGACAAGGAGGAGCGAGCCATCGAGCGATAGCCGGCTCGGGGGTGGAAGGGCGGGCTCATTTGTCTAATGGCGGCGTCGAGGCGGGAGCCTCGACAATGAGGCCGAGCGGCATTGTCGCGGGGGCAGCGGCCCGGAAGGGGGAGGCGCGCACAAAAGCAGCAGCGGGCACTTCCAATCAAGCGGGCGCCCACCGCGCCCGCCCCGCCGGTGCTGCGCCGGCTGCCGCCCCCACACCCGGCGCGCGTCCGCCCCCGCGGCCCCCAGGTGCACGAGGAGAAGCGGACGAGCGAGGCTTAATTACGCGGGGGGGGGCGGGATGTCGGCCTGGCGGAGGGGGAGAAGGCTCATTGACCGGGACTGCCAGCCTGGCAAAAAACTGAGAATGGCACGAGGAGGAGGGTGAGGAGTTGTGCGCCGTCAGTTCGAGGCTGCCCTCCCACCGGCCGACCCACCACTCACCGAGATGACAATCGGAATAATATCCGAGAGGGATTGAAATTCGCGATTGTGATGGGGAGGTCGAGGAGAGGGGGCGGAGGGCGAGGTGAGGGGGCGGAGGAGGAGGTGAGGGGGCGGAGGGCGTGAGAGAGGAACGGATGCTACCTCGCCTACGTTCTTGCGAGGGGGGCAGGGAGGTGGGGGGCGGGGGAGGAATGCCCCCAGGGGGCCGTTGTCCGGCGGGGCGCCCGCGAAAGGCGTCCCGGACGCCCGCGATAAGGCCTCGGAGGAAGTGTGAACGGGACGAGGGACAGATGACGCGTGGGGATGAAGGCCACTCCTTCGCCGTGCGTGGAGTGGGTGGAGGAGTGCCGAAGCATTGCAGTGCCTTGCGTCTTCTGCTTGCGACGGTTATCGACGGCAGCAGCAGACAAGTGAGACTAAAGAATGTTAAAGACGAGTGGTGATTCCATAATGCAAGCTCAGTTTCCTGGTAGCGAATATCTTCATAATGCACGGAGGATAGGATGAATGATTGAAGAATGAAAGGATACTAAAGGAATGGGTCGGGGAGAGAATGGAAGGGAGGGGCAGCAGGGAGGGGAATGGAAAGGGCGAGGGAGCTTAACGAAAGACTGATTCCAGGAGGATGTTAAGCGTGGTTTAGTCATTGGATGTGTTGCATTCTTCAGTGCACAGAATTCCAGCCCTTTAAGCAGTATTTATTCTTCGGGACGGCTTTGGATATAAAATAAGAAAGGGGGCCGATAAAAGGTAATTTACACCATTTGGCTGACTTTTGAGGCTCTACGTGTAAGAGAGTAACCAACTTGGATGAGAGTAACCAACTTGGATGAGAGTAACTAAAGCGTTTCAATTTTCTATTTAAAATACAGGCTTTTAAAGATTGCTTATATGCCTTGATATGAGCAATTTGTCGTCTTGTATTTAGTTCCCTAATAACACTCATAGTTTCCCGTATGGGGACGTTAATGAGGCGGTGAATCATGGCGTGACAGTACGCGTGTTTATAAGGATAGGAATGCCATGAGCTGTTTGGTATGATTGCATCTGTATGAGTAAGTTAAAATTATGACACTATGAAAAGTATTCTATGTGTACTTAATAAGTTCTTCGCGAGTGAATTGATAAAATGAATGAAAATTATTTTAAGCGTGGCACAGATACTAGCGTCGTTGACTAGGTAAATAAAAATCGGTGGTTGGAGCCGTAATGGGTAGTTCATAGTTTCGAGATCCGGCTCCAGTTCTGGCTACGGAAAAATTTGGAGATACGGGTAGCTCCGGCTCAAGCTTCAAAGCCCTGCCTATTTGTCTAACACATCATAGGCGGAATACACCTCTTCTTGCTTTGGTTTAAGCATTGGCTGTTTCATTTTCACCTGCAATTTTTTTAGTTTTAAAGTCTCTAACGGGATAGGTAGATGTAAAAAGTGAATACTTTTACAAAATAATATTTGTATAATTTATAGTAATTTTCACCTAATCATGAATTTGATGGATTTCAAACAAGGCCTTGTGTACAATTAAATTTAGAGTTTGTGCACAGCAAGGAATGTGCTTCAAACAAACTATTCGCATATCAGTGGTTATTTTGGTAGCGAGGAGATCAGCGTCATTCAAATTAGTACAATTTAGTTTACAATTAGTAATCAGTACAGTTAAATTTAGAGTTTGTGAAAAGCAAGGAATGTGCTTGAAACAAACTATTCGCAGAGCAGTGGTTATTTTGGCAGCTTTATCACCTTTGAAACTGAATCTTTAAAACCATATTCATCAAAATATTTTAGATACATTTGGAAAATTCTCTACGAGGTTTTTCCCCTAAGGAGGGAGCATCCTAGCAAAAACAGATTTCACACTTCAATGTTTGTCTATGAATGAGAAGTTTTAGCTTGGTCTGATTAATTGAGGTACATCTATCAGTAGTGCACAGTGATTGATAAGAATGGAAAGTAAAATTAGCAAACTTCGAGAAATTGACGATACTCATGGTATCATGCATCTCAAACATTTCACGAAAATGGACAAGGCTCTCGTGAAAAAGACATTCCTCCTCGCTTAGCGTGCAACATGAAACGAGTACATGTTAGGGCGATAGTGGAACAAACTGTCCCCAAATACTGTGGGCAAAAAACCGTTACATAGTATTTTAACAACGCTCAAATATGTTCACCGATAAGTGATAGCGATAAAAACAGAATAAATCTATCGAGCTATGAAATAAAAATACTTTTATAATTACGCATAAAATCGTTGGCCTTCCCAACTTTGATTGATAATTAAATGGACGAGAAAAAGTTATTAAATCACCCACTTTATTTAAGGGGAAATATTATTTATCCTGGATTTCTACTTTTTACTTAAATATGTAAAAAATAAGTCTTCATATAACCTTAAGGTAGTATAACAACGATCGCAAAAGGTTCAAAATGTAGTGAGTTGAATTTAATGATTTTATGTTCCCGGGAAAACCCAGACCTGCAATAGAGTTGTTATTTGATGCTTTTACTACAAAATTTACTACTTTCCTAGTCATCGCACAACGAAGTACCAAAATTCTTTCTTGGTCACTGCGTGTCATCTCTGGAACACCCTGCCCAAAAACATTAAAAATTGTTCTTCTGTTGCTAGTTTTAAGATGAAATATTATAATATGTTACTTTATGACCACTAAATGTTGTTATTATTTTTCATATTGTTGTAATTGCTTGTAGTAGTTGTTTTTGTGTATTTAATAATATTATTTAGGTGCTGTATTTCTGTTGTTAACTTTAAAAATGTATGCAGATGAATTTGTTATACGGCATGATTTCCATAATACTTTGCTTTCAGCATTGTTAAAATTGTATTAATTTATATTTAATTTTTTCATTATATCACTGTCCAAATTGTTGATTTTTATCTTTATGTTGCTCAAAAAATGTAAATCTTAATTGCTTTTGTTCTTAAGGGGTATATCCCCAGGACAATAATAAATTATTCATTCATTCATTCATTCAAAATCTTTTTACTTAACCAATTTATTGACCAACGATTATGAATTGTTTTTGCATTTAATCCAAACCAATATTTGTTCTGAAAGCCGACGCTCATTTTCCAACATATCGTCGTTCAATGACATTCATATGTCATTCCATCATTGACTTCCGATTACCTGACCATTTTTCCCTGCAAATTGGTCCAGTCTTCTTGTTCCTTTAATTCCTTTTGTTCGTATACATCCTTTTTCCATTTCATTCATTTCGTTCCTTCAAATAATTTTTCTCCCTTAATTACTTTCTTTCCTTGGATTCATCTAGTTCCTTCGAATCCTTTCGTTCCATTGGAACAAGTAGTTTTCCACATCCGGAATCTTTTCACATCGTTTCTTTACTCATTCCTTCTTCACATCATCAGCAGTTCTCAATACAAATATTGTTCCCTGAAGTTTTTATTTGCATTCTCCTTTCCGCTAACAGCTTTGTTCCTTCCTTTGTGCATTCCAAAAAGCCTCGTTGTTTACTTTACGCATCCAATACTTGATCTCCCTTGGTGATCCTTACCATTGCATTGTTCCTTCCATTATTGCTTTCAGGAGGCTACGATGATCACGAATCTGCCCTATTATCTCTACTACTACGCAGTATTCTAAATAACTATCTTCCCTCCACAGTTCTTCGTAGAGCTTCCTCAGAAGGGACTGCCTCCGTCCATTTGACCTTCATCATTCTTCTGTAACGCTCGTAACACCACACTTCCATTACCTACAAAATTCCCTGTTCACTTGCTGCTAACGTCGAGCAGCACATACCATGTTCCAAACATATTTATTTTACTAACCCGGGAGTGGTCGCTATCATGCGAGCGGTCGCGTGTGAGACTTTTTCTCACACTCAGATGTATCATTGATCATGTATCATAGAGCGTTTATTGGCAATATATTACACTATATTTAGATTAAATTTATTTCTCTCAATGTTCATTTGAAACAATAATTTCCACATATACACAATTACTGATACAATTTCGTAATCATTGCTAATTTTACTGGCGATGATACCATTGGGTATTAATGAAGAAAATTGGCGCGGCAACAATGTATAGTTCATCTGCGACATCAACGGTGGTCAACGCCATCTATTAACCGACTATGCAACCGTATATATCCAAATTTATACGTAACTGTAAAAATCTATACGTTTTTAAAGAAACCTATTCATATCTATATAAATCTATCCATTTTTATTGAAGAAAAACTACGTACGTACAGATATTTTCATCTATAACAGTGAAAAATATGGTTGAAAATTTCTTTTAACTGTCATAAATGGAAAAACATATATGGAAAATATATTGATGGAACATACATGTCTAACCCACATATTCCCCCATATATGTAACATAAATCGGCAGTGCAACATATCATGAGCAAAGATATCCCTTATAGCCCGCCAGTTGGCGCGGCAACAATCTATAGTTCATCAGCGACAACAATGGTGGTTAACGCCATCTATTAACCGGCTCTGCAAGCCTATAAATGCAAAATTTATACTTAACTATAAAAATCGATACGTTTTTAAAGAAACCTATTCATATCTATGTATATAAATCTCTCCATTTCCATAAAAATAATATACGTACGTAGAGACATTTTCATCTATAACAGTGAAAAATATGGTTAAAATTTCTTTTAAATGTCATATATAAAACATATATGGAAAACATATTGATGAAACATACATCTGTAACCCACATATTCCCCCATATATGTAACACATATTGGCAGTTCAACATATCTTGAGCAAATATATGGGTCATATCTGGCGGATATATGTCCATATATATCCATTATATCTCCCATATATGGGGCTTCAGTGTGGGATAGCTATACCTTTGCGCCATTAATACTACAATATTTACTCCACACTTCTTACAGACGCTGAAAAAAGAAATACAATTTGAATATGGTCTCCATTATGACTAGGGAACTATTTCGCTCAAACTATCTTTAGGAGCACGAACGTAAGAGGTACTGAAGTCATTTCGCGGTGTATCCTTGAAGAGGGGGGAGCGGGGGAAGAGTAAGGGCGACCGCCGTTGCAGCGAGGCGGTGTACGGGGAGGGGGGGGGGTCCCCCGCGGGGCCGCCACGATGGATGGAGGGGCGGGCCGCAAAGGAAGATAAACGCCAGAGCGGATGGCCCACGCCATCGCTCCTCCGCCTCGCCGGATATTTGTCTTTCCCCCGCCCCTGGATCGAAGGAGGCAAAGGAAGTGAGCACCTCGAGGACACGGATGCTTCAAGGGTGCTCTCAAATCGAACGCTCTCCGCATACCGAGTCGCAAGTAACTTGGCGCGAGGTGGAGCGCCAAACAAAAGCAACCCGTTACAAATAATGCGGATGTCAATGCCACCACAATGAACGCCTCACGTGGAGAGAAGTGGCACGAGCGCTGCTCTTTGTTTGCTTGGAGAAGTGATGGGTCGGTCGTGATTGATCGAATCCCGAGTGCAAGTTCTCTTAAAAGATTGATTGATGAACTGGATCTCACGAATGACCGTGGAGTTCACCTTTACCAATCACGATATGAATGACTGATGTGACATCCAGCGTCAATCACGAGATGTGAGAGCGGCCAAATCAATCTTGATTGATTTGTCTAACGTGAGATGCGTGAGTTACTTGATCGTTCATGAGTTGCAGGCAGTTAAGTCGAGTGAAACCAATTATGAGTTAATTTTATATTTGTGATTTCTCATGGAGTGAGTGTAGTGAGAACGGTGAGACGGTATTCGCTGCTGATATGAAGCTTCTGAAAGAACCTGAGATGTTGGCAACGATTTTGAAGCGAAATCGATGAAAAATGATCCTAAGTATTTTTGTTGGCAGTTTTGTTAGGATCTCACGTGTGAATTTTTCACAAATGGACATTTTCATGTTGGTTGATTGAGATGAATGGCAGATAGCATCCTCAACTTCCTGTTATGCTGTCCCTGCACACGTTTTGAAAATTATTAATGTTTACCGAACGTTTTCATATTCAGTATCATTTTAATGTTTTCCTTCTCATGTATGAAATAAGTATGTATGTACCTATTGCACCAGAAAGGTTATTTGGGAATACGGTTTAGTATTCTATAAGAGTTTTGTGTGTCCCTTTAGCAATTTACATGATTCTTCAAATTAATTTTATTGGTTAAAATTTTTTTTTCTCAAAAGGAATACAGAAAGGCAATATATTTCTAAGAAAGGCTGACTATACGCAAGTAGAACACTGGAGTTGTGAAGACGTCTTTAACCCTCGGGTGGGCACGATGTTATAGAAACTTGGGTGGGCGCGGTGACCTCACAGGTCTGGAAGATTTTATGTTAATTTTTTTACATAAATGTAATCTTGTTGTAGGTAAGGCTACCATTTTCTTGGTGGTTTTTATTTTGATAGACCCATTAATAACATTATTAAAAGTTAAAACAATTTTTTTAGTAATTTGCATTGCAGATCAGTTAACAATGAAAATATTTAAAAATCTACTATCAAATCTTTGCATAATTTATTATTGACACGGATAAGATGCAATATAAACAACGCAACTTAAAGTTATTCCTTTGATATATATTGACATTTTTTCAATACGAAAGATTTCATGAGTATGCTTAAAATAAATGCATGTAGAAATATAGTTTATAAATTTGCATAGAATTCAGTATAAGAAACACTGAGCACTGGTGTATTTTGCCTGTTCTATTATTAGGCAACAGTCTTTTGGTAACAGGCATCACATATGAATAAAACAGTGTTATAGTCACAAATAAGTATTACAATCTATACAGCTAAACCTTGTTGATTTTTCCTTTTTTAAATATTGACAAGGCTTGTACTTCTTCCGCTTCGCACCAGCAGTTTTAGAAGAATCTGGAGACTCTTCTGTTGATGGTAGGATGTGTTCTTTGGATAGCTCCTGTTGTTCAAGTGTTAATGAACGGCTTTCACTTTCACAATTCACGCCATTCGCCGCCTGATTACAGTTTAGTGTTGTGGTGCCTTTGTTAGGAGTGGTTGGAGAGGTTTTTGAGTTCGGTGTTATGGAATACTTCTTGATTTTTATTTGTAATGTGTGATGTATTCCTGTCGCATTACTCGACCGTCGTTCTAAATGTTCCTTCAACAATTTCTCCCCAAGTATTCTCAAGAACTGTCTACGCCTTGGAACTTTTATTTTATTCCCAGCGAGGATGACTTGCGAATTAATACCTGCCATATTCAAAATAAAATAAAATATAATCATAGGCTTTACTTTACATGTCGGTTTACTTTACATGCGTCGCACATTTGATCATTTGTATCGACCCCACCATTATGTTTGTTATAATAAGTTAGGATTACTGTTTTTTTCTTTTCCTCTGTGCCCAAATGTGGTGATGCATTTTTGAAATTAGGTGTGCGCGCGGGGCTGTGTGCCCCTGGTTGTGATGAATAAAGAGCGAGGACACTTTCAAGCGAATCTGTGTTTATTTCACGCGCGACTTCCGACGAAGCGCCCGACACATGTCCGCGTCCACACGCTCCCGGCTTTCCACACAACACTGGTGAAAAAACCCACCGCGACACCCACGCCGAAGGCAAAGGGCCCGGATGAGACAGGGTTACTGACCCTCGAATAGCGGTACCGCCAGGGAGTCCTCACTCCAAAGGGTGTGAGTGAATCCTCCTTGTTGGCGACCGCGGGAGAATGGGACCGAATTGCCAATCGTGGGAAAACCTGGAAAATGGCGACACTCGCTACCGGAGCCGACAGGGGGAGGAAAACGACCCAACATTGTAGGACTACGTTCTTTTTTGGTCTGGGGACATAGGACACTAACGTTCTTTTAGGACGAAACACGAAAATGGTCGAATTCACTCCTCGGCCGCTGAGGTTTTTGAAAGCATTAGGAATTTTAATTTTATTTTTTCTAAGCGTTCCTACGACACCATTCCGTAAGTTTACCATTTACTAATTCTTCTGCAATTATTCTTCTTCTTTTCGACCGCTTCCTTCACAATAGGGTGATTTCCTATTTTTTTATTGCTTAGATCTAAAGTATATAACCCCTGGAGTACGTATTTGAAGCCGTTCGATTTAAAAATGGCGTTAAGTATTTTTCCTTATAAATTAAAAAGTGAAAAAATTCAACGGCGCGAAAACGCGACGGCAAACTATTGCATGCTGATTAACCCTACGTGTGACATCAGAGGTATGTACGCAACTACGTTATCTGCCGCTAGGTGGTTCGCCGTAAGCTGCTTATCTGCAGACGACGTCCGCCGAGAAAGCTTTAATAATAATCATAAATTTATTGACGGGAAAAAAAACCATTTACCAAAGCAAACATGGTGTAAAATGGAAATGAGCTTTATTTATTAATTTAGCTTTTGCTTTAGTCGCATAGAGAAACCTCATCAAAATAATGAAATACGTTTATGGTTACGGTATGGGGGAATGAAAATCGTATAATAATATATTCTCAAATTAATGGTGCTAGCTCCTATTTTTTAGGTAAAGTTGGTATGAAAAGCATGAAATAAACCATTTTGTTCGTATTCATTTCGAAATATTTCCCGAAATAGAAATCCATTCCGTAACATGAGGAGTACCTATTATTTTCGCTCTGGTTTTGTGCTCACCATACGTGGAGTGTAAGAGAATAAATTTTACTAAAAACAATTACACTGCACAGCATACTACAGAAGATGGAAGCTTACTGACTAAAGAAATGTTAGTTCCTGACATATTTCTGCAGACATGTGAAATTGCTCGAATAGTTTGACCCAACTTTTGAAAGAAACAAGTTTGACGTATAGTTTTATAATATTCCTTATTATGCACTGCAACTTTTTTTGCTTCAAAATGTTCGAGGGGGCCAGTTGGAAAAAATAATGGTTACAGAAATGAGATACACTTCAAGAATTCACTGTAAAACGGTTACCTACTGTTTCCTACAATGTAAGTTCAGAAAAATTCGTCAGTAGGAAATGAAAAGTACTATAAATGGAAAATAATGAGATTGGAACACAAAATATTGAGAGAAGCAAGCACGAAATCGTCAGTTAATAACTATACGGAGAGCAGGTGCTACGCCGCAGCTATGATACAAATACACATTAATTTAATTCATCCATTTTGTCGAGGTGTTATTGCCAGAAGTTGAAATTAGCAAAAAAGGCTTACCGTCAATAGCATAATGGATGGCAAAATCTCGAAGCAAACAAAAGCAAATACTAAAACAACTAAAATGCGTTGATCACCCCTCACCGTGATCACAGACCATTGATGGGAACTCGTGATTCACTGCATCAGCTGATCAGCATCATATTCCCCAAGGAGTACGAGTAACATGCCTCCAAGAACATTGCATTATAAAAATTGTTTTGTGCCGCAGAGTCACACAACAACAAAGAAAGCTTTCTTCGCGGTTCCACTAAGCGAGAAGAGGAGAATTTTGTGGTTCAAAGCTGTCAGAAGAGAGTACCTTGCTTTACTCCTCTGATATCACCTGCACTAAACCGAACATCTTCTCTAAAGAACTCCACCACCATGGCCACATCCACTTTCGGTAGATTGTCCGCACAAAACCAGTTTGTAAAGCCATTAAACTTGTTCTCATGAAACCTTGTGGCTTTGTATATCTGCAAAAGGAACTGATAATGAAAGGTAACTAATGGAATATACAAGGTATGAATGATAGGAATGGTAAATGAAAGGAATAGAAGATGAGATAAAGGAAATGTTTGTAAAAACGAAAGTGATCAAAACGTAAACAACTAAGCTGGAACACCACAGAACACGAAGTCACAGGTACGCAGTTTCGTTATTTATTTCACTGCGCATGCGACGCTTGCCGCGAAGAACGCCTTCGCGGTAGCTCTGTACTAGCAGGGAGCGTAGGAGCTTAGAAAACGTCTTTTAATGGCATGCTCAATGGAGGAGACTTTCCGAACTTTCAGCACAATAGTAAGTACAGTCGATGGTAATTCCATATACCTCGCAATGTTGACTATCTACCTGTTACGTCATCATAAAAGCTCCCGCTGTCCCGCCATTTCGGAGCCTTTTCAAATGAACTTAAAATTAACATTCAATTTTCTTGGAAACTAAGACTTTTTAATCCAAATAATTTGCGTGTAATGAATACGTTTATGGTGGGGCACCATTCGCAATTAATGAATTCTGTTTCCTTTGATGAAGGAAACTACCCTATTCATTCAGGATCGTGAGTATCGGTCCGCATAAAGAAAGACAACTCTTCTCAGCCAACGTTTCGGAATATTATACTGTATTCCATCCTCAGGACTGCATACATAGAATATTTGACGGTATAACAACTTTCATGAAACATTCAACAACACACAAAAAAATATATAAATACCAAGTACAATTTCCTTACTATTTATTACCTTACCAAATCGTAAATTCTAAGGTAATAGTAAAGAAACTTTACTTGGTATTTATATATTTTTTTGTGTGTTGTTGAATGTTTCATGAAAGTTGTTTTACCCTCAAATATTTTTATGTATGTATCCCTGAGGATGGAATACAGTATATTCTGAAACGTTGACTGAGAAGAGTTGTTTTTCTTTAGCCCTTTCCCTTCTGAAATTTAAATGCCCAAAGATGCACTCCCTCTTAAGTCGGCCGAAACCGGCCGTAGATTCTTCTCTTTGGATACTGGGAATTTAAATTCGCTGAGCGGCCAGAGAACGCCATACGGCCGCTTTCGGCCGAGTTAGGAGGGATTACAATCCTGAATAAATGCTTCTGATAATCATTCATTCATTCATTACAGTAATCTACCGGTTAGAGGTAGGTTGTGATGAATGTCAGAGAATATCCAACGAACTCTTATACGTGTCGTACCCTTTCTACCTCTAGCATTTCTTTCTTCATCTCAGCATAAGTCCTACCTTTCTTCATCCCGTCCATAAAACCGATTCTCTTCCTTCCCCTTACCCGCTTACCCGAAATCCTACCCTCTATCACGGCCTTAAGCAAACCACCGTCCCTCATTACCCCTTCCAGCCACCTACCCTGTCTTCCCCTAATCTCATCTATAAGTTTCCTCTCCTCGCCCACCATGTCAAGCACTTCCTCATTTGTCTTCCTTTCCGTCCAACGCACCTTCTCCATCCTCCTCCACACCCACATCTCAAAAGCCTTCAGCCTATTTTCGTCTTTCTTTCTCAAGGTCCACGTTTCTGCCCCATACAACGCCACACTCCATATCAAGCTCTTCACTAGCCTCTTTTTTACATCCTTACTTAAGGCCCCCGTCATCAGCTCCCTTCTATTATTGAACGCTTCCTTCGCTAGCGCTATTCTCCTCCTAATGTCTTTGCTACTATGTCCTGTTTCTTCTAGCGTACTACCCAAGTAATTAAATTGTTCTACTTGCTCCAGTTTGTGACTTCCTACTCTTATCACCAGCTTCGCTTTCTTTGTCCTAGAGAATCTCATTACTTTGTTTTCCTATTATTTATCTTCATTCCGTATTTCTCACACTGCTTTTCCAGTGCAGCTTCTGCTAATATCACATCTGAAAACCAGTTGCCTATTGCTATGTTACGGTCTAAATTACGTTTTGGTAATGATAGCCTTTTCACGACATCAACTAGCTTATTACTCACAGAAAAGTAAGATCCCACTGGTTAGGCACCTGCGTACATTTCTAAATTGGAAACGTAAAAAACGGAGCTATCCGCCATAGTGAAAATTTTCATTCCATATTTACGTGGTTTTGAAGGAATATAATGAATAAATTGACAACTTCCTCTAAAACCTTCCAATTTCTCATCAATTGTCACATCCTCTCCAGGAGAAAAACTTTGCTGGCAATTTTGAACAGATTTCTGGAATACATCTCTGATGAGAGCGAGCCCAACACTCTCTATTCTCTCTGATCGAGATAGCATGTAATCAAATCGTAAACATCTCAGAAGAAAAATAAATCGATTTCTAGTCATCACCAAGCCAAAGATTTCAACGCCAAATCCAGTGTTGTCCCATAGGTCTAAGGTGTGCACGAAATAGAACTTCCAAATATAAAAGACCGATCAATGCCTAAATTTCTACCACATCGGTGAGACGAGCATCTCTTTCTCGATTACTTTTTCCTTATTTTTTAGCTCTATATGCTGATCGGTGTATTTCACAGTGATATCCAGCAAATCAAAAAAATACTCCTATGCTCCCTGCGGCTTTTCGCGTGACGAGCTTGCCCTTAAACAGTCCCTGGAGTAACCTGACAGAATATTATCTTTTGCCCGCCTTCTCTTCAACGAAGTTTACTTTCAGCTCCAAAGGTCTACGGTTTTCTTTCTGTTTTCGATACGTAACAAAATGTTCACCGTCTTCGTCACTGGGTTCTTCACTTGTCACTATATTTTCATAATCAAACTCGTTGGAGTCTCTCATTTCCGACTCTGAGTCGTCAACTGTCTCTTCTAGTACCTCCTCATCCGTCTCCACAGCCCTGGCTGACTCATAGCAGTGGGAATCATCCCCGCTTTAATCCATTAAGCTCCTTTTACACGGGGCACGTACTTACACAATCTGATGTGCGTACGAACCTGCATTTCAAATTGCATCGTGTGAAGCCGTGAATTGCAAGAACGTATGCACGAATGTATGAACGTGAGATGGCAAAATAGCCCCTGCTCTAATTAAAAAATTATTGTACGCCCGATTGAGAAAAACATATAGTTTGAAGCTGTGCAATTTCGTGCCCCATGTAAGCCTTTAGAGCACGGACAACTTCCGCACGGTCGCAAAGATCATCCGAATCGTAACACTTGCTTCTTGAAATCATTTCTACTGAAAATGAGCATTATGCCATCATAATAAATAGTGAACTAAGAAGTCTTCGGCCTTTTTTCCGCAAATTGCACACGTTAAAAATAACTTAAGCATTATGACATTGTACATTAAGGAAAAATAATAATATTTTCAAAGAAATAACTGTATCACACAGCGGCGGAACTGAGGGGACGATTTCACTGCCGACACTACGTGCGCTAACCGACACGTCCGATTACACGCTGACCTTCGAGGAGACGAAGAATGAGGACGGTAGACGGCCCCTCACATTTGTCACGGCATCACGTGGCTTGAAAATGGCAAGCAAAGGTGGGGGGGGGGGGGTCACATGGACCTCTGAGGTCCGTGTTCGCCGGAGTGTTAAGTCGCACGAAAGGTATTCACTTGGTCAAAGGTCAAAATTTGCTCATGGATTACCAAAAGCTGACCTGTCCAGAAATTTGCAAGAAAATTTTTATCACGTACTTAGATGCATTTTCCAAATTATTAGTGGGTTATATTGACCATTAATTAAGATTTACAAGGAGACATCGCGACACCTATGTTGAGGTTGACTAACGACACAATATTTTTCTGAAACAACCTATGTAAAAGGATTTGTCTTATGTGGAACCACATCACCATCTTATTTTCATCTAATCAGGCTATTTTCCACACACTCCTCTCAAGTTCCAATGACCAATTTTCCAGTTCATATAGCTGACTCCATTTTTATGAGCCACCCATCGTAGCTTTGGCAGTCAAAAGCTTACTGTCAGCAGTGTTGTAGTGAAATTTTGCCGCTGCAGGTGTACTCATTGTATTTAATCTATTACATAATGTGTTCATATTTTATATTATTGGCTAATACGTGTCTACACATTCACTTCTATTTGTGCACTACCCATTATTTGCACTGTTGAACTATGTATATGAAAAATCATGTAAATTAGATCTGCCTACAGTGAACCAACTATTATTATTATTTTACTGCCAATGCTAGATACGTGGACCCGTAACAGTGAAATTCCGCAAATACCTATTGTACGTAGCATGAAAATTCACATAAATTTCACAATTCAATCAGCAAAATTCACATTAAACTATATACTTAACGTAAACATACAACATCATGTGAATCCACTTGACAATGCTTCGTTTCAACTGTTTCATTGGTGGACATTTTCCTGGACCCTTCTGAGCACCCAAATTTTTGAACAAATCTGGTGACTGTGCAGGATTAGCATGCATAGGTTTCAGTTTCCAATTCGCTACCCTTTAGTTAAATATCTTGTATATTCCCATTTTGTCAGCTTTTTTTTAAAGGATGTTAAAATGTTCCCTCAAGAATATCTATTTATGCTACCACATAACAATACTACCCATTTAAAAGGATTTGTGTTGAAAGCTTCTTGAACCTATGATGAAACTGTGATGAATGGCTTTAATCCGTCGTGAAACTGCCTTGAAATGTGTTTGTCTCTCTTGTTTCAAAGGTAGGAGAATGTGGCTGTGTTGAAACTGCATTGAACTCTGTCTTGATCTCCTTGAAATTCTGCGTTTGACTGCCTTGTTCTTATGTGTATTTGGACTTCCTTGAAGTCTCTATTGATCCAACTTGAAATTCTGCCTTGAACTGCCTTGTTTTAAAGTGTGTTGGGACTGTCTTGAATTCTGTCTTGATCTCACTGATTAAATCTATAGATAATTTAAATTCCACGCCACACGAAAGATATTAAAGTTGGATACATTTTTGAAAAATGATATGGCATATACGTGCACTTATATACAGAATTTATCTATATTTAATCTCGAATTTCGTTATCTCCAGGGTATATTGGTAGTTGTAAATGACGACTAAGCGTCAGTTTCATGAAATTTTTGTAACTGGGAACAAAATTTGTCTTCCGATTATCAAAGAATATTTTTTTAATAGCCATGAAACGCGAGATACCGTCTTTAGTTCAATGTAGTTCTAAGTTCAGCATTGCTCAGGCAGTGTTTTGATACTGAACTAAATGTGGTTTGAAACGCATTTTAATAATAGCTGTCTTGACATTATCTTTCAAAAATGTCTTTCATCTGATTTGAATTAAAAATTAGTTTAATACTATCCTTAACGCAGTTTGAAACAAGAGTCCTTACACGGTACGATGAAACTATTTTGCAGGCGCGGAGGCTCTTTTTTTAGCAGTCACAGACTTGTAATTCACCGATGTTGACATTGACGTTGATGTGAGATAAATTATGTTTGTGTTTTCCGATAAATTATGTTGGAAATCTGAAGTATTTTCTTTTATATCATTTTAAAACACTTTTTTGAAGTGCCCTTCATTCGTATTTTGGGTAATGTGAGCGAAAAATAGATTAATTTTTGCTCTGGTGGCGTTAGTTTTCATGTACAATTTATGTGCAGTTATTTGTGTTTATACTCGTCGTCCATTAAGCATACGCCAAGATTTTCTGGAGGATATTCCCTTATTGAGATCAGGGGCGGATTAAGGGGTGGGCGGGGGGTAATTCCCGGGAAAATAGAAAAGATGGTAATCTTTAAGGTGGTTCTCCGATGCAAATTTTTATTTCACCAGCTCATTACACAATGTTTAAAAATAATTGGAAAATATCTAAAAGCCAGTTGTCTAAACAGACACAGTATCCTAGATGTTCGCAATTGTACTTTAGTAGGCCTTTTGATGAAGTGTTGTGAAAGTTTTGGTGCCGTAACGGAATAGTTATAAGCTGTTATAATATGTGTGCAGACCTATATACACCTATTTAATATGTATCTATGCAGAGAACAGTGCCGCGAGTTTGGGCAGTTGAGCCGTAGTGCATCTGCGAGAGGGGAATTCAGTCTCCACGTCCTTCTTCAACATTGCCTACTATGCGACACCCTCCGCTCTCGTGCTCGTCACGACCATGAACCTTACCAGGGAGTGTGTAAATGTAGTATCCCTGAACCTTACAATGAGGACGGAAATCTTGGTGCGCTTCCGATCGTCATTTGCTCAAATTACGGGTCGCCAGTTAAGGCGCTGGTGTTGCGAGGTAGGCCTCGGTAAATATGAGCTTTCGTCCCGCCAGCGTTTTCGTAATTTCACCCACTTTTAACAGAGATATCGGAACCAAATTCACCTCACTTATTATGCAAACCTTGCGCATTTGTAAAATACTTTCAAAATAACAATGCATTATTTACTCTAGGAATGGGGAACTTTTAAACCTGAGAAGTGCGATTTTTCCTCTCCGCCATCTTGTGAAAAAATGCCGTTTCCTCTTTTCCACTGTACGTGGCGCAGCGATCGAGCAGTTGCTTCTCTAGCATATACACACCAATCCAACACAGTTTTTTCCCTCCTTCCACTCAAACTCGCCCCGCAACAGCCATTTAACACAATCATTTTAAGACTAGAAATTCTTGGCCTACCACGCGATTGCAGCCCCTCTAGTTGGAACTTGATTTCTTTCGCGGCCGTTGATAACACGATCGAAGTAGGAGATAAACGTCCTCTTATAAGGTTCTTGGTCACGACATGTCAGTTGCCCGGCTCTCGCGAGTGTATTGTTTCAGTTGTAGTGAGTGACAAGTTCAAGAGTTCTTCACATGTTTATGACCCTGCGTCCTTTTTCCTTTATTCTGTGATATACCGGACGTGCAGATCAACCTTTCTACCAGAGATGGCAAGTTCAGTCGGTTAATTACAAAGACAACTTATTTGCGCTTTCTCGCGCTCGCCACTACGGTCGGACGGCCGGCTTCAAGCTCGGGCCCACATTAGCCTCCATTGCTATTTATCTGCTTTTTGATCAAGGAATTGAACCCCCACCTATTTACTGGACTTTCATTTTCATTGTGTTATCATAGAAATGCAGTCAGAGGTCCACCCACCGTAGTTTTGTCCTCTCTCCTTTCGATAGCGGTAAAATTGAGGACTCTCTAAGCAAAATAATTTTCAAGTATTACGCTACAGGGCGAGAAAAAGATATGCTTATAATGTTTTTTGCAACTCGTCGCAGAAGGAATAACTAAGGTTTACTTATGCTTAATGGCGTCTTCTTCTAGTGGCCCTGGTACTAAGCGGTAAACTAGTAGTGCCTCTGCGGACCTTCGAAGCTTTTTCTCTCGCGTCCAAAATTAAAAGACGCCATAAGCAGCAGGAGTTAATGCATAATTTGTTAACACCATGCCTTCATGCTGCACAACTGACAATGAGACTCAAGCCATGGTCCATGGTCCTTTTACAATCCCATCCACTTAGCCACGAAAAATCGACTGAAGCTTCAATTTCTTCACTTTCTTTGGCTGAAAATTTCAACTGTGACGTAGTTCTCTTCATTGTACCAGGAAAGGAAATACCTGATGATAGGAAAAAAGCAGAACTTTTGGAAGGCCCTTGGACATCCAAAAGCGACTAAAAGTATCCCTTTTCAACTCATAGGAATGGAACCGCGGAAGAGCGTCGTTACGTGAGGATAGAACATCTTGAAAAGTACCCTTGGCTTGTGGTTTCTTCCTCAATGAATGGACTTTTTTGTAGGTATTGCCCTTTTTTCCCAATCAACGTCGGCTTGCGGTACAAATTTTCAGTTAAAATCCCTCGTTACAGAGACGTTAAAGTTTTCAAAACTGCTAGGGAAACTAGATGATCTGGAAAACCACCAACACACAGTCTATCACAAAGGTGCAGTGCCCAGTTTGCCCTGAATTTTCTGGAAAATACCAAAAACCTGAAAATCAAAACACAAACCAACTGGACGGCTTCATAAGGGAGAAAATCAAGGGAAATAGAGAAAATCTGAAGCTGATACTTAAAAATGTGATTTTTCTTGGCCGTCAGAACATACCATTTAGAGGTCATCGGGACGACGCGACGGTGCATTATCATTGGAAGTGCCCTTGACGAATTACGGTAACTTCCGAGCATTACTGCGTTTTCGTTGCTTGGTATTATAAAAATATTAAAGGAAAATAGTATTTTCTGAATATGTACTTATCTTTTTATTTCATTCCAACCAATTTTCATTTTGTACGAAGTTAAATACGATTTCTTTCAAGGAGTTCGAAATCATTATGTAGGCTGCCGCGGGTTGATGGATGGGAAGATGCAGGTCTTCCGCGTTTTGCACCGCGTTGGTCTATGTTTCCTCGGACGACAGTTTCGTAGGCGTTGTAGTCGGCTTCTTCTGGTCGGTGAAATGAAGGTGCAGCTATTTGTCGTCTTATGTATCTCAAGCGTTAGACCTGACTCCAATGGGTGAGATATATAAGACGACAACTGGCTGCACCTTCACTCCACCGACCTGAAGAAGCCGACTGAACTGACGCCGCCGAAACTGTCGTCCGAGGATACATGGACCAACACGGTGTAAAACCCGGAAGATTCTTCACTTCTTCACAAGAATGACCTTCTTAACATCGTTTTTTTACGTTTTTCAAATGTGATTAGATAGATTTACTCAATAATTTATCACATCTCTTATATATAATATAGCCACACCAAAACTACGTTCCAAGCACTTCATTTCTTTTAATTATCCAAGGGAAGTCCACCCGGACCTCTATTTAGTTGAGATGTATTGCATACCCCCCAGGCGCCGCGGGAAGTAGTGAACCGCCCCCCCCCCAAAACAACGACCTTAATCCGCCCCTGATTGAGATAGCCAGGTTAATTACCAACTAAGTAGTTTCGCTTAGAGATACGGATGTCATCACTCTTATCAAACTCATAACTTGCCTAGAAGACTGTGGGAGAGTTTTGTGAAAGGATGCCCACTATGCCCACTTTTCGGTGGATTTTACTATTATTTTTCCATTGTGTATCCATACCAATGCTTTATTGTACATATTAATTTACCTATTAAATGTGTTGAAATAACCCTGAATTATTTTATTACGAGGGAAGGCATTCTTCATGAGGTTGTATGTACATACATAGGTTAACCATGTCATTGGTCCCTATCCTCCAAGCTTGGCTGGCTCAACGAATGTGAATGCGGGGACCAATGGCCAAGAATGGTTCATCAAATCAGGTAAGTGTGGTGCGGGAGTATTATTATTGACGGCGAGGGAGTTTCAGTGGAGGGAGCAAGGGAGTGCCAGCTCATTAAGCAGCAAGCAAGTCTGCAGTGAAAGGCAAGAAAGTTTAAAAGGAGAGTAAATGTATATCATAAGTAGATATATTGGAAAGTCATTGTAAGAGTACAAGTGGCACATTTAACGAAGGGGATAAATGGTCACAACCTTATGCTGAGCATGCTTTGAGAGCATGAATTTTTATTTTGAGAGAGCATGGAAGTTTCAAGGGACCGGGCAAGGGAGTCTCATCGGAGAATTTCAAGAGAGTCTCAACAGAGACTGTATTGGATTCATATCTCAATTTTCAGCACAACTTCAAGAGTGATTCAAGGGAGCCATTTCAAGATGGTTTCAACACAGATTCTTCCACTAGTGCAGTGAGCATATAATCTTAGATAGTGATAGAGTGCAGAAATAGTGTCACGCCGTTTTCTCCCATTCGCGAGTAAATTGCTAATATACGTAGAATTTTGTTCCAAGTATAAGCTTAGCATTACTCAGCTTAGTAAATCGTCATCGTGGCCGAGTGCGTTAAGGTGGAAGGATGGGAGTTAGACTGGATAGACAACAGCGTCAGATCCCTGTTCGCGCCCCTTAGGTGTCAACATTTTTTCGGTCGTACATGTTTCTGAAACAAGGCAAGGTGCCCAAACCCGTACATGTGTACATACCATGGCAACAAATGCATTTTTAGTTTTCAACCTATTTCCTAAATGTTGAAAAGAGATCTTCTTTAAATAGGTATACTAGCGATGTATGCTAATGCATAATTAGTCGTAGTTACACTAACTCTAGGGTATAGTGTAATGCATGTTGGTGATTACTCACCCCTTGCCACACACCCCTGAGGTGGCTTGCAGGGTATTTTGTAGATGTAGAAGATGCCAGATTGGTCATCTCTAAGACATCTTCATGACGTCTAGTTGACCTAACTCAGGGGGTCTTCATTGGGTCATGGTGGAGGGAAGGAGATACGTCTTTTTCACCAAGTCTCAAGAGGAGTCTTTGAACATTCAATACGACATCTTCATGACCATTTCTGTCATAACACATTCATTTGGAGCTTAAGCCTACCTAATACAAACCTTTAAATGTTAAAATATCTCTTAAACACACGATAAACCTTCGATTCAATATTCTCGACAAATATTACGTCTCATGCACAAGTGTAACTAGTGATACCGACTGCAATTGAAAATTGAATTTAAGTGCTACAGTCAGATAATTTACTTTAAATCCTTACAGCCAAAGGAAAATGTTGATCGGTTCAAACTATATTCCGAAATAAATTTTTGCAGCATTCTAGGCAAATCAGTGTCCATTTATAATGAGTTTTGAATAATTTGTGGTCCATAAAATATGCAACTCGTCAATAGTTTTTAATCATAAAGGATATTTCTAATTTTCTTGTTATTTTAATTAAAATCACATACCAACAACACTGTGTTAGAACAAAACAAACCTCCGAACGTATTGCATAATTGTGCCTTCGATTGTTTTCAAAGAATTACCCAGAATTCCACGGAAACCGGCACTTAACGCGGTAGCTGTTCATATCGGTCATGATTAGAGTATGTTAATTACGAATGACCAACGAGAGTAGCGTTCGTTACGATTTTATATCCTGAGAGATCAATGATCGTTGGCCACTTGTACAGATCGCTAGCTGGAACAACATTCAATCATGACCTTACGATCACGATTGATTCACAAGTGGGAATGGTTGACGTGACCGAGATCTCTCAAAAGACCGACTTGGCACATCACTAGCTTGGAGCAATCAAGCGTGCATCGAGGAGGAAGCGATCACAAGTGCATTTTGGCAAAAAGAAAATTTGGAACCTGAATTGCACTTATGAAGTACGTGTACGTTTTCCACTCCGCTAAACTAGAGAATATATGTAAGAAGTGCCTGGATTATAATTTTCCTTTTGTACGTCACCGGTTTTCTTTTCAAACAACGAGTTCCAGCATCAGGTGGAGACTGCACCTGATTATGTCACTGGCAGACTGAGTCAGTAAGTTGTTGATGGAATATTAGTGCTGGTGGAAATCGCTGCTCGTGGAACGGTATGGGAAGGTCCGGTGTGAGCGTGCTATTGCGGTAAACGAGGCCTGCGACCGATCACAAGAATACACTTATATTTCCGATGCATAAGCCGTATTCTAGCCTACACCGCACAAAATCGCCACAAATTTTAAACGATCATGTCCATCCGCCTGAGTGTGAGCACCCTCGTGCGTTAGCCAATCAAACATCCGCTTGAACTCCAGCCCAATGGATCCTGTCACTCGAATGAATAATCAGCTTTCACCAATATCATGCGCTTTTGTTTTTTCCGTGCCATCGATAGATTTTATTTGGAAATGACTCAAAGTTATTTTTGAGAAATATTTAACCGGATACACTAATCCATGCATTAATATCGGGCGTGTAATGAAGAAAGTCCCTCCTTGAACTACAACCTTGACGTGGTGGAAAGGCTTGTGCGTTCCAATGACCCCTAGAGCTGGACTGGCAGGAGCAATTATTATTGCTCCTGGTAGGGCCACCCATGCCAGATAGGTGTAAGGGTAGGAGCCAGACCAAAGGTAGTGTTACGTGTTGGTGTCACGTTACAAATGCCGTTGAAAAGTGGGGTGGGAGTCCCTCTTAACTATCATTTCCCAGAATACGAAAGTCATTAACAGAGAATTAAATCCCGCCTACTGCGGGACGCCACCCACTAGGGCGGGTGTCGTGCCCGGTGGCGGGGGATGCAAGGCCTCCGCGGTCGTCATCACACGAAATCCTTGTACTGCATCATCAACGGAGGATACAAGGAATAGGAGGGAGAAAAAGAAGGAAAATAGAAAGACGAGGAGGAAAACAGTGGTAAAAATAGGAACTTAGAACGTAAGGACAATGATGTGGGCCAGGAAGATTGAAAAGATTGAATTGGTAATGGAGAATGGAGAAATAGATTACTTGGGGCTAGTGCGAGGTGAGATGGAAGGATACCGGGGTCTATTGGAGTGATAGTTACAAGGTAATCTACAGTGGGGGAAATGAGAGTCAACGTGAGGTAGGTATGGTACTTAATACAAAATTGGGGCTGAGGTTAGTTAACATTGAGCAGGTGAGCGACATGATACTAGTGGTAGAAAACACACCAACAGTGGAAAATGGAGACATAAATTGATTAAACATTTACTTCATTTCAAATCAACCAGAGGTAAGTATAAAACAGTACTTTGTTAGTATATCAATTCCCTGTATTTTGCTATGAATGTACAATTGAGTACTTAACATTTATTTGAAATAAAAAACGAAAGAAAATAAACATACATAGGCCACTAAAGAGTTATGAAAATACAAAATTGTGGGCAAAGAAATAGAAATTTACAAGTATTTTTGATTTTGTCCCTGAAATATCGTTTTTAATCGTGAATACCAAAATGAAATATCTTTTCCCCAGATTCACATGATTTATGTTCTCTGCCTCGTTTGTAAATCTTGTATGCTGTGTCCACTCTGCTCCTGGCTGGCTATCCGAAAATGATATTAACTAGCAAAGGCAAAGGCAGTTTTCTTCTTCTTCAGCATGAATTAAGAGGTCTATACCATGCTTGCTTTTTCATTGTTGTTTCAATTTCCTCGAAATTTCTCCTTCGAGAAAATCGCTTTGATGCAATTTTCTTATTGCTTTGCATATTTTTTTAATTTTTGTTTTGCCTTTCTGTGATCTTCCTGCAGTGGTAGCTTGACCGGCGTGTCGGTGAGTACAGCAGAATGTCGTTTTGTTGTGGAATTTATTTTATTTATCCAGGCATTGCGTTCTCAAATAGCCTTAACTACCTCTACAGAAAGGAACTTGTTTTCTGGCAGCTGCGGACTCATTGTTTACAGAGGGCCCTGGGATAGGATTAATTGTCGTTTGTAATTTAGGAAGATCTTCTTCGGCAATAGTTGGTAAAAATGGGTCGATCTGTTATATACGATGGCATTAAGTTACTACAATAAAAGGTAAGGTAAAAATAGTTCTATTCAAAGGAGAAGTTCCTGTCCCCTCTGAGCCGTGAAATAAGCAGATAGTTTTTCTTTCGGAATTTTAATAAAAAACAGGCCCTTAGTTATTACTCTACCCTTTATTTAAAACAACACGACCCGGGTTTCAGCATCTCATGCCATCATCAAGATGATGACGGCATGAGATGCTGAAACTCACCCGGGCCCTTTTTGTTAAAATTAGGTGTGGAGTAATAACCAAGTGCCTTTTTTTATTGAAATGAAGGAGTTCCACCGAGTAACGCCGGAGACAGTGTCCTATATTTCTTTCGGAAGTTTCTTTCCTTTCGTTCGGAGGTCGACTGCCTGACTCCCTTCCTTGTTCTCCCTTTCAAAGGGTGACAGGCATTCCACCCCGCACACAATGCATTCATGCAAGTACAAGGCACTTGACCCTGGCTGACGGGCCGCACTGAGCCGGGCTCAATTCGGCCAGTGAATTCACTCACGATAAGTTTGATTGTTTCAGGCTTGACTTTGTGGAATTGATTGATATCCAATTTGAATAAAAAACCTTCCTAATTTTCCACACTTTATTTAAAAACTGCAGTTTTTTAATAAAGTGCGGAAAAGTATGAAGTTTTTTTATTCAAATTGGATACCACTCATGATATTCATCGGTGTTGTTGCCATCTAAAGAGCATTTTTCATTATTACCGGTATGTTGCATACCGTCATTGAACGTTTTTTCATCGTCAGCCAAGTATTGCAGGTTGAAATGATTTTTTTTAAAGGACCATGAACACTTCTACATAGTGACGGCTGCAGTGCGAAGGAAATGACATTAATGTGATCTATACCATCTCGACCGCCCCGCGGAAAATATTTCAATTTTCACCCTTGGATATAGAAAGAATTAGGGCTCCCAGTTGAATTTACCGCTAGTGCCGTTGTGACTAACTCTCTCAGGCGATGCCATCCTGTCTACTCGACGAAATCCTCGTCTCGCCACAACTCTGTCGTGTTTTCGAGTCGTTGCTTTGCTCGGATTGTAAGCATTGTCGGGTAACGTATCACGGACACATTCCCGTACTCTAAAGATAAAGGTGATGTTATAGAGCCAGTATTGCCTGTCACGTGCTCTCTCCTCCTCCCCTCCGCCCCTTCTACTCCCGTTATTGCCATCACCCTTCGACTGCCGCTAAGTTTCACTACTACTCGTTGCCTATATTTTTAGTATCATATTCTAGGCATGAAAAGAGTTAAAGATACAATGATTCCATTCCTACCATGGTTAAGCATAGCTAACTTTATCCCATGATCTTGCGTCTGAAGACCTCGAAAATGTAGCATGAGATGACGAGGCTGTGCTACTGGTTCGCAAGTCTTGAAGGGGGTAACGGCAGTTATCTCCTGAGACAGATAATAGTGATTTCATTTCATTCACTCAAGTATTCTACCAGCTGATTGGTAGGTTCTTGGACAGTCCCCTTTATGCATCCCAACCTCATAGACATTGTCTCGCTTTCCCTCCTAATGATGGCCCGTATTTAGATCCATCTTCAATTCTTCATATCTTCTACCTCCTCTTCATAGACCGAAAAAAGCATTAGAAGGTATTTTGATACTTATTGCAGTACCATCCTCATATTTTGGAGAGATTCCAAATTGCCCAGCAGCATCCCTAATTGATTTATTATCAAATGTCACATCAAGGACTGAAGCTTTGTCTCCTCTAGAACTTTCCCATACCTGATTTTCTCACATAATTGCGAACCATTGTGGAAACAATGAAAGCAACGTTACGAATAACATGAATAATGCTTATAAATTATTAATAACTTATCATAAACTATTTTAAAACATTAACAATATCACCATATTCACTTCAAGCATGATGAAAATAGGCATTGAATGAATTACCGAGAAATATTACGGTATTTAATCCTTATGTAACCTTAGATTATTTTTGGTTACCTTCATTTATGTTAATGAGAACATTTGCTGTAAACATATAGATTTCTTTTCCTTATTTTTCATCTTTCATTATCAGTTGAAATTTAAAAAAATCTAAGCCAAAATTCAGGGAAATCACAAAATTGGGCGGCGTTCGCCCCCTGCGCCAACCTTCACCACGTTTCCAACGGCCAACATGCCCCAGTCGCCATATTGATTTCTTTGAAGACACCAAAATATTTTGCAAGTATTGAATAAGTGACCCATAAATAGGCCCTTAAAAGTTATCTTTCAGAATATAAACTGACAAATACTACTAATTCCAATAAGGAAATTATGAATGATTATTCAAAATACCAAAAATTTACTAACTGGAGCAAAAATTAGAAAATGCCATACCGTCCTTTTTTAGCTGATTCCTGAACACTGACGCAAATGTGGTCGACAGATGGCATGGCAGGACATCTCTTGACCGAATAGTGACGCTATCCGCGTGTTATTTTCGCAAAAAATGCCAGCGTGCCAACTTTCCCCGGTCTCCACTCTACGGAGACAGTAATACAAGAGTAATGATGTTATGAATAAAATGGAACTAATAAGTGGTATCAATAAAAATAGAGAGCAAAAAAATAGATCATCCAATTATAGCGTCATTTACAGTTGTGATGAATAATGTATACCTAGCTGTCACTCGCACCCGAGTAAAGAATTCCCAACTTCTCTCCACAAAACCTTTGTAGTTTATAATAAATTATTTGTTGAAATACTTATGAAATATTTGAAATGTACGTCTGATCAGCACCGCTTGTTCATTAGTTTTCCTAAATATCAGTGAAGCCATTGAGAGGTAACAGTAATGTGTTGCAGGCGTGGAATAATATGTTTACTCTCAGAAGTAATCCAGATAGCAAAACAATTTTCGTATGTTTAGCTTTCTCCATTTAGGTAAACTCCAATGTCAGGCCTCAGAAATTTACAACAAAATATATGAATGGCATGCTAGACGATGGTCAGTAATGTTAGGATTACGAGACGTCAGGTCAGAGAGTTGCAAGAGGGAGAGAGTGAGGGTCGTAGATTCAGAGTTAGATACGGAAGTACCGAATATGCAGACCATATGCAAGGTGGCTTTTTAGTTCCTCCAAGCTAAAGTTGTTTGAGCTCTTTGTCGTAAAAGAGAATGGGCCTGATGTATACATGAACAGTGAAAATCGTAAAATGCCTTTCTTAATTAATATTTTCAGATAATAATTAAAAAGTCGATCATTACATATCCTACCCGGCTGGGTATTTAAATTTAACCAATTACCAGTTTTATCGGAGCATATTTTTGGAATTCACCTAATTTTAGGTCAATTTTCAAATGCTAATCGCATTTAGGTGGGGTAAGACATTAATTGATTTTTCTGGAATTTGACATACAAAGATGAAAGGTAAGTTAGTGGACAGAACTGTTCGATCTTGTGAGGAAGTTTAGGAAATAGGAAAAAATGGGACAAATTAATGGGGAAAATAAAAGGATAGACAGTTAGATCAGAAGAGCGTGCGGAGCCTGTGATAAGAGGCAAACCTGGGATGGAACAAAGTAGGATTCGTAATGAAATGGAATACATTGTAAAGAAATGAATACACAGATAAGTTTAACGTGGTTTGAGCGAGATAGTTTCCTAGTCAAAATGGAGACCATATCCAACTTTTATTTTTTTATTTCAGCGTCTGTAAGAAGTATGAAATAAATATTGTAATATTAATGGAGCAA
Source organism: Pyrrhosoma nymphula (assembly GCA_963573305.1). NCBI lineage: Eukaryota > Metazoa > Arthropoda > Insecta > Odonata > Coenagrionidae > Pyrrhosoma > Pyrrhosoma nymphula. The sequence goes on along the minus strand of OY754332.1, from coordinate 89,946,514 downwards.
AGATATATTTATACATTACTAACATTCTCAGTAATCAAATAAATAAAGCTACATAAGTCTAGAACTTGACTCATTTTTTCCCGCCGTACGGCTGAAAACCCTTCAAAACAGCAGTTTTTTGCGATTCTGTAAAACGTCTAGTGGTGAGTAATAGATTATTTTTTATAAATAGAAGTGAGAAAACATGCAATCTACACACCGTTAGTTTTTTGACGAAATCTAGGTGCTAGAAGTTCCTAATTTTTTAAAATATTCTCCCTCTGGAGCGCACAGCCGTTTTCTATCCCATGTAAAACAGCTTATATTTGCAGGCAAATTGCTTGAAAAGTAGTTCGGCAAGGGGTTAACATTTTGATATCATTGGAAAGATGAGAGTTTTTTCTTTATAATTGGGCCAAATTCATCAAATTCTAGGTGAAGTGATTTTATAAGGGATATAATAAGGGAAAATATATCACACCTGTAATCATCAGCATGGGTAGGGTTTACATTTGGGATAGCTAAGTCCAGGACAACTTACTTCACTCTAAGACAGAGAAACATGCCACGCCAAATGGAGATGGAAGCGGGTGCTTTGATAGTATTCTCATAGAGGGGAAGGAAAGAAACGGAGGTAGGGTTTTATTCGAGCTTCTTTTGTTGAACCTGAGGAAGGATTTATTTTATTTTTTCAACTGCATTTTACTTGCAGAAATCAGCTAAAAAAAGGAATAGAATTGTCTTCCTATTTGAGATAAAATAATTTCCGCTGGCCGCAGGTGTTTTATTAACTTGCCTATAATTAACGGCAGAAGATACCGTTTAAGATTTATTTATTTTTCTGAGTTAGAGTCTGTCTGCAAAATCCTTGTTTTTCCTCAATGCTGTGGAATAACCCCGGTATGCAAAAATGATGACTTTTCACGTTCAACTGATTGATAGCTTTTCCCTTAAATCGATTTCAAAGCAAAAATATTACAAGTATGAAGAAAGAAGTAGAGTTGTAACTATCGCACAGTTATCAGCCTGAGAACGGGCAATAGGTAACTGGATTGGGCGCGCGCACCTTGGCACGGCCGTCTTGGCGCGTGGCATATTGATACCCTCACACTTTGGCATGGGACACCTCGGCACCAAAGTCGTGCGCGAGAACGGATGGATGCCTAGTGCTGCTTATATCCAATGTTGCTCCATTTTGACTTTTGGCGGGACGGTGAATCAGCTCCACCACTCTGATGCACCTACCTACCGTTGCTCGCCTCCCACGGACTTCTCATCTTTCAGTTCCGTGTCTTACTCAAAGCGTTTTTGTGTCTCTACATCGGTCTTCTTCTCTGGCCTTCGGTCTACGTTTTACGTCTTGGAAGTCCAATGTTTGATATCTCCTTGAGAAACGTTAGATGTAGATCGTCGTTTATTATTTTTTATACATTTTTACATTAGTGGTATTTTTATAGAGATGGTGTGAATCCCTTCCAATGCCGCAGAATTGTACAGGTAAATTCATAGCCATTATGCCAGGGAAGCATTTCCTGAGCACCTTGAAGCAGTTGGAAAGTCACGGTAATTAATATTTAACTTGGGAAGTATCCCAAAATGTTGTCAATTATGGCCCCAGTGCTTTCGATACGCTTTCAAAGTGGCTCCTTTAAAACTCATATCACACCCTTTATTGTAATCACCATTTATAATCGTACCTACATTTCAACTTCACTTCGGACGGTTTATTTTCGAACTCATAGAGGTTCCCTCTGTTAGTATCAAAACTTTTGAAAGCACTCAAAAAATTTTATGGGAATGCACCTCATCTAATTTTGAGCTGGAAGGTCCAATCATCAACCATTTCATCGTAAATTTCCTTCTGTTGAATTTATTAAGCCTCCATGGAATAGATGTTTATGAATGGTATTTTCAAATGAAATGAGTACAATCGTTATTAATTTTGGTTTGTAAGAGGGTTTGGAATTGTCAGATTTAAAAAAATTCTTATTACTATGATCAAAATCAATAAAATTACCTGTTCATACTTTCATGATGCATTGTCACAAATTGCTCATACAGTTCATCTTGTAACCTTTGAAATTCATGGTAACAGTAATCGGGCAACGTTTCCTTGTTTTTCGATATTGCAAAAATTGAATTGCTTTTTCCATGTATTAGTCATCATTTGAAAACCCTTTCTATTGCAATAGAAAGAAGAAACAACCTTTTCAAAGTTTTTCGACTTTTAGGATTTTTTTAGAGTGTAAGGCTAGCGAAATCCGGCTTGAGTGTAAGGCTAGCAAAATCCATTATTTCCGACAACCATACGATCATTTTTTCTACTGAAAGGGAAATTAGATTATCAGTTTGAGTACTTTGGGTATTCTTAAATGTGAGAATAAAAAATTACAAATGTTTTAAAAATGAAAAGGCATTTGACCTTGGATAAAAACTATTCGAAGGCGTGAGTAATAGTTGAATTATTATTTTTTGCATCATTGAGTGATCAGCTCCAGATTGTTAATTGCCGCAAAATGAATTGGCTGTTGGATGACTCTGTGAAAAGGACACATTTTCGTAATGAAAATATCGACTTAATTGTTTAAAAAAAATTCATTAATAAAGCAGGATGGCGAGTTTCTCCGAAATACGGCGCCAAATAATTTGCTCGCGATTAGTTAGCGTGGCGTAGTCGTCACGTGAACATGGTGGAAATCATGAGTGAGAACTTTCCATTTTAGAAATAGAGGCCATGTCATTAAAACCGATTACGTCTTGTCACAACTTAAAGAGTTCAATCACTGAGTATGAATCGTGTACTCTAGACTTGCTAATGGAACTAGTCCTAGATTTCATCTAGTATACGTTGCATGAAGATAAAATAATTTTAGTTAGAGTTTAAAACTATTAGTGTTTCTTCTAAAGTTAAATATAATTAAGAAAGCGCCTCATGATGATTGGTCGTAGCGTTCCTCGCACCGTGGAGTTTGCGTAACAAGCGGCCACTCCGAAGTAGCAATGGAACGCGTAGTGAACATAAAACGAAGTCGCTCTTTAATATAAAATCAAATTAACAATGCTTTGGTTTACGTATTCATCATGAAGTCTTTCATATGAACCTGTCGAATGTACCATTAATTGATCAGTAATGAAAATATCAAAATTTCATACAATTACGTAAACCAGATTTTAATTTTAATGCCTCACTATTCTGATTGTACAGACTTAGTTGTTTAGGTACAGTACAAATTGTCTAAAATCCTTTGCTAGTTCTCCAGTACGTTGCGTTATTTGTGGTACTACCGATTTCAAGGTGGCTCAAACCGTGAGTGCTTCCAGTAGAACCCCATTACAAGATACTACGACATGTTTTTAAATTTTGCATGCCAATAATGGAATGAACAAAAAATTACTTTTATTTCATGCTTATTTCATTTAAGTCGATGGAATACTTATCGAGGCACAACATATTTATTTAGGGTATCTCAACTCTTTGCATAGAGAGTAGAAATATTTACTAATAATCTTGCCATTCCTTCGTAACATGTTCGTTGTGAATGCAATTTACTTCGGTCCAGCCGACTGCCTTATATCAAATGGTAAGAAGACGATAGAGATATGGCATTCGGGACAGTTCCAGTGTCCACGAGCACTGGAGCAGGCGACACGGCGCGACTTGTGCCCCGCCGTCCCAATTCCGCCCCCCCTGCTCAAGGCTTTGCTCGCCTCCTCGCGTCACTGGATATCCTGGCCGGAATCTTTCCTTGCCGACGCTGCTGCCAATTGGGAAGGCATTCAACTGCCACCGTATATATCGGCAATCTCTCCCACCCCCGCCAGACACCGCCCCCCGCAGCCCCCGCAGCCCCCGCCCATGCCCACGGAAGTAACCTCGCTCTCCAAACCCAATCCCTTAAAGCCCCCTCTTCCATCCCCGTGAAAATAGCACATCTGCCCCATTGTACTCCCGATCCTTCGGGGGCTGGGTCGCGGTGGGAGCGGGCGGGGAGGCCCTGGGTGCGGAGGCGGCTCCGGGGTCGGAGGCGGCGGGGGATGGGGGCCTCGAGTGGAAAATGCGGCGAGAAGGGCGGGGGGCGGTGGCAAAGTCCTCTTTTCGGAAGAACCAGGGAAAGATTAATGTATTTGATAAGCCGTTCCATCCTGCCATCAAATCTGGATCCGGGCCGTTTTGGTTCACCAGAGAGTCCTCCTGACGTATCGCCGGAGCCGATTCTATCAGGCGGTTCAATTGTCCGTGAGGATTCTCTCTTTCGAGCGTCGCTCTCAGCCATGCCGGGGGGCGCGGGGGCGCCTGGGGGCGGTGTCGCCCACCCACCCCCGCCCCCAACTCGGTCCCTTTTTCTGCGGGGCGCGGGGGCGGGGACGGCGGCACGCCGCCACACTCCCCGCCGCCCTTTTGAATGGGATCATCGCGGCGGAGCAGAATACAAAATAGGAATTCACTCGAAAAGTGAAGCATTTGCAGGAATTGCTCCGATCCTTACCTCTCTCTCTTCCGGGTTAATAAAAGGTCTTTCCCCGGAAAGATCTTTTTGCAAATAATACATGAGCGTGGATTTTACTCTTGCTATAAACCATCGCTTTTCAACATTAGTTTGCCTTTTCCGACGATTGTAATTTCCCAGAGGGATCAAGTTGACTCTCACCGTGATGGTTATCTGTGATAACTTCCTCATCATTTCGGATTCCACGCAAATGAGATAAAATGGAATTGTCCTCTCGCAGCAGCTGATAGTATATCTTGAAGGTAATAAAAAGCCTGGGCCGGTCGTAAATGAGTTCTTTTCAGTCAGCGCCGAGTTAAGCCCGAACCGCGCCCTTGGCTGAAACTCGTTGCCAATGGAGCCATCGAATAGAATTGGAGTTTTGCGGCAAAGAGAAAACTTTCTCGCTAAACATTGTTCTTGAAGGTCTTAACGTTTTGTGATTCAAACTTATATAAGTTTACTTAAGCTGCTGGCGTACTGGCGGACTTATTTTCAGGAGGTAAATGGTGCTCTTTGCTGTGAACGACCTTAGAACTACGGAGAAAAAATTGTGAGGTTAACATCGTTAATGCGAAAGCATTTTACAACGGAAGAATGAAGGCCCAGGATAGTGATGCACACCTTCCCTTCTACTCTTTGCGTTACTTTTCTGGCATTATCATTACACACAAAGAATCATTCTAGGATCATCACTGTGTATTTCTTCATTTTCTCGTCCTCATTTTTGCTAGCATTAGATGTGACAATATATTGATTACATTTTCCATTGCATTAGAGATTAAAGGAATGGATATTGGTTCTCGGTTATGCCTCTTCACCGTAAAACTGTAAATTATTTAAATTTGGTTTTATTAGATTCAGGCTCTTCTTACACTTTCAGAGGGTAAAAATTCGTTAATCGCGTTAAAACGATCCCTTTAATAGGTTACTTGCATCAAAGCCCTTCTATAGGAAGGTACCCATTTAGATGATACCCGGACGAAGCCTTTAATATATTTCATATCTGTAAAGCTATTCAAGTATTCGTTTGGTGAGTTAGGAGTTGCTTGTTCATTGTTTTGGACAAGAGAGTGATAATTGTTTTACTTCATACTTTTTATGCGAAAAACTATGTTTGGGTTGTGATATTTTCTCTAACGGAGGATATAATTGAAATATAAATAAATAGAAATATGTTTTTTGTTATCTGTCGAAAAATGAAGCATTCGAAATGAAATGTTGCACGCGCGAGTAGGTAATCATGTGAACCGTTATTTTTGGTTTCATCCGGTGATTACTTATTTTCAGGATTCTCCAAATGTTATTTGAGAAAATTAACATAATTGGTTGTTTTTTATTTATACATATTTTCTGTACCGGTAAGTCTTTAAATCAGGTAGAATTTCGGGCCACTTTCATTCGTTAACTAGATGGATATTCATGAGAACTAGCCTTGGTGTGAATGTAACGTCTGTAACACGGCAGTGTACGCTTAAATAAACATGCTCCTCATTTTTGAGAACCTCCCCTCGGGCTCTAAAGCACCACGTCAATATTCCATCGGAACATTACCTCCTGGGATGACTCCTGCACGCAATGATGACCAATACCGCTCATAATATCCCTATCACTCGGCTGGGTGGCGACAGTATTGGCTTCCCATCCCAGGGCCTTCGCTCGAGGAAGTGACGGAGTATTTCTGTGACATTCTAGGAATCCCATGTGGGTGATGAGCACTTCAAGTTCAGTGCACTGAATGGGACGTGAATCTTTGGAGTCTGTTATGCTTTTCGCTAAAAGTGGACGAGAGTCAACTTAGGGTTTTTATCAGCATTTCTTCAATTCCTAGAATAATTCCTAATTATCCTCTACCTCTATATTCACTTACCAATAATGACCCGAGTGACCTCAGTTGTCTGTCAGCTTTTGGGATAACTGCCCATGCTACATGTCCAAAAATATTTCCTTCGAGCTGGGACCATGTACACGGTCGTAATTTCATATGCACAATAAACTTTAGAACACATTTGTATGTCTTGTGTTTGAGTTTCATTAGAAAGCATCATTGGATACCATCCAGACAGACCGACCCTCTTCGTCGCTCAAGGTACAACTCTGTCATATTCGTATTTCTATTTTCGTATTGTACACCTTCTCTCGAAGACTCAAAAAGGGATTTCCCTCTCACACCTCACCTCTCGGTTGTGGTCCACGAGTACCTCTTCTCCTCCTCTTCGCCTCTTTAAGTATGTCGTCATTTGCTGCGCTAGGATAACAACTGGATAACCAATTATTTACATGAGACAGATTCAAAGTTTCGTGGTAGGGATGTATGTGTATATGGAAAATCCGATCGTCAAAATATATTTTTCTCTCGGTATTACTGCTATGCAATGCTGCATAAAAAACTAAAAAAACAGACTTGGCCGACTGAATTACTCATTGATACAATTTCCTTCTCTATTTCCAATACCGCTAGAGGATTGAAATCTTCAGGGGAGATTTTTAATTGCCCGGTGAGTCAGCAAATAATCGAAAACTCCGTGCTATTGTCCACGTGGCTTGTCCCCGTGGCTTGATCCCGTGGCTTGACCCCGTGGCTTGAGAGCCCGGAGAGGATTTCGTATGATAGTGGGATTAAACGGGCGTAATGAAAGATTTCCATATAAAACAGTTTTATTTTGCTCATTAAAGCATGAGATTATATAGCTAGGAGTGTGGTACTTCGACCTGAATGAAGAGTAAACGTTATATATTTTTTCAGTTTATTGATAGCTAAAAGAATAACGATTGACTAAATAAAAAAAGCTATTAATTCGTTATTATCTTGGGTAACAACAAATTGAAAAAATTGGATTCAGATCAAAAATGTATACATTTCTTTGGATCCTCGTTGTCGTTGCAACGGAAGTGTTCCATTGTTAACCCAGTTTGCGATACACAATGCAGGCTATTAAACTTACATTCAAGAGCATTTGACTTTCAGAACGCGGATCTTTATGGCTTATAAAAACGCAATATCTTCGCCCTTTGAACATACAATTTTGGATCATGTCGTTTTCTTCATAATTGCAGCAAATATTTACGGTAAATTTACTACCACTTAAAGTATGAAAATGTTTACGGCTCTTCACGAAGTAACTTTAAAGTATTTGCAATAAAACTAGCATTATTTGCTATCGGACATTCATCACTACGAACCATTCACTAGATCACGACAAAATTCCTTATGTGAAACTTAAGACGCAGACGTTAGTCCTTCACAGCGCTCCGGTGGCAGGTGATCGTTGTTTGAACTTTGACTATGTTCGCAACACGAGACAAATGAGGATCAAAATGGACGTAAGCTCCTCGCCCACTTCACGGAGGTTTTATCACGAAAACCATGGAAGCTACGTACGCTCTTGGTTGAACGTAGAGTTACTCAGAGAATGGTGGTGGAATGTTTACGACGTTGAGTGTGAGAGAATTTTAGATACTGAGTTTGTGCTTGTTTTAAACTATATTGCCTGGATATTCATATTTTTAAATATTATAATATACTACTTACCACTAAATGAGGCGGTAATGCATGAGATCGTGGTGTATAGCTGGAGTAAGCTCCTGGGGGGGTTATTACGGAACTCTTGGCGTTAAATAAAGACGTCGTTAAATACCGACTGTCCTGGCCTGAATATATCTACCCTAGCGATTACGGAATTCAAGGTAGAAGTGTTGAGCAGGGTCGTTATCCCCATAAAGACAGTGTTATGACAAATTTTTTGTTCAAGTCTGTGCAACTCTCTCGGAATATGTATCGACCAATGAAATGCTTGACGTTCCTGTGTGGAACAGTGGACCATATGCTTGAACAAAAAGTTAATATGAAAAAATTGAGTATCGTTTAGCGACGGTCCTCGCCAGGAATGTAAATAAACATTCTTGATTTTAATAATGCAGCTTAAGTATGCTTTTCAGTCATTATTTCCTGATAGAAGTTTTGAATTATCTTTATTATTACGTAATCGCATCTTTAGTGAGTTACACTGATGGAAATAAAGAGTGAGAAAACCGTTCCGGGTGTATGCTTCGAGCAGTCGAAAAATAAAGAGAATTCTTTCGACTAATGTGCAGAAAAAAATGAGTTTACACAATTTGCATAGGGTTTGTTTTTAAAACGGTGCAAAGTGTGTATGAGACTGGTGAATTAATGTGCATTTACGTGATAATCGTGCGCGAAAACGATCGAAGAGTATCTAAAAGTTTATTGGACGTGCTGCTTGCAAAATTGTCTTTTGATTGTCACCGTACAGAAAACAGTGTAAAGAGCATATTAAGCGTTTAAGGAGTAAGCACCAACAGTTTTTATATTTCTTGAACGTGTAATTATCTGTCTGGAGAGTTTACATTTGAGGAATGTGGGTTTGAAAGTGACAGTGACACGTATTTTTTAAATGAGAAACTATAAACGCACATCTTTCAGGGGTGACATGAGTGGCAGGGATAATTACACTATAGAATACGATGACATATTTGTATTTGCCTCTTCGTATAACCTTCTATTGCATGAAATGCGAGTAGTATCAAACAAATCTATACTAACAACGCAGCATACAGCTGAGCCAAAGCTCAGCTGTTGGCTGCCCCGTCAGAAATGCTCCCGGTCTCAGCAATTCAATAGCTTTGAACTTGTTCGTGGCTTTGAAACTCGGAAATATTTGGTTTGTTTTTAGATCGTTAAAAAGTGTGTATGAGACTGATGAATCATTGTGCATTTCTGTGAGAATCGTGCGCGAAAACGATCGAAGAGTGTCTTAAAGTTGTTGCCTTCAAAGGTGCCTTTTGATTGTCACCGTACAGAAAATTTTGAAAAGAGCATTTCAAGCGTTTAGGAAGTAAGCATCAACAGTTTTCATATTTCTTGAACGTGTAATAAACTCCCCAGAGAGTTTACAATTGAGGAATGTGGGTCTGAAAAAGTGACAGTGACGCGTATTTGAAATGAGAAACTATAAACGCACATCTTTCCGGGGTGACATGAGCGGCAGGGATAATTACACTATAGAATACGATGACATATCTGTATTTTCCTCTTCGTATAACCTTCTATTGCATGAAATACGAGTAGCATCAATCAAATCTACACTAACTTGTATGCCAAAGCTCAGCCGTATGCAGCACCGTCAGAAATGCTCCCGGACTCAGCAATTCAATAGCTTTGAAACTCAGAAATATTTTTAAAACAGTTCGCAACTCACTTAATTGTAAACTCGTACTTCTTGTCATATATTCTTCGTATAGCTTTTGATTGTTAATTTAATATGCTTCGCGAGTCCTCGAAAGTGAACCGTCATCAGAAATACTCCCGAGTCTCGACAATGCATTTGATTTGAAACTCGGAAATGTTTTAAAAACATTTCGCAACTCTCCTAAGTGTGAACACTTACTACTTTTAATGTTGTTCTTCACATAGGCATTGATAATTATAAAATATCTCGCGAGTTCGCAGAGTTAACCTCTGCGCAAATACGCCATCTTCGTCTTTATCTTCATAAGGGCCCCTCTTGAGCTGGCTTCATTTTGGGTCGTTATGATAAAGACTTTTCACCCCATAACGCCGTCCTTATGAGTTACGTAATAACCCCCCTGATGTATATCACGGGCTTTGAAATAAAACTTGGCAATTGGAATGATGATTTGTGATGCTTTAATAAAGGCAGTGGTATTTTAAGAATTTTTATTTACTCTATTGAAGAAGAAAGTGAGCATGATTTCAAATCAATTTGATGATTCTGCCTACTCCGTCGTAGCAGCTGTTTCTTCTTTTAGACTCTTCTGAATTAATTTTACCGAACGTCAAGTCTTCTAGAGAAGCGAAATTATGCATGGAAGATAAGGTAAGGAAGGGAGAAGTGTAGTCAATTCAAAGAACGGAGCCAACTTTGGGAGCTAACCAACTTCCGATTCGGCACTTTCGCCATTGCGTTGAGGAACGTACGTATGGATACGGTGAAATGGAAACCAATCCCATTACTTTTACTTACATTTTCTCGACCATGAGGAGGGGGACTTTAAAAAAAACCCGGCCAATATGATAAATCATTGTGTTTTTTCTTCGAAAGGATAGGATAAATTCGGATCGAGGGATTACAAATATGCTCTTTGGAGCAGCTGCTTCAGTGCAAGACGAATGGGGGTGCTGAGCAGGGGAGACGCGAAAGGGGTGAATTTGGGAACGCTAGTGGGAGAATGGGGGGCAAATCGATCATTTCTGTCGTAGGGCTTCGTTTTTGCTGCTCGCGTTCATTTTCTGTGATGCACCCTCAGATTAAAACGGTGGGCAGAGCATGGCAATTACCATTTGGGTTTCGGTTTTTGTCTTCGCTGTTGTCAATACGCTCCCGTCACGCTTGAATCAATCTCATTTGAGAGTCAGTCGAACCCTTCTTCCGAATACCATTATAATGCCACTCTTCCGGAAAATACTCCATAAATGATTACATCTTATTTTCTTTTAATCGTAGGTACTCATTCGTTCCCTATGAAATGAAAAACACTTTCATTCTGATTCCCTAGCAGTCATTTAAAATGTGCGTGATACTCCCGTATACTTTACACTCGAATCTTCCTTAAAAAAATTGAAGGCTGTTCGCGGACCAGTTACTTTATATTTATTTAATCTAGAAGAAGGTATAAAGAAGGAAGATAGAGAGCTCCTAAAGGATACTTTTTCAATTATTGAAGACAGTCTTAGGCTAATTTATTTTCTAATTTATGATTTTTAACCTCCTCGGTTAAGAAAATCAACGGGGAAATGTTTAGATAAAATGAATGCATTGTGAAAAATGGGTACTTCGGTTATTAACACGTTGGTTCATTAGTTTTAATGAAATCTGACGTCCTTATTAATCACGTATTAGATTTTCCGCTACTAATGGATGTGATTATTCGCGCAAAACTCATTTATTTGGAAGGAGATCACTTTGCCTCCGAAGCCTTCGAAAAAGGTGTACAGGTACGGAATAGCTCCAATGAATGATCGCGTTGCTCTTTACTAAGCATCATTAAATGTTTGCCAAACTCTTGACGAATCCCTGGAACACGGGAGACGACTTAAATTCGAAGCGCCGTTTGTCGCCGGACAAAGATCCGATTTCTCACTGAAGATGCCACTACAGTCGCGGCGACAGAGGCGAGGCGAATATGCTTCCGTAATCGCTACACAGAGGACTCTGTCAGCCTGTATTAGGTAGAGGGCCTCTAGGACGACCCGGAATATTGGGCGCCTCTTTTGAATATTTTTGAGACCGATGCCTTATGAAAGGCGATTGTGATTTCGGTTAAATATTTGAAATAAAACTGGAGAACGATCCTATCGCTTAAACAAAGCGTGAGTTTCAGCTTCAATCCAAATCAATAAACGTTTTCGGTGCACGAGAATTATTTTCGTTTTGATATTTCATCAAGTATTTACGAAAGTATAAGGTAATAAGTTACTGTGCTATATTTTAGTAATTTAATATTTTTATTTTTTAGTGTAAAATAAGCGTATTGTTCAGCACACGAAATTTATTTTATTTTTTTTTAACTTTCTTACTTGGAGAATCTTTAATGAGTATTTTTGTCATTTTTTATTTTTCACAGCTCGAAGAAGGAAATCAGTTAGTTAAGAACAGGGCGTGTATTCACGTCAACAAATCATTTCGGAATATTTATTTGTTTATCTACTCATCAAGCATTAAATATTGTACTCTTAGTATATACACTTTTTTGTAAGGAAGAAAGTAGTTAGATGGAAATGAGTCCTAAGTCATCAGTTAGAGGCTGCAGGTCATCTATTAGGATACCACTGAGTTACTCCCTGCGTGTCAGTCGAAGGAAGTAATTTTGAATTCATGTTTTGAGTTTAGTTTGTTCCCTGCGACATGAGTATACCTAATCACAGTTTTCGTGGACTGATCTACTAGGCAAACAGTGCTGCTATAAAGGAAATTAGCAGTGCATGATGAGGGGTAATTGTGACTTCTTGGTAAAGCGTCAAGACACGCTGAAAAATTAGTTTACGAAGGTAGTAGAAGAAACCGATATAATAGGCATTCTTATTTGAAATAATATCATTCATTATTTTCTCTTGGCTCAAGACATTTCAGTTGTTAATGGCTGAGTTTTTTATATCGAAGTGTGCTTAAAAAATAATACTACCGCAAATATAGGTCTGAATGCCGTACTCACAACTCATGAGTAAGTTTGTAATACATATTTTCATTTGGGAAAACCCTAATTTTTTGCAGTCCAGACACTGCGAACGCCAAAAAGCAATTGCTACATTCTTAAATAGCCGAATAAATTTCAAGTTTTGACGAAAAACACATTTTTGAACTTGACAGTGCCTTAAGTATTGCCGACTATAATTTTATTTATTTGTTTTTAGACTAAAATGCCTTATTTTAGCAATAAGACGAAAGCTGTGCAAGCTCAATCAACTAGAGGGAGGTCGAAATTATACCAAATCCCTTTAGCCACCTTAAAAATGTAATTCCCATTCCATGGGCAACAGATGCTCTGATGTTGAACACAAAGCAAAGCGGACACTCAGCAACACTTTTAAGAGGTGGTGTAACCACTCCAAGATGTGTTGCCCGCTACAACGTGGAAACTGAGGGATATTTAAATCGGCGAGAAATTATTTTGGTTATAGAATTCTAAATGTTGCCATTTAACTCCTCGTTTCCATGAGAATGTTATGCGAGTTGCTAATCTGCCACTTGATTCATCCGGAGGGGTCGTATAAATATCCCAACCACGGATATGGCCTTTGAAGTACTCTATACCACATACTTCACAGAGAGCTTCAGACGTGTTAGGTTGTTGGCCTATGGCTTGGAGTGGGTCGCCTCTTCACCGATGTCACATCCTGCCTTTGCCGTCGGGAGAAGTGTTCTCATCCTCGTCTCAATACTACCTGGTGGTGGAAGGAATTTTCGTCAACAAGTTGCGTCCCTTCGATAATTCTTGGAAACACTTCCTAATGGGAAGGTTCTTGTGAACTTGTCCGACTAGAACTCTCTTCTTAATTATCTGAAAAAAATAATCTGAAAATTGAATTGCTACAGTTCTCCACTCAATTCTCTTCTCAGCTAATCATTTCTGTCTTCATTCCTTCCTTTTGAAAAATCATTTGTAGTTTTATACAAATCCATTTCAATCTTCTTCGGTAATGCTCCCCATTCACTTCTTCTTCCATAGTTGTTTTAAAGATACAATTATGTGTAAAAATGTGTCCAATGTGCTGGCATATTTTATGTCACAGACTGTACATTAAACACATCTATTTTCTCCCTGGCTCTCCGCAGGATTTATTAATCGGAGATCCTCTCAGTACATTCGATTTTATTTTTTTTAACACCGCATTCCCGTGGATTTCATTCTTCTTTGAAATGCTACTGTTGAAGCGTCGTCCAAGCTTCACTGCGAAAGCATTCTCCAATCACGGTTTGATATCGTGCTTCCCTCCTTCCAAAGCTTGTATCGCTAGCTATTAATAAACTCACTTTCTCATTAGATACCTTATTTGCTTTTACTTGTGATCACGATATCTCGATTGATGTTACTACGTCCTAGATCCTCATATCCCAATATATATCCCTCCGATTACAAGTCCATCCTTTTAATCCCAAATTATTTCCGTTTTGCGTCCAGTGTTACGTCGAGGTCTTGCGCACCCAAAGCATATTGCCCACTTATTCATTTGTTCATTTGTCCATTCGAGTAAAGTTCACAATGGTTCAGATCATAGAAACTGGTGCTTTCGTGCATCTCTATCAACAGTAGCACCACAATCGATTTCTCACACGACAACGTCTCAACTTTAGCGATGCAGAGGAGATAGGAGCCGATCTATGGCCTCGATAAATTAACTCCTCGCTCCGCCTTGAGTATTAGAAACTATCCGTCCGGCAAACAGACAGGGAGTATGCGTGAAACACAACTCGGGTTTCTATGGAGATCCATGTCATCTTCACACTTATAGGTTCGGCAAAAGATTCCTGTTTCTCGAATTCCGCTGGTCGAGATACATCACTGTTCCTGGCGTTTCTCTAGAGCATTGGGGAGAGTTAGCGCTACTCTTGTGCCATCCGATCCCCGCTCGATGCCAGAATCAATTGTGGATGGACCAACGCATCTTGAAAAATCCATCTCGTTTGTGTCTATAGAACACAGGAAGTTTTTTTTTGCATTCGAGTATGAAGTTCCACCAAGTAACATATATAAAACTGAACTAAAACCTACCTTTGTTTGATTGCTATTACTTGTTGTTCTACAAGTAAATGTATGTTTTATTGGGTCATTGCCAGTCATCTTTCATATGACTCAATCCCCATTGAAGAACTACCTTCTGTTAAAATGCACTCTGATCCGTCCTCTTAAGCTCCTCAACTCTTCCCTCGCCATCCGTCTGGCCGTCTTGCTCTGGACCCATCTTGGCACATCTCTCGCCGCCCCCACGCCTACTCCCTCCCGTGTATCCTCGAGCGATATTTCAAGCCTCTCGCCAACCTTCTCTCAGCATCTTTACCCAGTGTGTAACCTTCACTAAGGAATCGCTTCTTTTGCCTACGCAATTTTTCTCCCACTTTCCTCATAACTGGTTTCATAGTCACCCTGAATATTACTCAAGTTATTAGGCTAATCAGTTCCATTTTATAATCACCCAACTTTGGGTGCAACTTGGCAGTTTTATAACCGTAAATCTCTTCAAAAGAGGACATGATGAGTGTCAGATGTCAATGTAAAATTCTGAAACAAAGAAGTTCCTCTTTCCTAGCCATACGTGACTTTCTGGAAAGATGTGATTCTCAGAAAATTATTCAGATAATTTTCCAAGATTAGTATTCGGATCCCCAGTTTTCAGCTCATAGGACTACTTTTCGGGCTAGTATAATCTTATAATACAATCTACTTACACAGTAATATTTGATATACATTGTAAAATTGGATAAAATTTGTGGTTTCTAATATCAGTATGGTGCTTTTGAGCGAAAAATATCCCAATATCCTGCGGGATTATGACTTATTTTGGTTCACTAGCATTATGCCTACGAGTTGATTTGGAGGTAGGTGAAGCAAAGTTTTTGAATTATCTAATGACAGAACAAAATAATTGCCTTTTACTTAAATATACGTGTACAAAGACTCGTAGAAAAGGAATTTGATGATCAGTTAGGTGGTCACTGGGTAACACAACTTGGTTAATTCAGAATTTATGGTGATGGTGACTTCCTTGTAACAATAGTATTCGTGCGGTTGCTATAGCTTCCTGATTTGGTTGCCAATTAAATTTGACATCATCAAAATACATTTCAAATGGTATTTCAAGATAAAAGAAGACACTTTTGGAATCAATATATAATTCATGTAGAAAAATTGCGGCTTCTTTCTCCTGTCAGAGGTTATTCTTCTCTGTATAATACGTCACTTTCTTCAACAAAGCAACTATGGACGCACTATCTAGCTCAAATGTATTAGCACAGAATTGCCTTTTTATTTCACGAGTCAGGAATAAATTAACTGAATTAAATTTATGAAGGGATTAACCGGTCCACTGAAAAGAGAATGGACTTTCGAGTTGCAGCAAACTAACCTTCGGATTGATAATTGCTGCTGATTATGAGGAATTGCATATCTGATACATACAGTGAGATTCATGCCCGAAAGTTAAATGTCATACCTTGTAACTTTTTTAGCTCTGATGCCATGTTTTCAAGAAAAAATACCACTCGATTGTTTTAAGCTTTGTCCGTCACAGGCGCAGGTGGTCGAGGACTTATTCTGTAGTCACTGTAATTACCCATTTTTTCGCAATCCACGGTAATTTGCACTTGACGCCTGAAAATATCTACACTACTAGCACGCGCTCTACATCATCGCTTAACTTAAGGTGGTTGGAGCGGTAATCGTGAGTCGTTGAAGGCACATTCTAATAACTTTTCAAGCAAATCGATAAAAATATTCTTGGACCACATTTCACTCAAGTACACCTGTTTATACGTTGGGAATCACCATACATGCAGTAATGTATCAGATGCAAGAGTTGTATTTCAAATTTTCGCCTTAATTAAAGCATTGTTTTGACTTGGATTTGCGGCGCGAAATTCGAAATTTACGAGAAAATCATATCTAAATACGCTTTTCTTACTCGGCATGATACCTTGATATTTGTTAGCAGCTATTATAATAATATGAAAAGTATTATTTCGCATTTAGGAGAAAATCTGTACATAAGCAATCGAATTATTTCAAAATATATGCCGTGTGCCATAAGAGTACTAGTTAAAATATCATTGAATTGCCAGGAAACCAAATCGGTAGCATGCAGTTTTTTTCACTTTTATTGATAGATATTACTAATAAGGACACGTATGCAAGGTTTCACGCAAATCTGTATACATACAAAAATCGCTCCAGCCACCTTAACAGTAATGACCTACGTAGTCGTGTACTTTACCAAAATGACGTAAATGAATAGTAACCTCAGCGTAATAGCAAAAAGACTTTGTGCAACGTAAAAACCCCGAGCTTTTTCGGCAGTCTTTCCCATTATTTACCTTTCGTGATGGAGCTTGAATCTTATTTAAAGAAATGTATGTTAGTAAAAGTGAATTTATTAGGTAACCCCCATTTTATCTTTCTTGATATATTTGCTACTGAAAGAAACAAATGAAGTGGAATTCATGCTGAATAATACAAACTTAGATTTAATATCTTAATTTATGATGCAAACAGGATTGTATATAACTCCTTAATCTCGGTTGTCTTAAGACAATGACCTGCCACGATGAAAACACCGGTTCCCCATCAGTCACCGAAGTTAAGCATTGTTGGGCTCGAATTTGCAGGGGCGATCCTTTTGTTCGCCCGATTGCTGTTGCCCCTGTCTGCACGTGGAAAGACAGTGCCAAATGACCTTAGCCGTAAGAGCACACCAAAAACAAATACACTACTACTATACTACTCAGTTCTCTTACATAAAAGCTGAATTGAAGGCACTCAAAATAAAAAATGACTTGTTATTATTACATATTTCGATATGAATAATCTTTACAGAGGATAACAAATTTTGACGATGAGTGTGTTACTGCAGGCCAGAATTCATCACTTAAGTGCAGTCTCAGTGAAACGGACCAGCAGGTCAGCTATTCAGCGTCCCTTCCAAAGTACTATGCTTTAAATACTCCTAGCCCAAGAACAATTCAGGATTAGTCTAAGAAAATAGAGCCACTGGTGGAGTTCGAGCCCGGGACTTCGGGATGATAAACCAGCAATCTAGCCATCAAACGAACGCTCATAAATCTATGCTCTCATCGCTATATTCACCGGGCCTAAACACCATCTTATCAACATAATACCCTGCAAGCCACCTCAAGGGTGTGTGGCAGGGGGTGAGTTGCCACCAACATACACTACACTATACCCTAATGAAGTTTATATTACTACGACTATTGATACATTGGCAAAAATTGCTTACGCTTGTCAGGAGGCGAAGTCTCACGAGCATACACTACGCTATAGGTATGCTACCAGTATTACAGGGACTCTTTGCATTGATTTATTTTGCAACTACATGAATGAAAAGAGATACAAGAGGTATACCGACAACGTGCACGGCACACTGTTAGTACTACGTTGCAGATTAAGCAACAAAAACATTAGGGAGAAAGTCAACTAAATAGCTACACTAACTAACGACAAAGCTAGTTAAAAGTGTCATTGGCAGCTGTTATGGCCTCTTATCGTTGGCGGGAAAAATGACATTTTAAAACACAGTCTAGTTCCCTAGTTTTATTACCATGATCTGATCTACCGTAGTATGTTGGATTTCGTAAAATGATATTAACGTCTTCAGAAAATAAAATGGTTTGGAACTTACATAGTTGGTTTAGTCTAACTTTTAAGCGACGGCCAGAAAGCGATTCCCATTCCAGTTGCTGCAAAAAGTCAGCAGCACCATCGAGATTATCATAACAGCCTTTAACGTATATTGCCGATCTTCGGTGCACGAGTTCGGACTCGATGTTCAAGCCAACATCATAAGAATCCCAAATGCTGGCAACGTATTGGAAAACTCGAATCGAAAGTACGCACTCGTCATAGTTTATTCCGTGAAAAAAAGTGAATTTCACCACTTCTGAAATGTTGACAGTGGTCCTGTAGGAAGAGCGTGGTGCGTGCGGGCCAGGAATTCGAAGGGAGCGGCTACGTCTGCACTCGTGGTGGCAGGGGGGGGGGGAGACTTCAGGGTGAGCTTAGGAGAGAAAGGGAAAGAAGAGGAATTTTAGATGGGATGAAGAGAGCCAGAAGATATGGGGGCTTAAGAGGGATTAAGCGCAGGGAAAGCGGATAATTTTCTGAGGGAATGGTCAGAGATTACCCGATAATGAGTGGACGGGAATGTAACGATCCAATGGCCTACCACTTTTGGAATAATAACCGTGATAACGACGTTTGCATCGCTAGGGTATCTTGTAAATTAATTAACAAGTTGTAATGCACCGAAAAGTATTTTTTCCTCTTAATGCTGAGCATCCTGCCACAGTGTATTTGTCGTGGACCTATTTTTAGTGAAATGACAACTATTAATATAAATTTTACTCGAAAATATAGCTAAATATCTCTTTAAAACTAATTTTTTGTTTAACGTCGCTATTGCTAAATATCTCTTTAAAGTCGCCCAAGTTATGTTTTCTTTCGGTGAATAAAAGGAAACTTCAGGGCCGCAAGCAATTGCTGGTGATGATTAATTATTCAAAGCAATATTCAACACTTTACTCAAGTCTTCCTGAAGTCAACTGATCCTAATGTGACGGGGTCGATTTGGCCGAATCATTCAAACGATTAGATGTCACACTGACGTGAAACCCGAATCCTGAAAATCAAGCAAATCACTATCGATTCACTTCGTATTGTAATGTAAATGTCTGCATCACTTAAATTGACCAAAATAGTGTGATAATCACTGATGGTTTCTTTACAACATCGTTTCTCTCATGATTGCCTCGTCCATCCCGTGGCTGATGTCTCATCCTCATAATCACCAAAAGGGATTTCATCACCGCCCGGAACATTTAGAAAGTGGTTCAAGAGGGGGGAGTAAGTTATTTTGAAGGCCATCAATTGAGAGTCACCATTGAACCAAGAAAAATAGCCAAGGGATGGTCACTGTTATTTTACTTCCTCTGCATGAGACTCCAGAGCTGTAAATGAAACTGTGTTTTCTTTTTCTTGGCGCAAATATCTCCCTCATAAAACGGAGAATATATTTTTCTGTTTCTGCCTCATATGTAAACGAAATCCTCTTTCTGCTATTAGGTGGGGATAAACTCATAAGCGCACCGACTTAAAATTTGGTGAAGAGATGTAAAGTATACGCTGGATAAAGAAAGGCTCTTTTGTAGGTCTTCCTTCCACGTTCAATATTTCCATGCTCTTTTGCCGATTTATGCCGTTGTGAAAACTCGCTTGCGGTCCGCGGCTCAAACTTCCGTCCCGAATTCCCTTCCAAACCGTTCATAAGGATCGCAGCAGCTAAGGAGCTTTGGCCACCTAATCCACGACCTCCCGACCCGCCCCGGTCGACAATGCCGTGCGGTGCTCCGCGGCGCTCCGCTGCGGTCGGCCTGCGAGGGGCGGTCGGCCTGCTAGGGGCGGTCGGCCAGCTAGGGGCGGTCGGCCTGCTAGGGTGGTAGGCCTGCTAGGGGCGGTCGGCCTGCGAGGGGCGGCCGCCGCCCGTGACGTCCCGTGTCGCCCGGATCTGCATTATTCCTTCCACCCTCCTCCCACTCCCCCAGACCGGATTTTTAAGGAGATTTGAAGCTCTAGTGGTTTGACAATTCCATGCATGCTGACGGCGTACAGTGGACTGGGATTGAAAAAAAATCTCCCCAACATTTATATCCTTTTCATTTCGAGAGACAGCAAAGGACTGCAGTGGCTGTTTGCTGATAAATTTGAGCAGCTAACTAAACATTTGAGGCTAGTATATTTAATTAGTTTCTTAATTCTGATGGATGAAAAAAAACAACCGACAGGTGAATTACGGTCGCTGATACGGATTCTAATTCGTCATTTGAAAGCTATGAAACGAATGCTATATGTGTGATAAATACATAGTTTTATGCATAATAATGCTTGATTTGTATTAATTACCTATACGAATGTTTGATCGTCATAAAAGAGTTACATTTAGGAATTGTCCAGGATAGTATGTGTGGGGAAACAATGATAGGATAGCAAGGCAAACACAAAACGTTTGTATTGAAATAAATGAGAATTCATAAAGTAGCAAATGCCAGTGGTATTTATTGTGAATAGTTGCGTATTGAGCAATAAATGACTAAAATATAAAAGCTATAGTAAATTTCTAAAGTAATAAAATCCTCTAATGATTCAGTGTGAATAACCTTATGACACTGCTAGGAATTGCAAAACATTTCCTTTTTTCAATTGAAAATGGAAAACAAACTACGAAAGTAGAGGTATGTACAAACGTAGGTACATTTTAGCTGAGGTATGTACAAACTTAGGTACATTTTATGCATCACAGATTCAAAGCATTTATTTTTATCTTTATTTTTGGAATATTATCGAAATTTTGAGGGTTAGGGTGGAGAGGTTAGCACGGGTAATCCGCAAACAGCATATTTCCTACACGGATAATCGATATTTTCACTTCTTTCTTCAGTAGATTATTGCTTCAGTCACTTCTCACTTCATCTTTCACTTGTAACTTGTTTATGAGGCTTCCTCCACGACGGATTCTATAAAAAAGTCCTACATGCTCTTGAGTCATATTATTTCACAAATGAAAAGCACAATAGCCCGAAGACTTAAAAAAAAATTGGTATCCTGAGGAACATTCATCAGACCCAGGCGGCATTATGCTCTGTGCTCCGGTGTTCGGCCAAGTACTGATTAAACGAGATGAACAAGTGATGGTCAGCACTTTCCGTCGCTCGAAATCACAGAAGCCACCTCACTACTGCTTTAACTTTCGTTCAATAAAACCCTTATCAAGCACAACTGTGTACGGAAACACGGCGTCGGAGGTTTAGACCAAATAATTAACATATTTCGCTTTACCCAGAAACAATACTACACCCTGAATCCGACAGATTTGAGGAAAACACTTCCACCAGTACTGAATTTGGTATTTTAGTCTAAAACATCCGTTACGGCTGAAGTTTATCACCTTAGGGGGAACGCTTGTGACAGGCCGCCATATTTAGTAGCGCCTCTAAACAAGGCTGGGGAGTGTTTAAGGGCCAACTACTAAAATAGTAGCACACTTGGCGCCGCTTAGCTTAGCAGCGGTCTATAAATACAATCTTGTTGGTTGACAACTAGTTAGTGCGCTAATATGCCGATAGTACCGCACAAATGAATCTATGAATGCGACCTTAGGTTTTTCATTATGTAATGATTGACGTTTAACGTCGAATTTAATCGAACTTATGGACATGGAAAATAAGTCGTTGAAAATCGCATCGGCTGCTTACCCATCCATTATGAAGTCGCGACTACGTCACGACTACCTCGCTGGAAGGCCTGTGCAAGACGGTTCCTAATTGATCGGAGGTTTAAATGCCCAACTTTTCTATTATAATGGAATAAGTGTGTGAGGTTTTCTGAGAAGGAACAAATATCCACAGTGACCGTGAATACAATTGGAACAAGGTTAGGTTACAGAAAACTTGAGAATAGTAACCTTTCATTACTTGACTGAAAACAAGAGAATACATAAATAACAAATATGAGATAAATGCGCAAAAAAATTTAATCAACGTATTAATGTGAACAGCTTCATTTATCTAATTATAGAGTGGTGTCTAAGTGAGTTTTATAACTCCTTGTCAGTAACCACGCTTGTAACATCACGAATACATTTATGGACGCGACACTCTTTATTCTCCTAAAGCGGGGCTTAATTTATAGTTCTAGTTTTGATTCATTACAGTGAGGTCCAGAATTTAAATAAGTAGCGATTATTTTGAATAAAAAGGTTAAACTTGGTTTTTCCACATTATATTTCACTTTCCACGACCATGATTTAGACGGTTAACGTCATCATCAGGTATGCGCTTGTGCTAGTATTTAATTGTATAAAGCGATGAATTCTTTCTCATGAGTCTTTGGTCTTATTTGTATATTTTTAGTGATGTATCCATCATGTAACGTCGTCACCTGATAATGACGTTAACCGTCGAAACCATGGTTGTGAAAATTGAAATCTAATGTGGAAAGACAAAGTTTAACCTACATTTCATACACTGCTTTCTCTCATTTGGGTTGCTACAAATAACCTTATAAACTTTTCACCCGAATACATTTGATTGTTTCAGGTTTGAATTCGCGTCAGTGAAAGATATCCATTTTTAATAAAAAACTTTGTACTTTTTGACACTTCATCTAAGACGTGTTATCAAGGTGAATCCGATCGCAGTTTTCAATAAAGTGTGGAAAATTAGATACAAAGTTTATATTAAAAAATTGATATTTTTCACCGTAAGTTGGAAAAGTCATATATTTTGGCCCAGTTGTGTAAAACATATCCTGCAAAATAGTTTATTTTGATAGTACCTGAAATCAACAAAGCAAGAAAACTTAGTTGGCGTATTAAATTGGACTCTCATTCGGATGATGTCGTAACGCCTCTCTCATATTCTCAAATTTGTGGAACTGACTGTAGTGGACAAAAAGAAACTCACTTCACTATGCTGCAAAAGTTGCGCACAATTATACGCACCTACGCTAATATCAGCTGTTCACCGTAGTCCAAAGTGGACAAAAACCTGTACCACAGACTGATTTCAGTAAAATCGGACAGGAATTGCGTCTGGAGAAAGCTAAGACTGCATAAATACCAAGTCAGTATGACTGCGTACGCTGAAGAAATGAGTAGAAAAATGGTGGCACCGGTGGCACTTACTCTTGCTGATCAGATGCCATCGACATCAGTCCCAGAATTTTACATTGTCATATTTAGTTGTCACTTAATATTTCTTCCGGGCCAACTAAAGCACTATCGATTCTTCGTAGTGTTCGTCGAATTTTGCAGGGATTTGCAGAGAACTGAAAAATCAAAATGCATAGATAAATACACTACTTAAGAGAGGTAACTGCGAAAAAATAAAGTTTAGGCCGCATTCACGGCTAGTAAGGCTTACTTAGACTGCTAGAGACTAGGACAAATTTTGCATAAAAAATTATTACAAAATCAGGCGTGAAGTAGGGGAAATGAGTCACAGATAATATCAGTCACTCATTTGCACAAGTTGACGATGCCAGATGTTGCATGCCAGTAGGATCTATTACCTTAGAATGCAACTACCGCTACTATTTTAGCAGAGTTTATAATCTTAGGTAGCGGCTCCCTTAAACATCAAGAAGCAACTCTTGACAACACATCTACCGACTTCCAACGCATGCCTACCACATCAATTCAATTATGTAATAATCATACTCGATTTGAATGCTTTTTTAAATGGACGTTAAAGTAATGAATGGAAGAGCATCGTAAATACATTACATATGGAATAAGTTGCATCGTAAACTAAGAAAAATCCGGGATATCTAGCTACATTATAACTTTTTTCCGCATACAGCATTGCACCTGTAACTTGTACATGTATTAAACTCAGTAAACTCGCCTGGCCAAATAGCAACATCACTACGTCAAACTGTTTCTTACTAGATACAATTATGTTAATAAAAGGTAGGTAATACTTATCTTTAAAAATAAACTGAGATTAATTAAATGTATTCACCGTCCGTAAATTCTAAAGAAACCGAACACAAGCTAGAATCCAAATTAGTTAGAATTGAATGATAATTAACCGTCATTAAAATTGAAAACAACAGATTCCCCATTCATCAGACATCTTCCTTTAACATGTTAGCGACAAGTCAATTTTCACATGGTAGAGCAGGCCAGGTCACGATTCTGTAAGGATATTTGGCTCTCCGCTAAACAAAATATGAGGCAAAATTGATTTCTTATCGCCATCAGGTGGAACATAACTCAAGAAAGATACTGTAAACTGCTGAAGCACTAAAAAACACATTTATTTCATAGCAATATCATTCTCTGAAACCACTAAAACAGCAGCAGCGCAACGAATGTAAGACAAAATGTAAACGCAGACGTGTTTTTATTACTATTACCTTCGCGAAATTCTTACGGTCTAAGAAGAAAACAGCCGTACGCTGTAATATCAATAAATTATACGTATTTCCTTCGGCTACACAAAAGTAAGATTTTGAGAGAATTACTCTCCTGCTGCCTGAATAATTTAAAAATGAAATGGGCATCCTAAGAAACGGACATCGCACCAATAATATTAATACACTTTACAACGGTATGCGGCTTTTCACTGATTATCCGAGATGAGTGGTAAGCGCTTTACAATTATGAAAAAATCGAAATTTATCAAAATGTAGGATCAAATTTATGAAGAAAAACTAGCCTTCTCGGTTAATTTTACCAAACTTGGTTGGTATTCCGGAGGGTATGATTAAATTTATCGGACAAAAAGTAACCCGTTTCGTAAAATTTACCGAACTATTTGATACTCGAGAAAGGTGATACGGTTAAATGTATCGAACAGAATAGTCATCGCGATTTATCATAGCTAAGGTACGATCCTTAAAAAATCAAACATATTTAATGTTTACAAATCATCAAATTTGAAGCAGTGAATGGCCATTTTATATTAAATTTCAGAAACAATTGTCACCACTCACCCAGTAAATACTATCATTTAATAAGTTTTTATGGGAGCACAACGAGATTAAACTGCATTTTTATAAAAATGCCTCACATATTTCACAATTCTAATTTTTTGTAAATCTGTTGAATTCCTACTTAAATTAGTAGGTATGACATTTTGCTTCCATAAGAACATAGTATTTGAAGAATTTAATGGGTGGGTTGTGGCAATAAAACATCAAGCTTCACATAAAACTACCCTGCACTGCTTAAAATTTGATATATTGTAAACATTAGATGTGTTTGATAGCTTCAGACATTGATACTGTGTAATAAATCATAATGAGTAAAGCTGCTAACAAGTTCACCATTGCACAAATATATACTATTAAATAAATGTGGCTGAAATTTTTAAACACGTTAACCAAGTAAACATACAAGAGCATCCACCTTCCGCGTCCTTTTCTTATATCACTACTATTTGAATTATTTCTTCTGAGTTCTCCTGTAGTTAATTAGTTAGCAGGGATCCACCTGCACGAGTAACTTAAGAAAGCATCCTTAAAGCTTGGCAATAAAAAATCAAAATATCTAAAACATATTTTATTTTGAACAAATACATCTACAGTATCAATACAGAACATTGTATCCAACCTTAATTTACAATTGCAAGAACTCCAATTCTCTTAAATACCATGCTTGTACATGATAATCAATCGTCCAGAGGAGGTAGTGCTCATTACTGTTGTTAAATAATGAACCAAATCAGAATACCTCACATACTTGTATACATTTTCAGTGTGACACACTTCATAACCATAATAGTGCTCATTAAATGACAGTTTTGATAATTTTTCGCAACCAAAACTAACATCCTCTGAGTTGATAACAATGATTCTACTAATTATCCAAAAACTGGAAGATCATTTTCATATTCTAGAACTACAAGAAATTTACTCTTGTATAAGGTTCCATTGATGTCAACCCATTTCACAAGCTCTATCTCTCTCGAATAATCCAAGACACCATTTTTGAAAAGTGGTAGAATATAATATCTGACATTTTACATATGTGACTAGGCCCACTCTTAAGCCGGCCTTTCAAAAAAACATTCTACTTAAAATTTGCATGAAAAGCAAGCTGAACCCTTCTAGCAATAGAAGGGGTCAAATTTCGACGACTGCTAGTAGCAGAAGCAATGTTTTTAGCAATACGATGTTTGGATTCAAACCTCATCGACCACAAATGAACTAAAGGCCCAAACTACTTCATCGTTAGTGAGTAGTGAAGCATATGATGTTTATTTTTCAGGCGTTTATCATTTAACCATTTCAAGTACAAACGGTGATGTTCTTCATTTAATAAATCCAAATATTTTAAATTATCTTTGGATGCAAAAGGCGAAATAATAATATATATAATTTTTCTTAGTATTATGTACAAATCCCAAATTGGTTCTCCTTCAGGAACATGATCTCGTACAATTAGCCCAAAGTACTTGCAAAAGGTAATCATGTCAGAAGAAGAAAGACAAATTTTAACATGCCCTCTCTCAAGAGTGAGGAGGGGAGGTTAAGAAACTTTATCAATTCAACCATAATTGAAATGTTCTATTCTGTTATTAATTGTGATTATATATATATTGCTAATTAAGTAATCCAATATCATGGATAAATCATATACACATAAACCTTCATATAAATCATGCAAAATATCTACTCCCACATTTTCGGTACAGTGGAATATAGGCACTTTATGCCAGCACAGGGTGAATACGTATACCAGTTTCTTAAGTTTTATTGAGAGAAAAATCTAAATCGTAATTCTCACAGTTTCTTAGAAGAGATGCATCCTCCCGACATTGAGCGACCATAACTGACCTTTTGACTTTGTATATCCTGCAGGGAAAATTTGCCATGACCAAATTTGACATGAAGCCAACCTTCAACAAAGCCAAGGATTTGGTGCAAGCCTAAATTATCTCCTAGCTTGACAGAAAGATAGAAGTACACCTTTGCATCATACTCTTGACTGGAAGGTGGGATTCCTGAGTTTTTCATGCCGACAAGTACACCTTCATTGAACAAAAAGTTGAATTCATCAATAATAATCTGATATAGATTTTATTTTTTTTTACTATTTTTCTGTCATCAGTATGGTGCAATAAAACCACAATTATATTGTTTAGAGTAGAAAAGTATTGGGGAGGTAAAAATGGCATACTAACATAAAGAGCAGTAATTTTATGAATACCTTCAAAACTGCCTAAAATATTACCGCATTCAAAGTTATCTGAATAATAGGAATAAAGGTAACATCATTTTCCTAGATGCAGTCAATTTAGTTTTCTTCCATAGATCATACATGAAAGTTGATTATCATATCCATTACTACTTAATTTTTTTATGGAGTTTAAAATTTTCTGCAAAAAATTAGGTTGTTCTAAAAACAATTTTAGGGTTTTTCTTAAAGGAATAAATTGGCCACAGTAACTTTTTGTTTTTGAGACATGTTCTCCTGTTAAAAAAAGTTTCTGAGAGTGGTTTGGGAAAATTTTATAAAAATCAAGAGCCAACTGAAAAACTAAAACCGTGGAAAATAAAATAAAAAATGTTTCCAAAAACTACCCATTGTGAAAATAAACCATATAACTTGAAATCAAACAACATATCAAACAATATATATATATATATATATAGCTAATTACTCACCAATTTGAAACCAGTTACTTTCCAGCAATGAAAATTCCTCGTAATACTCATGTATACCACCATATTTTTCTTTAAAGTTAGCAGTCCTAAACTGAAATGTTTCTTTCCAGTATTCAACAGCAATTTCAAATAGCTTCCCACTTTTCTTCTGCCAATTTAGTTTGAGCTGAACTTCTTCCTGATCATCTCCTATTAAAATTGTTAACATAATATGAACCATATGTGAAAAAAAACAATTTTACCTTTTCTATTATTGTAAACAAAATGAAAGTCCATAGTTTTCTACTGACAGTTAAGTAATAAGGTGACCATAATTATAAAATCAAGGTTAAATTAAATTAAAGGGATGCTATTTCAAGCTACTTATTGCACATACATAACGAAGAAAATTTAAAGCACAATGTAAATATGTAAGTGAGATCCTCAATGCCAAATCATTTTTTTAAATACCTTCACTGCTGAGAGTAGCTGCCTCCTTCTTCTTCGAGCCTTCTGGCAATTATATCTGAATTTATGAGATTACGGCGGATATAATGATATAAGTCAACAAGTTTTCCTCTTGCAGGCACTCTATGTTTCCCTTGAATTGTTTTGAAGGGTGTTAACCACACTTCTCTATCTTCAGATGGAAATACTTCCATGATCCAATCGGTTAATTTTTAAATGTTGAGGTTTCAATTTTTTTAGCATCAGTTTCCAATAACTCTTTAGATTTTATTACCTTAGCTAATTTACTCCAGGTTGATTTATCCTGAAACCCCTTGAAATGATAGAAATGTATGATGCCTTGGCCGAGTATTGTGTCAGATTGAAGCAACCTTTTCAAGGATTGAGAGCATTTAACTGATTTTTTGGTACAGTGAATAGTCCTTTAGATGAACAACTGATTTCCAAACTTCTTGTAGCAGAAATTTTGTCTGGAGTACGTTTTGACTGAGTACTCTGGTTTAAAGGAATTGGTGATTGGCTAACAACTGATGCATCTTCAGAAATTACTACATATTCTGTTGCAGCTGAAGGTGAAGTTATGGATTATCTAGGTGTTCCATCACCACCAGAGGAAGTACCCTGACCATTTCCATACGATATGCCAATAGGTAACAACGGAGTTGATATACAACTCAGTTGTTACCTAGGGTGAGGAAAAATGAGCAACAATTCCCTTGAATTTTTTTTGGCGAATAGGTATTTGTTACTGAATGGCGAATAATACGGCCAAACATTCCCTCTTGGTCGTGCTGTAATTCCTCTCCGCAGCTGATAAGGTCCGCGAACAGTAGGCGATGACTCACTCCTGCCCTTCATCTTTCTGAGTCAAAACGCCTCCTATCCCTACCCCAGAGGCGTCGCATTCTATATTGAACGGTAATTCAAAATTGGGGCAGGTTAAAATGGGCGCGGATATAAGGCACTCCTTCAGTTTGATAAAAGAAGCCTATTGTTCCTCTGACCAATAAAATTTTTTTCGATTATTTTTCACCAAGTCCGTAAGCTGTTGGCTTCAACAAACAAGTCCGTAGGCTGCCGATGCGAAGCGAGGTACGAACCTGCGATACCAAACCACGAATCCTAGAAACCGCCGGAGCTCGGTAACATTCGTGGGGGGGATATTTGGCTACCGCGGAAATCTTTTCTGGATCGGTTTCCAATTCCCCATTACCCACGATATATCCTAAAAATTTCAAGCGGGATTAGGCAATCAGGCATTTTTGTACGTTTATCTTCAAATCCGCTTTTCTCAGGCGCTTAAAGACCTCTCTTAAATGGCTTAAATATTCTCGAAACGAAGAGCTCACTATGACAATATCATGTAAGTAAGCAAACGTGTGAGGTTCTAACACGGCTCCTATAATCTTGTCCGTAAGCCGGTGGAAAGTCGCGCCGGCGCTACGCAATCCGAAGGGCATCACCCTAAATTAGAACAAAACATGGCAGGGGATGGTGAAAGCCGTTACCTTCCGGCTCTCTTCTTCTAATTCCACTTGCCAATACCCTTTTTCTAGATCTATAGTAGAGACATATTTGCCCGCCCTAAGTTTATCGAGTATGCTGGCAATATATGGCAGGGGGTATGCGTCTTTTTTACTAACGCTATTAACTTTTCTGAAGTCAACAACAAACCTCGAACCATCCTTTTTGGAAACCAACAGGACTGGTGAAGACCACGAACTATTAGACGGTTGAATAATCTTCCCTTATCCAAAATTTCTTCCACCTGAACGTTAATCATATTTTGAATGATGGGAGAGACGGGGTAGTATCTTTGTTTGATAGGGGTGGCATTGTCTAACACGATTTTGTCTCACGACGCTAGTGCGTCCCGGGACAAAGTCAAATTGTTGAAGCTCAGAAATCGCATAAGGGTGACATCTTCCTCGGGCTTGAGATGAGAGTCGGCGCGTAGTGCCTGCAAGCTCCCATCGTCCCGCATGGGGGAATCAAAAGAATGTACGACGGAAATCTCTGCGGTGCATATTTTAACTGTGTTATCCAAAAAATCTAATTTCGCACCGACTCTCGTTAAATAATCCGTTCCCAATACCACGCTATAGGGCATACCGGGGAGGATGTCAACCAACACCTAAACTTCTTTACCGCCCGCGTGTACGGCAAGGATCGCGGATTTAAGGCTGGCATTTCTCCCGTCGAAAATTTTGAGCTGGGTATTACGATTTCGTGTGGGGATATTTAGCTGGCGTAACCACTTTTCTACGGAGGCATTAATGACAGACTGCGTCACTCCTGTGTCTACCAGCGCTGGCCATTAATTATCATAAATCTCTACCTCCACGAACATTCGCCCGGAGACAGAGCAGACTAAAGAATCTGGCTGACACATAGCATGCCTTACCGTATTAACCCAATCTTCCCAATTATTTTCCAGGCCTGTAGGTCTATACTGGCCACCACGACGCACACGGCCTGGATTCAGGGCGTCGTTCTTTCTTTTCCCGGACAATCGCAAGTATTAACGACTCGACCCTTTTTCCCACAGCAGTGGCAGAACTTGGAGAGAGGTTTGCCGCATTGGCGAAAAAAGTGATTCGGGGAGTCGCAATTCCAGCACTTTATTGCCAAGGGTCGTTCTTTTCCCGCAGAACTTAGAACCGACACAGCTCCATAACTTACAGTACTATCGCGAGCAAACGCATTCAGAATCTACCATATCAGACCGTGCGGGGAGCGGTTTATATGCTTCTTTCCGCGATATCTACTCCTCTACAGCCCGGCCAAAAGTAAGCAATTCTCTCATGCTGGAAAATGTGTTAGACAAACTTTGTCCTAAGTAGTCTGGGTGTAAATTCCCGTAAGCCAACTCAGTTAAATCCCTCTCTGTCAGCGGTTGTCTTAGACGCCTATTAATGGCGGACATGCATGTAAAAATGCATTTATTCTCTCACCCGACCCTTGCGTACGCACAAACATGTCTTTCCTCAGCTGCATATCGTAATCGGCCGGGAGGTAAGCTTCACGGAGTCCATCTCTAAGTTTGTAAAATGAGCCGAAATACTCGCAGTTCACTCGAGACTACTTCAACGCCTGCCCTTTTAAAATTTCCGGAGAAAGACGCAACATAACAGCCTCGGTGGCCACGTTGAAAATTTGAAATTCCTCACAGGCTTCCAAGAAAAAAGCAACGCTTTCCTTTTCATCCCCGTGGAAGGAAAGTCCCTTTCTAGCTGCTAATTTTGACCAATCGATAGGTCCTAATCGCGGATTCACACTATCCGTAGCCTCCGCTAAACGTTTTTACAAACTATCGAGCTCGTTCTCTTTAAGAGAGGGCGGCGCGGCCGGAGCCTCAGCGGCAGGCAGATTTTTGCAATACTCCCTTCTACATCTACAAAATACCCTGCAAGCCACCTCAAGGGTGTGTGGCAGGGAGTGCGCTACGAAGCTGATCTAAGGTTCCTTCTGTAGGTAAACCGAATCTCGTGCAATACGAGATTGCTTCCGTCTTGGTAGTAGTAGTAGGTTTAAGGATGTAGGGTGCGTCGACGGCTAGGTCATTTTGCACCACTACACAGTCTTCGTAGTAAAAGTATTAAATATTAGTCACTTGCACTCATGTCGCTTATTTTTTAAAAAATTTATATAATGTGGTTACAAATAAAAAAATAAAAACTTATATTTTTTGGAATAGTCCTGTCCCTTTTATAAATAAAATGACTCGGCTTAAAACATTAGGGTCGTCTCCTAGGATGGATTTTAGGTCTCCCCCTAAATTGAGCCGCCTTCGCGCGTCACGGTATTTGTCACACTCCGTCAGGATGTGCCGAATGTTGAGAGAACAGTCGCAATTATCACACTGCGGTCGTACTTTCTCTTCCGTGAAGAGAAATGCGTGAGTTAAAGGGCAGTGCCCTATCCTCAAACGCGTTATGACGACTTCCTCTCTTCGGCTGTTCCTGACGGAAGAGGGCCACACTGACGTTACCGGCTTGATGTCACGAAGTTTATTATCCTGTGTAGTACGCCATGACTCCTTCCACTGCCCTAGGATTATTTGTTTCAGGGAAGATTTCAGGTCCTCGTGAGGAACCAGCGTCGACTTAGTCTCGGTATCGTTCAGAGCCTCTTTGGCCAAAGCGTCCGCCTTTTCATTTCCGGCTATTCCCGCATGCCCCGGGACCCAAAGGAACCAAACGCGTACTCCCTTCCTGCTGAGAGACAGTAGGGAAGAATGAATGTCCTGAATGATCGGGTGCATGGGCGAAAAGCCGGAGATTGATTGTATTGAGCTGAGGGAGTCGGTGCATATAACGAAGGAGTGACCTTCGTCACATAGGTTTTCAAGTGCCATCCGTCTTGGTTAACTCATTTATCCACAAGGTACCTATTTTACCCACCATGGATAACTACAGACAAGGGAAAAAGTAGGTGAGGTACTAATCTTCTTTTCCCGGGGTTCGTCGGGATTATCTAAAAGGACAGGGTGAACCACGGGAAGGAACCAACGAAAGGATAGGAACAACGCTGACCCTAAAGCCGGATTCACATTCAAGCGTTCCACGCGTCTCGCGCGCACAGTTTACGTGCGAAACGCACGAAAGGTCCACATTCAAGCGTAGGCAACCTAGTCGTGCGCGTGAACTACACATGGTGACACCTATTGGAGGATGAATGAAGCAGTAAAAATAAGTCGAGCCTCTGCTTGCATGGACGCGCCGGGAGCGTGCGAGCATCGAGGAATGGTACGAGAGCGACTAGACACGTCTTTCTTTCATTATGAGGACATGTAAATGCACGGTGGGCTTCGATCTACTTAAAATTAAAAGTGCTTGCACCGATGAAATCTTTTCAAATTCCATTTCTAAGATGTCTCTCGAAGATTTTTAGCCCCGAAAGAAAATAATTGTCAGAGCGATTTGCGAGAAAATTGATTTTTGTTGTATATATGGCATTTTTCGGTCAGAATTTGTCTGTGATGAAAATTCCAAGTACGGAACTGGTTCACGTGTATTCAATTATGGCAATTTTATAATTCATTCGTTATGTATTTGAATTAGAAATATAAATTAAATTGATTTTACTATCTCAAACCAATAGGGCGAATAATGATTTTGAGTCACTTAATGCATGAAAATCGGATCTTACTACCATTCTATGTTATAACATACGTATATTATTATTATATAATCTATACTATCATTATTCTGCAAGATAAAACAGCTTACTGTATAATAAATTATTGTTTTAGATCAAATTCATGTAATGAATTTAGAAAAATAAAAATCCACTTCAGTAATAATTAACTTACAATTTATTCAAACATAAATAGTACTAATAGACATTAATATGAGTGATAATAAGTATATTTACTAAAAGCATGAAGCAGTCTTTCTGTGAATTCCGGCTGGTTCTTAGAGATTTCATACATAGATAATTTTCCCATATAAGTTTGAAATCAGCGTGGACAGATTCCATTGACTATTCACTGTAGAAACCAAGGCCTACTTGCATTTTGTCGCAAAAATCGGGTATGTGAAAAAATACTGCGTGGACTTTAGGTGTTGCCGTTGTATTGAGCATAATAAAGCTCTCCTTGAATGCGGAAATCTGGTTTTTGAAGTTGGGATTGAAGTTTTTACCAAAGCAGGCCATAACATCATTTATAAAATTTTCAAATACAGGTACGTACATCAAGCTTCTCAAATTTTGACTTCTTGATCACAGTAAATCACACACAAAGTTTTACACATAGTGTTTTGTAAGGATTTCCGTTGAAATTTGAACTCCCTTGACGTATATTGCGAGTCACACTGCATGTTTCTGCCGACTGAAAAGAATCTAGCTCAAATTTATTCAATAAATGTTCATGTAAATTGTTCACGACACCTATCATTTAATGCAACTCTGGCGGAGGAACGATTTCGAGGAGTAGAAAAAAGAGGACTGAAGACGCAGTTTTTGTAAAATTTTGCACCTGTTTTCTTAGCTCATGCCGAAGACCATTGAATGTAATTTACTAACGTATAAGCTATCGTTCTGTACGTATCGCAAGTATTCAAATTATCATTGGTTTCGTAACAATAGGTACATGGGCAGTAACTGCTATGCGACATTATACCAACCAGAATGTAGGCTAATTTACGATCGGTTGCGATAGTTGTTAATAAATAATGCCCGCAAAGTTGATAATATTTATTGCAGACCAGAAGGATACATTCCCATAATTTTCCTGAGAACTAGGTGCGAGATATATTATCATCATTTGATGTAATAACTATCATTAATTTGTTACCCGCCCGATCCTTAACCGATTATAATATATAAAACCACCCGAATCCTTAAAAGGTTTAGCGCAAATACCATCTTCAAATATCTACTTATAATAGTTTTAGTCAAGCATTCCAACACGCGTATGTAATGTGCATTTATGAGATAGATCTTTTACAAATAATGAAAAACATTAACCGCAACGACTTTCGATAGAACGTAATTGCATTTTACCTAAAAAAATGAGTTTCATTAGGAGAAGGAATGCACGTAATCGTACAGAAAATAGTGAAGAAAGAATGTTTCAAATGTTACTTATCCAAGATTAACTAGGAATTAGTTCGAAAACTCAGGTAGAAAAATTTCCTTCATAAGATTATTCACTACTTTTAAAATATATCGCTTAAGTAGTGGCTAAAGTAAATGTTTAGGTTAAATATTTAGGGTAAAAAAAATACATCCCTTGGGATTGAACCTATAACCATCCCACTAGTAGCCGACCACTCTACCGACCGGTCTACCTTGATGCATCACAAGACCACAAAGCAAAACTAAGGCGGCGGGCGCATACAGAAGTCATGCCCTATGTACTACGTGGTGGCCAGTCGCGACACGCTGTTAACACACCCTCCGCGGTATTTTTACTTGCATGTCTTAGGGGTGCGTCTTACCTTGAAAAGTCGAGTGTAAAGGTGGATTCACATTCATGCGCTTCACGCGTACTAAGCGAAGCGTTTCGCTCGCAGCCAATCAGGTGCTTCGCCTCGTACGTCTATCTTCGCGTCGCCGAAGTTGAATTTTGCTCAACTTTCAACGCGCGCGACGCGCCTGACGCGTGAAACAAATGGCGGACACGTTGAGTCATTTCGTATTTACTTTTAAGATTCACTGGGATATATTAGCATGCATACATGAATTGTCCATTTCTGTTAATCATTGCTACAGTGCTTGATACATAATAGTTGTATTATTGGCACATTGATAATTTTATGGGCTAACTCTCGTGCATAAACATACCAGGCGACAACGGGACACCGTCGCAGTATTCATTATAATTAACGATTCCCCAGTTAATGCCCGCCAAAAATGTGAAGTTGGATCAGATACGAGCTATAAATAATTGTTTTAGTGCAAATAAGAACCTCAATAAGTGAACAATGAGCAAATGAGCAACAAAAAACTTCTCAAGGTGGGGACCGACATTCTAAGGCCCGCAACCCGAGTTTCATAGAAAATGATTTCCATAGGCCGGATTAAATTTTTCTACGGTAGACCGGTCGGTAGCGCGGTAAACTATGACTGAGACGGTCGCAGGTTCAATCCCAAGACATGAATATTTTTGAACCCTCAATATTTAACCTAAACATTTAATTTATCACTACTTTAGCGATATATTTTAAAAGTAGTGAATAATCTTATTAAATTTTTCTACCTCAATTTTCGAACTAATTCCTAGTTATTCTTGGATGAGTAACATTTGAAACATTCCTTTTCTCATAATTCCCTTTACGATTACGTATATTCCTTTTCCTAATGAAACTATTTTTTTTAGATAAAATGCAATTACCTCCCATCGAAAGTCGTTGTGGATAATGTTTTTCATTAGTTGGAAAAGGACTATCTCACAAATACAGCTTAGCTGCGCGTTTTGGAGAGCTTGACTAAAACTATTATAAGCAGATATTTGAAGATGGTATTTCCGCAAAATGCTTTAAGGATTCCGGTGGTTTATATAAAACATCTATATCTACGAAGTACCGTGCAAGCCACCATTAGGGTGTGTGGCACGGGGTGATTCCACACCAGGCATGCAGCACTCGTCCCAGCACAAATCAGAACCTCGCACGCTCCCCCGGCCGCTAGGCGCAGGCCAAAAAGCAGTCAGGAAAACAGTGCGTAGGCCAGCCGGAGACTGGGAGAGTGATACGTAAATGAACATGCAAACATGCAGAACAATGCTATAGACACATCTTATGGTGAATATTACTAATTCTGTTAATTTATGAATGCTACGAGTTGCTACTTCATGCAGAGAACAAAATAAAATATTGACGGACAAATCGCCCGGTGTGAAGTGTTTGTAATGATGTTGTGTTATTAAGCACAAGTGAAAATTCTCCTCTACCAATTGAGGGTGGGAGTTTCATATAATTAATCTATCACAACTATTATGATCCCTTATTTTACGTAGGAAAAATGACATTTTAAATCTATTGGTTCTGCAGTCAATTTCCTTTATTTTATTCCTGTGATCGCTTCTACCGTAGTACGTTGGCTCTAGCAGTATATGTTGACCGTCCGGCAAAAAAGTGTCTGCTCCGAACTAGCGCAAAAGATTTAACCTGTATTTCTCCCTTTGATCAGTTAGAGATTCCCACCGCTTTGCCTTCAATAATTCGGTAACACTGCTAAATTTATCGTATCAACGTTTCACAAATCTTGCTGCTCTCCGCTGTATTCGATCTATTTTAGAGATTAGTCCTACTTCGTAAGGGTCCCATATGCTAGCGGCAAACTCCAAGTGAGGTCTCACGAGTGAAAAATAACATCGCTCTTTAACCTTATCGTCGCATTTTCCTAATATTCTTTTGATAAATTCCAATTTGCGACTAGCCTGTCCGCAGATTTCCCGGACGTGTTTCCCCCAAGACAGGTCCTGAGTAAGGGTCACACCTAAGTATTTAACTGACCCTATATTTGATAACTTGGTTTGATTAATTGTGTACGCTTCGTTGACCGAGTTATTCTTTTTCCAAAAATTCATAACAACGCACTTTTTAAAACTCAATTCTAACTGCCTAGTGTTGCACCATTCATTTATAGCATCTAGGTCTTTTTGTAACACAATCTTGTCACACTCATTGCCCAGATCCCTGTACAACACTGCGTCATCTGTGAAGAGGCGAATTTTGCTCGTAACAACAGTAGTGATGTCATTAATATACAAAAGGAACAATAAGGGACCGATGAAACTTCCCTGGGGTACACCTGATGATACTTCCACTACATCTGAACTAACGCCATATAGAACTACCCTCTGTTCGCGGTCGGCTAAGTACTCTCTTATCCAACATATTGCGTCGTGGTGTATTCCGTAAGCTTCCAACTCAACGAGTAACTTCGAATGAGGGACCTTATTAAAAAACTGCTTTGAGATCTAGAAATATTGCGTCTACTTGGACAGCGGATATCATAATCGGTTAAGTATCGGGCGGATTATAAATTAATTATAGTTATTATATAACATTATGATAATATATCTCGCACTTAATTCTCAGGAAAATTATGAGAATGTATCGTTCTAGTCTGCAATAAATATTATCAACTTTGCGGTAACTATCGCAACCGATCATAAATTGGCCTACATTCTGGTTGGTATAACGTCGCATATCAGTTACTACCCATGTACCTATTGTTACGAAACCAATGATAATTTGAATACTTGCGATACGTACAGAACGATAGCTTATACGTTAGTAAATTACATTCAATGGTCTTCGGCATGAGCTAAGAAAACAGATGCAAAATTCTACAAAAACTGCGTCTTCAGTCCTCTTTTTTCTACTCCTCGAAATCGTTCCTCCGCCAGAGTTGCATTTCATGATAGGTGTCGTGAA
The DNA here is from genome assembly GCA_963573305.1 of Pyrrhosoma nymphula. Classification (NCBI taxonomy): domain Eukaryota; kingdom Metazoa; phylum Arthropoda; class Insecta; order Odonata; family Coenagrionidae; genus Pyrrhosoma; species Pyrrhosoma nymphula. The sequence goes on along the minus strand of OY754332.1, from coordinate 89,908,278 downwards.
AAATTTACATGAACATTTATTGAATAAATTTGAGCTAGATTCTTTTCAGTCGGCAGAAACATGCAGTGTGACTCGCAATATACGTCAAGGGAGTTCAAATTTCAACGGAAATCCTTACATAACACTATGTGTAAAACTTGATTTACTGTGATCAAGAAGTCAAAATTTGAGAAGCGAAGACGAAAATAGGCTGAAGGCTTTTGAGATGTGGGTGTGGAGGAGGATGGAGAAGGTGCGTTGGACGGAAAGGAAGACAAATGAGGAAGTGCTTGACATGGTGGGCGAGGAGAGGAAACTTATAGATGAGATTAGGGGAAGGCAGGGTAGGTGGCTGGAAGGGGTAATGAGGGACGATGGTTTGCTGAAGGTCGTGATAGAGGGAAGGATGTTTGGTAAGCGGGGAAGGGGAAGGAAGAGAATCGGTTTTATGGACGGGATGAAGAACGGTAGGACTTATGCTGAGATGAAGAAAGAAATACAAGAGGTAGAAAGGGCACAGCACGTGTAAGAGTTCGTTGGATATTCTCTGACTTTCATCACAACCTACCTCTAACCGGTAGATTACTGTGATGATGAATGATGTACGTACCTGTATTTGAAAATTTTATAAATGATATTATGGCCTGCTTTGGAAAAAACTTTAATCCCAACATCAAAAATATGATGGCCGCATGCAAAGAGAGCTTTATTATACTTAATGCAACGGCAACACCTAAAGTTAACGCAGTATTTTTTCACATACCTGAATTTTGCGACAAAATGCAAGTAGGCCTTGGTTTCTACAGTGAATAGTACCTATATGGAATCTGTCCACGCTGATTTCAAACCTATATGGGAAAATCATCTAAGCATGATATTTCTAAGAACCATCCGGAATTCACAGAAAGACTGCTTCATGCTTTTAGTAAATATAATTTTTATCACTCATTTTAATGTCTATTAGTATTATTGATGTTTGAGTATATAATAAGTTAATTATTACTGAAGTGGATTTTTATTTTTCTAAATTCATTATTTGAATATGACCTTAAACAATAATTTATTATACAGTAAACTTTTTTACCTTGCAGAATAATGATAGTATAGACTATATAATTATAATATGTATGTTATAACATAGAATGGTAGTAAGATCCGATTTTCATGCATTAAGCGACTCAAAATCATTACTCGCGCTCTTGGTTTGAGAAAATAAAATTAATTTAATTTTTATTTACAGTTAAATTTCATAACGAATGCACTATAAAATTACCATAATTGAATCAACGTGAACAAGTTCCGAACTTGGAATTTTCATCACAGACAAATTCTGACCGAAAAATGCCATATAAACAACAAAAATTAATTTTCTCGCGAATCCCTCTACCAAATACTTTCTTGCGGGACTTAAAATATTCGTGAGACATCGTAGATATGATATTTGTAAAGACTTCATCGGTGCAAGCACTTTTAATTTAAAGTCGATCGAAGCCCACCGTGCATTTATATGTCCTCATAATGAAAGAAAGACGTGTCTAGTCGCTCTCGTACCACTTCGATGCTCGTACGCTCCAGGCGCGTCCACGCACGCAGAAGCTCGACTTATTTTTACTACTTCATTCATCCTCCAATAGGTGTCACCATGTGCAGCTCACGCGCACGACGACGTTGCCTACGCTTGAATGTGGACATTTCGTGCGTTTCGCACGTAAACTGTGAAACGCTTGAATGTGAATCCGGCTTAAGAGTTGCGGAGCGACAGATCAGGTAATTCGCCACTTTTGAGTCTGGGAGGTCCCGCCATTAGTTTTTCCACATTATAGTTTTTAAAAGAAAATATATAGCTGTCATTCTTGCCAAATCTTTAGAATTTACAGGTCATTGTTAGTTGAATTTGTTCAAGATATTTTTTTGTATTTGAGTCTCATTGATTAAATAACACTTCATAGGTCGTACTAGAATCCATGTATGATACTTTGGATTTAATCCCATATCCCACTCTAAAATTATCTCCAATCCTTAATTCGGTATTAGGAGCAACACTAGTCACATGTTAAGGAAGTTTTTCGAATGGCATTGCAGTATTTTTCATGCAATTTTCAATTTAATTAAATTAAGATTAAAAGTTAAAATTAATAATTACGTCTATGTAAACCAATATGCCTCTTTTGGAAGGCAAATTAAAAAGACTGTTTAGTGGCTGCCAGCTTTTAGGTAAGTGTTACGTTATTTTTCCTTGGTGAATGGTATGCACATTCATAACTGTTTTGAATTTTAACTAAAAACACGAATTTTTCCAGGTTGTGCGGATTAAACATCATCAGTCCAACGATGAAGGGCGCAATGTCTGCTGCTAACCTATTTTCTGAAGTGCACAATGTTTTACCCAGATTTTTTATTAAAAATTAAACTATAGAATATTCTAGAAGGGGAATCGCAATTATAGTTGCAATGGGCTGAAAAATAAAGAAGGAAAATTGGTTTTTGACCACCCAGAACTGGTAAAAGTTTGGAAATATTATATAGGAAAACTATATGAAGGTAATGCCGAAGAAAGCATCACCATTGAACAAATGATAGAAATAGAGTTTATAAACAACGCGGTAGACAGTGAATATGGAATAATGAGGGAGGAATTTGATATGGCGTTAAAGAAAATGAAAGACAAGAAGGCGGTTGGAGTTAATGGAATACCAGCAGAAATTTTTAAAGTATCGGGTGAAGAACTAATGAAGGCACTCTATAGTTTGACGTGGGTCATATACGATAAGGGCATACTACTCTCGGACTTCCAGAAATATGAATTGGTGCCTTTACCCAAGAAGGCCTCAGCAAATGAATGTGAACAGTACCGCACCATAACTATTATATCTCATGCCGCAACAACTCTGAATACCATTATTCTGCATAGGATTGAAAAGAAGATAGAGGAACAATTAACAGAAGACCAGTTTGGGTTCAGACACAGGTAATAGAGAAGCAGTACTGGCTTTGAGACTCACCCTGGATAAAAGACTACAAAAAGGTGAAGAAACATTTATAGCCTTCGTGGTCATTGAGAAAGCATTTGACGACGTAAAGTTGAAACAACTTTTCCGAATATTACACGACGTAGAGATAGACCAAAAGGACATACGAATAATCTGGAGGATGTACAAAAAAGAGACATCTGTGATAAGAAACGGAGACTATAAGGAAGAGGCTTCGATCTGAAAAGGGGTAAGGCAGGGTTGCTGTCTGTCACCTCACCTATTCAATTTATATATCAAAAAAGGGTTGGATGAGGTGAGAGAACTTTGGAAAGACCATCGAGGAGATGAGAGGGGCGTAATGATCCAGGGAGTACTGGTGGATATGCTACGTTTCGCTGATGATATAGCCGTGATTGCAAAGAGTGAAGATGAGCTTACACATATGTTAAATCAATTGGAAACTATACTTGGTGGCCAGTATGATATGAAACTGAACAACAAAAAGACGAAGATAATCAGAGTGGGGAAAACCTATAATGCTAATACCAAGGTTTTCATTCATGGTGTGCAACTGGAAAGTGTCCAAGAATTTACATATCTAGGCAGTATAATAAAAGCCGATGGAAGGAGCAAACGAGATATAACAAACCGGGTGAATATGGCGAAAGTAGCGTTCAACAAGAAGAAGAGGATATTAACAGCAAACAATATTGGTCTAAACCCTAGAAAAATATTGCTCAAAGTGTTTGTGAGGTGTGTCCTAATATATTGCTCTGAAACTTGGACTATTAGGAAAGACGAACGAAGGAGGCTGGAAGCATTTTGAGTTATGGTGTTATAGGAGTCTATTGAAAATTCGTTGGGCAGAAAAGATCTCCAACAATGAGGTCTTTCAAAAAATTTAAGAACATCCTACACAATTTTGGAGAGCCTGCAACGGTGAAGTAATGAATGGATTGGACACACCCTACGGCACGAGGACTGGCTTACGACCATAATCGAGGGTAATATTTCCGGAAAAATTGTATAGGCCAACCAAGACTGGCATACATCAGGCAAATAATACAAGATGTCGGCTGCACATCCTATGCCGAAATGAAAAGATTAGCAGAGAATAGAGACCTATGGAGGAATGCGATAGCTGCCAATCAGCCTGAGGGCTGATAACCACCAAAGAAGAAGAATCCTCAACCAATGTGTGGCTATCTATTGCAACTATTTTGTGCCAATTCGATAGTTACCGTATTTAAATACTCAAGTATTTTATAAATCAATGTGATGGAAATACTAGCCGTAAATACTTAAGAAACTGAAAGAAAAAACGACAAGTAATGATTAAGTTTTACACAAGGTTGAGATAAGACAAGTAAGTACAGAGGACTAGCTTAGGAACACATAAAAACTGCTCGCCTCAAGTGGTAGCCGGATGGGCAAATGATCAGTCTCGGAGGTAGTTAGCCTAGTGGTTAGGGTAATGAAAAGGGACGAAAAGAAAGTCAAAGGCTAGAAGCGGCAAGGTCTTACAATCTCCAATGGCTGATTTGCCATAGAATGGTGAGCGCATTGCACTCGGCGTTTTCTTAAGTAAAGAAAAGCATATAGCTACAGGCAATTCGACCACGGGAACAGTTTTTTCAGAGACCAACCCTTCCGGTTCCAAATTCACCCACTATCTATCTCTGTCTCTTTTGCAAGGGCTATAAAATTTCTTTGCTATCTGCAATAAATGCCGGCGTATGAATTCTTGAAATCAACAGAATACCAGATACTCATTTACCTAAATCAATATTTCGAAATCAGTCGAACGACTCCAGCGTCAAGGGGCTAAATATATGTTAAATTTACGACGCCAATATAACACAAAAATTTGTGGATTCAGGGTTATACACGTCACTAAATAAATTTGTAGTTTGTATACTCCATAGTTTATTATTTCCAATCATGTTTTCGACAACCACTGCCGTTATCAAGGAACATTAGCAAGCGTATGCATGTCCTGTATCCACAACTCATGGGAATGGATAGTGAAATGGTAAAAGTAGAAGCATTTCGACGCGAATAACGTAACTGGAGAGGATTCTGGAGAGGATTGAAGGGGAAATTTGTTAACCGAGGTGAACAGATAAAGTGGGGTGGGGTTAGATGAGATACATAAACAGAGGGGATTAGGACATAATAACCTTATTTGGCGGCGCTGGAGAGTGGTTTTCAAAGGTACGATCGTCTGCTTAATGCAAAAAAGTGTTTATATTAGTGACAATAGTGCTTAAAATGAGAATCATGTGACGTAAGGTATATCGGCCAAAGAAAGAAATTTTTCAATTTGAGTTGAGGAACGTAAAGTACCTAGCTTTATAAATTTTGAATCAACATCAAATTTTCCCAACATTTGTTAGGAACTGAGCATTGCAGTGATATTAATCCGGAGATATCGCATGTAATGTGCTTGATTTTCTAAAACGACTTGACATAGCACGTTCAGGACGTGTAAACCTGTCCAACGACTGGACTTTCGAAAAACCCTCTCCTCTGAAGTCAATAATGTGACCAATGAATGTTGATGTTATGTCTTAATGCATTTATCTCCCGTTCGCCTTGGAAAACGAACGTTTATTCCTCTCCTTTTCCTGCACAATTACGTTATTACGTTACAATTATGCTCCTACTTCTGCCGCTGCTTTGTACATTTATCCTCCCCTCCCCGCCACCTTGTAAAACAAACCTCCCAGTCCTCTGAGTTGTGTATATTAAAACTGCGAACACTTGCTAGTACATACACGCACCTCGATTATGACAACAACTCTTGAAACCGTGGTCGGAAATAAAATAGAATGGAAAATACAAACTGTAGATTCATTTATTGATTCCAGCTATGACTTCATCATGTAGTTATTGAATTATGCAACTTTAAATTAATTAGGTCATTTTATTAAATAGAATTCATTTGATGAGAGTTTATTCGAAACTAATTCATTCTAGCCTTTATTCGGAAATTAAAAACCCTACGAAACTATATATCCGTGGGATGAAACTTATCCCATATACGTCCGATGCAAAAGGAATGTTACGGTAACCGATTTCAGAAAGTCTTCAAACACCAAAAAAATTAGCTCGCTAAAGTAAAAGCCAGAATCAAAAGTTTCACTTAGTTGACCAAGAAGAGGTCTTCCCATTTAAATAGTAGCAATTAAGAATGTTTGCTCTTGGCTTTAGACGTCCGCACATCTGAGGATCTCCAGCATTCCGCGTTTCACAGAGCTTTCGTTGATGCAAAACTAAACCATTTAATGTAAAACTAATTTTCCTTATTGGGTTCGATGGTAGTTTCATTATGAACTCGCGAGTGAATTCTTAAAGAATATAAATCTTCATTTTGGTAGATTTCCATTAATATATATACACATGTGGTATAAGCATATGAAATTTTACTTCATCGTTTTCCTGTCCATGTATGTCTTCCAAAAATATTTAATTATTACGCAAAAAATTTTCTTCAGTAACCAGGAATTTTTTTCATTCTGGAATCAAGTATGCGATCGAGAGTTCATGCGAAGATGGGTTGGATATTTTTGGTTTTCTTTGTGTATAATTTGAGAAATTTGCATGCATAAACAAAACATTTTACTGCGTAAAATGTTCTCTATTTTTAGCTAAAGGTATGGGTATCCAGGTAATAACTTTCAAATTCGGAGTGACTACATAAAATAAGGATGCTAATGGGAGTCACTCAAGGTGACACAAAAATATGTCCCGTGGCGTCCATTTTCCTAATTTCATCTTTACATGTTCGTATTCACTAAACATTGTAAGCCGTGAAGATCAAAATGGTTGTAAAAAAATTGACATTTTTTGTAAAGTAGGCATAAGTAAAAACAAATGCCAAATTACACCCTTAGCTTCTGCTTTCTAGTGAATAAAGTGAAAAAAGTCTTATGAAAAAGTCAAGTATGGGGTGAGTTCTACTCTCACCTATCAAAACCAACATTCTGGATGAAACACTGAGTGAGTGTGTGAAAAAACTGAAGCTAGCCTCACTTTATTCATGCAAAAAAAACAGAATTCAGGCATAGTAATATTTCAGCACCCCTAAATAAAAAGTGGCACAAAATTCACTCACACCACTTTTTCTCCCAACCAATCAATCAATTAAGAAATATTTAGTATTGAGTGCCTAAGACTTACAAAACCTATTCCTATTGCAATCATTAAAGCATAACCATAGTTTTATCCTTCCCTTTGTGAAAAAAATATCATCTATGTTTAGATAGATACATGATGATATTCGCTGCAATCGTAATGTTAACATTTCAAGTAAGTTAGGTACTGTGTCAGACTTAAATTTGTGGAACACGACGCATGAAATAATTTCTTGCTTTTTACTTTCCACGCTTTTTTATTTATACCCACCATGGATTAGACAAATAGAGTCATTTTTAAGGTACTATGGGGGTATAATGTTTCCCAATAAACGGAGCGCCGCACAGTGGGCTGAAATCGAAAATAGCTGGCCAAAAGTCAAAAAGTGATTTTTTTCAAGCCAGGAAGCTGAGATTTTGCATAAATATTTTCAAAATACCTGTGCATGCGCTGAAGTTAAGCATATTTCTTAGTACTCTACAATGAACAATTTGCATGAGGTCAAATTTGCAAATATTTCGCAAAAATGGTCTACACTCATTTTTCCCACGAAATCTTCAAAATCATTCCCTTGCTAACCCTTTATGGGTAAAGAATTGGAATTAAAAGTGATCAGTACAATGAAACTGTTTTTCATCTTTATTTTAATGTGGTCTCCTTAATTTTTTGTCATTATTTACTAAAGATACTAAGCAAAATGGCGGACCCTCATTTTTGGTCATTTTTAATGCATGTAGAGAAATAGTTATTTGCATCGCCAAGCATCGCGATGTAACTTATATGGGGAAACTGCAAAAAGATTCCACAGTGCGAATCCGATGAGTTATAGTGTGACCGCTGGCGACGCCGAATTTCACATCACTATTTCGATCGCGCGGTCGAGTCTAGTCCAACCCGCCTGCAACGGGGAGTAAGGTGGCGCGGCAAGTGTGTGGAATGGATTGTAGCCGCATCCACTCCACTAATTCCCTCTACAACTCGTAGTGGTGAAAAGAAACATACACGGAATGACAAGGACAGAGGTTATGACGTAAACAGATCGAGCGACATACTAAAAGGATATTGATATCAATGGTGAATGCAATTCCTAAATAAAATTGTTAACAATATAGAAATTTTTCTTTCCAATATTTACATTCTAATGCTTCTCTCAAAAATGGAAATTGTTTACCTTTACCTTGTTCATGTAAAATTTCCGGTTCAAAGTTACTTGTATGGTCATACTCCAGTAAACGCTTAGCAAACATGGATGAAACATCACTAGTTATGAAGCACTTACTATGTTCCTATATCCTTATCACACATTTGCGTTCAGTTAGGTCAACGCATTGCACGAAAGCATAGGCTCTACTCTTGTCAAATTAGCCAAACTTATCTTTAGTATTCAATGAAATTTTACCTGTGTTCACGGAATTATCAAATGCCAAGTTCAATTTTATGATCCTGTACGTCAATTTTTCCTACCCAGTGGGGAATTAATTGTCCAAAAAATGTTCAAAGAACGTTCAGTGAAGACTGTTTAAACGTTCAATGATCATTCAAGAAGGATATTCAATGAACGTTCAAATGGCACCCGCAGATAGTGTAAAGAATATTCATTAGAATACTTCATAGAATGTTCACCGTCGATTAATTGCGGCTGTACTGTTTTTGAATTAATTACATAAAAGTATGAAGGAATGTTTAAAATTAGTTCTCGTGAACTGATTCCAGATTCATATCGTATTATCTCTCCATTGACTTCTCTGCTCTCTCATAATTAAAGAATGATAATTAGCATTTAATCACTATGAATGTGCAATTACGCGTACGTAATATTAACACGTTAAAACATCCTATCTTGTATCTTACCAACGTTATTGTACCAATGCAGCGTTATAAGATACTCCACACGAATGCCCTTGCTCCCGATACTGAGTACTGGCATCTATCGTGTGATGACCGTTCCCATTAACGGGAACGGTACTCATCTCTTGATGGCTCTTGATGGCTCCTAGGATGTGTGCTTCATGCGGTGCGAAACTTCTTAGTACTGGCATGTAGAAAGTCGTATATACCTAGTCACTTACGTCGATAAATGTAACTTCCAGAACTGAAATTATTACATCTACATCTACAAAATACCCTGCAAGCCACCTCAGGGGTGTGTGGCAGGGGGTGAGTATTCACCAACATGCATTACACTATACCCTAAAGTTAGTGTAACTACGACTAATTATGCATTAGCATAAATCGCTAATGCTTGTTACGAGGCAAAGCCTCACAAGCATACACTACTACAGTACAGATTTTATCACAATGGAGATGGACCATTAATAAATATGTATTTTGCAACTACACATATGGACAGAGACTCAAGACTTATGCAGAAAACATGCACGGCGTGCTGTTAGTACTAGGTAAAAGATAAGGATTCAAGTATTAGGGAGTACAACTACTACTAAGAGCTACACTACCTAACGACAAACCTAGATAAAAGTCTCATTGGCAGCTGTTATAGTCCCTTATCGTTCGTGGGAAAAATTAAATTTAAAATCTGTCCGTTCTGCAGTCTAGTTCCCTAATTTTATTCTCATGATCTGATCTACCGTAGTATGTCGGATTTCTTAAAATATTATCAACGTCGTCAGATAATAGACCGGTTTGGTACTTACACAATAGATTGAGTATAAATTTTCATCGACGGTCTGAAAGCGTTTCCCATTCCAGTTGCTGCAAAAGGTCAGTGATACTAACGAGATTATCATAACGGCCTTTAACGTATCTTGCCGATATTCGCTGCACGCGTTCTAACTCAGTTTCCAAGCCTATCTCATGAGGATCCCAAACACTGGCAGCATATTCCTAGTGGGAGGGAGATAACGAGGGAGAAGTAGCTGATTTTCCTAACTTTATCGTCACACTTGCCAAGTACTCTTTTAACAAATCCCAATTTACGATTAGCTTGACCGGTAATTTCTGAATATGTTTACTCCTCGAGAGATCATTAGTCAGTTTAACTCCGAGGTATTTAACCAATTCTACAGTATCTAGTTTGCTGTTTTTATGCTATAGATGTTACAAGGAGCGTTTTTCTGTTTCCGAAAATTCATAACAACGCATTTTCAGGTTTAATTCTAGCTGCCACGCATCGCACCACTCCTGTATTGCCTCGATGGCCTTAGCTAGCGCTAGCTTATCATTAAGGCTACAAATTTCTCTATACACCACTGCGTCGTCTGCAAATAATCTATGTGTACTGTAAACTGTTTCACCGATGTCGTTTATGTACAAAAGGAACAGAAGTGGGTATATGACACTTCCCTGTGGGACACCCGATGTGACTTTTACTTCATTAGAGATAGCGCCATCTAATACAACCATTTGCACGTAATTGCTTAAGAATTCTCTAATCCAGGAAATTGCGTCGTCTTCTAAACCGTAGGATTTTAATTTCATGGTAGCTTATTGTGGGAAACTTTATCAAATGCCTTTTTAAAGTCAAGAAAAATTGCATCAACTGGAACTTTACGTTCACCCGAGACTAAAATATCGTGGGAAAAAAGTGCTAATTGAGTTTCGCAACATCTTCCCTTTCTGAATCCGTGTTGCGTTTTTGTTAACAAGTTTTCTATATCGAGGTGTCTCATAACTGAACTTACAATTATATGTTCAAGGATTTTGCAAGAGATAGATGTGAGAGATATTGGCCTGTAGTTCGATGGCTGTTCCCTATCACCGCCTTTGAATATGGGAGTGACATTTGCAATTTTCCAGTCCATGGGTACTTTGTGTTCATTGATGGATTTAATAAATATATTCTGCAAGTAGAGCGATATTTCACAAGCTAATTCTCTTTCCATGCGGGCAAGAATTTTTTTCAGGACCTGGGGATTTATTTGGACTTTTAGATTTTAGTAAGTTTTCTATTCCGTAAGAGCAACTATCGATAGGCGGCATCTTTTGCTGGGAGTGATCATTTACCTTTACGGATATAATCTGTGATGACCTTGTGAACACACTTCGAAAGTAGGAATTCCACAAGTTGGCTTTGTCCGAACTGTTTGTTAAAAATTCGCCATTTTCGTTTCGTAGTGGAATAATTGTTGATCTATTGCCTTGAACTTCCCTTACGTATCACCAAAATGCCTTTGAGTTGTCCTGTAACTGTTCTACTAATGTTTTTCTTTTAAATCCATGAATTCATTCCCAAATGCTTCCTTTGTAGTGGCTTTAGACAGTTTGTATTTTTCAATTATTAAATTTTGATCTCCAGTGGACAAATCTCTACGGAATGTTTTCATCTTGGCGTGGCATACTCTTTGACGTCTTAATGATTTTCTTACTTCTGCTTTGTACCATCTTGGCTCGTTGCCCTCTTTTTTTACTTTACTTGGAATGTATTTTATGATCCCCGAATGTACGATTGAAAGAAAATCTTTCCAACTACTCTCCGTGTCTAACTTTACGCTTGATTCCTGGAAGTCGGGAAGAGAGTTTTTTAGATGACTCTTGGACGCATTGAATTCGGCTTTTTTTATGCAGAACTTTCTCGTTTGTTTAAAACTTTTAATTATATTCAACGAGAACTTTGCGGTAACAACTCTATGGCCACTAATGCCTTCAACAGTGTTTACCTTAATTACTTGTTGCGGTATATTTGTTGCCAATAAATCAAGAATGTTGTCCCCTCTGTTAGGCGTCGTAGCTATTTGATGTAGCGCTTTTGATGAGAACGTGTACAGCAGGGACTCGCATATATCTTTATCTCTTGCCCCTGATATGTAACTTTAGGTCCACCAAACTATAGAGGGTGTATTGAAATATCCAACTATGATAAAATTTCTTTCGGTGTTCCTGGATGTGATGTTTTTTTTTTTTTCGAGTTCTAAAATTGAGGTGACGTCGGTGTTAGGTGGCCTGTAACATGCGCACAAGATTATTGTTTTTGTTTTAGGGCATCTAATAGAGCACCATACAGGTTCTAGGCTGGTATCTGGGACGATATCCGCTTGGCTGCCAATGGTATTCTTTATAAGTATAAATACTCCGCCTGCGGTTCGGTTAGACCTATCTTTTCTGTAAATGTTGAATGATTTTGGAAAAATTTCACTATCAGAAATATTAAATGGTGAATCTGTGATGGTGTGATGAAATACCATCAAATCTCGATAACAGTTATTTTTCATTAACTATTGAAACTTATGTTGCCACATAATACGAATATAGATGCAATATTACAGAAAATAAACAATATTTTGAGCTGTACGCATATATGCGTACAGTTCAGTGTTCATCCGTTAAAATCAACTCCTTGCACTAAATAGGTAAATAATGCGATATCACATGCAGGCATTAAATTAGGAGTAATATCGTACATACGGTATGTAATAATACTCTCTAGAATATATATTTAATACATTGTCGTTTATGACAATTCAAATATGCATGGTTTAAAGATGTTCTTTAAATATTCAACCAGGGAGCATTTTTCAATAATTCTTCGTGGACTGGAAATGAACGATATATGGACAGTCTCAAATGAATAGTTCACACCTGAACATTCAATGAATGATCTATGAACAGTCTCAAATGAATTGTACACACTTGAATATTCAATGAACGTTCTATGGTTTTATGCTCAGGATAATTCAATGGTGGACTACTTTTGAATTAGTTCATGAATGTCTTCTGCATGGTCTCTCCCCACTGGGTAATAACGGAAGCTTACATTAACGTTGTAGCGGATGAGTCAGCATAGGTACGCCTGGAGAATGCTCGCGGACCCTTCGGAAAGTTCCCGTGGCAGCGGAGTGAGCAGTGAGCACGAGGGGCGTCTAGGTCGACAGTACGGGGAGGTTCGAGAACGAGAAACGGCCTGCGTAATACAATGAAACCTCCACCGTGCGATTGTCAGTTCGGCCATCCCGATACAAACGTGATGGCTCGTTCTTGGTTGTAAAAGGTGGAGTCGTCAATGAACGAGTGGTTTGCTGTTTAAGCTTACGTTCTAAAACATTAAAAATAGTATCATTATTATAGCTATTTCTCATCGCAATCTTCAAAATAGCCATCTAATTATATCCTGAACAGTATTTTCCAACATCATATTCATTTCACAATCTATGCGGGTACTCCTTTTTCATTCTTAGTGATAAATTCAAGTTTTATATCTCATTTGGTTGCACAACTTTCTTATATTTTATGTGAAAGGCAATAGACGTTTTAAAAGAACATAACACTACAGCAGAACTGATTGCTGATGTAGCCAGAAAAAAAACAACCGACAGGTGAATTACGGTCACTGATACGGATTCTAATTCGTCATTTGAAAGCTATGAAACGAATGCTATATGTGTGATAAATACATAGTTTTGTGCATAATAATGCTTGATTTGTATTAATTACCTATACGAATGTTTGATCGTCATAAAAGAGTTACATTTAGGAATTGTCGAGGATAGTATGTGTGGGGAAACAATGATAGGATAGCAAGGCAAACACAAAACGTTTGTATTGAAATAAATGAGAATTCATAAAGTAGCAAATGACAGTGGTATTTATTGTGAATAGTTGCGTATTGCGCAATAAATGACTAAAATATAAAAGCTATAGTAAATTTCTAAAGTAATAAAATCCACTAAGGATTCAGTGTGAACAACTCTATGACACTGCTAGGAATTGCAAAACATTTCCTTTTTTCAATTGAAAATGGAAAACAAACTACGAAAGTAGAGGTATGTACAAACGTAGGTACATTTTGGCTGAGGTATGTACAAACTTAGGTACATTTTATGCATCACAGTTTCAAAGCATTTATTTTTATCTTTATTTTTGGAATATTATCGAAATTTTGAGGGTTAGGGTGGAGGGGTTAGCACGGGTAATCCGCAAACAGCATATTTCCTACACGGATAATCGATATTTTCACTTCTTTCTTCAGTAGATTATTGCTTCAGTCACTTCTCACTTCATCTTTCACTTGTAACTTGTTTATGAGGCTTCCTCCACGACGGATTCTATAAAAAAAAGTCCTACATGCCCTGAGTCATATTATTTCACAAATGAAAAGCACAATAGCCCGAAGACTTAAAAAAAATTGGTATCCTGAGGAACATTCATCAGACCCAGGCGGCATTATGCTCTGTGCTCCGGTGTTCGGCCAAGTACTGATTAAACGAGATGAACAAGTGATGGTCAGCACTTTCCGTCGCTCGAAATCACAGAAGCCACCTCACTACTGCTTTAACTTTCGTTCAATAAAACCCTTATCAAGCACAACTGTGTACGGAAACACGGCGTCGGAGGTTTAGACCAAATAATTAACATGTTTCGCTTTACCCAGAAACAATACTACACCCTGAATCCGACAGATTTGAGGAAAACACTTCCACCAGTACTGAATTTGGTATTTTAGTCTAAAACATCCGTTACGGCTGAAGTTTATCACCTTAGGGGGATCGCTTGTGACAGGCCGCCATATTTAGTAGCGCCTCTAAAAAAGGCTGGGGAGTGTTTAAGGGCCAACTACTAAAATAGTAGCACACTTGGCGCCGCTTAGCTTAGCAGAGGTCTATAAATACCATCTTGTTGGTTGACAACTAGTTAAGGCGCTAATATGCCGATAGTACCGCACAAATGAATCTATGAATGCGGCCTTAGGTTTTTCATTATGTAATGATTGACGTTTAACGTCGAATTTAATCGAACTTATGGACATGGAAAATAATTCGTTGAAAATCGCATCGGCTGCTAACCCATCCATTATGAAGTTGCGACTACGTCACGACTACCTCGCTGGAAGGCCTGTGCAAGACGGTTCCTAATTGATCGGAGGTTTAAATGCCCAACTTTGCTATTATAATGGAATAAGTGTGTGAGGTTTTCTGAGAAGGAACAAATATCCACAGTGACCGTGAATACAATTGGAACAAGGTTAGGTTACAGAAAACTTGAGAATAGTAACCTTTCATTACTTGACTGAAAACAAGAGAATACATAAATAACAAATATGAGATTAATGCGCAAAAAACTTTAATCAACGTATTAATGTGAACAGCTTTATTTATATAATTATAGAGTGGTGTCTAAGTGAGTTTTATATTCCCTTGTCAGTAACCACGCTTGTAACATCACGAATACATTTATGGACGCGACACTCTTTATTCTCCTATAGCAGGGCTTAATTTATAGTTCTAGTTTTGGTTCATTACAGTGACGTCCAGAATTTAAATACGTAGCGATTATTTTGAATAAAAATAAAAAGGAAAAACTTGGTTTTTCCACATTATATTTTACTTTTCACGACCATGCTTTAGACGGTTAACGTCATCATCAGGTATGCGCTTGTGCTAGTATTTAATTGTATAAAGCGATGAATTCTTTCTCATGAGTCTTTGGTCTTATTTGTATATTTTTAGTGATGTATCCATCATGTAACGTCGTCACCTGATAATGACGTTAACCGTCGAAACCATGGTCGTGAAAATTGAAATTTAATGTGGAAAGACAAAGTTTAACCTTTTCATTCAAAATGAATAGCTGGGCCCATAAACTTACGCCAGAAACCACCAACTTTACGTATTGATTATTTAAATGATGTTAATTTTCAGGTCTTCGCATTGCATTAGAAATGGAAGCGCTTCGTTTGGTCCCTAAGTAATAATTATGACCTGGATTTAGGATTGAGTTCGTGTATTCAGCATATGCCAAATTTGCTGTGCGCTTCCATTCTTGAGTGAATTTAATAGTATTATTGAAAAAAATGCGAAGTAGCTACTTACAAGTTTTTAATGAATAAATTTCTTATCAGAGTTTTGTTTGTTTCCCGTATGAAATGTTTGGAAGAGTCATATCTCGTCTACATGGTGCCGGACGTGTTCATTCGGCGAGTAGTGCCTCTGCGCTTGTTCTAGCATTTATTTGTATAAGGTGAGGAATTATTTTTCATTAGTCTTTGGCTTCATCTGTGTATTTATTATGATGTATCCAATATTAGCGTAAAATTAGCAATTATGTAGTGTATCTGCGCAAATAATAGTGCTTGTATTTTCTCCCGCGCTTTTCCAACCCCACGATTGTATATTATCTTCAAGTTCACATGATTTGATTAGTAACCGTAGGTTTCTCATGACGTGGTTGGTTTTCAAAAAGAGGAAGGAAAAGCAATCGAGGATTTTGTCTTTCCCTGCGTATTTATATGCACACATAATGCCAATGGGGAGCGTGGTGGCCTAGTGGGTAGAGCGCTTGGCTACTGATTCCCGAAGGCGACTGAAGGGTCCCGGGTTCAAATCCGAGTGAAGCCTTTGAACGCCCCCGAACAATAATCCTCGGTGTGCGAGGTGGCCCAGGGAAAGGAACTGGCCCGCCTACCCTGAATGTGTGAAATTCACACGCCTGAGGCTTAGTCCGGGTTGAGCTCTACCCTCAACTATCCGAACCAACCTTCGGGTTGAATCACTGAGTGAGTGAGTGATAATGCCAATGCAAAACTGTTATATACCTGATAACAGTATTAATTAGGTGTGCTTTGTGTAGCTGCTAAGCATTTTAATAGTTCTTGTGTAGTATTGAACTGAAGCATTTTACATTATCATATTATTTTAAGACATGCTAGAAGACAATATTTTCTACTCACTAGAAATATCATTGGGCTAATATCTCCGCGTTAAGTTTGTATCATCTAATAGTTCAGGATTAAGTACAGATGCGAAAGTAATCGGGGGAAGGCAGAGTGGTAGAATGAGGTGTGCGACAACGAAATTCAGGCTCTGCTGAGGTCAGGAGAAATTGGTGCCTATACTCGAACGAGAAAGAGCTAGACCGTGATAAGAATGAGAGAAAGAAAAAGTTGGTTCCGGGTCAAGACTGGAGGCTTTTAAATCGAGACTGAGGAGACGTAAGTTTGATGGGGAAATACGCCGAAGTTTCGCATAGCAAGGGTAATAGAAATTCATTACTATAAACTGAGCTTAGCTGAGACAAAATATGAGTGCAACGCAGACGAGGAAAATAAGAGCCCAAGAGCCTGATGGCAGAAATATTTATTGGAACTTGAGCTGTAAAAAAAAATTAGAAAAACATAACGCCCTCAGATTTACAAAGGATTTACCTTTCATCTTTTTACTTATTAACCTACTCTATACCCGAGCTTTGTTTGGTTATTGTACAAATGTTAAATAAGATATCCTACGCTCTGGTCTCTTCGCAAATTCGGCACTATTTTCTTCAGCATCGCGGAAAATTCTTCTTAAAATCCATCATGTTAGCAATGCACTCTGTAAGAAATTTCCTGTAAAATTCGACTATGAATGGGATGTAGTCATTTTTATTACGAGCTCAAACCTGCCCTCATCAAAGCTAGCATTGCACTGTTCTCTTATCTTCTTGATAAATATATCTCAGAGCTATCTTTTCTAGGACCAAATCGCAATGTAATGAAAAATAACATGTGCTAGTTATTTCACCAATTAAAAATGAGAATTACCTTCACCAATTTTTATTACCTACTTTCATCCTAAAACAGTTTCACTAGAATGCAATTAACTCTTTTTTATTGTTTATTTTATTGTAATTCTAATTGGAAGCACGGAATTCCCCTGCGCTCGGCTCGAATCGAAACTTAAGGAGAGAATATGAGGTAAAAAGTTTAGCTTCGCACGATTGAGGCCCAGGTTTGAATTCTGGGATCGGTGAACTTTATTAAGGGGGTCCAGGTGGCTGCTATTCTGTATGTTTCCGGAATTTCCGAGCCTCGAAGTCAACGGCATTTTGACGTAACAGCCTCCAAAATTTCAAGTAGGGCCATTCAAAAGTTGATATTTGTAGGGGGAAGTGTTGTCACATTCACGGATTTTCCGAGGTTCAAACATGTCGAGTCCTTACTGAATAAGGCAGCAGCAGATCGTTACTTGGGATCAATGTGGAGAGGATTGCAAATGGAGTGCTCCGTCCGTCGGATTGGCCGTTAAATAGAGAACCCCTGGATGCCTTTCTTTGAGGCTAATGCCAACAGCCCCATTCTCACCACCCACAGCACGTGATCCTTCCCAAACCTTGAGTGGGGTAGCGGGGGGGGGGGGGCGGAGGGGGGGGGCGGAGGGGGGGCGCTCTCGGGGAATGGCTCAAGTGATGAGGTAGTGTTGTCAATTCCTTTGGAATATTTACATCTCCGAAGCAGGATAGGACGGCAGGGTATGATTCGGGGGTAAATTCTGTGCCGTTGGCCGCTCAATGTATGGATCGTGAAGAGATCGTGATGTCCGGCGGTGTGCTATCCTATGGCAATTTCTCTTAAGAAAAACGTAACTTATTTGTCACACGGCTGCCGCTAAAATACCATTTTCATCCATGAGTTTAATGCCGAAACAAGACCAATCCATTTTTCTTGGTTCATTGAAACGCTCGAGATTTTATATCTTGTGCCGAAAAATGTTAACATATAGTGATCCGAAATGGAAACGCGGTGGCGGGGAAGATGAGATAGGGAACATAATCTGAGGTTTCAGGCGTGATGGAGAGGAAACGGAGCATAATTGCACTTAATGAAATGGAGCAACTTCCGCAGTGATTGCGTTTATTACACTTTGGATTTATTGTGTAATGAATGAGGTAGGGATTTGGGAATGGGGGATGTAGAGGGTTATGACTCAAGGGTGATAGATCATTTCGGCGAGGAAATTGCGTAGTACAGATTATTTGGGAAGGGAAATTGCGTAATATCGAAGAAACCTGACCAATAATTACTGACACCTGGGTCTTAAACCATCAGAACAGGATGTGGTCAAGCCCATCATTTGCACGATACAAGAGATTCCGCCCATTTCTAAGAAATACATATGAACCCCATGTCCATTTCGTCACTGCTGAGCATAGTTGCAGGAACAGCGTCTATAATTTAATTTCTCAGGTGTAGGAGGAAACGTCAACAATTATTTATTGGTTATGAAACTCGATGTAAAGCTATATAAATTGGGGTTGGATGATAAACAATATATAGGAAAAAAGAATCCAAGGAAGCAAAGAGCTAGTGTCTAAAAACAGGTTGGGTTGATGGAATTTGTGGCGATAAAGCAACAAGTGTATATACGATGAAAGGCGTGTGAAAAGAGTGCGAGGTAGAAGGATTTATCGCGAGGGAAGAATATCGATGGGAGCAGTGAAATCAGTGAGAGCAATTGAAGCATAATGGATTGAAAAACTATTGACCGCAGAAAAATACAGCTGCGACTATAATACCTTTTTCAACCATGAATTATCCCACGTACAAGACCAGTTCACCTTTCTTTATTCATTGCAACGCTGAAGATTTTATGACTTGAGCTAAAAAATGTTGCTCGTAGACGAGAGCGACGGGGGACTTATCGGGGGATTGAGGTCCAGAGTTTCCATCTAAGTGAGAGTAATTATTACCATGGTGGTCTTATTGTTTGCTTAGAACGTATATAAAAATTACATGCGTCCTCCGAAGATCAATACCTAATCAATTTAATGATTAACCCTCAGACTACCAAGGGTGGTAACGAGATTACCACAAGTAAAATTTTTAATGGCATAACTTCTAATATTTTTGAGGATGTTATAATCCATGTTTATTATTCTTGGATAATTTTAGAAAATTATTACCTAAAAAAATGTTATTTCAATATTTCAAACCTTACTTGGAGCAAATGTTTTTGGGGTAACCAGATTACCCTCGTTGGTAACGAATGTATTGAAACGGTTTACTACAGAAATCCACTCTTGCAAGTAAAAATAAGCGCTCAACCAAATTGATTATTATTTTGCAATTTGTATTTATTCCAGAGGGGGAATGAAATAATTTTTGATTGTTTTGAGGAAACTCTATCGATGATTATTTGGAATATTGTATCTATTTAAAACTAGGTAATTGTATCTATTTGTTTAGTAATTGAAAAAAATCAATGACACATTACGGTGTTTATTGCGATTATTTATTTAATTTTAATTTATAATACATTTATTTCACTATATTTTTCTAAATAATATAGTAAACTTTATTATATATAAGTTTATATTTATTAGATTTTAATATATTTCTAACTTCTTTAACTTGCTGTAAATCTTAGGTAGTACGGATGTGCCTGCATGCGGAAATATGCTCATCGATTTTGTGAAGGAATGTGCGCCAAATGAATAAAATGGTAAATTAATTTTTAAGTTTGTATGAGTGTGCTACTGAAAATCGTTGTTTTCTATGGCTTATTGAACAATATCCCGTGAGGAGTTGCTAGTCTCCCATCGGGCGCCTCCCCAGGTGGCGGATAGGGGAACGCTCACCAG
This sequence comes from Pyrrhosoma nymphula, assembly GCA_963573305.1. Taxonomy (NCBI): domain Eukaryota; kingdom Metazoa; phylum Arthropoda; class Insecta; order Odonata; family Coenagrionidae; genus Pyrrhosoma; species Pyrrhosoma nymphula. The sequence goes on along the minus strand of OY754332.1, from coordinate 89,887,906 downwards.
ATATGGGGGGTACTGGGGAAATAAAATACCCAGGGCGGACCAAAACTAGCACTGCTGCCTTGTAGGTAGGCGTTGGATCGCCAAAGGCTAGAGGAAGGAAAACCTCGATTAAAAACCCTGGTCCTCCAGGTTGAGGGTTGAGCGTTGGGCTGACAACCCGCCTCGTAAAAAACAAATGTTACGTATCACCACAAATGTGCCTCGGATCATGGACAGGATTTACGGATTATGAAACGGCCCGAAAGGATATTGAGATTTGGTACCTGGAATGTTAGAACATTGGGAGCACCCGGAGCAAGCGATTCACTAGCGGAAGAGCTGAACAAATATAAAATGGATGTGGTGGCACTGCAAGAAACAAGATGGCCACTGTCAGAGAAGATAAACAAGAAAAACTATCACATATACTACAGTGGGTGCAAGAAGAACCGGTTTCATAGAGGGGTAGGGTTCGCTGTAAACAAACAAATATCTGATTCTGTAATATTGTTTGAAGCTGAGGACGAACGTATGTGCAATATTAGGTTAAGGGGAAAATTCAAAAACATATCTGTAGTAACATTTTATGCACCAACAGAGGATGCTGAGGAAGAGGAGAAGGACCAGTTTTTTGAAACGTTAGAACAAAAATTGAATAAGCTTCCAATATATGACCTCAAAATTGTGTTAGGAGATGCTAATGCCAAAATAGGACGGGAGATTGTATGGAGGGAAGTAGTGGGGAAAGAAAGCCTCCACGATAAAACTAATGATAATGGAGAAAGACTATGCAGCTTTGCTGCAGCAAATAATCTAAAGGTGATGAGCACATATTTCCCAAGAAAAGACATACACAAAGAAACATGGATATCCCCAAACGGCAGAACCAGAAACCAAATCGACCACATTCTGGTAGACAACAGGAACAAAAGTAGCATAACCAGCATTAGAAGTATAAGGGAAGCGGAATGCGGATCAGATCATCACCTAGTCCTGGTCAAACTGAAACAGAGAATAGCATTGGTAAAGAAAAGGGAAGAAAATAAGACAGAAAAGATAGCATTGGAAAAGATAACAGATGAGCTAATATCAAAAGAATTCAAAATTAAGCTAGAAAACAGATTTCAGTTGTTGAGCAGTATGACAGAAAATGAGGAAGAAAATAACGATCTAAACGAAAACTGGAACACTTTTAAAGAAACGCTGTTAAAAATAGCAACTGAACTCTGTGGAAAAACAAAAAAATCCAAGAAGAACCCTTGGTTTGATGAGGACTGTGAGAAGGCTCTGCAGGACAGGAGAAACAAGAAAAGGAAATGGCTAAACAACAAATCTAACGATGATAAAGCAGAATATAACGAGACTAATAAAGCAACCACAAGACTTCTGAGAAAAAAGAAACGGGAATACATTGACAGCCTATTAGAGAAAGCAGAAGACAATAGAAGAGGAAATAATGCTAGAGAATTTTACCAATGTATAAAGCATTTCAGAAAAGGTTACACCCCAAGCACATATGGAATAAAGGATAAAAAAGGCCAGTTACTGACTCAAAAGAATCAGGTAATGGACAGGTGGAAAGAATATTTCCACAACCTGCTGAATTGCGAGCAACCCACACACATTGAAATATACGACAAGTACGTGAATGTAGAACCTTATGTCGAGGAACCCTCTAAAGAAGAAGTAGAAAACACAATTAAGACCTTAAAGAATAATAAATCACCGGGAGAAGATGGAATACCGTCTGAACTATTAAAAAAAGGTGGAAGAGTAGTACATGAAGAACTGTATAAGTTAATCTCCAAAATATGGAAAGAAGAAAGGATGCCAAAAGAATGGCAGGAAGCCATTATAATACCCATTCACAAAAAAGGAGATAAAGAACAATGTGAAAATTATAGAGGTATATCATTGCTTAGCAACGCATATAAAGTTTTTTCGAAAATAATTCAAGGTCGAATAGAAAAATACACTGACTCCATAATAGAAGACCACCAAGCTGGATTCGTTAAAGGCCATTCCACTACAGATCAGATTTTTATTTTAAAGAAAGCCATCAGTAAATATTGGGAATATAATAAAGACTTCTATGGACTTTTCATAGATTTCTCAAAAGCGTATGACAGCCTTATTAGACAACGAATATGGCAAAAGATGGAAAAGTTTGGCATTCCCAGAAAACTGATTCATTTAGCTAAGCTGACAGTTGAAAGCTCTAAATGTAAAGTTAGAATAGATGGAGAACTATCTGAAGCATTCGAGGTCGTCACAGGGGTAAGGCAAGGTGATGGTCTGTCTCCTCTGCTGTTCAATATAGCACTAGAAGATGCCCTGAAAAATGTAAGAAGAACCAACCAGGGAATTAAAATAGGAACTAGAATAAATATCCTAGCATATGCAGATGATGTTATTCTCCTCGCAGAAGACAAGGAGGAACTGGAAGAACTAACAAAAATTCTACTCCAGGAGACGGAACTAGTGGGTCTGAAAATAAATGACGAAAAGACAAAATACATGCACTTTACTAGAACAGAACATCAGCTAATTACTACAATAAATATAGATGGGCATAACTTCGAAGAAGTGGAACAATTCAAATACTTGGGAACAATAATATCAAACAAAAATAGTGAAGAACCGGAAATTACGAACAGAATTAATTTAGCTAACAAAATCATGTATGCCTGTAATAAAATATTAAATTCAAAGGTAATATCACAAAAGACCAAAATTAAAATATATCACACAATAATTCGTCCAGTACTTCTTTATGGTGCAGAAACATGGATCATGAACAGGAAAGAAGAAAGGAAGCTGATTATATTCGAGAATAAAGTCCTGAGGAAAATCTTTGGCCCCACAAAGGAAAATGAAATATGGAGAATCAAAAGGAATAAGGAAATACGAGATCTCTACAAAGAGCATGACATAATTGCATGTGTCAGGGCCAGAAGAATGAGATGGCTTGGGCATGTTATGAGAGCAGAGCAGGGCTCAATACTTAAGGATGTTACCAGTGGGATACCAGAGGGAAGACGACCACCGGGAAGACCAAGAAAAAGGTGGTGGGATGGAGCAAACACGGACATAAACCGGATAGGGGGAGCAGTGGAAGAAGCTAGAGACCGAGAAAGATGGAGGGCACGCGTTGGTGAGGCCAAATCCCAGCTCGGGCATAGATGGCCATGGGAGTAGAGTAGTAGTATTGAACAATATATAATATTTTAATGGATTACGGTGTTGTAATTAGGGCACTAAAAATTATGTAATATATCTACAATGGGAATTCATTGAAATGATATATCTGCCTTAGAGTTATGGTCAACAAATCCGGATTTTCGGTCACATTTATTTTTACTGCATGTGTGTCTAGGACACAATTTCATTTTCTAAGTATCCTAATTAGATTTTATGACCCTGAATCAGGTAAAGGAAGAGTGGGAAAAAACTCATGATAAACTTGAGGCTATCAGAGAAATGAAATGATGACTCTCTTTTCTAAAGCATGCGTTCAAAATTATAGTCCCCATGAAATTTTGTGCATCGATGAGCGGCTAGCGGGGTTCAGAGGAAAATGCCCTTTTCGGGTGTACATGATATCAAAATTTGCTCGTTATGGCATAAAAATATAGGCATGTGCTGATGCAAAATCTGCCTACGCCATCAATATGCAAACTTATACTGGGATGATAGGACAGAGGCGAGAAGTAAATCAGAGCATGAGAGTAGTCTAGGACTTGGCGGAGCCATATTTTGGATCCGGTAGTGGCATTACAACTGATAATTCTATGCATCCATTCCTCTTTGCTCAGCTTTTATAGAAAAAACAATTTGACATTTAGTGGCAAAATCAGACAAAATAAAAGGGAAATTCCAAAGGAATTCCGAGCCAATAATTCAAGAGATGAAAAATTATTACTTTTTGGTTTCTCAGATATGACATTAGCATTATATGCTACTAAAAAAAGAAAGGCCGTAATTGTACTATCTAGTCAACGTCATGATAAAGAAACAGCAGATGACGTGAATAGGAAACCTGAGATATTTGTACACCACAATGAAACAAAACGAGGAGTTGATTTACGAGATAAAATGACATCGGAATATACTTGCGAGCGGAAAACATTTCGCTGGCCATTACGACACTTTTTGGAGCAAATTGATACCACTGCCCTAAATGGAAATATAATTGTGACAGAAAAAAATCCTGATTGGCAAAATAGAGGCAGACCAAAGGCGGAGCAAATTTTTTCTGCACAAACTTGCCCTTCCACTTGCTCTACCTTATATTCAAAGTCGGGCAAAAAATATTTCAGGCTTGCATCAAGACATAATATTTGCCATGAGAACGGTAGAAATCAGGAATGAAGCCACAGCGGTCGAAGAGCATAACATATCTTAAATGAACACTGGGAAGAGGTGTTACATGTGTGAACGTGGAGAGGACAAAAATACAAGATTAATGCGTTTCGAGTTTAAAAAAACCAGTGAGCAAATACATCGTATTGAAGATGAGATTGCTAAATACAAGACTTGTGAATAAATGATTCATCCTTCCGTATGGGTTTAATTTTAATAAAAGTAATAAAAAAGTGGTGAAAAATATATTATATTTACATGGTTTTTAGTAATTCATCCTTATGTATGGGCATTATTTTTACAAAATCAATAATAAAGAGGTTAAAAATATAATGTTTATTTTTTTACACATTATTTAAACGAAATATTTTATTACTGAAAATAAATGTTCATCACCGTAAAAATATGCAATTAGGATCATATAAACATTAAATTAAGGATCTAATTTGTATAACATACTTTTTATTAAATTTAATAAATGGGGTGACTAATTGTAAGTAGTTAGTAGTGAAAAGGTGTGAAATACCTTAGTAGTCTGAGGGTTAATAATAACGACTGCGTGGTAACTAGGCATAATGAGTACCTATTTAACAGAGTATATTCCATTTAAATATATATTGAGTAGCAGTTATTTTGTAGCGAAATGTAGATTTCAGTTTGTGTAATAAATGACATGTAGAAAAACATTGAATTATAAACAAAAGCCAATACCTACCTTTTTTCTAGCCTATAGTATAAATTATTTTGTCAAATCTTGAAACATGTGAAATAAGAGCTGACGGTTACACTATACTTACTTTGCAAGGCAATTAATATGTACTATTCAAAGGAATTTACAAGTTGAAATGTTACCTATACTATGTAGCTTGGTAAATTGCCATGTAAAATGTCCATCGCACTCACATGAATTTCATAGGATAGTTTCCTGAGCGTTAAATCGTGAAGCCATTTAATGCATCCAATAGAATACGAAAACTCAAATCTTTTTAATTTTATGGATTTTTGAAATTCACGATTTCATGAAGTTATCATATAATTATTAATTTTATGCAAAATCGTTTTCCATATTTATCTCGTGGAAGCTTAATGAATATTAAATGCGTTTTAATGATTAGGTGACAGAATACTTGAAAATTGATACATGAAAGGAGCTACAGTTTCGTCGAATGTAGATGTCGGACACGCCTTGGTACCAATTGACCAACTAGTTTATTCCAGAGAAGTTGTTTTTGAATAGAGAAATTACATGGGTAAAGGTTATAGTTCGGTGAATCATAGCAGCAATTACTTAACTTTCTACACACAAAATACGAATACTTACTCAAATTATATCTCCATGACACATGGCGAAAATTGATGATATCATTTTTCCCGAAGAAGAGGGGATTCCAGGAAAATATTTCGAGGGTACTGCCCCGAACAATGCTCCTAAACTGACATGCGAAGTAAATTGGCTTCATTACAAAATTTCCGGCAAAACCGGAATACTGCCAACGCTATGTGATTAGTAAAGGGTATAAAAAAGATCCTTTCAGTGATTTAAGAATTCCTCTTTCTAAAATGTTGAATATGATATGCATTAAAATGTTGAAATTTTGACTTGCCATGCAGGTCATACGTTAAAACCTAACAATAAAAAATACTCTATTAAGAAAAAGACGCATTGGGACGTTGGTGCATGCGATATCCTAAAATCACGGGAAAAAATCAATGAAGTTGAAGCTGTATCATGTCATGGAAAGTACATCAGGTCTAACCAACAGTAATTTGTAATAGTAATATATGTCTCAAGTCCAATGGATGGAGATGATTGGGAAGATCACAATAGGTGATTTAATATCGCCTACCTATTTATGCAATGCGTTCTCATAAAATACAAAGTGCATCATTTGACAGTTTGAGCGATACCAAAATTGAAATAAAGATAGGAAAATAGCACACATCACCTACCACATTGTAATAAAGTTTCGAAAAGAGCTGCGGAAAAAAGTGCATTATGTTGAAAGTGAAAATTAATATTGAAATATTCGCGTTGCTAATTTATTTGAAGGGGGAATGAAGATATCACAACACCATTGGGTGTGAATGTCTTCCAGTCACGTTAAGTGTTTATGCTTTGCTATTAAAAAAGGGGCTGGCGTCGGGGGAGCCCTCGTAATAAATGCTCTGCTGGATGAGGGAAACAAGCAATTGTGAGACCCCTTAACGGCGTGGATGGGGAGGGGTGCGCCCCACACCCGTCCCGTCGGCCCCTTTTGCGTGGGGCGCTCGAGCATGGGCTCCCACGCCCCCATGGCCACTGACGATTCTCAGCACGAAATCCGTCGTGGCGAACGGCCAAGCATCCAAAAAGATATCCACTTAATGAGATTCAGTCGCTCGTGCCGAAAAGTATGAATCGGTGATTCGCTTTGTTTAGGAGTGTCGCTATCGTAACTCCATCGGAGGTGTTAAGATATTGCCGGGGGACGTGTGACATGCTTTGCAATAGGAAAGGGTAAAGGCGTTTGGGTAAAGAGTGAATGCACGTGCTCTATTGGGGACACGAGTCGTCGTGAGATCCCGTGCAGGGGAAAAAGTTTGGTTGTCGGAGAGGAGGATGCGTTTGGCATCTCTTCAGTCGATGAACATCGAGTATCGGCTATCGTATCGCCGGCGGCCAGTGGCCGTGAATAATATGCGAAATTCGTCATGGCGAATAACAGAGCATCCTGGAGAGGAGAACCGTACGAGATCAAGGAAACAATTCTGTAGAATGTGCGCCGATACTTTTCTAAATTATGGAGCTATCACCACACCGTTTGGAGGTGTGGAAAAGTGTCTTTGAAAAATGGCCTCCGGCTCTGCTTATGCTTCGCCATTAAAGAATGGGGTTTCGTTGGAGGACCCTTCGTTACAAATGCAGCGCCGACCGAAGGAAGCGAGCATGTAATTGTGAGCCGAGGATGGGCAAGGGAAGGGTCGAAATCCCTTTCTGCCGGACAGCGTCCACCACGGCGTCGTCCTCTCTCTCCCCCCTTCCCCCTGCCTCTCCCCCCCAACTCCCTCGCCCCCTCTAATTCCGCCCCGCGGGCCGGGGTGCGTCTTGGGGCACGCACAGAATGCTTCCCCACGCCATTACGCCCCACCGGCCGTTCCCTCACAAATGAGCCTGCCCCCGAACACGTTACCCCTTCTCCCCCCCTTTCGCCCTCTCGCTCCCCCAAGCTCATCTAACGCCGCCGCCCCTGCTCAACCCTTTCGCCTCTTGCCCCCGCCTCGCCCCTGCTGCACTGTCCGCTTGCCACCCCTGATGCAGGGTGTCCGTCCCCAGCTCGCCCACCCCGCCCGCCCCTCGCTTCCATCTCATCGGATTGGCTCTGGAGCCGGGTGGACGAGAGTGCAGCGTCCCTCGCACGGAGAGGCCCGGGGTTCGATTCTCGAGGCCTGCATGGTTTTGTTCCCGACGCATTGATGGCCGTTAGGGTTCGATCCGGTGGCCCCCCGAGGGGACGGGACGGGACCAGTCGGTCTACGCCACGCCGCCCGGCCACGAGAGTGGATTTTCAAGTGCTGAGTTTAAAACTTAGTGAGATATTCCTTCACTAATATGCCCTTGTAATGTTACCTTAGTTATTCGTAGTAGTTCTCCATGGAAGCAACTAGTGGAGTATAGTTGTATCAAATGTCCTGAAATGTCTTCCTTCAATATAACCGAAAAGTTTAAAGTTGTTCTTGTGCTGCAGAGCGGGGCTCGGATGTTGATGTTGAAGATGAAGTTTATTGACATAAGACAAGTTTCCATGTTTAAAAACTCCTTTGTTTCTAGAAATTTACCCTCAATATTTAATGATTTGGTGAACTGAATTGAACATTGCTGAAATAAAGATGTCCACCGTTTATTTGAAGTATAAAAACTCACACAACGCATTACAACAACTTACATCATTTTCAATTTTCAACACTTAAAAATGACTAAAACCGTCGAAACGTGTTATATTTCAAATAAACTGTGGACATTACAGAAAGTTATTTTATTTTTACAATGTTGAAACTCGCCTGACTTGCTATAATCTCGCGAAAAATCGTTAATCACAACAAGACAGGTTTACCCCGTAAGAGTTCCCTTATTGCTAAAATTATTGCCTTTAGTTTGGGATTCATGCTTAATGACTTAAAACTCAGGTCCTGATCCTTTTGAACGTCTGTCTTAGAATGCGATGTTTTGCGATGCCGAATACAACATAGTTTTAACGAATTGTCGCAGAATTCCTCTCGAAGGCAAGTAAGTGCGCAGTGACACCAAAAGTGAGGCCTTGAATTGTCGATCTCACGACAGTGGGCATAGCGGCGAGGGCTGAACGATATTCCACACTCACCGCACTCGCTCCTGGAAAATGTGAAAATAATCGATTCTTTGTCCCTTTCCCGTCCACCATACTCTCTGAAGTTTGAATCCAATTGCTGCCTTCGTACAGTTTCCAGTCACTTATACGAATCAAATGAATTAAATTATGCTCCGGCTTTAATAAAGTGTCATTAAGCGTTATCGTGGTTTGATAAGCATCGTGAATGAAGCTTAGATTTTTGATAAGCCAACAAGAGTGTAGTTTTCTTCCTAATAGCCGAATAGGGAAGTGCACTAGTGTTTAAAATGCCCCAAAAAACATTTTTAAATTAGAGTTCAGAATATCAAAATGCCGTAAAACCACAGTTTAAATCCTAAGAGTATATAGTTGATTCGAGATACCCATCGGAAATTTGAATAAATTTAAAAGCCACTAAAACGGGTGCCCATGTTGAATACATGCCGTGACGTCTCAGGGCAGGAACAGAAGGCAACTTCATCGCCGTTAGTTGTACCACTATTCTTTCATGGAAAAATTACTGAATTTCTGCATGTACCTTTTTTTTCTTTTAAAAATATCATCAGAATATGTATTTGATTGCTTCTATTTTGAGTACATGACTACATCATTGCATAATATATTATTATTCATTCAACTGTCAGCTTCATTAAATTTGCGGATAGTAGTGCGAAGACCACATTGAATATTTAATAAATACATGATGGTATTTATTTTTCGCTGGATATATTTTGGCAGATTGCCGTTTAACATGCTAAACCATTTTTGTAAGAACTGAGCCAAATTGAAGAGTGGCAATAGACCTACCTATTTAAGTCGTCTGCTGCAATACGTTTTCGTGGCACATCCGTATTTATTCACGCCGGCCGGAATGTACGCACTTCGCAAATAGAATCATAGAATGTTAGCAGTTATTCCGTGCTGGCTGGTTGTTACTGTGGTTCGTTTTCAAGGATGCGTTCAAGAATAGTTAATCTTGGTTGGGAGAAGGCGAATTCCAACAATTTACTAAATGTAGATATATTTTTGGTTACTCAATTTTTGAAAAAAGAGGACAGGTTCAACGTTCCTGAAATACGAGGAAATAAAGCGAAGTGGTGAGTGGTTTTGTATCAACACCTTATCGCATTTAATTTTTTTCATCCAGTTTGACCAATGTATTAATTACTCAATTTACATAATGTAATGACTCAATTTCGTTTGCATTTGCAGAGTGCAACTTCAATAAATGGTACAATTTTTACTTTCGTAATACTTATTTGATTGTAAGCAAATAATGAATTACATGAGTGGGCTATTACATCACCCTTCGGCGATCCCATTGCAATCGGCACGGAGTTATTTCAATTAAAAAGTGAAATGATGACAGGGTAGGTATGTACTAACATGTTTAGGAATGCAATTTATGAATTCATAGCACCATTACCGTAATTTTCTGTATTCAGTAGACAGCATCATCTGTTATAAATCAGCGATGGTAATCTGTAATCAACAAAATGATTACTTTAATACGTGAAGATAACCTTGCATGCATTCACATTCAAACTTAAATATTTTAAATATGTATTTCAAAGAATAAACTATAGGTACTATGCGAGTAGAACTAATGGGAACTATGAAATTTGAAAATGGGAACTATGAAATATGGTGAAATGGGAAACAATGAAATTTGAGTTTTTTCGTGGCATGATTAGCAAGCAAAAAAAGGTAGGGTCGAACAAGCAAAATACAAACAACGTGTGGGTAGCATTACCGATAGAATAACATTCGTATAAAGTGTATGGGTCACATGGAAATTGAAAATATTCTTGTTAATATTGAAATAGAATTTTTTTTTTTCGTACCTGAACGCTGCCAATTGCTGACAAACATCAGGGCTGTGAATACCTTCATAATCGATGGCGACGACATCTCACGTCTCCTGTTGTCCGCCAACGATAACGTAGGCGATATAATATCCGTATTTGTCTCTGGGAAAAAGCTGATCCCAGTCACAAAAAACCTATCTGAGCATAATTCCACCACGTTTTCCCAGCGCTCAAGTATTTCAGAGGTATAGAAGGATGGGGGTTGCTGCAAATATAATCAAATAAATCATCGAGGTGGTCGTCATGTAATTCAAGTCTTCCGCCATTATGGAGGAGATCTTCTCGCTGAAGGCAGGCCCAAGGTACCCTTCACTTAGAAGGTCTCCTCCAACACCATTTTGGAGGTGAAGGGGACTTCAGCTCGTCTATCGAACTGAAACCTCTCCTCTAGGAGCAGTAGGAGGCTGGAGGAGCCTTGAAGGAGCGACTGGCGGTCGTATGATACGGTCCTAAATGCGTGGATTAGTTGACGAATATATTTCTTAACATATATAATTCACTTTCAGCGCGAAAAGCAGACTCTATCACCACGTGTTTTGAATTGAGGCAATAGGATGTGCGTAGACTTGAGGCGTTTGAGATGTGGGTTTGGAGAAGGATGGAGAAGGTTAGCTGGATGGCGAGAAAGACGAACGAGGAGGTATTGGATATGGTCGGAGAGGAGAGGAAGCTTGTGGCAGAGGTTCGGAGAAGGCAGAAGAGATGGATGGAGGAGGTTTTGAGAGGAGAGGGCATGTTGAAGAGAGTGATAGAGGGGAGAACACTGGGGAAGCGTGGGAGAGGAAGGAAGAGGATAGGAATTCTGGACGAAATAAGAGGAGGTAGAAGATATGAAGAATTGAAGAGGGATCTAATAACGGGCCAGCCTTAGGAGGGAAAGCGAGACAATTTCTATTACGTTGGGATACAAAATGGGGACTGTCCAAGAACCTACCAATCAGCTGGTAGAATACTTGCATGAATGAAAATGAATATCGGTGTTTTGTAGAAAGTTCAGTTGCATCTAGAATTAAAAGTACTACTTTTCTTTACTACACCGTGTATCACCTTAAGCACAATGCAACATCATGATTAATTAATGAAAGAAAAAAATGAAGAAGGTGAATATTTTTAACGCTTCAGACCGGGGGATCGTATCTCTTCTAACTAATATGAAACTAATACTACTATTGAAATCACTCTCTACCGAGTTCCCTCCTGAGTGAGGGTCCTCCACACGCTCTCACTCCATTCGTTCTCAGTGTCCCCGTGGCGCGGGATGCCGCAAAGTGCCCTCAGCGGCGCTAGAGAGTGTTCCACATTTGGTTGACTTTTCTCCCGGTATACCAAATACCGAAAAGACCGCGAGCATTTGGGACCCTGAACAGAAGGATTTCGTTCGCTAACTTTATAAAACACGGAGGAAAGCCGCACGCTTCGCTAAAGACTGCTACACGAAACAGAAAGGGTCATGGCTGATGGAAGAATTAGGTTGGGACCCATTTGGGACTCGGTTGTTACACGCTAGGCTTAGATTACTCGAAAAAATTCCCGTCAGACGAGAACCACTCGCCTTGACAAGGATTCGAACCCGGATCCCTTGATTTCGCACCGAGAGCTTTAGTCATTTAAGCTACCGAGGCGAGGATTTATGAAGACTTACGGTGGATAAGAAGAGGGTTAAGAAGGAGTGGGTAACGGAAGAAATGATAAAGAATATGGAGGAGAGAAGGATATGGAAAAACGTCAAAACCGACGTGGGCAAGAGGAAGTACAAGGAATTGAATAATAAACTCAGGCAGGGTGACCAATCGGGCAAAAGAAAACTGGTGGAAGGGACAGTGCGAGGAAATGGAAAATATGAAGGAGGAGGGGGAAGTGGGCACTTTGTACGCCAAGGTGAATATGTTATCGGGTGGTAAGAGAGGGCAAACGATACCAAAGGTTAAGGACAAAACAGGGAAGATATTAATGGAGCAGGAAGATATCCAGGAAAGATGGAGAGAATACGTAAATGAGCTATATGACAGCGAGAATAGACCATTTAGCCTAGATCTAGCGGATGAAGGAACAATAGATAAGGATAACATCGGACCAGAGTTACTTGACGGTGAAATAGAGAGGGCATTTAGAGAGATGAAGGGTAGGAAAGCCGTGGGAACCGATAACCTACCTTCCGAGCTACTGAATCTAGTTAGTAAGGGGAGAAAATCGTTTTTCAAACTTATTCGCAGGATCTACGAGGAATGAGTATGGCCAGAGGATTTTGTGAAAACAGTATTACTACCTATCCCGAAGAAGAAGAAAGCGTCAAAATGCGAGGAGTATAGGACAATCAGTTTAATTTCGCACGCGGCAAAAGTCTTGCTAAGAATACTAAATAGAAGGTTGGAGAGCAGAGCAAACTGCTTATTTAGGCGATGACCAATTAGGGTTCAGGAAGAGGAGGGCAACCAGAGACGCGATTGAGGTAATGAGGACACTTATAGATAGAAACATAGAGCATAATCAGGATGTTTTCGCTTGCTTTGTAGATTTCGAAAAGGCGTTTGACAGAGTAAACTGGGAGAAACTAATGCAGATACTGGGGAAAATAGGAATATATTGGCGTGATAGGAGACTCATCCGAAACTTATATATGGGGCAGAGGGCTCAGGTAAGGGTTGCTGACGGTGAATCAGGGTGGGCAATTATAGGTCGCGTGGTGTGGCAAGGGTGCCCGTTGTCACCTTTACTTTTTAACATCTATTCTGAGGAAATGGTAAGAGAGGCATGGGATTTGCTAGATGTGGGAATAAAAGTAGGAGGCCAGCGGATAAAGTCCGGTTAGATTCGCAGACGACCAGGCGTTGGTCAGTCGGTCACCGAAAGGATTGCAAACTTCAGTAGATGAATTGGAAAAGCAGTGCGATAAATACGGGATGAAGATTAATAATAAGAAAACAAAAGTAATGAGATTCTCCAGGACAAAGAGGGCGAGGCTGGTGATAAGAGTAGGAAATTCCATTCCATTTCAAAAAGTCCATTACGTTAGGTGACAAATGGAAGGAACTTGAAGGAAAAGAAACTTACACTGCGCAACGCTCAAAAACCAAGAATCAATGCGTACTAAATTGGGAAATTTCAAGAAAAAAGTACTTGGTGAATTAATCGAAGAAAATCCGAAATCTTTTTGGTCATATGCGAGAGAGCTTCAGGGAAAATCTTCAACCGTAGATTCGTTATTTGATAAAGATGGCAAACTTATCACCGATAATATTGAAAAAGCTAGCACGTTAAATTCCCACTTCGAAAGTGTATATACTACAGACGACACTGCATGTAATTTTGACATTTCATGCAATGAGGAACCGATAAAAGAAATCACTATTCAATGCGATGGGATTACTAAACAGCTACAGTCGATAAAAAATAGTAAATCTCCGGGTCTGGAGGGAATACCCGCGCGTGTCCTCAAGGAATGAGCGCCACAGATCGCACCGTTCTTAGACATAATATTCAAGAAGTCATTGTCTGAAGGAAAGATACCAATAGACTGGAAAATTGCAAACGTTACACCGATTTTCAAAAAGGGAAACAGACATGACCCAGAGAACTATCGACCAATTTCACTAACGTCGATTATAGGCATGATATTCGAACATATCGTAGTTAGCAATACCATGACATTCCTGGACAGTCGTAACTTCCTTCATGGCTGTCAGCACGGCTTTCGGAAAGGTAGATCATGTGAAACACACCTCGCGCTCTTTCTTCGTGACGTTCTCAAATCTGGTGAATCGAAAACACAAGTGGACGCATTATTCCTAGATTTTAAGAAAGCTTTCGACACGGTACCTCACAACAAACTTTTATACAAATTACAGTCATGCGGGCTGAACGAAACAGTAGTAAATGGATACGCGACTTTCTGAGTGATCGTAAGCAAAAAGTAGTTCTTGACGGAATTAGCTCTGATGTAGTTAAAGTGACATCAGGTGTCCCACAAGGAAGCGTAATCGGCCCCCTTTTGTTCATTATATATACATAAATGACCTATGCTCTCGAATTAGCAGTAAAATACGTTTATTTGCTGACGACGATGTCATCTATCGCGAAATTAGTGATCACTCTGACTTTGAAATTCTATCATCGGATTTAAACAACGTTCATGTGTGGAGCCAAGAGTGGGGACTTGAACTTAATCTGAGAAAATGCACGGTGGTACATTTCTTGTGGAGGTCGTCCAACTATCCCCGTGTATATGCTGTGGATGGCGTTAAGATAAAGGCGACAGAGGAAGTTAAGTATCTGGGAGTTACGATTACCTCGAACCTATCGTGGGGAACACATATAAGAAATATTTGTGGCAGAGCTCTGAAGAAGCTAGGATTCGTCAAGCGTATTGTGGGAAGATTTTCAGATGAAAAAGTAAAATAGAGGTGCTTTTTCACACTCGTCCGGCCACACCTTGAATATGCAGCAAGCATATGGGATCCGGTGCAGAAAGAATTAATTCGGGAACTTAATAAAATACAAAGGAAAGCTGCGCGATTCGTCAAAAACTGCTACGGGCGTACAGACAGCGTTACGCAGATGTTAAACGAATTAGGCTGGGAGCCGCTAGAGACTCGGAGGCTGCGCGCTAGGCTTAGATTACTTGAGCAATTGAGAATAGATATCTTTCAGAGCGACACGGAGAACATCATATTAGAACCCCACTATATTTCCAGGTCCGACAGAAACGATAAATTAAGAGAGATATTTTGTCGAACGGATAGGTATGGGAATTCGTTTTTCCCCCGAACTATAAGGGACTTTAATAAATGCAAGGAGTAATTTCATTAGAGCGTTTCCTTTTTATATGTAAACGGCTGGTGTCCTAACATCCCCCCTATAGTCACACGCCTATTGTAGCGGCTTGCGGGGTAGTATGTAGATGTAGATGTAAAAATCACAAACTGGAGCAAGTAGAACAATTTAATTATTTGTGTAGTACGCTAGAAGAAACAGGGCATAGTAGCAGAGACATGAGGAGGAGAATAGACCTAGCGAAGGAAGCGTTGTATAATAGAAGGGAGCTGATGACGGGGACCTTTTGTAAGGATGTAAAAATGAGGCTGGTGAAGAGTATATGTAGTGAGGCGTTGTATGGGGCAGAAACGTGGACCTTGATAAAGGAAGACGAAAATAGGCTGAAGGATTTCGAGATGTGGGTGTGGAGGAGGATGGAGAAGGTGCGTTTCACGGAAAGGAAAACAAATGAGGAAGTGCTTGACATTGTGGGCGAGGAGAGGAAACTTAGGATGGCAGAAAAATGAGATTAGGGGAAGAAAGGGTAGGTGGCTGGAAGGGGTAATGAGGGTCGATGGTTTGCTGAAGGCCGTGATAGAGGGAAGGATGTTGGGTAAGCGGGGAATGGGAAGGAAATGAATAGGTTTTATGGACGGGATGAAGAAAGTTAGGACTAATGCTGAATTAAAGAAGGAAATACTAGAGGTAGAAAGAGCACGGCACGTGTAAGAGTTCGTTGGATATTCTCTGACTTTCATCACAACCTACCTCTAACCGGTAGATTACTGTAATGAATGAATGAATATAGGAGCAAGTGGTTCTGGACTGCTGGACATAATATGATGTCACCAATCACTCCAAGGCGTGCGGTGAGCGCCAGTCCACGTGGATAAAGCCATACATGGAGCACAGTTCGCTCTTTGTGATGAATTCCGAGGATACCGGGACTAGCCACGGTATTACCTTCATGGAGTCACTCGTAAGGCGAAGGCTTTATCGCACTTGAATACATGTTCGCTTTAGCTTTCTGACAGTGCAGGCAATGAACTCACTTACTTCACCGACCTCTTTCTTTTGGTAAATACTTCGCGGACAATAGGAGCATTTTGTTACGCTGGCAGGCGCCACCACTTTTACCCACTCCGACGAATAGTTCGCCGACCGGCAGTTTGTTTTACTCCGTGGATAGTCCTGGGAATGGTTCGCCAACAGGCAGTATTACATTCAGTTCACTCGGCGGTTTCTTACGGGAAATAGACCGCCGATAGGTGGAACTGATTGTGGTTTGCTCGGTGGATAGAATAGTTTGCAGACAGGTAGTACCATCTCTTACCCTACAAGCTCTTTTATTCTGGCATTTATGAATATTAATTTAGTTGACATCGTTAGTGAATACTATTTGTCGATGTTAGGGCTGGATTAGTATGAAAACATTAGGGATGCAGAATGACTGGGAGGATTATGTTTTCATATTTATTTGCAAATTCAGCTCAATAAATTGCCCACTGGTCCGTGACAAATGTAATACACTTTATGAACCCTGAAAAAACAATGCAATTATGTCAAGCAATTATGAAACCGATTGGGCCGTTAGGTGCATATACTAACTTCGAAATTAAGTTGAATGATTTGGGCAATTATAAAAGAAATCCATGGAATTTAAAAATTCTTTAAAATATAAATTTCGCATTCAAAAAAGAAATGCTGATGTTGCAAAACAGAACGCATAAAATCATTATCATCGCATTAAAATGCAATAACATAAAATATGAGAGAGGTGCCGAAGAAAATAAAGTATCAAGTACGTATTTCATATAAGAAACGACGAACTTCGCTTTTTACATTTACCCTGGCAATTAGGCACCCAACACGACCGTAAGTAGTTCATTTGAACGGTTCAATCAGGTGAACCGAAGTTCAGGTACCGTTCCCTAAAGTGAACCGTTGCGCTCATCACTAATCGCAGCTGCTCTTCAATCGCCAACCGCTCGCATCACCAATAGCACATCGCTCTCCAATCACTCCTCGCTCCGAGCGTCAACTCCTCCTCCGCTGCTCTCCACGCCGAGCGCGGACGAAAGCGGGACGCGGGCGGCGCTTTCAAATTTGCCCGAAATAAACTTGCATTCTTGCTCCCCCCCGCCCCGCCCCATCGAGGAAAGTTTTCCCCAAGCAAGCCCCGCATGGCTCACCACCCCTCGAGGGGGAAAAGGTGGGGGGGGCCCTTCCCCACTCGCGCCCCTCACTTCGGCTGTTTGTTTGTCAGCGAGAGGGAACACGAGACGCCGCGCGGCGTATCGCCAGTCGTACGGGGGCCTTTCATCCCCTCCCCCCTCTTTGGCACCCCCCGCCATATACCCCGCCCCCTCTCCAAGCCATCCGCCCCCAGTGAGAGGCAGTCGGCGGCGGATTCCTTTGCCCCGCCGCGCCCTCCCGCGGTGCCCCTCGTCGTCCCGGGCCGCTTTCTCGGGTCGCGGCAAATTGCTCCCTCTGGGCGGCGGCGGGCCGCTCGGAGGCGGGCCGCGCGAAGGCGGGGTGGGAAGTCTTTGTGTTCCGTGTGTGCCGCCACTTTCCGGATGAGGGGGGACTGGGGCGGCAGGCGATGAGGGTGCTCTCGATTACGAACGCGACGCGCGATAAATTGATGAGTGATTGGTATTTTGCAAGTAAAATTTACATTGGGATCGTTTATTTTTAATTTATGTCTTCGTCTCCATTCTAAATGCACGAGTCCATCACCATGTTTTACTTGTGACAAGATAAATACTTATTTTGGACATGTTATCTACTTAAGTATCTACGTATTTATCTCACGTATTCATTAAACCACACCGGAATAAAAATTCGATGATCGCGCTCGTTTCCACACGTTTATTTTTTTTTATAGAGAGAGCGACTTTGGAAATGCCTAAAGTTATGTCGCAGTTTTCATGTTTTCTATAACTTTGTGGTTGTTCATTTAAAAATGAGTTTATAGTCACGGATGTCCACAAGACGTGGTGTAAAATACGTTCGCGGCGAGGATTCGAATATTATTCCTCGAATTTCGAGTGCATTTAAATCTCCGCCTCTACTTTTTGACGCCACGAACTCCTTGTTATATCGCACCGTCGACTCCGAGCTTCCCGACCAAATGAACATTCACGGCCGAGGACAGAGCCGATAGCAGGGCTCGCTCGCCGCGGCATGCGAGTAAATTTCGGGAAGAAATAAAGGAGCCACATAAAGGCGGAAAAATATTTATTGTTCGGGAACTCTTTGAAAAAAAATATGCTTTTCCTGTTCGTGGCGGCCGGGCGGCTAATCTGCCCAACTTGAAATACATTAGTCTGTGAGGCGGCAGCCGTTAAAAAAAAACATTTCCCCTGTTCGAGCGCCTCTTGGGCAGGGGGGCAGTGAGAGGGGAGGCCAAAGGTGTCCTCTCGATCCTCTACTTCCCCAGCGACCACTCATCGAATGCGATCGATGTGTTTCGCCGGCAACGTGCGAGTGACCCCCCCCCCCCCCCGGAACCGCGGTCACTCCGCGGAGTTTTAATCGCGACCCCCGTGGGGAGTGCGTCTTGCGCGGCCGGGGGCGGTGGGGGCGGCCTCCCCTCAACCCTTTGGCTCTCGCCCCATTTGCCCCTCCCGTCTAGCGGAGAGAAACCCGATACGGGAGGGGGAGGTCCGGCGGCGTTCGTTTCGGTTCGGATGTGCTCGGTGCGGCCCCGAGGGGGGCGCGTGCATGTGCTTGCGAGAGTGGGGGCCGGGCGTGGGGGCCGGGCGTGCGCCGCCGGGGGGCGCTCGCGGGGGGGCGTGGTGGGAGCCCTCGTGTCCACGTCGGAGCCTGCGTCGTTTCCCACCCCTGCCCCACCCCTGCCCCGCACATGCTCGCCTCTTCGTTAACGCGCGATTGTGTTATTTGTTGGCATTCGGCTGACTGGCGCCGCCAAATTGAGTCGCTCCGGCCCGCGCGAGCCTCCCGTGTGTGCCTGCGTGCCTGAGCGCTGCTTGCGTGCGCGTGCCGGGGCGAGCGACGCCCGCGAGGAAGTCTTCGACGCGCAGCGCCCCCCGTCGCGGCTGCGCCCTCGGCGTGGGACGGCCGCCTTCCGAGGCCTTGGGCCGCCGTCCGCGGGCCGGGGCCAAGCGCCTCCACCGCTCCGGGCAACCGGCCCAGTGGAGACGCCACCGGAGGCCATCTTCCCGCGCGCTGCGTCCTCCGGGGACGAGAGCTCGTCGGCCGACAGCTTTGCGGAGGGGCCGCCGTCGCCCGCCGGCGGGCCGCACGCCTCTTCACCGTGGCACCTCGCCCGCGCGGTGCCGGCGCCCGGGACCAGCGGCACGTACCCGCCGGCCAAGATTGCTTCCGACGTCACCATTTGGTCCTCGCTCGGCAAGGCGGAGGCCGCCAAGGCCGCGGCGTTCGTGGGGCACCGCGGCGGCGGGCCGTCGGCCGGTGGGGAGGCGGCGGCGGTGGCTGGAGGCGGCCAGGACTCGGCCTCGGCCACGTCCTCCGCCTCCGATGACCAGATGCACCCCACGGCCGACACGAGCGCCTCCTCCTTCAATGACAGCTACACCAAGATGACGTCGGACGTCCTGGCGGAGAGGGCCCTCGGGGAGATCCTGTCCGAGCACCCCGGTGAACTGGTGCGCACCGGCAGCCCTCATTTCGTGTGCACGGTGCTGCCGCCTCACTGGCGCTCCAACAAGACCCTCCCGGTGGCCTTCAAGGTGGTCGCGCTGGGTGGCGTAGACGACGGCACTCTGGTGACCGTCAAAGCGGGCAACGACGAGAACTACTGTGCCGAGCTGAGGAATTGCACGGCCGTGATGAAGAACCAAGTGGCCAAGTTCAACGACCTCCGGTTCGTGGGACGGAGCGGCCGAGGTGAGGCGACAACAACCCAATACCCTCTCTACCCATCCGAATCATCGCTTGGCCTCCGGGTGCGGTGCCATGCCGCGCTCCCGGAGGAAATTTCGTAGTGCGACGCTCGCGGTGGCGATTCGCGCGGTGCGGCGGGAAGTTCCGCGCCAATGGCGGGACGCGGCCCGGCCGGCACCCACCGCACCCCGCGCCCGCCTCCCGATGAAACGAAGTCGGAAAGTCAGGCCAAGTTTTCCCTCGCGGACCCAACTTCTGAGAAACTTTTTGCGCATGGCAGAAAAATTCCCCCACCAAGGCATGCCCGTCGCCGACCCCCCGGACGCCCCCTCGCCCCCCCCCCACCCCCCGCCCCCGACGCCCCTCGCTAACCCCCGAGGGGAATGGACCGCCGGCGGCCCGATACCCTCGTCGCGGCATGTTATGCACGACAATAAAAGCCACGTGCTCCGCGCGCGAAATTATATCACCGCGCACATCCGACATCGGTGCTTGAAGGAATGGTGCAACGAACCCTGTTCGTTGGTGACGCGGACTAGCGGCTTGTTTCATGATGCCCTCCTTCGGTTAAGGAGGCATCCTCCCGCTGTCGAAGAGGTTATCAGACCGTGATGTAAATGTAACACGTGGCTTTATTTACAACACCGCAAATTGTGTTTTTTTATGAAAGCTGGCGATCTAGTATGTGTCGGGCGTCCTAATGGGAAGTTATTCAGTACTAACTGAAGTCTTTAAATGCTTGTAAAATAGTTGGAAGATTATTTTAGACGAGTGCTGGGAGAACATTAATCACACTACAATTACTTTCGGCGAACATTGTGTTGCAGGTTTGTTAGTATTTTGCTACTCTTTCTGCTGTGTTGATCTTGCTCTGGCTTCACCGCACTTCTATGGCGAAAGTTTATTTTAAGCTTGCAAAAAAAGGAGGAAATACTGCTCAAAAAATTGATGGTTAACTTCAACAGTTGACTATCACAGTATTATACACTCATTCCTACTTATCCTTTTGCCAAAATCATAAACTCCTAAGTGCGTTTAAATATTGTGCTAATTATTTTTGCCACGTATCTTTCACGTTGTGTGTGTAGGTTAACAGTACTATCAGGCACTTTTCCTATCAACACTTGACTAACGATGACAAGTTAATATTACAATCTTACCTATCGGAAGCTATTAACACCAGCTTTCATATTTTATCTCTCCTTTCATTAACTTGCATTGAGTGTCGTTTTACAATTTTTCTCAATAATTGCAATTGATAAGTTACAGAATGGCGTGATGGCAATAGTACACCTGGATTGATTTGATAAGACCAAGGGTGGCATTGCAGATCGCCAAATATATTTAGGTTGCCACTGACAGAATGTTTATTTTGGTATCACGTGGCATCCGAGTCGCATCTTAGAGCATTTTTGTCGCAGAAGCCTAGGCACCTCGTTCATTTGTTTGGATGTCTTGCTAGAGTACGTTTTGTTATTGCCATTGGTAAATAACTTGATGTTGCATATCTCTGTTGCGAGAGTGACGGTTGGAACTGGTAGGACTAACTTTAATGGTTAGGCTCAATTCAATTCCTCTATTAATGTGTAGAGTCAATAACCAGTGTTGTCACCGGGCATTGAGAAATTTTTATGCATATAGCATACGGTGATGTAAAAAAGTTGTGTAGTCATGTACGCCATTGGCCAAATAATGTGGCCACACCCTTTGCATGGACACTCCTTGCGTTTAATGGTCCCATTTTGATGCTTAATTCAAAATATTCTGTAAGGCGTTGATATTTTTGATAAAATACTTGTTTATTTTGTCTGATAGTAGCAGCCAAGCACTGTACGAAAAATTTCAGTCCATTAGAGGAAAAATTAGAATGAGTTTCCTGAATTTATGAATGTTGATCTAGTTGTTTGCTAATTGGTTATCACGGTCCAACTGAAAAGAGGCATTGAAACAGAAACTCCTCAGAGGACGTTGATTATTTGTCACAACAGCTCACCAACGAGTTGCCTGTTATGCGCGAATCATTGCTTTGGAACACGATCGTCATTAGTTCTGGCCGATGAAATTCGTCCCAGATGAATTTGAACACGCTCGTGGCACTCATTCACCGAATCGGAATATCGATCCCTCGCCGCTCACCGCATCGCGCGCCCACGCCAACCGGTCTAAAGGCGCAAATCGAATGTGCTCCCGCGTGCCGAACGCTCGGCCGCCACTCGGCGTGGCCAGCAGCAGCTCTCAGGGACGAACCCTCCAAATGCCGCTTCGGCTGCACTTCGCGAGTTAACCCCTCGCGTTCCCGCGTCTAGCCCGATTAGAACCATTAGCTGTCCTCGAGGAATCACCCGTGGGGCCGTGGGGTGAAACCATACGGTACTTTTGATTCAGCTTTCGGCAATGTTTGCGTGGGTCTCTCGAATCATAATAGCCTTCATTAACATGTCGCATTTGTTTATATTCTCACGCTGTTTAAAATTACCTCACTTAAAATCCAAGAAAGGTATTGTGCGTGTTGTGACGGTTTGTATACATAATGTTGCTACTTTTTTTACCTTCGCATAGCAAAGAGCACAAAAATATGTAAATTACTAAATTATAATTCAGTTTTTGATCTTGTGTAGGAATGCTCAGAAGGAGATTATATCTTGATGACTCCGAAGTAGGAGATTTCTAAGTATTTTCATCGAGCACTTAGTTTTATTACATGGCGGATGGCAGCGATGAAGTCTAAAGCTTAGGATAAGTGAGTAAGAAAATTTAAATTTAAATTTGAAGTTCCTCGTTGTATTGCGATTCGGAGAGTAAAACAATGTTAGTATAAACTTGACATTTCTGGTTCGTTTCATAACGCCCCAACCTCGTGATGGAAGGGTCAACGCCTTATATAGTCCATGTAAACGTCACATTTTTAACATAGAAATTTGAGAGAGTACCAATTGTTCGTCTAATTTGTCCTCGCATACCTACAACGAATCACGTGTTAGGAAATGCGTTTTTACGATTGTAGTTTTTCCTATAATAATTTCTCTTCGATTTTCATATTGTTGAATATCTCTGCTCAAATTGGATTGGAGGAAGATATGGGGCGGAACGTGGGCAAATTGTTGTGAGCGCTGAATACTCTTTGTCCCCCGAGTGTCTGGAAGGGGAAGTTTCCCCCACTGACTATGTGAACTCTGCCTATTTAATCCCATTCCCGGATTCGTTCTAACGTGTTGGTGCTTCACCCAGAAAGGGGCTCACTTTGCCCACCGAGTGCTTTGTCCACTTTATCCATGTCCCAGTGTCAAACCCACACTTGCGCGAGATTGAAAATGAGCGATCGATTGAAGTGACGATTGAAATTAGTCTCGCATTAAGCTGTGTGCTTACTTCGAATGCTTGATATCACATGGTGATTTGTGTTCTTTGTGGATGTAAAGAGGAGCTGACTGAGTGACAACACTGTGTGGATGTGATACATTTCTGGACCATGAATTCATTGCTATTACGGAATCGTGCAATGAATGCTGGAAGTGCGGCTAAACTTACTTTGGTTTTGTCAAGACAATCATTGATGCTATTCAATAAGTGCACAGAACAGTTGCAGTGTGGTATAGTCACGTAGAATCTTCGCAACTCATATGCCTTTTTTACTAATTGCTATTTAATACTTCGACAAGGCTACATTTATGAAGATGACGTCAGGAAAGTTACGCCAGTAGCATCAGATATACTGGATAGTGAGGTTGCCTTTTTTACTTAACGCTAAATGAGAAAAATAAATATTCCGAAAAGATTTCTGAAAGCTTTTGTATATGCTTTATTGAAAATAATCTGAGAAGGGGTAATTCAACACCCAGATTGGACTGGATTTCGATGCCTTAGAGGTTTTATTTGGCACACAACGTTAATGCTAGTCGATGAATGATCCGTATTTATGCTCAATTACTTTTAAGCATAAATTATTTAGAATAACTCGAAAAAGTGCAATAAAACGCATATATTGAACTGTCTTTCGATGCGCTTAATGTTTTCTTAGGGACCCAATGTAAATGCGAGTCGACGAATGTTCCGTCTTCAATAATAAATTACTTTTCAGAATTTACTTTTTCAAAAATAATCCGAAAATGTGTATTACAACACACGGATTTAATTGTCTTTCGGTGCGCAAGAGGTATTATTTGGACAAAATATTGGTCTGAGCAACGAATGCTCCCTCCACAATATGTCTTTGCGTCTGCTGAATGTGATCATTTAGACCAATGCAAAATCATGGATAGTACTGATTTGTAGTATGACTGAGAAAGTTAGTCTTTCACTGTACTCCCATAAATTGAATTCATATGTCACCATGAATGTTTTAATGCGTTCCTCAACATTTTTTCCCCATTCTGGGCCCATAAATAATAAAACTTAAAAATAATTTGTCGGTATTTTCAGAGAACTTGATTGTTGGAATAAAGGAAGTATTTCAAAGCAGTAGGAGACAGAGCACGGGAAGTGTGCTGTCGTGGTTAGCATTGACAAACACTCAATTATGGACGCTTCACTGAAAGCAATTCCACTGTCGATGAGTGGCTGGCTCTTGAGGGCAAATAGTCTAACCTGGGAGGTAAAATGAGCCATAGCAACGCCTCTGAATAGTCAGTGCATTTCATCCAGACATATGAATTCAATTGGTAGTAGTAATTTGAGCGTTTACGCGGGGATATTAATCGTTGTCGCTAATCTTGCTTTTGCACAACACGTGCCGCATTATGTCAATGGAACATTTAAATTCAGTATGCGAGTGAATATTGGATTCATTTTCTAAAGGTAATATCTTAACATTAGCAAAGTTTCAAAGCAAGAAATTTTTTCACGGCAATCTTCTCAGTATGGAACGCTTTCATAGAAGCTTTCAATATATCCGCATAGTATTTAATAAATCCGGCCATTGATTCGTGAAAATCGCCAAAAAATGAAGCGAGGCATGTATATACTCAACTACATAGAATATTTCATACTTGCTTATACCATACTTATTAAACTTGCCACGGATTTCCACACGGCTTAATATCTAATGCCGTTGAGTGGCTTTGAGTCATTCGCTATTTTGTCTTCTTTATTGTATTTTATGGGTTAGTTTTTAATTTTAATTTTTACGGTATACTGAAGTCAAATAACCCATGCAAAAGTGCAAAATGAAAGACAATTGCTATTGAAAACAATGCTTTGCCTGAAGGCTGCCGTTAAATCACATCTAATTTGACCGAATGTAACCAATTTTGAACATATTTGGGGGAGAAATTAGTTTTCCTTTATTAAAAAGTGTATTATTTTAGTTGAACCTGGAGATGCAAAATAATTTTTTCCTAAGTATTTTAGTTTTATCTACATGAGAGAGATAATGGATGAGAGATGGTTTCCTAAGATAATATTAGATTTATACCAGTTGCAAACGCTTTTTGCTTTAATTACCTACTTCATAACCAATTTTCAGTAATTCACTCGTGAATGTAATAGACGGAGTGCGCCGTGTCAAGTAAAAGTGTCTGGGTACTTTGAGTGCAGCCGAGTGACCAGTGAGTATTATTTTGTTGGTCTACGTTGATATTTGTGTTGATCCACGTATAACGCTGCAACATAACGCAAAAATTTACCTCAAATATCACAATGGGTTTTGGATAGCTTATAGTCATGCTTATATCTGCAATTAAATTTAGATTAAAGAATAGGGTCGCACCTTCCCTTTGAGGGCTATTTTTTTGTTAAAATTCCCAAGTCCTTTTTGAACAAGTCCTGTTGAAGTATTGATTGACTGTCGACGACAAAAATGGTTAGTTTTTGATGCATGCCTCAGGATACAATAATGTAAGAAAGTTTTCTCAAATTATGGGTTACTTGGAGCATTGTATTACGTTTGGATCGTATTAAACTCATTTCAATTCACCGCATATTCATTACGCTAAGATGTTACGCATTTTGTGATAAATTAAGTTATATTTTTTCACATATCGTATTTAATTTTAAGAGTTTCAGAATTTAATACCAATTTTTGCTGCGGAGCAGATAGATTTCACCAACTTCCTTAGTTCTTATCCCCAGTAATTGCCTTAAAATATGTTTAGGTAACATATATGAGGTTCGTTAGCCTTATAGACACTTGCTTGTTTTTATTAAAATAGGATATATATATATATATATATATGCAGTGATGCTATGTTAAATCAAAATGCATAACATTATGCAACTTGATTGATTATTTTGAGTTTAAATATATTGGGTTAATCAGATATTGATTGCTTTTGTCGCTTAGATAAGGTCATCTTGATTTAGGGTTGGGGAAGGTAAACATCTTTTATTATTGTTTTATTACTCGACTATTGCGAACGCAGAGTTTTGTTCATTCCTATATGACAGCTACTATGAAAATAATCGGTCAACAATGTTGCTAACATATTAGTTCAATTGGTATTGGTTTGCGCCTTACCTTAGTGACAGCGCATTTATATTTTTTTATAGCTCAATTTCATCTTTGTTATTTTGCAACATTCTTTAATTGTCCAAAATTAGTGCCAAGACTTTTGCTATTTTAGTGGTGTTATGAAGATCTTCCGGTCTTTTTCTTATGTCACTTTGTGATACATTAAAAATAAGTAACATAAGTTTAAGGCTGATGTTTGAAGTATTTTGCTCACCACCCTAGGGTGCAGGTTTCCATTTGGATGGTTTACAGATCGACCACAAATTACCCAACGCATTGTGATTTTTATGGGTGAGATGAAACATTGAAAACTGTGTAAGGGTCTTGCTCTCTAACGCAGAAATGTACTTCATAAACGTTGAGATGCTCAGAAAGGCGGGCGGTTTCCTCAGTTTAGCCTCCCCGCAGGTGGGAGTGAATCAGACAATTTAAAAGTAGCTATTCATACTGAGATGAGAGATTATTTCAATATGATTCTTCGCCGATCGCCTCAAGTTTTTCTAGATATGTGCTCGTTGATAGGCTTGATTGGAACTAAAGTTATATATCGTCAACAGTAAATAAATCACGATTCACTCGCGAAAATTTCCTGGACTTTTCACAACAGTATTTTTTGCCTCCTCTCAAATCCTCTCGAAATGAATGTCCACCGTCGTTGACTATCCTTGCCTAGGCTAAACTCATTTTCCCCAGTTATCAACGCCATTTTATTTCCACATAAGAAAAACTTTTCTATATTTAAGTTTACATAGCCTCGGTGGCGCTCCAACACTTACTGCTCTCGTCACGTCTTTGTTGATCCTGTTGAAGCTGAATGTTTTACTTCCTTGTTTCAGCAGTAAGTTAGTTCCCATCTCATGGAAAATTTTATGAATATTTCAAATAGCTAAAAACTTTAGGTTCTACGTTAAATCTCGTCCCTAGTTCACCTTTATTCAGGAAAACTGGCACTAGCCCTCTGTCCATGTGTTTTTAAAGGTTTATTTTATTTTCAATATTTTTTAGATGGGGGAAATCAACATTAACTACGGAAATTGCGTGTATGAGGACTCTCATTTACATCAGAGTGAATTTCAACGTTTTATGGAGTAGATTTCTTATAAAAAGTGGGGAAATCAACAATTTATTAAAATGCCTATTACTTTTAGTGAATGAACTTCGAAAGAAATAACAAAAACTCAAGTGTGTCATGGAGCTATGGTGAATGCCAGTAGTATTTGTCAGATAAACGCTTTACGACATAATCAATTGGTTTTTTTATCAAATTCTAATGCAAATGTCACTTTCTGAAACGTCACCAGTCAGATGCATGCTCATTATGGTTACGATGGAAAAGAGAACGTACTCTAGAATGTTCTAGGCTCTCACTCCGCTGAACTGTCTTGAAGTGCTCTTATGCGATTTTTTTAGTCACCCTGAATCTATGACTCACTTAAATGAAATGTATTACTAAAGTATCATCAAAAGTCGTAATTACCTTAACATGGTAGATATTTGCTAAGAGAGAATATCGCGGAATGTATCCTCTTTTTAGGGCTGTGCATTTTCTGTCATGTAATGTGGGCGAATTTGCGGCGTCCGAGAGGCTTTTAGCATTTTGTCAGAAGAAGTGATTTCTCATAACCTGATGACTTTCAATTTTATCCACCCACAGAAAAATATAAACAGGATATGATGAGCTTAATACATTCTCAATTCTTCAAATTTACCGCTAGGTATGTGGCCATAATAGATAAACATTCGTAAAAGGTTGTCTTTAAATTTATATTCTTGCTCTGAATTACGGATATTTTGTTTCTACAATCTAAAACAATATTTGTGATTTACGTAACTCCCCATAAATCTCACGATAAACGAGAAGCCTCTTAGAAGAGCAATCCATTACTTTTCTTTGCTATAAAATGCATAGGTACCGGTGACGATACCAAAGTGATGTCCAAGTTATGATTGCTTTCCCTGTGTTAAAAATATTAATTACCTTACGTAAAAGCAACTTTATAGATTGATCGTACTTTAATTATTCATCAAATGGCAGATGTAAGTAGATTAACAATATCACTTACTTCTGCTCTATCTCTGCGACAAGGAGGGTCCAAGCTGCTCAGTGGCACGCGTCCAGCGTGACAGGGGCCGCGGCACGCCCCTCGCCGGCACCTTCCACCGCCGCCACGCATCGCCGACCACGCTAGCCGACAGCCAGCAGCCCCCCCTGCCGCGCAACAAATAAAGGACAACCACGGGCCGCAAATGTAAAATGGCCGCGTCCGACCTATCGCCGGATTTTCGTCCGAGACCTTAGGAAAACGTTACACTTACGGAAGAGAGCCGTAGCGCTGAAATGAATGCTGTAAATTTTGTGAACTCGTTTAGTTGAGGCACGGCAGGTAAATGGGTCCATCTTTTTCAAGACACGACTGTTTTTTTCCTTCACCAAAGCGTGGAAATTCTCCGTGAACCATATGAGGCGATCAGGATTCGATCAGACGTGTTATTTGTATCACCGAGACATCTACCTCACCGTGGGAGTTTATGCGAACCAGATATTCCCTCCGGAGCATGGCCAGTATATGAGGTGCTAATAGTGTCATTTTCACACTGACTTTTTTTTTCTTCTACGGCGTTGGAGTGAATTGGAGGCGCCTTCATAGTCTCCGTAATCTTTCTTTGAGAGATTCGTTTCATATTTCACATTCATATTAGTTTCAGTCTTTTTCAATGAGAGACATTTTAGAAAAATATGAAAAGATTCGTTTCATATTTCACATTCATATTCGTTTCAGTCTTTTTCATTGAGAGGTATTTTCGAAAAACAATGAGCTTAATATTACGGAATGTAGATATATGTAATGTGACGAATCATCAGTGTGGCTTAAAAATGAGCTAAATTATACTTTCAGGAGATCTTTTGAAAATATTGCATTCATATCACCTTGTTGAAGAATAGTATTTAGCAGTCATCATTTTATGGAGCAAAGATTTTCATGGTGAGCACTGTGTAATTAATTTATGTTATTTAAATAGCCCATTTCTTCCAATATAACGTAAATAAATCTGAATAAAAGTTTCTTTTCAAACTGAAAATACGATTATAAACTGCCAATACTTCTATAATACCTTCTTTCCGCATGATTAGAAGTCCTTAGGATTGTCCTTTGGGTTTTGCGGCTGTTACATGTTCAATTGAAGTATAGTTTAATGGTTTGATCACTCATAATCACTCGTGGTCCTAAATCTTGAAACTAATTGCATTTATAATTTTCAAGGGATGTTCCGTGAAGAGAGGTTATCTTATCATGAAGCTGTAGCAGACTAAACTTTGAAATGTGAAGTATTTCTGTAATTCTCCTAATAAGTGTTAAAAAAAAGCTGGTTTAGCGTATCTTGAGTGGATTTGAAAATAAAAAGAGTGATTTCTGACCTTTTGAGAAGTATTATTTTGTATATAAGTATTTAGTAATGGTCGTCCATTAGGTAATAGACATATCAAACGAATATGATAGACAAGAGTATGAATGAACATCATTTTCAACGTTAAATGGCAAATTACCTTAACTTTATAATAATTCTCCATTTATGAAGGTATTACTGTTTAATTTTCTATTAGACACGTAATTGCGGGGACTCCAATATAGCACCTAGGAATCGTCACAGTCAATGCCATAAATCTCTAAAGACGGCCGCCAGTTTGGGAAGCGGTATTTTAAAGCGGCTTTGTTGATCAATACAATTTATCCTTTGATAGACGCCATGCTTAGAGGAAATTTAGGGTGTAGCGAAGGATTTCATTGAATTAGTTAAACTTGGTTGCAGGGCTAAAATTAGTCTTAATTTTCTGGTATTCATACTTGGACTTGCAGGTGGTGCAATCATGCATCGGGTGGACCTCATGCCTCTTTATATCAAAAACATGTATTTATGCTCATTCTAATAAGTATTTGAACTCATTATCTCGTCGATAGAAGTGATACCTTAGTTTATCATAGTAAGGTTTCTTAGATATATATGTATATATTTTATTAATCTTCAGCGGAAATATCACAACTCTCCATTAGTCTTCTTTATCACACTCGTCAGGCACAAAATGAAGTACTTTCCTATTGCTCACCCGTATTGTGTTTTAATTTAACATTACAAAATAGCAGAAATGTCAACCTCCCTCGGGAAGATACCATTTTTGCAGGCGCCTCATTTTATGAACCAGCACTGTATAGACTATCTCTCAGCTTAGTCCTACATGTGCTGCCATACAGGGTGAGAAAATGAATAAAACATTGTCTAGCTCAACGGATGATCGTAACGTGACAGCCCTTACTTGACGTCAATTTCGTAGTCCATGAGGTGGAAATAAAAAGTATTGAGGCATATTTTATCATTGTTTGATAATTCCATCTCCAGATTTGCTTCGGGAATTTCTCTTGGAAAAAAACTTCCCACGACGATTTCATTGCAACATCGATATTTGTACGAAAAGCGTTATAATCACAAGTACTCGAGAATGTAGGCATTGAATTTGTGTGGAAAAATGTGCTTTAGTGAAATCTTCCCTTTGTAGGTAAGTCGGCTACCTCAAATCTTATTTGTTGATACTTAGTCAGGTAATTTTGTTGATCGAGAAATTGAATGTTTCATGATCCGCCCACCGATGGCCTTCGATCCATATCTCAACAGGAATGTTTATGCAGGTTCTCCGTGGCTATGGTTATTTGAAAGGTTGGCTGAGTATGGTAACAGTGCAAATGTTCTATAGATAAGAATGAGGTCCGTAGATTTTTGTAGATTATGTACCTTTGATTGTAAAAATGCATAGCTTAGGTGTAAGAAACGCCGTCAACAAAGCCTACCGCCACCGCATTTCCATTTTCGTAAATACTACATGTCTTTGGACATCCGACTCGCATCCTTCTTTGAAAGCCGAACTCTCTGTGAGTGGAGAGCCGATGGGAACACGTTGTGATGTTCCGCTGCTCTCGAGCGCCGTTCGCTGGCTGCAGTTTGTTGCGCTAGTGCCGTACTTCTATTTTTCCGGAAAGCGTATGTTATCGCACAAATTGGTGCTTAATGAATGAGACACGGGAAAAAGTGCAAACGGTTTCGCACTCTCGATTAATTAGGCTTCATTTTGGCAGCTCTGCTGACCACATTGAACCGTTTATCGTTTTAGAGTTTTTAGTAACTAAATAAAATAATTTAAAATAAACTGTGGCAATTCAAATATGTCTTTATAGGATTGTAGCTCATTATCCAGCCTTATTAACGAAAGCTGCATTTATATTCAGCTTAAATTGAATTTTAGCCAAAAACATGGCATTCGTTGGCATGCATAGTAAAATAAATTTGCTAATTATATTGGATTTGCGCGAGCTACATAATAATAAAGTTCACCAACGTAGTACTCACTGCTGAAAAGTTTTCAATAAAACTAGAACGTATATTATACTCCTTTTTCATTAATGGAAAAATGGAAATAATTATGCAATTAGGCCAAATTGACGTATGATAGAAGTTGACTTTATGAGTGGACGAAATAATACCTGGAATTAGCGGTGAATAATACTAGCTGGTAGTATTGAATTCGAGTATTGCAATGCCTGTCTAAATCTTCACATATTGGGAAAAAATTTCAATTTATATTTTCTCTATTTCACAAAATAAGTTATAGTACCTAATGTAAAGTTTTTCTGCTACCCAATTATCGTTATCAACTCAGATTCCTATTCTAAAAACAGCGTAAACCATTCACATTAGTACCATCGACAAAATTGATTGCTTAGTTTGTAGATATTAGTATCTGGTCATAAAAAATGAAGTACTAAAGCCATAAAAAATACATTTACTTGTCTTTCGTAAATGGTAGCGTAGTTTAAAACTATTGAAAAGAGTTATTTACTTAATAACAAAATTGAAGAACGGTGTGATTAAAGGAAATGATTTAAAAAATTTAAGTAATAGGAACCCGTAACCAAAATGCACCATAGTTTTCTATTAAAAGTCAGTGTAAAGTACATAAACAGCTATGTTGAACAGTAGAACCCCGAAGGCAGTCATTTCCCTGCTTTTAGATTTGGTAGGACTATAACTGTGTGTGGTGGCTCTAAGAGAGTCTATGGGAACATCTGACTTTCTCTAATATCGCCTAAAGTTAAGAAAGCGTAAATACTTTTTCTGTGACTTAAATTTGTCTGTTTTGAGCAGTGCGTACTATCCCGGAAGCTGTCATTTTGACTGCTCAAAGAATATAATTTTCATTTGTCACAGAAATGCATTCCATAGATAGCTTAAGGAAATGGTACATGTCCATGTTTAAGATGGTAAAAATTCGTTAGTAGTCGTTTAAAGCTATTAAAATGCTAACTAATTCAGTATCAAATCTTTTCTTACGATATGGCATTATAAATTGAATAAAAATCCCACGAGAAGTCAAATTGACCGCCTTAGGGGTTGTAAGCATTTAAAAATTCAGGGGCATTGCATCAAATCGTAGAATGTAGTAGCCCCAACCATTGACACCGGAGTGGAGGCATATGCCCGAAGCGGGACACATATCGCGACCGACTGACCGCTTTGCCACCCTGAGTACCGTCGCTGGCATACCTATTTCTAAAACCAAAAGTTAAACTAATTTTTGTTACTTCATGTAACAGTCTTATGTGTTGAATATCCTTTAAAAAAGGATGATAAAATTAAAATGGTTACCATCAAAAGCAAATCTGCATCAAATATGTTAAAAATTGGCAGTAAGGTGAACGAATCTCTCTTCCCTTAAAAATGTTCCTCAGCTTGTCATTTTTTCATAGCTCCGGGACGTTGCAATACTCCAACTGTTCAGCGTTGTAGCATGGTTCTCAGGGCCTAGATCCTTAGCTCCCTGAAATCACTTTTCGAGTAATTGTACATCGCATGGCATTGTATTTCTACCTGTGTGAGTTTGAAAAATCGAGGAATATGATGGTTGAGAAAAATGAATTTGTTTCATGTGTGCATTGCTCTCGCGTGAGCAACCTCTCCTCTGCTTTTGTCACAATTCCTCTAATGTTTATTTTACGGCAACTCATTTTGCAAAATTCTGCGACGGACACTAGCGCACACGTATCCCAGATGTAGCACCACCATGTGGAAACTCGTCATGGATAAACGAGGTCATTAAGACGGGAATCGAAACAGGATATTTTGAATTTTGGTTGTGCGCGCAAGTTAGTTTCATAAATATTCTTGGAAGTGATAGGTGCAGTACGTCTTATATTTGTAATTATTTGCAAAGTAATTAGGAGATTCATGTTCGAATTTCGGTCATGTGAAAGAGGTTATTCTGGGAGTGAATTTAAACTTACTGGCATTTAATTGTGTACTGCGTTCGTTCTCGTTTAGGAAAGTTCAAAATGTTTGCATAGATATATAGTATCCTTGTGCACATGTTTATGAAAATTGTCATACATATCGTCGGTTGGAGATCGCCGTACGTCATAACGATGGAACTGATCATCATTGAAGTTCTACAAATTAATAGTTATGCTAAGAGTCTATTTTGCCCATAATGCCCCCAACCGCGAGGATTCTTCTTGAAAATTTCCTTCATAAAATATCAATTTTCCCGTATTTCCCTTTTAAGGTTTTCGTGTACTTTTTCTCCTTTCATGTCGTTCAAAATGAATTATTTTTCTCCCACTCCCTCACCTCTTCAGTTTCTTAATACGTCCTCCCACCACTTTTATGTCTTCTCCTTATATCTGCTGTCAACATTCTCTCCTACCTTCTCATTAATCCAAGCTTCTCGTTTGCCTTATCGGGACTAATATTGGTCATAAAAATATATTATATACTTATAGATTTATTGCCAAGGAAAATTAGTATCATCCGAGACGAATCCGTTGAAATAATTAAAAGACCGTACTTCAACAAGGATGATTGCTACGCTCTCTCAAACGCCTGGAAGCACCTCTTCCACCACTAATCAGAACACACCTAACCATACCGGAGTCCTTGAAAAGACAGGGAAAAACCTGAGCAGCAAACATCAGGCTTGAAAAACACCTGCTGCAACTGGAGTCAGTGACAAGAGACGACGTGGACGGAAGTCCAGCTGCTCCATGTCTTTTACAGGCAGGTTATGGTTCCATATTCTTACTTAAAAGCAAATGAGGATTAATAGTCTGTATAAATAAAATAAGCTCACTGATAACTTTGTGGTATTCCATGATGTTAAACGATTTATTAAAAAACTTACAAACCACAGAGAAATATATGCACATTCGTACAAACACGACCCGGGTTTCGGCGCTGAGCACCATCACCTGATGATGGTGCTCAGCGCCGAAACCCGGGTCGTGCTTGTATGAACGTGCATATATTTCTCTGTGGTTTGTAAAAGATTTTTTAATAAATCTTTTTGCATAATAGTCTGTATGTTCGGCCCCATATTATTAAAACGCACTAAGTCTTTGACATGGAGCTATTTTACCGTCGCGGTTTATAAATATTTGTCCGTACTAATCCAATTTGTCATCGTTCATCCATTTTTCAAATAGTTACTTTCAATTTCCTCGCGCGCTATGGAACTCCATCCTCTCTCCTGGACTCCATCACGCCAGTGGTCATGAATCTGTATGTTGATTGTAAATATCTCTTTTCCAGCATCAGATCGAACTGTTGCGGAATGGCGTATAAGTTCTCGTACGAGTCGAATAATTGGTTACATAAAGGTTGGCCTGTGAGAGAGATGTCGTGAGATGGGGAAACATTTTGGTGTCTGGAATTAGAGACGGAGGCGCGGGAAAGCTTGTATTAGCATCAGGATGGGAGAAAGGATGTTCATAGCATTTTTGTAGCTGAGGGCAAGGGGCGTGCGTGGGTTGTCGCCATGAGTAGGAGAATGGAGGGTCGTCTCTGTTCTTGAGGTAATATGAGCATAAATATCATAACTAATGTAATTTGATTGGCAATGATGGCATTATTCGTGGAAGGATGAGGCACGAGGCTTTCTCTAGCCCGAAGAGTCGATGTCAAGGCCCTGTAGTTGATTACTCATTGCACGAAACTTAGGTTCTGTATTTCTAACTGA
The DNA here is from genome assembly GCA_963573305.1 of Pyrrhosoma nymphula. NCBI lineage: Eukaryota > Metazoa > Arthropoda > Insecta > Odonata > Coenagrionidae > Pyrrhosoma > Pyrrhosoma nymphula. Next base: position 89,852,230 of record OY754332.1, on the reverse strand, counting down.
ATAAGAGAGACTCTTATGATTTAATAGAATAGCTTGAATCACCTAGACATAATAGACGTTTGCATAAAATAACACATTGCTGATTAGCTAGTAATGCATAAGAAGTGGGTGGTGAAGCGATTTAATCAATGCTTGTTCTGGAAAACAGAAAAAAACACTTCAAAGGCTGTGGCCATCATGTTTAAACTATATCATTGAATGACATTGTAAATACTTATTTAGTAAGAGGAACCCTGTGGAAGTATTGAGGACATCTAACAACCTGAGGAGTAGCTGAATGGTGTCATTGTTGCGATCCGTTGTGCCACGTTAGTGAATTCATTCCTCGTGGATTCATAGAATCAGTAAGTTGCAATTACAATTGAACAGTTTTCTCTGTCTTCCGCGGTATCATACAGATTCTGGTACTCATAAAAATAACTTGTGTCTCTAGAAGTTGATGAGTTCATAAAGCCCTCACCCTGATGACACTCAAGAGTGCCGCTGATCCGAACTCATTGTGACCGGGCACTGTTCGGATTGCGAATTTTACCGATTATCCGAAAAATTGCAATATTGCAGTTAAAATCCATTCAAATAATTTTATTTAGTGTATTGATACACTATTGTAAACATTTATATACTTTTTACTGTATTGTAAAATAATCTTCAATGATCACAGTGAATAAAAATCTGTATGGTACAATTTCTATTGAAAAATATCGTATGCGTGTACCACACGCATTACACTATTCCTTAAGTTCTGTTCAAATTAACCGAACTTTTGGTTTGCCGGTGCTCAGCTTAGCGGGACTCAAGTGTATTGGCCTTTCGATGCAGGGCCGATCACTGATGGGCTCTCTTGCCGCCAAATCAATCTCCTAATTAATACCAATCAGTCCTTCATTAGTGATTGTTCTTATTTTATCTTACGCTCGCGTTGAAACTTTGTACTGATTAAGACTGTTCACTTGTTGAGTGATACAACCTGCTGAAAATGGGTTATTCTGCTGTTATTTATCTGATGGTCTTGTCCTAATGTTTCACGTAGGTATATTTTTGCGAATGTTTTTAGGCTAGGATTACCTATTGTTTTCCGCCTTGCATATGCATTTCCGTCATATGTACTTCCAATGTGTTCGCTGATTAGATAGTTTTTTGCTTACTAACTCAGAAAGATTTTATTAATAATAAGTTCAGAGGTAGATCATTAGTTTTTTCCTATGAATACGATAAACTGCCGCTGTAGTGTGAACATATTTAATAGCATTTGCAATTTTTAATAGGTGTGCCACGATGGACTGAAAAATACAAAAAAGGAACACTCACAGTAAAAAAAATTCAAATTTTCGGCCTAACCTTTGGTCTAGCATTCTTCAGGAGTTGAGAGGAACTCCTGAAGAAGGCCAAATTTTTGAAATTTCTGCTACTGTGAGTGTTCTTTTTTTGTGTTTTTCAGTCCATCGTGTCATTCCTATTCGCTCCACCTATTATATACCTGTATCCTATCATTAAAATCTGTACCTCTACTTCCCTGCTCTTACCCTAAGTTTACCTTAAAGTTTTCCATCCATTAAACCTGCGAGACAATTTTGAAACCACTAGGCCCTCCCTTCAACCCACCCCTCCATCACTTTCCTCAACCTGCGAACGCCCTAGGTGTGCTGGTCCCTCCTCCACCCTTCTGCCTCTTCCGAAAGATCTTCCTCCACGGCCAACTATACCACCAGCAACATCATCAACCACCTTGCCTGCAATTTCTACCCTGCCTTCCACGTGGGAAAATGCACCCCCCCTCTTAATATTCGAATGAACAGACACCGCCATGCCACCAAAACTCCACCTTTCCTTGATCCCATCCGCAAACATACTGCCTCCCTCTGCCGAACTTTTCACAGTTGCTTTTCGCTCCTCATCATAGAAGCTCTTCCAGAATCCGCCGGTAATCTTGACGTGAAGACTCGTGAGTACGCTCATATTTGGGTATCTAAGGAATTTGAAGAGCCCGGGCTAAACCTAGCCTACTGAACAAATAGCCCATTGGCCACCTCTATTTCCCCACCATTACCTATTCGCAATTCCACCCCCCCAACCCTCCCTGCCCTTTCCTCCCCAGGAGAACAAAACAGGAGCTTTCAGTGTTCTACCGCCGACGATGACGGCTTGACCGTTGAAACGTCCAAGTTTTTATTACGTGTTCCTATGTTTTTCAAGTGTATGTATACACACACACCCTGCGAAAGGGCGTGTGGCAGTGAGTTTGTGGACCTAAGATATTGTTAACAATGTAAATAAATAATACGCTAATAACTAACCAACATGTATTTAAGATAATGGGCTCTCTGACGTGGTTTGTCGTAGTCTCGAGTCGCGCGAGGGGAAGTGAGTATTTAAATCTATTCTTCTCAGTTTCTATTTTCACTGGGTGGAAGTGGAATCTGCTGATGCGTTGAGAGATTAAGGGATCCTGATAAACTCGCCGGTGTCAGCTCGGGTCTCTCCACGACTTCTGCAAAACGGCTGCATTCCCCACGAATTCGGCCGCGACGCTTCTATCACGCCCACCGCGGGAATGACGTGCCACCTCGCCCGTGCCGCACGCCGTTCTCGCGTCACCAAGCCCAGGCACGCCAGTCATTCGCCTCGGGCCGTAAGCATTCCCCTTCGGCACGCGAGGGAATGCGTGCGATGGACCGCGGACCCGGTAGAACGAGCGATCTTCTCGTTCTTTCTCTCGATGCGATAGAGCACGCCTCTCCGGGGCGTACAGGCTGGCTACCCTCGCCCCTAACGAACAACCCCCATGAACAACCCCCCCACCCCCGAACAACCCCTCCCGTCAGGCAATGCGATTCATCGATTGAGATATTAGATATTCATGATACATCGCGTGGCGAAAACGATCCTCCCTGAATTGAAACATATCGCATTATTATTTTAAGGTGTAACCATGTGAACTGCGATACGATAGGATGCCATGCGATGCTAAGCGATGTCATGTGATTTGTACAGTGTAGTATGACTTGATGTTTCTTGCGTGAGGTCAAAATGAGGTAAATGCCACGTCTGAGGTGTGCGATTTGAAGGCCATAGGAATTGAATTAAATATGCGACGCCTCTTTATGTGAATGTATGCACATATTTATTGTTTGGATTCTAAGTTACTGAGAATGTAATGCAATGGGCTAAGTTTAAAAGATTTTCTTGGTAATTTAGTAGGAATTACAGGTTTTTATTTCTAAAATTGCGAGTTATATAAGTTTCACTTAAGGAAAGAGTTTGGTTAGTGGTTAACTTGATGCGAGCCGCATAAGGTGGAGTTCAATTATTCTAAGCTCCACCTTAATCGTATTCAATAGGTCTAAACAAAAGAATCCACATTTATACGTGCAAATTTGCCTTCTCTTTGGAGAACGCACAACGGTTTAATGTATTACCATAGAGTAAGTACTTACTCTTTGGTATTACTTAGTGCACGCATTGATCCAATGAAATGCAGAATTGTGCTTTGCGACGCGATATCCGACAATTTGACTCAATATAGCCATGCAAAGTAAAATGCGATATAATTGTATATGCAATAAATCGCCACCGTAGCGATACTACATTTATATCGCAACCATCGTCAACGGTCGTGAGTCTGATGATAGGCTAGCCTTCTTCAGACTCACGACTTAATGTCCACTGCAGCCCGAGTTCCCTAGCACTACGCTCTCCTATCAGCTAACCTAAAGCTAGCACTTTATTTTAACATCCCTCATGGTTTGATACTATATTCCGTACTTGTTCTTCCTTGGTAATGCTCCCCATTATTTTTTCATTCCACTTTGTTAGGTAGGATTAGGAAGCTCTTTTTTATCTCTAAGAATGTGTTCAATAAGTTCGTTCTCTATTAGACTTCTCCTTAGATATCTCTTCTCCCCGATACATAACTTTTAACTTGATGTTTGCTTAATCGTCACTGCCTCATCAGAGACTGATTCTTAATACTCTGGCACAATTCAATTGCTTCCTCACTTCGAAGCTCGCGTAGCTTCCAACTTTGATTAGAATATCTTTCATGGTTCTTTAACGACTGGTATTCATATTTTACAAGTCAATAGTCAACAATATGACTGTAGCTATAGCTCTCGGTCGTGGACATCTCATGGCTGGAACACTTTTTTTAAAAATTAGTTTTATAACACCCTTCACGATCATCATGATAAATTGTTCTCCAATTTGGTCTTTTAGTTGCGCTAGCACCCACCCCCAAATATTGCCCATTCCGATCCCTTATCATTACATTTGCCCTCGGTCACCCCCGTCTTACGCCCTTTAAAGCTCTTCACATGCCCTTTCCCTCACCCGCCGAGTCCCCCCCTTCCCCTCCTCCCGTCCCCCCTCCTCCGTCTCTTCTCATCTCGACCATCACGTTCCCCACAGTGGTATGTGTGTCGCAATGCGATATTGACATCCATATGTATCGAGGGGAGCCGCGCATATCGCGGGTCCCGCGTTCGCAGTCGGCGTAAGAACTCTCGCCCCCGGCCACTGCAGAGCACGCGACCACGGGGCCTGCCGTCCGGCGGCGGCGGCCGCGACTCCGTGGCCCCGGCGAGTCAACGCCAGCCGATGCCAGGCACAGGGGGGGGGCATTTAGGGGCCGTGTAGGGTGGCGTCCGCTGCCCCTATCGTTCGACCAGATGATCGCTGCTTTGTTTCCAGTATTGATTGGATTGACCCCGAGCTGATTCCGACGGCGGCGAGGGGAGCTTGTCAAGGCAGGCCTCCCGCCCCCACTCCCCGCGATTGTTTGCAGCCGCGTGTGTTTGGTGGACTGAGCGCCCCCCCCCTGCTCCCCCTTGCCGCCCCTCGACCGCCCATCCATATCATCGCGCGCATATGCACTTCCGCTCGACCCCTCCTCGCTCGATTACATCACGAGTGAGTTGCCTCGGGTGATAGTGGCCGTGTCGGTGGCAGGGGCGCTGAGTTTATGCGAGTGAGCGGGGACGCGGGCGGAGGCAGGGGTGGCAAAAAGTGCTTTCATTTGGGATTGAGGGGCGGGCCCCTTGAGTCGAGGGGCGAAACAGCGCGTCCTCTCGGATTGACGCCTCTTCCACGCCGCGGACGCGAATAAATAGGCGCTTAACCGAGGAGAATCATGTTCAAAAATAAAAAAAAGTCAGGGAGAAATGAGTTTGAGGGACGAGAGCAAACTCCGTCACCCAAACTCACCTCCGCTCAGGAGTGTTGTGTATCTTTCGGTGAATCACTCGTTTAAAAAGATGTTAATGTAGCTACTCCGTTGGACTTATTATCCATAAAATGAAAATTTTTCTTCGGGTACGAAATGGGAATAAAATGATTGCGCCTTTACCGAACCTCAGATCAGCGAAACGTGAGGGCTTGCCGTTTGACGAGGCGACACCGTGGAATTCAGGCACTGGAAAGAGACTTTGTCATATTCCACACATAACTTATTTGGAGACTACCGATTTCTTTGTCCACATATCATCACCCGAGTTACCACTAGTGTTATTACCGTTTATTGCTACCCGGATAAATATGTGAGAACATTGAAAAGGATTGGTTTAAAAATTTATAATACAACCAAATGTTCTACTTTATAAAGCAGAACATTTTTACCGGTACGAATGATTTTTGTAGAGGACATAAAATCTACAGTTTACAGATATATTCCCGAAACATGTGATAACAATAAAGCGCATGATTATTCCACTTGGCGTTAGGCAACGTAATCAGATAATGGGAATAAAAAGGAAAGGGAACAGAACATTTCTATAAAGTTCTTTGAAGTATAAATTGAACCACATGGATATAATTCAGTATGGTTTCAATAAGGGAATATCCGACTTCATTAGTTTGTAATACGAAAAAGCAGATATAAAATGTCTCGTGCACCGTAAATCTGTCATGCACATGATCGCTTCCTGCAGGGTATTCATTCGCATTCACATTGGTGAAATGTCGTGGGAATTGCCCCTCTCCACCTCCACCGCTCCCTGGAGAGTGACTCGTGAGGTCAGCAAGGCCTCGTGTTTGCATTGCCCAGCACGAATCGCTTGCAGGATTACCTTATAGGCACCATTCTCACTTTCGAGTGGAAGCTCCGCTGTTCAGCGTGGGTGTCACTTCGTTTGAATATCCTTCGTGAAAACATCCTTTAAAAAATTAACGTGAGGGCACCTTTTACTCTCTGTATTTCTCTCGTCGACATGAAACTGCTCTTATGTGTGCCATGAGTTATCTCACATTAAAGTTAAAATCGAATACAACAAATAATATTGCCGATCATGCTCAATTAAATGTCACATTTTTATTTAAATAGAGAAAATTTTATCAACTGTTTTTTGAACATTCAATTTAGAATCCTAATTTGACTGCTGTACTATTTCCATTCACCAATTAAAATAACGGTTTAGAGATATGAATACTTCTCATTTCAATAATGCCATAGTTTATGTTAATCATCGTATCAATTACCTACATAGAATCAAAACAAACTTTATAAATTTTACAATCGATTTTATTTAATACGACAGGTTTCATCGCATAGGCGACATTTACTTCACCCGAAGATGTCGCCTATGCGATGAAACCGGTCGTAGTGAATAAACTCGATTGTAAAATTTACGAAGTTTGTTTGGATTCTATCAAAATGGAATTTTACAAAGTAACGCCTGAGAGTATCGAGTGTATCAGTTACAGTCAAAATTGCGATAGCCTTTTATTTTCTTGCGTGACTCGACTCTATAACTGCGTCCGCCACTTAGATGTGGGCTATAAGCGTGCGAATAACGTTTCGGGGAAATTTTTGAATGACCCAAGCATTCCGATCACCACTTTGTGTCATCAACCACGCATCAAAGTGACGAACACCCCTCGGCATCACTCCTCCTTCTGCTCTCCACTTCCCATCCATCGGGGACTTAAAAAGGCGCGGCAGGGGAGCAGCAGGGGGAGCGGCAGGGGCGGGGGCGAGGGGCGGGGGGAGCGAGGGGCGCTGACGAGCGGAGTACGTTTGAGGCGGGAGTCGCGAGCAGTCGGAGATCACAATGGGATGGCCTCAGAGGGTGGTTCGACAGGGCCGGCGTGTCACTCTTCTTGTAATTCTTTGCGGAGGGCGCGTCGGGGGCGGTGAGGTGGCGGTGGCGGTGTGAGGATGGGAAATGGCTGGGGGCGGCGGCAGCGTGGTGATTGCCGGAGCAGGCGAGGGGAGAGGAGGCATTTGCGGGTTGGGAGCGCAGCGCGGGTGTTCTGCTCCCCCCCTCTCCCTGCGCCCCCCCCTCATGCCCTCCCCCCTGTGGCCCCCGTGTGGCGCATGAGAGAGGGCCGACTGGGATTCTGGGGGAGGGGTGAGCTACTCGGGAGGTGGGGAAGAGGAAGTGGCATTAGCGAGGGTCTATAAAGACGCGCGGCCCTGTCTCCCCCCCCCCCCGCCCTCGCTCCCCCCCCACCCTCGCTCTCTCTCTCCCTAATGGACTTTTTTCGGTGGCCACATTCGAACGCCGTCCAAGTGACATTTTTAAGACGGCGCCGTCCACGATTACGAAGAGAATGGAGCGAGCCATGGTGCACATCGGCCCACAGTGAGTGGTGCGCTGTGTGCGCATTACGTTGCATTAGGATGTGTCTCGGGCACGTGGGTATTATCTGACTTTCCGCGGGGGGGGGGGAATGTGAAGAAAATGCTACGTCATCGTTCAAAGTATCACCTTTCTGTTGGAGACGAAGGTCATTTTCTGGACGAAGTCGTTCGTTGTTGGTTAATTTGGGGTGGCGATGACGACTGAGGTCATTCACGCCATTCTGTTTGGTGTGTGGATAGTTAGAGGAAGAAGTTTTTGGATAATGGAGGTATGATGGATGCAAACCTGTGGTTGGTGTTAGTTTGATCTTAGTGAATGGCACCTTGGGATACGCGATTTAATACTCCCATCGGACAGACGGAGCACTACATCTAGAATTCCTCTGCTCAGAGGAACGAGACAGGGGTCTGCAATCCCATTGAACGATATCCCTCTTTGCCTGGATTCAGACTCGTGCCGTCGAGATGGGCTGCTCCTAGCCTTCTAGCCAACAGATCCAATTTTAAAATAATGCAATTCCTTCGTTAATTAACTGCACTTCAACAACTTCATTAGTTTTTATTATATTTGTGAGTGTATTTTCTTTTCGAATCATTTAGCCTATCCCGAATTTATATGTTTTGATAGTTTTTTTTAACAAATTTTAAAACCATGAAAAATTGACAGAAATTTCACCCTTCAGTTACGTAATATTTAACGATTTATTAGTGCCTATTAAAACACCAGTCGATCATTAATGTTCTCCCGTGCCTTCCTTTGCTTTGATAGTATTGAATTTCAATTTTTCCCACGGATTTGAACCTGCACCCCACAAAGTTCACTACGCGGATTAGAGGTTGTGGTCAGTCGGGGAGAAGTATGCCGCTCATTAATCCAATTATTTGCATTTTGTCATCACTGAGCCATTTAAAATTTACCTCGTATATTTTACCCGCCTCCACTAGTATCCGACATTTAGCCAGAAATTAAATATTCCAGGGGAATGCGAAAGGCGAGATGATCTCACAACGTTGCCAATAATTTCATTAATTTGACCGTTGAATTTAAAACTACTTCTTTGCATTACAATGTTAAGGGGAGGGTCCATACAATCATACACTTACTTGCAAAATATGAATTAGTTATTTTCTCAAGACTTATGCTTGCAGACCATAAATCAATTATGTCCAAGGAATGAATCAGTTCTAATGTGTCGCCCTTCTTGGAAATAGACGACGCTTGATTAGCATATTTGAGGCTCCACGGTGAAAGTCTGATTTCGGGAAACCTCTGATTCAGCTAGAAACGTCTGTTTCATTTTCAAGGATTGATATTTTTCTCAGTTGCTCAGAAGAAAAATTTGATGTGCACTTAATTTTAATCTTCAATGACTAAATTGATGCACATCCAATTCTGGCATTTTTATCAACATACACTCCAAAATTGAGTGTTTTACACAATTTTTTATACGCACCATTCCGATGGTTGGAAAAATTTCACGCTATTTTGATTCACCCTAGATTATGTAAGAATTATATGCGGAAATTTTGCCTGAAAAAAAGTCTAATTTTTGACTAATTTCCGAACAGAAACCATATGGAATATCAATTTTTTCCGATAGCAGTTACGTTGTTAGTAACGCAGTAGCCACTAATAGGTTGGGAGTTCGGACGACATATCTGACGTGGTTGTTATGTTTCTTTCAGTGGTCATGTCTTAGGTTTCTAAGTCGATATACCTGACCGTAACCTAGTGAAGAGAAGAAATACTTACTTTGTAATTGTCGACACTACTATCTTTCCTCGACCGGTTTCAACGTTTTCACGTCACGAGCCTCTTGAAAATGACGTGAAAACGTTGAAACCGGCCGAGGAAAGATAATAGTGTGGAAAATTACATAGCAGATGAAAATTAATAATGTGGAAAATTACAAAGTGGATGATTTTTTTTATGGATAACATCCATAAAGTTTTCTCATCAACCATTGACTTTTAATCCGAGACTGTAGAAGCTCAACGCCCATGTCTGCTACTAATATTATAGTATCTTATTGCTGCTTTTCATATTTTTATATAGCACCCCTCTGTTTAATTAAACTACTTAACACCAAAGCACTGATTAGAATCCCTGCACAACTAATATAAGAGAATTATCTCTTTCACCGGTAGGGAGTGCTGGCAATGATTGGCAAAAATTGCATTTCTATAATTTATGCGCCTTTGAAATTATTCTACTCGGTGCTTTCAACTGGTACATAGATATTTTACCGTCAATCCAAGGAAGCCATTTCTTCATATTTTTGTTAATTATTGAAAATGGTGACCTGTGTTGGACAAGGCCCTCAAAATCCTAACTCTCTCCTTAATTTTATGAGTTAAATTCAAAATTACATAGTCTAAGCAAAAATGAATCGGCAAAGTGAAATGTTTTTTCGAACACATCGTAAATTCAATGACCAATAACGTGTTAATTCTAACCTATTATTTTTTGGGCTAATAGCGAATTATTGAAATTATTCAAGGCTAAGTTAATTTTTGCTTAGTGCATGCGGCTCTGTCGTCGATTCCTCCGGCTAGGAAAAGTATTGCTTCAAAAATCATAATCGTCGATTAAACCGCACAGTGGCTAATTTACCTTCTAAAACGTTTAGTTATGACATCGGCAAAAGAAGCACTCATTAAAGTGTACGAGCAAGAGGGTGGCGCTTGGCATAAGCTTGGACACGCAAGGGGTGAACGAAGAGCACAACCATTCTCGCAGCCACTCCGCTTCGACTCGCCAATGGCGTTCCGCTCGAGGGACCGAGGAGTGAAGATCGCCGATTGCATCTGCTCACGCGCCCCCACTCCAAACCCCACCCCCCCTGCCTCTCCCACTCCCTCCCTCTTGCCCTCGTCGTCCCAGAGGATCTCCTTTGCCCCCCCAGGCCAGTCAGTGTCCAACATCGCCATTTTTGCTGACCTCCACCCCCGACCTCCAACCCCGACCTCCAACCCCGACCTCCAACTCCGCACCCCAACTCAATGGGCGGCCGGCCCTTGCCGCGTGCACCCCTTGCCCATTTCGAGGGTGGCCATGCGCAATTCGTTTATGCAGAAAGCTCGCGTCAGTACACAGCGGCGGCGTGATCCCGTCTCCTGTCATTGTTTAGAGGTTGATTGTTGGAGAAACTGCTTCGCCTCGAGTGTCCATCAAACTTGCCGCGAACTGGCACTGGTTCATTGTAAACGGCACTGACTTAATTTTCTTCCGGATTTGAATGGTCATGGGATTAAAACCATTATAATATCAATAAAACCAGAGATAATGTAATCGGAGGGATGGCTATTTTGATTAATGTGTCCTATTTCCATTGGGAGCCCATGCCTATGTAGCTGAACCGAGATTGGAGATGTTCATTAACCTAAGATAAAGGTAAATGGTAATACTAATAATGAAACTTAATATGATTAGAATGTCGGAAAAACTAATTAAAAAGGGAATATTTTTGTTGCAAAATTTCCCATATTTATAATTTTCATTCGCACAAGGGCAGCATCATGCAGTTAGGTTCTCCTGCGTGTTAAGGGATTTATAGCATGGACCACTACAGGCTTTAGTCTCTCTCGCGAAGCCAGGTACTCAGCCATTATGCTTTCAGTACAGTGAGGTATAGATTTTTGAATGCACGAAGCTCCAATTTCAGCGATATTTTGAATGTCTAAGACCCTGGTGAAATTATATTCGCAGTCGAGAGTGGTCGGGGTGTTTTCAGAAGGGATATTTAGTTGAATGGGAATCACTCTTTTGGCAAATTTCTCTGCTTGTTGATCTCTGAACCGGCAAATAAGGCTGTGCCACAATGAAAAAGAGGGGCAAAGGAAGAATGAAATAATTTATCAGTTAGGAATTTGAAATGGAACGAGGTGGTGAGTTCAGAATAAAGCTGTTGATGCAAAGTGGTCGAGGAACGATGAAGAGGCAATGGTATGAATGTTTAGGAGACTACTTAAATTGATTCCAGTTCACGAAAATAGAGTGCATTGAGGAGGAATTTCATTATACTCGTTGAAACTTTCCTACTTCAATCTTGTACTCAAGAAAAAACCTGCCGCCATAGAACCACGGGTTCTCGCTCGTTCATCGTTGTTGTTTATCACAGCGTTCGGCTCATATTCGGACATTGGCGATCCTTGTATTCGTTCTGTGTGCTGTTGCCATTTTCTGCAAATTGAGGACGGCGAGAAACCTTAGCCATTGATGCACGTTGAGGTAGCTGGAGTGGCGATCCTGGGTAAATGCAAATGTTAATAACTTTTTAAGTAAGTTGAAAAAAAATATTTGGACCTCATTTCATTTGAGTGCATCTGTTTATTCATGGTAACTAACCATATAGGCAGAAATGGAAATGGTTCAAGAATTCAATTTTAAAGTTTTCGGCGCGATATTCGAAATTTAGACGAAATGTTATTGAAATATTTTGTTTTCGAATATTGGACTCGGGGTGACACCTTGATATTTGTTATCAGCCATTGAAATAATAAGAAATGTAAACAAATAGTTCAGGCTTAACTATATGGAACTCGTTCATTATTAAAGAAAAAAGAAACTTCAAATAATATTAATTCACACTTTTATTCAGAATACCGACCATGCTGGTGTTCGACACCTTGAAAATGATGGTTATCCGTTGAAACTTGAGTCGGCATTGTGAGTAAAAGTGTGGATTAATACTTTTTGAAGTTTCTATTTTCTTTTATGATAAGAAATGTGTTATTTTGCGTTTAGAAGGAAATCTGTACATAGGTAAATAAATTATTACGAAATTCATGTCATGTGCCATAAGGCTACGTGTAAAAATAGTAGTGAATTCCAAAAAAACTAAATCGGTATGATGTATTTTTTTCACTTTTAACTATAGACATCACTAAAGAGAACTCGCGTGCAAAGTTTGCGTAAATATGTGCGCAGGTGAAAACCGCTCCAACCACATTAAACTGAAGCACTACGTCAAGCATCTTTGTAGCTAAACAGTGCGATATAAACGTTCATTTGTGGCATATTAACCAGCCTTCTTGAACTAGGCAATTGGATGACGGTAAAAATCATCAACTTCCCTCTAAGCATGTTTATTTTTAGTTTCATTCCATTGGCTGCATGCGTCAGTCTCTTTCCATGCCATGAAATAAATTTTGATACGGCCGAATGGACCATTATGCATTATTATGTAGGGACCCTACAAGATAATGATCGTTGTTAAACTGCAAGGTGCTTCCAGGAGCAAGGCCAGCTCCGGGTCGGTGGTGAAGTCTTGCTACACCGCTGCTTAATCTTCTCGGTTTTTATGGCAACATCCTTTCAATTTATTTTAAATGAGATTAATTTTCCATGATGAGAAAACCGCCTTTGTTATTTCCACAAAACTTTGTAACGCTGGCACGACGAGCGTTTCACCACACTGTGGCATACTCATTCGGTTTTATTCTGAGATTAATTTTGTTGCTCACCATAAATCTTTATTGTAAATATTACACTTTCAAGTTTAACGTTGAACTTATATAAACATTCCACTGTTATTTCAGTAAAGTAAAGACGTTGTGCAGGCCTGCTTTATTTAACTACACGCAGTGTATATAACTTAGTCTGAGTTTTGCTTCCAACCGAGTGTATGGTTGAAGCCTACCATTATGGACACGATTATGTATTTCTTTAGCATATTTTTCCATTATTTGCTGTGTGATAATGTGGCATTTTCCAGGCAGCTGGCTGTATTTGGCTGTGAACAGTGAACCAAATAGTCACGACACATGGGTTACCCTTCAGTCATTTGTGTGGTGCTGTCACCGGCTCCAGGGAGACCAGACAACGAGCCCACTTGTCACTTTCTGTTTTTCAAGGGGAGCACGGGTTATCAGATACATCTAATGAGCAAAAGAAGCGTGGTGAATTGTGAAACGCTTCAAATAATACATGAATTTACATTGAGAGTCATATTTTTCTTCAGAAAGGCCACAGGTGCTATTATACTAAAATGTAGATTAAAATTATAAGAGTTATGTTTTAAAACAATTCAGAACAGTTCAGAATGTTCCACGGATTCTGTCCCGCTCTTTTATTATGGAAAGAAAATTGACTCATTCTTACACCCTGTTAAACTTTTTAGCTGGAAAAATACTACTTCATTATCGTCTTACATCACCAATCAGTCGAGTTTACCTATGGTAAAATAGCTCAAAGAGTCTAGGGCACATCTCTGTGGAAACGCTGCAATGTGAAGTCAAACTGTATTTCCCCACTCTTGTAGTTAAAACCGACCAAGAGTTGATTCTCATCATCAAGTCGCAATCACCAAGTACCAAGTTTTTGCTTGAAAATGGTGTATCATGGCTTGAGGGTACACTGGCTTCACAAATATTATTTCATGGTCTCATTCTTTTCAGGGAGTGAGACCGATTAACCCTTTAGGATACAAAACGCCGCAGGGAATGGCCACGAGAAGGGTGTTTTACTCGAGTTATTTAGCTCGCAGTCGTTTTTGTCGAACCCCCTCGCATGTCCCGCCCGGCCCGCCCTCTTCACTTGGCCGTACGGCAATCGGCCCCCGAGAGTCCCTCCCGCGTCCCCCCCCCCTCATCCCCTCCCCGGTCCACATATATTCATTTCACCCCCGCACGCCCAACGCCATAAATTCACATCCGGATGTGATCCCCTGGACCCGTTCCCAAAAAGCGTCGCTCCTCGTCCCCCGCACCGTCTCCACCCACCAACCGACGCACCCCCTCCCCGCCCCCGTCCAACCACCCCTGACTCCTCAGCCATATTCACAGCGTCCGACAACTAGACCGCTCATTGTAAAACGAAAAAAATACACCCTCTCACTACCGACTAAAAACCTCCGACTATTATTTGATCAAGCGGAAATCACGTGGCACTTTTTTATTTCCTTCGCTTGGGGAGAGGGCGGCCGAGGGGCGGTGCTCCGGGGGGCGCTGCTCCGGGGCCGAGGGGGGGGCTGCTCCGGGGCCGGGGGGCCGCTGCTCCCGGGGATGGGCGGGCCAAGTTCCGTGCGGAGCATTGGCATGTTAACTCGTGTACTGCCTTTTTAAGCGTCGTCTAATTCTCCTTCAATGAGTGCTGTGGATCCACCAGTGTCCACAGTTGTGGCGGTTGTTCGAGGAAGCCACAAATGTCCGTTACGAAGGGAAACAGTTTGATGTGCTGTCATTGTAGCTTTAAAGACTACAATAAGATACGGTAGACTCTTTAATATTTCTCGTGTGTAATTCTGATCCTCGTGAGAATGTGTGAGAACCAGTTAGCAGGTTGGTAACTCGATTGCTTGGCAACCCAACGGCCACGAGATTGAACCTATTTCGGCGTGGTTGTTGTATTTGCGCCGGGATAGACGTCCTTGAATAGACAGTGTGCATCAATGACCTGTTTACCTAAGCTGTTGGAATTCCTGAAAGTTCAAAACCCACCCCTACCACTGCTATTCTTTACGATCTTATAGTGACTCTCATTGCTTGAGTTATCGCCCCCTCATTCGCGTCACGACACTATTGTTTAACTGACGGGTCATTTCTCTGTTGCGCCGTGCATTTACATACTTCCCGATTTCATCCAGTAATTTGTCTCATTGATTTCCTTTATGTATTTTCACGGTAAATGGTGCATTAATTCACTTTCATGGAAGACCGTTGATTCGTTGTCCCAGGGAAATGAGGCTCACTATGGGACCAATTGGCCTCGTTGAATAGAGAAAAATTTGTTAGGCCATTGGGTTAACGTACCACATCAGTCTAACGAGGCACAAATTGTGCAAGTGGAGGAAGCCATCTCTTGCGTGCTTGGTGCAAGACGAAACGGTATCATTGAGACAACGGCCATGCGTGGGGTCTTCGCTTTTTCTGGCAGGTTTGAAGACGAAATTTTATTATGGTGCTATCGAAAGATTTAGAAAACTTCTTATTTTATTTACTCCTTCGTAATGTAGTAAATATTTGTCTATGGTTACAAAACTCGATGTATAAGTGGGCAAGTTTCTCCTGTATCCTTTAAAATCAGGGGTGACGTTAAAACCGGTTATGCTCCTCAAGTTTAAGGCTGCTGCAGCAGAAGACTCAAGCGCGTGCGTGTAGATTACTGACTGCCAGTCCAGTAACGCCCACCAAAATTTTAGCCTTCGGTATCTCTATAAAGCCTGATCATTGTTTTAAGGAACAGTTTGGATGGTGCCAAGATTTTAATGATGAATTAGGCCACTCATTGTATGGTCTAAAATAGAGAATCTTCTTCATTGGAGGCCTGGTGTTTCGGGAAGGAGTTGTATGAATTCTTGAATTATTTCAGGTTTCACCCAATTATTCACGAGCCATTGCTATTACTGTCTAGGTACACCCCCCGAGTGTTTGTTGAAATACGTAAGTGTTTGCATGGCATTTTGCTACAGATGTGGAAACGCCTCCATGATTACCACATTTGAGGAAGACCTTCCCCGCAGCAGAAATGGCAGAATGTTATTAGTATGTCTCACACAACGGTAGTTGTGAAGGAAATTAAATTGAACAGATATTCGAGCCGATCATATGGGCTAAAGGGATTTCTCCCCGAGCGGCCTTGTGACACATCTCTGGTTTCTTGTGGTTACATTCCAGTGGCGATACACAGGATTACCAACTCAAGGCCTCTGACCTAGAGGCCAGTTTCATGGTCACTGGTGGCACTCGCGAGGAAATGCGATCACTCGCTCCGTGGCGTTCGAAATTATCGCATTCATGACTGGTAGTCCTCTCCGTGCATGCTCAGGATTTCCCGGAAATCTCGGATGCTCAGCCGTTTGTGTGTTAAGGTCCCTGCGAGCGCACCCGGAATCGTCCGGACTAAGCCCCAGAGCCGCGCGTCGAATGCATCCCCTGCCACTGCTCCAATCGACGGCGTCATGCTGCCTCGAGGAAGGCTTCTGTCGAATGGCATCGAGCGGGCTGACAATGAGTTGAAAGCGAGGGTGACTGACGTCACTGCAATGCCGTTGGCGTGCGTGGCTGGCTTCAAAAAAACTCCTGTTATCGCCCCACTTATTTTCATCTCTTTCCAAGGCTATTCTGAAATGGATGGATGTAGTGAACAAAATGCATTTAGCACTTTTATTATCACGCAGTATTAACCAGTAAGCTTTCTACAAGCTTAAAAATGTGCCGGCATATTCATGATTTTGAATTTAGCACTTTTTAAAGATCTAATTTCAGAGTTTAGTTTTTTACTTGTGGCCTCTTCCTCTGTGGTGGGCGAATTTGTCCTAAATTATGAGTTGACTCCTAATTTTTATTCATGTGACCGGAAGAGCTAAGATTTTTCGTATTTAAAAATTTACTAGATATTATGCTCATTTTTTCCTTGCCTATGCAAAATATTTTTTTCCGTCTTGAATATAATTTTATTAAATCTTTCAGGAAATTAACTTTTTGGAGCTGAAGCATGTTTGGGAATGGGTAACATTTTAAAGTTAACGCCAATTTTCTCCTAAAAGATAAAACTTTTAACGCCATTGATGCTCCTGTTAAATCGATTACATTTACTTTATAATTGTTTGAAATTTTTTTAGAAAATGTCGTCTTCCGAGCAAAGCAAAGAGTTTCACTGTGAAATTCAATTAAACTCCCAAACTTTGTGAATTTTATAAAATATGAAGATGTTTTTGCTTGCCGGATGTACGACAATGAAATAGTTAGAAATAGAGTCTTTTTCTCGAGGGCGTTCTACGAATCACATGTGGTGGTATCACGTATTTTCTGTTGGCATCTAAATAAATCATGCGCGAAAAAAGTATTGGTACCATAGCGTACGCAAAGAGCATTTTGGATATTTCTCCCCCACGCATTTATTTGGGCGAGTCATATCCATTCTTTCGACAAAAAAACGTCGGGCAATGAAAACCGGTGATAATGGAAATAGCAAAAACCGTGAAAATTTTTATGGCGTTGGTTTTACCCTTAACTGTTAACCTTCGACCACCCATGAGAAAATTATTGAATTCCGTGCCGAGATATCCTCCTTTACTTTTTTAAATGATGTGCGTCCAAAGAATTGGTTTGAAACATTAACTACCATACCTATTTGCCCAAAATAACGCAATTAATTATATTATTTAATGTTCAGACTCATTCGAATTTTGTTCAAAAGCAAATGCCGTACCACGATAGGCCACAACGTCGGCGCAGATTTGATTCCCAAAATTCGGCTATGTTAAGCAGACGAAAACCAGCCTTTTCGACATTCTTCACTTGAAGACGCCAGCAGGACAGCAGGCGAAACTGTTCTATTTTAAACCTGAACGCGGCCAAAACCCCAAAGATCCCTCCCACAGTATATTATTTAAAATTCTTATAAATTTCACTTTTGCTTCAAATTTAGTGTTTTGTTTCAGAGAAGAAATATAAATGTTAGCGTCCGAGTAACTTACGGATAAACGACAGTTTACAAAGCACACAAGTGATCTCATCACCGCAATCACATTCATTCCCTTTCCTGAACCCAAACTCGTCATCGCTCGAAAAGGAATTTGCTCTGCTATCCAAACTTTTATTAATTATTCTAAATAATACTGTTTTTGCATGTGAAATTACACTAACTGTTCTATACTCCTCAAAATCTTCCTCTTTGGAAATGGTAAATGGACATCGCTTCTTGTCTTCATTTCTCGCTATGAATTCTCATTTCTCCGTAGTTATATCTTCGATCAGGGGTCGCCATTTTCCAACGCGCTCTCATTGTCTCTATCTAAGACGCCGCTGTCATATAGCTCTTCCATCTTTTCTCTAACCCTATCCTGGATATCTTCTTCTTTGATTAACGTATTTCCCGTTTTGTCTTCACCTTCGTAATAGTTTGCTCTCTATTACGGCTCGATAATATTTTTAGCCAAGCGTAATGCGCATCCAATTCCCCCTCTTTCTGTAGCTATTTCATTTTCTCTCATTGACCTGCTCTTCAGCTTTCCTTCGCCCGATTGGTTTCTGGCCGGCGCGTATTATTTAAGGCTTTATGCCACCTCTTGCCTTGTTCGTCTCCGAAGTTTTTCCACTCCCTTCTGTCCTCAGTTCTCCTAATCCATTCCCCTGCAACCCATTGTTCTTCGTCCTTCTCGTTTCTATTGATGCAATTTTTTCCTATGCCAATCTTACCATTCATGATGCTATTCTCTCTCATCGCTCCTCAATAGTTCTCCTTTCCTTGGCGTCACATATATTCTTGTCCACTAGCTCCTGGTATTCCCTCCTGTTCGTCCCTTTCATTGCATCCACGTTCCACCTCTTCATCCTCATAACTTTACTTAGCATTTTGAATCTAAGAAATACGTTTACGAATTACGTTTCATAAGAAATAAATAGTTATTTGAGTCCGCATTAGGCCCAGGAAAGCTGCGGGAAGTTTTAACCCTGTTCCTAGACCTCTGCCTCACCATAATAGAATTAATTTGATATATTTTTCTCCCCCAGCATTTTCCATGTGTACGTACGTCTGAACTGTTTGTTATTACTTTTTTTTTATGTTGGCTGCTTTTTCCCCACGGTCATTTGTTACCCCTTGCTCACTACGTAGGTATCTTGTTTCACACGTGGCCAGTGCACCAACTCCACTAACGTATTGTTAAACTGAAGATTCGTGTGGTACATATCCGAAGTTCAATGATCACAATTTATGTTTTTAGCTTAATGCATTATACCGAGCGTTAAAATATGATGTGTCTTTTTATACTCCACGAAAGCGAAAAAGAATTAGTGATAAAGATATAATGAAATATCATGAATCTATCGCTCTCCGGGGGGCATTTGTTATTACTTACAGCAGTGAATTTCCTTTTTATGCATAATTATCGTGGTGATATCAGTGCTCAGTATCAATGGTCTTTCCTGGGTACTGGTCGGGAAGTTATTACCTCCAATTAATTAGGTGTTTGTGGGAAATGATCGAACTTTTAATACGCCAGGCCTAATACGCACTGAGAGGTGTCCAATACAGAGGTTTTCTTTCCCTTAGATAAACAGATGTTAAGCTAAAATCGGCCAAATGAGTGGATTGGCATGACTCTATGTGATTTGTTTCTTACTCCACCTTTGTCGAAACGTAGCCTACACATGCGTAGCATGCGTAGGCTACGTAGCATGCGTAGCATGTAGATGTAGATGCGGATCTGAGGTCTCATTCGTGGTTATGTCACTGTAGCATTGAGACTGATGGAATAGTTTTTGAATTTTCGGTAAGATTTCAGGATAAATCGTTAACGCATACCAAGATGGAAGCCAAGCGAGAGATGTTTACCCATTCCATTGGGGCTATAACGATGAAAAAGCACTGATCGGTGAAGTCAGTTATTGGGAAATGTAGGATAATGCAGAAACATTACAGATGCCACGTGCACGCACATTATAGGTACACACTAAGGAATAGAGAATTTAACCTTTATTATCCCTATACAATGCGAAAAATATGATCGGATTTCAACTACAGTAATCCACCATTTTTTTAATTATAAGCTAGTCGATCTATCACAACCATTCTTCAGAATTGTTTGATCACTAGTAAATTTATACCGTATGGTAATAGGGCGTGTGAATACTTGCACGTCATATTGGCTGGATTCTTTTAGTCCCATGCAAATCTTTAATTCTATTCTTCTAGCTGTTGAATGTTAACTGTGCTCTCTGCTAATAGGCGTTATTACCGGAAACCGTGGAGAGTGATTTTTGCGTTGGATTATTT
The DNA here is from genome assembly GCA_963573305.1 of Pyrrhosoma nymphula. NCBI lineage: Eukaryota > Metazoa > Arthropoda > Insecta > Odonata > Coenagrionidae > Pyrrhosoma > Pyrrhosoma nymphula. The sequence goes on along the minus strand of OY754332.1, from coordinate 89,831,936 downwards.
GAATTCATTTTCTGGAAAACAAAAGGTGATGCGACACACTCAACATTTATTCAGATTTTAAAAATGTCGAAGTATTGCTCGGCTAATGTAGAATAAATAATTCGCTTGCTCATCAAAACGGAACTATTCGCTGAGCAGTATTGAGTCCATAGATCTATAAAAATATCCACTTGCTGTAATATCCTGCAAAATATTGAGATATATTACCGATACTAGAAGATATTGATTTTCGGCTGCATTTGTTATTTTTATTTCAGAAAATAAAAAAATTTGAAATTTCATCAATGACTTCTTTTCATATACCAGCAATTGAAGAAATCAATAATTTAAATGTTAGCTGCTCTCTCATGTTCGCTCTTCTATCAGCTCTTCTTAAGTTTTTATTGACACGCCATGCCCTAATGGAGCAGATGCTCATTAATTTACCCATTTAAAGCTTGGGCCCTAACGGCTGTATCGTGTCAACGTGATGATAATAGTTTGTCTTTGATGATATAGTTAAAAATTCGAGGGATTAGATTATACCAATCGCTGTGAAATGATTCCTGACGTACTCTAAAAAAATCGTTTTACTAATGATTTGATTTAATGACTTTGGTGACGCTCGTTCACTTGATATGCGTGCGAATTAGAGGTAAGTATATTAAATGAGAACCTCAACATCCGTATTACTATGTTGAAAGGGTTGAGGGATACAAAATTTGTCAGAATATGTTTAAAGGTTTCTGAGAGTAAAGCACTGGCGGCCGCGTGGAGCTCCAGCTGCTGCCCCCATCGGAGACATGTCTCCGCCCCTCCTAAATGCATCTCCTGGAGAGGTGCTGGTGAGGTGAGGTGCCGCCTCCGCTGCCCCCCTCCCCCTCGGGGGCAGAGGAGGCTGCACCTCACCGGAAGGTATTCGCCGAAGGTAATCAGCCCCCACAAATTGTAGGCCTGCCTTTTAGCCCAAAATATATTTAAAGGCATCATAACTAAATATTGTTCCCACACTTTGAAGTTATACCCATAAAAAGCTAATAGTTTTCATGTTGGCTAGCCAAGTACTGGAACTTGTAGTCCTCGCATCTGTGTGAGTTTCCGAGATGTTGCTCGTGCGAGCAACGTGCTTCAGCAACGTGCAAGAGTGCATTATGGTACAGAGTAGTATTGGTTCAAATATTCAAATTTGGATACCTTAAACATTTTCAAACATCTGAGTGTATTCACCATTTGCTTTTTACTTTGCCTTTGGTCTTTGTTTAGATTTCAGGCTGAATAAATATTTTATCGCTTGATAAAATCCTGTAAAATAGATCTCTCTGGTTCCTTCTTCCAAAATTGGAGAGTTTCAGGGCTGCAGCTGAATCTTGTCTTTCCTATAAGTGGTTCGTCCCGTTCTAGTTTCCATAAGTCTCGAGTTTTGTAGCATGACGTCGCTACTTGGAAGTAAATAGGACCTACTAGAATAAACTGTACTTCTTTCGTAAAAAACAAACAGAAGATCACTGGAATGGTAGCACGGAGATAAAAGAAAGAGAAGGGAACAACAATCAGGGAAGAAGCAGAATTGAAGAAACAGGACGGACAGAAAATGCCGTAGAGCAAGAAAGGGGCCCTCGGTTAAGAGGAGACTAACTTCTGGTGGAGTATAGGAAGCGGTACGTGACGGTAGGCGAAGGTTAATAACCGCAGGATTAGATAAACTTCCCGTTGGAAAAGGAGAGAACCAGGAGCCCTACCATTTCCTTGCACTATTATCTGGATAGAAAAATGAATCATGAAATACATGGAAGGTTCACACAAAAAGAAAGATGGCCACTCCTTGTGTCCACGCTGATAAAGAGTCTACTTACCCGTGTGGAGAGTATCTCTTACTATGGCATTAATTTGGAAGAAAATAAGCGTCATTTTAAAGTTTTATTTGACGTGTTTTCTTTAGTATTTGATGATAGTGGCCCATGAAATACATAGGAAGCGGTACGTGACGTTATGTGAAGGTTAATAGCCACAGGATTAGATAAACTGTCCGTTGACAAAGGAGAGTACCAGGAGCCATACTATTTCCTGGCACTGTTATCAGGATAAAAATATGAATCATGAAATGCATGCAGTTACTTGCAAAAAAAGTGGGATTAGATTTAAAAAATATATATTGTACCGTTTTAACGACATTTATCATCGCTAAATCCGGTTCCAAGCAACTGTGATCTCAGGTTATAAAACCAGGGGAGTAATATAAGTGAAATTTATAAGAGGCATAATTGTGTATTCCCTTATCAATGTGGAAAGTCGTGGCTGTTTTTGGAAATCCGTTTGGTGATCATCATCTGGAGTGCAATGCCTCCAAGTATCAAAAGAAGTATTTAGCAAATGTCCGTAATGAAACACCATGTAAATCTTAAGGTAAATTTCCGAGGGAAAAGCTTTGTGGTTCATTTAGAAGATCTTTGGTCCATATTTAATGTAAGTGGCATTTTTCGGGACGAATGACACGAAACAGACGGCTAATTCTGGCAATGCTTAAGATAAACTGTGTTTTTATTCATAAGTATACCAGAAATTCACGGAAAAACAGTAAATCTGCGAAAAATATTTAACCGTGTTGATGTGCGACATTTTTAACCTTCCTGTCAACCATTTTAACGATCAAGCTAGTTACCGTTAATCCAGTTACAACATCGACATTCAATGAATGCTGGCCGTAAGCAAAGCATTTTTTTTATTTGTGCATTTCGCCTTATTCGGTGTATTTGGCCAACATTCTACTTCCTATTTGAATTCAATGTTATTTGGGACACCTCAAATCGATCCGCATTAAGCCGCAGGGTGCGACTGACCATTCGGGTCCAGTAGTTGACCGGAGCCGTACTGTTGTAGGCTGAAATATGAGTGAATGATTCTAGATTTTTTGGTGTGATTTCTTGTCGGTAACTGAGACAAAATTCATATAATTTATCCAATTCATTCATTTAGATATTTTAATACTGGATGGTAGGTTTTTGGACAGATCTTATCAAAACGTCCCTAAATCTGGGACATCCTTTAACGTTCCCTCCTATAGATGACTCGCCATCAGATGTCTCTTAAATTCCTCATATCGTCTCACTCTTTCTAGCATTACCAAAATGTACGGCATATATATTCTATTGGAAATGGTGATAACAAGTAATCTATTTAATCTTAATTACTTGGTTTCTCTTTTATTTAATAATTCATTCTATTAATAAATTTTCGAGCGCATTTGTCCACCACCCAGAATACGAGGAATTAGCAAGGTTTGGATATTATAGTCCAAGTTGGAAGCATTTATTTAATATTATGTATAAATGTTAGCTACATGTTTTCCGATTGAAGAAATATCATTTTTATAAAATATCCTGTGATCGGGGCTAAAGTGGGTCTCTTTTTTGCAGTAAGTTTGTCTTTGCGTAAGTAGGCGTAGTTGCGAATGCATTGCTTCTCCGAGCCAATGCTGTGTGAAGGCGGTAAAGAGTATATGCAGCGTCCAAGATTATACAGTAACTTGTGGACAACAGCAACTTCCCACGCCAAAAGTGACTTATAATAGCAAGTCCTTTTAACAAAATTGCTTAGATTCATCACGCAAAATATTTATTTTACTACTCTCAGATGAAATATCAAATTCTATCCAAATATTCCATTTTCCATTTCCAAATGATATCCAAATTAATGAAGAATTATCGTTGGATAGACTTACTTTTAAAAACTGAAGCTTAATTGAAACAAATTCGTGGTGAAATGGTTGCTCACATGTTCACTATAGCGAAACGGAATACAATCATAGTACAAATAATCATGAGAGGTCTCTTTACTCAGTGTTTCTGTGATTAGAACGGGTTTTCTATAAACCTTTTACCCGTCTATGATACAAAGGCAGTTTTATTGAGAATAAGCGACGTAATTATGAAAGAATCTCTTCAATGTTAGAAGCGTATAATGACTGAGCCACGTCATTACGTAAAGCCTTGTCAATAAACGCCTGCCACCGACCGCGGTCAAGTTGTGAGGAATATATTACAATGCATGTGGCAAGAAAAACTTCAGCCAAGTTGCAAGGCTATCTCGTTCATGTCATCCTGCTTCAATGTGGAGGGTAAATTGCGAAGGAGTTAGGTTAAGTTTGAGAGGAAATTTGTTAATTAAGTTTGAGAGGAAGTTAATTAATAAATTAATTTGTGAGAGGAAGGACTCGTAAGGTAAGGACGGACACGTCCTTACCTTATGAGTCACGAGAGGACTCTTCAAAGTCCGACTAACGATAGGCGTCCATTGAGTTAACATTGAATTGGATTCGCAACCACGACTTTGGTTTACAATTGGCATTCATCGTTTCCCTTAATAGCATCCGACTGTTTATATAGCAGACAGTGCCGATTGATTACACTGATTATGGGCGATATATGGCTCGAATACCATTATCACCACCTTGTTAACGTGACTGTTAAGTGAAGTTAACTTATTAATATGTATGCATCCATGAACCCTGAATTGTTCAGACGAGAGTGGGGACTGGCTAAACTATGAAGTTGACGGTTAACGTTCGCGGTTGATTCTTTAACGCTATCGGCAAATTCTACGCATAGAAAAATATGCTGAACTCACGCTTGAAGTTTGATGAAGAAGATTGATGGAAATCGTAAGCGGGTATCTAGAGGGCACAGTCATGTCTTGAACATCAAATCGTTTTTCTTTGTTTAGGGTTCATGCATTATTCCACTATTCCTCCAAACCTACGAAATAAGTCCACCATTTAGCACAACGGAGAACTCCAGTTTCTATCTTTCAACTGTCGGGATAAAATATGGAACTATGGGACATAAAGTCCACGAGAAATTTACTAATAAAAATAAATACTTGCCTCCGCATGGAAAAACACCATTATCCGTGGTGTAGAGGAATATTGGGAATGAGAAACGATAAACTGAAGAAGAATAAGAACCTATCAGTTACAATGCAAAAGAAATTGACTACTTCTTGAAAGAAAAAAAGGAAACCCCAAAGAAAAAAGAGGCGTAGGCTTTCTCATCATGCATTGCAGAAAACAAGGGAAGGATCGCACTAATCTTAAAGATACTCAGCATGAAAAGCATTTTCTAACAAGAAGCCAGATTAATATATATGAGGGCTGGTGGAAACTAGAAAGAGAAGGAGAACGAATGATTAAATACGATATATGTTACATAAGATTGATAAGCTATTGGCCACGAGATAGACTCTAGCAACACGGAGGTTGTTGCCAGAGAAAACACATTTTAAAACGAAAGTAGCATGAGGCATATTGCATCTCGCGCGACGCAGACGATTTATTATTAGTTAAATTTTCAGAAAATACTAAAAGATAAATCCAAGAATTTGATTGTAATTATGAAACCATAAATTTAATCAGTTTCATTATATGGATTAATTACCTTCGACGCTTAAACAATCATTTTTAAATATGTATTCCCTAACAATAAGAAATGCACTCCCTAAGTATTTCCCCATCGAAAAGTTCGCGCGTAAATACAATTGAATTTTGCACTTGAAGCACGCTGAAAAGAAAATCATATCTGCGTGAAATGAGATAAAGGTAACCAAATCCGAATATTCTCAGCGGAGGAGTATAAAGAGGGGCGGATGAGCGAAAGAGAAAATCCACGAATTCGCTGATTCGAATGACAAGCGCGCTAATAAGTATGTTGAACAAAGAAGAGCTCGGGCATCGTCTTGGGCTCGAGCCCTGACACGCTTTTTGGCGAGTCTTACACACAGTTTGCATATCAAATACAAAACACGTGAAGAATAATGAAATTCACGGTCAAATTCACGTCTTGCAGTGGCAGTTAGATTTTTTATCGTATAATGTTTAGAAATTTTCTCTTGGGAACGTATCTGTCATCATAAATGTTTAGAGTAAACTTTTTTGAATTTTAGGCTGTTCAAACGAGATGCAGAATGTATAAAAAATTATATAAATAAAAAAATGAAATAAATATATACATTGCTATAAATACAAGTGCAGGAAACGCTACCTCAGTAACCTTAGAGAGATCAACCTTTGATGTGCGCAAAAGTGCAAGAACTTTATTGGAAAAAGCATTCGCCTAGAACTGGATCTCGGTTCGTATCCCAACCCACGGAAATGCTTCCTTTCTCTTGAAACTCTCGCAACAGTAAATGAATATAACATTTGGTACTCACATATTTTATATCTGAAGTCGATTGTTATAGTGAAAAGGATGTTTTTAGATGCACTTTTCTTTTGCAACCATCGCGCATCCACATTGCAAAAAAATGATTGATTCGCGCTCAAAATATTTCGCTCAAGACGCCACGGCCTTTCACACGAAAGAAAATCTCGCTCGGCTCACGAGTTCCACTTAACCCAAGCGAGAATCAGTAAACTTTTTCACGAAAATATGTCAATATCATCATGTCATTTCTTCACCCCAAACAAACTAAGCGCTACGCATAAATCAACCAGACGTATGCTTGAACGGGCCCAGGTCAAGAGTCTTGGTTGGCCACGGTCGCTGGCCCGAATAAACATCGTAACCGACTCAACGCTGTCTTTTCAAGGTCTCCTCTTTTCTCCTACTCCTGGCCACCATCGGCCACCCTTCGGCCAAATACTAAGAAATCTATACGATAGAAATCGCTCCATAAAGTATCCCAAGTATTACCAATGGTAATAAAATAATTCGACTCTTTTGCACTAAGGGATGATTGCTCAAGGAAGAAATCGCAAAATATGCACATCCTTTGGATTGTATAACATACAATACATACGTTGATTCTTTTTTGTAGCATTGCTATTCTTGAATGGTCACCAAAATTGTGCCTTTATCACTTACATCAAATGAATTCTTTATCGACGTAATACACTAATTCACATTTTTTGAAGCCCTTTAAATTCACTCATGCACTGGATATTTAATGGTGACTTCTAAAAATGTTAAGATAGCATCGTGGCACATCAAATTATCTCGTATTTCTTCTATGCTTTCAGGAAACATACTTGTTAGTCAACAAATGTCTCTTCAGAATATCGTCGCAATATATTTTTGTCACTTTCACAATCAATTGGCGATGGTATTCGAATCATAATTAATGAAAATCAGCAGCGACGTGAACGACTCAACAAGTTTGCATTTCATGTATGAATCACTGGCAACAAATATATTTAAAGACGTAGCTATGCTATACAAATTCCTTTAACGTAGAACTCAATGATATACCAATATTAATATCTTGACCTCATTCACTTGGCCCTTTTTATTCACAATAATCGCCATAGAATGATATGTAATGACGTGAAAATCTAATTCAAACATTAATGGTGCAATATCCTCTTACGAAGTTGATTGATGAATGAGATATCATGTGGAGACTAAATTTACCTCGTTCTAAATCTGTAGAGACCTGTATTTTGCTCAAAGAAATATTTAATGGAGGTTACTTGGTTGAAGTATATCTATTTTGAATAAAGATTCGTAAAGGCTTAGTGTCGTAGCCTACAACTTCATTTTCCCCATGGCTTAGGGTAGTCAGAGGTGCTCGCGTAACAGCAACCCTCAGCAAACCTGGTAAATATGTGAGAAAATTCTCTCTTAGACTAAAATAACCTGAGTGAAGAGGTTACGTATATTTTGAGAACGCAGCGTGGGCAACCGCAGCTAATCTTGCTCAACCCATCAAAGCATGCCACTGATGAGGAGAGATGTAAATCTACAGGCATCGTAAGAGCTTCGTCAATAATCATGAACATGGGGCCAGTGACCCTTATTAGCGCCGATATGATCGTATAACCTTCCACCGCTCACTCCTTCCACTTTCCAACATGCTGTGAAATGTTTCAATTGAAAACACGGAATAAGTGAGAACGCATCTAAATTCCAGTCTTTGCACTCTAGTAGATACGTGGAGCGCTCAGATAAAGTCAAAAGGTTCCATGACGGAACGACAGGGGTCGGTTAGAATCGTTATATAATTATTATAGTGGAGAGTCATTTTCAAGCTATAAGAGTGCTGAGGATAAGAGGTTTTGGATGCTTGTCCGAGTGTAGAGTTTCGGAAATCTGTCGGACGATTGTTCTATCTTTTATTACAATTATAGTATTTGAAGTACTCTGTCCCAACGTGCCAGCATATGTCGTTTACAATGAACTAGCCGACACTCATGACCTTCCGCGGCGCTGGGACGCGTCCACTTGCACCAAGGAGCAAAAGCACGATTGAGGTTGACCTCAATGAGAAGCACGAACATCGCTCGTCGCCAGCATGATCCATGACGTACCCCCAACATTTCCCGCTTCCCCTCCCACGTCGAAGACATTGGCCAAGTGAACGCGAGCGAGTCAAACGCCGTTTCAGTCAATTGTTTAGACTACAGTGGACACGAAGGCATTATTTGATAGGGCATTCGAGCTTGGATGTATAACTGCTTTCCATCCTATGTGTGCGGCAATCAGAATATCATATGCAACACATTTTCAATTTGCATTTGATGCAACATGACCTTCAGTGTCCGTTATTGATATGGATGTAAAATTATTCATCCATCTACATATTTCGAGATCGTGGTAATGCATTAGGGGTCTTGAAAGTGAGACCCCGAGAGCATGCCACATTGCCAGGGTTCAATTCGGGCTCAGTGGTCGATTGGAGAGAAACAGAAGACGATTGAAAAATCGGAAATATTACGGACATGCAATTACCTGAAAGGATAAATTGAAAAAAGGCATTAAATATTTTACTATTTAAACGTAAAACTTTGTCTTAGCATTTCAAAAAGTTTTGCGTTTGTCTCCGGCTCGGGACACCCACACTCTGTATTTGAATTGTCCGCGTATTTCAAAGGAACGAGTAGCCAAGAATTGAGAGAAGATCAGTACTATGCGTAAACCTTTTCTCCGAAAAATAAACCCTGATGCAGTGTGTTTTATGCTAGAAATTACGTAATTAACAGGTTAAAATAGTTATTGCTATGATAGCGACATCCTAAAACTCCCTTAGTTGTACTATTTTATAATTATCTTTCTTTGCGCAACATAACAATTGAGGGATCCCATACATTCATCTGTCCGCAATTTGGAATTATTTTAATCAAATGTATGATCATTCGAAAGAAATTTCACACATGCTGTGTTCTTTATATTGCATGTGCTGTGTTAGTGAAGTTTCATCCCATCGAAATGGATGTTACAAAAAGTATTTTGAAGATGGTGATGTGTAAAGAGAACGGGGCTCCCGAGGGCCCGGCTTTGTGGCGGATACATCTCAACGCGACCCTCTTCGCTGCTTGGTGCCACGTCAAGAGCACTTTGCATTCCGTCCGTCGGATGGGACGTTAAACTTTGGACCCCTTTCTGTGAGAGAGCAGGATAAGGCCGACACCGGGTTTCACTCCGTTTTTCTTCCGGTCCCAAATAATACTTTAGTTAGCAACCTACATTTTTAAATGGCGCAAATTTCACACCCAAATGACCCATCAGCGTGCACTTTTCATTTCCGGAGGCCTCTCGAAGTTGGAACGCGCGGAGAGGAATCCGCGACGGAATACACGGCGAATGATATTCGCGCGGCCCTTCGTCCTCGAGCGCCGGAGGTTTCACCGCCCCCCGCTCGTTCCGGGCCTTCGGGGCACGGCCCTCCCCCGCACTCCCTTTGCGTCACCCGCCAGACCGCCCTATCACCGCCAACGTCACCTCCATGCCATTCCGTACCAGTCAGCCACCGCGCCGCACCAAATCCACTCCCTCGCCGATTTCCGGTTTTCGCTCATTGCGTGACTCGCCCTCCACGTCCGCCTCCCGTGCCCCTCGCCGCCGCGGGGGCAGCCACCGTGCTCTCCCGCCTCACCTATCGATCCCCCCCCTAGTGCCCCCGCCCCTATAGCGCCCCCCCGGTCACTCGAGCGCTCGGATTCGATTCCACCGCCGGCCAGTGTGCTCCGCCGCCTTTTCCAGCCGCCACCGCCTTTGCCCGCCGCCTTTGCCCGCCGCCGTGCCTTTGCCCGCCGCTGTGCCTTTGCCCCGTCATCACTCTGCCTCGTGGTACATTCATCCTCACTCTTGTGAGCTGGCCTCGAGTTGACTGGGTCATAAGGTCAGAGAAAAGCACTCGACCACACCTGGGAGCAGGGTGGGCATTTTTAAAGATTTATTTTTTTTACCGACCAGTAAAACGATTCGTATTCCCTGCGTTTGAGTGTTTGGTGGGATCGGGTAGGGGTCGAGGTTAAAGTTCTGGCATCCCATCTCGAGGGCTTGAACTTGAATCCCTGCCGTGGCGGAGACTTTTCATGGGAACCCCGATCCTCTACATTCATTTCATTACCTTATACCACGAGTAGGCTGTAGCCTACGCCCAGTTTCTTTCCTCCCTTACTTCATTCCCAAGTAATTCCCACCTACCTGCTCATCTTTAATGGCTCAATGGGCGTCAGCTACCTATATTCTGCCCAAATGACCAAGAAACTAAGCATTTGACGGCCGACCCGAAGTCTCGGGTTCGCATCCACGGGTGGTTGCTTTGGACGCGTCCGGCTACACGCTAGCTGTGTGACTTCTCTGGATGTAATAGAACTCTGGATGCATGATAACAGGCGGTACGAGGAAAAAAACCGGCTCCCCGATGTTTTTCTATGAAATGCATGCATCTTTGGGCAAATTCATCTCTAGTCATAGTCATAGGCATCTGTGCTCCCAGCATATATGAAAATTATGTGGCCGAGGACTGTGGGTTGGTGGGCTGTTACCCGAATGCACTTAATCAATTTTTACTCTTTTACGAGGTCTGAGGAGTGTCTCAGGACTACACGAACCTTTAACGAGCGACACTAGAGCATCGTCATGGTATTCTAAAAAACCTTAGGTACTGTGGGACCCGATTGCCGAGACTATTTTAGACACGGTGTATTTCATTTCGGTGGTCAAATTTGCCGACGCATAGGAGAAGACTGGTGAAGAATTTTACATTTTAGGACTGTTGGAGTGAAAATGCTCGTTCATTTCGCGGAAGGTCGCTTCGAGAGGAGACGGGGGAGAGGGGCGGAGGGAAGCAATTCGGGATGCAGTAAGTAGTTGAGTCGTCACCATGAGGGATGCAAGAGGTGTAACTTCGGTCGCGTGGAATTCCCACATCGCGGTTAGGGCAAACGTTCGAATTTTCCATCACCCACTTTACTTTTCTCTTCGGTTTTTCCTTTTTCAAATTTCTAAATGATAAGTGTTTGATTTGTTTTATATTTTCTTCCACTCATGGGACATGCTGTGCAGCGTCTTTTCCATGGATACAAAATTGCGTTGCCGTTTAAGCACCTTCATCACTATATTCGCGCTATTTTCTCGTCGCAGAGGTCGAGACTACTCTCGACCAACTCTGCGGGAATGCAGCTGCACTCGGGTCGACGGTGACGTCAGCAAGATAGCCGCTCGTCCGCGTAATCCCAACTCCACTGAGCTCGAGTGGGAAACACGCTCGAGGAGCAGTAGCCTCGCACCTCGCGGATGATCTCAAGTCCGTTTCACATCCCTCCGGCCGCAAACGATCTTTAGTGTGGAAGCTCCTGCCTCCGTCCACGCACGTCATGACTGAAAACCCGTCCACGAGCAATTGAAAATACCTTAAGCTCTCTCGCATCATATGCTTACCAGGAATTCAGCCTCTTTCTCACAACCTCATCTTATTTCATCAATCCTGTCGGATCCCTAATTGACCGTCATCTTGTTTCTTAAGGGCCCTCACCATAGTTTCCAACACTTGACAGAATCATTCCGACCTCTTCGAGACCCCAAACCTTTATCCAAAGCGAGCTCATTTCAAAGCACCAGCCACCTCACGCTATCACGGAAGAAGCCAACCATTTTCCGTCCCCGTCGAACCTCGACTCCAATAATATTCCCCGCCTGCCGCCCACGCTTCGATCTTCCTCCCTCTTGCGGCTCGCCTCGACATCGCCTCCCTCCGACGTTAAAAAGTCTGCCTCACCATTTCATCTTCCCCCGCCTCTCAATCGAATGGGCGACTGCACTGATCTTTAAATTGCCCCTCGTACCTCTTCTCCTCCTGCACCTCAATGTTAGCTCAAAGTTACTTGGATGAATTCAAAGTACGGCGGGAACATCAGCGGCAGTAGCTTCAGCAGGATACACCACCTCCCTGGGCACCTTCATGGCAGGGAAATGAAGTCTCACCGAGAGTGACATCTCTTAAGACTGAACATGGCCGGCGTTTCAACGAGCCACTCGCTCATCTTCCTCACGGCGAAACTGAGTTAATAGGGGCCAGCCTAATTTGTTACGTTCTCTGTTAAGTGGGGTCTGAATTGACCGAAAAGCTTTTAGTATCTTGCAGGTCACTGTGTAGACCGTTTCTTTAGTTTTCCTTTTTTTCATTACCTAGGTTCCATTAAAAATCATCATAAAATTAAAATTTGTATTTAATGGAAAATAAGGTATTCAATCATATTCCGTCTCATCCTCACGTTTTACAATATTTTGGAATGATATTTGGTGGTATAAAAACATGGTGGCAGTTGTGCAGAGGGCCCGCTACCCTGGAAGAGTCTATTGCCTATGAACTGGTTTCGAACGGGCGAGTTAGGTAATCGCCGAGTTCGACTACCATCATTTCCAAGATCGAAAACCTTCGTTGCCATCATCAAAATGCTCAATCTGTTATCCATATTAACTTTCCAGGCCTTCTGACTGTCAATACAATTGTTTAGATGGGCTGCGAGATAGATGGAGGCGATGGGTGGGGCGGGCGATATCAGCGTATTTGACGAGCTTTGTTTACATCTTAAGCATCGTGAAACTTGTTGGTGACACTTTCCAAACCTATCAAGTTAAATGCTTTAATTTTGGCAGCGTTACCTACCATGTTCTGTCCCTCTCCCATCCTCTTCTTATCCCCCTCCACATTAGCCTTCACCTAGTTAACGTTATGCTTCGCGCAAGTTATTGCCTCTGTTTAGTTTTTACACAAAAAATTACCCTTAACATTTATCGTGCTTACCTGGGTCTGTAATCGGTCACAATGCCATGAAATAGACGTCAAAATTACTCCACGAGGAATTATCTATTTTTTAAATAGTATGAAATGCATGTAATATAAGAGAATTTGCATCACACAGAAGAAATAGCCTAAATAGGCCAATGCAAATAAATGAGAAATTTATACACTAAGAATTGGGCACACAAATTAATACAAGTGTGGAATCATGTGTGACCCCACCTGCTTGTTTAAAGGTCAAGGTTATCCGGTGTATTCCTCTACTTGCAGTTTAACAGAGACCTAAAAGGAACTTGTTTTCATGAGATACCGTGCGTATGTTTCCTTCCTAATTCGAGTAGTAGTTGCTTCGTGCTTTCACAGCGAAGACCCCTTTCACTCGAGCTCTCGTGAGTGCGCATGAGAGAGCCGGAAGGAAACGCACAAGCTCACGTGAGCCGGGTGAACAGGCTCCGATTCACCACAACGCCACTTGCTCCGGCGATACTCCTCAGATCCCTTCGTTCTAGTCTCTTGCGAGCACACAGGATGCTAGATGCCGCCGTGAAAGTTAACGTGACTGAAGACCCTTTCAGACGAGTCCTTATGATCCGCGGTCGGAGGCTCTCGAGCCGGCATGCGGTTCAACCCGCTGGTAGCCGGCGACTGGTGGGGAGCTTTGCGAAGTCCGCTTGCATATACACCTTTGACACAGGGCTCAGGAGAGTTGCAATAGCAAGAAGACCAGCGTTCTCTTCCAAATCCAGCATCTTTTGTGTTCGCAACAGACTAGAACGAAGGGACCTGAGAAGCATCGCCGGAGCAAGTGGCGTTGTGGTGAATCGGAGCCTGTTCACCCGGCTCACGTGAGCTTGTGCGTTTCATTTCGGCTCTCACAAGCCGCTCTGGTGAGCGCGCTCACGAGAGCTCGTGTGAAAGAGGTCTAAGGTCATTTCGCACTCACTGCCCGCCGCTTGCAGGCAGAATACGAGAGTACTCGGGCAAACGTCACTCCGCTCCACTCTGTCGTCTTCATTCGAATTCCGTTCATCTAGAATCCAGTTCGCTGCAAATTTTGCATAACTGACGCTACAAGGAATTCATACTTACATAACTCTCTATATCCACACCATTGAATTGAAGACATAGGAGTCGGCACGAAGATGGTTTTTCTTCGGCGTACAGGCAGATTGAGTGGCATATCACGACACATAAAATTCAGCAAATTTGGCTTCATACTTATGAAAAAATATCTCATTTTTAATGATAACAAAGTATCAGCCACTTGCCGCAATACTTTTCGAGTTCAATTTTCAATAAATAAGGTTGCATAAATGATGCAGTACGCAGTCACGCGCACGGGTGCAAAGATATACGTCAAAGAGGGCGAAATTCATCATGAAAAAGTTATTTGATTCGACCGGGATTTCAACTCCCATATGTCGGTCAGGTACGTTAGCTACACAGTTCCACCATAGTGCCGATCAAGTGTGTAAGTGAGTTACACCATGCTGAAACCATCTAACACATTTGACCATGGTGTAACTGGTTAGCACACTTGACCGAGAATTGGGAGACCAGTGTTCAAATCCCAGTCAAGTCACGATTTTTTCATTGCGAATTTCTCCATTATTGAAGTATAATTTTTCGAGTTATTTTTTATTGAACTTGGTATGGCCGTGCACTCCTGATGGACACTATTTTAAAAATTGAGGGAGTTGATTGAGCAAATCGAGTAATTAATATAGCGGTGTGTAGTTCGTTGTTTTTATATTCTTTAGAAAAGTTATCAATCTTCGTGGCACTTTTATGAAACGGCAGGGAAACTCTAGGCCAAGTATGGGTTTTCAGCGTAGAAAAAAAGTTTTGCATCATTTATATTGATTTATTCTCTTTATGCTTCTTACTACGGCTTGAATTTTAAATTTAAACTCTAATATAGGATCTATTACGGCTAATCTAATCTATTACGGCGAGAGATAAATATCGCTCCAACTACCCTAATATCGCTCAGAGGATCACCTTCCGCCTTTACGCCACTCTTCTCTGCCTCCCCCTCCAGCCGCCCAACCCTTCACCCCTGCCACTTCCCAGCCCCTCCCCTCTCGCGCCACCGACTCCCGACCCGACGTGCAGAGCGTGTGATTTCATGCCTCGAGTATGACTGCACTCGACGCCGCATCAGTGACGAAAGTCAGAGAGTGGCAATGCACTCTGGAGCAAAAAACCCAAACAGTCTTCACCTTAATAATGGACAAAGTATTTTCAGGTGTTGTTTCAAAGTTTGGGATTGCTTCACGCAGAGAACATAAGTATTTTGAGTACAAACAGATCTCTAGCTTACTTTTTTATTCTGCTCCTCATTTTGAGCTGGTATCATTAACGTCAGCAGAGTTGGTTCGTTAACTGGTTTATTGCGTCTCCGACGTTATATTGGTGTTGAAAAATTAAGTATTTTTGTTGATGTAATTGGTTGATACCTAGGCAAACATTTATTTTTACGTGTTTCTCAACTTCCGCAAAAACATAAATTAGAATAAATGTTTCTTACCGTTTTTTTATTATAACTTCTACGTATGTGGCATACCCTCAATATCCTAGTCACAAGAATAAAGTTGTGACATGGAAGACGGTATTTCGTGTACCCGCGCGATCGAATTCTTTCATTGACAAGGCAGTCTCGCATTGCCTTGTATAGGCTACTTATTTGACTCAAATCAGCAATTAGATTTCTCGCTACTTTTTGTGAATGGAATTTGCAAGTTTTCCGTTGAATCGCATCCTTTTCTGGTAATGCCTTTACGTGATAAATATGGTAGTATGTAATGCCTTAATGACAGCTTCATTTTACTCTTAACTACTACGCTAACGGTAAACACATAAAATGTTTGACTCTATCGAAGAAAAACCCAATAGAGAATTTCTTTTACGTCGTGGGACAATTATTGGGAATCACCACTCGTCATTATACAATTGCACCTAAGTTTGGGTATTAAGCAATATAATGTGAATTATTACAAATGTATGTGCAGAGTGAATGGTGAAGATGAGACGCGTTTCTTTCATTAGTTGGGCTTTCATATAGGTAGAATAAAACTAATTTTTTCACGTTCATCCCCAGCGCTGAAGCGGTGGTTGTTGAACGAAGGTCGGACGCTGAACATTCACGGCCGTTGTTCCCCTTGCTCCAGCCATTGCACGTATTGCAGTCAAGGTGATGTGGACGCGTCATGTCAAATGAAGACAGAACTCAGCCATTTCGGGAATTTTATGTACTTAACAGGGAAGAGCGAAATTGCCTCTTCACAGGTTACCCGTACCAGTACGGGACGCAATTAGAGGCATATAAACAGGAACATGCATCAAACAGTCCTTCGCAATTAGACGCTCCAGGCGGACGAACACCACAGCTGACGGTCGTATGAGTATTTCTCCGCTCGACGACAAACATGTATGTACTTGCCTACAACTTAAAAAATTCATACAGCACATGAACTTAAAAGCAGAAACCATGAAATGGAAAGCACCCGCCGTTTGCTGCAACAAAAAAAGCTGCCACTTAAAGCAGGTGATGAAGTTTCTATTGAATATAAATTATATGAATTAAATAGTACCGGTCCTCCCTTTGAGGCAGGAAGAAAAGCAGGTGGGTTTTGTGTGCGTGGTTGTTAGTGGGGGTTATCTGCAGAAGTAGGAATGTTCCTTGTGTCACACGTTGAGGAAATAAACCGATATTTCAGCCGCCTGCTCGCACTCAGTCCCCACTCCTTTCGTGGGCTAGATGATGGAATCGTCTTTCATGTAAGGGGGATATAATTTATTTTGTTTATTCTCACACTGGCATTCACCAAAGAGAGAAAATTGAGTTTACAATTTTTTCCACGCACATTCTAATAATTCCCTATAACATTCTTTGAAATGAAGTTCACTTGGTCCGTCTCGTTCAATCCGTCTTTGTTTACTTGCTTTTATAGATAACGTAGTTTCATTTAACCAGGTGACACCGCTATAATGTTAGCGGTAAGTGCTGATTACCGTTTATATATGAATCTAGTCCCGCCGGAGTTGCAATCACCATGCACTTAAAAATATTTTCTTTGCCAATAAAGTGTACTTATTGAATTTGAATTGAATGTTTTAGATGATTGCTGGATTTTCCTCGCCTTATGGCTTATTCTCAGGAAACTGTTTGGCGCATTACGAGTGAAAGGTGCGATATGAAATCAATTGTTATCCTTTCATTACAGGTAAAAGCTTCACGCTGACCATCACAGTGAGCACAGTGCCTCCGCAAGTGGCGACGTACAACAAGGCCATTAAGGTGACCGTGGACGGACCCAGGGAACCTCGAAGTAAGACCAGTAAGTGCAAATTACTCGAAGGACTAGCCGGAGAGTTTTGTAATGACCTATTTGCGATGAAATTTATGATATCAGGTCCTACCTCGTGGAAATTATGGCTGATGGCGATTTGGTCCAATTGTGATTATCAGCATGGCTAATTCCGATGAATAAGATTATCACGAGTAACTGAAACTCTGCTTCCATTAATCCTGCAATTCAGTCTTCTACGCAGTGCAGTAAAATGTTTTCGTTTTCCTTTCTTCTTTTCTCTCAAATATCATCATCACCGAGAAATCATCCCACAAGTTATTTCCCGGGAAAACCTGAGACCCTTAAATTATTTGTTCACTGTCAAACATTAAGTGATAAATCGCATGCTAAAAAAATACGTTCTTCAGACCAAGTAAATACATACTAGCATATTCATAGTGAACACTTCATATTTGTAGTTTTCACAAGTCTTGGAAAACTATGAAGTTGGCGTGTTCATCATAGATATACCGTATTTCCACGAAAGTTTCGTCGTAACTATACATGGTTTCCACCGTGCAACTGAGTTATCCTTTTCCAAACGTTATTATTTGACCTAAAGCGATAAAATCCCGTTTCTTTTAGCCACATATACAAAAGCCGTGGCCTTATGTCAAACTTAATGTCATGTTATGTTTAGGTTTTTGCTGTGGTCAAGTTTAGTGAGATAGCGCGATAGGTTACTTTTTTCATGTAAAACCAGGAAAAATTGAATAACTTTCAGATTTGTTTATTATTAGCCGATTTCGTTGAATATTCGACATCTCCAGGTCCAATCTGACGACCAGATGATGTCCAAAATTCGACGAAGCCCAGTCGTAGTAAAATGTCAATGCGGTGGAAGATACGTAGTTCTTTCTCAGCGTTCCATCATGAAATTCCTCAGGGTTGGACTAAAGACTTTGTTATTTGTAACCTTCTTAAACCTTTATAAAGTATACCATTAGAGGTGAACTCTTTTAATATCTTAAAATTCATTTATCACATGAAAGGTTCTTCATGAATATTCTCTAAATGAACATATTGACATAGGACCATATGTTTGAGCAGATATGTGACTCTGAATCTTGTTTATTCTGGATCTTGGCTTTATTGTTTTGATTGGATGGATCACTAATGGAATGATAAGACTACGGTTGTCTATCTCCCTCCGATGCGGTCTTGGGGCATTAAATTTATCGACTGACGACGGACGGATCTTGGCCCATTCTTGGTTGAACTCTGTTGCCCGTATTTTTGACTAAAACCGTGGATGGGACGAACCACTCCTCCTGCAAAATATGATAACTAAATTTGGCGGAACTAATAGACTCGACAAATAGGCAACTGAGAATCGACGAATATTAGGGAAGATTAATATGAATTAAATAATTTAAATTTCTATGAATTTGGCGTAAGATACATGTTGTCAATTAGAAATGGAAGTTCAAAGGATATTGGTTTTAGATTAAGAAAAACGCTTTGTGTTCTCTTGAGCGTCTCTCAGTGAAATACATTTTGTGTATTTCACTGAAAGTAAAAGCGTAAAACGAGGAAAAATATCTCTTGCATTTTTACACAATGACTTCATTTATCCCTGAAAATGTGCCTATATAGTGAGAGCCCATTAAGGAGACTCATGTTTTTTTTTGTGCTTTGAATTCTCTTGGAGCCAATTTTTAGGTTTGCCTTTGACCTTTTAGTGAAATATATATCCATTATAGTCACATTAATGCAGGAACCGGCGATAGGAATCGACTGCTAGAGGTGGGGGAGGGAAGGACTCGGTAGCAAAACTATCTCTACTCTCTGAACGAAACAGAGAGAAAGATACTTGTCTTATAATGAATCCAAGGAGCTGTACCTTTAAAAGGAGTTGGCTTGCTTTGCCGCCGATAAATATTTGATGGGATTTTTCCCTTCATCTTTATGTGCTTTCTAATCACTGTCAAGTACCTATATAGCAACTTTTTGTAACTCCCACTTATTTGCTCTAAATTTAATAATATCTAGTAAAAGTGCTTCTCTTTGACTTGAATATTTCTCATATACGTACAAGACAGATTGATCTCATCTTCTACAGAGATTGATTTCATATAATGCAGAGATAAAAGAAGGCACTAGTCGCACCAGAAACTGCAAAAAACGCTTGTTTCTCAACTTAGAAAACATTGCTCTGTATAGTAACGTGCTTGTTCCTGTTCATCTGCATCCACACTCTACGTGCCGGAGGCGTGCCGTCGGAGATGTCGCCAACCAAGAGGGAAGAGGAATCGGAAGATGGAAGTGACTATGAGTGAAGTGTACCTACGTGTGCTTTAGTATTTCGCTCCGTTGTTGTTTTACTCATCCAGGGCCTTAAATGCTGATTTTAGACCAAGGCACTTCTTTAGTACTCTCCACCTCGTGTACAAGTGCGCTTGCAGCGTTGGATAAAGTTGTTCAATTCAATGCATCACATAGTTTATCCCACCATCTTATGCCACCTTCCTAGCTCTCGCTTGTGTTTTTCGGGGACCTGTCTTCTTGTGTCAATTGTAGACCGTGGCGATTCTCTTCATACTCTCTTTGGTAATCATAGATTAAGTTTCAACGGAAAAAGTTAAATAATCTTCATGTTGTCGACGTAACTATAAAAAAATGATCAAAGTAACGATACCATAATAATTTATAAGAGAGAGAGAAATTGGTGAAATAGGGTATTTAACTCCGGATGAACCAACTCAATGTTCCTTCTATTTATTTTTCCTCAAGGCAAAATAAAACCTTGGTTGGTAAAATGCATCAATCCAATGGTTTTCCTTAAGATATTTCAGTACTCATTCGAAAATGTAACTGCACTAAGTGGCACCAGAGTGTATTCAATGCATTTCAAAGGCCGTCCACTTCGCGTCGCTCACTTCAGACGAGTGCTCCCGTTCCCATCGCGAAGGCAGCGCGCTCTCGCTTCGGCCGCTCTCCGGCGCGGACCCCCGGCCTCGATTCGCCGAGGAGTCGACGAGGCCACGGACGAGAAGTTGATCGAGAGAGAGGCAGCGAATGGGCGAGCAAGGGGAGGGAGCCGCCCCCACCCTCGAACCACTGCTTGCCTAAATACCCGCGTGCAATTCGACACTCGGCGGTTTTTTGTTCGGGGAAGGGGGCGCTCGCGCGGGCAACGGCGCCGGGGCCGATACCCCCCCCCCCCCTCTCCCTCCCGCCCTCCGCCTCTCGTAGAATCGACCGTGGAGGCGGGCACCCCCGCCCCCCACCCTCCCCTCACACCCCCCCAACCACCCACACGGCCTCTCCTCAAGACACTCCCACTGAATCCCCGCCTCCTCTTCGGAGGAGAAGGCGCCGGCAAGGAGGAGAGGGTCCCGCGCTCGAGGCTCATTGGTCGTTGGCGGCCGAGGAGAGACCGCACCACTCGAGCCGATTGGTCGCAGAGTGCGGCGAGCCGGAGTGCTGAGGAGCGGATCACGAATGGGAGGCGACTTCCGCCGAATGACGTCACTCGTTACGCCTTAATTGCTCTTTCTCGAGTCGCCTTTTTCCGACCCTAATTATCGACGATTTCGGCCACTTTTGGACCGCTCGACTCGAGGCTTCCCACCTCCTGCTTTCTTTGACCGACACTGCCTGCGCCTTGCACCCCCGAGGGGCGGGCGAAAGGCTCTTCGTCTCGGCGAGCCGGAAGAAAGCCGTCCGAGAAATGTGGTGCAGTGTCGGCTGCATCACTCTGATGCGCCCCTGCAGCCACGCCTTCCGAGAACTCGAGAGTATTCTGTTTAGGTCATTTGCCTAACGTATTTCCGTGTAATGATAGTAGATATGCATTGAAACGTACCTATATCCTTTAAGTTTACGAAGTACGCGGATTTTGGTCCTACATCTCTGAATGCCATACACGACAATTTTAATTCCGTCGTATTAACATCGAATTTGTTAAAATCAAGTTAAATTTGGCAATTTGGACTAGATGTACTCTAGGGTGTACCTTAATTGGTCAAAAATATGTTTTTACTTTCGCTCAACGCGTACCAACTAAACTTATTCGTTATGATCTGCGTTCTTTGATGCAAAATTTCAGCTCGGTATAATGACGTTTTCCCGTGTCGAATTTGGATTGAAATTCTGAAGTTGCTCTTGAATTCAGGGATATCTTGGACTATCAGATACGTTTTAACATACTATGGCAAGTGTCGGTTAGATTATTATTACATACATCAATGTTATATTAAATATTACTCTTTAAACTTTTATGGGTATTTCTTTTTCAGTTATTTATAACAGCCAGTAATAATTGGTCAATGCCCCTGAACACATCGAAATACGTACTCCTTTTCTATCTACCGGCTACAGACCAATTGGAACCTGCAAAAACTTAACCCTGAATTACGCCGTATAGCTGCTTATGTAGTGTTTACCGTTTGGTTAGCTTGTTAAAATGTAGTGCTAGTCATCGAAATTGATTATATTTTCTGGTGGAATAAACTCCTGAACCGGTTTTAAAAAACAAATGAAACCATTCCTCAGCATGAGATACATAAAAAAATACCACAATGGAAAATTTATCATGCTATATTATAATTTCTTGGCAACTTTGCTAATTTAATAGCATATGAAAAGACGCCATGTTTAATTTATTTTATATTCTTTTTTTTCTAGGAGCTTATACTGCTATTTTGAAGTAATACCACCGTGCAAATTACTCATTCCCATAAAAAACCAACGTCTTCTATGTTTCATGAGCTTCATTGTTTCGTTCAGATCTCATAAAATACTTTCTTTAACGAATCGATCGTGGTTTTCAGCATGGCGTGAGTGGACTTCGTTTTATACTAGAACATCAGCTTGGAAATATTATTATTAGCACTCCACGATAACTGATGCAAGTTAATATTTGAGTACATTTTCTTGAGGAAGGGGAAAGAATGAGAAACCTTGAATCTGTCCAGCTCACCTCATTTTAGATGAGCTAGCATTTAGCATTCTATTTGAGGTTGTTGCCTAGCAGCATTGAGTTCGGACATTTCCGTCTAACACCCGTCATACAGTGCTTTCACAACTGCTTGTGACTATCCATTACCGGCAGATATATGAAGGTGAATTAACTTGTCTTTGAGCGATATAACTATCGGTACCAAATCTTTATCACCCTTTGTGTCTCAAAGATTCAATGCAGACGGCATTCTCTTTCCCAGTGGACTGTAACAAAATCAGTTTTCCTTTAATGGAGCTCTAATTCGTTCGCTTCTCGAGTACTTGTTTTTTCCACATTTGTCCTGAGACTTTTGTCCTGAGGAGTGAGCTTATAATTATGGATTTCATTCGTGTCTTGTAGCAATGCTCTGGATTGATTTGTCCCATCCGGCAAATACTTGCTATCACTTGTTTCATCGCCTCAATTTTCAACGAATGACTCTTTAAAATATTAATTACAGTCTAAATGAAGCAGAAGAAGTTGATGCTGTGCTTTGAAGTTAAAATCCCCTTTCCTTCATCTCGTATTTCCCGCATCTCCTCATCATTCCTCACCCGCCCTCGAAACGCTTCCCCTCCACTTGCCCAACATATTTTTTCATTGTTCTCGCTTGCTCCTTCCAATTAAAATGTACACTTCTTTTTTCAACACTGGGAAAATATCATCTGGTTAAGATACAAAAAAACTGATACTAAACTAAGGAAATGGTCGTAGGCTTGACTTTGTGGAAGTTATCCATTACGGAAGAATTAAAATACCTTAGTTAACTCCACTTCTAATATGTATTTTCACCGGAAGATGACACAAAGTGTCGAAACCCGGGTCGAGGTGATAAATATTACAATTAGAGTTAACTAATACATTTTAACTCTTCCGTGATTCTACACTGTTTATAAATTCCTCTTCTCGATGCAAAATATCAGATTTCATAAGTATATAGAAGTCGCTAAGACTTCATAGGTATCCGATTTCCTACTCATGGAATACAAGTCCGTTGGTTTGAAACACAATTTAGTATCAATGGAGTCTGTATTATTTGCTTTTACCAAAATGTGACACATTTCTGACTAATTAGATTAGCAATCACATTTACTTAGCTAGCTGCCTCCATGTATATTCAAAGACAAAACTTAATGGTCGACGGTATCTTAGGACCGGAGGGATATTTCACAACTTAAGTTTTCCCTAACAAATAACACGCCTTTATCACAGTTATACAATTTTTTCGACATTATACGAGTGCAACTACGTGAATTTGGCATATCAAATACCTACATCGTACATGTGGCGAACTGATGAGATATACTCAACGAAATCCGGCGAGATGTTGTGGGACATTTTGTTAAGAGGATAAAAGAATAAAACTGGTTAAAACTTGGCAATGTCCACTGGATTTATTGTAGGCACATACAACGCGTTTCGACGCTTATGCGCCATCATCAGGCACCAGCGATGATGACGCATAAGCGTCGAAACATGTTCTATGTACCTACAATAAATCCAGTGGACATTGCCAAGTTTTAACCAGTTTTATTCTTTTATTCTCTTAACTAATGAGATGTCCTGACTAGAAACGAGACCAATTGGCACCAAAGACCCAGATTAAGCTACCGTGGCACACGAACTTTATTTCACGGTGGAAGAGGGACGGGCGAAAGACTTATCTAATGAATAAATTCATTTTTTCCTTTGATGCAGTATTAGAAGCTACTGAATTACTCGTTTAAAAACGGGAGAATTGGTGGCGCATCAAGGCATGTATCAATTCACCAAAAGAGGCATTCGCCAGGCGTCGATTGATTTATAATTTGAAAGTGACTTTCAAGGTCAATTAGACACGGGTTAACATGTCCCAATCACCGAGATGTTTAGCATTAAATTATATACTAGCAGACCTGCTGCCTGCTTAGCGGGTAGTCTCTGTCTGGTGTGCTCATGAGGTGAACTTAGTGTTTTTCCTTTTTTTTTGCACTACTCAATTGGAAGCAGTGGGAAATGTTGCTAAATGAGTTTATATGTTTCCTAAAAATGAAAAAAACATTGAAAATAGTTTTTGAAACATAAGTAAACGTTTTGGAGTAACAAAAGTCATAATATTCATTTCTCTGTGCAGTGCTCACTGTAGTTGACTAAGGAGAGTACCATTTTTGAGAGACCGTCACTCCGACGATTGGTTAGTCATAGCTAATTCCCCAAAAATGCAAAATAATCGTATAATTCAGTATTTACGGATTATGAGCTAACCATTTAATTTTGCATATAATGAATGCATTTCATATGCTAACCTATTTAAAAGTCCCAAGAAAGATACGACTCGCTGTGAAAAAGTGAACACGGGAGTCCCGAAAAACTTCAGTCCCCGGAATCTAACTAAATGTCAACTCTCAAAACCCAATGTTGTTTGCATTTTTCTTTGCACCACGAACTGCTAAAAATACAAAACTACTACCAAATCATACAGACAGATAATCTACATTTAATGCACCAAACTTAATTTCTCTAGCTCAAATTTGAAGTAAAAAAATAAGTGATAAGGGCGTTTCATAAAAAGGCTGATATCTAACTGCGGATTAACCTCATTGTTCTTCGAATATGTTCTGTTTAGAGTAAAACGGCATATAAATGTTTGTGAGCTGGTCTCGTCTTCAAAATGTGCATAATGGAAATTTATTATTTTATCAACTAACTCCTAGCGTATTAAAAAATGGGCACTTTTCCGACGTTTGAATGTAGTATTTGATGTTATGATTTTTTTTCTTACTTAACGTTTTTTAGAAATGTAGGTATAAAATTGTACTTGTATCGCATTATATACATCTTTTACGCGTTTCGTTTGTTGCTTGTGGTCCTCTTCGTAATATTCTAATTACATCGTTAGTGATTAGGAATATTTAAGAACATATTGTGACCTTTTAAAGCCTTTGAGGATGGTAATAGCCGCTTAAAGATGAAAATTACGTGCATTAATATATTGGGATAATCATTGGGAAATATTTTAAATACTGAGGTGACAAAAAAGTTCTGCTGCACCACAATATAGTCCAAGTCTGGAAAAGTTATTAGTCGGGGAAATGCTTTCCCCGCTGGTATTTGGTGGGCAGTTGAGCGTGGTTGTTTGTTAGGGCCCAGAGGAGGAGGGGAGCGCGAAGAGACCAGGAAGAGATAGGGAAGGACAGATGTACCGACTTCTGTTCGGTGGCTGGTCTAAAAAACCAAAGTGAACAGATTTTCTTAAAAATTTCCAAATATGTTCCTTTTTGGATATTCTATGGAATATCGAAGAAAAAACGGGGGATCATCGACATACTTTTTGCGATATTTTAGATTCTTTTAACATGGAGCCTTATGGCGCTCTCCACTCCAATAGGATAAATTACGCACTTTCACCATTCCTACTGAACAGATTTCAACCAAAAACTGATATAATGTAGCTCTAATAAATTAAAATCTATTCTGAAAAAATCATTTAATACTATCGACTGAAATTTTTCGTAAATACGATTTTAAAATATGTATGCGAGAATTTCAAATGTCGCGCGCGGCTATGTGGTGTAAAGTTGGCAACGTGGCACACAAAAGTAAGGGACATGCTAAGCAGAGACACGTGTTGCAGCGTGTTACAAAATGGACGCTGTTGCCGGATTAAAAACGAAAGATAGAATAATGTATATAAACATATTTAATACTAGTTCGCATTCGAGTGATAATACATCTTCATTAAAATACTTATTTTTAATTCTATGGCCACGGGTGTAACTGTTTTCGGAAAATTAATTTCGCAAAAATGACTTAAGAAATGAATCAAGTCTGTATCTAAGCAAATTTTTATGGCAATGTGTAAATTTAAAGGACAATATTTCAGAATGTACCCTAGACATAAGTCATTCCTACTGAATATAGTACAACTACGACCTATTATTTAAATTTTAAACCAGCATTAAAATTTAAGTAACTAAATTTCTCAATGACTAACGATTACCCGACCAGCCACCTTAAGGCATTAATTTCGTCAGCCAAAAGTCATATTGCTACCTAGTCTACTTTATAGTTGAACAATCTCTAAAAAAAATCACCTTTAATTATTACAGGGATTTATCTTTTAAACCAACTTGAATTAATTTTATCTACGTCCGTCAAGTTATAAGAAACGAAGCTGAAGAAGCAAAGAATGACATCAGTCGTAAAAGTTATATTGTTTCAATGTTTTCCCTTGTCACTGTACTAAATTAGTTGAATAATTCACGTTCTCTTGGGACATCTGGTTTCTGCTCACCACTTCTAATATTGCATCTAAAATATGCTGGCAAATTTCGCTCTGATCTGGCTAAATTGGTATTATTTTCACTTGCATCAAATCGTTCCTCAAAGCATAATCGTTAGAGAAATGAGTTTTCTTAATTTTCTTGTGATCACCCGGATCAAAGCAAAATAATAGATACCATTTGACGAGCACGAATAATCCCAGGACGTATAACCCATGATTTTAATTTTTGCTCTGTAGTTGTAAATTGGACATCAAGGCCATGGAATATAACAATTTTGCCTAATAATTAATATTTATGTGATTTCAATTTAGAGCTGTTTACAAGAATTCATTTGGCATATTTGCCATACATGGTTAAATTTAGAAATACCATGAAAGTATACATTTTAAATTACATCCGATGTTCACTGAGCAGTCCTTCGGCCCTGAGCAGGCCCTTAGGTTGACTATTCATAAATTGATCATCGATTGACTATGGATTATTGAAAATTGCGCGTTGGATATTTTGTTCTGCGGTGTTGGCTTTAATTGCCGGCCAATGATATTTGTGGAAAGTTATTTGCTATGCCATGATTCTGATATGATGTGGAATATTTAATACAAAAACCAATTCCCATGGACAACGAGAAGTGGTGGAAGGGCTTCCTATGACACGGCGGACTGGATTGGTGGGAAAAACATTATTTGCTCCTGGTAGGGCCACCCATTACACATAGTTCGAAGAGAAGGGTCCAGAAGAAAGTTAATACATGTAATGTTGACACCTAAAGAATACTGACGATATTGGGGAAGCCAAAGAATGAAAATTGTCTTTATGAATTCGGCGGAAATAGAGACGGAATTCTCGTTATAAGGGCCTGTGGCCTTAAAGTTGCTTTTATGTTCAGTACATGACGCCTATTATTGCAGCGGTGTCATTTTTGAGCGGCAATACTCTCCAGTAGCTGCTGCATCATGTTTTTTTTCTGCCTGTCACATCTTCATAACATTTTTATTTTTAACAGTGCTTTTTCGAGTCCTTAGAGATTTGAAAGTAGTTGGATGGATTTCATTTCATTTCACACTCACAGAAATGCTTTCTTGCAGAGTAGGCTAATTCCCTCTTTGATGGATGTAGTAGCGTACATCGGTATAAGTGCACGATAGAGAATGTACCACTGGAATGATTGTGCATTATTAGCTGCAGCCTCATTGCTTTCTAGAGTGGAGATACGTTTAAGTTACAACGCTGTACTCACAGGAGATCAAGTCATAATGCCTATCTCGCAGCACTGAGGAGAGTTATTTGTAGCTGAGTTGCAATTGGGCTCGAAGACTTTTCTAGTTTCGTTTTCCACTTTTTACTTTCCACAGTGACAGTAGCTTTCGTTTTCTGACTCATTAGGGCTCAATATTCACGTGTGCTAATTATTGTATTGTTAATTGTTAAATATCTATAAGATTTTATCTGCCTTTAGTGGCTTAGTTGTTTTAATCCTTACCGTTGGTGAAAAAATGGCAATGAAAACAAGGTCCAGTCATTCAGAACACGTTTGTACAATTCTTACACCGGTAAAGGTCGGAGGGGAATACGATGAACTCTAAAGTAACTAATAATGTATAAGAAAAATACTTGAATTTAAAAATGAAAAAAGTCCGTAGTGGAAATTATTGAAATTCTGTAATCCAGAGATCCTAAGTTACGAATTAATTTAAGTGCAATGCAGCATGGTCATGCCAAACCCTTATTATTTATCTAGCCTTTCCTTTCGAAACTTTTAGTGGAACGCAATGATTACACGTTGTTGGGATACTAGAAGCTAATGAGAACTATAGCCATATTATTAACAGCCTTGGGAAGTGATGAACATTTTTATAGTGATTTGTCTGTTGGTCATAATGAGATGTTGCTCAAGAAAATGCGATCGCGTGTATGTAGTGGTTCGGGGATATCTCCAGGTGCGCCCTCTGGAATTCAGATATGTGACTGCTCCCGACATATCCGCCTGATTCATCTTTCGATCTCCCTACTGCCTCAATCCCCATCGCCTTGCCACCTCCTTGCGGGCTCAACCTGGCTCTGCATCCCTTTGAGACTTCATTCCTTTGCATCACCATATTCATGCGTGTTATTGTATAGGTTCACGACGTCAGTTGGCTTATCTTGACACAGCCGGGATGTCCGATCTCAACCGAAAGGAGCCTGATACGTGGCTGCCAACGCGAACCTTTGCCAGACGGTCCCGAATGAAGCTGTTAATGAGTCTCAATAGACTCGGTGAAACACCGAGAGTCCTTAACAGTTTGCCCATGAGACCGTCGTGCTACACATTGTCAAATGCCTTCTCGATGTCCAGGAAGAGTACAGCAGATGGTGTGTGCCGGTTTATACCTTCTGCAACTATGTTGGCAAGGAGCGCTTAATGATCGGATGTGCAGCGCCTTTTACGAAGTCGTATTAGTGATTTGGCATGACTCCATTATCGTCGAACACGGTGGTCATCCTCCTGACGATGATCCTCTTGAACCTCTTCCCGAGCGAGCTTGTTAGGGTGGTTGGGTGGTCATTCCTGGCTATTTTGCGTCTTTACCAGCCTTCGGGATCATTACCATCGTCTTACTTTTCCAGGATTTAGGGTAGTACCCTTGAAGAAGGAGATAATTAAAAAGTGTCACTAGGGACTTATGGCATGGTGGTGCCTTGTTGATGTGGAGTGCCGTTATGACGGCGTCCCTGAAAGCCGTGTTTCTAGCGTTCATCTACATCTACATCTACATACTGCCCCGCAAGCCACCTCAATAGGCTTGTGGGGGGGGGGGGTGTTAAGACACCAGCCGTTTACATATAAAAAGGAAACGCTCTAATGAAATTACGCCTAGAATTTATTAAAGTCCCTTATTGTTCGGGGGAAAAACGAATCCCCATACCTATCCGTTCGGCAAAATATCTCTCTTAATTTATCGTTTCTGTCGGACCTGGAAATATACTGGGGTTCTAATATGATGTTCTACGTATCGATCTTGAAGATACCTATTCTTAATTGCTCTAGCAATCTAAGCCTTGCGCGCAGCCTCCGAGTCTCTAGCGGCTCCCAGCCTAATTCGTTTAACATCTGTGTAACGATGTCTGTACGCCCGTAGCAGTTTTTGACGAATCGCGCAGCTTTCCTTTGTATTTTATTAAGTTCCCGAATTAAGTCTTTCTGCACCGGATCCCATATGCTCGCTGCATATTCAAGGTGTGACCGGACGAGTGCGAAATAGCACCTCTCTTTTACTTTTTCATCCGAAAATCTTCCCACAATACGCTTGACGAATCCTAGCTTCTTCAGAGCTCTGCCACAAATATTTCTTATATGTGTTCCCCACGATAGGTTCGAGGTAATCGTAACTCCCAGATACTTAACTTCATCTGTCGCCTTTATCTTAACGCCATCCACAGCATATACACGGGGATAGTTGGACGACCTCCACAAAAAATGTACCGCCGTGCATTTGCTTAGATTAAGTTCGAGTCCCCACTCTTGGCTCCAAACATGAACGTTGTTTAAATCCGATGATAGAATTTAAAAGTCAAAGCGTTGAGATCACCTATAAGGATAAAAGGGATGCTAGTAGACAGAAGGTGTTCCATTAATTTGACAGGAAGCAGAGCCCACTCCCTATTGTGGAGCCCAATCCCGTGCTCCCCTGAAAAATGTCCTCATTATTAAAACGCTCCTCCTAAGTAGGTTGTAGAGACAATTTTTCCATCCAATTTTTGGAGAAATATTCATTACGTGATTGTCGCTTTCCCTTTTGTTGGAAGTACATTCTCAATGAGACAAGGCTGTGATAAATCTGCTCGAACTTGAAGCTACATTGGCTTAACTTGAATTTCGGGAGTATGAAGTTGCAGTTTCGGATTCTCCTGATTAGTATGGATCATAGTGCATGTTACGTATTTACTAACCAAATGGCCAAAGATACGAAATTTTGTAAAATATATTTAACTTTGAAGACAGGTTAGAAAATAAAGTCAGTTTGAAAAAGGATAAGAAAATGTTTTAATGCAAGTCAAAAATCATTGCTATGGAAATATTTTCTCTGTATTTGTATTTTGTAAATCAAAATACTTAGCAATTACTTTGTAATCTAAAGTCTCATTATCTAATTTGCTCACCTTCAGTAAAACACTTAACACCTGTTAAAGAGATTTATCGTGGAATGACTCAATAATACTTCCAGAATGTATTAATTTTCTATTGTTGTATACTGACGAGGAGAGTAGATGATAACTTTTGTTTCGCTACCTCATAGGAACTGAACAAAACGCGCAAAAACTCTTTGTGGCATCTGCAGTGATATTATACAGTCGGCGGCCAGTAGGTTAATATTACAGGTGGCAGTTGAAGTTTTAGACCAAGGGTTTAAAGCGGGAAGTTAATGAATTTATGAATTATTCACTGCAATCACTTGATAAACGAATCAGACAGGAAATCAACTTGGATCGCTTCTCCAGAGTCATGATTCCAGCAATCGACAAGGAAGGATTCCACGTATCCTGAACTTATCGCGATTCGTTTCCAAGAAATGTTTATTTAGCCTACTCAAAATAATGCTATTATGGGATTTTGAAAAATGACTTATGCGAAGGTGTATCCAATAAACTTTCATTTAAAAGGTAGATGCATCAATAAAGCCAAAAACCCTTGAAATAGTAAGTCCTCAACGACTTGTGGTGTTATGGATTTGATTTTACCCATGCGTCCGCTTCCAGGATATTTAAGCGTGGGATTCGCTGAATTTTAATCGGAGAAATCTGAGTCTTTGACGTAAAAATATTAACTTTAAATATTTTTGATAGCCTACCAGTATATGATAGAGGGTAATGTCGTTTTCATCCATTTAATGAGCCATGTCGTAATTCTCGTAGTAAAACGTAACGTAAATTGCTCATAGTAATTGCATTTTAGTATTTTATTTTATCTTAGTGTGATTCATAATCTCAATGAACATTTAATTCAGGGAGTTTTTCCAGAAAGCGTATTCTCCGAAACATTATGGGGATAAGCTGTTGGGCACTGTTCCCTAAGAATATAAACGAAGGCACAAGACATTGCTAGGGCATGTCACTCAATGATTTAGAAATGTATCGCTTGTACCCCTTAATCGGGAATACAATTTACAAATGAACGTGCTAACCCTTCTGACCAACTGGTTCAGGATTGGATGGAAATTCAGTTAAATTTGAGTTACGTCGGAAGGGAATATTTGAGCAAATAAGCTTTTAAAAATAGAGCGTGGAGACTGGGGACTACCGTAAGATGCCATGAACTTGCGAGAGGGGAATTGGCACGAGGGGTTTGGCGACCGCGGGGAGGGAAGTGTGAGGGGAGGTGGCTTCTGCGGTCATCGTGAGTCATTGAGTGCATGTTTTTATATTTTTTCTAAAACAATTCTAGGGCCGCATTTCATTTAAGTACATCCGTTAATTAGGTGTAAATCATGCCGTTCATGCAGTGATGGATATGATACGTGATCTATATTTTACATATTTCACCTTACTTACTTGTATAGCAGAGTTGTTGGCACGGTATTCAAGATTTAGGGGAACAGTATACATAAATATGTTTTATCGGATACACCTTATTACTTGTTAGCAGCCGTTTGCTTGCACAATACGTGCACCCGCGCGCGTACACGCGTCAACACACGAGCACGTTCATCGAATTAGAAAAAGGGCTGGACGTGTGGTCATGCATTCGTGCAGGTTGTTGAGGTGACACGATGCATTTTTGAAGGAACGTGCATTTACTGGTGAACCCGTGCAGGTGCATGCACCGTGGAAGCTGGTCTTATAATAAAATGTAATTTTATTTCACGTTTAGAAGAAAATCTGTACATATGTTATCAATCATTACTCGATATATTTCATTTGCCATAAGACAGCGTGTCAAAAGAACAGTGAGTTCCCAAAAAAACAAATCGACGAAGGGAAATGTTTTTCACTTATATTTATGGATATCACTCATAAGAACACGTATGCAAAGTTTCACGCCTATCTGTGCATGGTCAAAAATCGCTCCAGCCAATTTAACCAACCACAAAAGAAGAAGGCGTGATGTCCTGATGATATCTTGCATTTAGGTATTGTGAATCATACAGCGGGATGTGAAAAAAGCTTTCTAAAAATTGCTTGTGTTAGCAAGCATACATTAATACCTCTTTTAGGTGAAAAGGTTAGATTGCGCAGCTCGTGCTGTGCTCCTTTGGTTTCCAGCGAATTCCTTCCGAGCCGATTTTCTATGAAATGGCGCCGCGTGGATTTCACGAGGAATTTGCGAACGATTTGAGTGCTCCCCCCCCCCGTCCTCCCTCCCGGATTGCCGCCAAGTGGGTTACCGGGTAATTGCAAGTGTTGCAATATGTCGGCACCAAGATTATTTACGTTTTAATACTTAAATCCCATCATCCGAATAATGCATAAAATATTACTATTTAAATGCTAAATTATGTTATTTTTATTCGTCTAATGGCCACTGCAGTTTTAGAAATAATTTAACACAATGGTGAATTCACTAGATCTGAAAGATTTATTTTGATAACGTAGCCTCGAACACAATTTTTTCCATTTACGAGGTAAAAAATGAAATTAGAAAAAGGAATCGATTATTTTAGAGAACCAATGGAAACATTAGTGTTGCTTTCTTTGTAAAGTCTGTAAGCTTGTTCTATATATTATATGCAGAACTAATGACTTTGTAACTGTAACTCTTAGTATTTTCCCCATTAAACCATCGAACTAGGCGATGAATGTTGCAGCACTCTGATTGTTTTCGGCCTGATACAGTCTCTAATTCTTTTGGCCCGGACCAGGAACTAGGCAATCTTTTGACTAGGACTAGGCAATCACTGAAAATTATTGAAATGCAAAATGAATCACGAGACGAAATTTTATTGTCCTCGAGCAAATTCTGCTTGCGTCCCCTCTTCGTCATGGACTTCCAAAGGAAAGGAGGATTCAGTGACGCTTGTAGTTAGCTGCGACGCCGGAGTACCTACTGCCACCACAGTGACATCACGTTCCAATTATAACGTGACCGACATAGTTTCGCACGGAACGGCCGTGACGTAAATGCCAGCGCCCTCGCGTAGGCCAACGGAATGATGATCGATTGCGGATCGAGTACTTTAGCCACCGTAGTGGAGCGTGTAAAACCGCCGATTGTGAATTGTTGCGAATTTATTGTGTGCTTCCCTCGCATTTCTTGGCCCTAGGGCGTGGACGATTAATTCTTGTAATATTTCTAACCCTACTCTGAGAAATAAGCATTGGTTTGTACTGTAGATCCGGAGTTATTTATGCTATTTTCTGCAATTCTCCGTCATTCAGAAGGATATTTGCCATTTTTTTTGTTGCCGACCCGGAGTGTGAGGTCCTGGAGGAAGTGTGCTGCATTGTGTTTATGGGTTCCCTTCCTCGTATTCTTTTGGGTGTTTGGAAAAAATAAAATTCCCTAACTTACCTAGTAGTCGAACGTTTGGTGAAAAAGGACGAAAAGTTATAATGACAGTTTTAGAACATACGAAGTCTTTTGATGAATGGAAAATGTCCTCATCTTTACTGGGTATTATACATGGGCAGAAAAAAGTTTTTTAACTCTTAAAAAATTCACCTTAAACACACTGGACATAAACTGGACTTCAAGAAATATTTGTAGGATAAGCCAAAGTGGCTTATATCTCACGGAAGACGTATTGCCGGCATATTCGCCAGCATTTCGTTCCCGACCAAAGATTTGTAATTTGCTAGTGATTTTGTTATTTTTTCCTCCTCTTAGTTATTCCTTTTGCTCCCTCCCCCTTCCCCCACCCCCACCGCCACCCACCCCTTTCGACTAACCCACTACCACCACCTTGAAAATGATTGTTATCTCTCCAAATCTGGATGAGAGAAATCATTTGAAAAGGGTAGGAAAATACTACGCAAATTGGTCTTTATATAAATTAGCATTTAACTAACCCCCGAAACCCACTACAGTTGGGATGTGAATTATCGCATTAAATGGTAATAGCTGATTGAGTGCTTAGTTAGGCACGGGGTGCAAATACCCTTGGAATCCCTCATTTTACGCTGGGAAGTGAACTCATCGTGCGTTCATTCAATGGAGACACTTGTTGAGAGGGAATGACACCGCTTGTGGGAGATCGAGGCACTGGCTCGTCGACGCGATGGAGCTGAATGCGTGCCATCGTGTGACTGGCTCAGATTCAGTTCGCGTTTTCGCCAAACCTTTGATGGGCTTACCTGAGGACTCGTCCGAAGCGGATTTCCCGACGTGCGAGGGAACGCAAGTTTTCCTTGCATACTGCGTTGTCTGAGAATCTGATAGCTACGCTTCGCTGGCGTATATGGCTTATCGTCAGCATTCATCAATCGCGGGTTGGTTTTTTTGCAACTTCTTCACTCCCAAGTTCCTATTATAACTTATTCATTGGTGTTAATCTACGTTCATGTCATGACCACTGTTCTTCAATGAAACCGCGTTTTCATTGCCTTCTATCTGCTATATTCAGCTGCTGCTATCGGCAAGCTCCTCTGCCGTACAAGGGCATATTACATACATGTGTTAGAAGTGCCTCGTTAACTGCTAGCTAATCAAAAGTCCCTCCACTTTTGTCGGCGATGACCATGGAAATATCCATCTACCCTCGAAATGCTCCACTTCGCGGGGAGCACGTTTCTGTGAAGGGCCTCGACACCTAACCACCTCTCGAGTGGAGGACTTGGGCCACAGGCCACGGGCACCTCCGAAATTATGTTCCGCCAAACGCCCCGAGCGCAAAATTAATCTCCTTTTAGCGAAAGCAACCGCTGTTGAACGCATAGTAGGAGGTAATTCGCTATGTAAACCGTGTGGTTACTCGATATCACATCTGTTATCCTTCCTTCTGTTTCCCCGGTAGTAGTTTATTGGAAGGAGAGTTGATTAGTTATTGATTGAACTCTTCAGCACTAGTTTTTTTCCAATCTTAGAGCAAAATATGTATCTTTAGGTATTTGTATTCTCACTGAAGCAATACCTGTCATCGCGCAATGTAACATTTTCTATCCGTTGCATGGAACTATTTAGTTTAGTTAGGCTCCATTTTACTACAGTATGTAGTATTAAGATATGTGGTAATCACAATAGGTACGCTTCCGTATTAAAAGGCGAAAATATTGAAGGGTGCGTTTTTTCGGGTGTTCCACCGCATCGTTGTTTTTGTGACAACAGTTTTGCCTGTGTTCCAGCAGGCGTCTTCAGGTCGATGACGGCGCCTAACATGTCAGCGCCATGTCTTGAGACATGTCCCCAGGTGTAAGCTTGCGCCTCTTCAGGGAAGGCATACGCCTCGCTAGTTCCATCCTCAGACACCTACCCCGACAAACGCCCGAACGCAGCAAGTGATGGACCAAGAAGGAACTGAGCCAAACCCGCCGCAGGGATCCCAGACAACACCGAAAAACACAAAACCGGCCACCCACCGGCCGGCTCGACGAAGAGGAGCCGAGCGTGATAGAAATGAAAGCAATCTTGGATTTCAGCTTGTTTAGAGATGTTTTTATTTTACACAGATATCACACCGACTAAATCACAGAATCACAGAAACCGACCAACAGAAATCACAAATATCCGACCTTGGTCTCGTTTCGAGTCAAACGGCAGCACTAATTGCTAGGCTGCTGAGAGAGTATGACGTGGTCACTTGCTTCACCTGCGTGAAAAAGATTGGTGACATACTACCTAGGCCTGAGGACCGGATCCTACCCCATGCCTACGAAGGATCAATAATCGAATCCATGATTATTGACCTTGTGTTGTTTTCCAGGAAAGGCGTTAGCCATGGATAATGTAAAGTTTTTAATTACTCTATGATAATAATCTTGCGTTTTTTAAACACTTATTTTGAACGAATTCCATAATTACACACAGAATACACGAAACTGATTATTGTGACTCTATTGCGTAACCCTTATAGGCAGATAACAGAATGATTCGCCAGGATACATCGTTCGAGTAATCGTCGTTCGAGTGCGCTAAAGGGCACTGATAGGTTCTGATCTTCGCTAACTTCAACACATTGAATGGAAAGCTCTTCCGAAGTGGTAAATTGAATGGAAAGCTCCTCCAAATCGTAATTTAGTTGGCTCTCAATTCGAGTACTTCACAGTAAAATTTTGATCTGATTTTAAGACAGGGAAGAGGACTGATTTTCAGAGGCAACATTTTTAAAGCAGATTCAGTTGAATTTCACAGCTACTTCCTGGTCTAAAAATAAGGCAGCTGCAGAGCTGAATGTCAGACCAAGTGTTACTGGTTGTAAGGAGACCCATGTTGAATTTAAGACAGCCCTATCTGAGAGTTATGCGGCTTGCTTCTCGAATACCAAGTTCTCTGTAGTTTGAAATTCAAGCCTACTTTGAGGTAGCAGGGTAGGGGAAGCAAAATTTTACATTAGTCTACCTATTACCCTGCAAGCAGCCTCAAGGGAGTGTGGCGGGGGGTGAAATTTCCCCACTAGCACTTCATTATATTCCACTACAGTTAGCGAAACGACGAAGTAAATGAACTGAGTTTTGTATCAGCATAAACCTGCAAATACCTGTCATGATGTGACATTTCATCAATATTCACTACCTACGGATATGCTACTTATCTGTACCAAGCCCGCACTTAAAACTACACTCCGATATTGTCAGTTGATGCACCGTAACGTACACTTAAACTTTCCAGCCACTTTTAATGACAGACGTTAACATAGCCAGAACTTTTAATAAAAATAAGGTAGCTGTTGAAAGAATTCTTAGAGTCACGTCACGACGACGATGGTGAACCACGCAAAGCAAAGATATATATACATGGGGATAACTTCCCCCAACTTCCTGCTTTTTGTTCTGCGGCAAATGTACCCCGGACATTCCGTAAAAATAGTAGTCCTCATCATAGGTGTGCTCGGTGGACTTAAGGCTCACGGCTAAGTAGCACCAAGTGTATTCTGTCCTACGTGGCACTGGCTGAATAACTTGCAGCTCGCATGCAGAAGGCCGTCATCCTTGGGTCACTCCGTCTACTGCGTACGCATGACCCCAACGCAGCGTAGCCACCTATCTGATTGGCGTCGGACGTGGCTGCCAAATAAACCCAACCCGAGTTTCCGGCATTTTTGACGACAATGAAACTTGATGATTGCCGGGTAGTCGGAAGGGTCAGTTAAAATGGTAACAACATATTAATTATAATAATAGTACGGGTATGAAAGCCGCACCACCAGCCTCCTCGCGGCATGCCTGGTAACAGCTTTTGCGGGATAATGGTGGACCTCTGCGGGTGGGACAAACCACCCCACACGTAGTATCACTGAGTCAATATATATAGTAGCCTAATTTAAGGGCAGTTTGTCAAACGTCAATTCATTTCACGGCATTATATTATGTACTGTGTTGCCGTTACGGAGCGTTGGAAATAAGCCTCACAAGTATATTTGCATGTTGGTACAATTCCTTCATGTTTTGTTTGGACCCAGATCTTTTGGTGATAAGGAGCAATAGTGCCATTTTCTCATGTTATTTCACTTTGTATCAGCAGTTATTGTGGGTGCAAGAGGAGAAATTCCGATCAAGACACCCCTTAGGGGTAGAAGTAACGATACATTGAATATATCCCTTAACATGCTTTGAAGCAAGGGGTTTCATGCGTTGTAAGAAAAATTCATCCGCCAAGTATGGGAGTAACCATAAATTGAATGGTATTGTGGAAGAAGCCTTATAGGCTAGCAAGCGTTTTCAATTTCGGATTAAATAAAAAAAAATGCATTTCACCTTTCAGTGCCACTGGATGAAATATGATGTGCACTATTAAAAGGGTTTGTACATGCTATAGGCAGTGACTGATAGGGATCATATGCTTTTCTTTCATTTCAATGTATGTTAATTTATCGAATATTATTATAGTCACCTCACCAGCGAGAGAAACACTGCATTTTCATATTCATCATCATGAAGTTGAATTAAAGATTATGCTGATCTTGATAGATATTTTTAGTTTCTTTCTTAATAAACATGCTCGCTCTATTTCTGGGGACTATGAATTTTAGTAGAATGTTGGGACATCTCTCTCGAAAAGCATAGAAAATCTTCTTCACTTCCTCACTTCACGAATGGTATTCCAATGCGGAGCCAGCCAAATAAGGGAAACTTTTCAAAGATTTATAACTAGTACCGATGTAGTGAGTACCAAGGTATTTTTTGCCACTCTTT
Source organism: Pyrrhosoma nymphula (assembly GCA_963573305.1). Taxonomy (NCBI): domain Eukaryota; kingdom Metazoa; phylum Arthropoda; class Insecta; order Odonata; family Coenagrionidae; genus Pyrrhosoma; species Pyrrhosoma nymphula. The sequence continues at coordinate 89,793,117 of OY754332.1, read as the reverse complement.
CTGTTGAACAATCTTTTGTGTTTCATTAGATAGCCTACCTATATGAATGGTTAATAGCTCATTACGCTCAAAGGCATTGCCAATTCTTTCAAGCTTGGGTCTTACAAGAAAAACAAGCAGTGAATTGTTATCAGGGTTGCTTGAGCTCTCTATAAATTTGCATTCATGGGAGAACATTTTGACTAATTCTTGGCGTACGTCACAGATAGACCGAATGGAAATTGCCAGTAGTAAGCTCGACTTCAAAAAACCTGTCTGGTAAGTAAATCGTTTGCATGATTCAATCATTATGTGGGATTGAATTTATCTTATTGTCGACTTTACCACAACCGTTTAAAAATATATTGATTTCATTTATATACACAGGTTTCTTTAACTTAACAAATAACCGGGAAACATAACTTAACATTGAATACATTAATAACATTTATATACACAGGTTTTCTTTAAATTAACATAAAAAGCACGTAAATATAACCGGGCAACAATGAAATGGTGATAAGTAGTAGTAGGTATCATTGGTAACCGTGCTATCATTGGAATAACAAACTATAACCTCCTCTCGGAAAATATAACTGTGTTAAACTTCATAATTAACATAATATAAAACTTATACTCGAGCTCTCTATTGAATGTGGTTCGCGCGAGTAGCCATTTTGTTTATACTCGGTGCATTAACGTCCAAAATTCACGTCAAATTTCTCAACTATCTACTCAAATATTTTCTTACAATTCCAATACCGTCGATGGTAGCTTGAACAGTTATTAGTATTTCTGATCCATCGTGGCACATTGAGAGCGAAAAAGCTCAAATGAATCGTTCAGTTGAATTAGATCCTCTGCCGCAAGAGCCATTTCGGAGAAAAACTTACAGAATTACTCCCCTGGTGTTATTTTTGATAATACCTATTCAAATGGTGCTACAAATATTTCATTTGACAGCGTATGAGTAATTTCCCAAAAGTTTTATTTTTCCGTGAAAAAATGGAAATACGTATTTTTCTAGACTACAAAATTTCCGTAAATTTTACATAACTAACAGCGAGCATTTCGCAGCTACTTCTATTGATCGCTACTTTTTTTGTGACAGACAAAAAACTTACCTCTCCTACACATTATTTTTATTTTTTATCCAACTTGTAGCACTTAGAATATCAGTATGATATAGGGGACTTTTGAATATGCTTCCTTGACATCCAAGAATGTCAAGTCCATTTCTCGACGTCGTTTTAACCGCCTAAAAATGTCATGGATGGACATCAGAAGCTAGCTTTTGGATATTGTGCTATCTTAACCGATACTTTCCCGGAACACATTTTACCAAAGTTATTTCTGATTTTTGGACAGGTATGTTGCTCTTTTTGCACTACAAGTTATGGAAAAAATAGTTTAAAAAATCAGAACTTCGTATATTTGCTGGGAGAGGCCGTGTGTTTAAACACACGGTGGGATAAAGCCCAGATCAGACTTGCCGGCGATGAATGTAAGGGTAGCATACATTATAAAAATGCGTTATTTCTTAACACAAATTTATTTCAGTTACAACTAATAAGACATTGTGTTTCTTACATATTATATGAGTGCATTTGTTTTTAAGCCTTGATTAATTTGAGAAATATTTTCATACTCAATAAAAACTTACACACAGGAAACTTTTATAGGCATTCATTTACTATTTATTTAACATCATTATAAAAAAGCAACCAAATTTCACATTCAGTCTTTAGAAATTTGTTTGTGACATTACGCTAATTAGATAGATATTTTACATGACATTCTTTGAAGCAAAAGACAGGGTGCACGCCCACGTTGCACTTTTCACAAATAAACTTGGAACGTTTACTGATGTGACCACACCGCCGATTGGTTTTAATTTTACTTATCCAGTGATTACAACCATCGTATCTCCAATCTGTTATAGCTTGTCTCATTGTTCTCGGTTTTACTTATTTAGGATCAGTATCACTCGACAGTAGCCCTAATAACAATCTCTCTCAAAAATCAGTGTGATTGCTTTTCCGATTGTTTATTCGGAAAATGTGCCATACATTAACAATGCTGCTGTTCAGAAAAATCTAAATAAGGGCCAGTACTACTTGTTTGATCTTATTTTCACACGATACACTGTAAGTTGTTGATTAAATAAATCTACAGCTCCCATGCCATGGTTTTCCATTTTTACAACTTGGGGCTGGCATTATTTCACATGTTTTTTACACTTTGAATTCCAACTGCTGCATGAGCTAACACCGATAACAGTTTTTGAATCCATGTTTGTGACTTTAGTAACTTGCGCATTTTCATGCCAGCGAATGAGGGAAATGACACTGTTGTTATCAGTGACTGCGGAGAATGCACCTCGTTCCATCTTGCTCACATCTACAATAGACGCTCCTTCTATGTCGTCTATTCTTATTGTTCCAATGCAATTTATATAACTTTCTTTCAGTTTTCTAGCAATGAAAGTGAGGTAAAGAAGTTTTATACAAATAAGTTGGAACCACTAGGGAGGAAATTCACACACATGGGTTCTGTCACTTGGACACCAAGAGAGACACCATTGGGTCTGTCTGTTTTTCCTGTGTAAACCCCAAATTTAAAAACGCACCCTTTCGAAGTGGTAACACACCATATTTTGTAACCAAAACGGATGGGCTTTCCTTAAATGAATTCCTTCATTGAATGATGCCCAAAGTATGGCTCCATGCCCTCATCCAGAGAAAACTCGCTACCGAAACATTCCATCATCTCAGTAAACTTTTGATTTATGTGATCTACTATAGGTCTAACTTTGTAAATCCTATCAGCATTATCTATCTGGGAGTTATCATCAAAATGAAGGTATTTGTGAATCAAGTAAAACTTATTACGGCTCATTGATCCAGCATCTAGAGAATGAAAAGTGCCTTGTTTGGTTTCCCAATACATACAGCACGTCTGAATGGAACATTACATTAGCCAGAAAGTAACAACACTCCAAGGTATTTGTACAAGTCGTCCACAGAAAATTCGACATTTGAGAGCCCTTTCTGAATAGCGTACTTGCTTGTTTCTACACATATCATATTCACAAAATTTTCATCCCAAACCCTCTTGAAAATTTCCAGAGGATTTTTATCTAATAACTGTAGTTTTGGTCGCATTGGAACTGGCCCTGAAGGTGGTGTGTTTCAGAGTTATTTTTTTCCATGATCTATCTTCCTTATGGTAACTATCCGACTCTAATTGGCCAGATTATTTGTGAGTGGTGGTGGTCGTGGCAATATTAATTTAACTGTTAGTTACTTTCCTTCTCTTTATAGACAATTTTGCCCATTCACTTCATGAGAGATATCAGAATTTGATCCAACCTCATTCTAATGTGAGCTTATTGAGGGAAAGACATCAGAAAATGGTGGTAAATAAATTTTACCGTAGATAGTGTCAACTGGACAAAGTGTTACTGGAGTGTCAAGACGTACCTCACCTAATTGGGCTAGGACACCTTTCCCTAAATCCTTCATGCATTCTAGTGACTCACTTTCTTCAGGCGCATCATCTCCATCAGAGCAGTCACTATCTCTAGCGGGAAGGATAACCACATCAACCATGTTAGCTCAGTCAATTTCTCGTCCTCGTTCATCGTCTTCCTTTAGGTTGTTGAGTTCAAATAAGATGTCTTCTGTGTTAAGTTCTGATATAAAAGAGATTGAAAATTCAGATTCAAAGATTTAAATACATCTTATGAAGGTGTAATAACAGCTAAAAACTATTTTAATGAAGAAAAGAGTAAATATGTTCAACGCTTACCGTTTTCTTCTGTTTGACGAAATTACAAAGGTGTACTTAGTATCCACTGCGACGCAAAAACACCAACTGCGGCATTTGGAAGCAGTTCACCCATGTAAGACAATACCATAACTGGCTAGAGAAAGAGGAGCAGTTTATCCCACCATGTGTTTAAACACACACAAAGTTTACTCTTTCATTGAACTGTTTCAATTACCTGCACGGGAAATACTTTTCGATCATCATACTCCCTCAGCATTTGAATGTATAAAGAAGAGAAAAGTTTTAGTTTCTTATCTACTGTTCTCATGAAGATGAAGAATAAACAGTATGCCTTTAAATTCACATATGCAGTGATAAAATTTGTTTTCAATGGTGGCCAGCCAGGAGACAGTAGGCTGTACTACAAAAGGGCCTTCAGATATTTCAAAGAATGAGCCAAAGAAAATAGAAAAGTTTTACCTCCCAAGAGTGACCAGATAAAATATTTTAAATGTTAGCATACTCAGCGTGTGTTTAAACACACACTCGTAAAATATGGGTTAAAGTCATGTTGACCGTTATAGAACATGTTACAACTGTCTCAGAATGCTCATAATGTTACTATTTTGGCCTTGATAATCTGGCAGTATGGTAAGTGATGTTGTCTAGTATTTGCTGGATTTTGCTAGTTGTCGTTTCAAAATATTGAAGTAACAGCATTATTTCAATCCTGTACAATTTTCCCTTCGGAAAAGACTCGTTTAGTGACATTAAATATCAACGCGTAAATTTTGGATTTTCTGTCTTCAGACCAGAGTTGTGGACAAAATGTGCCACGATAAAAACACCACTTCTCACTCGGTCACTGGTTTTGGCTCTTGGGCTTTGGGTTCGGCTTTTGGCTCTCTTTGGGCTCGGCTCTTATTTAGATGGATCACCTTCCAAGGCTTCTAGGCGCAAAATTACCTTAGCTGTCTGTGAACTGAAGTGCTACTTCACACGCCTAACGGATGTCCAATTCGATGTGAGCATGAACCAAGGAGGTTAAAATGAAATGGAGGAGGCATGGCCGAGAACGTTCATGGAAGGAAGTGAACAAAGAACAGGGGTGTTTGGGAAGGATTTTTTCCCGAGTAGGTGTGGCCAAACCAGTCACAAAACATCGCCTTGCCTGTGGTTTTTAACTCAGATTTGACGAAAATGGAACGCGACCGCCGGACACTCAAGTCAGAGTAAGGTGTAAACTCTGCCGAGTGCAATGGCGGAATCGGTTTAAAGAATCAAGTGGTATGTCACCTCCATTTATTTTCTAACCTCCTTGGTATAAACAAGCTAGTGAGAGCATGAGTGAGCTATGCTAACAACTAACAACTAAGCTAACAAAGTCCAAAGGAGCCACCCAAGAAAACTTCTGGTGTGGAGTCTAGTGGAGGGATTCACAGTTGGAGAGCGCCGGGCTGGGTGCGATGCCCACCGTGTTCTATTTGAATCGATCTTCCCAGCGGTTGAAGAGTGCGGGCAAGGCGGCTGAGGGCGCATGGCCTGAGGGGACTGCGGCGTGCAATCACTGGAACGGGCACGCTGCCAAAACTCGCAGATGAGGCGGAATCACGGAAAGGGGTTGAACGCACGCGCGGAAGATGCGGAGACAGATGCGTGCATTGCTTGGTTAGTTAATTAGGGAGACGATTAATTGCTCGAGTCATTTTCGCCATTGAGTGCGACGGCGAGGAAAGGATTGGATGTGTGTCAGGTGGAGGACGGGTGGAGATGCACCCGGGTTCGGCTTTGGCCTGCTCCTAGCGAAAGGGCGCTCAGCTGTCTTACAGGCGGAGCACTGCACTTGGAGTGCTCTCCGTGTAGTCCTCGAGCATTGATAATGATTCCTTTGAAAAATTTCTACGACTGCCGAGCCCTCGAGAATGGAGCTACTTCTCTAGCCAGTTGTAGTTTCCTCTGGTAGATCTCTTGCCACTACACAATCCGAAACACCAGATATGTATATATGCTTTTCCGAGTACCCTGGTTCTATTGGAGTGCAACGGGGAGAGCACTTCGTCTCCTTCCGTCGGATTAGACGTAATAGTAGGCTAGTGAAGGAATGCAGTTGAAAAATGTCACGATTGTAGTAGCGATGGTCAGCGTTACTCTGTTTGCAAGGTGCGGTGGTACGCCATGCGACGCCGTGGCGTAAAATGAACATATTCACAATCAAGGATGTTATAATATAGGTGGAGGTGACAATCCGCTCAATTCCGCTGAAGTCAGTTCCACAGGTACAGTTGGCACGGTCCAAGACTTACTCTAAGTTCCTTTCGCCGTGTTCGCGTTCGATTTTCGTTGAATACCTTAAATACTAGGACCACCTAGGACCATATCACTAACTAAAACAACCACGGTGGCCGTTTTGACCGCTGGTAAGATTCCGCTCAGATTTTATTTTCGACTGAATTATAAAAGTGCATGTAAATATGATACATCCGTTGCTGTCTTTACTAAGTATTTTTTATATTTGTTGGAATAATTATTAAAATGAGAAATTGTATTCAACATTTACCATCCACTGAAAAAATATGTTTATATATAACTGATGCTCAAAATGGATTATATGTCGTGTGTGAATTAGGAAAATTGGTAATGACAACTGACCACCTTATAATTAGACCCCACTTCATGTTTTAGCTCTGAGAATACATTTAGGTTTAACAGGTTTGCTATGTTTGCCGCATACAGGCGTCTGGCACCGCTTACAAACCTGTTGATTTTTATTACTACATTTTGTTAGATGACAGTTTCGAGAAGAAACATCCTTTTAAAGCTTGCAGATGAGCTCAGATCAGCCTACATAGGTCCAAGTTTTTTGGTCTCTGATAGTGGTTCCCAAGAAAATTCAGCATTTTAGGTATCACTCACGAGCAAGTTTTCTCTTTGGTCACCTCATTGTAGAGAACCCACGCATTTATGCCTCAGAGATCAAGAGTATTCGGAAACCATGTAATGGCCAGCGCATTGTAGCTGATCTTGTCGAGGGTTTTCGTGCCATATTGTCCACCACATCAACACCACATTTTGTAGAGTTGTAAAACTTAACTGAATCTCGAAGCTTCTTCTCTTCCAGTAAGATTTCAATGAAGGGGTAAAGAGTACTCAGGACCAATGCATTTTTCTTAGCATTCCCCTGGTGCACCGTTAAAGCTATATCATCCTGAACTACTTTTGTATCATACAACTGAGAGTTTGAACTTCTGGCAGCTTCTGGTATTTCTTGTTCTACTCTGTTCATTCTCCCAACAAGACTTGTGCCACCTCCCTTTAATCTTCGGGCTAGTTTGGCCAATGTGAAAATATTGTCAGTAGTAATGTTACGTCCCATTTTCAGGCACGGTTTGCTCAGCTTCATCACCACATATTCTGGCGGAGAAATATCACAATTTCATATCATCCTCTTATAGGTGTGGTTCCTTGGTTTCCTAACATATCATCCTTTCCTAGGTATGGAAAACTATTGCAAAGGTACTTTGACTCAACATCTGCGAGGAGCCAAAATTTTAACCCAAACTTATCGGGCTTATTCGCCATGTATTGAGTAAACCTACAACTTGCCCTCAAAGAATACAACTGTTCGTCAACAGTAAGAAATGACCTGGGTACGTAACATTATTTGCTATTTTCAATGAAGCCATTCCATATTTACGATGCTAAGGTAAAGTTATCCGATTGCAAACGATTATCTCTCGTTGGTTTTATGTCAAACCTTAAAAATTGCATTGTCTCCAAACCTATTTCTGCCCATAGTTAGGCCAAATATTGATGCCCCCCATTTCATTCACCAGAGTTTATCAAGACCTCTTTTTCAAGATCAAGATTTAGCTCTGAAACCCAGAGCACCTCTAATATAAGGGATAGCTATGAATGTATCAACTTCATTGAGGCTAAGATTCCAGTTATTTTCCAGCTGACTTTTTGCCTCAGCAATTGGTACATTTATGAATATGGGTTAACATCCTTCATCGAAAAGTAGCTGCCAAGCCTTACTGCAGTCATCTTCACAGATAAATAAGGACTTTTGACATAAGGAGATGTGCCTGAAATTTGACATAAGGAGAGGGGTCTGGGGATACCTTCAGTATATTTTCTTGTTGAGACTTGTCTCCATAAAGGGTGGAAAAATATTTCATAGCTCACTGTTTGCCCATCCTTCTCAATCAACTTATTGCCAACTATGAAACCATTTCTGTGGCATACACGTACCTGTAGCCGGCGGAAATGATGATGCATAGTTTCCATGAACATTTGTGGGTTCATCACGTGCAGAATTCTCAGTCAACGCTTCCCCGCGTCCATGATCTCGTCCTCGACGTCTACGAAGACGTCCACGAGATCTTGTTCTCCTTCATTGTGCAGGGTGGTGTATGCTGGTCTCATACAGATTGGTGGCAACGACCCTCATCAGGGTTCAATGCATGTTGTCGATAAACTAACCTAGTCCTCGTTTTGGAAAAAATGCTGGAACTAAATCAAGACAACGATGAGCTGCTGATAACTTGAAAGTAAAAATACCGAAATAGTACCGGAAGTATGATGTAAATACCGTGAATGACAGCTTCTTGATCACTGAGTCTACCTTCATCTTCCGATGAGTTTAGGTCACCACAATATGGAACGAAATCCTTATCGCTCTCGCTTATTTCTGATGGTCTATCCGTTTCAGATGCGTCCTCCGACAAATCAATCAGCGCTTGAATGATCTTGTCGGGCGTTAACCCTCGTCTACGAACCACCATTACAGGAGTGGTTGTCATTTCAATTCATTATGATACCTACTGATAAACAAAGTGTTCTGGCTGCTGTTCATAAGACTTCCTCCCAGAGGACCCTTGCAGAGTTGGGGAGACGGTGGGGAAGAGAGCTCCTGAGCTTCACGTCGGCACGAGTATTTGTGGCAGAGCTCTGAAGAAGCTAGGATTCGTCAAGCGTATTGTGGGAAGATTTTCGGATGAAAAAGTAAAAGAGAGGTGATATTTCGCACTCGTCCGGCCACACCTTGAATATGCAGCGAGCATATGGGATCCGGTGCAGAAAGACTTAATCCGGGAACTTAATAAAATACAAAGGAAAGCTGCGCGGTTCGTCAAAAACTGCTACGGGCGTACAAACAGCGTTACACAGATGTTAAACGAATTAGGCTGGGAGCCGCTAAAGACTCGGAGGCTGCGCGCTAGGCTTAGATTACTTGAGCAATTGAGAATAGATGTCTTTCAGAGCGACACGGAGAACATCATATTAGAACCCCACTATATTTCCAGGTCCGACAGAAACGATAAATTAAGAGAGATATTTTGCCGAACGAATAGGTATGGGAATTCGTTTTTCCCCCGACCAACAAGGGACTTTAATAAATGCTAGGCGTACTTTCATTAGAGCGTTTCCTTTTCATATGTAAACGGCTGGTGTCCTAACACCCCCCGCCACACACCTATTGAGACGGCTTGCGGGGTAGTATGTAGATGTAGATACCGAATATCCGGTTACGAATAGTCCCTTAAGGTAGTTTTAGCGAAAAATCACTTCACCTAGAATTTGACTTCATTTTAAAGGTAAAACTCCCATCTTTCCAATGCTTTCAAAATATCAACCCCTTGCCGAACTACTTTTCAAGCAATTTGCCTACAAATACAAGCTGTTTTACATGGGATAGATTACGGCTGTGCGCTCCAGAGGGAGAATATTAAAACAAATTAAGAACTTTTAGCACCTAGCTTTCGTCAAAACACTAACGATGTGTAGTTTGCATGTTTTATCAACTATTTATAAAAAATAATCTCTTACTCAGCACAGTAATTTTTACAGAATCGCAAAAAAACCTGCCGGTTTGAAGGGTTTTCAGCCGTACGGCGGGAAAAAATGAGTCAAGCTAGAGACTTATGTAGCTTTATTTATGTATATACTGAGAAGTTTGTTCTGATGTAACTATATCTGTGCGCCATTAATATTACAATATGTATTTCATACTTCTTATGGACGCTGAAATAAAAGAATACAATTTGAATATGGTCTTCTTTATGACTAGGGAACTATCTCGCTCAAACCACCTTAATGTGCAGGTAAAATGTGCCAACATTTATGGTTAAAAGATATTTATAAATAGTATGCGTTCAAATTTACCTTCTGGCAATGAAAATATTCGTACATGAACCAGAACAATGAAAATGATAGACGGAGGAGTCACGGCTGTCATATGTATGAGGCAGTGAATGTTTCACTTTCAGCGGCAGTTAACTATTTTATTTATTTTGTACTTCTTCACATGTATTGCCTCATACTGAATAACTTTAGTTGAAATAGGTGTACACGAAATCATCGATGGGTAAATTCAAAGCTGCATGGCACTTACTTACCCAAGACAAAAAATTAGAAACTTCTGTCTGCACCCGATGGATAGGACACGGGAAAAATGTATCCGCCGTGAATCTTAGCCTTATAGGTTCAAGAACAAAGATGGTAAATGTGCCTTAGAAAATTCCGAATCAAAATCATAAAATATCAGAACTTGGCGTTGAAACGTAAAGAGCTATAATTTGTAGCAGTCATTTTGACCGGTCGGCGGTTTAAGGAAGAATGTGAAACATTTTTAAAACATAATGTCGCTGATGAAAGAAAATTCTCAGTTAGTTTTTATAGTCAAGTTCGACAAATACGTGAAAAGACAACTTTTAATTTGGGTTAAAACGAGATCGGTGGGTGTCGAAAGCGTCAAGAGCTGTCAAAATGACTGCTCTGCCGGTTCTATTATTAAACATAATCAGGCAATGGGAAATTTTGTGTCTGTCAGTACAAAATTACTCGGAATTTAAATCCTTCCCACGCACCACATTCAGCTAATTTCGATCATTTACGTACAAGTACCTTGCATCCTTACAGGGATGTTTCCAGGCAATATATTGACTCCAACGAATAATAGTGGGCATAAGCTTATACTCGGGGAATTTGGAGCATAAACTTCATTGTGTATGAAAAAAAACCGGAGCATTAGCATTTGCTCAACTCCAACAGCTTCCTTAATACAAATGCTCCCTCTACCATAATACCAAAAAGCTACCACTCTAGAAGGGAGAACACTACACAGAAATACTCTAATTCAATAACAAAAGAAACTGGCCTATCCCTGGATCACTGACTGGCGATCCGATCAACTGGAAGCAACTCCGCGCTTGGCCGTGCGTCGGACGTGACGAAGACACCGCATGGAGAATCGCACACAATGCCATTGCCAACGGCGCATTTCTACTGGCTGCGGGACTTTGAGATGAAAGTGACTGCCCCTGGTGCCCAGAAAAAGCAGCCTGACACCTGGCATATAATTTTCATCTGTTGGAAGTTAAAACAGTTATGGAATATGGTGTGCAAAGTCATAAAAAGGCTGAATAAAAAAAACAACCATAAGAAAAACGATCTATATGCGGGATTTCCAATAAGTGCCAAGGACGCAAATGCAAGAAACCTCCGTTTCTCAAATTTCATACTCACGTTAGCCAAGACCACTACATATGACCAATACACGCTTATCATGAGAAACCAAAAGGAGGACACAAATTACTTCAAAGAATTTACTGCAAGACTCAAAAAGAGAATAGAAAAAGAACGGGCATACTACGTAGAAACCGGAAACGAATAAGAAATCTTCCAAAACTGGAATGAAAATAACATCCTCCTAACTCAAGAAGGACCTTTTAATGAAGAAATTTGGACTGAAGATCAGTGACTATCAGATCGTCCCACAAACTAGCAAAATCTGGAACACGGACTGTCTGTCACCTCTCGGACTCGGGGATGGCCGGGGTTGGGGATTCATGGGCGGGACATGGGGTCGCGAGGTTGCGGTAACCAGGCCCTTTCGGAGCGACCCTCCCGACGGCCGTCCCTTCGGAGCGACCCTCCCGACGCCCGCCCCTTCCTTGCGCCGTTTTGCCGCAGTCCAACGAGAGGAACAAAAGGGCGAAAGAATATGAAAAAATGATGATGACAATGGAACTACATAATTGATGAAGTGAAATAACTTATTGAAAAATAAAAGAGGTGATGGAGAGAGAATTAAATTAAAGCCCTGACAGTACCTTAAAATAATAATAATAATAAATGCTCCCTCTAATTTCGGAGCATGAGCAAACGCTCAATTTTATAGAACTTGGTATGCATACATCTTAGTAAATGCTTCTTCTGGTGAGTATATGCTCAGAATTCTATGCACTTCCTCAGCAATAGACTCAATGTGGACTCAGCAGTAGTGTCAGGCCTTGACGCGACGGCGAGGTTTCGAAACGGCACGAAAAGCTATGTAATAGTCGTGTCTCCTTTTAACAGCGATTTTAAAGCGTTATATCACTTTAACAAGGGGAACCTGTAATGGATTGCCAGCAAGTTTTTAGGTTTCCTGATTTTCCGTGTACCTAAATTCAGCGGTAGCGGTTAATTAGACATCACCTTGTTTTCTTCCGTTTTTGTTGGGATTTTTTCAATAAAATCCATGTGGAATCAACGATAATGATCTCATTGAGTTTTCGTCAATAAAAGCCGTGTATCAAATATTTTAGCAATAATAATTTTTAACAACATACTTTGAAATACACTAATGCGCTTTCAGGTTTACGGCGTTCCATCAGATATTTATGCATCAAAATGAGATATGAGAGAGCGTTCGAACAGATATTAACCAATTACAAATGAGGCTACTTTCTTTTCTAACCGTGACTTTTACATGAGTAATTAACGTAAACTGGTGTATTTTCATGTGTACTTTGCTATGTAGTGTGTAGCACTGATTGTGGCATTCCATTACTTTTTAATTTTTTGTATATTTAACGTATTTCTATCAACTTCAAATAACATTTCTGCCGGCTGATGGTTTATTCTACCACTACTTCGTACACATTCCTAGCCCTAGCCCCCGCGGCACGAAATATAATGAATGCATTTTTTTACTATTGAATTCGCCACCAACCCAACGCATGCTGCGCACTTCTCGTCTATTGCGTGTATCTACTCCGTATTTTGTAGAGCGGAAGAAAGTGACCGACTTCGTTATTCTTTCTCCATATTGCCTTCTTCAATAGTACTCAGGCCCAATACATTTTGTTCTTTCTTCCATGGTACACATTTCTCGTTGCCTCTTTAAAACTCACTATTGTGGTACCATTTATATTCTTACAGATTTTGACGTTTGGACAATGTCACATACCTTGCGTCAAATTCTGTTGACCATTTCCACATGTGGATGCTACTTTATTTACCTGTGACATTTAGCTGAAAAACTAAGTTGAAAGAAAGAATAAGGATGTTTCCCCAGCTGCGGCAACCTATCACAGAAGAATTTTGAATTTAAGTCAGCTAACACATAATTACAATTTTTTTATTAGCCATATATTTTGTGAATATATACGTTAATTAAGGGAGAAAAAGCTTATCACCTAAGGTAACCATCAGGCTTATTTCAAAATATACGGTTTCAATGAATTGGTTTTAGGCAACTCAGACTTTGACTTCCGAACATCAAAATGCCTCATGATTCGTAAAATCTGTCCCTGGCCATCGCATGGGTGGAAAATGATGTCCCCCAATTTTGCAACAAAAGAAAGCCGTGATTCAGCGAGTAATACCCACATACCCGCCTCCCATGCTTAATGACAAAAACATCTTCAATTTTCTCGGCAGTTGTTATCCAGTCTTTCTTCGGCGAGATAACTAATGCTGTCTCACTACATTTTCGATATACCAGATCACATCGAATCGGACAAACGACATAGCTATGCGTTAGAAACTTCAGTAATATCCTAAAAATTATTTGGACCTTGTAGTGTTCCTGTCGTTTTTATAAGTTTTAAGAAAATTATATCACTAATGAGAGCTGCCTTTTCAAAGATTTTGAGCTTAACTGAGTGAAATAGATAGATTAGAAGAAGACACATACACGCCAGAATAACAGGGAAGTTGTACATATATAATCAAATTTTAAATTATCGGGCGATAGTTTGTGGAAATGAGTGACAGAAAACATTATCACAGAAACTCTTTGTAAAATTTACACAATAATTTTTATTCTACCGACCTAGGTTTCGGCAAACAGTGCCATCACTTGGCTTTGACCTGTCGAACATTATACAGATCTTTTTTTAGCGAATTCATAAATGTTTCCTGTAATTTAGCTTCTACAAAGAGGGCGCTGAGATATTGGTGGGGCGAAGTGCTTGCTAAAATTGTACTTTGACTACTTAACTCTTTCTAATACTTTGTTTATGAAGGCACCTATCAGTAAATGATAAATATTTGCTCATGCAGGAGGAATATTCATTGTTTTTTAGTTGCATTCCCTCGTACTACCTGTTCATGCAAAATTTTCATTTAAACGTTCATGTGAGAATTCATTTGAGATACCTGATTTTTTCGCTAATGTTGGCTACGCCAACGAACAATGCAGTCACTGCCTCAGAATCATCGGCCTACCAGTAGATGTTGCAGAAGATATTTTTACAAAGTTTAACTCACAGTCCTTTAAGATTAAAAAAAAGCATTCAAGAGGTAACGACTCTGATCTACGGGTGAGCTCCTCCACTGGGTGGATTAGGTGCGCGTCTTTCCCTCGCAGCTATGCGGGACGAACAAGTGCGGGGGAACCATAAAGAGAAAGGGGAGGAAGGAAGCGTGTTTTCCCAATGTTCTCAAAGTCTGTGATGCCCTATGCAATCACACATAGGAATGACATGCAGGAATATTTACGACGTATTTACACAAATTAATTTGAGGAAAATACTTTCAATGTGGTGAAGGATTTGATTACCTGCGCACATGATCCAAAACACAAGATACACCGAGTGCATACGTTCATTGGAAAAAATATAAGACTATTATTAATCGAGAATTTAAGCGTTGAAGAAAATTGGCACATAACTGGAGTCAGCGAGTGTTACTGGACCTTGCTGGCTGTTGTTTGACTGAGGATTTTTTCTAGTTTGCTCAAAGGAAATAGAGTTAGAAAATTTACTTCTGCAGATAGATATGAAGTGTGGTTTGGTGTTGCCGTTAAGGCTTGAGACTTCCCTGTCACGCAACAAGAAATGGATTAATCATTACCAAGAGGGCCCGAGCGGCAGGTCATTACGAGAGAGGAAATGCATCAAGAGAGAGGAAATTCAGCCCGTAAAGGGAGAGGCACCAAGGGCCACAGTGATTAGCAAGTAATTAGCCTGGACATGAGCTGCATTTCCTGACCCTTAGGTGCGTTAAACGTTCGCGTTTAAGTACTTGAATTCGAGAGGTAGAGAGTGAATTTTACTTCTAATGTGTAGTGATAAAACGGTCTTTAGAATTACTTTAACGTGGAAATGGAGCTTACGTATGGGATTTTTACCTGTGGTCGCAGACATTACAAATTTCCTTTTAATAATGAGAATTAATTGAAAGAATGGAAGACTGCTCACACAAGAAGACAACAAGCGAGACATATTTTCCTTCACCTTTGCATAAGATAACGCTTTCACAGCCGAATGGATAACGTAAAAAATAGCAATGGGAAAAGAAATCCGTCTCCGCTCTTCAGGAGATTCGTTAGTACTACCTGGTAGGGTGATGCTTGTGAGTGAGAAACATAGAAGGCGAAAATTCAGGACTTGGTTTGAGGTGAATTGGTGGGGAGGAGAAAAAGGGACCAATTTAGAAAGCTCTGGAAAAGAGAGATGGGAGATAAAGGCAGTGGGAACATACTTCTTTCAGGGTGACATGTAGATTTGAACGAAGGGATTCGGAAATGGGTTCAATGAGAAATGAAGGGGTAAAAAATACTTTTTCAAAGAAAAAAACCATAATGTGCTAGACGCTTCAGTCCCCTTTCAGTACCCCGTGGTAAAAAATAAAAAAAACAGGCGATGATAACCACTATCAAATTTTAGAGGAAGTTTCACAATGGCATAACAATTCCTTAAGAGATACGAGTGCAATGGTCCCATTGAAGCAAATAGTCCCCAAGGAAGGGGTGAAGGGAGTTTGAACTGGGAATACTTCCGCAACTGCGCAAGTTCGCAGGGCCTCTAAATCTCCGCTGCCAGTGCGATACATCCGTATGCCTGGTGAGGTGGAGTGGGTCAAAGTTTGCTAGCTGAGATATTTCCCCTCCTGACGAAATTATTCTTGCCATTTTCTTCTGTGTGGAGCAGAGGATCCAACACATTCTATTCACGATAGCCAATCACAATTTAAGGACTGAACAATCACTGAGAATGCTCTTAAGCACGTTGAATGATGCATAATGTGGCTCTCTGAAGGAGAAAAGCTATTCTTGCATCTGCGTCTTTCTGGTAGCAACCACGTGGAATATCCGAGACATGACTGAGCACCACCAAGAGACGCGGGGAGGTGGGTGCGGGGCGGTGCGTTGGGGGCGAAGCGGCTACCTCGCCGCCCAGCACAGCGGGAGGAGGAGTGAGCATTGAACGCAACGAGTTGGCGTCCGGTTCGTCTGCGGGAGTGGGCCGGACAAAATTTCGCCTTTTGTAATGACTCTTTGCGGGAAGGAAGGAGATTAGTTCTCTTAATGATCGGCTCACGATCGGCCAAGGTCCGATGGTGTCTCCATTTCACGTTCCTAACGACAGGTTGGATGGAACTAATGAAATGCGGAGGCAAATGAAACGGATAAAGAGTCGAAAGATTCGGATCAAGAGCCGAAAGAGAGGATGAATCAAATAAATAGACCGGCAGTTCACCCACCACTTGACAGCCGAAGCTCATCACGCCGCCTCGGAGGCGGAGTTGAACTACGAAAAATGACGTAATTTTCCACATTTTATGACGTTTTCTCACTTGAGTGAGATTACAAAGTTGAATTTAAAATTTAAATTAATTTAATTTAAAATTACCCCAGGAGGTTGTCACCGAATCGGCCGCAAATCCAGAGGGAACTTTTCCTTTGGTGATGGGTGCTCCGTAAAATATGGCGTTGCGTAGGTTTTTGAAACCGGTCATTTCTGACTCCCAATTCCGAACTGGCGACCGAGCGAAACGGACTCTATAATCTTCATGTACGGCAAGAACAGTGGTGGTGGTAGGAAGGATTATATTCCGAGTAGGTGTGAACTGACAGGCACAAAATATCGCATTGCCTGATTATGTTTAATCATACAGTCAAGTGGCAGCCAGGAAGTGGAAAATCACCTAGCTAGACATCGAGGCAGGTGTAAAGTATTACCCATGTTTTCAGGTAACACCTTCATTCCTCATTTCGAAATAAATTATAATTTTATTATATTCATGGTTATTCTTTGTATTCGTTTCTTCTTCCTCTGTAGTGTTAAGGATACCGTTGTATCTTAAAATTTGCCATTGAAATTTTTTTTCAAGTGTCTTTTCTATGCAGCTCTTCATAGGGTTTCCTCATTGGTAATTCTCTCAGTCCATTTCACCTTCATTGATACTACTCTTGGACTTCACAGAACGTCCATTGCTTCTAACCTTTTTTTGTGCTTCTTGTTATCGTATATGTTTCCCTTGCGTATAAGAACATGCTCCATGCGTATGTTTCAATTTTATGCTTTCTTACTCCCTTGCTTGTTTCATAGTAGTTAATTGTCTTTTCTTCTTATTAAATGTTTTGCTCGGGATATTCCGCGCACTGTCTTTCTTGCTTTTTACATCACTGGCGCTTCTAATGACTCTTTAGAAACATTTTATTGCAGTAATATCAAAGTTTATTATTAGCAGGCGTCCTTGAAGAACTAAGGGAGTTTCAAGAATATCCGCTTGTTTTGCAAGTAATTTAATGAGAAAAATGAAACGTGTAGGATATGGACAAATGTAGAATCTGGGATAGGATTTCCCACAATCACGCAGATTGCCAAACTTCTTTTTTAAATACACATGTATTGATTTAATTTTAGCGCTGGGGACCCGCGCTTACTTCCGATATTTTTTCCCTTTCACTATCGAGCCATCATTTTGCTTAAAGAGTTGGTTTCCAGCCATGAACTACCTATCACTTGCTCTTGTCTAGACTCACAAAGTGATAACATAAAACTAGATTATCCAGTTTCACTTTGGAATTCGTGCCTCAGTGTGCGACGAAAGTCAATTGTTCATCGTCGCGATTGAATTGACAAGAGACTGGAGGCGGAGTCGAGACAAAATGAAATAACAACAGCGTTTAACTGGTTTTGACTTCAACAAGAACAATTATATTTCAAAGAATATTACAAATCAAGTAAGGCGCATACTAGATACCATGAATTCTTGGTATAGATAGCACGTCCTCCGCAGGATCTCCGCGATGTTAACTTCTCGGCGTTCGGAGGAAAGAGGGCCAGTCTGTTCGCGTTACACTGTGTCAGCGCATGAGGGGAAGCAAATGACCAGTGGAGGAGTGGAGAGAGTAGGGCTATCTTTGTAGTTGCTATCACACCGTGGATTGGTGGGAGAGTTCGCAGGTCGACTTACAAGTGTAGAAAAGATGGCAGCACCATGGTGGACCGTATATAATTGCAGTGCTTGCAGGGAGCGCGATGAACTGAGCGGTCGCGGTGACTGGAGCCAGGCCACGGCACTTGTCTCCTCCACTCTCTGGCACTTTGCGTGACCACGACAGTTTCTTGCGGTTCCGAGTCTCCAAGGATTTTTGAGTCTCGAGGTTTCGAGTATGCCAAAAATTGGCACAAGTGATATCTGCAAATTACATCAAGTGCGGTTGCCGAGAGTGAAATATGTAACGTAAGTTCTTTTGCGAAAGGGCAGTATTATTAACTTTTGATAATTGTTAAAGCAAAAATAAATTTTATCTTAACTGTTATGACTAAATCAGGCATGGCCATGCTACTAGTTGTCGCTAAGGTCATAGGAAGGCATTCAACGGATATCCTGCCAGCCACCTGTCAAAAAACCCACGGATCCAATCTCAAATGCGCCCATTTCTGTCCATGGACGATGGTGCGCGGGGCCGTCCGTGGTGGATGTTTGGCGGTCAAAGGTCGGAGGTCTGGTGGGAGGGCTCTCCTCGGCATGCGGGGTGTGGGGAAGGCCGCTAAAGGGAGGTGCCGACGGGAGGGAACGGGGAAGTGGCGGAAGCGAAAAACGGCTTTCCAGATGAGCGATTGGGAGTCAGGAAAGAGCACTTTCAGAAATTCAAGCTTAGTAGTTGTGATGGCGGCAGCAAGAGTAGAAGACATTTGGCGAATAACTAGATCGACACTTTTTGTGGAATCTTAAAGACATCGAATTGAGAATTCCCCGATCGGTGCGTTCCGATTTAAAATTATGTGTGCCTGAATAGATTTGTATTTATAAAAAAACAGTCATTGAGCCACGTGAATGTTGACAGGCCCCCCCAGCAAACAGAAAATTTCACATGCCTGGTGTAGTGGCCAACATCATTTCTACAATGATTTTTGAGCATATTGCCACCGACTCCTTGAATATAAGACGTAAGTCAATATCGCAAACAAAGAAAGACTATTTGGGACAACCCCATAGGGTTTGACTCTGTTCAGGTTATTTCTCATTCCCCATGACCTTTATCCAGAAGTGAGCAACAATCATGCTGAATTGGCATTTAAATATTTTTTCAAACTTAGAGTACGGCTTGAGTGCATGAAAAGCATATTGTTTAAAATAAATTTGCCGGGCATAAGGCCGAACATGAAGTCTGTGAGTTCCTGTTCTCGATGAGTAGTACTTACTGACATCTTTTGCCCCGATGGTATAGAATAAGATTCCTTCAATGAAATGAATGAAACCTCAGTGGTCACACTCACTCCAGAACAGCAAATATTTTATCGCCTAACGGCCTAAATTCTAAGTGGTGTAATTTTCTGGATATTAGAATATTTAGGGAACCGCTAACTTACCAAAGAAAGTAATAGGGACCCAGTTCTCTGAGTTTGAGGACATAGCGTACTTCTGAAACTAGAATGATGTAACATCTACCATCCACATGGCTGCTAATAATGAGATGCATGATGCACTTGATATGGATGAGTTGAAGAAGTGTGATCAAGTTCGGTAAACGTGGGTTTGTATTAAAGAAATATCATAGTTATACACTGTGGATCGCTACAAGCACGTGTGGTCAGGTGTATTTGGATATTTGCTTTGTTGCGTTATTGTGAATAAAACTAAGGTAAATACATGTATGTTTTATCTAACACTTTGGGGCTCTTGGTCATGATTTTGATATGAGCGCGAGTTGTGCTAGGGAATAACAAGTATTTCATCATTGGGTACGATATTTTTTATTCCACATTTATCTACGTGGCGGATCTATGGATGGAGTCAAGGATTATTGGTATCTCATTGGTGTCATGCCGTGAATGAAATTCATTGTAATTCTCACCCATAAAATTGCGAATCAATCTAATGCTCTTGTGCATCGATTCTGTGACTGATGTAATTTTTCCATCGCCGATTAGGAAATTTATTCTTAAAATTGCCTCAAAAGCAGGTTTTTTCTCTAATGCCCACGCGGCTAGAATTGCATGAACTCTACATGCTGCCCAGTCAGGCGCTTTTAAGGCCTCTGTGGCTTGGAAGAGGTGGGAGAAGTAGAGGTGAATTGTATGTTGACAATGTTTCTTATGTTAGTGTAACTCCGTTTTTGCTCTTATCACTCCTGGTGCGTGAAACGAAGGACTTTTTGCACCTATCAGTTCAGCAGCGTAATTCTCTTGTTTTGCCGATTCTATCTGAAATAGAAATGTAGCCCGGGATAAAATAATATCCTCCGTATAATGTTGAAACTCGCCGGAGTTTTCCAACAAGTTAAGCGCGTATGCCCTGAGTCTCCCAACCTCCCGTCAGCAGTGTGCCACTTTCTGTTTACTCGGAGCTGTTCTTAACGAAGCGTGTGGCATGCATTTCATTTGCTTAGCGAATTAAATCGATCTTTGCAGTGTCCCAAATGCTCGCTGGGTATTTGAGATGTAGCCTTAGCAGAGCAAAGTAGCTTTTGTCTCTCACATTTTCACTGCAGAATCTCCTCCTCTTCTTTTACTTGATAATTAAGAGAAACTTTATTTTAATTAAGAACAACTAAAATATTCTGCATTTTAGATTTAATCGATGATCATGATTAAGATAAATGTTGATATGAAGATATTTATCGAGCATAAATATATCCAGGATAGGTGGAGAGAATAAGTGGAAGAGATGACGGCGGTAAAATACCTGGGATAGAAGGATTAACTTTGCAATTCCACATTGTAAAATATTTATTACGACCGGTTTCGCCGCAGTGCAGAATCATCAGGTGCAGTGCAGCATCAGCACCTGATGATGCTGCACTGCGGCGATAAATATTTTACAATGTGGAATTGCAAAGTTAATCTTTCTATCCCTGATATTAAGGAATTCCACCAAGTGAGGTCTGAAACCATCGTTTGGTAAAATACCTGTGATCATAGATATAGAGGATGAAAGAACAATAGATAAGGATATCCTTGGACCGGAGATACTCGACAGCGAAATCAAGAAGGCACTACGAGAGGTGAAGGCAAGAAAAGCTGTGGGAGTAAAGAGCACACCGTCGGAGTTACCGAAGAATTTAGGTATTAAGGGAAGGTGGTCTTATTTCGTACTCATTCGTAGGATCTAAGAGGAAGGAGTTTGGCCAGAGGAATTCGTATAAACAGTCTTGATACCTATCCTGAAGACGGAGAAAGCGTCAGAATGCGAGGTATATATATCAAATCAGCTTGATTTCAAATTCAACAAATGCTTGGAATAAATAACAAAAGGTTGGAGAGTAGGGAAAATTACTATCTGGGTGATGAACAGTTTGGGTTCTGGAAGGGCAGGGCAATTCAGGATGGGATTGCAGTCATGAGAACACTCGTAGAAAAAAACATGGAGTATTATAAGTATGCTGCTGCTTGCTTTGTAGATTTCGAAAAAGCTTTTGGTAGAGTGGATTGGGAGAAAACTAATGCAGATACTTGGGAAAATGGGAACAATGTGGCAAAACTGGAGAATTATGTCTCCGAAAATTATGTGTGGCCTAGAAGGCAGTGGTGGTGGCTGAGGGTGAATGGGGGTGGGCAGTTATTGGTCGGGGGATTAGGCAGGGGTGTCCGTTATCACATTTGCCTTTCTAAATTTATGCTGAGGAAATGGTAAGAGAGGCATGAGAAAAGCTAGATTTGGGAATCAAAGTAGGAGGTCAGCAGATAAAGTCAGTTCGCGGTTCGCGGACGATCAGGCACGGATCAGTTAATCAGCCTAGTGATTGCAAGCTTTAGTAGATGCATTGGAATTTTAGTCTGGGAAATGCGGAACGAAGATAAATCATAAGAAAACAAAATTTTGGAGACTATCTCGGACAGAGAAAGTGATGCTGGTCATAAAATTTTAGTAGCACAAACTGGAGCAAGTGGAGCAATTTAATTACTTGGGTAGTGCACTAGAAGACAATGGACATAATAGCAAAGACATTATGAGGAGAATAGCGCTAGTGGAGGAAGCGTATAATAATAGAAGGCAGCTGATGACGGAAACGTTGGGTAAGTATATAAAGAAGTGGCTGGTGAAGAGTTTGATATGGATTGTAGTGTTGTACGGGGCAAAAACAGTGACTCTCAGAAAGGACGACGGTAATAGGCTACAGGAGTTCAAGATGTGGGTGTGGAGAAGGATGAAGGTGTGGCGGACGGAAAGGAAAACAAACGAGGAAGTGCTTGGCATTGTGAGAAAAGAGAGGAAACGTCTGAATGAGAATAGGAAGAGGCAAGGTTGTTTGAGGGGGGACCGAGGGGCGAAGGGTTAATTGGGCGTTAAATAGAGGAAATGATTTTGGGTAAGCGGAGAAGGGGAAGGAAGAGAATTGGTTTTATGAACGGGATGAAGAAAGGTGGGACGTTTGCTGAGGTGGAAAGAAATTTTATTGCTGATAAACCCTGTATACAAAATTTTGTGTAGTGGATTTTTACGTTAACCTACGTTAACCTGTAGATCACTCAGTAAATATAATAATGTGTCAAGCTCAAGTTATAAGTGTATACACAAGCCTGAAAGTTTAAAAGAGATGCAACTGTTTTTCTGGCCCTCTGGCGCTTTTCACTTGGTCCATCGTTGTCGTTCAGTCTCGGACTTCAATTCGAGTTAAGAGCTGAGAAATCTCCTTCACCTCACTGTTAGATCTGTTTGGTTTCCGTATTTTAGTCTTTAGTGAACATTTTGCTGTAGTCATCATCTTCTTTCCTACAAGTTCATATTCGTAAGACCTTTTTATCAACTAATCATTGAAAAGGGCATTATACCACCGCTAAAATTTTACGCATCAGCAATCAAGTACAAGCCTCCACAGCTTCCAATTTGCCTGGTTTTCCGAATCAGTGGAATCAGGTGAACACGCTCAGAGAATATAAACTCACGTTCCTCATCTTGATTGGTGGTGCTACTTAAGAAAAATCTTTTGCCACTAACGATTTTACAGCGCTGCGCCCAACCTTCCGTGTTTTGGGCGGGTCCATCGGGCAAGAGATATTGCAGGGGTTGCACTGGAAGGGGAGCGATGGAAGTGCTCTGTGGACCCCTCCTCCCCTCTTGCCACTCTCTGCTCACATCCGCTGGCGTGCGGCTGCAAGTGCTGCCGCAATGGAGGAGGTTTCGCCGTCAAATGGATTTGATTTTTTTTGCTCTAGTCAATTATTAAGATTGTATCCACTACCTAGTGTTGCATACAGAATTTTACCATGCGACGCGAGCTGTTCCACAAGTTGTACTTGGAATGCCATGGGTTTCTAAGCAGAAATGGAGGGAGAGAATGAAAAAACGAAGTTTTTTCTACCCAATGGATTTTTAAACCTTATAGAATTCTCCCAGGAAGTTAAATGGACATACACCGAAGTGTTTATTATTTTTTTAGTTGTTAAAAATGTGTTGCAACTTTTTTTACAATTGTGTTCTACGTAAATGATGCTGCGATCGGCTTCTCAGGCTGAAAAATGTATTTAGTAAGCAACTTCGAATTGTTTGCTTAAGCTCTCATGATCTAATTGTACCTCCTTAATTTTTTGTAGTCATAGGGGTTGTGAAATTTTCAAAATTTCTCTCTCTGCTTCCTTCTAATCTCTGCATTTGCGGGTACTGCGGCGGGTTGAAAGATGAGGGGGAAATGAAAACGCGGATGGGCAAAATACAGAGACGGCATTCGCTCTGCCATATACAAATTAATATGGCGCATGGAATTATGAGGCTACGTAGAAAAATACTGTCACTTTAAGAAACGTTTGCCTGGACATGATTTTAAGAGTTTGAAGTTCAAAAAAGGCTTAAATAGCTTAATTCATAAATGTTTCTAGGCATGCGTTACTTTAATAGAAGATTTCCATAAAGATCTAGTGCTACACTGGTGCTGATATTCCAAGCAGTATTGCTTCACTGGGCAGCTCCCTCCAAGAAGGTAATTTTTATTGTGAATTTTACAATTTCTTCTCCTGATAAAGAAAAGATGAGCGAAGCTGGAAATATTTTAAGGTGCCATCACTTAAAAATGTCGCAGCAGAAAATCGCAGAAAACGTTTGGGGTCAACCTGGTCACTAGGTGATTTGTATTGGAATCCTAATGTAGTTTACTTGGTTGAATATCAGGTGAACTGACCCAGGCTTTTAACTAGAGGCTTTGATACGAAAATATTTAACTTTAATTTTTTCTTTGGGTTGTACAGAATACTGATTTTGAGGATGACGCAAAATGCGTGGAAAATGAGCGAGAACTTATTGGCGGTGACTACCCTTGGACGCATAGATTTGATTGGACCTTATCACCTGCACTAAGCTTTGGGTTTTTAATTGAGAAAATTGCCTAACTTGAACTTCCACAGCTTAGCTTTAGTGAATCAGTTAAAAAATTAAATATCTGATGAAATTGATTGATAATCGTGGATGCGTAACGTGCTCGCACTGCTTTAGTTTATAAGTAGTCTTAGTAGTTATGGAACTTACCATTACTGAAACATTAACGTGAGAAAAACGTATGACGTTTACAGTGTTGTGGTCAAGGTACTTTTTCTTCCAAAATTATCCTTACGAATTCATTAAACCACATTTACGAACTGTCAAAATTAGCTTAAATTTAGAAATATACTCACAAAATTACCTCTAATATTTGCAATTCGACTGAGGAATCTCTTCGTAAAATTGACAACTGTTTGTGCTCTTGTTATAACGGCGTTGAGCATCGACAGTAAAATGAAAACAGTTTTCAGGACCTAAGCATCATTGCTTTGGAGAGCGGAAACAAATCTTCCGCTGGGTGCACTGCGCGTTCAAATCCAAATAGGTGTCAATGAGAACCTATATAAGCATCACGCTAACAAGAGCGAACAATATTCTAGATTGATTGACTACTAGTAGATGAAGCTGTGCATGAAATATGTTAAATCATAAGATGTGGATGGAAGAAATTTTGATGAAAATTCTGTTTATGAAGACTTTTGAAGAAATTTGCAGTTTCAGAGTTTTCAGCGCTTAGTGCACTTTAGGTTTATCGAGGATAAAAAAAATAAATATTCAGTGGGCAGACTATGGCGGCTTCCATAGCGTAGAAAAATAACTTGGTGAGTACCTGAAAGACATGAATGGCACATCATTCTTCCAATGCTTAAGGTTTACTAAGTATTACGGTATGATTCGGAACTGAGCAAATCTTTAAAATAATGACGTTTTTCCAAACTGAGTGGAAATGGTAGGTCCCACTCTTATTTTCATCTATCAGTGTCAGAGTGTTTTTCTATGGTAGGAGACTGAAAATGTCAAAGAAAAACCATTCGAGTACATCTTTCTTCTGGAATGATTATAGGCTACAACAGAAAAAATAAGCGTATAGTGTAATTAAAAGAATTTCGTTCTAAGAGAATCTAACGAGAATCATGGCGAGAAATAACCTATTTTCTGTGTTGGAAAGTTCATGGCAGTTCGTTTCATTCACCCGCCCACAGTGGCTTCACTAAGTTTCTTCGATTGTATCGCTAAGCCCTACAGGACCATATTCAGCGGTTTACGTTTACCGTAACCAATTTTACTTTTTAAGCCGAGTTAAATACTGAGGTAATCCAATACATACCAATTTATCGTAAACGAAGAGAAGCAGCGGTAGTCGCACCTCACCTATGAAAAGCAATATTTACTTATATACGCTCCTAATTACGAGTGCACGTTTTGATGCACCTAAGTGCTTTTGACGTTCGGATTGGCGTGAAAAAACAAATGCGACTCCCCAAAGTGATATTCGTTTAAGTGAGTTAAGGGTGGGTGGGTCTATAAAACCACCAAAAATCCACAGGGGAGAAGGATGGATGAGAAGGGTGGATCACAGAAGTGATGGATCTGTTGCTTAACTGGCGAAAGAACTCGGCGCGAAATGGAGGGATCCGGGTTCGAATCGCGGTCAAGGCGAGTGATTTTTCCTCTGTGGAATATCGCACTTATGTGCACATGCAGTTGACTCCGTAATGTAAATACCGTGGATAGTCACGGAATCCTCAAATTAAGTACTACTAAATAAGTAGTTTATACTATAGTAATTATGGTTTTACCCCTTGTTGTTCGGCAACCATACACGCAAACACAGTTATTGTGCGATTTCGTTCTTTGTGCTCGGGTATCTCATAGGAATGTATTCTTATAAAATCTTATGAATTCAGTTCCAGGATGAACGTATCAACCTTTTCGTTGCCTCCTTTTTTGAATCTAGAGACTATGGAGCGTGTGGCTGAACTGAGTGTGATGGGCTTTCGTGGAGATAAGTCTCGTGGGGGCGTTGGGGGGCGGGGGTCAGGGCGGGCGGGGGGGGGGACAGAGGAGGAAGTAGTCTGTGAGAGAGCGGCGCAGCTGTGCTGTGGTCTCGAGGCAAAAAGGGACGACACCCCTCTTGTCTTTTCCCTCTCGCTCGCCCCCCCCCGCTCTCCTCCCCGCCCACCGCTCTCCTCCACGCCCTCTCTCCTCCACGCCCCCCTCCCCAGCTCTCCTCCCCCCCCGCTCTCCACCCCGCCGCGGCGTCCCTTTGCGCGCTCCATTCCCGGGGCCGTCTAATTCGCACGGCCCACCAAGAGATTGGGACGGAGGAGGAGGGGGCTGGCTGGCCAGTGGGGTGCTGGGCGGGCGGTGGTGCTGCCCCCGCCGGCCGATGTCGGCGAGGAGCGAGCGGGAGAGAATGGCCATGCTGTGAGCCTGCACCATTCACCGCGGACAAGGGTTCATTTCAGCCCGTTCGTCCCTATTTGCTACTTGCTACCGGATATCGACTAATTTGCGCTGCAGTCAGCCCCCATCTTATTTAACGGTTCGATCAGAATTATTACGTTGGTATAAATAGGCAGTCAAGCCCGAGATACACTCCGAGACTCAAACAGCATATTATATGCTAATATGTGGGCTAATTCAGGGAGAAATTTTCATTTTTTCCCAAGGTCAAGTACTTTTTCTCCTATATCCGATGCGCAATGAGTGACGAAATGCCGCGATGGAAACACCGGTTCCCGATCAGTCACCGAAGTCAAGCATCGTTGGGCTCTGTTAGAACTTGGAGGGGTGATACTTCTATTAGTCTGAAAGATGTAGTCCCTGGTCTGAAAGTGGCAGACAGTTGAAATGCGAAATGGTATTGGCCGTCGAAGTGCGTTGAACTAAAATTATACTACTATGAATAATTCACTTTTCCTCTGAATAATTTAGTGAAATTTTAAATACTGGGAAAAGTCAAACCGCGGTACAGAATATTATTTCAAGCTATGATTATTTAGCTTAACATAATATTCTGTACCGTGCTTCGGTAAAAAGGTTAGTTGCCGTTTCAGTATTATGTATTTATCTATCATGATGGTTATGCTGTGAAAAATAACGCCAATTTATATATTAGTGTCTCTTACCATTTATGGATCCTTTTTTTCATTATTAGTTTTTTGAAATATATAAGGATTGTTATTCTTCTTCCTCATCTGTTTCTCAGTGTTGCAATTATAAAAACGGATACTCATGCTCTACTGCGACTAATGCAACAAAGAAAGGAATTAACCGTATACATCGGGCTACTGAGATGTTTCCGAAGACCCAATCCCCTTCAATGGGTTTGTTGACAAATGTGAGAAAATGTATTCAAAACGACGCGATGTTTGTCGATAGATAGTTATTTAATTATTGTTTTATTGAAAAATATTTGTTTTGAAAATAATGTAATAAGAAGCTAAAATATAACTAAACTTTTAGAAGGTGAACAGCACTAGAGGTGGAGAGAAAGACGCTGCTTGGCAAAATGTCTCTCTCGAGGCCACGGTCAAAAACTGCTCCAGTGCCCGACTATTTTAATGCTTCCCTCAGCGTTTGGTATTATTCTACATCACTGCAACACAAAAATGATGGTTCCTTGTCACGATCTGGGAAAATACAAACGGAATCTCAATGGATATATTTCTTGCTGTGGTTCTGCAGAAGAAAAAAATAGATTATTTTTATTAAAACTTGCGCGAAATAATGTGCCATCATCATCGAACTTACTATTATGCTGGTAGTTCGTTTCTTTTTAATGTCCGTTTTCATTTCGATATCATTTTTATCCTTATAGTAATGTTAATATCTCATTTTCATGGAAACAAGATATACATATGACCATATCGCCTTGCAATAAGTCCGTTGCATTAAGCATTGCAATGTATAATTTGTTTAGAAATTAAAATGGTGATGTGCGCAGTCATATACTCTAAGAGCAGACTAAATACTAGATAAGGCATGAATCTACCTTAAAGAGATTTTCATGTCTCATATATTCAATTTTCGGAGAGATATAGTGATGAGTATGCATAGTTTTATCTCGAGTTTATCGAATAAAGTGCCCAGAAGAAGTAATTTTGGGAGTATCCGCTTCTTATATGCGCACTTTTATAATTGTTGTCTCACCCTCTCCTGTCGCAATAATGAGGTGATATGAGGAGCATAGATGCCAAGACGTGTTCCTAAATTATGTTAAATTTTTGTGGCCAAGGGGTGTAAGTGAATATACTGATGGGTGCTGAGATCTAGTAGAGTAAATTTCATCTAAATCAAGACACGCATTCAACAACAACAAATTGAACTTTATACATGAAGAAATAAAAATTAACCTTTTGTCACTGGTACCTCATGGCTTCTAGGCTCCTCACATACGAAGACATTTGCAGCCCCTGCATTCACATTGTTGACGAGCGACAGTGAGGGGCGCAAATTTGGGAATCTCTTTCGGTTATACTTTCTGTACATAATGTGCACTAAGACTTGGTATATGGCCCATCACTTAGAAAGTATTAAGTGGTCAATGCCCTCAGTAAGAATGGCTCGTTTTTCCGATATTCACAAATTTGATCATGTGCGTCAGATTGGTAGGCCTCCGTGAACTGTTGTAAATTTTCTGTTGACCTTGTGTAAATTTTTTCTGTTAAACCGATTCCAATGAATATGGTTTAAATTAACGTAATTAAAATGCAAGCATAGTTCTGTTTCATTATCTCCATGACCCACCCTGAGTCTTCCAGAGTTACAATGTTTTATTAATATCGTAATAGGCAGCAAAAACAGAAGGCTATGAGTATCATAGAAGCCTCTTAGTTTCTCCTAGGTTTCACATAATGCGTGCGTTAAACATCTCTGCATAGTTTTTAAGCATAAGTTTATCTATTTAAGTTTTATCTGTTAAAAGCGGCTTTACATTTTGTTTGGTTATGTGTATGGCTGATGATTTTTCTCTAACTTTTGGTGAAAATAGTTATACCAGTGTCATTACGACTTGAACTTTGAGGTTACATAATACAGCTCAATGCACGGAGTCTTCTCATTCTGTTTTAACACTGCTTTTCGTGCACCAACGCCATTGGGAATCAAGGGACAGTTTATGGGCTGCAGCATTATGGAGTTACATTCAACGTTAAGAATATTTATGGGGAAATGTTTTTCAGCTACTACATATGAAATCACGAATTGCTGCAAACACAAGTATTGAAGTACGTACCTATGAGCCAAACCTATGTTTGTATTAGAGCCTAATAAACCAGTTTAATGTGCGACGAATTAAATGTATAGAGTCTCTCGAAAGAAATTTCGTTAATACTGTAACCCGATGCGCCGGATTTTCCTCCTCCGGAACACTTTTAACTTTTTTTTCTCTCCCTCTACGTCGCATTTTTCTTTTTACTTCGTTTTTTTCGTCCGTCTTTCCGTGCTTACTTCCGCGCTTCTTCTCTCACTTTCTAACTCTCTTTGTTACTTTGATTATTTATTTTTCTCATCTCCTAGTTTCGCCATCTTAAACATTATTAACTTACGCACCCCCAATTTGGCATTCCCCCGAAAACACTACTTATATCGCTATTAGTTTATGGACGTTGAGTTACAGTACTTTACTGTAATTTACTCAATATGCATTTTAAAAAGAGCAAAAATGGACTTTTGAGGCATATCAACTAAAATGGAAAAATATTTCCCTTTCTCTTCACATTTTCATGGTAACCTTTTCTTTTTCAAAAAGAAGAGGCCGTCTTTTTTTATAGTAATCACCATAGCAGTGACACTTTCCGCCTTCCCCGTGTATTTCGAGTGGCATGGATTTGATGACATGGAATTCTAGCGCCACTAGTAGTGAATCCATGCTATTTCCGTCTGAATGTTTGTTTACCCGTGGGAACGTGACGAAGGCCCGTCCATTAACGCTATCTTTTGCTGTTACTCACATTTTTAAGGAATTTGATAGGTATGTGTTGGTAATTAAGTATGCAATAGTGCAATTCTTATCTAATAAGCGGGCATATTCATTTTTTTCTCTCATAGAAAGTCGAAATGCCGCGAAGCTACGTTGCACCAGGGTGCAACGAGGGCTGTGGCTCGATATAGCCTTTCGTTTTTCTCGGCATCCTAGGACCCCGTGAAGCTAGAGAGATGGCAAAAAACTATACCGAGGATCGGTTTTCAGTTGAAACCTGGTCAATCTTTGTGCGAGAAGCATTTTATGCCTCACGATGTAATCCGGTGTAAGTCGCTTCGGGATTCTGAGGGGAAAATAGTTCAAGAAGTGAGTATTGCTGGTGTAGTTATTGGTTTCGGTGATTTTTAAAGTAAAGTCAACATGTATCTTAATTTGGTTTTACAGATAAAATTCCGTATTCCAAAACTGGCTGATGGTGCTATTCCAGTTTTGTTTCCGGGTTGCCCGTCATATTTAACCAAACCTATGGCGAAGGCTAGGGAAAGCATCTATCGAAAAGATGCAATATTACCAAAACGCCCAAAATTATCTGTGCCTGCCGAAGATAATACCGGAGACTACATAAATGCATCGGATACTGAGTCCTGCCTGGAAGTAATCAGCAGTATCGAACCTCCTTCAATTTACGAAGAACTCAAGTCCGATACGAATTCTGTAAGCCTTCTTGACTCAAGGGTGAGAATCATTCCTATCTCAGGCCCTGAAGTAGTTGTGCATGCCCAGTTTGTTTCCATATTTTCTGCTAGTGGTGATGTAACATCAGTGTTTTACAAAGCTGTGTCTGTTGGGAAAAATGGAATATGGTCGTGTTCAATTTTGCAAAAGGCTATCCCTATTGAAGAACTGGGAATTACTTGTGAGTCCATCACCAGTTCTTCCCATGTGAGAAATGCTTGAACGAAGTTGGGTGCTCTTGCTGCATGGGCTGTATCTTGGGTGAAGGTTTATCGCAAATTACCAGTGAAGTGAGTTGCATTGATGCTGCGGGTCAATGTAGGCACAAGAAATGTGAATTATTTGTGAGTGCTGGTGAGTTGTGTAAGTCTTGCCATCAGTTGAGGAGGACCAAGGTCAAGAAAAACGTTAGAGCTGAAAAAAGGATGCAGTTAACAAACTTGTTTTTGGTAAACAAATTTGTTGTATGGCATATTTTTATGTAGGTAGCTGCTTTATTTTTTCCTTTTTCATTGGTTAAATATTGGCTGTGGAATCATTTACGTTTTCTTGTTGCTAGAATTCTTTGTGGTTATCAATGCCAACGGAATCTCCACCATTTAGCCACTTCAATTGTAATAACATTTTAGTCTGCGACTTCAAATTTAAAGCTTTATTTATTCAAGGTAAAAGCAGTGATATCAGAATTTTGTCAGTATGACTTTAGGTTGGACTTAATTTTGTTAATGGATTATATTTTTCTGGAGTTCATCATCAAGCAAAATGTTGAAACTACATAATTAGCTGATAGTTACTAGTGCGGTTCGAGGAATCTTGACATATTACTTATTATTTCAATATTTACCCGTATATTATCGGAAAAGTGGAAGTTCATTGAGAATTGTCTGATTGCTCGAGTGTTTATGGAAAGTGTAATTACAAATATTACAAACTTATTTAATGTGTAATATTTTGTTAAATAAAATGCTTAAAGCTATTCGATATCTTCTCGTGTTTAGTGCGTGTCATTTCAAGAAAAGGGTAATTCTCTTTAATGATATTTCTGATTGTTTAATTAAATGATACAGCTGTATTTCTTGATAAAATGTTCCTTTCCGGTTCCTCTTCATATATTAGTCATAAAGCGGCTTTAATGGGCGGAATGATTAATTTTCTGTTAAGAAATGCAAAACGATCATCAGGCTGCTGTGAAAAGTTCAGCGATGACAGCTAGAAAAAAAGAATATTCCAGCATGTCTTATTTCACTCCAGGTATCAATGCGAATACAAATAATATATGCATTTGCGCGTCCACGAACAGATCTGATAACGTTTGAGACGTCTTGTTTTAGGCGTATTGACGCCTTTTGTTGGCAAGAGGCTCATGGATACTCTTGCATGCTGAAAAGCTACCCCTTTGGTCCGACTCCACGACATTTCGTGATGGTTGTTTTCTTGCAGTTTTTCTTAGAATTGAGATAGCTAATTTATCCCTTCCCGAAATGAAAGCTTTTCGTCAAAGTAATTCACCAATTCCTAAAGGGAATTCTATGGGCCAACGTCGTCTGCATGGGTGAACTACAAGTGCTGTCATATAGTTCCACCTTTCTCCGCGGCTTCAAAGTCAAGCAAAACAAATCCGGCGAGTGTCTTCCCTATGGTAATCACATATTATTTATTATTAATTTTAGCATTAATATACGTGTATCATTTATGGTCCACAAATCTAGTTATCGACAGAAAATGTTATGCAATTGGTGCAGGGTTTGTGGCAAACAATCATTGATGTTGATTATCACCCTAATGTATTTTTTAATAGTTAAAAATACCTTTTTCTTGCTAGACTTCCATATATAAAAGTTTTCCCTCCCTAAACTTCTAAATAATATATAGTATGGGGTATCACTTTCGATAAAACTGATAGATGCTCAATTAGCATCGATACTCACGATGATTTAAACGAATAGTATGTTAGTATTTGATGTTCGATGGTGATGGAATGTAATGATGGTAAAATTAGAATGGAGTATTTGAACACATTTTGGAAGCAGCGGAAAACGTTAACTTTGTACATAAAACCCCTAAATCCAATATTTAGCTGTTTCATACTGCTTACTTTTGTAATAATAAGACATTTAAAATCACAATTTTAGCCTTGCGCACAAACAGACCGCGGCCAAATTTCGATTGCTGTGACGTAATCCCCCTGACTCCGCGGTCGCGGTCGCTACTGGGTGTGTTTACATTCGTACATTGGTTTTACATGGGTTCTTTTACACCTTGAACGGTGAATATTTTGTGCAATAGGCTATATGGTGCCTTAAGTACACCTTGTAGGTACCAGATTATACACATGGCATAATTAATGCGATAAAGAAGGGCTAGAGTTTCTTGAATTGAACGATAATATAAGCGATTTAAACCTATTATTCTGTTTGTTATGCCTGCAAAGTGCTTATACAACCATTCACTTTCATCAATCCTGTAAAAATCAACAAAACAAAAAAAAGCACTCAGGACTCTGGCGCGTTAAATACCATAGATAGTTTTAAAAACTGGAAAGTAAGAAAAAATAACCCTCGGACCTTTAACTCAATGATCTTCGAACTGCTAGGCCATCGCCTTTACCGCGTCTCCATCAACATAACCGATATATTGACTAGACTCACGTACGCTAAACTCATTTTCACGTAGGTCAACATGATCAACTTGGAGTTGCCGTATCTAGAAACTCATATCATTATGTTGAAAATATGGAAATCATAATATAATTTCATCCAGGAATTATTTTTTTCAAATGTTTTTTTCATTTTAGTGAAGGATATATTTTTCGTTCATGAAACTGTTAGATGCAACACTTTAGACGGCTAAAAAACCGCGTGCACTATCTAAACTAAACTCAATATGTTTCCAATCATGATTAAGTAAGATACTTTACACTTTTCTACATATTTTGTAGAAGAGTACTGAGTATTTTACATAATCATGGATACAAACAAAAATAAATTATACGAAGTGAAGCCTGCCACTGTCAAGTTTAAGCGCATTACGTTTAGACTGCTCCGCCACGTACACGAACCTAGTAAAGTATACTTTATACCGGTAGTCAGCACCATTTAAGACGTAGGTAAATATTATAAAGTAACAGGATATTCGTAGATTAGGTTTTGCTGCACTATCAGTTTATATGAGCTGAAAACTTACCCAGGTAACCAAGATTTGAGGTGAAAATTTCTTATTAGTCCAGATTTTTAGTTTAGCGATTTCAAATTTGTCCAGATTGGTCAAATTTATGACAACTGTTAATAATAATTTTGGAGATACATTCACTAAGAGAACTCCCACCCATTGTGATTAGCGTGGTGATGAAGGAGACTGATATTTTCGTGAATACACGTATCGATTGTGAAAAATTTTCAAATAATCAAGATTGATATTATAAAATGAAGAGGGTTACTACTTATTGTACTCTATTTTCGATCATATTGTTGAACGCCACAATCTTCAGTTAAAATCCGAATAACTTTTTCCAAGGTTAGAGACGATAACCTTAGAACATTCGAACTTCTAGGCGATGAATTTACCGCCGAAAATATACCATATTATAAAAGATAATACTGAACGTACCAAGACCTTAGAAATGTATTACTGCTACAGAAGCGATCGGCATTAGATATTTGGTGAATGAATGCGTATTGAATAATTGTGAGGAGTAATAGTGTATGTAGTTTGCAGTATAAGATAACATGCATAGAGCACAAATTCGCATGTAAAAATAATTAACACCGAATGGTTTCCCTTACCCTGGCACAAGATGTACACATGCCGTCGATAAAATTAACAATGACATAAGGAACGATATACTTATGCAGTTAATTACGTCTTTTAAAAATTTGGTAATTTTTTCTAACTTATACTATATTGGTAGGAAATTCTAGGGAAATACTACATAACGATTTCCCTCTTTACTATTCGCCCAAAATTATCCGTATTCCGCCAAGTCATTACTCGATAGTTGATGAAAAAACCATTGATTTATACTTGGATCAAGCCTTGATTATACCTGTTAACATTACAAACGTAACTATTCCCTATTTTGAATCAGTAAAGTCGGAAGAATTCATATATATCCACTTCATCCATCTACAACAAGCTATAACACTGCCTCAACAGTCTGCTACAAGGCGGATTACGTCACTACGCAACGAGCCAATGGCTAGGCGTAAAATATCGTAGCGAAAAAAATACTCAATAAATCGTGATTATTATACAAACCAGGCAAGATTTAGAACATGAAATTTAAATATATTATCATGGAAACACAATTTATGATATAGAATGAATTCCATAGCAATCCCTCTCATTCCCAATAGTTTATGCAAACATTCCATTATATTAGTAATTTTCCGATTATCTTTTTTTTATTTTTATGTGTTTTATTTCATTTTCCGCTTGTTTCTCGTAGAATCCTCGGGTTGAATGTTATTGTTAAATAGTCAATGTGCTTGAACGCGAGAACTGATAAGACTCTTGGTCGGATTGCTATTGATGTCGTATGCTCTTAACAGCCCCACGTGTTTGGTCTATCGCATCGGCCATTTTCCAGGCTCAGGATCTGCTCAAACCATTCTCTTTCGAGGTCTGCTGACAATTTTAATAAGCCTTGCAGGCAAAATACATTAAGGACCACAAAATAAGGTAAGAAAAAAAGAGGATGAAGTAGGCAATGGACCTTTTTTTTTTTCATTTTTCGTACCTTTTCATTACTACTGCCATCGTGACTTGAGCCCTGCACGTGGTGCCACCGTAATAAATGACTCGATACTTTGGAAACCGTACTCACTCTGCGAGGTCAAAAGTGTCCAATTCCGATGATGCAATAGTGAGCGAGCCAGCCACCTTGCCTCTCCATTCCTCTTTTCTAACGTTTAAAAACATTAACCACCACCAGCCAAAGGGCTCGGTCGACCCATCATTACTTTTTAAAGCGTTTTTTTTATTTGAATGTAGCTCGTGGTATCGCCAATTCTTTTCTGATTCTCTCACAACCTCTCCGTCTCCATATTCCGTGGAGAGCTCTTGGCCACCGGTGTCACGTGCTCTCGTCATGATGACCGTCGAACCTTAAATGAAATATCTCGTTGCGGAATGCATAGTATTAAGACACACGCTGCCAAGTCGCTGCCTTTCGTTTCTTCATGGCATTATCACAAAAAAATACTTTGTAAGTGTCCACATAAACTTAATTTTACCGACCTAGGTTTCAGTAAACATTTACCATTATCAAGGAAAAACACCTTTATAATGGTAAATGTTTACCCAAACCATGATCGTTTTTACAAAGCGTAGAAACTTGCATAGTATTTTTTCTCGTTTATCGTTTACATTTATCGTTTCTTGTTTCGCGGAAAATAAATTGCAAAAGGGAACACTAAGTACCCTAATATTACATCTTAGCTCTCATATTACGTATTTGAACTTGTAATTTTGCATTTCAGTGGCACTTATTTCTTATTATAAGAGAGAGTGTAACAGATTTGCGTAAACTAATGCATACCGCTGATAAAACCCAATTAATTGTGATGCCATAAAAAATTAATCATTATATTCTTTAATTATCATTTTAGATGAATGGCAAGAATATTCATTCTTCTTACCTTCTAAAACTCGGAACGCAAGATCATTAGGGTCCCGCGAAACGACATGATCTGGTCATGTTTGACCAGCATATATTTCTCGTATGGAATAAGTATTTTGTTCAGAACAGAGTCTACGTACAGAGTTTGCTGTCCATCCGAATGCAGTGTTATTAAATGGCAAATAGTAATTGACGCAGCTGAATCCATCAAATGCGGATTAGGAATAACATAAAAGAGTCTCCTAATAAACATATCTTATTACGTAGTTATTCCCTTTCAAGTGGGATTATTTCGGAATTTAAAGTAAGATTTATGTTAAAATAATTATTTACATTTTAAAAATATTGCCGAAATTAGTGGAACAGAAGAATTGTCAAAGCACTCAGGTGTTGAGAGGTAGGTTTAGTTAAACATTTGTCTTTTTAGCCAATCCGGCTGAGAAGGGTCGACGATAGTAT
Source organism: Pyrrhosoma nymphula (assembly GCA_963573305.1). Lineage (NCBI taxonomy): Eukaryota > Metazoa > Arthropoda > Insecta > Odonata > Coenagrionidae > Pyrrhosoma > Pyrrhosoma nymphula. The sequence continues at coordinate 89,755,867 of OY754332.1, read as the reverse complement.
TAATGCTGGAGAAATATTGCCTCAAAAGACGTATGCTTCCGAATGCCAAGTATCTTATCATGACCTACATATCATACATAATTTATCGATAATCCCAGGTATTTATCGAGTGGGTATGTGAAAATAGTGATATGGCATTGCCAGGCAGCCTTTTGGGAAGCTGAATAGCATAAAACGGAACAATTTAAATAAATGTCTTTGTCACAGGGTTTGTTGCAGCAAAATTTTATCTCGAAGAAATTCACTCTTTGAAATATCTAATTTTATTGGTTTATTAACCATTATACCGGTGGATAAAGAAGGATTAATGTAAATATAAAGGTTCTAGAGAGTTTCACATACATTATGGTGTCTCGGTGATTAGAAATAGACCTAGGAAATGTATCAAATTGGGAGTAAATATATTGCATTAGCGTAACTTAGTGAACACTGTATCAAGGAAGGTATCGATGTTTTGGAGAGGGATTCTGTGGGCACCGAATGACCAATGAAATCAGCCCCTTTTATCGATTCTGAGGGCTGTGTTAGATTGGGTGGAAACTCAATAATGTGGATTCGGCGTACAATCGCCAGCACCCTTTGATGCAACCCAAGAAGGCTCACCTAACCGCATCGCTCATCAGATTTATGCATTAGAGGTTATCACGAAAGTTATTTGATTTCTTGTAAACATTGTGCTCTGATGCTTTCGAGGATTGGATTTTGCCGAATTATTTGACGGAGGATCAGGTGAAGCGTTTGAATTAAATTAACTGGTTTGGGTGATGTACAAAGAACGCGGGATGACCTCCTCTCCAGTGTCGTTTCCCTGCGTGAATTAACCCATGTGCAGCCGATTTGGTTTGCTTGAATCGTACTGAGTCAGTCCAAACATTTGGTTGCTTCCCGTAATTCGTTCTAAATTAATGCCTTAAGAACATTTCTCACTCATTAGTGTCAAAGGATACGTTGTGTTTACCTGTTCATGGGCACTTAAATTTAATAAATGGTTTACTGCTGGTGACCAAGTCCGTTATTGAGAGGTTAGGAGTTGGAACTGTCGCAAATGGTGTGTACAGCGGCGGCCAAAGCTATGTTACCACTGGTAACTTACCAGTGTGCTCAATTTGGCTGCTCCTAGAACTTATTTACCGTTTGTGATTTCGGAAACCATTTGAAAGAGAGGTACTCTGGGGTTTTAGAACAATCCTCTCAATATGGTCCCTCTCCCAACAGGTACTCAACTTTTAATCTACAAGAGGTTTCCAAGCTTGGAGTATTGCAGGATAAAGTGTTAATAGAGGTAGCATATTTTTAAATTATATATACTTTTTGTGTTCTTCTTCTACGGGTGTAATGTACACCGTAAAGTGTGGAGTAATTTCACCTGCAGTTACTTTCAATGTGTTGAAGATAAGAATGCTGATGAAGGATATTGTAATTTCGTATAAAACTGATGATATCAGACTTGATCTCGTGGAAATTATGGATATCCATGATGAGAGAACCACCTTTGTTATTTCCACCGAACTAGTTTTGTGGAAATAACAAAGGTGATTCTCTCATCATTGTTTCGTAGGTTTCATCGGCTCTTTGCTGAAATTAGTGATAAGTATCAGTCAGTTTTACGATGTATATACTAAAGGTTATTTTGAAAATTAAAACATGCTGGAAGTTCATAACATTTACAGATTTTCATACTTTCTGTCTGCTTTTCACATTCATTACTAAGTCGCATACTAGCCACACCTACGACCGGCCCAATGGTTTCTGCTTATGCCTTATGCTGGCACTGCGTGTGATATTAAAAACCTCAATGGGGATTTATTGGTTTCGAGAAAACTTTTAGAGCAGCAGCCAGTAGATAATAAAAAGGTGCCATAAGTACTGATAGATGTGATCAGTAGAATATTTTTTGGGTTTCATTTACCGCGGACAACATGCTCAAGGGCACGATCACTTTTTGCCATGAACTTTGTCTGCTTTCGCCATGAACTGCGCAATTAGTAGGTACCGGTTAAGGCTGGGTTATCGTTCACCAATATAACTTACAAGTAGTTTTCGTCTCAACTGGCTTTCACTTCAAGTTTGGAGTCCGAGCGACTGATTTGCAGAAAGAATTTCTTTAGGAGACATTATAAATATCGTAAAGTTACTCAGATTGTCTTGGTTGCTTGGAAAAGCTTCCTATTTCAGCCTGATGTCAACTCTATCGTAAGAAGCATTTGATGAATCCCGCGATCGATTTTTGTTTCATAAAGGTTTATGAGAAGTCTTCTCTTCTGATTCAAGTGCCAATTTACCAGGCCCTAGTTTATAAGTTGCGGAAGTTAGCCGACGTATTCTGTTGGTTTACTTGCCTTAACTGATAACGATAATATCCCTTCTCAAAGAAGCATACAGTAGCAATTAACTCACTAACATACCCTCACTTTTGAAGCCTTTGGGATGAAATTGTATGATTTGCAATGATTTAAACTAAAGTTATTATTCGGGAGAGAATATTTATAAATCGAGGAAATGGAACTACGATTTTGGCTAAATTAATTTTGATTCCTTGGCCACATCAACCAACCCTCAAGGTTTGTTACGCATGTAATCTCTAGCTCTATTACTGTTTCTTCCATATTTTTTTACAGCACCACTTACATAGAGGAAAATGCCAAGTGAATATCACGATACCCATTAAAATAATAAAAGCTTCTCTTCACTCTTAGAATTGAAATTCGGATTCGGTGAATGTAATTCTTTACTTAATTAAGTGAATCCTATGAATCTGAGATCGACATGAACTAATTTATGTGGAATAGTCAAATTCAGTTGCATAATACATCTATTTGATTCGATATGGAAATAATGAATGATATGCTTGCTTGAAAATTTGTACAGGAAGGACCAAGTTGAGGCAAAACTTGAGGCATGTCTTTGCGGCTACCATCTTCTAAGCGATACCATTTCATGCAAAACTATAACCCATTAACTTTCATTTAGCATTCAGCACTTTTCTTGCATTAAATTTTTCTTTTATCAAAGAAAAGTAATGAATTCTTCAGAGGAATATACCAGTTAAAGTCGTACGTTTATGGTGACAAGACTGGTGCGGGTACGTGCTGTGAGGATCCACCAGCTCAAGAACAGAAGGTGGATTCTCTTTGAGTTCACATCGATCTCCGAACCGCCCCTGCCTTCCCAAGACGTGCTCCTAACCGCAAGCGCCACCCCTCCCCTCCCCACTCTCTTACACCCCCCCTCAATACCCCGCTCCCCCTCACCATCTCCCCCCCCCGCGCTCCTGCGTGAAAGCATGGACCGTTGGCCGGCGTCGGGCCTTCACGTGCCTAGCATTTCCCAGGCGATAAAAGATTTAATTTCCACACATTGGCCTGCCTATTGCTGCCCTCTATGACTTGATGCAGCACTAGAAACGTTGGTCATTTTCGACGGTTTTGTTCCATTTGCTAGTACGGCTAAATCCAACCTGAACTTGACAGTATACTTACTCTGTTGAACCATCCGGATCCCAAAACAATTACTATTGAGTATATACTGGTGGTGACTATTTAATAGTCTCCTCCCATATTTTATTAACTCGTTAGCGTTTTTTTCCTTGTTGACTGACCAAAGTCTGAAAGTCTATTGACCGAAGTTTGACCTGAGTTCACTCCCATATATTTGCATCATGTGTGGCAATAAACGAAGACGTTTGTATTGTTTCCTCGAAACCACCGTCTGTCTTGACACCTCCTTTAATTATTTTAAGCCACAGTGAAACATTTTATTTGATGCAATTACAAAAAGAAGAATAACTTAAGAAAGATAAGTAATTTTTTATAAGTCTGTGATTTTTGCGAACTGGAAGGAAGAGGTAATTGGTATCTCATATAATATACCTACCTATGAAGTAGTAATCACACTCGGCAAGTGATTTGGGTGTAAGACAAGTGCTAGTAAGAACGTTAGTATTACTCCTGTAAGACATGCTATTTTAATTTACTTAATTGCTGCTTTTCCCTTTGAAGTTAACGAAACTAATTCTGAGATTTGGGCTGGTAATTATAATGTTAATATGGCAAAGTATTCTTATGTATTGGAATGGTACCGGTTTTATAATTATGCAGCCGTCGGTATCATGTAAATACAGTCTTTAGTTTTCTTCCGTTAATTATTTAAAGTTTTTTTTAGGGGAAAGTTCACCTCATTCAGTATAGGGAAGCATGCAATTGAAACTGAAACATGCTCATCGCTAAATGCACTCCAACGGCATGCGTATTATTTTAATTTATTCGATTAAGATGATAGAATAATTCTTATTGCGTGAAATATTGGCCTCATGATGATGTATTACTGAGTAAGGAATACCCAAGAAACACTTTCTACGTCGAGGTAGTGGAATGGCTTTTGTTTTGCTGTGTATGCAGCTAAATAGTTTTTCATGTTACTAAACATGAAAAGAGCTGTGACAAAAGAGAATGATACGCCGGGCAGGCTGTTGCCTCTCGGTGGCAGGCAGTAGCTCCACTGAACAATTGACGCTAGCCTTAAATCGATATAAAATAAACTACTTTCTGTGCTATCAAAAGCACAGCAAGATCACACAGACAACGCCAAGACAAAGACGACGGTGCGATGCACGCGTTTCTCGGATCTTTCGTTGCTGAGAAAAAGTTACATAACTAACAACAACTCATGTTAAAATAAAGGTATAGATTTAAACTTTCGGAATCGAATTTATAAAAGTACGATATAGCCGTGGTTATAATATAACGTTGACATATTCATTGGTTTTGGTTTTAGATTCCCGTCGAATCAGTGATTGCGCGGAGACGGATACGGGTACTTTTTCTTTTCTCACTTCAAGAACATACCTTTAAAAATTGAATACAAAATATTGATCACATGTGCTCAACGCAGATTAAAACAAGCTACATTTTGATGAAAACTACATTGTAATCGGACGAGTTGTTATGTAACTACGTTACTTCCAACTCGGGTATATATACTTTTGAAACGGACAGTAGATTAAAAAAATTATAGCACATGACTCCTTATAACTCTAAGCTTATTTCGATCAGCACATCTCTGGACAAAAAGAAACCAAGACGACATTCACCAGAAGGGAAGAAATTCAAACATATAACATTATTGAAGTGCTCTAAAGAATTATAAATTAGTTATAACTGAGACTGATATATCTCATGCAAAGCAGAATGTTGGCGCGTGCTTTTTTTATCATATTTTTATTTAGATTTTCAGAGCTTTCTGTCGAGCATGGACTTAAAAAATTCGCGCGAATAAAGGTCTTGACACCATGGCCCATCAAAAACAGTGAGAGCAGCGGGTAACTTCTATTTAATTATTTTAATCCATTATTGTTAAATTTTACTCCCATAAGAAAAGCATTGAATTCGGTGCAGATTTTTCTTCCTCTGCTTTCATAAATTAGTTGTGTTCAAAAATTTGACGAAAATGTTCCATATTGGTCGGCTCAAAGAATGTAAACTTGATTATTTTGTTTGAATTACGTATGCGTAAAGGTTTTTGAGTAAATATTGCGTCTTCAGCTCCAAAACCATTAATTATTCTCTCATTTTACCTGTAGATGTTTCCTTGGCAACCTGAGTGTGATGCGAGCGAGATGTGTGGCAGAGTTGAAGGTGAACCAGCTCCATGTGCCCACGAACATTGATATTATGTTAAAAGCTTTGCTATTCACTTAAACTATTTACACCACAGGGCTACTGTGTACTGCGTAATGATGGGTAGAAAGAGGAATATTCTTAATGAATTGAGATTAGAGGGATATTTGAGGCAGTTATTTTTATGTAAATTTTCAGCGAAGAATTGGCATTAGTAATGGAGGGTCGTGTCGTATGCCACTCACTGTAAACGATCGTAAAATTGGTAAAACATGAGCAAACTCATTTCACCAGATAGATGGCAACATTTTGGATGGTTAATATTATATTCGTTGTTTCTACTTTCAGTGTAACTGAATGCTAATTAATTGAATAGAGCCAGAGGTGTCTTCCATGATCAGGACTTAATATCAGTGAGGCTGATTGGAAAAGTTCTTCGTTTTTCATCAGGGTGAATTTCGTCCCAGTTGAACCATACGCAGTTGGAGCTAGCGCAGTAAAAGCTAAAGGGCCCAATTGTAAATGTTTCACCCGATAAAACCGGAGCTAAATACCAAATATATCCTATCGGGATTTGTATTTTCAGGTTGTCAGTGGACTGAGGTGGGGTGATGTCGACACATTTCAGGAACATGCGCTAATTTGGACATTGTCTCCACCTAAAATTGAGTACTTCAACTTTGTCCTCTAGTTGTTTTTGCACAAAAAACATTTTAAACATTGACTCTAATATGGAAGTGTTATTGCGTTCTAAACTTATACTGTAGATAAATTTCACGTATATTTATGGACATCATCTCTTGTGGAGCTCTACCGCAACTTTTAGGGCTTACTCCTTACAGTGAGTGATTTATATTTCACATGGGCTTCATGTTTGAGATAATTTTATCCAAGAACAAATGGTTTGAAATTGAAATGGTTTCCTAATTAGTGGAAGTTTTAGTACAAGTTGGTGGTTGGTACTCTTTAGACTTTAAAAATTAACTTAGAATATTCTTGTTGCCGTCGACGGTGGCATGACCGCAGAAACGTCCCGTACATTTTTTGTGAGTGTCCTATTTATGTCCGTGTGCCTGTGTTTTAACACTATAAATAAATAAATAAATAAATAAATATATATATATATATATATATATATAATGTCTTGGTAGAAAATCGCTCTCGGCGACGATGCACATGCATAAATAAAACAGTGATACACTAAACAAACACAGAAACACGCAAAAAGGACACTCACAAAAGAAAACTTGTACGTTTCGACGTCAGGACGCCATCGTCAGCGGTAGAGGAATGATGAGTCCGCTCTGTTCCCTTGGGAAGGAAAGGGCAGAGAGGAAGGAGGGGGGGTAGGTGCGAATGGATAGTGGTGGGGAGAGAGAGGTGGCTATTGGGCTTTTAATTCAATGGGCTAGGTTTAGCCCGGGCTTTTCGAATGCCCTTGTCACCCAAATATGGGCGTATTCACGAATTTTCACGTCAACATTACCGGCGGATTCAGGAAGGGCTTCTATGATCTCTAGGGAGAAACAATCGTCAAAATTTTGAGAGTGGGAGGCGGTATGTTTGGGAATGGGATCAAGAAAAGGTGGAGTTTTGGTGGCATGGCGGTGATTGTTCATACGGATATTGAGGGGGGTGGTACATTTTCCCACATAGAAGGCAGAGCAGAAATTGCAGGAAAGGCGGTAGATGATGTTGCTGGTGGTACAATTGGCCATAGAGGAAGATCTTTTGAGGGAGGGGGTGGCGGAGGGGCGGAGGAGAGAGCAGCATTTGCACCTCGGGCGTCCGCATGATTAGAAAATCGCTCTCGGTGACGATGCACATGAATAAATAAAACAGCGATACACTAAACAAACACATAAACACGCGAAATGGACATTTACAAAAGTTCATTCTTCTACCGCCGATGATGACGGCTTGACCGTCGAATCGTCCAAGTTTTCTTTTGTAAGTGTCCATTTTGCGTGTTTCTGTGTTTGTTTAGTGTATCACTGTTTTATTTATGTGTATATATATCAACTTCTTGGAGGGTCACTCAAGTAATAAATATAAAATATGTCAAGTGGGTAGTCGATAAAAATGTAGAAACAAGCGAAAGACACAAATTAAAACCTCCAATATTTCGGTGGTATTGGCATCCACCTTTCTCAGGGTAGAGAGTAGGAGAGTTTTATGCCATTACCCATTACCACCGAAATATTGGAAGTTTTAATTTGTAAGTGTCTTTTGCTTGTTTCTACATTTTTGTCGACCACCCTCTTGGCATATTATGTAAATAAATAAATATATATATATATATACACACACATATATAAATATTGTTTTAAAAATACAGACACACGGGTATGAAAAGGACACACAAAATATTTTACGGGACGTTTCCACGGTTTCAAATTTACATACTAAAATGATTACACACAGTTATAAGATGATACATTTAATCAATACCTTGCCCTCTACTTGTCTTATCTTCTGTTTTCTTGGCTCTTTTTAAAAGGACATATAATCCTTGTGCACACTTGAGCCATCACCTTTCACACATTTATAATGCACTCACTTACTTCCACTGTTCACTTTTTATACAGAGAAACATAAAATATGTACATACATTAGGCCACTTCTATGACGCACAGGTACGAAAGGCGATTCCCTGCCACGCTCCTCCTTGGTCACTCCTTTCTCCTCTCACAAAAAGAACAACGCAGGATGGTTGCTCTGATGCGCGATCCTCCTCCGTCACTCACGCTGCTTCCAACATAATCTGCATATGTGGTGGTCACCGTTACTATATTTCACTCCACAAACTTTGGTTTTAACCTCCCCCCGGAATCCATCTTGCACGTGTGCGTTATTCCCAATCTCTCCTCTTTAACCAACTCTTGTTTAAAAACTCCCCGTTACTAGGTTTTGGTGTTTCGCTATTATTGCTCTACTTGTCCTATTGGCTTTTGTGTTTCACCACTCCTCATTATTGTGTATTCGCCACGAGTTCGTGATACACATGACCAATATGGCCTACCTTTTCGTCTACCTTGATTTTTGGCAACAATGGCCCAAGATTATGTTACAATATATTATATGCGTACTGCATCGCGAAATTTCAAGAAAAAAGTACTCGGTGAATTACTCCGAAATCTGAAATCTTTTTGGTCATATGCGAGAGAGCTTCAGGGAAAATCTTCAACCGTAGTTTCGTTATTTGATAAAGATGGCAAACTTGTCACCGAAAATATTGACAAAGCTAACACGTTAAATTCCCACTTCGAAAGTGTATACACTACAGATGATACTGCACGTAATTTTGAGATTTCATTCACTCAGGAACCGATGAAAGAAATAACTATTCAACGCAATGGGATAACTAAACAGCTACAGTTGATAAAACATAGTAAATCTCCGGGTCTGGAGGGAATACCCGCGCGTGTCCTCAAGGAATTAGCGCCACAGATCGCACCGTTCTTAGACATAATATTCGAGAAGTCATTGTCTGAAGGAAAGATACCAATAGACTGAATAATTGCAAACGTACACCCATATTCAAAAAGGGAAACAGACACGACCCAGGGAACTATCGACCAATTTCATTAACGTCGATTATAGGCAAGATACTCGAACATATCGTCGTTAGCAATATCATGACGTTCCTGGACAGTCGTAACTTCCTCCATGGCTGTCAGTACGGCTTTCGGAGAGGTAGATCATGTGAAACACAGCTCGCGCTCTTTCTTCATGACGCTCTCAAATCTGGTGAATCGGAAAGACAAGTGGACGCATTATTTCTAGATTTTAAGAAAGCTTTCGACACGGTACCTCACAACAAACTTTTATACAAGTAACAGTCATGCGTGCTAAACGAAACGGTAGTAAACTGGATACGCGACTTTCTGAGTGATCGTAAACAAAAAGTAGTTCTTGACGGAATTAACTCTGATGTAGTTAAAGTGACATCAGGTGTCCCACAAGGAAGCGTAATCGGCCCCCTTTTGTTCATTATATACTTAATTGACCTATGCTCTCAAATTAGCAGCAAAAAAAAGTTTATTTGCTGACGACGCTTTGATCTATCACAAAATTAGTGATCACTCTGACTTTGAAATTCTATCATCGGATTTAAGCAACGTTCATGTGTGGAGCCAAGAGTGGGGACTCGAACTTAATCCGAGCAAATGCACGGTGGTACATACTTTGGAGCGCAACTTGGTAGCAGCGATAGTGAACGGGGAAATCACGCACAAAATCTACGAATCGAATTTATCATGTATTCGTGTTTTTAGTAATATTACTACATCCTATTTGACTGCATAAGTCTTTTTCTAGTTGGGGTTATGTTTTTTCTTAGTCTTATCCTACTGAAATCTCTTTTATCTAAGAGAAATGCCAGCCATCAAATAGTTTATGTGGACATAAATAAGGTACAAGAGTGAATGTCTGGCTGTAAATTATTTGCGCAAAATCACTAATTCAGCGAAATGAATTTTTCTGACAGGCGTCATCTAGGGTCCTCTTATATTTGATTTCACAAACTAACTCATCCAGCGCAGTCGGATCCAAGGGTGACCCCGGATGACTCCTCTGCCTCACGTCTAGTGTGTCCCGACAGCACTTTCTCCGGCTCACATACATCCGAGAATCCGAGGGGATGAGCCTGACTCGTTTTCAGGGAGTTATAAACAGCCTTGCCCCCTTCAGGCAACCCGACCACTAGTACCCAGGCACCACCGCCACTCATCGGCACCCAGAAAGAGATGGCCGCCCCAGAAGGAGCGTTTCTTACCCCACTCCTAACCGCCGCATATCACCTGATTCAACCCCAGCAGGAAATGAGAGTATTTACCGCATGTTTATGAGAGGATTTGGAACCGCGGGGAGGAGTAGAGTGATACGGATTAGGATTAAACAATACTTTTTTCGGCATTGACACGAATGGATACCATGGAAGCTAAAGGGAGCTTAAGTGTGGACGCGCATGGAAGCTAAAGTGTGGAAATTCAGCATGTAACAATCATGGTAATTACTGATGTGGCTTTCGAAATTATTTGAATGAACCTGAAATTGTACCTGGGTTTGGTCAAATGATTGCTTCATGGTGATGTTCTTCATTTTGGTTTTACGCGGAAGGGTCGACTACTGCTCTCGGAAAGACAAAAGGTATAGAAAACCTAATGTTGTTAGGAAGCACAAATGCCAATGTGATTTAAATTATTTATGCTGTTCGTAATGTTCTGTTTATGATTTGCGAGGTATATTATGGTCTAAATTAACGATGAAATATTTCTAGAGATGGAAGGAAAACAAGGCCAAACTCTCACCTCGTATTTTGGAATATCTTTCATCAGCGTATTTTGGTGTACAATAATGATCTCTGCATTTCTATAAATCATTGTTCCTGAGCCTAATATTTAAGAAGCGTCAATTGTTGCACAGTAAAAAGTTCATGGACAAATTTTGAGTATCCAGGTGAGAAGAAGAAACCGTCTGAGAATTAATTTATGATAGTTTATAATTTATATCCAAGTTTCCTCCCAAAGTGTGAAGCCTGATTAGATATATGTAATTACTATTTATTTTTGCATACGAATAAGACCCTCAGAAAGAGTATTAAGAACATTTTGAACCAAAATATGACTGGAGCTGGCGACATGCACAGAAGCCTACAAGAGGCCATGTCATAAGATATCGTGCAATATATTTTTTCTCCCGTTCCCTATTTGTTATTTGGTGGTTATCGTCCTCGCCGTTTAACTTTGAGGACTCCGTTTTCAATATTTACACTGGATTATATTATTTGCTGCTTTCCTTAAGTATTATTGCTTCTTAATCTCAGGATATAAAAGGTTTTCATAGCTAGTGCCGGAGAGTCTTATCAAAAAAATATCTTTAACCCTAGTTTCGGACTTTTTTGTCGGCATCCTTGTCTCGATGGCTATAGGCGTATGACTCGGGATCTCTCGTCTGCAGTTCACGATGGAAGGAATGGATCAGTTTGTGCCTGATGCATGGCTACGTCATTGCCATTCCCCGTTTCAAATTGTGCGACAGTTTCTTCTAGGAGCCTCCAATTGTGACACCTGAATGAAATGCAGCTATAGCAACATTCGCTTCATTGATACGTTTCTTCGAATCAAAACCAGAATGTTTATGACAGCTGCGCAAAAGAACTGAATGTTAATTCGCAAAAAACTCTTGAGGCAATTCATTGTTGTGGTTAGAAGACAATTGATATTTAGTCAATTATATCTAACACGTGTGTAAACCTTGTGACTCTAGTACTCCAGGCACTTTCCATTAATCGTTGATTTCTTAGGAAATCGCTGTAGAAGTTATTCAAGCTTTATTTGACAGCGTGAAGGGCCATTCAAGATGATTCAAGTGTTCATGGACGATCATTATTGAAGGGCCGTCTTGAATGGTCTTCAATGAACTTCACGCGATCAAGACGCTTTTTTCAACGTTCCTTGCTCAAGACTTCTCGAAAAGTGTGAAACGGGTTTAGAGCCCGCATGTATGTACAAGGCCATACTCATTTGCTCCCTCCTTTAACTCTACATGTAGGCACGATCATTCGACATGGTGCCTGCTGGTATGGTGTTATCAGGTGCGGTTACTGCGCCACTTTTCCCTCTGTTGCTTGTAAAGGCAGAGCGGATCTTGGTGACACTCGACAGCGGAGAGTCTGAGGTCAGTGAGGGTGAGACACGCGTTAATGTGCAGGAATAGGTACCAAAGGACCCTCTTTTGGACCAGTTGAGGGACTCATGGTTCCTCTATCTATCCTCCCGTTCATGCTTTCCTCTTCTTGACACTGTGCCCTTCACAATTGAGTGCCACCAAGTTTTGCCACACCTGTGGCGAGAAAGCCTTGATGCTCCACAGGATGAGGAGGAAGAATATGTCGAGATCGGTAACGATATTTAAACCAAATGATGATATCCGATAAAATCTTGAGTATTATTATTAGTTGTTGCTTTTATCGTCCACGCTTTCCTTGAAATTGATACTTTTCGTTTATAACCTTCCAGTCTACTATGATTCCGAGCTAAGATTCTTATTATGTACCTTTGCGAAAGAATACATTGGTTTTTCTTTCTAATTGTGGCTTCAAATCTCCTTCCTCTTAACTCCCGTGGTTCTAGTTTTCCTTCTTTTACTTAAGTTACTCATGTAACTCCTTGTTAATTTATTTAAGTTAATTTCCCCTCTCATTCTCGTAATGGATGAAAGCCTCTTAGCTCCTCTCCTTCCGGGCTTCACTTCAATTAGCTGTTTAAAGTGGGTAGCTACATCCCATTAAGTCGCCTGTAGCATGAAACACATGACCTTGTCTCCAGCTCTTTAATGATGAGCCTTAAATATAATTCCTCTGGGAATAAAAATCTCATTAAAAATAGCACGTATGCATCTGGAACGAGATGGTTATGCCCTGCTTTCACTAACGCCTTCCGCTCTATTTACATATCATACTAAAAGTATATAAACCTATTTATAACCTATATAGGCAATAGGCTTTTTATAGTCAAAGATGGAGTAGTTGTTGAGAGCCTGGCGATACTCTCCCATAAAATAGTATTTGTTTTGGGGAAAATACATAACATTCAAGAGGGAAAGTTTATGGTCGGGTTATGAACGGGTGCAGTACAAAAAGAATTGGTGGGTCAAATACGGCACTGCACGAGGGCGGTGGAGTGGATTTTGAGTAGAACGCAACTGGCATGAAGCAGTTGGCATTGGCGATGTGGAATATTCACCTGCGGAGGTTGGACCCTGCGCCAGAAGGCCAGCATGCCGTTCAAACCCTACCTCTTTTCTGGGAAGTCATTACATCTGTAAACTTGGTGTTGTAGTCTTGGCAATGGATTCCATTCCAAAAATGTCAGCCCTCTATTGATGATAAGAGATTGGAGTGGGCCCAATGCAATCTCCTCAAACTTGGCTGCATTTTTATCCCTGATTATGGCATCGACTTTACTTGGGCTGTTGAAATTCAGAGTGCTCAGTCATGAAATTTTCACATCAATCTGTGAACCTCTCAGGGAGATGCGTTACATAAATTAAGAAATATATAAGATCCTAGAGAGGTAACTTACGAACGAGGAGAAAATGATTTGACTATGGATAGATTTTTTTCAAATTACTTCGGAAATTTGAAATAACTTCAAGTAGGGATTAAATAAAAACCTGTCCATATATCACTTATTTTGAGGATACCGGGACTAGCCACGGTAGTAACCTTCACGGAGTCACCCGCAAGTGCACATAAGTGCGATATTACACAGAGGAAAAATAATTTGCCTTGACCGGGATTCGAACACGGATCCCTCGATTTCGCGCCGAGTGCTATATCCAGTTAAACTACCAAGGCGTTTTTCCACTGTGGAATATCGCACTTATGTGCACTTGCGGGTGTCTCCGTAAAGGTAACTATCGTGGCTAGTCCCGGTATCCTCAAAATTAGTCAAAAGAGCGAACACCTGTGTTCCATGTATGGCTTAATCCTCGCGTACTGTGGCGCTTAGCTCACGCTTTGGACTGCTAATGACATCATATGTCTAGAAGTCCGGACCACCATGCTCCTATAAAGCCACCAAATAATCCACAGGGTAGAAGGACGCCTCGGTAGCTTAAATGGTTATAGCACTCGGCGCGAAATTTAGGGATCCGGGTTTGAATCCCGGTCAAGGCGAATGATTTTTCCTCTGTGAAATATCGCACTTCTGTCCATATACACTCATAATATAGAATTTAAAATTTATACGAGCCTTGCCTCGACTAAATCCTTTCGAGTTGCGTAACCGGTTCAAAATATGGTACAACAACCACGGGAAATGGTGAGATTAGTTTGAGAAAGAACAAGCATAAGAAATGAAATGCTCGTTTACCTGAAGGAGACTTTGCTGAGGTGGGTTTTAAAGGATAAGGTTTGAAAGAAAAGAATGAAAACCATTTGAAAATATGAAATTGAATCATCTATTTCATTCGCAAACATGTGTAAAATTCAATTATATTGGTAACTTTTACAAGTGAAATCGTACGCTTACATTAATGGAATGTTCAAGTTTCAAGTGCTAAAAAATATTGCATTTATGCATAAAACAATTTTACTAGAAGAAATCGATCCTTCATGTTGGTACGAAAAGGCATCGCAATTATAAGCGCAGGAATGAAGGTAGAGAATATGATAGTGTTGCAGATATCCTTCCCTAGGCCGTTTTCTGGTTTAGGGAATCGTTTTCAAACCTCATCACCTTTGGTGTGTTTTAATAGCGCCATTTGTGACGCAAGAGTGTTTATCATTTATGACGGCAATAGCGAAGGGGGTTCCGGACCCCTTGAATGATCAGTTTGGGCCTTAGCGTGGTTATGGGAGCGGAAACCTTGGAGTGAGTGAGGGGATCCTTCATCTCGCTTATTACTCCGAGCCACGCTCCTTGCCGGGAGCCCATTCAACACCCGAAGCATGCATTCTTAACATGCCTCGCCGCAACCCTTACGTACTAAGCCCTTTCCCTCCACACTTGAACGCGCCCTCTCCGCCGACTCCCACCCTACGCCCTCCAAATGAAACAAGTTGGGGCGTATTTGGAATGAATTCTCGCTACGTTAATGTATTTAGAGAGCCATCAAAGGAATGAGGCGTTCGCATTGCTCTCAAGGAAAAATATTCATTATTGTTTCTTGAAACTGCTGTTCATATTTCTCCCTTGCCACCTCTAAATACCATATGTCAATGTACGTAGACCTTTTCGTTTCCATAATTTTCAGTTGTTATCTAGCTAATTACTTGTTTGCACGTTAATGCTAAATGCATTTCTATTTCCTGGGAGTGATTCAGTGCAGAATATAAACGCGTACACAAGATATTTGATGTTACTTTCTGTGCAACTCACTGGTTACTCTTGAGTAGTAGTTTAATGTGTTGGCATTGTTGATACTGCTGGTGACAGCTGATCCGTTTTTATACAATAAAGACTCTACAGTTGAATATTTTCCCTGAAGCTCTCTCGCGTAAGACCAGAATGACTTGGGGTTTTCATCTAGTATTTCTCCTAGTATTTTTTTCTTGACGTTTTTTATAATAGTGCGCATAATTTTCTTTGTTTTTGATCCTTGAGCAACGTAAATTTCTCTCGCCGTGAGTTTCGTCGCCTTGTTACCCATTTTTATAGAGTTTTTAAATAAGTTGTGCAGTTGCCTCTATTTCCTGAGCACCCACCATTCTTCGTGATTATACCAACGAGGTTCTTTACTCTCACAATTGTGTTTGTGTGGAATACATTTATCTCTTTCTTTGCGCAGAATTTCCAAAAAGTATATCCACGATACTTCGTGAATGATGATTCTAGTGTATCTCCAAATTTTAGGAAATCATATTTTTCTAATAATTAGACGAGACGTTTTAGTTTTAGTGAGGGCTATACTGTTGTTTTTAAGGTAGCAAAAATTACTTGATGACCACTAATGCCTTCGAGGATACCGACGTGTTTAATCGTTGCAGGGTGGCTGACAGCCAAAACGTCAAATACTTTGTTTCCTCTTGTAGGTTCGTTAACTACTTGGGCTAGAGAGTGGTTTTAAAATGCATTGAGTAGGGACTCGCTTGTATTACGCTTCCTAGAACTTGCGTTTGCACTATTTTTACCAATTTATTGATAGTAGGTTGAAATTTTCACCGATAGTTATTACACTTTCGTTATCTCTCGAGATAAATGTTGATATTTGAGTTTATAATTGGTACATAATTTTTTTTGGAATTGGGTGGTCTGTAAAATTAACACATATGTATGTGTTCATTTTACAGACCACCCAATGCATATTCCCTTTGTTTTGTTTAGCAGTACACCATGCTCTCCATTTCACTGTCGTATAATGTGTGTGAGGTGCTATTCAAGTGTGACTTAACTGATAAAAATACTCCGCCGCCAGTCTAATCCGGTCGACCGCGTCTATAGATTTTATATCCTGGTGGAAAAACTTCGCTATCGCTTGTATCCTCTGCAGGCCAGCTCTCAGTTCCAATTATTGCTATATCTGCGTTTTGAAATATGTGCTCAACTTCTGCTCGTTTGTTCTTTACGGTACTACAATTTACTACTACGAAGTTGGTATCGTATTTGGCTTGATGAGAATCGGTTTTTTTTTCCGTATTTATATGTGTTATTGTTTGATCTTCTCTCGAGGTGCTAAGAAAAGAGATTTTCTCTGAAGTAACACCGTTTTCTTGAGTGCGCGTTTTGGAAATATTTTCGATAGTTAAATTAAAATTTTCCATTTGGGCTTCCCCAAATTTTTCCCTGGACTCTACAGCAATAGAAAAGCCAGAGTCACGCCAATGTTTAAAAAAGGAGACAGATATGACCCAGGAAATTACCGGTCTATATCTTTAACATTACTTATATGCAAGATTCTCGAAAACATTATTGTTAGAAATATTGCGATCTAGGGCAATCGAAACTTCTTACATGGCAGTCAGAACGGCTTCCTGAACAGTACTATTTGCGGTACATAGCTTGCGCTCTTCCTCGATGACATCCTAATATCAGGAGAGTCGAAAAAACAAGTTAACGCGTTATTTCTTGATTTCAAGAAAGCATTTAAAAAACCCGTTGCAAAAAAACTTTTATTTAAATTATAATCACGCGGGTTTAACCAAAAAAGTTTGTAATTGGGTACGTGTCTTTCTAAGTGATCGCAAGCAAAAAGTAGTCATTGACGGCATTAGCTCTAATATGGTAAGAGTGACATCCGGGGTCACACAAGGAAGCGTGATCGGCCTCTTTTTATTCATTATTTATATAAATGACGAAAGTTCTGGAGTTAGCAGTAACCTTAGATTATTTGCAGATGATGTGGTCATCTACCGCGAAATCGGCGAAGATACGGACTTAGAAGTTCTATCATCGGACCTAAACAATGATAACTCGTGGTGTCAGGTGTGGGGGCTTGAACTAAATCTTAGTAAATATATTGTAGTACACATCAACTGCCACTAACATGTCTACACTGTGGGTGAAGCATACATAAAGTCGTCAGACGAAGTAAAATATCTGGGAATGAACTTAGCTTCAAACCTATCGTGGAGAACACTTATATTAAACATGTACGGCACAGTCTTAAAGAAACTAGGATTTATCAAACGTGCAGTAGGAAGGTCCTCGGATAAAAGAGTGAAAGAGAGTAGCTGCTTCTCCCTGCTTACGACCCACCTCGAATACGCCGCGAGCATTTGGGAGCCCAGACAGAAATACTTGATTCGAAAAATGAATTAGATACAAAGGAAAATTGTGCGCTTCGTAAAAAAATGCTACGAATGAACAAAGAGCGCGCCGATTGTCACTGTTTTTAGAGAGATTAGGTTGGGAACCACTAGAGACTCGGAGGCTACACGCTAGGCTTAGATTGCTTGAGAAATTCGGAATAATTGTAGGTGTATTTCAATGTGACACAGAGAATATCATTTTGACACCGCACTACACCTCTAGGTCCGAGAGGAAAGATAAAATAAGAGAGACACATTGCCGAACAGATAATAAAAACTGAGATCCACTAAAAACACTCCCGAAATACACTTCACTTTTTCGCCTCCCTATGACATTCTCCTTTACGCGGCAGGCGTCATAACACCCACTGCCATACTCTCATGCGGCGGCTAGCAGGGTAGTATGTACATAGGCTTAACATTTATTCTTTTTTAAATCTATCCGAATGACTTAAAGCACCATGGAGAAACGAAATCTCAGTTATTGTTAAATCGACTCGTTCCAGGCGTGATATGGTGGAATATAATCATTAAAAAAATGGACAATTCTCCGCAGTATAAACTTTAATGCGACCGGTTTTGATGCACAGCGTTAAAGTTTATATTGTGGAAAATTGCCAATTTTCCTTAACTCAGTTATCGTAATGAATAATGCTTAAGACCTAGAAGGATGTTTAGAAAAAACTCGGTTATCGTAACAGTTATAAATGATTTCGAATAACACCTTGAAAATGGAGACCACATGTAATGCTGGAGATCTCTAAATCATTATTTACGTTTAGTTTTAAAAATTGGCTTGAATACACGTATGAACTACACTTATTTGGGCAAGTGTCACATAAAGCACCACAATTTATTGAAATCACGGGTCCAAAGTGGACATGGCGTCTGAGAGCAGCGCAAATGTTTAATCGAAATGAATCGTCCCATAACAAGTAGAGAATAATCATACACGTGACACGGAAGTAAACATAAAAGTGCAGCATACGTGCCTGGACATATTTTGCGACGGATGGTGTGCAATTGCTGAATAAATTTCCTTTGAAAGAAATAAATGTTGTTTTTCTTCCTTATTTATTTATGTTAAATTATTTCTTAATTAAATTAAATATAATTTTAATCCTCATTTTTACCATAATGTGAGCTTAATAACTTTTTAGAACTTTGGGTCAAGGTATTTTAATCTTATTTCGCGTTCCGTAATTGCAAATATGTGTAAAATCTCTTTCGATTTTGCATCATGCGACACCAAATTAAAAACATATAATTAATAACTTAATTATGAATCATTTTACTTACGATTTTTCGGGTACTAGATTGCAAGTTAACTGTAATAGGGAGTGCCGGATTAACACACTTGGGGGCCTGTAGGCAATGCAAGCAACGGGGCCCACGTTAATAAACAAGCCGCAAGAAAAGAAAGGGGAGAAATATTCTCGGGGCCCCCGTGGGGTTCCCAAAGCCACTGGGCCCATAGACAACTGTCTACTTTGCCTTATTGGTTATCCAGCAGTGGTTATAGGTTACTAATCACTGGGTGCAAGATATTTGGGTTCCTATGCTCCTAATTATGAAGTAATATTTAACATTTTTCTACATTAATCAAAAATCATATTTTAAAATCGTACTACCTGAATGTTTTGACCTGGCTCCCAATTTAATAGGTACTTGAATCGTCGAAAAGAATGAGCAGCGAAAAAAACTGTAATTAGCAGCTAAAAAACTTTAAGGGAGAAAGAACTACATATTATCATTACTCTTGGAAGGAAATGGGAATTTTTTTAGGCTTGAGAAAAATGTCTGAGCTCTCCCTGACTTTTTCTTGGAGGATCAGTGAAATGCTGGGACCCCAGGTACATAGAAATGACAACTGATGAAAAAAACAATGTGAAAATCAGAAATTGGCCAAAAAAGAGATTAAAGATGCACATGGAGACATTGTTTCTCCCCTGAACTATCATAGCCATGGCATCTTCACCCGAATAAATACCATGATCGGACGGTGCTGACGGAAAAATACCATAAAATCTTAGTCAATATGCATAGTTCTCTTCATGTCTTCCCGGTTACCCTGCTGGAAAGTAGATAATGTAATCTTAATTTCCATTCAGTCATTTACGCGATAGTTACATATTATTTTCATCAAACTATGTTTCTGTTTCACTCATAAGAATGCTTAAGTTTCTGGTAAATATTTCATTCTTACCGACGTAGTTGCAGGTAACGTAGAATTAGCAATCAGCTGGAAAAATAGCTATATATATCAAAATAGATGATGTGCCTCTCCAGGTCGCTTATTCAACGTTGAGGAAACCAAGACCCGATCCATGGTCTGCGATGGGGTGTAGGCCTTGCCCAGAGATGAAGTCCTCTACAGTTTGTCATCCACGTCAATTAGATCTCCAAATAAAATTTATGCTTGGACGATACAGCCACTTTGGCCAAACCTCATGAAAGAAGCGCCTGCTCCCGCGAGCTTTCGTAACTATTCCATCTCATGCGCTCTTGGACGCATTAATGAAAAATAAAAATAGCTGGTAGATGTAAAGCGGAAATAGTTTAATACACTTACGTCGATGACATCGTAAGAGGAGCCTATTCTCTCGACGAAGCGTTTGCATTAAAGGGTCAACTGATTGCACTATTAGCTCGGGTGGGCTTTCTTTTGCAGAAGTGGGCGAGTAATTCTTCTTAATTTTTGGATCAATCTCCCCTAGATGAACGAGAGTCTACATTTGACTTTGATGCGCCTGACCATTCATGTGTGAAGGTTTTAGGTTTTTATTGGGATACTTATCACGATGCATTTTCTTATCGTGTTACGGTGGATCAATCAATTAACACAAAGCGTGCCGTTTTATCTAATGTCGCGCGAATTTTCGACCAATTGTGGTGCTTGTCTCCTATAGTTCTAAATATTAAGGTTCTAATTCAATCATTCTGGGTCCTCAAATGAGGCTGGGATGATCCCTTGCCATTATCAGCAGCCTATCTTTGGCATGAAGTTTCCTCTCAGAGTCATTTCATTTCCCAAATACGTATTCAGCGTTATATAGGCCCATCTAAGTCTACTGAGCATCAGCTCCTGGGATTTTCTGATGCTTCTGAAGCCGGTTATGGAGCTGTGGTGTACCTGCGCGTCATTTCTACATCGGGAGACATCAAAATTTATTTTCTGGCAGCTAAATCGAGGATCACTCCATTAAAGACAGTCACAATCCCTAAACTTGAATTGTCAGCCTCGCTATTGCTTTCACGACTGCTCTCTTATATTAGTAATACGTTTCGGGAAAGAATTTGTATCCCAAAATTTTTGCATGGACAGATTCTCTGATAGTTTTATCCTGGTTAGTGATGCTACCTCATTTATTAAAAATTGTTGTGGCTAACCGTGTATCTAAAATTACTGAAACAATTCCTTCTAATATTCCATAGGAGAAAAATCATTCGCCTTGACCGGGATGATTTTTCTCCTGTGAAATATCGCACTTATGTGCACTTGCGGGTGACTCCGAAAAGGTTACTACCGTGGCCAGTCCCGGTTTCCTCAAAATCCCTTCTAATTTGTGGAGACACGTAGCCTCCGACGAGAATCCCGCCGATTGCATTTCCAGAGGCCTACTGCCCAAGCAACTTCTCAATTTCCAGTTGTATTGGTTCGGTCCTCCTTTCATTCATCAAAGTGAAGCGCATTGGCCTAGCTCTGATTTTGTACCTGTTGCCACAGATGAGTTACCAGAGCGGAAAGAGGCTTCAATTGTCATGCGGTTGACACAGGTGGATGAATCCTCTGTTGCGTGGTTGAAACAACTTTCCTCTTTTGTTCGTTTGGTAAGAGTGACCGCTTATATTTATAGATTGTTAAATGCTTTCAAGGGTGGGCGGTTCCAACCTCAAACACCCTTATCCTCTCAAGAGTGGACGCATGCCTTGGAAAAGTTGGCTCTTGCCACGTAAATTGTTTATTTTGCATCTGTTTTCGATTCGAACAAAACTTGCTGCCTACTTCCTCGGTTAATTAGTCGATTACGACCCTTTGTGGATTCGAACGGGTTACTGAAAGTTAAAGAACTTACGGGAGGCAGGCTGCTGAATTCCCTCTTAACTGAGTCTGCTCGGCATCCTATTTTACTGCCGAGATGTTCGCACTTCTCACGATTCATTATTCAGCACTATCATTTTTTATCACTCCATGGCGGTCCTCGAGCTGTGGAGGCGTTGGTTGCCAAGAAATTTTGAATATTGTCTGCCAGATCAGTCATTCCATCTGAAATCTTAAATTGCGTTGTATGCTCGCGTTACCGGGGCAAGACCGTACAACCAATTATGTCAGATATTCCCTCTCCAAGAGTAGTTCCATAGTGGCCATTTTCTTGCTTGGGTGTGGACTACGGAGGGCTATTTTCCTACAAACTAAGCAATAGAAGAAACTCTGCGATTGGAAAGGCGTATCTCTGTTTGTTCATTTGTTTTGGGACAAAAGCCGTTCATGTAGAATTAGTTACCTCGCTGTCCACCCCTGCCTTCATTTCGGCTTTCCAACACTTCATCGCTCGGAGAGGAATTCCCCGGGCCATTTATTCTGATTGCGGTACAAATTTTGCCGGGGCTGATCGTTTTTTTTAACCAAATTGTACCGCCTAATTAGGTCCTCCTCACATTGGGAAGCGTTATACTCAATCCATCCAGAATCCGGAATCAGTTGGAAATTTAATCCACAATCTGCTCCACACTTTGGTGGTCTGTGGGAGGCCAGTATTAAATTGGTGAAGTATCACCTGCGTAGATTCCTTAACGGCAAAATGTTGAATTTCGAAGAGTTTGCTACATTTTTTTCTAAAATTGAAGACGTTTTAAATTCCCGACCGTTTACACCAAAATCACCGGATCCAAACGAGATAGTCTGACCCCTGGCCATTTTCTAGTCGGTCAACCGTTGATAGGTTTGCTTGATATCACTTCAGACGATGAATTCCATCTGCCTACTCGATGGAAGATCATTAAGCAGTTACATAAACAATGACATAATGTGTTGAAACCCGGGTCGTGAATAAACTAACTTTTGTGAAATTCGCATAATTTTTATCATTCCTAACAGGCGTAATTATGGTTGTGGACTAAAAACCGTGTTCGGGCACATTGACAAAACCAGTCTTGAAGCTGGTACCATTGCTAACTTAAAACTAAGTCATTTATTTGTTAAATATTTTTGATTGGGACGCTCTCGCTGTTATGTTCAAGGTGGAACGTTTTTTCTTCCTTTCTCCTCCTTATTGACCTTCCCATGGCCCAGCCCAATTCCCCATTTAGTCTCTCAGACGGGCCTCTGAGAGTGAAGATACTAGTTTAATTCCTTCCCCTCACCTTTGTTTAGTGTTGATTTCAATATTCCGAGGGTGGCATAATGCGGTCAGATGATTATCATTATTTTTTTTATAGCAACAATTTTTTAGTTCGACGTTTCTACTTCTCCCGCGTGTTTCGCCTCTTCAACTGGCTAATGCTGATTAAATATTAATTCTGATGTTAATTTCATTGGAAATTCACGGGGGGTGGGATGTCTGCGCCGATGCGCGCTCGTTATTTAGTGTATTCGAATCTCCCTCCTCGACCATCCCCTAAACTAGAGTCCTCCCTTAAACTTGCTCATCGCGCCGTCTGGAGGGTGGGGAGAGGGGTGTGCACCAGCACCTACGAGGCGGAAGGGGCAGTTGCGGCTGAGTTCTTTCGTTGAGGAGAGGAGAGCGAACGTCGCCCGAGTGTTATTGGTTTTCAGGATGGAGTCCTGATCGGGGTTGTTATCCCGACGGCCGGTGAGTTTTCATCCCTTTTCTGCTCTTCCCTCGTTCTTTTCTTTTTATTTATTTAATTAATTCTCGTGGGTCACGCGTCACGGCTTTTCCCAGCCACGCGTGCCTACAGTATTTAAATGTAAATTTTCATTTTTTATTTTGAGGGGGCAAGGAAGAGTCAGTGGAGAAGGCAAGGGAGTTTCAGGGAAGGGGGCTAGGGAGTTCCAGATTTTTACCTGAGATATATTTAAACAATTTCAAATTAATAATTCAAAGCTTCTTAAAGAGTTAACCATATCTGAAAAATAGTTGAAAATTATGTTAAAATCATATTGAGATAATAAAAAAAATATTTAAAACCTAAAAAGAGAGAGCGAATGTGTTTTCAAAATAATTTTAAAAGTATTTAAAAATATTTTTACAATATATTTTAAAATACTTTTTTCGTAAGATATGGCAACTTGGGGGGTCATATAACGCGTTAGCAAATAGTTTTAGTGAAAATAATCTTAAGGTCCTGCTTATGCTACTACCCGATTACGATGGGTTAAATGAAATGCTGTTTCAGAACGTAGCTAATTGGTAACATCATATTATAGCTCAAGTTGGAGAAAACTCAGAGAAAAGACAGTGAACTGAAGAAGAAAAGACGTTTTCGTGGAATGTCGGTATCACAAAATTAGTCCTAAATGAGAATAACGAGAGGAAAACTACATTTAGAAATCCTAAATGAAAGAAGAAATATTTTTGGGGGAAATAGAGAAAGTATCCCAAGGAAGGGGCTACAGTAAGGTGACAAAAGATATTTTAGATTCTAAAATGAGGAATCTAAAGAAAATCGTCGTGCGAGAATCACAGTGAGAACATTCCTCCTTCCTCTGCCTGCTTCAAATGCTAATAAAACAAACGCGTTAAACATAAAGTAATGGTGACCTTCGGCAATAATGGCCAACGCCTCTATTTCCGCCATTTTTAGCGATGGGAACGAAAACGAGGGAATACTCACAGCAGGGACAAAGTCTTACTTTCACTTTTCATGCTTAACCTTCGGAAAAAAATTAATTCAGTGTTCGAAAAACGTTAAAAATTAAACACTATAATAATAAGTGACAATATTAAATAATAATAAGTGACAATAAAACACTTCATTCTCATTAGTCAACCAAGGATTGCTATACAACGGGATTGGTACCAACGGTTGTGAATTACATGTGTGACCTGACCACGCAATCTCATTTTCACCTCTACAGCATATTAGATAGATAATAATATAATCAGGGTTTCAGCCTAATGGAAAATAAAAATAATGGGATAACTTAAAGTTTTACAACACAAAATACCAAAGAGAGAGCAATGGGTCGTTTCACGTGCAAGTCATTTCATATTGCTTAAAAATACGAAAAACCTAAGAAACACTAATTACAATTACCTCAATCGATTCATCAGCCTTTAAGCTCATATCTTCATAAAAAATATAGGCGAAATGTCCGTCAAATTTCTCTGAATAACAAATTAGGAATCTCCTCCCGTTCAGTTCGATGCTATTCTATGGCAGAATGAACTAACAATGGCGTCCAATTCCTTCCAATCAGAGGGATTCTTGGATAAAAATAGCTCAGCCAATAGAAAATGGTCCGAAACTTGGCCAATCTCTCCTAATAGAGGGCCTCTAATGTGCAATTAGTCCGTATCCCTTTACCGGCATTTCTAAAAACACCGCAATATGGCGTCAATATGTCAATATATCTCCATTTTAGTCATTTTCAATCTTTCATTACTCCAAAACTAAGTATCCCACGCCTTTATTTCTTACATTTCTTAAATGCTCAGTCTTTTCACTATACTATGCTATTTCGCTATTTTCCCTCATTTCCCTACGTTTCTGTCAGAAAATTTTCTTACTCACTGGACCCTTCGATACATGTACCTGGAGAGGTTCCACATACTCAGCCTGAAGTGATTACTACCTCTTTATGACGTTTAATCCGCAAAGTCGCATTTCATGACTTTTTAGCAAAAAACTGGCTATTTCATGATAAACACCTATGACTATGACGTTTATGACTCTTTCCTGTCTCTGCTATTTACATAAAGCCTTTCAGACAGTTCATCTAGAAGTATTAGGAATTGTGCATGACTCCCTAATCACCCCCATGTTTACCAGATGCCTGCAAAGGCTTCTCCCCAGTGCGGCCAGGGAAGGCGATGCAGACGCTTTTTATTTTCATATTTACGCTCCCACCATAATAGATACTACGCGGTTTTTTTTATTAAAATTTGAAAAAAAGTGTTATATTTGCCTTCCCATGTGCGTCGGTGTTGTACAAGGTTTCCAAGTGAAGATATATTGCCTCAAATTGATAAGTTTTGCTTTTTTTTTCTTTTGGCTTTGGACGTCTATCAGCACGGCGCAAAATCATGCTTGGGAAATGTCATCAAGTAAAGCAAAACATAATTCTTCATCTACAAAGATAAGTAATTGCATACAGTGAATTTCATACTCCAAGGCTACAATTTGGAAAACAGTGAGCCCTTGTAACTTGATTTTCAATCGCGTTGAATCTTTTGGAGCCATTTCTCCCGAGAGACATATGTCATAGGAGAATATCCTACACTAGTGATGAGCCAAGTCGGTCTTTTAAGATATCTCGATCACGTCAATCATTCACATTTGTGAGTCAATTGCGATTGACAGATAATGATTGAATGTTGTTTACAAACCACGATGTATTTCAGCTGGACATTTAGTCGCGATTGACATCTCATGAATGAATGTTGTTCCAGCTACCGATCTGTACAAGTTGCAAGTGAACATAGATCTGTCAAGAAAGTCGTGATTGATATAAAATCGCAACTAACGCTGCTCTCATTGGCCAATCGTGATTTAGTATATACTCCATTCGCAAACGGTATGAACAGCTGCCTCGTAAAGTGCCGGTTTCCATGGAGTTGTGGGTAATTCTTCGATAACAATTCTATGCGCGCTTGTGCAATACAATCAAAGGTTTGTTTTGTTCTTACACAGTGTTCTTAGTTTGTGATTTTAACTATAATTAACAAAGATATTAGAAATATCCCTAATTGTTACAAAGCTATTGCAGAGTGGCATACTTTATGGACTGCAAAATATTCAAAACTCATTATAAATGGACACTAATCATAAATTGTATCCTAGAAAGTTGTGAAAGTATATTTTGGAATATAGGTTGAACCGAACGTCTTGTTTTGGCTGCAAGGATTTTAAGCAATTTTCCAACTGTAGCACTTAGTTTCAATTTATAATTACAGTCAGTGTCACTAAGTTTCACTTGTGAAAGTGACGTAATATTTGGCAAGAATATTGATACGTTGGTTTATCGTGTATTTAAGTGACGGTGCAATTGCGAAAATTCGATGATTACAAATGTCATATATAGTGTGTCCCATTGATCATGTTTTATTTTTGACCTCTAATTTTGTACACTTTAGATATTGCCACAATCATGAAATTTGGCACAAGGGTAGAAAAATGTCGCATGTTTTGCTGATTTTTATCAAAATATTAGAAATTTGAACTTTTGACCAAAGAATGGGGGTCCAATCCCAAATACAAATTTTGCCTTAAGAATGGGCTTTCAATGTTAAAACATTTGAGATACAAAAAAGTCTGAATTATTTTGTGAAAATTATTATTCAAACGTTTTTGGGCCCGATGAATACGATGGAACCACTTTTGTTTTCGAAAATTCAACCGTGACCCTGAAAGGGCACAGTCAATGTCTCATAGTTGACATAGAGCGCATTGGGCCAACAAAATGTCGAAAAATAAGTTTTAAAGGGTGCTAAAGTCGATGGTAAGGTCCTCAGATCCCTCTTGTTATTCCTAGACCTCCAAGGGATTAGCAGGGGTCAAAGGTCACGAGGTGTCAGCAAGCAAACTGGGGCTACAATCGTGTCGAATCAGAGGTCTTAAGGATACTCTCTATTGCGGCCAGGGAAGGCGATGTAGAGGATTTTTATTTTACGATTTACGCTCTCGCCATAATAGATACTTCGCGGTTTCTTTGACAAAAATTTGTAACAAAAGTTTTATCTGTGCCTTTCTATGGCCATGGGTCTTCCACAAGGTTTCCGAAATAAAGATATCATGCTTCAAAGTTGATATATTTTGACTTTTTTCTTTTGAGTTTTGACATCTATCTGCACGGCACAATATCATACTTGGGAAATTCCATCAAGGAAAACAGAATATGACTATTCATCTTTAAACATAAGCTATTACATTTAGTATACAGCTATTACATACATACTTCAAGGCTGCAATTTGGAAAATAGTGAGCCCTTGCAGCCTGCTATTCGATCGCGGTATTTTGGAGCCATTTCTCCCGAGAGTCATCCTTCACTCCTTTTCGTCTATTGGCTCTCCCATCCAGAGATTTTTCTTCTCCTGCGGCTCGGCCATGTGGCAGCTTGCGTCATATATCAAGATGAAAAGTGGGGATATTATTCTTCCTTATCGCTATGGTGAGGGGGTGGGGTTTTGGAGCCGATGCTAGGTTGTGAATCGTAAACATTTTTGGTCGGCGAAGCAGTGTGCTGTGTCTCACTTACAATTAGATGTTTGCTGTTTCCAGAGCAACGGAGACCTTTCCGAAACTTTCTGTGCGACTGGAAGATCGGGCGCGTTTTTAAGTTCCCAATCCTTGGGTTACTCTTTTTTACACTAGGTATGGTGGTTTTACGGGTTGACAGAGATGATGACTTTTGATCAAAATATATGGAGGGTAAAATTTAACTTAAAAAAACACACAGACAGCCTTTTGCCAGAAATTCGACAGCACATTTAAAAGCTGCTGAAAGACAGTAAGACAGTGATGCGGGATAAAAATGCTTGTCCAGAAACTCATTGAAAAATAATTAATTTCCCTTTGGATCTGCGCATCTCCTGAGAGTGTGGATTTCAACCTATTTTGAAGTACTTTTATCATTTTTCCTTGACTTTGTTTACTCATGTTCCTAATCCTTTTTACTAACGTAGGTTCCAATACTCCCAAAATTTTAATATCTACCAATTGTTTTCCATAATTATATTTCTATCAGGTGTAAATAACTACTAAAAATAAACTAAGAAAACAATTATATTATCCAAATCTATTTGTTTCCCATGTTTTTCGTATCATATGTGATTTTTAAAGTTGTTTGTTGAGATTTTCTATTACATTTCACTATAAACTTGTAAAATGTGTAAATACTTAATACTTGATCCATGTATCGAAGAGTATATACTATGATGCATCATGGAAATATTTCTTAGAAATTCTACGCCAGGGAATCAACGAATATATTCCGCGAAAATTGAAATGTGATAGTAAAGAACCCCGCTGGTATAACAATGATGTTAGGAGGGACCTTAAGAGACAGAGAAAACTGTACAACTTATTCAAAAAGTCCATTACGTTAGGTGACAAATCGAAGGAACTTGAAGGAAAAGAAAGTTACGCTGCACAACGCTCAAAAACCAAGAAATCAATGCGTACTGCATTGCGAAATTTCAAGAAAAAAGTACTTGGTGAATTACTCGAAGAAAATCCGAAATCTTTTTGGTCATATGCGAGAGAGCTTCAGGGAAAATCTTCAACCGTAGATTCGTTATTTGATAAAGATGGCAAACTTGTCACCGATAATATTGACAAAGCTAACACGTTAAATTCCCACTTCGAAAGTGTATACACTACAGACGATACTCCATGTTATTTCGACATTTCATTCACTGAGGAACCGATGAAAGAAATCACTATTCAATGTGATGGGATAACTAAACAGCTACAGTCGATAAAAAATAGTAAATCTCCGGGTCCGGAGGGAATACCCGCGCGTGTCCTCAAGGAATTAGCGCCACAGATCGCACCGTTCTTAGACATAATATTCAAGAAGTCATTGTCTGAAGGAAAGATACCAATAGACTGGAAAATTGCAAACGTTACACCGATATTCATAAAGGGAAACAGACATGACCCAGAAAACTATCGACCAATTTCATTAACGTCTATTATAGGCAAGATACTCGAACATATCGTCGTTAGCAATATCATGACGTTCCTGGACAGTCGTAACTTCCTTCATGGCTGTCAGCACGGCTTTCGGAAAGGTAGATCATGTGAAACACAGCTCGCGCTCTTTCTTCATGACGTTCTCAAATCTGGTGAATCGAAAACACAAGTGGACGCATTATTCCTAGATTTTAAGAAAGCTTTCGACACGGTACCTCACAACAAACTTTTATACAAATTACAGTCATGCGGCCTAAACAAAACAGTAGTAAACTGGATACGCGACTTTCTGAGTGATCGTAAACAAAAAGTAGTTCTTGACGGAATTAGCTCTGATGTAGTTAAAGTGACATCAGGTGTCCCACAAGGAAGCGTAATCGGCCCCCTTTTGTTCATTATATACATAAATGATCTAAGCTCTCGAATTAGCAGTAAAATACGTTTATTTGCTGACGACGCTGTAATCTATCGCGAAATTAATGATCACTCTGACTTTGAAATTCTATCATCGGATTTAAACAACGTTCATGTGTGGACCCAAGAGTGGGGACTCGAACTTAATCTGAGAAAATGTGCGGCGGTACATTTCTTTCGGAGGTCGTCCAACTATCCCCGTGTATATGCTGTGGATGGCGTTAAGATAAAGGTGACAGATGAAGTTAAGTATCTGGGAATTACGATAACCTCAAACCTTTCGTGGGGAACACATATAAGAAATATTTGTGGCAGAGCTCTGAAGAAGCTAGGATTCGTCAAGCGTATTGTGGGAAGATTCTCAGATGAAAAAGTAAAAGAGAGGTGCTATTTCGCACTCGTCCGGCCACACCTTGAATATGCAGCAAGCATATGGGATCCGGTGCAGAAAGACTTAATTCGGGAACTTAATAAAATACAAAGGAAAGCTGTGCGGTTCGTCAAAAACAGCTACGGGCGTACAGACAGCGTTACGCAGATGTTAAACGAATTAGGCTGGGAGCCGCTAGAGACTCGGAGGCTGCGCGCTAGGCTTAGATTACTTGAGCAATTGAGAATAGATATCTTTCAGAGCGACACGGAGAACATCATATTAGAACCCCACTATATTTCCAGGTCCAACAGAAACGATAAATTAAGAGAGATATTTTGCCGAACGGATAGGTATGGAAATTCGTTTTTCCCCCGAACAATAAGGGACTTTAATAAAAGGAAACTTAAATAAAATAGGAAAACTTTAATAAAAGTTTTCATAGAGCGTTTCCTTTTTATATGTAAACGGCTGGTGTCCTAACACCCCCCGCCACACGCCTATTGAGGCGGCTTGCGGGGTAGTATGTAGATGTAGATGTAGATATTTTTGCCTTTGCTTATTCGGAGGAATTTCATACAATGTCCTATACTGAGCCCCAAAGTCCTATGATAGGATTTTTTCATATTTTTGTCATTCGCTATTGTATCTTTACTTCTAAATTATGCTATAATTTAAC
The DNA here is from genome assembly GCA_963573305.1 of Pyrrhosoma nymphula. NCBI lineage: Eukaryota > Metazoa > Arthropoda > Insecta > Odonata > Coenagrionidae > Pyrrhosoma > Pyrrhosoma nymphula. The sequence continues at coordinate 89,724,712 of OY754332.1, read as the reverse complement.
CACTTTTCATCCTACGTCTGCGGTGTGTATTTTAACTTGGAGTTCCCTGAGTTTGGTCAGTGATGCATTTCATGATAGGCGTAAAATAAAAATGAACAAGCCAAAATCTATAAATACACGGTTTTGAGTTCCGGTCAACGCGGATGATTTTGACCTCTGCGGAATTATCGCGCTTCTGTGTATCTTGTCGTTGACGCTGTACGAGTAACTCCGTGGTTAGTTAGCGGCACTCGCAAATAAATTCACCCGATCGGGAGACAACAGATTTTAGTTTATCTGCTAGAACGGCAATGGATACGTAAAATCCATACAGCCTTCCCCTACTGCTAAGGAAAGCGAATATTCTCCAAGGGCTTCATTGGAAAAATAACCTCATTGTCAGTGGACTTGGGTTGGGGAATATGCAGCCATAGATTTTTGTAACAAATTAAAAAATGTATTTCCTACGCTGAAATTTTTATATATAGCCAGGTCATCAATATGTTTAGGGCAGACCTTTAAATTTACCGCATTTTACTCAGCTCTAGAATGAGGATGACAAATTTACGATGAGAATGATTTTTTTACGTTGAGGATGACATATTTACGACGAGAAACTGCCTCACCATCATCCTTGCGTGTCGCTTATCAGCTCCGAAGGCTGACCAAAATTATCAAATTTCGCTTTTCGCCTTTCCGCGGGGAAACCCCTCCTCCACTTTTCCCGCCCTTCTTCCAATTCGTGGAGCTCCGGCTTGTGCCTTCCGAGAACCGTTAAATAGGGAAATTCAATTGCCAGGGGGGGGGGGGGGCTTAAAGGGTGACAAAATCGATGGTAAAGTTCATCCTGGCATTCTATGACCTCCAACTGTTACGCTGGGGTCAGACGTCACCGGGTATAGACAAGCAAATTCGGGCAACAAACGCATTGAATCATAGGTCTTGATGGATGCACAAGTCGACTGTATGATTCCCAGATCCCGACTAGCATTCTTTGACCTACGTGAGTATGTGTGATTGATGAAGTGTAGCCTCTCCCAACATTGTGTCAGAATGTCACTCTTGCCTGTGATCTTTTCTGCATCACTTCAAGTCCCTCCCTTTTTTCGTTCGAGGTGGGATGGGGTTTGTTAATTTCAGCCTCAGCAACCACATCACAGCAACGCATATGTTATGTTTGTTCTATTATACCTGTCATGATGAACCTAATATTCATATTTATCGCCTTTTGGAATATGTAGTAAAATATACTATTAAACTCTTTAATAACCATTCCATACGGATCTTTTTCTAATTCTATTCCTAATCCATCGTCTAATTACACATTTTGACGGATGATACACATCTACATCTACATCTACATACTACCCCGCAAGCCGCCTCAATAGGCGTGTGGCGGGGGGTGTTAGGACACCAGCCGTTTATATATAAAAAGGAAACGCTCTAATGAAATTACGCCTAGCATTTATTATAGTCCCTTATTGTTCGGGGAAAAAACCAATTTCCATACCTATCCGTTCGACAAAATATCTCTATTAATTTATAGTTTCTGTCGGACCTGGAAATATAGTGGGGTTCTAATATGATGTTCTCCGTATCGCTCTGAAAGATATCTATTCTCAATTGTTCAAGCAATCTAAGCCTAGCGCGCAGCCTCCGAGTCTCTAGCGGCTCCCAGCCTAATTCGTTTAACATCTGTGTAACGCTGTCTGTACGCCCGTAGCAGTTTTTGACGAACCGCACAGCTTTCCTTTGTATTTTATTAAGTTCCCGGATTAAGTCTTTCTGCACCGGATCCCATATGCTCGCTGCATATTCAAGGAGTGGCCGGACGAGTGCGAAATAGCACCTCTCTTTTACTTTTTCATCCGAAAATCTTCCCATAATACGCTTGACGAATCCTAGCTTCTTCAGAGCTCTGCCACAAATATTTCTTATATGTGCTCCCCACGATAGGTCCGTAGTTATCGTAACTCCTAGATACTTCACTTCATCTGTCGCCATTATGTTAACACCATCCACAGCATATATATGGGAATAGTAGGATGACCTCCGCAAGAAATGTACCGCCGTGCATTTGCTCAGATTAAGTTCGAGTCCCCACTCTTGGCTCCACACATGAACGTTGTTTAAATCCGATGACAGAGTTTCAAAGTCAGAGTGATCACTAATTTCACGATATATGACAGCGTCGTCGGAAAATAAACGTATTTTACTGATAATTCGAGAGAATAGAACATTTTTGTATATAATGAACAAAAGGGGGCCGATCACGCTTCCTTGCGGGATACCTGATGTCACTTTAACTACATCAGAGCTAATTCCGTCAAGAACTACTTTTTGCTTACGATCACTCAGAAAGTTGCGTATCCAGTTTACTACTGTTTCGTTTAGGCCGCATGACTGTAATTTATATAAAAGTTTGCTATGAGGTACCGTGTCGAAACCTTTCTTAAAATCTAGAAGTAATGCGTCAACTTGTCTTTTTGATTCATCAGATTTGAGAACGTCATGAAGAAAGAGCGCGAGTTGTGTTTCACATGATCTACCTTTCCGGAAGCCGTGCTGAGAGCCATGGAGGACGTTACGACATGTCCAGGAACGTCATGATATTGCTAACGACGATATGTTCGAGTATCTTGCCTATAATCGACGTTAATGAAATTATAGGGAAGAAGGGACGTCCTCAGTCTCAATCTCGCCCCAATTATGCCATAATTTTTTTAAACTTTTTCAACATTACCCTCCGAGTCCCCGGAAAGCACCAGTTTTCATTGCCATCACATTGGCCAGAGACTCGAGAGAGGTTGGGTACTATTCGCAGCCACGTCCAGCGCCCACCGGATAGGTGGCTATGCTGCGGTGGGTAGGAGGAGTGACACAAGAATGACGGCCTACTGCGTGTGTGCAACTAGTGATTCAGCCTGTGACAAGTAGGACGGAATGCACTTGATGCTATCCAGCAGCGAGCCCTTAACTCCACCGAGCACACCTATGATGAGGACTGCTAGTTTCACAGAGTGTTCGGGGTACATTTACCGAAGTTCAAAAAGCAGGTCTTGATATTTCGTCCATTTTTCCACCCCCTTCGCAAACATGTTCGTCTCTGCTGGAGCCAGAAACTCAACCACGAACATGGAGCGTGTGAGGTGACCAAGGAGAACGATATCAAGCTTAGTCGTCTCCAACTGCCTAGGGGTGGAGATCCTGTATTTATCGTTCTCCACGATGGACTCAATATCTCCAGGGGAATAGGGCAGCACAAGCGTTTCGTCGATGCCATAATGGTGTCGAAATGAAAGTATAACACCCGCAGGGCCTCGGTGTGCCGAGCTAAATACGATAACCTGGCGAAATAACTACAGCCGGAGAGAAGATGACTGAAAGACTCCGGCTGGGCTCGGCACGCACTGCACCTTGTGTCCGTGACCTCCACCTTGAATATAATGCGGCGGCACACGAGTGTGTATGACACCATCCTGGCACGCGAGTACAAAACCTTCGGTTTCCGACTTCAGACCGGTGGAGCGTGGGAAGGCAAATGTCAGCTCCTCCTATAACCCATGCTTCTCGATGTTTCGATGGAAACATCCATGCATGGGCTTATTGGTATGCACATTAAGCAAGGTCTTCTGCATGGCGTTTTTTTTTATTTTGAGCTTTTGGACGTCTGCCTTCAACGAGAAGATGGTCGTGTCATCGTCGCTTCCGTCACATGACGGGTCGAAATCAAGACCAGTTTCGTCCGGTGCCCTCTTTGCCGCCTGGAAGAGAAACACCCCTACTTCCGCACTCTCGTGCTCTCTCACGAGATGAGCAGGGGGTCCCTGCTTTTTAAAACGCGGCAAGCAGTACCCAGGACAATTCTGTTGTGGAGACACTCCAGACTCAATAGTCCTCAACCACCTACATTGCGAGGGAGAGACAATCTGGTGTCGGATGATTTCGTGCTGCTTAATAGTGAGAATCACGCTTTTATTCAGTGTTTGATGGTTTAATCCGAGGCTGCACGCTATACGCCAAACTTTGGGAGTAAAACCTCGCCCAGATGCGGTGTATTCCATCACACACTGGATTTTCGACGCATGTCGTATCGCCTGCGTGATCTTGATTTCCAACTGTTCCAGACTCTTTGCTGATTTTTCCTTCCAAGAGGCGTTCTTTTGAGAGTGAGCCATAAGTTTGGCAGCAGCTTAGACCACGCAATTTACCGTCAAAGGTTCCGACGTTTCCGTCACGATTTCGCCAATAAGACCTATCAACCGGGAAAGGTGGTTACCCCGCAGAGATATCTTTCGGTTGGTGTGTCTCTGCCTAGGTTATCCATCATCAAATTAATTGTGCTTAACAACCTCATTCTTAGTTCAGTGACGGCATAACCAGCTTCCTCCACATTTGGCATAGAGACTAGCATGGATGTCGTTCTCACCTCAGGTGGTGGAGAGGCTGCTTGTGTCGGGGAGCTTGGTCTGGCCGTGGTCTGGCCGGTAGTGCATTCCTCTGAACTGGCGTTTGGCGGGGAGTTTCCTTTTTTCGCAGGTGGTTGGCATAATCGCGCAGATTCTGCTGCGATAGGTGGTAGTGTTACGGATGCATCTCAAACCACAAAGAGTGCATCCTTGCAATATACCCCCTGCGATTGGCCTCGCTGGCAGCATGGCATGCCAGGCGGTCGCCCCTTGGGGATTCCGTCCACTGCATACGTGCTCCCTTCTGAGGTGATGAATTTTCATTGCCACTCCCAATACCACTAGAGCCCCCATCCAAGAGCTTGGGGGTGGCTTTTCCTGTTTTTCTTTTTGGAACCAAAAGAAATGCGTGTGGGGTGGTTAGCCCCACACGCAGACCTCCACCGTTACCAGGCACACCACGGGGAGGTTGATGGTCTAGCTTTCGTACCCTTATTATTATTGATTTTTCTGAGACGATTTCCTCTTTCCGAGCTAAGTAAACGATTTTACCCGCAGGGATATTCTTCCACGGAGGGAAAGTGATTCACCGCAGAAAAATCTAGTTTCCATGCAGGTAATATTGGATTCCCAGCAGGGAATGTGATTCCGCGGGGCCATTTTGTTTCCATGCAGAGAATTCTGGATTTCATGCAGCGATCAAGGCGGTATTTTTAATATGGGATACTTCCACAGCTAAAGTGATGTGTTATCGATACGTGGTGATTTATATTTATTTACAAATCTACGTATGTCTTATACCTGAGGCTTTGTGGTACATTAAATCGTATTGCTGAAAGAAGCAATCTTCATTATGTACTATGCACCCAGTAAAATTTAGTAATGACAAATCTGATCTTGCAGGAAGAAAGAAAAATAGGATTTAATCCATCAATAATCACTTAACTACTCGCATATATTTCTTTCCTACATCCAGAAAATAGGTTGAAAACTAAAACTTTTGATGTTACCGTTGTACATTTACGGGTTTTGCCACCTTATGTTGTTTCCGAATCATATACGACCGGAAAAAAATATGTCGCATGCTAGCCGCAAACCTCAGTCATTGTCGTCACGCTTTTTCGCAACACCTTAACCGACTCTGCCACGATGTAACGAAATTCTATATTAGGTATTTTCTCGCGAACCCGGACCAATGGGAGAAAAAACCTTGAAATATTTTCTAACCCTCTCACTCGTTTCAGAAAAAAACATAGTGTCGTTAAAGACCTCAACCTAGGAATCACAATTTCTCCTTGTTAGTCCAAAATTAATGGTCAGTATAACCACTAATAATTTAGAGAATACATACAAGTACGCGATAAAAAATTTTCACTGCGCAATTAAAGACGTTTTTAAGAGGTCTTGATGACTTCTTTGAAGACGTCTTCAAGACCTCAAGTAATTTTAATCAATATTTTCCTCAAGACATTGCTTTAATCCCCATTAAGTCCAAAAAGTTTTGGCCAAAAATCTCTTATGATTTGATAAATACATCCATGCACGCGATAAAAGTTCTCTAGCAGATTTCTGGAAAGGTCAGCTTTTGGTCATCCGAGAGCAAAATTTGACCTTTGACCAAGTGAAAACCATTCCTGTTCCTTAAAGACATATTCGCAACGTCAGCGTCCAACTTGGGTATAGCCACTCTTTCTTAGAAAGAATTTGCCTTTCTAATATCCTTTTCACAAAAGAAAATTTTAACCAGTAAAATTAATTTGTAGATTCATGTAAATTGCTAAAAGAGCACATACAACTCTTATTAAATGCTTAACCCTATTCCAGAATATCCTTTCTGGTGCGTGAGTTAGGCTCTTGTGGCCGACGATGACGGCCTGACCGTCGAAACATCCCGTAAAATATTTTTTGAGTGCCCTTCTTTTTATATATTAAATAAACGGAAGGGAGGGGAAAAGTGAGGAACTTGTCCGGCAGGGGTTGGGTGATGAGGATGGCGCAAGGTTTGCATCGCGGATGGTTGCACGGGGTGGGAAGGGATTTGGTGGGTTTGAGTGATTTGGACAGGGGTTTGGTGATTTTAAAAATGGCGGATAGATTGGGAGCTGAAGGTCTGGGTCTGAAGCTGAGAGAGGGACATTGAGGAAATATTTTTTAAATGGTTAGGTTCTCTGGAAGGATAGGGTAGAGGTTTTTAATAATGCTTGTAAGGGAGTCAAAACCAGGGAAGTAGGTGGTACAGAGGGATATTTTGTGTTGAGAAATACTATTCGTGGGAGGCAGTTTGAGGAGTTAGGAGGAGTCCCTTCCCATCCCGCGCAACCGCTCGCGATGCAAAACTTGTGCCATTTGGAATTCAGATGAAGAAATATAATCTGAATTTTTAACAAACAATTGGTTTGACGTTTACTATAAAGAAACCAGAGGTAGATATTCGTGGCTATCATTTAAAAAGTTCAAACTAAACAATTATGATTATCATAGGTTCAGCGCAAATTTTGAAAAGTTAAACGAGTTAACGTTGAAAACATTAAAAGATACAAAGTCACCCTACCAACTCTAAGTTCTAAATATTCCCAGCTTGAGTAATCGCGAAATCTGTTCCTCCGTAGAGTTGGATCCCGCCGACCTCCGCCGAAGAATCATCGCGGCGCGATCTGAGCGCCAGCGTTCCCATTCTAGTCGCGCCTCACCAAGCCATCGGTGTTCCAGTCTCGCTCCTCGCCACGCTGCACACTCTCCTTACCGCGTCCGATTTCAAACGCACTACCCGCAGGAGAGCATTTTTCACGTCCACTTAACCCTTGATCGGTCGGCAACTTTTTGTTGAAGATTGTTTAGACGGTTTAGACGTTCCCTCCGTTAAAGTCGAGCGAGTGACTTGTGTGGTTGGCGGATGGACCCTTGTTGGTGGGGTGTGGACTGGACGGAGATGTGTCGGAGGGAAGTGTTCACAGTCCACTGCTGTATGCATGAATATACATATGGATCCTAAACTTGCCCCCAGTGGGTGTTGCCAAACATTCCGCATGCACCGAAAAATCATGACCAAGCAGATTGTAGTGCCGCCACTCTAGAGAAGGTGGTTCTAATAAGGAAAGGCCGTGATTCAAATGGAGATACCGGAAATAAAGGCACCAGAATCGGTCTCCCAATTAAACTGGCCGTTTTTGGCACACTCAAGTGAACAATGCCGAAGGATAGGCCGTGGTTCAAATTTAGATACTGGTAATAAAGGTTCCGGAATTGGCCTCCCTTTAACACAGGCCATTTTTTGACATACACAAGCAAACCATACCGATTGCAGCGCCGTGAAAAGCTAGGCAACACTACTCCCCGTACAGTGGTGCCAAAGATTTAGATCCATATGTATATTCATGGCTGTATGTGAGAGGTGCCGGATGTGTTTTTGTATTGTGTGAGGAAATGGGCAATAAAAATCGTTTTCAGCACAGCCTGAACAGCTGGTCCTTCGGGCCGGATCATCTACTAGACGCCGGATTCGTGTAGTGTGCAGAAAACATCTTTGAGGTGGGTGGCACGTGGCTAAAAGTTTATTTGAAGTCGTTGTGTAAATCGCAGTACAAACGGGACGGAGCTGAACCTCCATTCGATCGGGTAAAGGCCCGTGGACTTTGAACTCGTACTCCGACTCGCCGCCCTGTCGCCCCTCCTCCTGATTCCCGCTTGGACGGTGGACTATGGACTCCCCTTTCCTAGTCGTGCCTCCCCTCACTTCGCTGGCTTTCACCTCTCTCCTTCCATTGCCCCCCTATCCTTCCGCCTCGATCACGATCACCTGTGCGGTGTCCGCACGGCTTCGTGCCGTAACGAGGCTGTTCCTCTCTTAAATTACAATTTCTTTCGCTCGCGCGACTCAAACCTGTGTTTGAACCAAATCAGCCGTTCGCTGTCCGCAGGGCTTCGTGCCGTAACGAGGCTGTTTTTTAATTTAATGGAAATCTCTTAATTTAATGGAAAATGTTATCATATTGCTTTGAGTTTTTGCCTAGTTTCATATTTTGAGTCACTTTATTGATCCAAAAAGCTTTGCTCCAAAAGGATTAGCCATATTTTTGGAAGAGAGATATTTACCCGACGCGACCATCAGTGCAACAAATTAATCTCGCTCTTTCCCCAACGCGGCCGTGTTTCAAGTCTTTCGCGTTTTCGACCCGAGACGAACACCAGTGCTGAAAATTAGAACAAATATGTATTTGAACATGATGAGATAAATAATAGGCATTTTTGAATGATATTATTCACAATAGTTTAGCCCACCAGTTTCCATGTCCAAGGTAGGTACAATAGGGAAAGATTCATAGCATAAATGCTTTAAAGTCTCGGGATCCATGCGTGCAAACAAACAAACGAATAGCAGCAGATCATCCATCACAAAAGATCAGAATTGAACATTCCTTCACCTCCCGTTTTATTTATTTTGACTTTTCACCACGACTTAAAGGTTGATGCGCTGACTGGGGACAAAACATACCGGAATAGTTGCTTTTGATTCCTCGACCATAGAATGGGAATCCACATACATTATCAGTTTCGTTGAAGTTCAAATGTCAACCATGGAACTTAGAGCTGGAAAATTACAATTTTCGACCAAATAGAGGGGAAATGATTCCCATTTACTCTCTGAAAACACGCCGGTATAAAAGAAAACGAACAAAAGTACTGCGCGCATTCTCCATACGTTAGCTTCCATATCGTTATGGCAACAGAATAAAATATTTTTGAGAGAAAATTTAAGTGATTTCGGAATTCAATGAGATAGCTTGACTGAAGAAACTCAGGCAACATTCACTCGAGGGACGCCAACAAGAGTTGCCATATTTATCCAAGAGTAAATACAACCAAGTGTAATTATACTGTAAGTAGTGTAATAATAAAAATCCGTTCAGTTTTTTGCGTAGTGTTTTGTTGCTGAAATATTTAGATACAGCGCTTCCTTGGAAGACAGATTTTATATCGAGTTACAACAGAGCCACTTTACAAGGACGTTATTTTAAATATAATTACTGCATACGTTTTTACTCAAATATATATATATATATATATATATATACGAGTTCGTGGAAAATCACACACGCGATAATGTAAATAGACTATGCCACAGGTGGGGCGGAATTAAATATAAACACATAAAAAAAAGAACACTCACAATATTAGTTGATATTTCGGTTGCTTGAACCTTTCTCAAAGGAAGACGGATACAGAAAGACGGATTCTGTATCCGTCTTCCTTTGAGAAAGGTTCAAGCAACCGAAATATCAACTAATATTGTGAGTGTTCTTTTTTTTATGTGTTTATATTTAATTCCGCCCCACCTGTGGCATAGTCTATTTATATATATATATATATATATATATATATATATATAAATAGACTATGCCACAGGTGGGGCGGAATTAAATATAAACACATAAAAAAAGAACACTCACAATATTAGTTGATATTTCGGTTGCTAGAACCTTTCTCAAAGGAAGACGGATACAGAATCCGTTCGATACAGAATTCTGTATCCGTCTTCCTTTGAGAAAGGTTCTAGCAACCGAAATATCAACTAATATTGTGAGTGTTCTTTTTTTATGTGTTTATATTTAATTCCGCCCCACCTGTGGCATAGTCTATTTACATTATCGTGTGTGTGATTTTCCACGAACTCGTATATATATATATATATATATATATATATATATATATATATATATATATATATATATATATATATATATATATTTAGTTCTATTGTATTAGTGAGCATGGTGGCCTATAGTAGTGGGTAGAGCATTTGGCCAATGATCGAAGGGTCCCGGGTTCAAATCCGGGTGAAGCCATCGGACGCCCCCGAACAAAGAGGAAATCCTCGGAGTGCGAGGTGGCCCAGGGACAGGAACTGGCTCCCTACCCTAAATGTGTGCAATTCACACGCTTGTGGCTTAGTCTGGGGTGAGCACTAACCTCAACTGTCCAAAATAACCTTCGTGTGGAATCACTGAGTTACTACTTATCATTCTTACTGATCACTTACATTAATCAATGATTAATATCGTTGTTATGTACGTAACATATTCATATTAATATTTTTTTAACTATTTCGACGATCTCGGGTCATGATGACCCAACGCGACCGTTAGTGTATTTGTGTGTAACCGAGAAAGGGTTGGTGTGGTTTTAACTCGGTTCAAATCATGGCGCTGGCTGAACTTCCCCGTCGAGGTGTGTCGTCTTCCTCATTGAATTTTTCAGTCAAAATCTCAGTGTTCACTGATTTGGATCATAGAATGTGAGAAATTAGAATAATTTTTGTGTAGGTTGTAATTGTTTTAGTATTATTTTTTATTGACGTTGTAAGATGATTCTGGGGGATATCAGGGGATAACAGAATCTCTCCAACACATTCATCGCCTGCGCTTTCCGATTGACCTTAATACAAATTTCTTCTTGCTGGATCTGAAGTCCCAAAAAATACTCAGCCTTTTTTATGTGATCATGAATTCTTCTTTTAATTCAGTCAAAAAACTGCCTAAATCTTCTTTTGCTCCTTTCGGCAAAGTTGTTAACTCCCACGTCTGATTCTTCTTGAGTGATGCCATTTCGCTGTCCGTGGCCTTTCCCCATTGAATCCTATTGTTTTTGTTTAATGCTTCTTCCACAGTCTCTGCATCAAAATATTCGTTGACGAATGCTTCAGCAACCATGATACACTCACTGTATGGTATTGGTTTCTTCAATGTCAAACGATTCCTCAATCTCCCCAGAATTGACGGTGACTCTGCCTCTTCACTTACGTTGTTGTTCATTGAAGCATTTTCTAAATCTTGTTCTTTCTCGCTGTCTCGGTCCTGTTGCTGTTCTTTGGCTTGTTCTTGAACTTGCTCTTGTTCAATCCTTCTCTCATCCATCTTGATGTCTTTAAGTGGCAGCTTCACTCTCTCTGCACACTCAGTGAAATTCTCTTGAAACTTGACATCTCTCGAAAGGATAATGTTGTTCTCTTCAGGTACGTAGACTCTGTAACTCTCTTCTCCGTCGTAACCAACAAGGTAACCCTTTACATCTTTCACATCCATCTTCTTTCTCTTCTGAATGGGAATGTGAGTAAAACAACTCGATCCGATGATGCGAAGGTGTTTTATCCTTGGCTTCTCTCCAATCCACAGCTCCTTCGGACTGCAACTTTTAACTGAAGATTTACCAGTCCTATTAAGTACATAAACCGTAGCACTTACAAGTTCAGCCCATATTGCTGCTGAAAACTAAACTTCTGGATTGGAATATTTGAAAGTCCTCGCTATCTCCACTATTGTTCGGTTTTCACGTTCGCTACTACCGTTTTGTTCTGGCGTACATGGTGATGTCAGCCTCTGCGTGATCCCGTGCTCTTGAAGAATTCTCCTGACGTCTGCGTTGTCGAGCTCTCTTCCGTTGTCACTCAAAAACTCCTTTATGTTATGTCCTTTATTTTTCGCATGCAAAATCATCTTTTTCAGTACTTCTTTTACATCTGACTTCTCCTTGATGATGTATCCGTAACGATACTGAGTGTAGCTGTCCTTGAAAACGACTAAATATCGTCCTTTCTGGAATGAAAAATCAAATGGACCACAAAAATCACCTGACATCAACTCTCCTGGTTCTGATGTTTTCTTCCTCATCTCAAATGGTAGCCTATGAGCTTTGCCGTAGATGCAAGGCTCACATAGCGCCATGTATCATCGACACTTAGATACCCAACTCTCTCTCAAGCATCTCCTTGACGTGTCTCTTGTCTTGATGACCCCATCTCTCATGGTACATCTGATAGACTGAGCTATCAGCCACCGCTACATTTTCTCCTTGCTCATTCTCTGGAAGTATTGCTGTGATGCTCGCCTTGTAAAGTGTGGCTCCGACCGCACGACTTCCATAAATGACGGTTTGATTTTTGACTTTGAACCAACAATTCTTTACTGTTGAGTAGAACTGGCTTTTCTCATTTCTGTCATGAGCAGCAAGGACAGAAATTAAGTTCTTGAAATATCTGGAACATACCAAACGTCTTGTAGTTCCAGCTGCAGAGTTTTGTCATTAACTTTAGACAAAATCCTAATCGTCCCTTTTCCAACTTCAACAAGCTTCTCCTTGCCCGCAGCCTTGATGGAACTTTGGACCCCTGAATTCCTGAAATTCGGTGCAATACGCAAAGGAATTCGTTATATGCTTTGTTGCTCTATCGTCAGTCTACCTTTTCGATGAATGCTTCTCTATTGCACACGCTTCACTGAATTCCAAACTCAAAGCCCCAACGGTATCGACTTCATTTCTGTGTGCAACATTTGCAGCACTCTTCTTCGTTGGTTTTCCATCTGCAATCCATTTTCTGCAATCTATCACCCAATGGTCTCTTTTCTTGCAATAATTGCATACGTCTCCTTTTCTTGAAGTTTAAGCACCCGAATTTAAGGAATTTTCCCACTTCTGCTTGTCGGGTTTGACTACGAGGGCCTCTTGAGCGAATTTCTCAGTATCCGCATTCTTCCGGAAGTTCCTCTCGAACATACGAAGCTGCGTAGTCAATTCGTCATAAATCTTCACCTCGTCCTTGGTCAGCAACATCCAACTTGACTTGAACGTCTCAAAGGTGCTCGGTAAAATATGTAAAACTTTACATATTAAAATTAATTAGGCATATCATTCTCACCCTTGGCTTTGAGACCCATGTTCATTTCGTTCCACAAGCTATTCAATCTGGCAACGTGCGTGGAGACATCTTCTCCTGCATTCCAATTAAAAGCAAAGAAATCAGTGCAAAGCTTAAATAACTGATGCTTCTAAACTTGTAGCTTCGAAGAGTAGCTTCAGTGTTTCCCAGGCCTCGTAAGCGGTTTCCTTCTCCATTTTCTTCTGGTACACTGAATCTGTCACAGACCTTGCAATCATGGACTTGGCGTAACTATTTGCCTTGCCAAACAAATCGCTATTCGCCTTGTGCGCCGTAATTTGTGCATCTGAAGCTCCATCATTTAATTCGGCTGGTTTGAATAACCTCTTATCAATGAGGTCTAGAGCATCTTCGTGGTAATCCAGTAACTCACGAATTTTCCTTTTCCACAACGGCCAATCTTCTTCACCGGTGAGATGTTTAATGCGCTTTGCCAGATCCATCTTGTCTTTATCCTTGGAAATTCTCAATTGGACGCTTCCCCACTAATTATTGGGTGTCTTGGTCCATAACCTATTGAGTTTTATTAATCTTAACTAATAAATTCAACTCACAGACACTGATTCATATATTTAGTTATATAATTTGAATCACAAACACATCTTGTTAGTGTCTGGTTTCTTGTGAGAATTTCAATTGTTAGTCAACAAACTTGCCCTCCATGACAACTGTAATTATTTTCAAATATTAATTTACATTAACATTTTGTACACTAATTTAACACTTCAGCAACGTTTATAGCATGGAAATATACGTGAAGAGTAATGAAATATTCTACATGTGAATCGATCCCCTATGCATTTATCACTAGTGTAAATCCTTGAGGAAATAGGCAAAAGCGAAAGCAAATGAGAGATGAAGTATATATTTGCTACATTATCAGATAAGAGTATGGTATGGACGCTGATCTCGAGGATCAAGTACACTCCAACGAAAGGGAAGTGGACAAACTAATTGGGTATGGAAGTGTTCTTGAATAATTTTTGGAAAGGTTTGATGGACTGAACTTCATAGAAAAGTAATTAAAAATCGAAAGGTGATGAGTTATGGAATGTGGAAGTGAGCATCGCTGTGAGCGCATAGAAAAAGTTGTATTGAAGAGAATGGCATTACGAGGGAAGAACAAAATTCGCCTCGCAATGTTTTGATACGTCACCACTTTTTGACGAATTTTACTAAGCCTAATGATGATATGTTTGCGTCTGACAATAAGTGAACAGTCCATGACGAGAAAACGAGTTTGCTGGGAAATTCACGTACTCACGTACTTACGATTATTCCCTTTCGTGTTAGACAAAGCCAAAGAACGTATCTATTGCTGTTAGCTCTAGAAAACTGGCCTTATTTTAACTATTTCCTCCATAATTCCCTAACCTTGCGTGCATCTTCTGCTTCCCTTGCACTCATGCATTGCTTCATAAACGCTCTCCTTTTCTTTGTACCTAATATTCCTCCTCTTTAGTGTCAGAACTTTACTAGAAAAAAACTGGAAAAAAGTGTTTTGTAAATTAATTCAGAAATTTGAGTACTAAAATATATGTTCAGAGATGTGTAACGTAGACTTATGCGTGATAGAATATTGTTGGATTAATAGTCTGTACTGTTGAAATGTGGTTTCAGGTATGGTTCTTTCCTGATAAAAGACACACTCAAAACAAAAAAGATTTATTTCACAGAACTTGCATGTTGAAATCAACAGATTACTCCCTTAACAACCTCCAATTGGTCACCTGTGATCCTCTGAATAACGTAGATTTTTTTATCATCTCGTATAATTTTCTGCATCTTTTCTTATTTTGTTTTCATCTGCGATGCGGAATCTCCAATCTCTGTAGCAACAACCTCAATTAGTGTTTTTAAGTCTTTTTCAACATGCTCTAGCACTTCTTTTTCATCTAAAAATACTTCCATGCGGAACTTCCAATCACTATAATTCTTTCCATCCAATAGCGGTATCTTATATTTCTCCTCTTCCATATTGATCCTTATTCCCGAACTTCGAAATCAGCGGCTGGCACAAGACGGCCGGCACACACTATTCCAAGGCAAGCTCACTGAAAAGGATTTTCTTTTCTTTCTTGCTTTACACTCTCAAGATGTTTAATCTTTTCATCACTCAGTCCTCAGGGCCCATAACCTGTGAAATAAATCTTTTTGGTTTTAAGTGTGTCTTTTATCAAGAAAGAACCATACCTGCAACCACATTTCAACATGTAATCCAACAGGTGCTTGAAAGGATGTGCGTGGGAACGTGTATTGAGCATTTTTCATTCGAAGAAAGCTTGTAACTGAGGGAGGTATATGTATTAGGAAATTGTTTCCACGGTCCGATATGGATACCCAAGGTCTTATAAATAACTTATCATAGACTGAGAAATCAAAAGAATTTCAGGGTCTTCTGGATTGCGTTTTGAGGCATAAAATAGGCATTTAGGCAAGATGAGTTGAAACGCAGTGCTGCTTACGGGAAGGATGGGATTAAATAGTTAAATTTGATGCAAAAAGAAAGTCCTACATCCATTAAGATAACATATTTGTAACAGCAGGAAGATGTATCAATAAATTCCACCCTTTATTATTTCGTGACCGTTTATTTATCTAGTTAAGTGCGTGGACTTGGCAAAATTGTCATCAGTTAAATAACCGACAAATTTTTAAATAGTTACTTTCCGAGCAATGTAAGAATTGCTAATTACTTTAGTAGACAAAATCGTAATCACCGGACAGCATTTCTCAGCCATACCACCGGGTGATTTTTCCCGAAGTGCTGATGTGTTACTGCTCCATGGCCTTCAGGGACCGGGGATGGAAAAGTAATTCATCGAAACTTCAGAAGATGTGGAGAATCCTTCTCGGTGGGATGATTGAGAAACGTGGGCTGAGAAGATTCACAAGGAAAATAACAAGTATGACATATATAGAGGTGTTATGCCTACAAAAGAACGTTCTTGTGTATTTACACACTTTGATGAATTTTTCCCAATTTATGGTAACGTAATAGCTTTGTAATACTATTGATTTTCACTCAGAACCCCGTTCATCAATTATCATGTTGTTTTCCCCTTCACCCCTCTTTCCTCTGCCTTCCCAAAGACCTCTCTCCCTACCCCCGGCCCGCTTACTAGCGATAAAATTTACTCTTAATTTAATTATACTACATCTTTAATCATTCCATTGCACCGTCGTCCGCCTCTCTATAAAACTTTTTGCCATATTTTATCGAAGCAATTAACGCAAATATTTTTTCTATCAGCGATTGGGCTAAAATTAACTGCCTCCAGTTAAACCCATTCAATACGCAAGCAATTATTTTTGACAATACAAGGCTCTCAAACAGCATTGATTATGATCACTTTCTGTCTCTAGGTGTTATTACTACAATTGTTAAAATCAAAAAGGCTGTTCGGTACCATGGATTCACTCTTTTATGCAATTTGTCATAGGATCAGCACGTCCTGGAAACGTGTAGCAAGGAAAATAAAACTATCTAATCAAATTGCAAAAATAATCTTCATATTTCTACCAGAGTTATGCTTGCATCTTCTCTTATATTTAGAAATTTTGGGTTTTCCATATTAGTTCATAGTGACTTAACTAATGTTCATGATAATAACGTCTATTGGAAAATCCCCATGTCATGGATGTTTATTGAGGCTGTATTACCAAACTAAGTTCATTATTATTTCTCATTCAATTTTTCCTTCGGATTATTCAGGCAAAGTTTAGACTATATCGCACAAATTTTACCTACTTCCCTGTCAACTAATGTTATTCGTATTCGCTAGTACTTATTTGGGGAGGTGCCATTGACTGTGCCGGTGGGTGGGTGGGTAGGGGAAGGATGTTTGGGGAACGAAGGAAATGTGGAGAGAAACCCGGCGTCGCCTGCTCTTAACGAAACGCACCAATGGGATTGCGGTTTAACGTCCCATTCAGCGGACAGTGTTTTGATTTAAGTGCTGTACACTTAGTGCCCAAGTGGGGATCCGGATTCCACTGAAAAGCCTGAACCACAACCGAGATTTGAACCCGGGGGTACTTTATGGCATGCCAGTACTCTAGCCTCCGCATCGATCCGTCGTTAGTACTTGAGAAGGTTTAAGTACAAATATGGTGTTAGCTAGAGGTTCAAGTAAAAATGTTTTTCTCAATGTTTACTTGGTAGTATTCAATCATGACAGGGAGAAAAAGACAACTTTTACAAATACCACTTAAATTTATTTGAAACTCGACCCAGGTTTCGACGTGGGTTCACATCATCATCAGGCAATATATAAGAGAAACGCAAGCCTTATATACATTACATAGCCAAGTGAGGGAGGGAGTGGGGGGGGAAGGGGAAGGGGATGAAGCGGAGTTTTAAATAAATTTAAGTGGTACTTGTAAAAGTTGTCTTTTTCTCCCTGTTGGTTACGCAGTAAAATACGTGTCCTGGTATGGCTCAATTTGCTGGCAATTGAGGGTGAAGATTTTTTGTAGGCCTTTAACTAAAAAAAAGATCTTTTACCATGGGGTTTTAAGCTGGGTAAAATGGTTTCTTAAGGGTTCTTGTTTTGTTGCCACGACTAAGTCGGGGATTGAGTGGACGGATTCCAAATCTAATATTCTGCCAATAGATCACGGATTTTAAAGAGATTATATTTATCGTCGTAAGATGTAGGAAGTTTTAATTCTTGCTAGTCACATGTATATTCCCCTATTTAAACGTGTGATCCACAAGTGTAAGATTTTTCTACACGGCAGGACTTCGCCATCCAATCCGTTTACTCCACCATCTCCTTTTCTGCAAACACGTTATTATGGAATCTTTTCACTAATGTGGAAGCCAATGTGGAAGGGGAGACGAAAGAGCTTAGTTTTTCGTAAGTCACACATACGGCGTAAAGAAGTTTTCTGCAAGGCTATAATGAGCAAGATAAGGATGGCTGGAAACATACTCGAGTACTGAAATTTTCGTTGTGGTTCTGGCCCTGCGTGCAGAGTGAAAGTCTTATAGATTAGGGCAGTTTGTCCTCCCAGCTACCCCGGGAAATCGAAAATGTACAAGGATCAATGGGGTACATGGCAATGGTAGGTATCGCCGGGAATTACTAACATTTTGCGCCGATGATATGTCCCTGTTGAGCTCACTCCTATTTACTTAGCGGTTTTCTACATATATATTTAGACGGAAGTTTAGTCTACTTATGCGCCCGGAAAACGAAATCGCATCTGTCGCTAACTAAGCTCAAAGGACGGTGGAATTTGATACAGGGGAGCGTCTTTCTACTTATATTCCCATTTTCTCTGCTGATCCTGGGGGATCGTATTTGATCGGTGACTGGAGTGCTTACTATCCCAACGGAGCGCCTTTGAATATCGGCAGTGGCATTTTTCAGATCAATCTAAATTTGACCTTGGTTGAAGGCGAAGAGCGCTTCGAGGGCACCACTCCGCCCTTAGGGTAGGTAGTAGGACTGCGGACCCATGAGACCTCACTCTTCACCTCTCTTCTGACCCATCTATCTGCAATGGCACAAATCACGTCGTCAGTGGTCTCTCAACGTTGCATTTTTCCAATGGGGAACATGCATGGAATTTGTTTCTCCCGTTACTGTATCCCACAATATAGAGAGTTTTCTCACGAATCCGAATATGTAAGCCAAAGCTGTCTCCGTCAATTACAAATGCTATAAAATGCTAATTAAAAGTTAGCAAAAATCGACGAAAGTCACGTGACTCGAAACGCTTTCTCATTGGCTTGACGTCACCGAACGGTACTGAAGTCCTCGCAGCTGCAGAGATAGGCGCCTCGTTGAAGTTATCGGAGCAAATTCGCTATTAAAATTATTCTGGTAATTTCTCGATAGAAGAAATGACTGAAGTGGGATTCAAGAAGGCACAGTCGGATAATTTACCGATGATTGACTCACTTATGGTGGCCGCCTTCCTGAAAAACTGCGATTGTTTCGTCGCTGCCGAGATGCGTGGAGTAAAAGCGAGCAGGAAGCAAACTATTATATGCATAAGAAAAACTTTAAGTTTTAATATATAAATATATAAATTTACAAATGTTTATTTCGAGAATATAATAAACTATCCACCGACTGCGGTAAATTATCATCTGCCCATAATTATATTAATACCTAACTTTTCATGCGACACATTATGCGGTTCTCTTATATCAGCTGCTTTGTTGTTAAAATACAACTATGCAAACAATAAATTGATGTACAAACAGCTTTCAAGTATGATTAATGTCTAAATAATTCTAAATTATCGCAACAGCTTCAGTCGCCAAAAATACGAGTCGGCATGTTAAGTTTTGCCTTAATATGTAGCAAACTCAATGTGTCTCATAATCTGAATCTATTGATTTTCAAATTTCCTTATTACCGAAACTTAACCCATGCAGTCATAATGTTTCCCCCTCTATTGAATAGATATAAATCTTTATTCGTATTATCTACATTTTTATTGAAGACTATATTAGGGAAGTCCATGGCAAAGCAGTATATTTGCTGTATTGTAGATTTCGGCTTTCAGTCTGTAGTTATTAAAGTATGAAACGGATTTCCAATGTTAGGAATTCCTCTAGTAGCTATTGAAATGGCGTAAATTTTGATGTATTTTTCGTTTTGCTACCCCTAAGTTCGGATTTTTCGTCCGCTGGGACGCGCAAGCCTGCGGTTAGTCGTCAATTACTCCTAAACGGTTAGTATCTGTCCTTTTTCGACTATTTCATTGTATAGCCATTAAAATTTCCTAAAGATTAATACCTTTCGCTTCTTCATAGACCTCACGATAACCATAAAAAAATCATCTGAAATAGAAAATTATGATAGGCAGATATAAAAAAAGCAGAACATAACTCAAATTTTCCACACTTTCTTAAAAGGAATCGATGGTCTAGGGGTAAGGTTGTGGGTTTTGGAGTAGTAGGTCGGGAATACGGATCCATAGTCGGGAAATTATTTTTCTTCTTTTATTCATGGCAAGTTTCACTAACATCTTTGGAAATTTTAGGTTCATCATCGCAATACCTTTAAAAACTTTTTTTTTGCTTTATTTTACTCCCTAAATTTTCATTAATGACGGCGAATGCCCTACTCCGAAGACCCGTTTTCTCGGCGAAACCTTCTAAACTAACATTCTCACCTCCAATCTGCTGACGGCGTTTTATAGATCTCATCGAGGCCTACAACCTTACGCCTACCCTTACTCTCTATCAATTATAGTTCGCAAACTAATGGTAAAAACGTGTAACAGACAAATCATGAACTAATAGTGAAATATAATAGGTATTTCATGAGTTATCTAACGATTTTCAAAGCCATAAATGTTACTGCTCGCATATAAATAACGTTCAAAGCTTGGAAATTTACTTTCCTTGTGACTTTAGAGACGTAAGTTGTATTAAATATATTAAGGTAGGTTTACATTCAGCTTACATTCTTCCCTATTCAATTCATATAAGGTTTATTCCCTTTCATTCTATTTATGGATATATATGGATGAATTGAAAAAGGGAAGTATGCAAGGTCCATGTAAACGTACCTTAGGCGGTAAAATACTTAAATAATAATACTTTTGTTGAAATCAAGTCATAACTTTCCGTTCATAAATAATATTTTGCCTTTGATGTGATAGTTTTTCACTTTCTAATTTATATTACGTGGAAATAACATAATTTGGCTTAATTATAACATTTTTTACCTCACAAAAATAAGGTTTGCAATACGTGGTACCGGCACTTAAGTTGAAATGATCCTCGCAGCAATAAGCCGTCGACAATTTAGAGAGAGAATTTCCGTCTCTTCTGCAGGCTATCAACCATTTTTTCCTCTTCTTCGAGTCTTTCGGGACGTAAATAAAAACCTTTTCCGGCGTGGAAGTTAAGGTATTTGAGCAACAAGGCACGATGCAGGATTTATATACCTTTCCCGGTTTTTTCTCGTTTAGATAAATTCTGCTTAAATGAAATGATCAAGTAAGATTAGTGAATATCAGTAAATATGTAATAAAAGCAATCATTTACGCCAAATGCTCGTTCCATCAATAACATCCGCCTACTTTTTCGTCTGAAGGTAAACAACAATCTCTAGCGTTACCGTTCCGCGACGTCACGCGTCCATTCCCCGATGACGTAGTGTTTTTAAGCTGGCGAGAAAGAATTATTTTTAAAGACTGATATCTCAATAAAAAACCGCTTGCCATCTGTGAAATTTTCGCTACATCCATTTTAGATAGTGTCCTTCGGATATAAGTAGTTATAAAAAATAGTGCATGTTCCCCATTGGTAACCATTGGTTTCCTTTTTCCTCCCCTACTGTTCAATCATGTCTCGTGACCTTTGACCCAATTCCCCTCGCCTATGAGGCGGCTTCCAAGGCAGTATGAAGATGCGAATGCTTTGCGCAGTCGGTGGCGTAGTCGGCCCCTCATTTCCTCTTCCGTGGCCCACAGGGCGAAAGCACCAGTGGCCAGGCAAAGAGGGACTTTTAAACATCTCTATTTACCACTGCAGGCCACCGCGGCACGGGTGCGTGGCAGAGGGTGTTAAGGACAGACCATGAAAAAGATATTGGCAGAGTGGAGGGATGAAAGGTTTGGCCTGTTTCGTGTATTAGTATGACGCGTAATTTCCGTTTCAAACAAGGGACAGTTTGATACCCGTGCCTGAGAAGGGCAAAAATATCTTCGTGGCCATTTATCTTTAGATAAACTTTTGATGACATATTTGAAAATTTCCATAAATAGGTTTAATTTACGCATGTAGACCAAAAAAAACATTTTTTCTACTTTTTTTGTCCTCTAACGGCTTTTTTATGAATAGACTCTTTTTTTGATATTTTTATCTGGAAAACGACAGGATTTCAAGTAACATTTTCAGTTGCACATGTGTATTTTTTAATTTTTTATTATTTTTCTGTCCGCAAGGCTCATCGGAATAAAACAAACTTTCAATATTTGCAACAATACTCACAGGGGTTACTGATGAAGTAAAGAAGTAAGTTTCCTTTGGGCCTCCATTTCAATCGCGCTGCAAGATTTTATTTTGTAAACGTTTTATTACTAATTACGTGAGACGACCAAGGTTAACAATACCCTTGACAGTCCGCTTAGAAAATGAAATTATCGACCTAGGAAACATACAATCCAAGAGTTTTCCGAAATTCTATGCGAAAGATGGAGACTGGACATTTTGGAGTATTTATAATCATATACCCATCACTCTTACCTGAAACTCGGGACACTATTTATGTCTTCTAAAATTACATTCACCGATATATACCAAATATTTCCACGTTAAGGCAAAATATCTCCATGCTTATGTTACTCAGGATGGCAAAATTGCAAATTTTAGGGTACAAACCCAATACTGATTTTTTACAACCGAATAGATAGCGATGAAGGTTGCTCTTCGTAGGCGTTAACAAATCCTTTCTTACATACTTAGATTCCCTGTACCCTGGAAGCAGTTACTAGCTTCTAGCCAAATGCTTATCCTGAGTATTCTGAAGCTGCATGTTACTTGAGCTGAGATGAAACGCAGAGGAAGCCACATTACGCTTACTTGCGTTCAAGGCCACATTCCAAAAAACGAGTAAGCTGACTCGGCAGGGAAGATTCCTTCCGCAAAGAAGTCCGTGTATCTCGCCAAACATTGCAAACATTAAATGATCCAAGATTTTCCCGGTGAATCTGATGTATAAATGTTTCACTGGTACTCCACCTGGTAATAGGCTTCATAACTGCCAACGTTTCGACAAATGACTTGTGCGCCAACATCAAGGTTTCTGAATGCCGCACGAGTAAAAATAAACGGCCAATTTTGACTCGTGCGGCATTCAGAAGCCCTGATGATGACGAAAAAGTTGTGGAAACGTTGGCAGATATGAAGCCTATTGCCTGGTGGAATACCCGTGAAATATTTATGTATTGAAAAATTGTCTTGCGAAAACACTATATCTACATCTACATACTACCCCTCAAGCCGCCTCAATAGGCGTGTGGCGGGGGTGTTAGGACACCAGCCGTTTACATATAAAAAAGAAACGCTCTAATGAAATTACGCCTAGCATTTATTGAAGTCCCTTATTGCTCGGGGGAAAAACGAATTCCCATACCTATCCGTTTGACAAAATATCTCTCTTAATTTATCGTTTCTGTCGGACCTGGAAATATAGTGGGGTTCTAATATGATGTTCTCTAAGCACGTAGGAAATATAAAAATAAAGGCATAAGCCATGGATGGAAATAACGAGTAATGAACTCTGGTAATCTAGATAGAAGACCTCACTTTGTTTGCTCATCAGGAATAGTCGGCAAGAAGAAGTGGTGGGTAACGAGGTTGAAGTAGGTATGGCCGCAGGGCCAAGACTCACTCCTTCTATTCACACCTGTAAATGATCCTCCAATCTGAAATTAGTGTAATACCATCCTTATAATAATGACGTCCACTGATAGACTGTCCAAATTATGACGATTAACGAGCCCAACTCTATGCACCGGGAGAACTGAGGTTAATTTTAAGCGATGGCCATACTGCATCGGCTGTAGACACTATTTTTTAAGGAAATCTGGGGAGAGGGAGGAAATTTGAGGGAAATTGGTTTAACACTTTATTGACGACTATGCATCAGTTTACGACCATGTGTAGTGATTCATAGTTAACAGGCTTTGATGAATTCAGTGAAGTCACAAAATGACCTTAGATGTCGAGGAACTAGAAAAAAATCTAACCACCCAAAGTGGTCCAATAATGTTCTTTTATGATCAACAGGAAAGTTATGTATCATTTACGATATGTTTTGACTTTGGTGGCATTCAGAAGACTTCCTAAGCGACTTTATTTTTGGACTTATGGAGACTTATTTGCGTTCTCTACTCGTAGTAGTAGTATTTTAGTTTAATGTGCTTCCACGGCTAAGGTCATTTCGCACATACTGTCTACCACGCGCAGACAGGGGTAACAGCACTCGGACGAATCGGAGGACCACCCCTCCAAACTCGATCCGAGCCGAACGATGCTTAACTTCGGTGACTGATCGGGAACCGGTGCTCAGTGGGCTGAAATCAGAAAAAGGTGTCAAAAAATCATATCTTCCACATTTTTAAAATTAGATCCATGATTTCTTTACAGTGGAATATTTTTAGACTCTTAATATAAACTACGAAATATTGACCCAATTAATGGCACCGAGACCTAGTTTAAACAAAATGGTAAAATCTGAACATCGATTATCTGAACCGTTACGGTATCAAAAGCTAATTTAACTTGCAGGGTAGTAATTCAAAAGCAGGATGAGTTTAAAAACAATACATTTAATAGTTAAATGTGTAAAATATAAAATTAAAAACAAAAAATAATTGTTAGGTATGAATGCACTAAACTATTAATTATATTTATTCGAGTCGCGTCACTATCCTAATCGGATCTGGTGGGCAGTTCCATCAGGAGGTCCCAAGCTTCTTTTGGTATAATTTTATTTTTTTTGGTACATCATATGCTGATATAAACGGATCTGAATTAAGGAGAGGCCTTCGAAAAAGATCCTCGAATTCAGCTGATCGCGAAATTTTTCGCGTATGATGCATCCGGTATCTTCGTATGTCCTTGTGCCCCGATTCAAGGGCTTCGTCTGATAGCTGGCCTATCGGGATCACTACCGCCTTTGCAATAGTCGCTTTATGAAGGAACACTTTGTGGACAGTAGGTGGCATATGATACCATGGGTACAACTTTACATAATGAGAAGCAGTGCTGGAGCAATAGTTAGAGAACGCGGTATGATTTATTTGAAGCCCAGATGATAGGGTTTCAAAATTGTTGAAAATATTTCAATAATTTCCTCATCAATACCTATAATTGGAACAGAAATACGTTTTAATTATTTGGTAATCTACAATTAATATGCTGATCATAGAGCTTCAATTTTTGGAATATTCTTAAAGCAATAAATTGCTAACATACAGAAAATTTCCGACGAGAGCTTAGGATTGGAAAAAAGCGTTGGTTAGTGTTTCCATCACTAATTGTTCCTTGACCAGGGTTTGGTATGTCTATTAAATGTTCATTCTTTTTCTAAATTCCTCTTGGATTTATTTCTTCTTCTTTTTAACGCATTTTTGCTCCTATTGATAGCTTTGTTCTGAGAGATATCACGAAATTCAGGTGAAAATGTGGCTAATTATGGATATTTTAGGATAATAAATGGGACATTATAGGAATAAATTATACTAAGTACCTACATCGAACTTTTCACTTACCCTCCATTTATTAATTTTGAAGCGATAAGAGAATTGGAGAAGACTCAAATAATCGTATGTAACAATGGAGTGGAAGTAATCCAAATTATTTTTTATTCATCCACCACCATTAAATTCATCCTCTCCAGCTCATACATCTCACCAATGTTTACGCCACACACGTATTCGTTTAGAAACGGTTATCATTTAAAACGAGATCAAATATATGTTCGATTTTTGTTTACCAGATGCTGAGTCCAACATTTGCAGATGCACGAGAGAGGTGGCGAAAAAGCTGTAATCTTTCAAATATGATTTCTGCAACATTTGGTTGTAGCGAGAGTGACCAGAGCTTCCATCGAAACCCCACTTACATATCAATTTACACATTGGAGCAAAAATTTCCTTGCCTAATCCTTCAATGCAAGAAATAATTCTTGCAGCCCTATGATAAAGCAGAGACTGCAATTCTACTTCACACTTTTCTTCTGAAATGATTATCCCTTCCGCATAAGCCACCTTTTATGCTATTTTTACCCTATCATCATTTGTATATATATCGTGCCCATGAAATTTCGTCGTGTCCCGAAAGAGGAGATATTGGATCTTCGTCAATTGCGCCGTCACAATCAGAGAAACAGCTTCCTCTTCAGAGATGTCTGTTTTTGGAGCGTTTTTAGCCCTCCATTTAGAAAGCATTATTTCTCCTCTTTTTGGGGTTGTAGTTGTCACCTCTTTCACAACTTTCACTGCTGCGTCGTCTCCATAGCGCGTAATTCCATGGAATTCGCTACACTTAACTCCTCGAGGGAAGTGGAACTTTTCAATTTCACTAATTTTCTATGCTTAGACCAAGCACTTGCACTCTCAAAATCCACTGATGGCCTTCCACGAGGTGTGCTTTTTATTAAGCCTATAACAATGATAAATAAAGAAATAAATAATCATATTTCGTAACATAAGAAAACAAGGAATGAAATATTCAGCTAGTTGCTTACGTCTTATCATTTTCCGCTGGCATTAGCACTCACCTGATGCACATGGGAGATATTTTAACACAGCGGCAGGAAATGTTATCGGCTGTTTTAACCAAATCTATTTTTCTTCACAAATCTGGAGCCCACTTTCAGAAATACTGATGGAAAAAAACTTTTAGAATGAAGGTCGCTAGCAAAGTTTGTAATTTCCCGTCTCCTTCCAAATTGTTTCTTGTGTACAATCTCTAGCACGAACGATTTCTTCTGATCCTTGGATACTCCTCTTTTTTCCAGGAGGAGTGTCTTGTATTTCCTATGTAAATCTTGGTGAGTCACTTTCGTTGAATCCATAGCTGGGCAATGACACTGTGAACGTCCTTCAGCACAAACCTCGAATACGAATACTGAAGGGAGACTGATGTCAAGCACTCGGCCACAAATGAACGGAACACTCTATCCAGTCGCATAGAGGGTATATTTTGGAAAATCACAGCTTGCAGAATAGTAACATGCACGTGTTGAAAGTAAAAGAACATATCTGTGTGCATAAGGGAGTAGCCGCCGCGGACAAAGGGCATGGTGAGCGCGCGGACCATTAGGTTTATTACCGCCCGCACGCAGCTGCGGAATTAGACCCAAGGGTAAAAGCATTAGAAGAGGGTACATGCCATGAAGGCAGCGCAAAAAATAAGTGGTAAGCAGAGTGTACTCAAGATTTAGGTAAATTCCAGCTTCTCAAGCAGACTGCTACGCATTTAACGCTAAGTTCCTGAGTGCCTACCACATGTGTGGTGCGTCAAGGGGCGCGAGACCCGCCCGACATCATTTTGTTTTACCACGAAATAAGAGAAGGGGTGCAAGTTAGTGCAAGGTATTTCTTTTTCGTCTAATAATATAGACTTCAATATAACTCCTGGTGTTTATATCTCAGGAGCGGCGATAAGTACTTTTATCCTAGCAACATGTAAAAAATTATCAAAAAACAGTGATATTTTAAACGAATTATAAAGTTATTAAATAAAGGGTTCACCGCAAAACATTTAGCTCTCTAGTATCTATAAGATTAATACTATAAACATATATTCTTAAGATTGTCTAATTCGTTATGATATCCAATTGCCTGGGAAACAAACATTGAAATATTTCGTAAAAATCTCGAATTCCAGATTTCATTGATTTTTATTAATTTTTGGCGGGGTGTAATAATTTGATAATTACTTTTGAAAAAAAAACTAACTTCAGTTTTACATCACATGGGTCTTCTAAAATTTGGATATTTCATTCCCGGTTCTAAATAAAAAAGTCGAAAATAGGATTTTTGGCCAGCTTTTTTTGATTTTAGCCCACTGTGCGGTGTTTCCAGCGTGGCAGGCCATTGCCCGCGTTCTCTACTCATTCCACACAGGAGGATATCTCCATTTGAAAGAATATATGTAACTCCATCAGAATAATATAACTCCAATAGAAAGTATCTATGAGCATTTACATGTTACACTGTGAGCCTCCGATTGGGTATATGGCAGGGGATGTTTGGATACCAGCCATGAAGAAATGAAAAAAGGGAAATAAAATTGGTTTCTACTTCTTTTATTATTAATGTTGCGTGGGGGAAAATAAATTATTTTGCCCATGCTAGTGAAAGAATATCTCTCTAATTAAGGTACCACTGGAAATTCTTCAGTTGATGTTTGGAGGTACTAAAATCTTCTGTATGCACCTGAAACGTGTCTGATTAGAATCTTTCAAGTAATCTTAGTTTCGTCTACAGATTTAGAACATCGAAAAAGGTCACCTACGCCCGTTCTGGGCATCTACATCTATAAAATACCCTGCAAGCCACCTCAAAGTTGTATGGCAGGGGGTGAGTAGTCACCAATATGCATTACACTATACCCTAAAATTAGTGTGTCGACGACTGATGATACACTAACATACATCGCTAATGCCTGTCGCTAGGCGAAGCCTCACAATCATGCACTACTCCACAGATATGCTAGCAATGTTCAAAGGACCATTTGTATTTATGCATATTGCAACAACAAATATGGACAGAGATTCAAGAGCTATAGCAAAAACACACACAGCATGCTTTAAGGACTAGGTAGCAGATAAGGATACAAGTATTTGGGAGAACTGCCACTACTATTAAGAGCGACACTACCTTCCGACAAACCTAGATAAAAGTCTCATTGGCAATTGTTATGGTCTCCTATCGTTCGCGGGAAAAATGGCATTTTAAATCTGTCCGTTCTGCAGTCTAGTTCCCTAATTTTACTCTCATTATCTGATCTATCGCAGTATGTCAGATCTCGTAAAATATTATTAACTTCGTCAGAGAATAAATCAGTCTGGAATTTACATAATAGAATAAGTCTAAATTTTAACCGTCGGTCTGAAAGTGATGCCCATCCCAGTTGTTACAAAAGGTCAGTAGCACTTACGAAATTATCATAACGGTCTTTAACGTATTTTGCCGATCGTCTCTGCACGCGTTCTAACCCGGTTTTTAGGCCTACCTCATAAGAATCCCAAATACTAGCAGCATATTCCAAGTGGAGTCTAACAAGGGAGAAATAGCTGATTTCCCTAAATTTATCGTCGCACTTGCCAAATACTCTTTTAACAAATCCTAATTTACGATTAGCCTCACCGGTAATTTCTCGAATATGTTTACTCCACGAGAGATCATTCGTCGGTTTAACTGCTAGGTATTTATCTGATTCTACATTCTCTAATTTGCTGTTTTGTATGCAATAGCTGTTATAAGGAGAGTTTTTCCGCTTCCAAAAATTCATGACAACGCATTTTTTTCAGGTTAAATTCTAGCTGCCACGCATTGCACCACTCCTGTATTGCCTCGAGGTCCTTAGTTAGCGCTTGCATATCATTAAGGCAAGGGATTTCCCGATATACAACTGCGTCGTCAGCAAATAATCGAAGCGTAATTTTAACTACTTCACCGATATCGTTAATGTACAAAAGGAACAGAAGTGGACCTATGACACTCCCTTGTGGGACACCTGATGTGGCATTTAATTCATTAGAGATAGCGCCGTCTAATACAACCCTTTGTACGCGATTGCTTAAAATTCTCTAATTCAGGATATTACGTCATCGTCTTACCCGTAGGATTTTAATTTCATGAGTAGCTTTCTGTGGGAACTTATCAAATGCCTTTTTAAAGCCGAGAAAAATTACAGGGTACAGGCACGTGGACTTGCCTCGAGTGGGAACGCGCGGGAGTGGCTCGACGAAGCGGCCGTGCTCTTTCGCGGCACCCGCCTCTGCGCCACCGATCGTGGGCCGCCGCCCTGCGAGCTAATGAGCGCTGATGAATAGGTGCGATCCGGTGAGCGGCGCGTAGAACGGGAAACCGCAAACAATAAACGTCTCAGCGCGAGGGCGGCTTTGGGGGTGGGGCGGAAAGGGGCGGGGGAGAGCGGAGAGGGTGGGGAGGGGGCACCGTTTGGGAGGAGGATGGTGGCGCTGGTGATTCACGGGCGGAGGAAACCGCACGAGGCGAATATATCATATGGCGGGGAGGGGGGAGTAATTAGTTCTGGGCTCGGTTCATCCCGGGCGCGACCCCACCTCTCAGATTTGCCCCACGGAGGAGCTGCCTCCTCCGTCGCCCACCGGCTCAGCCGCCCACCGCCTCCGCCGCCCCCGATGTGCCGCTCGTCTGCGCGCCACGGCCTCCGCCATCCCCCGATTTCACCAACCCCTGGCCCACCCGCCAAACCTCTGCCTCCCCCAGAGCTGAGTAGACTCTCTAATGAATTGCTTGTTTAATTAATTAGAGGTGGACTGCTCCGAAGTTGCCCGCTCGCGGGCCTTGCTGAGGCGAACCTCCCCTGGGTGTGCTTGCCGCCTGCAAGGCGGGCGCATCTTCAAAGGAGAGAATCTCCCCGCCCCTTCTCTTCCGCCGGCCCTGCGCCTCGGGCCACGCCGCCCCTCGCCCGATGTGAGCGAGTGGATTAACTTTCGTGCAATGTTAAGTTTTTTCCCTTCTCCGTGGCGGCGATTGCACGCGCAAGCGGCAGGGGCGGCAGGGGGGGGGGAGTGAGCGGGGAATACCCCCCTAGGGTGCCGTCCAAGGTTACTCGCGTTGCTGGAATTGAGCGGCGAGGCGTGATGCTCGTGAATTGGAGGGCGCGAGTAAGGAGCGCGAATGGTGCGTGTGTTGCACATCGAGGAGAGGCCGGCGAAGGGTGAGGGTGGGCGTGGTGCTTCTCTTTGTTGGCTCTCAACCATGCTAGGAAATGTTTCTCAAAACTCCCGACCCGCTTGAACATATTGATGTATTTGATGCAAGAAAGTATATCAGATTTCAGACTGTGAACATTTCTATTATTCATGTCGAAGAATGTAAGTAGTAGATTTTTTAAGCTGAATTTTAAGTGAACGACCTTGGTTTTTGGATGTATCACGTAAAGTCAACACCAGTTACGTAAGGGTGAAAATATGTAATGTTACACAGCTCAAGAAGAAGACATATATATTGGAAGTTGTGGTGGATTTCTAATTTTGGAACATAAGGCGAAAGAGTGGAGTCTATTTCCTGATTAATTTGGTCATGTACTCAGAAGTGACTGATATATCAGTTAATTGAAGTGGTAGAGAGAGTATGAGCGTGGAAATACCGTGAATGACCAGTTGAAGACATTGAGTTCCTCACTACCCATGATAGTTCATCAGCGGAGGAGGAATAAAAGGAGAGGAGGCCCTTTTCATTCACTTTAATGCCTTTCCTTCCCTAGCATGAGATATTACTAAGCCGTGGAACTGCTTGCGACTAGGAAAAGATGGGAATGCTTTTTCCGTCTGTATTGCCACAAAATCAACGAAATGATCTGTAGTCAGACGTCCCCTCGTCTCCTGATATAGTTCCATGACGTACATTCCTCGTCTAAATAGATTGGCTTGGGGCCGTCTTTGTTATCAAAATGTCACTTCTCAAACTGGAAAGAGGAACCCTGAAAAATACTCTCTGTAATCATAATCTCCTGCTCAGGTCCGCGTTCCTGACGCTTGAATGCCCTTAATGCTTATCTACTCTTCTCGTCACATGTGGACTTCCTTTGCTCTCCTCATTTCTTGAAGTCATCGAGTATCAAACACTGTCATTGATTCTTCAACTACGCTACACAGCGAGAGGGAGATTTTATAAATTTTATGTTGTCAAAAGTTATTATTTTGCCAAAAGTTATTTTATATAAATGGTAGCGAGCTTGTTTGTTTTTCCTCTGCTGAAATGGAACAAACAGCATTGCTCATCCATCATCATTAACAGCCATCTATCCAAAGATTCGTCGGATGCAACTTTTCACTTCATTCTCCTTTCAACTAACCACTATTTCCCTTCTTCAGTAAGTCTTCTTTAGAAAATCTCTCATATTGTTTCAGATGTAATCCAGTCTTGGTCTTCCTCGTTAATTTCTTCCCTTTACTGTACGTTACTCCTTGGCTTACTGGAGGTTGTTATGGACCAGAAAATGTCCACTATAATAATTGAATATAATAATAATATATCCTACTTTCCTACCATGCCAGCTGAGTCATCGTGGGTGATGAGAACGCAGTGGTGGGAGATGGCAAGGAGGGAAGCAGCAGAGGGGAATATTAAAGCTCGGGACATTAATTGGCAAAGGAATATTGGTTGACTTCTGCAGTGAGAAAAACATGGTTGTGGCAAAATCTCTCCTTGGACAACATCGGCACCAAAGGAAGATACTGGGAGATAGAGCAAGTTACCGAATCCACTGCACATTTATCAGAGAAAGTACCGGAAAAATTAATAATCTATGCCTCTTTTAAAGTGTCTGCTTAAAAGATACTTTATGTTTATGTATAAAACTCACTAGCATCACTACTTAATTGACCATTAACATACACCTTATAACTACATTAATTCATACTAGAGAATAAAATCTAGTACTTTTCCACATACTTTTATTTTAACTTTATACTACGTGTTTCACCCACTTGCCGCATCATCAGGTACCCAGTCACACTGCAGGTTTCAGAGGCAACCTTTCTCTTATATTTTTTATAATGACTCAATAAAGTATTTTCCACCCCATTAATTGCTTACCTCATCTAGCTCCGTTTCAGTATATGCTATATGATGGTAAGCGGCATTTGTAAGCAGTCAGAAAGATATATATTTAACATTTGAACTATTTAGTGAATTTGATGAATTTTAACGGAAAATTGTTTTCATAAACTTAAGAGTAATAATTTTTCATCGTGTTTTATATCTCCTTTTCTACTTTTGCAATATAGCAAGTAACGATGTCAATACAACACATTTGTTGTATTTATGTATAAACTTTTACTTCAACTGGGTGGAAAAAGAGATCAACAGAGCCAATTCAGACTTCTATAAATAAAAGAAACGGAATTTTATCACTTGATTCTTTATCTGCTCTGAAGTGCTGCCGCGGTTGTACTTCTTGCTAACTTCGAAGCATTTTTCTTGTCTTTATGCCGTGAAAAATTTATCAATCCAAGGATACATCCCGGTATTCCCTTTTCCCTTGAGCTAATTAAAAATAAGTTATCTAATTCGAGTGATTTCATCTCAAAAGGGATAGCATGTGAAATTAAGTACATATCATCAAGAGGTGCAACGACCTAAATTTCTTTTTCCCTTTGTAATTGAGTTCTTCGGCTGGAAGAGTCCTCCATTTTTCTCCATTCCTGGTTGTCTCTCCAAATTTTCGAATTTGCACTAAATTTTTCCTATCTATATCATGCAATCTACCCGAAAATTTCATATCTTTGATGCTAGATTAGCACTAGAGCGTAGGTTGAAAATATAATTTCAACATTTTATACAAAAATATTTTCCATTGCCATTTGAAGGGAAATTAGAGCCATCGCATTGGTCCTCCATATATCCTTTGAGGTAGATTTTTCGGCATTAATTGTTCCCATTTTAAAATTGCTCCTTACTTTTATGGATACGTTTTATTTTAACACACAACGAGTTAGATGCCGCATGGTGTGACAGCATATTCTGGCTTACTAGAGGTGTATGTTGAGAGGAATCAAGGTATATACACATAAATCAGCGTGAAGCGTGCACAAGTGCACGCTCCACGCTGTAGACGGTATAGATATGTAGTATTGCGGTATAGAACGGTGTAAATATGCTGCAGAGAGTGCTAAAGGTGAAACTTCTGTTAGGGCACTCGAACAATAACCATAAAGCCCACTCTGAGTTCCTTTATCTCGCAAGCAGGAGTTCCTGTGGAAAGAATGGCATTTCCTGTAGCTTTCCGTTGGGAAGATGTCAACACTCCAAATGGTTTATTCGTCAAGATGACATCTACCGAAAAAGATTATGTAGTTTTCGGATTTACGCTTTTCCTTTTCCAATGGACTAAGAACGCAGTAGAAAATGAAAGTTTAATAGCTTAATATTTTAACTTTGGTACAAAATAACCTGATTACTCATTAAATTAAGGATGTTTTCACAAACATATGGAAGCATTAAGGTATAAAAGTTACATAATCTTTATTTTGTGCAAAAAGTGATGAAGTCGCTCTACAAATTCTGTGACGCTCAGCGGGAGGAAGTCGCACAGCACGTCGAAAGCCACAGCATGGCTGTTGCACTCTCACCCTAGAAGCCGCCGGGCCTCGCTGGCTACGGCTCACCAATATTCAACATGTAACATATTAAATGAATAATGAGTCGTTGCTATTAACAGAAAAGCATAAAGAATTGGCGAGTGCTACGTAATTGCCAGGAATTTCTGCAAAGCAAGCAAAAAAGCTGTGTCTCAAAAATTTTAATGCGATGCGCCCAGTCTCTACTCCATCCAATTGAAATATTATTTAATGGAGTAATTTACAAATGAAATGAAGCAAATTATGTGGACGTTGCAAGGGAAATTCACGGAAATGTTTTGCTCACAAAAAAGACACTAACGTGTGTATCTACAGAGGTTGGCTACGACATGAGCGAGGTCACTCCCCGAATAAGCAGTCTTGGACAAAAAGCAGCGCTACCCAGAGGGTGTAGGCGGCCATCCTTGGGTAAGACGGCTCAAAGATGCTAAGAAAAGCCGTGAAGATGCCGTGACTTGGTGAATGGCCACCACCAACTAAAACGCAGCCAGTAATCTGGGGGAGAGGGGTGCATGGAGGAAAAATCAGCCGACGGATTTCCTTCTCCAATGGCCGTTTCCCGAAACCTGGTCTGGCACCGTCTTTGCACGCTAAAGAGGAGCCCGGGCAGCCCGGACCCCGGCGCTCAACCGTGAGAGGCAACCATCTGAAAGGAAGGGCTAGCCTGCAGTCTCGCGCCCCACCGCACCCTCGGTGCAGCGGGACGGTAACCACAGTGATCGAGGTCCTACGCCGTCCCCGAGAGGATAAATACATGAGTACTATCCAAAACTCTCCCCTTCAAGTGAAATACCCGCCAGTACTGCCGCGTACTCCAGAACGCGAATTGCGTGTGTCAGTGCATCGCTATCGAAAGGCTCAAAAAGAACCGAAGAACGATTGTTTATTCAGAAACTAATTCCGCTCCATGTGGAAAACGATCACTTGCTGCAATTTCTCCCGTCCTGAAGGTCGGGAGCAAGAAGCTTGTAAAACTAAACCCATTGGAATCATTCCATTTTCATTGTATCGTTCATTCCTCACAAGTATTCATTACAATTAAGAGCGTTTTCTTTTTCCTTTATTTGTTTTGTAATCGCCAGTTATTTTCATCATTTATGTATAGCCCCAACTAACGAACACTATATCATTAGTTTTAAGGATTTTTTTCTTATCGAGTTATTGCTATGTCAGTTCAATTTTTGGGGTTGCATGATTCATTCATTAAACGTGTAATGAATGCTGATGTTCCTGAAATTGCGTGAGTCGTCTCTCTTTCAATGCGTGATGCCTCAGCCT
Organism: Pyrrhosoma nymphula; assembly: GCA_963573305.1. Lineage (NCBI taxonomy): Eukaryota > Metazoa > Arthropoda > Insecta > Odonata > Coenagrionidae > Pyrrhosoma > Pyrrhosoma nymphula. Next base: position 89,689,490 of record OY754332.1, on the reverse strand, counting down.
ATAAAACTGTGCTACCGCCATGCATCAAAAGGGCACGTTCTCGAGTTAAAGAATTCACTCCCTGTACTAGGTGATCTTCCCTTTCTCGGTAGACATTCGGCTATGGTCCTGTGTGGCGCCTCTTTTTCGAATGAAAAAGAATTTCATCCATATTTCCTCTCTCGGGATCAGCTCTTTATGAAAGGAGAGAAGGGAGGAATCGGCCGTCGTCGGACAATTGGGAATCGTTCCGTCACAATATGCCCGGAGCCTGTTTTTATAAGGTAGTTAAACCTGGGCAACAACTGCTGCAGAGCAATAGAGTTTGGTAGCAATTGAGATGTGCTGCTATCGAAGAAGGATGAAGATGTAATGGGCCTAGATAATCATTGAGGAAGTCCTAAGAAGAGCTGGAGTGAACAGAAGCATAGTGAAATCTCTGCGAAGGAGAAACAAACTTAGTGGACCTATTTGCGACACTTCTGCCCAATGAAAACAATATTGGAAGGGGTAATAAATGTGGAGAGTATTAGAGAAAGATCAGTCATGAAAATCTTTAAAAAAATCATGAAAGGCGTAAAGGAAAATAACTATGACTCTAGAAACGATTGGAACTTCGAATTAAAATACTACGGAAAGGAGCCAGAATGTTACGTGTCAATTTCTTCACGCCGTACATGTTAGGTCAAGCTCTCCTCAATGGTTATGTAACAATTTTGGGGAAGAATAATAAAAAAACTGAAATTCTTTATTTGTCAAGAAAACAAACCATCCCAAGTTCACATTAATGTTTTATAAAATACTCTACAGTAGTATCCCATATCCCAAGGCGAAACAGAAACTTTCTGATGAGCACTCAATTATTTCTTTTTAATCTTTTCAACCATTACGCATCAGTCATGGAAATAACTACAGAGCGTATCTTTATCATCATTGTCATCCTTTTAAGCAGATAGTAATCAAGATTTTTAATTTTAAGTAACATAATGGACGTGATCTATGGTTATCAGCCAGCAAATAAAAGAATTGTAGCGGATGCTTCACCTTTTGGCATGAGAATATTTGCCAAATTGAGGTCGGAAAATGGCTTTCTTAGGTTTTCAAGGTTGGAAGTCGAATAAAAACTAGGTTTTTTAATAAATATGGAGAAAAGCCATTTGAGTTTTGACGGAATATTTATCTTTTAATTATTTCTGAAGATTTGTCCTTGCCTCTCAACATGGAGACAAATAAGTGTATACCGTTAGACAAGTAATACATGATATCATTCAGAAAGCATTCCGAAGGATCAATATCTCTCAATGTTTTAGCATTTGTGGAATAAACTGCATGAAATTTCATCAATTGGACGGGAAGAAATTCTGTCGTAAGTGACACCCCCATTTTCATTATGCAATGAACGAAATCATCCATCATAAATGTGCATTATCCATTAGAAGGCATTACTCTGGAAGAACTACTGTGAAAGAATAGATGCATGACAGATTTATTTGAGAATCGGTTCGACAATTCTTTAAGCGGGAAATTTCTTCGAGAAAGTTGAACGAATTTGAGAATGACCGATTTGCGATTGACTCTTTACGATGAATTATATGATTCCGAATCTATCAACTGGTTTGGAAATTTATGAAAAAAATAAATAGATTCAATAAATAAATTTACCCTTCACAGCATTCACGACCGCAACAAAACTGGAGAACTTTCGTACTGGAGCGCGATTCCTTTTCATCGCACAACTTCTTTCATACAAATTTCTCTCATCTTCTTTGTCATTAGCTTACCTTACTTTTCCTACATTCTTGCAGAGGCATTCAATACTTTACATAAAATACCAACAATTTTAAACAATGGGAAACTCACACCAGAAAAATGTCAAATCTCGTATTCGTTAAATGAATTCAATTATAAATCAATGAAATTTATACTAAATATCACTTAATGCTAAATTGGAAAAAGAATTTATTCAACATAGCAGAGTTCAGTTAAAAAATCGAGTTCATTTTTCCTTGGAGTTTTCTGATATTGAGACTCTTACTACAATTGACATTAAAATATTTTGCTGAAAAGATAATCAATTTTAAGGAAAAAACATTTAAATAGACTGTTAAAATGAAAGCTTAATGTAACTTAGCACAAACGTTCCATACATCATATTAACAGTAAAGTAAGAGGAAAGATAATTGAACAAATATATTTAATAATAATTATAATAATAATAAGAACGGGGGTACTAAAGCACGGACCACCAGCCTCCCCGTGGCGTACCTGGTAACGGCTTTTGCCAGGTAATGGTGGACGTCTGCGTGTGGGGCTAACCACCCCACACGCAGTAATACTGGTTAAAAAAAATGACGAGAAAAACCACACAAAACCGGCCCCTCTCGGATAGGGGCAACGAAAACTCATCAGCTAGAAAGGGAACTCGTATGCAGTGGACGGAAGCCCTAAGGGCGACCTCCAGGCATGCCATGCTGCCAGCAAGCCCGCTCGCGGGGGGTATATGGCGAGGATGCACTCTTTGTGGTGTGAGATGCATCCAGAAAACCACCACCTATCGCAGCAGGATCTGCGTGATTATACCAACCACCTGTGAAAAACGAAACTCCCCACCAACCGTCAGTTCAGAGGAATACACCACCGGCCAGACCACCCTCCCCGACCCAGACAGACTCTCCACCGCCTGAGGCGAGAACGACATTTGCGTCAGTCTCCCGGTCAAATGGGGAAGAAGCTAGTCATGCCGTCTCTGAGCTACGAACTCGGTTATTAAGCACAATAGAATATGATGAAGCACAAACAAGGCAGAGGCACATCCACCGAAAGATCTCTCTGTGGGGTAACCTGCCCTAGTTGAATGGTCTTATCGACGAAATCCTGATGAAAACGTTGAACCTTTGGGCGGTAAATTGCGTGGTCTACGCTGCTGCCAAAATTATGGCTCACTTCCAATAGAATCCCTCTAGGGAGGACAAAGCAGCAAAGAGGCTGGAACAGTTGGAGGCCAAGATCACGCAGGCGAGACGACAGGCGTCGAAATTCCAGTGTGTGATAAAAAAAATCGTATCTGTGCGAACGTTCACTCCCAAAGTTCGGCGCAGATCGCACAGTCTCAGATACAACCATCACACGCTGAATAAAAGCGTGCTGCTTACTATTAAGCAGCATGCAGTTGATAGAGTACGAGCAATCACCACTGCCCGGAAAAAGCTCTTCAAGAGGTGTAGGGCCGGGAGGGAAAATTCCACCTTTCTCCTTCACCCGTTGTTTCGACCACCAGTCGTGTAATCTCCGCCACCGGTTCAAGAGGTTGAACATTTCTAGAAGGATATCTACGAAAAGTGGAAGCCATTCAACGGAGACCCTTTGGCCATAGACCTCTTTAAAGAGTTATTTGACCGCCACCTACAAGATGTGGATGTACTCCTTTCAGTCACAGAAAGCGACGTGAAGAAGGCCTTCTCTGGCAAGAAGAACTTCTCGGCTCCAGGAATGGATGCCATAAATAACTTCTGGTGGAAGAAGTTTTTTTCCACCCACCAACACCTCGCCAGAATCTTCACGTCCTTTCTGGATGGTAGATAACCAATTCCACATGGGCTGACTAAGGGACGTACGGTTTTGGTACCTAAGAAGAGAGACTTGTCCAATCCAAAGAACTATCGCCCTATAACCTGCCTTAACACTGTATATAAGGCGTTCACCTCGATCTTGAGCGACCTTATCCTCCACCACGTCCAGCCTGTGTGGGAGGTGTACGAGCAGAGGGGCTCAAAGCGGGAAATTGCGGGATGCAAGGACAACTTGCTTATAGAAAAGTGCATATGCCAGGGTGCCATGTGGCATAAACGAAACCTATCAATGGGCTGGGTGGACTACAAGAAGGCTTTTGGCACCACTTTGCATGATATTTTGATTGCCATGCTGAAGTTGATGAAAGTCCACCATGAGGTAGTGTCCTGCATCCAACACCTGTTACCACTCTTGAAAACGCGCTTCGTTCTGACTTGAAGCAAGCGGTCAGTTTCCACAGAGTTGGCAACATACCACCGTTTTTCAAGGCGACAGCTTCAGCCCTTTACTGTTCTGTATTTCCCTCCTTCCCCTGTGCCTTAGGCTGCGGCGAGGTAGAGGATACATGTGCGGTGTTCCAGGTGACAGGAAGCATAAGGTCACCCATTTGTTCTATATGGAAGACCTGAAGTTTATGCTTCAAATGCGAAAGATCTTATCACTGTCCTGTACACCGTACTGGAATACAGTAAGACTATAGGGATGGAGTTCGGATTGGACGAGAGTGTATCCATCCACCTGGCGAGAGGAAGATTTTCGGAGATCAAGGAAGATGTGCAACTTGTTGACGGGAGCGTCATTCGTCACCTCGAGGACGATGATAGCTATGAATATCTCGGCGTCCCCGGGCACTGAATGCAGGAGGTTGCAGCAGTGAAGGAAAGGCTTACCGCCAAATAGAGACAGACTCTCAGGAACAACTGGAGTTCTGAGCTGTCTGGCAAGAACCTTGTACTTGCCACGGATATGTTCACGGTTCCTACACTGCTGTATACCTTCGGATGCCTGAAGTGGAACGTCAACGAGTTGCAGAACCTCAGTAGGGGAACGAGGAAGATGATTACCATCTACATAAGGCTTCATCCAATATTTTCCGTCGCCAGATTTTCCAGATCTCCCTCGCAATGTAGGTGGTGGAGGACTATTGAGTTTGGATAGTCTCCACAACAGGTTTTTCTTGGGTACAGCTTGCAGAATGTTAAAAAGCAGAGACCCCTGCTCAATCTCGTGAGAGAGCACGAGAGTGCGGGAGAAGGGGCATTTCTCTTCCAGGCGGCAAAGAGGGCAGCAGACGGAACCGGTCTCAACTTCGACCCGTCATCCGATGGAAGCGAGAATGACACGACTATTTTGTCAATGTAGGCAGAAGTCTTCAAGCTCTAAATTAAAAAAAAGGCAAGCAGAAGGCCTTGGGCAAGTTGCATACCGATAAGCTCATACATGGATGTTTCTATCGAAACATCGAGAAGAATGGGTTTTCGGACGAGCTGACGTTGGCTTTCCTACGCTCCGCCCCGGTCTGAAATCTGAGACTCAGGGTTTTGTCCTCGCGTGCCAGGATGGTGTCATAAACACACTCGTGTACCGCCGCATTATATTCTAGGCGGAGGTCGCGGCCACGAGATGCAGGGCGTGCCAAGCCCAGCCGGAGACTTTGAGTCACCTTCTCTCCGGCTCTAGTTATTACGCCAGGTCAGCGTATTTAGCTCGCGCACACCGCGACCCTGCGGGTGTTATTCTTTCACCTTCGACACCATAATGGCATCGACGAAACGCTTGTGCTGTCCTATGCCCCTGGAGATATTGAGTCCGTCGTTGATAACGATAAATGCGCGATCTGGTGGAGTTACTCCTTTTACACCACCAAGCTGTTGAAGGCGACCAAGCCTTATATCAGATTTTAAAGTATCAGGTGAAAGTTTGTGGAAAATTGTCACAAATTGCATTGTAACAGAAAACCCTTTGTTAATATTTCCACATCAATTTTTATTCTACTGACCTAGTTTTCGGCAAACATTGCCAATATCAAGGTGAAGTAACAAATAAGTGAGCGATATATATATATATATATATATATATATATATATATATATATATATATATATATAGGTATGGGATGGAGGAGGGGGTGGGATAGGTGAGGCGACTGAAGTGGGGAAGGAGGGGGAAAGTGGTGACTCAACGGGAGCATGAGGGGGGGTTTGTTTACAGGGAGGTTGATGGTAAGGATTTTAGTGGTAGTGACGCAATCGTCAGGATGGTAACGGATTCAAATTTCGTTCAAGGGGAATGGAGAGTAATGAAGAGGAGTAGGATCGGTACAATTGGTCAATTACAACGGAGACATTTTTGTATTTAAATGACAAGCATATTTGAAATTGTTCCAAAAAGTCAAACTTTTTCCCTTTACATTGGGTATGGAGAACCAGAGTTTTAAAATCACTTTGATGGTTGTGGTCAAGTAAATTTTTAGAAAAATTCGACTTAGGATCATCATTGTGCCAGCATTTTACATGAGCATTTTACATGCTCAAGTGGGCGTACAATAAACACTCGGGTAAGAGAGCATATATATAGAGAGCTATAATTCACATAAAAAAAATCCAAGATTACGCCTTCGTACGCTCTAACATGTAATGCTATTACATGTTAGAGCATACGCGAACTGTAGGAACTACGCATAACCATCCTGCTAAATTAGCACAAGCAGATCGCCTGCTAGGATGAATAGTGGAAAACGAGGGTGCAGTCTGGTTCAGCAAGATTAGTTCAGCAACTTCAGCAAGAGTCGAGTTAACATAAAGGCGACAGATGAAGTGAAGTATCTGGGAGTTACGATAATCTCGAACCTATCGTGGGGAACACATCTAAGAAATATTTGTGGCAGAGCTCTGAAGAAGCTAAGATTCGTCAAGCTTATTGTAGGAAGATTTTCAGATGAAAAAGTAAAAGAAAGGTGCTATTTCGCACTCGTCCGGCCACACCTTGAATATGCAGCGAGCATATGGGATCCGGCGCAGAAAGACTTAATTCGGGAACTTAATAAAATACAAAGGAAAGCTGCGCGATTCGTCAAAAACTGCTACGGGCGTACAGACAGCGTTACACAGATGTTAAACGAATTAGGCTGGGATCCGCTAGAGACTCGGAGGCTGCGCGCTAGGCTTAGATTACTTGAGCAATTAAGAATAGATAGATATCTTTTAGAGTGACACGGAGAACATCATATTAGAACCCCACTATATTTCCAGGTCCGACAGAAACGATAAATTAAGAAAGATATTTTGCCGAACGGATAGGTAATGGAATTCGTTTTTCCCCCGAACAATAAGGGACTTTAATAAACGCTAGGCGTAATTTTACTAGAGCGTTTCCTTTTAATATGTAAACGGCTGGTGTCCTAACACCCCCCGCCACACGCCTATTGACGCGGCTTGTGGGGTAGTATGTAGAAGTAGATGAAGATCATACTCAGCTGCAGATGTATCAATCAATAGAACTACAGTATTTATTATCACATGTGAGTTTGATGTCAATTGATTCATAATGTTTTTGGAAGAAGTGGTCAACTATTCTGACGGAGCTCTTCATGAGCAGCCAGACGTTCAGCTTCATGGTGGCCAGACTGCGTCGCGATGGGGACGGAGAAGGCGTCGAGCTGGTGCCCTTCATGGCAATGTTTGTCGTGCGGGTGCTGGTAATCCTGGTGGAGAGAACTGTCTTGACTTCAGTGCAGAAGAGGAGGGCCCTAATGGAGCGCCTCGGGCTGGCATCTTTATAGAGAATATTGCAAGTAGGCGGGGTAACCAAAATGTGCTCCGTGAGACACCGGGACCAACACCTCATGCCAAAAGATCCATGGAAGATGACTCCCTTCACACAGCTTGGTGCCTTTTTATTTTTACTCCAATGCCTAACTGGACCTAAATATGCACCCAGACAGAAGCCCAAAATAAGATGGGAGATGATGTGGTCAGTAAGTTGAGAGGAACTAGAAGCTTTCATGATCATCATTTACCCTTGAAGTGCAGCCGATGAAAGGACTCTGGACCTCAAAGCTTTGTTGAATAAGAAATGGGGAGCACCTTTTCTCAAGCTAACCATCTCAAAGCACAGGTATTTTAGAGTTGATAAAGAATTTAAGATTTGATATTCGGGAAAGCAGGGCACAGAAGAGGACTACTGACAAGCTTTATCTTGCCTCTGAGTTTTGGAGAAAATTTATTATAATTGCATTTCAAGTTACAAGCCCACTGTAAATATGAAAATAGAAGAAATACTTTGCCCTTGCCAAACTCGTGCATTCCTACAGTATGTGCCTATTAAGCTACATAGATACAGAACTAAGTATTGGGTACTATGTAATGCTCCAGAGGGAACTGGCAGAACCGAGGAGGCAGCAAAGGCAGAATCTGTCACTTCAGCCAGTGCCGGTAGATGAACGTAAAAATGGTGCGAAACAGCGTCATCATGTGAAGATCAGCTACTTATCACAGAAAGTAAATAAGACAAAATGTAAGTGTTTGGCTGCAAAAGAAGGAATTTTACATGCTTACGCTGTGAAGCTGACTGGGCTGCTATTTATTTGTTTAATTGTATCTACATTACCAGATTGGATTTATTAAATTTATGCTCTGCGATTTTGTGTAACCAAGTTATTACAGTTTTTAACGTTTTATATTTATGACTCATTTTTATCTTTGCACAGTAAAAAATAACAAATCAGCTTTATTATGACCAACTATTTACAGCTTTAGCTTTTTTCGGGTTAATGATAGGATTTTTTCTTTGTGTCTAGAGATAATTTATAGGGCAGAAGCTGTAAGAGAAACTGGAATGTTAACTCAAGCCGACGTCATAGTATAACACTTGAAGCAAAAACCTTACATGCATTGTAAAACTTCCCCTTAAGGTTCCACACCTATTTCATTTATCTTCTTCGTTTTCCTTGACTGCAATAAAATCTTACTCATAACAATTAAACTTGTTAGATGTATATTCAAAATTGAAACTAGTGGTCAATTTAGAATTTTTTAATAATGTTTTTTTAAGTTTCGACAGTAATGTTATCGTATATATACAACCCTGAATCTATTACTAAGTCTCTGCGCGGCAAAAAATATCAAATAACTATAATAAGGAATTAAAAGACGCATATATAAGCAAACATTACACGTGAGTCATTTTGACCCACGCGGGGTAGTCATCACTGGGGCTTCTAGTGTTAAACCAGGACAGGGCTAGCGGGTCAGTGTATCTTTTAATTTTTGCTTTACTTCCTGACATTAAAGGAAATACGTGATGGACCTCCCTTTCTTTAAACGTCTTGCTATTTCCGCGTGTTAACGGCAATTCACCTACAGTAGATAGATAGACCTAGAAATGATAGTAATGATTTCAAGTTCGAGGGAATAGAAAATTGAAAAATTTTGCACCGCCTCTATTTTCTCTAGGCCTAGGTGTACTCCTGTTCTGGAAATATTGTGACAATAGGTTTTACCTCAGCAAAAGCGAAATTGCACTTAATAAATGCATGCGCCAGCTTGGCCTCACTTATTTATTTTCAAAACCTGCCCTAACCTTTCGGTGTGTTCCTCGATAACGTTAGAAAGCATGAATCATATCCTCCGAATGTACAGCTACTAAAAAAATTGTTCCACTTCCTGATGCAACCCACTCAACACACCAACATCTCTAGTGGCATCAAGCTATCGTGGCATACGATGATGGCCCGGCAACACAGATTATAGGAATCTAGTTGCCAGCGGAGAGGAGTGTGGCAAAATCAGGACAGTTATCGCGTAGACATCTGTCGTTGGTTTCAGTCGTTCAAATCCTCCACAAAGTAAAGCAATGAAATACAAAGTTCATTTGCTATGAAACAAGCTTTGCAGGTCCAGGTCTTCTGTAGAGCATTCAGCGTATGTATATCATTTTCAGATGCATTAAATCGAGTTGGATGAAATTTTGATTTGTAGAAAGAACAGGTTAAAGCAGACTAACCCGATTAATTTTTATGCCGTTCCCTCAGTTGGGCATTTTCATTTAGTAAAACGAGAGAACTGAGTAGAATAACACACGTTCATGCTCTTTGAATGAATTAATGAAAATTTATTAATTGTCCTGGGGCTATACCCCTTAAGGACAAAAATAATATGGATTGTTTACGAGTAACAAAAAGAGAATAACAAATCAAACAATTTAGACAATAGCATAGTAACAAGTTATATATAAATTCATAAAATTTGAAAATGAAAAAATCTAAATGCGAAGCATTACGGACATCATATAACAAATACATGTGCATACTATTCATCTTAATGTTAGCAATAGAAAAACTGTTTTGCGTTATTTTTATGTGCTTGGGACAATAACATAGTGACAAGTTTAAACATAAATTATTACAATTTACAAAATGAAAAAACTAAGTGCGAAGTATTACGGAAAACATATAATAAATACATATGCATACATTTTAGATTTACATAAAATAAAATAAAACTTCGTGGTCGGAAAGTAACATATTATAATATTTCATCTTAAATTTAGCAACAGAGAAACTGGTTTTGGGTTCTTTTTATGTGTTTAGGACAACAAAATAGTGACAAGTATAATATAAATTACTATAATTTGCAAAATAATAGCAAAATTTAGTGGTCAGAAAGTAACATATCATTATATTTCATCTTAAAGTTAGCAACAGAAGAACAGTTTTTTATGTTTTTGGTTCGGGTGTTCCATAGATGACGCGCAGTAACCATGAAAAGAATTTTGGAACTCCGTTGAGCGATGATCAGGAAAATATAGATATTCGGGATCACATCGAGTACACATATCTCTAGTGGAAGATTTTGTGGCAAACATGTTTAATTCATGGGATTTTTCTTTGAGGATTGAGCCACGGTGGATATGGATGAACGGATAGGGTATACCTAAATTTTAAAACAGCTTTTTAAAAGGTTTGTGAGAGAGCATTTATAAACGGAAGTCATGAATCCAAGCCAGAGCCCTTTGTCATCCCGTAGTTATTGTCCCCAAACATGAATTGCTCCTCAAGTCTCTTTCTAAAGCATAGCGTGACTTTTGTACTGAGATTCTCGCAGCAGTGGTGATGAACTTTGGGAATGGCTGCACATGGAGCACGATGATTCTGACTTTCGTAATCCTTGCTGGGCGCATCGGCAGCAGTGTGTGGTACTCAGTTAAGCATAAGTCATAAGCAGCGTTTTGCTCTATAGGGGTTCTGCGAAGTACAGAATGGTCAGCAAGTTGCGTGAAAGCACGCCAAGAATGTTTACTTTCACACGCAATCCGCACAGCGATCAGCAGGAAGTTGGCGTTTTATACGCCAAGGTGAATATGTTATCGGGTAGTAAGAGAAGGCAAACGATACCAAAGGTTAAGTACAAAACAGGGAAGATATTAATCGAACAGGAAGATATCCAGGAAAGGTGGAGAGAATAAGTAGAGGAGATAGTATATAACAGTGACAATATACCCTTGAGACTAGATCTAGAGGATGAAGGAACAATAGCTAAGGATAACCTCGGACCAGAGTTACTTGACAGCGAAATAGAAAAGGCATTGACGGAGAAGAAGGGTAGAAAATTCGTAGGAACCGATAACCTACCTTCAGAGATACTGAAGAATTGAGGTAGTAAGGGGAGAGAATTCTTTTTGGAACTTATTCTCAGGATCTACCAGGAAGGAGTATGGCCAGAGGATTTCGTGAAAACATTATTAATACCTATCCCGAAATAGAAGAAAGCGTCAGAATGCGAGGAGTAAAGAACAATCAGTTTAATTTCACACGCGGAAAACGTTTTGCTTTTAATTCTAAATTGAAGGTTGGAGGGCAGCGGTTACTACTATTTAGACGATGACCAATTTGGGTTCAGGAAGGGGAGTTCAACCTGAGACGCGATTGCGGTAAGGAGGACACTTATAGATAGAAACATAGAGTATAATCAGGATGCTTTCGCTTGTTTTGTGGATTTCAAATTGGCGTTAGACAAAGTCAACACGGAAAAACTAATGCAGATACTGGGGAAAGTAGGAATTGATTGGCATCATAGGAGACTCATCCGAAACTTATGTATGGGGCAGAGGGCTCAGGTGAAGGTAGCTGACGGTGAATCAGGGTGGGCAGTTATAGGTCACGGTGTGTGGCAAGGGTGCCCGTTTTCGACTTTGTTTTTAACATCTATGCTGAGGAAATGGTAAGAGAGGCATCGGATGAGCTAGATGTGGGAATGAAAAAAGGAGGCCAGCAAGCGGACAAAGTCTGTTAGATTCGCAGACGACCAGTCGTTGGTCAGTCGGTCATCGTGAGGATTGCAAACTTTAGTAGATGCATTGGAAAAGCAGTACGAGAAATAAGGGATGAAGATTAATCATAAGAAAACAAAAGTAATGAGATTCTCAAGGGCAAAGAAAGCGGGCTGGTCATAAAAGTAGGAAGTCATAAACTCGATCAAGTAGAACAGTTTAATGTCTTTGGTAGTACGCTAGAAGAAACAGGACATAGTAGCAAAGGCATTAGGAGTAGAATAGCGCTAGAGAAGGAAGCGTTCAATAATTGAAGGAAGCAGATGACTGGAACTTTAAGTAAGGATGTAAAAAAGAGGCTGGTGAAGAGCTTGATATGGAGTGTGGTGTTGTATGGGGCAGAAACGTGGACCTTGAATAAGGAAGACGAAAATAGGCTGTAGGCGTTCGCGATGTGGGTGTGGAGGAGGATGGAGAAAGTGCGTAGGACGGAAATTAAGAAAATTGAGAAAGCGATCGACGGCGATGGTTCGCTGAAGGCCGTGATAAAGAGGGAAGGATAATTGGCAAGCGGGGAAGGGGAAGAAAGAGGTTTTATGGATGGGATGAAGAAAGGTAGGACTTGCGCTGAGATGAAGAAAGGAATTCTGGAGGTAGATAAGGCACGGCACGTGTAAGTGTCCGTTTGATATTCTCTGACTTTCATCATAACCTACCTCTAACCGTTACATTACTCAAATGAATTGAACAATAAACAATAAGTAGAGCAAGAGAACATAAATAATTACTGAAATACAACCAAAAAATCCTTAAATTTTCCTTGAACTTAATATCTATTCAAATTAAATAACACACTGCCTTGTTGTAAATAGCAAAATATCGTATCCTATGGATAAAAGAAAATAAATAATTATCAAGGTTTAGCACAACACGTATCTCCGGCTCCTGGCGAACAAAGAACATAATTCCATAGTCATTTATCTTCGGCTCCTCGTGAACAAGCTATTTACCTCGTCTTTCGTGACTCTTGGCTTCCCAATTCTTAATGTCTCCGCACTCACACACTAAAAAAGAAATATCATTGATGAGATCAGGAGCGGCCGCCTTCCGGATATGTCAGCGGTCGGAGCGTGTCAGAACAGCAAGAGAGTAAGGACTGTCAGAGGTCAGAACAGGAGTTGAACAAGAAAGGTAAGAGGGATCGTCCTTCGCCGCGCACAGCTTTTTATCCTCTTCCTCCCCAGTAAGCCGCGAGAGGCCGCGGCGGTCTTCGCGTAAGTTGACCATCGAAATGCGCACCCGGCTTTCACCGGGGTTTTTAGAGTGCCTCCCGGAGGGGGACACTTTGGTTACAATATGCTAAGAATTTGTGAGGAGATTCCAACTCGAACAATGTACACTAAGTGACAGCAACATTAAATACCAATATATTTATTTGCATAAATTACCATGCTCCTATCTGCTCTTTCATGGCTAAGTGGGAACTTGTTCCTTGGTTAACGCTATAAATTAAGTGCAATATGAGGGAACGAGATAGAGTATGACGTGCTTTCTTCAGGAATCAAAATTAATATATTTAAGCCCAGGGGAACAAAGTTCGCCTCCTTATCAGAAGTGCTAAGCTTCTTCACTACGCAAACACCTTTTCTGACATTAAAACGCTTGTCTTCATGTGGAGAGAACTGCTGGTGCTTGTCCGACAGAGGCAGAATACTCTTGCCTCGACCATTGCAGTAGACCATTTAAATACTTATTTTTGTTCTCTTTTATCAGATATAATAAATCCAACGTTTTCTCCTGATAAATACGAAGTTCCATTCTCCGAATGCTACTTTTCCTTCCAGCCCATAACCTTTGGTATCTTAAAGTGATCACTCTCAATATCTTTGACTCAGTCTACCAGAGTCGACGAGTAACCGCTCTCTATAGCAAAAATAAACGTCCTCTGCAGTTCTTACAGCAATTCTCGACGCATTTAACTACTTCTTATCCCATGCTACGAGAAGTAGCATGGGATAAGAAGTATGTTCGTCCCCTCCTAAGCATCTCCATTCGCCAGAATTACCGGTATTACCCTTCCATTGACTTGCGATGTCATCCGTAACATTGTGCGTCTAGGTACAATGATCATTGCTGACTAGGTGGGAGAGGGGGGGGAGGTGGCAGGAAGTGGGTGGTGAGCTGGAGGAAATAAGGTGGAAGGAGTGCCAACTCAGGGAATGGGAAGTGGGTGCAATTGGCGAAGGAAATACTGGTCATTTATCTTAAAATTCTCTTTTTTCTCATTGGCTTTGTAACCGAGTAACATTTCTTACTGCTGAAATAACAGGCTTTCAAAAATTCGTCTACTGCATCGAACGTTGTGCACGTCTAAATCCAAGCTGAAATGTTCGGCTGCTTTATGCTGTGATTAAAAATATTGCTTTTGCTAAATATTCACTTTAAAATAAAATATTGGAAATAAAATTTTATGAACTAAGTGCTCATCAGCCAAAGCAAGTGAAAGAAGATTCAGTGCTTTGTGTGTTGCTGTGCGGTCGAATAATCCTTTTTAGGGATGATCTATGCGGTACATTCATCTCTTCTCATCAAATATTGAGTCATTCATACGCGTGATTATGTTGCATGGTTATGGGTCCCCATCTTCATCTCCATGTTAATCACCAACAACCTGCAATAAAAAAGCAAGCATTTATACATAATTGTATAAGGGTCAGTATTTTTTAATCACAAACATCCCCATTGAATGGATAAAAAAATATTACACGCGATTCATTGTCGATTAAAATATTTTCAGGCAGAACGGAGAGAATGTAGGCACTAGATTTTGCCTTTTTTCATTATTACTTTCCTCGAGTCATTGGAAAACGACAATTAGCCACTCCTTGCGAAACCATCTCTCTTAAAACGCCTTTGACTTCTACACGTGGAAGATCTCAGTGGCTAATGACTCTTCATGAGGTACTTGAAGTGTGATCCACGAATAATGGTTATTGTGTATATTTTTACTCTCCATACGCTGTGGGCACTTACGATCTGTCTTAAGTGAAGAAGACTTGTTAAAGGCCGTTGAATTATCGATCGATCTGTTACGGAGTACTTATGAAAAATCAAAGCTTAACACCTAAAGTAATAGTAAGAAAGTCAAGTTGAAGCAGTGGATCACTGATGAATTTATCACAACCCAAAAACCCCAAGAACACTGTGTAAGAACAAAACAAACCTTCGAACGTATTTCACAATTGTGCCTTCCATTGTTTTCGAAAAATTACCCATAACTCCACAGAAACCGGCACTAAACGAGGTACCTGAACACATCTACATCTACATACTACCCCGCAAGCCGCCTCAATAGGCGTGTGGCGGGGGGTGTTAGGACTCCAGCCGTTTACATATAAAAAGGAAACGCTCTAATTAAATTACGCCTTGCATTTATTAAAGTCCCTTATTGTTCGGGGGAAAAACGAATTCCGATACCTATCCGTTCGGCAAAATATCTCTCTCAATTTATCGTTTCTGTCGTACCTGGAAATATAGTGGGGTTCTGATATGATGTTCTCCGTGTCGCTCTGAAAGATATCTATTCTTAATTGCCTAGCGCGCAGCCTCCGAGTCTCTAGCGACTCCCAGCCTAATTCGTTTAACATCTGCGTGACGCTGTCTGTACGCCCGTAGCAGTTTTTGACGAATCGCGCAGCTTTCCTTTGTATTTTATTAAGTTCCCAAATTAAGTCTTTCTGCACCGGATCCCATATGCTCGCTGCATATTCAAGGTGTGGCCGGACGAGTGCGAAATAGCACTCTTTTACTTTTTCATCTGAGAATCTTCCCACAATACGCTTGACGAATCCTAGCTTCTTCAGAGCTCTGCCACAAATATTTCTTATATGTGTTCCCCACGATAGGTTTGAGGTAATCGTAACTCCCAGATACTTCACTTCATCTGTCGCCTTTATCTTAACGCCATCCACAGCATATACACCGGGATAGTTGGACGACCTCCGCAAGAAATGTACCGCCGTACATTTGCTCAGATTAAGTTCGAGTCCCCACTCTTGGCTCCACACATGAACGTTGTGTAAATCCGATGATAGAATTTCAAAGTCAGAGTGATCATTAATTTCGCGATAGATGACAGTGTCGTCAGCAAATAAACGTATTTTACTGCTAATTTGAGAGCATGGGTCATTTATGTATATAATGAACAAAAGAGGGCCGATTACGCTTCCTTGTGGGAAACCTGATGTCACTTTAACTACATCAGAGCTAATTCCGTCAAGAACTACTTTTTGCTTACGATCACTCAGAAAGTCGCGTATCCAGTTTACTACTGTTACGTTCAGCCCGCATGACTGTAATTTGTATAAAAGTTTGTTGTGAGGTACCGTGTCGAAATCTTTCTTAAAATCTAGGAATAATGCGTCCACTTGTGTTTTCGATTCACCAGATTTGAGAACGTCATGAAGAAAGAGCGCGAGCTGTGTTTCACATGATCTACCTTTCCGAAAGCCGTGCTGACAGCCATGAAGGAAGTTACGACTGTCCAGGAACGTCATAATATTGCTAACGACGATATGTTCGAGTATCTTGCCTATAATCGACGTTAATGAAATTGGTCGATAGTTCCCTGGGTCATGTCTGTTTCCCTTTTTGAATATCGGTGTAACGTTTGCAATTTTCCAGTCTATTGGTATCTTTCCTTCAGACAATGACTTCTTGAATATTATGTCTAAGAACGGTGTGATCTGTGGCGCTAATTCCTGGAGGACACGCGCGGGTATTCCCTCCGGACCCGGAGATTTACTATTTTTTATCGACTGTAGCTGTTTAGTTATCCCATCACATTGAATAGTGATTTCTTTCATCGGTTCCTCAGTGAATGAAATTTCAAAATTACATGCAGTATCGTCTGTAGTGTATACACTTTCGAAGTGGGAATTTAACGTGTTAGCTTTGTCAATATTATCGGTGACAAGTTTGCCATCTTTATCAAAAAACGAATCTACGGTTGAAGATTTTCCCTGAAGCTCTCTCGCATATGACCAAAAAGATTTCGGATTTTCTTCGAGTAATTCACCAAGTACTTTTTTCTTGTAATTTCGCAATGCAGTACGCATTTATCATGACGTCGGTCATGATTACAGTATATAAATCACGAATGGCCTGCGAGAGCAGCGTCTGTTACGATTTTTTTCGCTCACGACTTTCCTGAGAGATTATTGATCGTAGGCAACTCGAACAGATCACTAGCTGGAACATCAATCACTCATGACCTTACACTCACGAACGGATCACAAATGGCAGTGATAGGCGTGACCGAGATTTCTCAAAAGACCTAATTTGCCCATCACTAGTTACAACCAATGGTGTTCAGGCACTCCGACCTGAAGACGCTCGGAGGATACCGGGCGAAACTGTAGTCTCAGGTCGGCAATGAACTCGTTGGGAACCCGTAAAATGGACAAGCCTTCATTAGGAATATGTGTACCTCATTGTTTTCCCTATTATCGAAAAAAATAAATCAGAGTAAAATGATGTAGTCAAACTTATTCGTAATTCTAAATATTTAATTCACCCATGATGTGAAATATTAACGATGAAAGTCAGAATTCATGGGAAATCTCATTACTAAAGTTTTCACCCTTATTAATTCCCCCTCAATCTAAGCTATGTAATATTTTTTATTATAGTTGTACGTTATCACTGTGTTTCGTTAACCATCAAACACCATAAGCTCTGAGTACCTCGCTGTTTAATGGAGGAATTAAAATTTTGACCTAATCTTTTGAAAGTGTTTGGCTTTTCTAATTATGTTTAACATAACTCTATTTACTTTTTTGCCACATCAATGCAATTTGATATCATAATATTTCTAATTATTTCTGAATTTAATAATGTTTTAGAGAGCGTTGCATTATGCATGTCTATTTTGTGGGCAACGTTAGAGCTATAACCTGATGTATACCAGTAAACCTTTTCATTCATCTTTAGACTTAGAACACTAAAACTTAACACTTGGTGCGATTATATTAATTTTAAGTAGTGGCATCAAATTATAAACGTGACTGGAAACCTATAGGAATTTATTTATTTATAGTCGCGTTGCACATTATTTTGTTATATTTTAGAGCAAATGTTTTTGTTTTATTTATCACTTCATTAAAGTTCAACTCTCCTCCCAGTTAGATAACACTATTACCTATGTGCATGTATCCATATGTATGTCGTTGGCGTAGTTACAGCTATGTGTTCATTATTCCAATTAACTCTCATGTTGAATTGTTAGTAGGATAAAAGACTTGTTGAAATGTCTTGTACTCATGAACTAAGTTAATAAAATGTAGGCTAAATTGATTTACCTTCTTGTTCAACAAGATAAAGTAAATTTAATTGCATTATAACTCGTCTCAGTCCAAAATTTTTTGTGAATTTTATCATTCACACATATTTTGGGGACATTTCTTGGTGTTAGATATTATTCTCTAATCACTCATCAAATTGCTGTTCATTCATTGCAGTAGTCTACCGGTTAGAGGTAGGTTGTGATGAAAGTCAGAGAATATCCAACAAACTCTTACACGTGCCGTGTCCTTTCTACCTCTAGTATTTCTTTCCTCATCTCAGCATAAGTCCTACCGTTCTTCATCCTGTCCATACAACCGATTCTCTTCCTTCCCCTTCCCCGCTTACCCAACATCCTACCCTCTATCACGGCCTTAAGCAAACCACCGTCCCTCATTACCCCTTCCAGCCACCTACCCTGTCTTCCCCTAATCTCATCTATAAGTTTCCTCTCCTCGCCCACCATGTCAAGAACTTCCTCATTTGTCTTCCTCTCCGTCCAACGCACCTTCTCCATCCTCCTCCACACCTACATCTCGAAAGCCTTCAGCGTATTTTCGTCTTCCTTTCTCAAGGTCCACGTTTCTGCCCTATACAACGCCACACTCCATATCAAGCTCTTCACTTGCCTCTTTTTCATCCTTACTTAAGGATGTAAAAAACATCCTTACATCCTTACAAGGTCCCGGTCATCAGATCCCTTCTATTATTGAACGCTTCCTACGTTAGCGCTATTCTCCTCCTAATGTCTTTGCTACTTTGTCCTGTTTCTTATAGCGTACTACCCAAGTAATTAAATTGTTCTACTTGCTCCAGTTTGTGACTTCCTACTCTTATCACCAGCTTCGCTCTCTTTGTCCTACAGAACCTCATTACTTTTGTTTTCCTACTATTTATCTTGATTCCGTATTTCTCACACTGCTTTTCCAGTGCATCTACTATAGTTTGCAATCCTTTCGATAACCGACTGACCAACGCCTGGTCGTCTGCGAATCTAACCGACTTTATCCACTGGCCTCCTACTTTTATTCCCACATCTAGCTCATCCCATGCCTCTCTTACCATTTCTTCAGCATAGATGTTAAAAAGAAAAGGCGACAACAGGCACCCTTGCCGTACCCAGCGACCTATAACTGGTTACCCTGATTCACCGTCAGCAACCCTTACCTGAGCCCTCTGCCCCATACATAAGTTTCGGATGAGTCTCCTTTCACGCCAATCTATTTTTATTTTCCCCAGTATCTGTATTAGTTTCTCCCAGTTTACTCTGTCAAACGCCTATTTGAAATCTACAAAGGAAGCGAAAACATCCTGATTATGCTCTAGGTTTCTATCTATAAGTGTCCTCATTACCGCAATCGCGTGTCTGGTCGCCCTCCCATTCCTGAACTCAAATTGGTCATCGCCTAAATAGCAGTTTTCTCTGATATCCAACCTTCTATTTAGTACTCTAAGCAACACTTTTGCCGCGTGCGAAATTAAACTGAGTGATCTATACTCCTCGCATTCTGACGTTTTCTTCTTCTTCGGGATAGGTATTAATACTGTTTTCATGAAATCCTCTGGCCATACTCCTTCCTCGTAGATCCTGCGAATAAGTTCGAAAAACGATTTTCTCCCCTTACTACCTAGATTCTTCAGTAGCTCCGAAGGTAAGTTATCGCTACCCACTACTTTCCTACCCTTCATCTCTCTTAATGCCCTCTCTATTTCGATGTTAAGTAAGTCTGGTCCGAGGTTATCCTTATCTATTGTTCCTTTATCCTCTAGATTTAGGCTAAGGGGTCTATTCTCGCTGTCATATAGCTCCTCTACGTATTCTCTCCATCTTTCATGGATATCTTCCCGTTCCATTAATATCTTCCCTGTTTTGTCCTTAACTTTGGTATCGTTTGACCTCTCTTACCACACGATAACATTTTCACCATGGCGTACAAAGCGCCTTCTTCCCCCTCCTCCTGCATCTTTTCCATTTCTTCACATTGTCCCTTCCACCAGTTTTATTTTGCCCGATTGGTCACTCGCCTGAGTTTATCATTCAATTCCTTGTACTTCCTCTTGCGTACGTCGGTGTTCACGTTTTTCCTTATCCTTCTCTCCTCCATTTTCTTTATTATTTCTTCTGTAACCCACTGCTTCTTAACCCTCTTCTTTTCCACCGTTCCTATTGTTTTCTCTGCCGCTCCTGCGATGCCTGTTTTTATAACCTCCCATCTTCTCTCTATTGTTCCCATCCGCTTCTCTTCACCTATGTTCTTTTCTACCAGCTCTTGGGTTTCCCTTCTTTTCAACCCTTCAATGCTTCAAGGTTCCACCTCTTTATCTTCTTACCTTTAAAAAGCCTTTTGATTCTAACTTCACACTTCATCATCACCAAATTATGATCTGAGTCCGCATCCGCCCCTGGATAGCTACGTGAGTTTTTTACACTGTTCCTAAATCTCTGCCTTACCATTATATAATCAATTTGGTATCTTCCAATATCACCCGGCATTTTCCATGTGTACCTACGCCTGGGGTGATGTTTAAACCAAGTGTTTGTCACTACTAATTTATTTCTTCTACAAACTTCAACTGCCTTTTCACCGCGATGATTTCTTCTTCCTAGCCCATACCCTCCTACTTCTAATCGGTCCCTCCTTTCCCCCACCAATGCATTCTATTCACCCATAACTCTCAGGTTTTTCTTTCCCGGAACTTCTCTAATTATTTCTTCTACATGCTCGTACACCTCTTCCACCTCTTCCTCCCCATGGTTTCTCATAGGCATGTATAATTGTATCAGTACGAAATTCGTCGGGCGTGCCTTTATTTCTACTACTAGTATCCTGTCGCTCACATGTTCAATGTCTACCACCCTCAGTCCCAACTTTGTGTTTAGTACCATGCCTACCCCCCGTTTACTCTCATCTCCCCCACTATAGATTACCCTGTAGCTATCACTCCGATAGTCCCCGCTATCCTTCCATCTCACCTCGCACAATCCTAAAGCAACTATTTTTCTTTTTTCCATTTCCTTCTTAATATTTTCAAGCTTCCCGGCCCTCATCATGGTCCTTACGTTCCAAGTTCCTATTTTTACCACTGTTTTCCTCCTCCTCTTTCTCTTTTTCTTCTTCTTCTACCTCATATCCCTTGTATCCGTCGATGATGATGCTGTGCAAGGATTTCGTGTGGTGACGACCGCGGAGGCCTTGCCTCCCCCGCTGCCGGGCACGACACCCGCCCTAGTGGGCGGCGTCCCGTAGTTGCCAGGAATCAATTCTCTTTGAATGACTTTCATGTTCTGGGAAATGATAGTTGAGAGGTATACCCACGTGACTAACGGTATTTTTAACGTGACAACATCACGGATTTACCTTTCGTCTGGCATGGGTGATTCACGGATTCACGGATTTACCCTTCGACCTATCTGGCATGGGTGGCCCTACCAGGAGCAATGTACTTGCTCCTGCCAGTCCAGCTCTAGGGGTCGTTGGAACGCACAAGCCCTTCCACCACGTCAAGGTCGTAGTTCAAGGAAGAGAAAATTGTCATACTCATTGAAAAAAAGCTGTGCAAACTCTTAGTCAGTACACCTCGTGCATTTATGTCGAATTTAAATAATGGCATTAAATTTTAGGTGTGGCGGAAGAGGCAGGAGAAAATGTAGCATGCGGGGAGGGCGTGGAGGAGAGAGGGCCAGCTCCCCTCTTACCCGACTGCGCTCTGTGGCTTCACCCCCGCTTCCCAGCACCCTCCTCTCAAACCCTTCCCCCCAACCCCCGCTTCCCAACCCCCGCCTCCCAAACCCCTCCCACCAACCCCCACTTCCCAACCCCCGCTTCCCAACCCCCGCCTCCCAAACCCCTCCCCCAACCCCCACTTCCCAACCCCCGCTTCCCAACCCCCTCCTCCCAAACCCCTCCCCCAACCCCCACTTCCCAACCCCCGCTTCCCAACCCCCTCCCCCCCACACTCAGCTTTATTTACTCGTGTTCAAAATGTTATCCGTAATTTAATAATTCACAATGAGCGCTGAACCCCTTCTCCTGAGGGAATTATAAAAAAAACTTCCTTCACAAGCGTAACACTTCTAGTGGGATAATGTTTGCCACTTTCTGGGGATCTCAGTGCTTGGGGTAGTATTTGTTTCCCTCGTTCGTGCCTTCCTTTTTTTGCGCGCAGCCGTTTATGCTGCGAGATGCGAGTGGAAACGCCCCCTCCGTCGGCCCCCATCTCCTTTGCGTTCCGTTGCCCTCTACGCCCTCGACCGCCCACTGCCCTCTACGCGCCCGCTATTCGTTCACTTCCACGGCTCATCTCGCGGGCAACTGGGGGAATATGAAGGGAAGCATTTCCATGAGTTATTGTTCTGTATCGCCAAATTTCCGGATATTGTTTTTTTATGATCAGATAAAAATCAATCTTCATAGAGGTCTTCTTCATGTAGAGTCCGTTAAATGGGCAACAACGAAAAATGTATGCATTGTCATTTCTCTGTTGTTTCTTTCTATTTTTCCTTTGAATATTTTAATACATAGTATAGATGGTATTTTTTCTTATAATGCAAATACCATCTATATTTTGATAGATTCTGAGCTTCCATATGACATTTTGTCAGAATCTCTCCATCTCTAGTCTTCTTATCACTTCAATTCTTCCTCCCTTCCCTCCATCTATCTTATTTTCTAATCTATTTTTCTGTTTATCGTCTCCATCTCACCATCTTCCACTCACTCCTCGCACAATCTACCCGTTTGTTTCCCCTTTCCCATTCGGACCCACGACACAGGCGAGTGAGTACTCCTGCACTCTCAATCACATCGCCCGCTTTTCTAGTCAAGTCATATGTACGCTTCTTGAGAAATATTTGGAAAAGTCAGTGAGAAATATTTTAGCTGTCAACGGTGAACTCATACTACAAAAAGCTCCCATCCCCAAATCCAACACTCCTACATATTTTAATGACGAGTGCCACTTTGATGTTGTGACCCTATGGTCATGTGTAATACACAGTGTATCATATACTAATGCGTAATAACTTGCTTTGATTGAAATATTTGTCATATATAGTGCAAAATTGAGGTATATTGTTTATTTGATAGTATCTAAATTAATCCATATACTTATAGATTAAAGAGGGAATTTATATAAATCATAGGTAGTGGGCTCAATATTATTTATTCTTGTGTACCAACACTAAAAACTCTCAGATATATATTAATGAGTTACGTTTTTCTGTTTACCATCATATCCGACTCAATTTTACATCCTATCCCTAGCTTTGCTAATAGTACCTGTACTGCAATCCTTTTCCTTTTTTCCTTAGCAGTGTGATGGTACACTACATCCACGTCAGTAAGTAATGGGAAATATATGTTGAAAATGGGAGTCTTCTGGTGTATTTTTTCTTGAAGAGGCAACTAAACCAAAAAACAAAAAACCTAGTTTCTGAAGATGCCATCCAGCATTGACTTCATGCACACGCTGCGTTTAAGCTTATGTCGCCCTTAATCCTATGAATCTTGAATGTACTCAGGCATTTCTTGTGATACCATGCCAATATATGGAAGTGAAACATGAACAACCACAGCAAAAGGGCAAAAAATATAGGGAGTATTGAGTGGAGTTTCAGAAGAATTATGAAGATCGAATGTTATTAAGTTGAGAGCTGGAATTAAAAGATACCCAATTAATGCTCTGTAAACTGGATGAAATTATAGTTATTACTAATTATTCTGCCTAACTTATGAAAACTAATAGGGATGAAAGAAAGTTCGAAGTGGAGGAATGATTTTGTTGTGTGGAAATTAAGGGTAGAATAACCGAGGAAGGCCGTGAATGGAATGAATTAGGAAAATTATGAAGGATTTCAGAGCTGTATAAAACCAATCTTCTGGCTAATGACGGCTGATGATGAATCTTGTATACTAGAGCATCTATCCCACTCATTTTCCTGCCTCAAAGCCTCGTGATGATTTTTTCGGTCTCACTATCTACTCGTAAATGTCTTTGTTTGTATTGTCGTAAATATTTGTGTGTTGCCAGGGTGGGCACTTGTTCAGTGAAGTCAAATTCACGGTTATTCATGGTTTTATAAGGTCGAAAGTCGTCCTTAATACGGCGTTGTTGGGGTCTTATGCAAAGTCGCTCAAAATCATTTTTCCTCCTAATAAATGGAAATATGCGATAAGTCAAGCATTACAAAAAGGCACAATTATTTAAACAAAATGTCTGAATTTATGACGTTTTTTGAAGTTTTTTATCATCAATAGTCTAATTTCTTTATCTCAATATCAGTAACGCCAAGTGATTGAGTGAATTCCATTTGTGCAACAAATCTTAATCTTTGTCTAAGTTTCCTCCTGTGCAGTCAGCATTGTTCAAGCACTGACGTTAGGATGTTAAAAATTAAAAAAATGGAGAACGAAAACAAGCTTGAAATAAAAAAAATGAAATCGCTAACAGGGAGTCAAAGCGGCTTTAGAATTTCACGTTTATTTACCAGTACTTTTCTGTTTTCCCAAAAAACTTGGCCACCAATCTAGAGAAATTCCAATGCATTTTACGAATATTTGGGAAAACAGACAATGATTGTAAATAACAAGTATCCAGCGCATCACTGCCAGGTAGTTATAATGTATAAGATGCTAGCAGGTTTCTTTAAGAATCGTATTTGTCCGAATACCGTATTTGCCCCTCCCCCGCCTCTAATCATCTCTTTTTTTAAACTTAATTTCTCTAATGGGCTATCCTTTTAATGAAAGGCACTCAATAATGAATAAAGAAATTTCAACTTATACTAATCCTGAATGTAACGTCCCTAAGCTAATTTATGGATATAGAAGCTTATGACTGATGTATTCAACATCAATTTCGCATAAACTGCATTCAAGTATTCATTGCTTTGCATATCAAGGGGCTGAACAGTCATGTTATTTTTATAGCAATTACAATGACATTTTAATTGCCTGCGCTGATATCATTTTTCACTCTCTCTAGTATGGCCCATCTACTAAGGAATCAAGCTCCAGTATACTTGGCAATTATTGATCTATGTTGAAGTTGCAAAGATCTATGTTGATCTATACTGAAGGTGCAAACTTATGTTATGCCGCAAAATATGGAATTGGTTTACAAACTACTTTTGCCTAATAATTCTCTTTAGTAAAGTTTTTCATTTGTACTGATGTAGGGAATATATAAAGCATGCCTCAATGGAACAACAACAACTTATAATGAATGAATGGTATAAAAAATTCAATGGAACAACAACAACTTATAATGAATGAATGGTATCAAAACTTTCGTCAGCGATTTCAATTTCTCCACATTTATCTAATTTACTTTGTATTTTAAACTTTAACACTAGAACCCTGTTATATTATAATAAATATTGTTTCCACACGTTGAGAGCCATTATCATAATATTCATACATTGTTGCCCTGAAATTGGTTTTGGTCCATTTACGTAATATTCAAATAAATATAGACTTCAGTTACATTTTGCCCTTGGTGTTACCTTAAATAACGAAAACTAGCTGAGTTTCCGTTTTACTCCTACACCACGAGTATTTATTTCTTAGTCGGTAGAGCATGAGACTTAAATTTATATATGCATATAACACACAATTATAAGATGGTATGTACATTCAATAACACATTGCCCTCCACTGAGCATGTCTTCATTCTTCTTGGCTCATTGAAAAGGCCATAACACTTTATTGCGCACTTGAGCCATCACATTACACAAAACATATGATGCACTCATTTGTGACAGTATTCACTTTTCACTTATAGAAACAGAGAAACATAAAATATATACATATATTAAGCAACTCCTATGACTAACGCGATTCCCTACCGCGCTTCTTTCGGGTCAATCCTTGTCCCCTCTTACCAAAGCACGCACGGTGCTTGCTCTGATGCACAATCCTCCTCCACGCTGCTCTCAACTTAATCTGTATATCGAGTGAGCTGTTCTGCTCAACTCCTCCAGCGGGTTCCCTTCTTTTTCCGTGGCCTTCAGTGTTTGGAACGCATCTTGACTGCGTGGGTTACTACGTCTCACTACCCAAACGCTTTTTAAAACTTCGCCCCAGAACCCACCTTGACCGCGTGGGTTTTTGCCTCTCACTCCCTCCAAATGTTTATAAAGCTTCCTCCGTCACTATGTGTTGGTTGATCGGAATTATTGCCCTGCTTTTCCCATTGGCTGTTGTGCTATCCTCACTCCTGATTATTGCATAATCACCACGAGTTCGTTCTAAACATGAACAATATGGCGTACCTTTCCGTCTCATTTGGATTTTAACAACAATAGCCCAAGCTGCTATGTTACAACCCCTGAGTTTTCTCCACTCTGCCAACTCCTGAAGAAGTCAAATAGACTATTCCTGGGCATTTAATTCCCATTATAATTCTATATTGCAAGAAATAATTGCATGTCGGTGGAACTACTCTCGGTTTCTGTGCCTGTCAATACTTTTGATTCGATGGGTGGATAGTTCCGCGGTAATACCTTTGGTTCGCTCGGCCTATAGTTGCACTGGATTGATCGCCGACAGGCAGAACTATTTTTGGTTTGCTTGGTGGAATGGTTCACCAACGATTGGTACTTCTATTAGTTCTTTCAGTGTAAGGTTCCCGTTATTACTATGCTGGCATTTTTAGATGTTGATTAATTTATCATTATTAGTCATTCCATCGTAGGTATCCTCGGCGTTCAGATGAATGCTTCTCCATTTTCGGGTTTCAACCGCTTTGATTGCTTTTTCAGACAACAGAGTTGCCCGTATTCCAACGGGCGCCTGAAGACGCCCGTTGGAATACGGGTGAAACTCTTGTCTGAAAAAGCAACCTACGTGGTGGATACCCGAAAATGGAGAAGCGTTGTTAGTAATTACTGGTTGTCAAAGAAATGAGCCAATGAAAGGAAATATGTTTTTTCTGGGAGAAACTTCCCACCTAGACATAGCAATGAAGCTGAAGAATGCAGAAATTATTACATTCATGACGATAAGGATCGCGTTTCCATGCAATGTTGCTTGAATCGTTGTCTTAAACTCACGACAAAGCCAATTTCTCTACGCGGATAATTTTCCAAGCATTGAGAACAGATATGAAGTTGTTCCACATTGATGGAAGGCAGTCAATTTGAAAATAAATTGAATGATTTTGGTAGTGATTAAGTAAATAAATAAAATTTAGAAATGTCTTAAATATAATTTTCGCATGAAGAAATTAAAAAGGCTAATGTAGCAAATCAGTTAGTCGTTTTGTTCTCAATAAAATGAGATAACTAAATATTTAAGAGAGAAGCGTGAGAAAATAGCGTACCAGGTTAGTTGTTCATATTACTCTTGCCCAACTACGCACCCAAGCTATTGGGCAGCCAAGACGACAGTGAATAGTTAATATGAATAGTTCTATTAGGTGGACTATGGTTAAGTGAACTATTCCCTAATGTGAACTGTAATATCCATCAGTGTTAGCCACCCGTGCAGTTGCACCAAGCACAGTGATAGATATCTTCTAAATCACCATGCTTGGGTGCTCTTAGCGCTCGAATATAACGTAGGGGTGGGGAAAAGGACCTCAGCCATTAAAAACTGATCTAACAGGCTCCTTGATTTTGTAGTAGTGTCGTCGTTACACTCAACTATTTTGAGAACTACTTCGTACTTTTCAATGATTAGCTTTGATGCTTTCGAGCGAGTGCTGAATCGTATTTGACACATATTTCTCGACCCAGAAGGAAAGCATACAGGAGAGAGAAGAGACAGGAGGTAAATGTGAGCTTTCGTCTTGCCAACGAAACGCAATTTTCACCCACTTTTAACAGAGATATCGACACCAAAATCACCTCACGTATAATGTAAACCTTGCGAATTTGTAAACTACTTTCAACATAGCAATGCATTTAATACTTTAGGAATGGCTAACTTTCAAACCCGAGAAGTGTTATTTCCTCTCCGCCATATTGGGTAAATGCCGTTTCGTCTTCTCCATGGTAGATGGCGCCGTGATCGAGGAGTTGCTCCTCTTCCCTATACATACCTCTTCTCCACACAATCTTCCCACCTTCCACTCTAACTCGCCCCGCTAAAGCTATTTACTTTTATGAAATTCTATTCATTCCACCGCACTTAACACTGCACATTTCACTACAAATGGAGGATTTACACTTCCTTATCCGGCAGGGAACATCATTCTACTTCTTGGGAACCCATTCAATGATATCTTGAAAGGAGGGAACACATTATGAAAGCAAATAAAATCATTCAAATGATAATTTGCGGGGTCTGAAAAGAAATCTTTGAGCCTGACTCTGACGAAACGAAAGTCTGGATCGCAGAAATATGCGTGAGTACCAGGATTCGCAAATCATGGTGACCACACACCACACATGCAAGTCAAGAAATGATTTATGCCAACAGACCCATCAACTCTCATTGGAGAATGAAAATTGGGCGACTTTTAAACAATTAACTTCCATCCATTCACAGTTAATTTCTCCCTTCCACACTATCCGAGAAAACTCCGTCAACAATACTATTTGATGAGCCTCCATACAAAGCCCACTTATATTCACCATCCCACCTGAGGAGTTTTATTCTTAAAAGAATACGCAGAATTGTATTTTAGCCTTTTACTAATGGCACCTTATAATTACCAACCAACTAGAGGGATTCTATTCTTAGAAGAATACGTAAAATGACATCGATACAGTAGGCTTCAAATAATAACCCCCTGTAATCACCAACCTACAACAGGGATTTTATTCATTAAAAAATACGCAAAATCATCGTCCACGTTTTACATTAACGTAATTTCCACAATGAAAATGCACATCCAGTGTCATACCGTTCTATGAAATCGCCTCTCGACTAAAACATAACACCCAGAATTATTCCTTAAATACGTCTTCTCATTTTCACATTTATTGTAAAAATCTGCATTTTTAACCTTACTCCACCCTCAGAAATGCCCATTTCCGCTATTTCGTTCCCGCATAAAATGTGTTTTCCGCTTTTTCAACTTACAGAAATGTCTTTCTCACTCCTGAAAAGGACCAATTCGGGCCGCGTACTGTCCTACCCCAGCACCCCTGTTTCACTCCACAGACCCGCAAGATTGTTGGGGGTAAGGGGGGGGGGCATATTAAGAACGAAATTTATTCACTATCCCTCTACCGGCTGCTCGTAAAACCTCCAAATATGGCGTCGAAATCTCACGAAAAAATCGCGAAATTCCTTATTTTCAAGCACTAAAATCTCTAAAACCACTCGTCACACGGATATGATTCTTACATTTGTGCAAATACGCATTATTCCTCAACCCCTAGGTATCAAAATCAATTATGCCAGTTTCCTACTTTTTTCAAAAATAATGTTATCCGTGAGAGACGAAAGCTCACCTTTACCACACAGGAGTTAAAGAGTGTCTCCTTCTGACACAGCAACGGCTGAAATATGTTTTAAGTGCTAGTGGCGTTTGGGGGAGCTTCTGACTATGGAACCGACATCGTTGATATAATTCTTGCTACCACGCAACTACAATACAGATTTAGTCATGTCTCTAAGTGCGTGTTTAGATTTAGATTTTTGCAGTGCATTCAGATTTTAAGCAGTAGAAACTCTCAAACCCTTGCTTGTATGCTAGTACTTATGCCAGATCTATTCCTCCGACCATCATAACTTCGGCCTCTTAAGATTTCTTATTGACGAATTGAAGCGAATCCGAGCATCCAATACAAGCTTGAAGATAGCCTATCCTGCCATTTCTCCTCATCCTGATTCGGTTTCATGTAAACCGAGGAATTGCTCTTAGGTATCTAACATTTTCTCCTCAGTAGGAGTAGTAATTGTTCTAGTACATTGGTTTCTGGAGCTCTATCAATAATCATAGAAAATATACCACACTCTTGAACTTCTTTACATGCAGGTATACTTACCATCACTGCCGTTGCCACAGATGCAAGCACTAGCATCCAGAGCCAGTCATCCACATTTTATAAAAACAAAAGTTTGCAGATGAACATTCTCAAGCTCTTCTTCCTTTTTTATTTTCCAATTTTCATAGCGTGTTAGTATTACTATTCCTCACTACCACTTACTACCACTCATGGTATTACTCACTGCCAGAATAAATTCAGCACTACAACGTGAACTAATGGATTGTTGTGGGTCAGTGACGCACCCAAGACAAGTTAGTCCTAGCTTCTTAGTAGCAATTCTATCGCCTTTTACAGTGAAAGCGGTGTCAAAGCGTTTAAAATTATTGTTCGGGTCCTCAAGTGGCGCCCCACCAATGCGGTTCCGCGAGCCGCGCCGAACCCCGTATCTTTGGGGCGTTGTATTGAATGAGGGCACCTTCTGTATTGGGTGCGGCTCGGAGGGTGCCGATGGCGCCTTCGGCACTCTCCACAACATTTCGGGAGGGGGGTGGGGGTGCAATTTACTCTTTTTACCAACTATGGCTGCGCAACTGATTGCAATTTTGATATCTTCATGAAGAAAAGTTAATATTATAATAAAAATGTTTCCCAAATTCAGGAGCAATTAGACCATTTTCTACTATGAGTAATACAACAGCATTGATATCCGTTTTCCGATAGGGTCGCTGTGCAGAGAATTTGAGAGTATGACTTTCTTCATGCTCCAAAAAAGCCTCTTCTCCACTTCATGGAGCCGATGTTTGATCCAAAATGGGGGTTTTGCTTGGAAATGTACATCTCTTCGTTCATAAAATTTTAAGTTTCCAAGGATGCTTAAGTGTTCAATTACGACTCGAGACCTCTGCAACTACTTACCTTGATTTTGAAAGTACAAATTAGAGCTAAGATTTATCTTTCCTTCAGCTAAATCGGTGTTTAAATGATCTTGGCACGTACGTGCAGAACAAAATGGATGTACTCCGATTATAATTTTCGAATTTTTCTTGAAATTTTC
Source organism: Pyrrhosoma nymphula (assembly GCA_963573305.1). Lineage (NCBI taxonomy): Eukaryota > Metazoa > Arthropoda > Insecta > Odonata > Coenagrionidae > Pyrrhosoma > Pyrrhosoma nymphula. The sequence continues at coordinate 89,658,396 of OY754332.1, read as the reverse complement.
AGAGGATTTTCACCTTCGTTGCTGGTGAGTTGCACTTATTTTACGGAGAGCTATGGAATCTATATTTGGAATGAGAGTCTCATTGACGAGAGGGACTCATTGGATGTTTGAGAGGAAACGTTAAAAATCCCAGAAATGTACGACATGTATGAGCCCAGCAGTGTCAACTTTTTACTAAGATCGTTAATTTTAAATAGTTCTTTTGGGAGTGTAGTGTTTAGTGGGGCGGACACATGGAAGACATGGAGGAGAGAGGAAGACTAGAATAGGCTGCATGCGTTCAAGATGTGAGTGCGGAGGAGGATGAAGAGGGCGGATAAGAACACAAACGAGGAAGTGCGATCGGGGAGATGAGGAAACTTCTTTGGGGGGAGATAAAGAGGAGCCAAAGTAAGTGGCTGGAAGAGGTAATGAGGGGCGAACGGTTGCTTGAGGCTGAAGTAGAGGGTAGGGATGTTGTGAATTTGGGAAGGGGAAGATAGAAACACTAGGTGTTATGAACGGGATGAAGAATGGTACAACGTATGCTGAGATGAAGAAAGAAATATTACTGGTAGACAGGGTCTTCACTGTGACGTTCCTCTGCTTTCTCGGGGGTGCGCCCGATGTTTTTATTTTTTTTATGCCGCACTTGGCCGCGGAGTTCGCTGCTGTGGGGAGGGGAAGACACAAGGAGGGGTGGGAGCGGAGGTGTGAGGGAGTGGACGTTTAAGCAAAAGGGTAAAAATGCCAAGAGACCAAATGGTCACCGGTTCTATCCCCACAAAAGAATCATTTTATCAAAAATATTTTTCTCCCCTGCCACAAACCTTTGAGGTGGCTTGCAGGGTATTTTGTAGATGTAGTTCACGCAATCTGTTCAGGGAAGAGATTCTATTCGTGAGTCTGGTTTAGGAAGCGAGCAGCGTCGCTTCGAGAAGTTGGGCTTTTGGCTGCCGTGCTTGGTGAGATTAGGACTCGCCCTACCCTCTAGCGGGGAATATTTTAGTGTCAAATTTCGTTTCCTTTCCCTAACCTCCTCTTCATCGTTCCTTATATTTCCCTTTTATTCCCCAGTGATGAGAAAGGGGGGCTGTATGATTGTGTAACAAATCCGCCCGCCGATCTGAGGGAATTACTAACCCCGAAAGTGGATCCCTATCATTTTTTTCCTCCCTCGTATACCATTCCTCTCCACCTATCCGAGAATGGGCGGAAATTTCCTTCCTCGTCCTATCCCGTCGTGGCGCCCATCCCGCCACTACCTCGTTTCGACACGCGACCCAGGGAGCGGCACGACTCTCACATCACACGTAAAATCTCGAGGAATTTTCCTCATTTCTAATTGAAACTACTTTAAACGGCACATAACCTAATAATAAAAATGTGAAACGATGAATGTTGCCGTAAACGATGATTTTATTTCGTTCATTACAACATCAATATACTGAATTACAGCAGCAAAACTCTTGTAGTTTTGGAGCTGTTCCTCCGAATCACACCTGAACCCGTATTTTGCATCAATATACTGAATGACGACCGTCAAACGTGAACTATCTATTCCACGCGTTAAGCATCAAGGATTTTTATTATTTAGAACAATGAACATTCCTTTTCCTCCACCTGCCTTCATGTTTCTAGTTTAATGACTAATGTGACACACCCTGTGATGGGAACGGAAGTTATCATTCGGTGGCTGAACCTGGATCCGGAAAATGTATTCTTTGACAACGCTGAAGGGAGCATTTGAAGTATTTTTAACGTCCATCACTGGACTTCGTTTTAATTTATTTTCAATATTTTTACATTTTCATTTGGGATACGCTAGAGAGTTATTTTTTTATTTTAACCCCCATTTTTACAGCACATACATAAAATTAGCTGAACAGTATGATTGAGAATGGAGCACCGGCTTATTGCTTACGCAAATTTTCTCCAAAATGGCCAAAACATTCCCGATTACCACGCTTATTCTAAGCATACTGTTCGCGCGTAAGCGCATTAGGTGTTTTATTTGTTTGTATTTCCTTCCCAACTCCCCATACCTTCCCTTGTGGCGCTAGTGAGGTAAGTTCGTGAGGAGGAGGAGGGGGAGAAAAACCCGGCGTATTCAGTCGGTTTTCAGTGCTCGTCAAGAAAACATCGAGTGCTTCGACCTTCGAGGGGAGGCAAGTGGAGAGATTTTCGTCTCCTACATTTTGGAAGAATCTGCCGTACTACTCTGGCAAGCGCCTATCCTCATGATTCCTTTTCCCATCTCCCATTTATATAACTTTCTCTCTCTATCCCTTTTATTTTATTTTATTGAACCTTTTTTTGTTGCGTTTGTCGCACGTTACGGTCTAACTGACCACGTGTGCCTACATTTTCTGGTGCCGAAACCCGGGATAATTATTGCGAGAAAGTTTCATTTTCTTTTCGGGAGTTTCATTTAATTATTTCATTCAGCCATGCCTGAAGGTGAAGGGGCGTAAAAGAAGGGAGCGTTAACTCGGGAGCAATTCGATTCGCAGCTGAAGTTATTGCGTTTCAAACGCGATCAGTTTCATTGAACTGTGTGTGCAGCTTTTGCTCTTGCTGAGGAGCTCGATGGCTCCGGATCGGACATGTTAAGTCATCGTAAGCTAGAGATATTTCTAAAGCGCTGCTCCCAATTGGAAACCGTTTATTCAGGATTCCTCGAGGCTCAGGATAAGATTTTTGAATATTGCCATAGCTGTAATCAAGCCGATGTCTGTTCGGAGGATATGCGTGTGGGCGAAGAGGTGGAAGAAAAGTTTTATTTTAATATTTCCATTTCCCGTCGAGCAGTGATTCCTTCCACCACAAATAAGCGTACGCCTGCGGATAATGCATCCACGCAGCATAAAAGGTCGCGCCTTCCCACTATTGAATTTCCTCGATTTTCAGGGGCATTCTCGGATTGGGTTGGATTTCGTGATATATTCAAGTCTGTGGTGCACGGTAGAACCGAAATTGCATCGGTGGAGAAATTCTCCTACTTGAAGGCAGCTCTTCAAGGAAAGGCCTCCGCGCTTATCGCTTCAGTCCCATTTGGCGAAGCCCATTATTGTTCAGCATGGAAGGAGTTGTGCGAGCATTATTACAATCCTCGAATTCTGGGATTCGATTATCTAGACAAAGTTCTGGAATTTCCCTTTTCTTCTTCGGGGTCTTTGTCGGTAATGAAACAATTTGTTAATAATTTTTCTGAAATTCATGCTGCTCTGAGAACTTTAAATATTCCAGATTTCGGGGAATTTATATTATTTAGATTAGCTGCTCGTGTGGTTGACGCAGAAACTCTTGCCCTCTTTGAAGAGACATTGGGTGATGAACCTTTTCCCTCTGTTACTCAACTTTTAATTTTCGTTAAGAAAAGGATCAAGGTTTTACAAACGTCGTATGGCCCTAATCCGAAAGCCTCTGTTTCGCGCAAGTCTCCGCCAACGGCATGAGTTCTAATGCCGACCTCTGTTGGCGATACGCACTCCGTGCAGGAGTAAGGCCAACGAGTTATATAACGCTGTTCTCTTTGCTCATCTAATCATTCTCTTGTTAGATGTCTTAAATATCTCAAGATGACCATTGCTAATCGTGCGTCTTTTGTACGATCGAGAAAACTTTGTCTTAATTGTTTGAAGCCAGGTCATTGGGCTCCGAGATGTCAGCAGAGGGACATGTGCTGTACTATTTGCAACAGATATCACAACACAACGTTGCACACGGAACAAAATTCGCAGCAAATTTTTAGTCCTTCCATTCCGTCGTCATCCTCGCCGAGTCAAACGGCCGAGCTTCTCCCGCCTTCACAGACGCGGATCCCCTCCTCTGCTCTTGCGTCTTGTGTTTGCTGCCAACCGACGCACTTGATCGTTCTCGGAACGGCAGTAGTTCATGTCCGTGATAATCATGGGCTAACCGTTCCTCTTCGAATAATGGTTGACCCTGGTTCTTAGTTAGTGTCTGCTATTTCCTCGGCAGCGGTTAGGCGGTTGAGTCTACCAGTGTTGCCTTATCATGGATCTCTTTTTGGGTTGTCTCAAACCCCTCTGAGGCGGCCGGAAGGTTGCACTGCTTTATCGCTTTCGCCGACTCACACGTCTTTGCCGGTATTTAATACCAAGGCTGTAATCCTACGCCAGTTAACTCTAGAGCTTCCACCAATTCCACTTCGGCCTTTTATTCGAAGCAGCATTTCTCATCTTCATTTAGCGGATCCGGAATTTGACAAATCGAAATTAGTAGATTTTATTTTGGAAATGGATTTATTCCCTTGGGGGGTGGAAAACTTTAGAAAATTGTGAATTAATTCTAATCGATTCCATTTTCGGATGGATCTTGATGGGATATATTTTGAATAGTTCTCAAAAGGCTCCTTCTTATGTAACCCCTTTATATGTTTTAGAGGAAATTCCTCTGGTTAATCAACTGAAAAGCTTTTGAGAATTAGAGGAATTCACAGTTCAAGTCACTCAAAATCCTGAGGAGGTTAGATGCGAGGAGTTGTTTACGAAAACTCAACGAAGGAATGCCTCGGGAAGATATATTGTCTCCTTGCCATTCAAAAGTGAGCCACCGTCTCTGGGAGAATCTTATTCCCAGGCTATAAAGAGGTGTACGAGCATGGAACTTAAATTGTCACAACGACCAAGGTTAAAGGCCAGTTATTGTCAATTTTTGAAAGAGTACGAGAGTCTTGGCCACATGTCAATTGCTTCATCATCGAGATTTTATTATCTTCCTCATTATGGAGTTCATAAATCCATCCCTCAAGGTCAGAAATTAAGGATTGTTTTCGATGCTTCCTCTCGCTCTTCGAATGGCAATTCACTTAACGATGTATTGCTCACCGGTCCCAAGCTCCAAAATGATATTTTTGATATATTAGTGGCATTCCGAACTCACTTAATTGCGTTCATTACGGTCATTTCCCATATGTTTCGCCAAATATTACTATCTCCTGTACACCGTGGCTTTCAGCACATTTTGTGGCGAGAAGATTCCTCTCAAGCCCTTAAAGAGCTCGAATTAAATACCGTGACGTATGGAGTTGTCTCTGCTCCTTATCTTGCCATCCTTACTCTTCATCAATTGGCGAGTGACGAAGGAGAAAAGTTTCCTTTTTCCCGCTCAATCTCTTCTTCGGGACACGTATGTTGACGATGTTGTTACGGGAGCCAATTCAATTTCGGATGCTTTTGACTTGCAGCAACAGCTGATCGAATTACTTTCTTTAGGAGGATTCCCATTGGGCAAATGGGCAAGCAGCTCTGATGAATTATTAATTACTTTTCCGAAAGAGGAGTCCGAAGCCACCATACAATTTGAAGCATCAGAATTTGCTTCACTGATAGTATTAGGAATGTCTTGGGCCCCTAAATATGATATATTTTTTATCATGTTGAGTTTGGTCCTTATGCCAATACTAAGAGGATGATTTTGTCAAGTGTTGCGAGAATATTCGACCCAATTGGTGGTGCCGCTCCAGTCGTTTTTTGGGCAAAATGCTTTTTGCAGTCTCTTTGGACTTTGAAAATTGGTTGGGATGATCTACTTCCTGAACCCGCTAGCTTAAGATGGACAGAATTCGTGGTTCAGATGCCATTGCTTACCAAAATCCGCATTCCTATGTATGCATTTTCCCCAAGCGCGCAAGAAAATCAGCTCGTTGGTTTTTGCGATGCGACCGAAGTCGACAATGGTATTTCCTTCAAGGTAAAGGATATAGGTGCGAATGGAAGGAATTTCCAAATAGACACGTGCTGCAGTCCTTGGGTCAATTCACACCCCCTAGGAAACAAAGAGGGTATGGGCCAAGGGATCAAGACAGTGGGAGCTCAGATAATAACGAAGGAAAGTGGCGGGGGTAGGGTGGTCAGGTCATTGCTTTCTCCCTCAAATCTTAGTGCTCAGTACATTGAACTTGGATTTCGTGGGTAATGTTTTGGGTTCTTGCAAATGGAAGCTTACGGTTGTGAATGTTTTTCATCTGACAATATTCGAAATTCAGGAATTTTAAATTCATTGTTCGGGAGTTTATTATACGTGATTTACCATCACCTAGTATCCAAACATAACGTTATGATAAACACACTGTAGTAAAAATATTGTAAGTTATGCATTATGATTACTTACTTGCTTGTAAGCTGAGCTAAATCACATCGCGATTTAGTCCGAGCGTGCTTAAAAATAACCAGACGATTCAAGGTTTTTCGTGGGAATACGAGGTGTGTAAAACTTCAATGAACAAGCTGAAAACTACGATGTGGTAAAAATTAAATTCTTCAGATGAATAACTTAGCAGTAATTAGTGTAAAGCATATTGCTAGTAAATTAGATTGGAAATAATATGCCGTTGATTATGAAAGAAAGAAGGGTGAACAATGATTTTTTGGAATTTCGCAATAGGTATCAGAACAAAAGTTAGGTACTTATACATAAAAATATACTAAATGTAATGAAATAACATTAAATGTACTTAAAATAATAGGCAGGTATTAAATAAAAATTATATTATTAGCTGAATGTGATGTCAAACGCAAATTCCGCGAACAAGTGTTCCCAATAGGCGAAAAATTCAATCGGAAAATGAGACCTAGATATACTATGCGCTACAATTAATCACCGATGGAAAAATCCATTATGTAAATGAAAAGTGAAAAATGTGTGACTAGAATCATATAACACACAGTACAAACAGAAAGAATCGCAACGGACGACTTTAGCCGCCATCCCCATCGAAAAGCACATAGTTAAGCAGCGCGCGACTATAGTCGCGCTCCCCACCTAGGGATCGACTTCCATTTGCGACTATAGTCGCTTACCCCAATTAAGGGGTTAAAATTAGCTTTTGAGAATTTTTTCAACTTGTTATTATATACATCATGATAGCCTGGAGAAAACACTTAAGCAGTCGAAGTATATTGAGGTGGTAGAAGCGATTTTTGTTTATGTACCGATTTGCATGAATCTATTCATACGTCTCATGATAGGTAATATCTATAGATTAATTCATTCCTAAAAGTAATCTAACGGTTAAAGGTAGGTTATAATGAAATTCAGAGAATATCTAACAGACTCTTACACGTGCATCGCTCTATCTGCCCCTAGTATTTCTTTCTTCATCTCAGCGTAAGTTCAACCTTTTTTCATCCCGTCCATATAACCCATTGTCTTCCCTTCCTCTCCTCCCCAATAACTTTCCCCCTTATCCCGGCCTTCAGAAAACCATCGCCCCTCAGTACCCCTTCCAGCCACCTACCCTGCCTTCAACTAATATCATCAAGATAGTTTCTCTCTTCTCCAACCATGTCAAACACATCCTCAACTGTCTTCTTTTTCGTCCATCGCACCTTCTCCATCCTCCTCCTCTTTCGTCAGTTTTCCTCTGCCAAAAGCCTTTTCTAAATCCATAAAGCAAGCATAAATATCCTGATTATACCCAATGTTTATACTCAATGTTTCCTCATTACCAAATTTGCATCCCGAATACCCCTCCCCTTCCTGAATACGAACTGGTCATCGCCTAAATAGTAATTTGGGTACTTTCTAAGCTCTCAGTTAAAATTCTTAGCAAAACGTTTGCCGCGTGCGAAATTAAACAAATTGTTCTATTCTCTTCGAATTCTGACTCTTTCTAGGATAAAAGTGTTCGTATGAGTGATAATAATATCGAAAAATGATGACACTAAATCCATTCTTTTTCCAAAATTCCATCATACAGATTTGGTTTCTTGGCAATTCAATGCTATTTGAACACGCAGGCTTATGGCAAATGACGAATATTTCGAAATAATTCGATCACATATCTAAAGATTTTCTTCTAAACGTGAAAAAATACGTTTCATATTCTAATAATGGTTGCTAAAAAGTAACATGGTATCATGCCGATTCATGAAAAGTATTTAGATATAATCTTTGCCAAAATTTCGAATGCAACGCTAAAAACTCAAGTCATAACATGCTTTAATTAAGGTGAAAAATAGAAAATATAATTCTTGCTTAATTTACATCACTGCATATGCGGTAATTTGCACCGTATAAACATATGGACTCACGTGAAATTTGGTCCAATAATTCCTTTTCGACTTGCTAGAAAAGTTAATTGAAATGTGCACTCAATGACTCACGATTACCGCTCTGCAGACACTTTAACCCTTATGTTCCTCAACTTTTACCTCCTTGTTACACTCCCAGGGTTCTCGGGTGCCCACCTCGAGTTTTTCTTTATTCCTGAGTCCGCATGTGAATGGAATCATTTTGAATCTATTTACTTTATGAAAGAAGCATCATTGGAAAGTATGTAAGCCATTTTGAACTCCCCCAGCCTGCTACAGAATCCATGAAAAGAGATAAAAAAGGTCTGTGTGAGTCACGCGGAGCTTTTTCACCACATTTGACCGGTGTTGACTGGACCGGAATTGTGGCCGGAATATCTAAATATTGAAAGCAGGGTAAGTAGCGTGTTGTGGCATTTTCTCTAGCACCTGACAAGAGGCTTTATAGCCGTGCGTCATTTAGAATCGTTCTGTTGCAGAGGATCAACGTGTAATGCAGACAAGCGATGAGCGAACAGCGGCACGGAGCGTCGGCAGAGCGTCACTTCTTTTCTTTTTATAACATATCGCTGTTTCACAATAACTTGTTTTTTAAAAGTCTCTGATCGTTGGAGCATTAGTTATTTAATGCTGCAGGATTTTCTCTTCATGGAAAAAGTATCGAGATCGTAATTTTCATTGTAAATGTTATTCTCTGGCATAATTGACAACTGACGATGCTTAAGTCGTGCGAGAGTGAGATCGAGGTCACAGGTGCGCTGCACAGTGGGTCAGAGTGCATCAGTGGCAGGACTGATATGAAGTGCATACACCTATAGCAAAAGACAAAACCGTCTGGAGTACAGAGCCACCTCAAGTACATCAAAAGTCTTCTCACTATGTATTGCGCCAAAGAAGTGGCCCACATAGATGTACACAGTACACGCACACTTTCAATAGCAGATACTTTCAAAAAAATAATTACATTAGAATTGTAAATTTAATTTTTCGGCATGGTAACAAAAGGCTGCGTAGGTGTACGATGAGTATAATGCAAAGAATAAGAATTCGCAGCGATCTTGGAAGTTTATAATCCAGAAGATGCCTTTAGAACTTTGAAATAAAATTGTCTGTGGTTTCCTAGATTTCAAAAGAGAATGATGGAGATTAGGAGGCTCAAATCGATCTTTTAATTTTTACTGAATTTGCAAGCAAACATACGACGAGAAGTAGGACTAATCTCAGGAATAGGCCGAATACAACAGAGCTACAAGATTTGTGAAAAGTTGTTACAGTAAACTTAGTGTTACTGAGTTATTGATGGAATTATGGTGGAAATCTCTAACTGATTGAAGGGAAAAATACAGGTTTAATCTTTTGCGCAAGTTCGAAGCAGACAATGTTTTGCCAGATGTTCAACATATATTGCTAGAGCCAACGTACTAGGGTAGAAGCGATCACAGGAATAAGAAAAATGAAATAGACTGCATAACTGATAGATTAAGAATGTCATTTTGTCCGCGTACAATGAGGGATCATAATAGTTGCGATGAATCAACCATATGAAACGCCCACCCTCACCAGCAGGGCTATTCTCATTTTCGGGGCCATACGTATGGCCGGCCGTAAGTTTCGTATGGCCTGACCCGAAATTACGGCCTACGTCGATTCCCATCTCGAGGGGCCATATCGTATGGCTCGGCCATAAGTCTTAACGCCGATTTCACTGGTGAGTATGAGAATCTTTTGCGGTACAGTACGTTGAAATGCTTTGAAATCACTACCAGCGCTCCTGAAAATGTCATTTTTGCGGCAGTTACTGGAATTATATCGAAAAAAACGGACGATCGCAAAACACAATGGCGAAAATCGTGGTAAACAAACATAGAGCTCTATGTAAACAAACCTAGACAAACGTTGTGGAATATTTGTTGACCGGAAAATATCTGAAAACGGAAGGAGCGGAGTAAGTTACCCGTTGTTAATTTTTTCTTAATGACATTTAGTGCTATTTAAATCCATTAATAAGGTGTTCGAAGAACGCGTTCTCCATTTGCTCGAGGTGCCGACAACCATTGTGTTTTTGCGTGCTTCTACGACGTGCTTTGCGAGATTCAATGTATATGATGTTTTTTCTACGATGACTATCATCCTGAATCATGCAAATGATAAATACAGATGTAACATAAGTGGTTAGGTAGTGTACTGGCCTTCCACGTCCTATTCTCGTGTACGAATTGCAGAGCATTCCGAAATTCATTCTGATCCTTGCGTGTAATGTGGATTACACCATGGTTCAGTACACCGTCCTTCGGATGGGACGTTAAACCAGTTCAATCGTGGTCCCCTTGGCACCATTCGTAAAGACTAGGCTAATGCTGATGCCGGGTTTCTATCCACCCTTCATCCTATATGTTCCCAATCCCTAGCATTACATTCCCAATGGAAGCATAAGCATGGAAGTGTTTAGGGTGGATTTCACCCCAAATCATTTATTCCAATGCCATTATTTTGTCCCCATCCCTAGGTATGATAATTTACAATCGCAATATTTAACAATATATCTTTTAGTAAAAAAAAGAAATATATAACCGCCGTTGCTCCAATCCCTACCCTGTTAACAACTCCTTAATTATTTTTTAAATTGCCTAAGAATATTTTTCAGTGAAGTCACCATGATAAGAACTAAGTATATAAAAATTAAAGCAATAAAAACCTACAAAAATATTGTCAGTGATCGGGAATTGATCAAATGCTCACCCCGACCGTAGGCGAGCACCTTATCCACTGGGCTATCACGATCCATGCAGTGAATGTTGCTTCACACGAGTTACATATCGCAACATGCTATTTCTAAGATTTTTAGATGCTTTTTTCTTAAACAATTACGGTGTCGTCTCACTTCGGCATATCGAATTAATAATCTTTAACTACAGGACCAGATATTATGAGCTCGAGTGGCCACCCGACGGTCGTATTCTCCCTTGTCATCAATTTGGCGTTGTGACAGAAACATCTTGTCCCTGGCAGCATATTACTTCCCCGAAAAACTGCCCTCGTTGAAAGTATTGGAAGACGGAACAAAGTTCCGAAAGAGATTTATTAGGGAAAGGGGCAAAATTCAGGAATAGATGCACAAATGGTGCATCGTGGTAAATGTGAAAAAGAATGTTACTTAGATTGCAATTCATAACTTCGCTATGTGTGGCTATAAATTAGAGAAACCTTATTTTTCGTCATTTTGCTAACTTAGGTCAATGATCTGGTATATTTATAGCAGAACAAGATCAATAATTGATGCGCAAAATCAATTTATAACTCCGAGGTGGGCAACTCTTTTCGTATGGCCCGTCTTATGTCGGCCTCCGAGGCAGGTCATAATATTACGGCCTTCGGGCCATACGTACCGCCCGACTTATGGCCTTTTGCTCGGATGGGAATCGCTCGAAGCCATACGTATGTCCCGAGGCCGTAGTTATGGTCGATTTTGACTTATGGCCCGGCCATACGATAATGGGAATAGCCCTGCTGGTAGAGTAGAATTTTTACTTGTGTTTTATAACATAGCATCATTACTAACCATTCACATCGCTTGATGTGCCCGACATTATTTTATTTTGTTCTCTGCATGAAGTAGTATCTCGTAGCATTCATAAATTTATAAGATTATTAATATTAACCACTACATGTGTCTTTAACATTGTAATGCATGTGTGCATGTTCATTTAAGTAGCACTCTCCCAGTTTCTTGTTTGACTGCGCACTGTTCTCCTAAATGCTTTTTGGTCTGCGCCTAGCGGCAGGGGGAACGTGTAAGGTCCCTATTTGTGCTGGGACGAGTGCTGCATGCCTGGTGTGGAATCACCCCGTGCCACACACTCGAGTGGTGGCTTGCACGGTACTTCGTAAATATAGATGAATCAGTAGGTAGCAAATTTCAAGCAAAATATTTCGACTTTTTGTATAAAATCACATCAAAGCTAAGTGAAGGTTATGTGCAGTTTTGCATGTACTCTCGAGTTATTGAAGACTGTGAAAGTGTCTACGTGGGGCAGACTTCGAGAAGTTTCCAGAAAAGAACAAAAGAACATTATAGTGCTTTTAAAAATGACCATGAAGAAAAGAGCAATTTTGCGAAACACATTTTAACCTGTGACCATAAAAGTGATTTTAAAGTTGAAGTACTGCATTTTACTAATAACCGACGTGAGCTAAATGCATATGAACAGCTCGAAATTTTAAAACGAAATGTTGACGCTGATGTTAATCTTTTAAATGAATACTTGCTGCCCGCCAACTCCCCAATCCTATCCTCTATTGTTGTCCATTCCCGTCCTCCTCCCCCCCTCAACGCCACTACCCCACCCCCAACTGACTGAAGGTATATAAGGGATTGCTGTACACTTTTGTTCACCTGATGATGACGCTTAGCCGTTGAAACCCGGGTCGTGGTTGAGTTTATTTTTTATGTGGTTTGTAAAAGTTTCCTCGCTGTAATAAATTGTTGATCAGTATTTTAGTTTTTCTGCTCGAAGAGGCTAAGCGCAATATATAATCGAAATGTTTATAATTTTTGCCAGTTCCCTCCCATGTCAATATTTTATATTCCTTTTAGGCTGGTGAATTGATGAAACGTATTTTTAAAAATTTGAGCCTATATCTCAAATAGCGTTCCTTACAGGACGAAAGCGTACACCAATTCTGGGAACTAAGGAATGTTTAATGGGAAAGAATAATAGTGCTGGATAAATACGACAAACTATTTAATCTCTATATGATAGATTAGATACATTTTATCATATGCATCATATTCTTATCGTGAAAAAGTCAGTATTATTGCACAAGAAAATATGCAGAGGCAAGTCTCTAAGTCACTGTGTTCCGGCTAACCTTGACGGGCATCGCTGCAGCCGACCCTGAGTATGCATCGTGGCTCGGCGGCTGAGAGTAGACTCGGGCCGAGTAAATCCAGACTCGGGCGTGTGCGGTTGGCTGCAACCGAGTGTAGGCGGGCGAGCATGGTCGCCGTTTTGCAGGGCTCTAATCGCGACCAATGCGTGAATGAGTTTTCCACTTAAACGAGTGTACTGCATGGAATATCAATAGCTGGACAAAAGAGATGCTAAATCAATCAGTAAACTGAATAATTACGTCGTTTTAAGAATAAGCGACTAACTTGCTGGACACATTCTGAGGCGTGACAGCCTCTTAAAGGAATATGTGAATGGGAGCACTTATCGAGGAAGACCAGGGATGGAATGTATGATGCAAATTATGAGGGATATGAAAAATAGTAATTAAGAAATAAAGTGTCACGGTTCGTCATTGCACCGCATATTTTCCTTTTAGTGGTGGAGGATCGCGAGCAACGGTATGCTGACGCTAGCTGCAGTCATTTTATATCCTAGCTCAGGCTGCGTCGTGAAAGTGGGCCCTGGGCATTATCAGGTTTTGTTTCCTCTGGGGGCATACCGGTTAAACTGACCGGTGAAGCTCCAAAACCATAAATTTATTGCTAAAATTATCCTCGGACGGCCGAAGTCACGATGGGCGGCAGCTAGAGTCAAATTTGAAAAAATGCGTAGCAATGAAATTCTGGGGGAAAAATAACTCCCCACAACAGAGCTATTTCATTCAGGATACCCAATTAGAGACGGTAGAATCCCTAAAATATCTCGGAGTTAGGCTCAATAATGATCTATTGTGGAATAAACTTATTCGGGAAATAACAGGTCAAGCTAATCGTAAATTGGGATTTGTTAAAAGAATTCTAGGCAAGTGCGACGACAAAGTGAGAGAAATAAGCTAATTCTCCCTCGTTGGACCCCATTTAGAATATGCTTCCAGTGTTTGGGATCCTCATGAAACAGGCTTAAAAACAGAGTTAGAACGTGTACAGAGAAGAGCAGCCAGGTACGTGAAAAGCCGTTACGATAGTCTTGTTAGTGTTACTGACCTCTTAGAACAACTCGGATGGGAATCACTGTCAGACCGTAGATTGAAAACAAGACTAAATCTATTATGTAAATTCAAGAGTAGTTTATTTTCCGACGAAGTTGATCATATTTTAAGACCGCCAACGTACTATGGTAGATTAGATCATGAAAATAAAATAAGATACTGTAGAACAGATAGATTTAAAATGTCGTTTTTTCCGCGAGCGATAAGAGACTATAACGGCTGTGTAAGGACTTAGAAATAGATTAGTTGACTAGTAGTGTAGCTTACTAACTTATGTATTTCTTAAAGCATGTTTACGGAGTTTTATGGTGTTTCTAACAGCATGTTTTGCATGTTCTAGCTTCATAGGCAGATTGCCCTCTTAAGTAGCATGTAGAATATCATGTGTCATCGTACATGTGTGGCGTGCATGTGGGGATTCTCTTGCATGCTGCATTATGGTTTTTAGTTAATGATGGAATTGGTTAGTATCCTTAATATTCATGACCGTGCGGTGTGCATGTGGCGGTCCGCTTGCATGCTGCATTTTGGTGACTTGTCACCCCCTGCCGAACACCCTAAAGGTGGCTTGCAGGGTAACATGTAGATGTAGATATGTATGAGGTTGGCCCATCGAGATATGGACATGGCAATACAAGCTGGACAATCGGTACGTCGAATGTGGAAGTTGTGCAAGAGGAGCTTGAGCATGAGAGATTGAGCATGAGAGATTGAGCTTGAGATTAAAATAACGCAAATGAAACGGGTCGGTGTTGTGTTTACGTGAAACCTAGCGAAAGTGACAGGATGTTGTTACAATTAAAGACGGTGGTTGGATATGTGGTCAGGAATTGACGATAGTATGCACGGAAGTCGAGGTATAGGCGTGATCCTAAATGAGAGAGCTAAGATGCTAGTGAGGAGATACGAGATAGTGTCGCCTAGATTTATCTAGGTTCGCATGCAAGTAGGTATACGAAGAGTTGTGATTGTGAAATAATATGCACCAGTGGATAGAGAAAGTTATAGTGTGACAGATGAGCTTAGGGAAAAACATTTGTCATAGAGTAGTGTTTTATGCGTTAGCAAGTAGTAGAGGGAGAAAGTCATCGGTGAATGCGGTGTAAGAGGAGGGATATAAGGAGTATACGACCACTTGAGAGTGTGAATGATGCAATGCATGGAGTGTGTTTTGGATAGCATGGGAGAAAATGTAAAAAAGAGCGTTCTGTAGGCCCAACCCCGAGAAATGAGCTCTTTTGTCCCTGCTTACTCCGAAAGTGCACGGCTTGATGATTATGTGTGCACGTAGGAATAAAAATATTAGCTGTCAGGAGAGTACAGAGCCGCAGCAACCGAATCACTTGATTGATGAACGCTGATTATTCAACATATTCTACCCAGAAAATCATTAAAAATAAAACCCCTGCGTCTATATCGTCGAACTATTACCATCCTGAACGCGAATATTATAATTCTCACGGAATGACTCTCAAGGAACATCTATAGGTGTAATGTTTGTCACCCTGCCAAAAGCTATATCTTTTCACAATGCTTTCAATTCAGTTTTCAAATTCTCTCAGTTAATAAATTTCCATCGTGCAAGTTTGTGTTGTAATTATCCATCCCATTCATTTTCAGGTATATTTATGGATTAATTTTCTGATACGCGATTACTTTTTAGAAAAAAAACTTTCAAGAAGAGCTTTTGTCTTCCATCTTAATTTATATAACGTGCGAAAGGTGTGCATTTCTCTGAATACTTGCCATGTATATGTGTGTCATTTTCAAGGTATCTTTATAGTGAATAATATTTTTTATATTAAAAACGGCTTCTGCAGATAGACGTGCATGCATCATTGCGCAAACGTGCATCTACCTCTATCTTGTCAGCTGCAGCGGGCGTGCTAAGGATTAGGATGAATGTTTTATCGTTTGTGTGTGAGCCGTGGCCATTTTCTAAGTGCATTGCACGTAGGTTACTGTAGTGACAAATTTGGGCGGGGACACTTAAAATGAAGGTTTGTACTGTAACCCCAGAGGTGGAGTATCCGAGCATGGCTATGGTGGATTACATTTTTATAGACTCTGTTCCTCCATGCCCAAAGGTGAATTCACTGTGAAGGTTCCACAATTCTTTCTCTAAACCTAGTTTGCTTTTTTTTGTGTGCTCATAACGCCGATATTTTAACTCCTGGCCTTAAAAGAGATAGATTATAGATGCTCCAGCTACCATGCTGTAGCACTTGTTCTACCCAATTGGTACTTTACTCCACCAAGTTCATTTTCTCCGTGTAAGTCAATGAAATATTTCCGGGAAAGTATATACCCTGAGAGAGACCCAATCAGAAACCCTGTCTGACTCTCCAACTTGGACTAGGGCGTATTTACGGTGGGGATGGGACGAACGGGACCGGTCCCCCCCAGAACAAGAACTTAGTTTAGTATAACGTGTAAAAAGTTTTATTGTCCACAATTACGATGAAAATAATAAATATTAATAGTCATAACACCAACAGATTACTGTAAGTACAAACGTATCATTCTGAGTACACGTCTCGTAAAATATGCGTTTTCAGTATGAATACTGTGAGCTGACGAACCAGTAACATAACCTTCGTCAATACATTGGACTGACCCGGTACCGCGGTCCGCCCATGCGCCGGGCGCGGGTGGAACGCTATCCGCGGTCTTGTAGTTTATTTAGTTCGGCGGGGCGAAAGTTTAGTTGCTAGCTCACTTGTTTCACTGCATTGGAAAAGAAGCGTAAAGTATCTTACCCGTCATTTTTGTCTTTAAAAAAATGTTGACAAAAGTAAAAGTACTAATGAGTCCACTGACAGTGACCTAACAAATAATCCTATGTTAGAGTGTTTGGTGAAAATTGCATACCTTCATCTAGTTCTATTGCTAGTGTCAAGACAACAGATAAAGAAAGCCAACCAGCATCGTGTCAGGAATCTTTTATCAGCCCAAGTGATTTAGGGATCTATGTTGACAAACAAAGTTCTAAAACGAGTAATCGTTAATTCTATGTATTCTCATTCCCCACTGCTTGAGGCTTCCCTCTCATTGAATAGAATACATTGTTAATTTTCTACCCTGGCCCTTCCCCGTCTGTGTTGCCTACGCCTTCCTCGAAACCCCGCGCCCCCCCCCCCCCCCTATAGCCATAACCCCCCACTTCCCTCCTCTTCCCCTATGAAACAGAAACCTAACCTTGGGGCTTTGAGATCGTCGGATTGCCTCAAAAAGTACTGTATTTAGTACTCGTAATTATCCTACCCTCTGTGTGGCTTGACCGCACTTTCTTTAAAATAATTTTTTTTTCGTGCAATTAAAAACAAGAGTTTTTTTTCAGATGAATGCTGATGAAGAAGAAAATTTGTTTAATAGAGCCAGGAAACCTGATGAAAATGTTCAATTCCCCTCCTCAGAGTTCGGACAACGCAAATTGAAGTTCCGGTATATTTAGCTCCAAAATAGAGATTGGCTTGTTTACTCTAGGGCCGTATCGTCAGTCTCTCATTCGACGACTTCATGTTCGAGAGACGTGCCTTCATGAAGTCTCTTCTCTCCTCCAAACAGGAGGAGACCTACGCGATTGTTTACCTCATTCACGGACTGACCCGTTCAGTGATCTGCTCAGTTGCGCAAACAAAGACGCAGCGTTGCTAACATGACAGTCAACAATTTGCATCACGACGCAAATATCTTACATTGAGAAAGTTTTGCTGGCTCGCATTTTAGTTAATAATAATAATATAATTAAAAACGAAGACCAAATCCGTTGCATTGTCGGCAAAGAGACTGCTGGGTTAAGATACAAGACGAATTTAATGGAAATTAAACATGACGTAGGTAGGCGTGATATATGAGGTGTACAATGCGGACGGCTTGGTAGGTAATGGTACTAGCCCTGGACCAGTCCCAGCTTTAGGCCTGCACGGGATTAGTACAGTTTAAATTTTTTGGACTCCCTCGGGACCAGTAGCTCGGGACCCTACCTCATTAATTGGGAACTCATTTTTGACCAGTACCATTGACAGTTCTGTGGGACTAGTCCCCAGTAGGGTCTAAAATGACACATTTTGACTCTCAAAAGGGACTAGTCCCCGAATATATATATATATATATATATATATATATATATATATATATATATATATATATATATATATATATATATATATATATATATAATTCAGAGCAGGAACTCGGCAATGAGACTGATTATGGACTAGTCCCAAAAAGGACTAAAAATATTTGTAAGGGGTTGTAAGCAAAAAATTAATTACATGGGTGGGTCATTACATCAGTCTTCGGCGATCCCATTGAAATCGGCAATGAGTTATTTCAATCAAAAAGGGAAATAATGACTGGGTAGGTATGTACTAACATGTTTAGGAAGGCAATTTATAACTTCATACAATTTATGACATATGATACCGTAATATTTTATGCGTGCAGTAGACTGGGTGATGTTTTAATACAGGGCTGGCAATCTGTAGTCAACAAAATTATTACATTAATACGTGAAGATAACTTTGCATGCATTCACATTCAAACGTAAATATTTTAAATATGTACTTCGTAGAATACATTTTGGTACCTACTATGCCAGTAGAACTAACAGAAACTATGATTAAATGGGAAACCATGAAAATAAGTTTTTGTCCTCGTGACTTGATTAGCACGGAAAACTAGGTAAGGATAAAATAAAATATTAAGGAAAACACAAACAATGTTGGTTAGCGTTACCGATAGAATTACATTCGTATAGTGTATATGTTCCATGGTAATAGAAACTATTCTTGTTAATATTGAAATAGAAAAGTTGTTCATTTACCTGAAAGCTGCCGATTGCAGACAAACCATAATCGGTGACGACATCCTACGGCTACGGCTGTCCGCCAACTATAACGTAGGCGATAGAATATCCGTATTTTTCTCTTGAATAAGCGGAACTCAGTCACAAGAAATCTATCTGAGCATTTTTACACCTCATTGTGTCAGCTCACAAGTATTTCTGAGGCATAGCCTATGGGAATTGGGAAATGTTATACATATGGTTATGAGTACGTTTGTATCATGAAGTATATCTATCGTAAATGTGATCAAGAAAAGCTGTGGAGCCATTGATTGATCTTCATAGCTTATTAAAATAAAATTACCCATTAACGAAGAAAATTTCAAATATCCTGAGTGTATAACTTTGAATTTGAATCTAATTACCTAGCTTAAAACCGTCAATAAAGTAACCAACGCAAAACGCAAAGCCCGCCGCAGGGAGTGGAGTGACAATTAGACACCAACTGCTGGCTGGTACCGTTCAAAATAAGTTTTCGTGTCTTATAAGGTTAGAATTAGCTAAAAGAGCTGCTATATCCTTTAAAAGGCTAAACTATACGCGTGAAATGCCAGTGTTAGCCAGTGAAATGCCAGTGTTAGCCAGTGAAATGCCAGCCTGTATTTCATCCAAGGAAAGGGGTTTAAATGCTAATTTGACTAACAGTAGAAACCGAATAAGGAGATCGATTTTCCCGTGTTAACATCATTTTAATGTACATTTTATTTTCGGTATCGCTAACGATAGCAGATGATTTCTTCGGATTCACTCTTTAAAGCTTTGTTATTATCGTGATGAAAGTATCTTAGTGTCCGTCGATATTCATTTTTTTTTATTTTGCTACAGAAAGGCGAAATATTTACGAAAAACAGGGTCCACCATTTTGTCATGTATCGATGACAAATATTGAAAATTTGTCCACATAATAAGAATTATGAAATGAAAAAATTAGCTTTACCAAACAATTTCAGTTTTTATTCCACAGCTTTACTACAAAAGGTTCAGCATTAGCTTGAAGTCGGTAATTTTCGGAAAAAAATTTAAGTGGGCCATTTTTTAAATTTTTTTTCCAGCTTTGAGCACATTTATATTTCTAATGTGAATGAATTATGACAAGTGGCATGCAACATCACATGCAACAATATATGAAAAATGCCTGTGCAAAGTTTCAACATCTGGAAGAAAAAAACGATTTTTTGAGTTTTAGCCAGCTTTTTTCGATTTCAGCCCACTGTGCCCCGGTTTGTTCGTCCCCCCCAAAGGTAATTCCTAGATACACCACTGAACTTGGGATCCTATTACTCCCCACCTTGGTTGTCGAAGTAAGAAATTAGCCTATATTCTCTGCTTTTCTTACGTCACATGAGGTGTGATGATGGTATATTTTAGCTAAAAGTATGATGATGAACTTCCACTACCAGTAAGGAGCCTTAGGAATAAGAAGTTGCCCGTCACATAAATGCGAAAGTGAAACTTCTGTGAACGGTTTATAAGCTGCTAAATTTATTTTCATTGTGTTTAGAACGGAGTATATCTTCGAATATAATGCAGTTGAAATACAAATTTTTGAATCACATGCGTTCTGATAAAAGAGGATTTGACATAATCACAAATCAAGCCGATGTTTATTTTTGAGATCCGAGCGAAGAGTTACCTTCAGTTAAAAAGGCTTTTAAAATTCAATGATTCAGAGCTTTCTTCTAAGGGGTACCTGAAGCATTCAATGGCCTTATCGGAAATCGACCTGCATGGTTTTTAGGAGTCATTCTGTAAATTCTTCAGAGGGTTTGAACATAGTACCGTCTGATCCATAGCCAAGTATTCAAGTCACTGGGTTAACACGCCAAAAGACAGTTAATTCGTATCTTCTGGATGGCAGCATAAGTGTTATGGGACTTTTAATTTGGTGCAGTAGTTCAGAGTTGATTGGTGCATACCCTGGCGAATGACGGCCATTCGACCCTAGCCCGTGATTAACGGACGAGAGGGACAGCAGTACCTGTAATCGACGAAAGTGCCTTGCCTCTCTCATGTTCAAAATAACATGCTAGCGTTTGGTTAAATGTAAAGTGGTAAAAGGTTAGGATAATTCTTTGGAAGAAGAATTTTCACATGATTAATTCTTGGAATCGAGAAGTTTTGGAAGAGAAAGTAACATCCGAATGTGCAAGAAATGGAAGTTAGCAATTTTGGACAATTCAATTCTAATGAAAAGCACTCGTGATGTGTACCATCTCCTGACACGTAAGTTGACATATAAGAATTGTAGGTAAGCTGCTATGGCATGTCGATGTCGTTTTGTGGAGACTATCATAATATATCCTGAGGGGAACAGTTGGAGCGACCTCAATATTTTTAGGATAAAGCTGTTAGGGGAAAGGTCTGTTTCTGTCCTTACGGTAAATTTCCTTCATGCTTCGACCCTTCGCAAACAGGCATCATCTGAGGTCAAGTAAGCAACGCTCCTAGAGAAAGAGACCACTAAAGTATGTACATGGCTGTCGTGACTGTTTGGACCAACGCGGAAGATATCCCAAAAGAAAATTGTCTTCATTCCATTACTTTTTTTTTCTATGAGTTCGGTGTTCTTTGAAATGTACCAGTTTTGTTGATAATTCATTCCTCGTGAATCACACACCGTAAAAAGTGTTATCAGAATTATACTTTAAATTTCAGCCAATACTTAAGTAATTTTCACATTTTATGTAGTAATTGTCAAAATATTTCGGTATCAATTTTCAAAAAGACGTATTTTTCGAAAAACACTACAAATGTTGAACATGAAGAAAAAGGGTGCAAAAGGAAACGAACACATTTTAGTAACGGTACTCAATTTAGATACCTTTCCCACTTCGTTCTCATTTATAATTCACTTGATTGAACATGTATTTCTATGCTTGCATTAGTTATTTATCAAATTTAGAGGTCACATATGGGAGTGAATTCTGCGCCAAAAATGTTGTATTCCCTTGGATATCATTTCCAGAACTGTAATTACTGATCACGCAAACATAATAGAGTATTTGTAAATTGGTGAATCATGGTAAAGTTACTAATTTTATTGGATCAAAGACGCTAATTTCAGTTTGGAATAGATGTCTCTTTCTCTAGGAGCAAATGCAGTTAATCTGCAGCTTGCGGAACACATGACACTAATATTACCATCATGAAGGGGGCGTTTGATTTTGAACATGTTTTGCTGCTGTCAAGGGGCTTCTAAGCCATTTTTTCTGTAATTAAATACATCTAAACGTTACAAGAACCTAGTATTTACCAATATATTCGAGCACTAATTTGTTATAATTGTTTATGAGTCGCTTTGAAGGTCCGTTTTTTTACACCAGGAAATATGATTTTGCACTAGTTGTTGGTGCTAGATGTCAAGGTTTTTCCGTCGAGGAATACCATAATGAACCTTGTGATGAGTGTCTTATAGGACTATCCATTGTTTTATATACCACGCTCTTGTTCTGAGTGCGTTGGCATCTAGCTCTTAAAGCTTCGCGAAGAAAGAACTCAACTGCGCTCTCTTAGGTTTTCGTACTAAATTACAAGAAGGCCGTCGCATCGAAGCCTGAATTCCATTCCATTAATCTTTTAAACCATGCTAGGGTAGTATTTTAAATATTATTCTTTGGCTTTTATTCTGTGATATTATATTTGCTGCGATCCAAGGATAATGCAGTTTATGCAAAATAAGACATTTTTTTTAAATTAAATACCGGTGTCCTCTACATTTCCCATCTTACCGCCCCACACTGAAGCCCCATACATAGGAGATATAATGGACATGTATGGACATATATTCGCCATATATGATCGATATTTATTGCTAATGATATGTTGCACTGCCAATTTGTATTACATATATGGGGGAATATGTGGGTTTGACATGTATGTTCCATCAATATATTTTCCATATATGTTTTATATATGACACTAAAAATGAATTTTAACCACATTTTTCACTGTTATAGGTAAATATTTGTATACGTATGTACGTAGTCTTTTTCTCTGCAAATGGATATATTTTTATATAAATGAACAAGCTTCATTAAAAACTTATAGAATTTAATAGTTACGTAGAGATTTGCATAAATAGGGTTGCAGTGTCGGTTAATATATGGCGTTGACTCTAGAATTGCTAACGCTCCATTTATAGATGCAATTACATACGGTTTATACGCACAATTACAGTAGTCACGTCTCTATTACTAGGATGCTCTCAGCCTACTGTGCTGGAGGGATGATAAATCGATCGAAAGGTCGTGCTACACCGTGTTCAGACCAGGAGGAGTACCTTCTATCCAACTAGACTGGAAAGGCAGGAATCCTGGGTGGAAATTCATGGGTTGGAAGAAGACTGAACTTCTGTCCGTATTTTTTGGAATTTAAATCATACTTACATGTGAGTTCTGGAGCACTGTTACTACGTATGTTTAGGTTAGGTCCATAATAAATCGAAATTATATATGCTCATACCTATTCTTCGGGTTAAATAGGTATACGTTTTCCTAGATTTCCTATAGTAATGGTAACATTTTGTGCCCATATAAGGCTAAATATAGTTTACATGCATGGCCACATGTTCCTTGCTTTGTTCCATATATTTTCCATGTATTTATCCATGTGTGGTAAATATATTCAATGGCCTTAATTTTGATAAACATTCAATTGGGCCAATATTTCATTTCATTACAGTAATCTACCGGTTAGAGGTAGGTTGTGATGAAAGTCAGAGAATATCCAACGAACTCTTACACGTGCTGTGCCCTTTCTACCTCTTGTATTTCTTTCTTCATCTCAGCATAAGTCCTACCGTTCTTCATCCCGTCCATAAAACCGATTCTCTTCCTTCCCCTTCCCCGCTTACCCAACATCCTTCCCTCTATCACGATCTTCAGCAAACCATCGTCCCTCATTACCCCTTCCAGCCACCTACCCTGCCTTCCCCTAATCTCATCTATAAGTTTCCTCTCCTCGCCCACCATGTCAAGCACTTCCTCATTTGTCTTCCTTTCCGTCCAACGCACCTTCTCCATCCTCCTCCACACCCACATCTCAAAAGCCTTCAGCCTATTTTCGTCTTCCTTTCTCAAGGTCCACGTTTCCGCCCCATACAACGCCACACTCCATATCAAGCTCTTTACTAGCCTCTTTTTTACATCCTTACTTAAGGTCCCCGTCATCAGCTCCCTTCTATTATTGAACGCTTCCTTCGCTAGCGCTATTCTCCTCCTAATGTCTTTGCTACTATGTCCTCTTTCTTCTAGCGTACTACCCAAGTAATTAAATTGTTCAACTTGCTCCAGTTTGTGACTTCCTACACTTATCACCAGCTTCGCTTTCTTTGTCCTAGAGAATCTCATTACTTTTGTTTTCCTATTATTTATCTTCATTCCGTATTTCTCACACTGCTTTTCAAGTGCATCTACTAAAGTTTGCAGTCCTTTCGATGACCGACTCACCAACGCCTGGTCGTCTGCGAATCTAACCGACTTTATCCACTGGCCTCCTACTTTCATTCCCACGTCTAGCTCATCCCATGCCTCTCTTACCATTTCCTCAGCATAGATGTTAAAAAGTAAAGGCGACAACGGGCACCCTTGCCGCACCCCACGACCTATAACTGCCCACCCTGATTCACCGTCCGCTACCCTTACCTGAGCCCTCTGCCCACTATATAAGTTTCGGATGAGTCTCCTATCACGCCAATCTATTCCTATTTTCCCCAGTATCTGCATTAGTTTCTCCCAGTTTACTCTGTCAAACGCCTTTTCGAAATCTACAAAACAAGCGAAAACATCCTGATTATGCTCTATGTTTCTATCTATAAGTGTCCTCATTACCGCAATCGCATCTCTGGTTCCCCTCCCCTTCCTAAACCCAAATTGGTCATCGCCTAAATAGCACTTTGCTCTGCTCTCCAACCTTCTATTTAGTATTCTAAGCAACACTTTTGCTGCGTGCGAAATTAAACTGATTGTTCTATACTCCTCGCATTCTGACGCTTTCTTCTTCTTCGGGATAGGTATTAACCACTTCTCTGACGGATTTTTTTTACAAAACCGGTCAAAAAAAGTCATATTTTTTTATTTCAGATTCAGAAGCATTAAATGGAGGCAAATCTGAAAATGTTTTCCTTTATTTTTTATTCCAAATAACTAATGATTTATTCAATAATTTCTGAATGTTGCCCCTTAACTTAAGATAATTAGGCAACCTGCATATCAGTATAACTTTCCTTCCCGTAAACCTTAGTTAGTCAGCCAATGATGAATACATTTAGTTAATATTGCAAAAGCATATCTTTGCGGACAACGTTAATGTTAACTATTAATTTTAGTCCATAGCACATCAAGAAACAACGCACAAACATTCATGGAAGTTAGGCAGCCCGCATGACGACGACTTTCGCTCTGAAAATGTTATAACAGCATTCATTCTATGACAAAAACAAGAAAATTCATTTCTTTTACTTGATTATCTTTGAAGTATGCTGGAATCCCTTTCCTCAGTGTTCCATACGAGTCAGTGGAGTGTGAAGCGAGCAAGTCGGCTAGATCTGGAGACGTATAAAAGTTATCCATCGTCAGGAAATATCATAGGCCAAATAATGGCTTCATTAGAGTCATCATCACTTTTGAGGTCATGGATAAATGGGCAAAGTCTTTATCCAACACAGTCCCATTTCCCGTGTAAATTGTCGTTGACCACACGTATCCAGTTCTCGATTCACAAAGAAAAAATACTTGCCAAATGAAGCTCTTTTCATAGGCATGAACTGCCGTGGCGGCTTAGGCATGAACTGCCGTAGGCTCTTTTCGATGGTAACATGTATGGTGTATGGAGTGCCTTGAACTTTTCCTCCAGCCTCTGGCAAATCGGCCATATTTTATGTAGTTTGGGGTGTGTTTGGGGTTCAAAATCGTTATTATAGGCAAAATGTAAATATTGCCTTATTTTTACGAATCATCGGTAAGACATTGTGTGTCCAAAAAAAAGAGAGGAGAGTATTGGTCTCGTTGACCAATAAAACTCAGTATCTGGCTTTCGCACTCTGCTCTGTAGCATTACAAGGGCAAAAAACACGAATTTCTGAGCTTGTCATAGCTCGCCACTGATTTACGCTACCACTGCTCGGCCCCGCTTTTTCACGCAAAGTGTTACTGGCGCAGTGATTAGTTTCCCAAGTTATAAAGTCAACATTTTCAACGGAAAAAATGTTTTTTTAGGGAATCTCATTCGGAAACCAGGTCGAAGTTCATCAAAGAATTACCTTCAAAAAGAAACCTAGGTGGTGCCGGAGGAGGATTCGTTGTAAGCATTTCCTCCCACTCCGCTTCCCACGAATGTTCCGCTGCGCATTCTGATTCGGAGCTTGTTTCTCCGGAGAGAGTCGACTAGGAGCCAGGAACTTCAATGTCCATAACCTCCGAATCACTGCTGGTCAACACTGATTCCTCTCCAGAATCCATTTCTGATTACTAAATGTTACTGCGCGAAAACAAATAATTTTCCGTAGAGTTCACTTCTACTACACCGCTCGTATTAGAACGAAAATGTTAGAACTAAAAATGGAAAGTTAGTATCTATCGGTGGAATTTCAGCGAAAAAGTGCATGCGCTCTGAAAATCAAGGATGCGTATTCTCTGAAACTCAACGAAAGACTGTCACTATCGTCCTTCCGACAAAGTACTCGTGGAAACAATCACGATATGCAAAGGATCTCGCCCCTAAGTGTGAAAAGCCCATCCCATGCTCATCATAAAATTTTTCTTTTCCGTTCCTACCATTTCCTGGAAAATAAACACACGTGTGCATACCGCAACAGCATGAATTTTCCAACTAACGGTAAATTTATATCGAGAAAAGCCCATTAGTAAAGGGTTGGCTGGTGGGAAAGTAGCTCGGGGAGCAAAGGGTGGCATATTAGCATGACATGATACCGGGCGCCAGGTTGCTCAGCGGGCCATCGGCTCTCGAGCGGGTGTTTTCTGACCTCAGGAAAGTGTCAAGCACGACAATAGAAGGCATTACACATGTTTGGGATGTATCTCT
Source organism: Pyrrhosoma nymphula (assembly GCA_963573305.1). Taxonomy (NCBI): domain Eukaryota; kingdom Metazoa; phylum Arthropoda; class Insecta; order Odonata; family Coenagrionidae; genus Pyrrhosoma; species Pyrrhosoma nymphula. Next base: position 89,631,528 of record OY754332.1, on the reverse strand, counting down.
ATCTTTCCTATTTTCTCGTACTCATGTGGGTTAGAGTAGCACATACACAGGGCACTTGTGTTGATTTCTATTGAGAACGTACGACCTTCAGACGTCTTCATCGTAAAGCTGTTTCCATAAATATGTTTCACAACTTCCGCCAGCATACAAAGTAGAAAAATGAAAGGGGCTGATGAAATAATATTCGCAACATATCTAAACATTTACGCTCACGCCATTTTATCTAAAGAGAACGGTACAATAGACATTTCCTACATATATAAAAATTACCGTAAGAAAAATTTGCGAACGAATAATATAAAATTACATAATATGTATAGTAACAAATATATATTGTAACAAATATATATAGTAACAAACATATATGGTAACAAATATATATCTATAGTAAAGAATAAGGCAAGGAAAGATTCATGTTCTGTTGCTAGAGAAATATTGTATTCCAATTACTGTGGAACTCATCGTAGCAGTGAAAATTAGCGCAAAATTGAAATTGCAATTTTTATAATGACCGCTAAAATGTTGAAGAAAAATGTAATTGAATGCTCATGTAGTAAATGACGAAATAAATGAAAATAACTAATTTAAAAATTATTTACTTATTTAGAAAGTTTTTGTCATGTAAAACGGAAGTTTTACATCATAAATTTGCAATAATTATCTATAAATAACTAAAATTGAAGTTGTAAATTTCGTAAAAAGTTCGCAAAAGAAACTCCATGCATGAAGTAAATAGACGGATAGTTACGAATGACAATGTAGGTGATTGAAATTTCGTATGGGGATAACTTTTCAGTGCGTAAAAAATTATAACCCTCGAATTTCTAGAAATATTACCAAAAATGACCATTGTTTTAACATTAGAAATCACTGTTTGAAAAGAGCGCCGCTTGCCGCATCGGTGGCTCTGGACCTTCAACAGCATGGGAGGCGGCAGGAACGCGAGCTACTAGCATCGGCCGACTATATGCGGGCGTAAAGAAAAATATACGGACATCGCGGACTTGCCCGAATATATGCGGGCTTGTCAGAATTTGCACAACCTCGGTGCCCGAATATATGCGGGCTTGTCAGGGAAGTGGTTAATACTGTTTTCACGAAATCCTCTGGCCATACTCCTTCCTCGTAGATCCTGCGAATAAGTTCGAAAAACGATTTTCTCCCCCTACTACCTAGATTCTTCAGTAGCTCCGAAGGTAGGTTATCGGTTCCCACGGCTTTTCTACCCTTCATCTCTCTTAGTGCCCTCTCTATTTCACTCTCAAGTAACTCTGGTCCGAGGTTATCTTTATCTATTGTTCCTTCGTCCTCTAGATCTAGGCTAAGGGGTCTATTCTCGCTGTCATATAGCTCCTCTACGTATTCTCTCCACCTTTCTTGGATATCTTCCTGTTCGATTAATATCTTTCCTGTTTTGTCCTTAACCTTTGGTATCGCTTGACCTCTCTTACCACCCGATAACATTTTCACCTTGGCGTACAAAGCGCCCACTTCCCCCTCCTCCTGCATCTTTTCCATTTGCTCACATTGTCCCTTCCACCAGTTTTCTTTTGCCCGATTGGTCACTCGCCTGAGTTTATTATTCAATTCCTTGTACTTCCTCTTCCCTACGTCGGTGTTCACGTTTTTCCATATCCTTCTCTCCTCCATTTTCTTTATCATTTCTTCTGTAACCCACTGCTTCTTAACCCTCTTCTTTTCCACCGTTCCTATTGTTTTCTCTGCCGCTCTTGCGATGCCTGTTTTTATAACCTCCCATCTCTTCTCTATGGTCCCCCTCCGCTTCTCTTCACCTATGTTCTTTTCTACTAGCTCTTGGTATTCCCTCTTTTTCAACCCTTTCAATGCTTCAAGGTTCCACCTCTTTATCTTCCTACCTTTACAAAGCCTTTTGAATCTAACTTCACACTTCATCATCACCAAGTTATGATCCGAGTCCGCATCCGCCCCTGGATAGCTACGACAGTTTTTTACACTGTTCCTAAATCTCTGCCTCACCATTATATAATCAATTTGGTATCTCCCAGTGTCACCCGGCATTTTCCATGTGTACCTACGCCTGGGGTGATGTTTAAACCAAGTGTTTGTCACTACTAATTTATTTCTTCTACAAAATTCAACTGCCTTTTCACCGCGATCATTTCTTCTTCCTAGCCCAAACCCTCCCACTTCTAATCCGTCCCTCCCTTCTCCCACCACTGCATTCCAGTCACCCATCACTATCAGGTTTTTCTTCCCCGGCACTTCTCTAATTATTTCTTCTACTTGCTCGTACACCTCTTCCACCTCTTCCTCCCTATGGTTGCTCGTAGGCATGTATACCTGGACCAGTACGAAATTCGTCGGGCGTGCTTTTATTTCTACCACTAGTATCCTGTCGTTCACCTGTTCAATGTTTACCACCCTCAGTCCCAACTTTGTGTTCAGTACCATGCCTACCCCCCGTTGACTCTCATCTCCCCCACTATAGATCACCCTGTAGTCATCACTCCAATAGTCCCCGCTATCCTTCCATCTAACCTCGCACAATCCCAAAGCATCTATTTTTCCTTTTTCCATTTCCTGCTTAATATTTTCAAGCTTCCCGGCCCTCATCATGGTCCTTACGTTCCAAGTTCCTATTTTTACCAATGTTTTCCTCCTCCTCTTCCTCTTTTTATTCTTCTTCTCCCTCCTTTCCCTTGTATCTTCTGATGATGATTCTGATTCTGTGCAAGGATTTCGTGTGATGACGACGGCGGAGGCCTTGCCTCCCCCGCTGCCGGGCACGACACCCGCCCTAGTGGGCGGCGTCCCGTAGTTGCCAGGAATCAATTCTCTTTGAATGACTTTCATGTTCTGGGAGGAGATAGTTGAGAGGTATCCCACGCGACTCAACGGTATTTTTAACGTGACACCATCACGGAACTACCTTTCGTCTGGCTCCTACCCTTCGACCTATCTGGCATGGGTGGCCCTACCAGGAGCAATGTACTTGCTCCTGCCAGTCCAGCTCTAGGGGTCATTGGAACGCACAAGCCCTTCCACCACGTCAAGGTCGTAGTTCAAGGAAGAGTGGGCCAATATATGGTGAATATATTCAATTGGGTCAATTTTTAATAGAATCCATATATATTTCCATATATTGCACATGTATGTGAAAGGTATTATTCTACATACAAGTCCCATGTATGGCGCTTTAGTGCCGATGTCCGATGTTGCGTAAGTTTATTGAGACAACGATTGGATGATTTTCCTTCGCGTGTCTATGAAGGTCATGGTCAACGAATTTAACGCAGTTTCAATTCTTGAGACTGAACATGAACGCCCCTTCATGTCTATCATATTGTATATTATAACAATATGACGAGTTAGACTAAATGGTAGAGAAACAGGCACTTTTAAATGGGATAGTGGATTAAAACAAGGAGACAGTGTATGCATGTTATAGTTCATTCAGATTTTTGATAAAATAACGAAAGAGTGCAATATTAAGTTCAGAATTATGAAACAATTAGTAGGATACTGAAACTTAAAGCCTATCTTTGGGAAAGTTCCAACCAGATGATATAGTCATCATATCTTATAGGGAATCAAAGTTACAACTAATTATAAATCAATTGAATAAGACCATAATGAAAGAACATTGACAATAAACTGAAGGAAAATGAAACAGATACATTCTATGGTTTTAGGATTTACTTTGTAGAAAGTATTAGTATCCATTCCAAATTATACACTTTGTATTTTTAAAAAATAAATAAAATACAAAATGTATAATTTAGAATGGAAAATTAAATAACTTAACATTGGGAGATACGAGCGTACAACTAAAGAGATAGAAATAGCGAATGGACAATTTAGAGACTGTAACAGAATACAAATAATTAGAAGCATTTTATTTTTTAAATTGGAAAATTACTCAAATAATACTTGATAGAATAAAGAAACCAACACTGTATACTGCTAGATAGGAAACGCAATCATAGGTGAAAAAATATCTAAATATAAAAATAGAAATACGTAAAATAATGTGTGCACCTATTCTAACGTATGTCTCTGAAAGCAGGCTTAATACCACCAGAACAGACAGCAAAATAAAAGCAGCAGTAATACTAGTTTTGAGAGTAATAGGAACCAAAATTAATCTGTAAGAAAAATCACAATCCGAGAAAAACTCATGCAGAAAACCTTAATGACAAAAATAGCGGGAAATTAACTTGGTAGGATGGGCAAGGGCCTAGCCACGTTGAAACACCGGTTCCCATCAGAACACCGAAGTTAAGCAACGTTGGGCCCGGACGGTGGTTGGATGGGTGACCCTCCTCCATACCTCAACCAGGCATGGATGGTGATACTCCCTCCATACCTATACCGGCAGGCCTGAGAGGCCAGGCCAAACCGGGCCGGCTGGAGGGAGGACATCCTCTATACCTAGTACTGGGGTGAGGCAGGGGGAGGCCAATCCTCCATACCTCTACCGAGGTGCTCTTGTCCCCTGTCTGCAAGTGGCAGACAGGCATGGGGTTGGCACAATGGATCAAGAAAGGTCTAAGTGCCCGGGCTCCTGACGAAGGCCTCCCCAACAACAATCTAATCTAAAAACTTGGTAGGATGGTATGAACATCTCGATAGATCATCTCAATGGACCAATATGTAATCCTTAGTAAGGTATCGGAGGCTAAACCATATGGGAAAAGAATTAGAGGTCAACCGAGAGAAACAGGAATGCATAAAATTGACAAGTGTGGACATCAGCATCCACTTCACCCATGGGTTTATACACAAGCCACCTTGCCAATAAGAATTCGTACCTGATGATGACGCCAGTGCGTTGAAAGTAGTTGTGCCATAGAAAATATTGGTGGAAATGTACATTGTGTTTTACTTCAGTTATAATGAATTTCCTCATAGTTAAGGCTGAGAACATGGAATCTGAAAACTGCGGACAGAAAAAAAAGAATGAAGAAAATGACGGGTGGGCGGAAGGGAAGGGAAGGTCAATGGCATGAATGGACGGAAGAAGAAGGGAGCTCGTGAGGATATTACGCTCACATTAAACGTCTCCCAACCTGAAGAAAAAAAGCATTAATGGCGAAACTAAATCAGCTTCTTTAGGCGAAGCCAATCCTCTCAAAGGGAACTTTCGGGGTATTCATTACGTTGCGTCGTTAAGGTTTGGCTATAAAGTAATGGCTATTCGGAGAAGATTCTCACTTTCTCTCCCTTTATCCTGAAATCAATATCCAATTTCGTAGAAAAATATTTGTGAGACATTCAGCGTTGAAATTAGCTGAAATGATGTGTTATTGTGTGCCGTTTAACTCATCATGAAGTTAATGCAAGAGTTCTAAACTTTACTCTAATGTGAAGTAATTTATATATGTGTTACTTTTGGAAATTTATCTAGTTTTCTACAAGGCGGAGAGATATGATGAGGTTATTAACAAGTAAGCGAGGAGCCAGTTTCCGTGGGCCAGGGAATTAAGTCTGTTGACACATATATTATGTGGCGGATATTGCCGTGAATAACACTCCTTTCTCCTTCGCTGCTCAAATATAATTGGGTTGGCGATAACATTTTTGTCACGAATGTGTGTTTACCCTTCAGCTACTCCCGGATTTTCTCTCTCGAAGAGATTGTCTAAAACTCCTCCCCCGTGGTCGCCTTGTTGGCCGTGAAAAAATGCCGTCACTCACGTTTGCATGCCCCGATCAAGATTGAGGTGAGGGCAAGGCAAGCGGTGACCTAGGAACAAAGTGACCATTATGTCATGCGGTCAGCGAGAAGAAGTCTTCGATTGGTGCCCTCCTCACCGCAAGCCTTTGTGAACATCCGCCTATTTCTTCGTTCTCGGACTCGACGCAAATAATCGTCTTATATGCCTTCCCATAAAATTGGATTTTCATTAAGATATTTCCGAGTTTTGTTTTACTTTTGTTTGTGAGAAGTGTCTCATTAGACGGTCATTGATGATAAAAGCTTCGGTATATGCAACCTCAAATCCTGTTACTTCTAACGTAGTGCACAATGCCTTTGGGTTTTCAAAATAAATAATGATTTTCAGTTTCATCCAGCGGGATAACTTTTCATGCAATAAAAAAATGGTGACATTTTATCCTCCATGCTTCTATATCCTTGTTCTTTTTCCTAAAATATATGTAAGAAAATCAGCTGCTTGAATTTTCAAAAGGTCATGGATAGTGTGATGCAAGTGTGGTGTTTACGTGCTTAAGTTTGCAATCTTTAGGCACTGACGTTAGCTTTACCGTCAAACATATTTAGTAACCCTTTTGTATACTAAATCAAGTCCAAAATCTGCATGGTTCATTAAATGTAGCTCAATTGAGCTATTGATATTTACGGACTGTGCTACTTTCATTGTCAGCTCCACCGTATTTACTAAACTATTTGCTGCAAACTTAGACTCCGAAATCAAGTAAAATATTCTTAGTATTGCCTGGATCTTCTCAATTTGATCTTAATAACTTTAATGAATGTGTGCCATCTGAATAAATCCTGCATATTACATTTTTCTTGGTATATTTTGCAAATATAGCTCCTTGAAATGTAATAGTATTGTATCGCAATAAACCTTCCTGCGGGTTAAGTCTGCAAAATGAATTCATCCATGTGCATCCATCTGCTCTACCAGGCCTTAAACTATTTAATAGTAATACAATTGACGTCAGTGACTGCTAGCCATTGGATGGGAAATTTACCTCATACGACAGTTTGCTGGAGCTTCCGCCTGTATTTGCAGACTTTTGAAAATATCCATATCATCCATAGACAGCATTTAACTCACGACTTATACTCTTGTATCTGAGCTATCCTTTCCATCCTTCCTTTTCCATTTTCGTCACTACTCATTTTATCTGAGTTTCTGAGTTTTTCGGCTGATTCAGTGACCCCTTGGTGTTTTTCCCAGGGATTTACCTTCTATTATTCCTTCCTTGATTCCCATTACGAGGTATTTTTGTCTCAGGGGAGTGGCCTGTCCATCTGGATATTTTGTACCTTAGAGTGTATGTACCTATGGTTTTCTCTTCGTCCGTTCCTCTGTGTTAATTTCCTCTTTTCTGATTCTACCAGTTTAGTTGATAGTCGGCATCCGTATCCAACAGTAAGTTTCGAAGGCATCTTATCCGTTTTACCGTTGTTCCATGGCTCTGAACCGCACTGAACAACTTTTCACTAAATTATATTTAGGCATTGATTTGTCAGTGATCTTGCTCTAGTATCCTTTAAGTAACAATCAGAGTTTAGTTCAATAAGTTCAGCTTCATCCTCAGATCTCCTTTATTCTCATCCAGAATTGCTATGTCATCAACAAAGCGTACCATTTTTTGTCTCTGTGCTCATGTGTTTTTGTTTTAAATTTTTTCAATTAATTGCTTTGTATTTTATTTATTGAAAAAAATGGTTATTGAAGATCGCAGGTGAAAAAACACCCTTTTCGTACTTCTTTCTTCACTTTGGCTTCCCCGCGTTTACATCTCGTTTTGTCAACTCTTCTTTAAACAACCCTCGCATCCTTCTTTCATTCATTAAAATACGCTCCAATGATCTTTAACGCAGGAAGCATTCTGTTTCAATTGAAATTGTGAAACGCTTTCCGTAAGTCAACGTAGCTAATGCACATGGGCATTTTTTAAATTCTCATCTGTATTGTAACTCTTACGGCCAAAATAGATTTTCTTGTTCCACAAATTTTCTTGACCACCAAATTGGTCTTCATTCAGGGATTCCTCCACTTCTTCTTCCTCCCTCCTGTTTTAACCATTGCTTTTGATGCCGGTGTAATAAGGTATATATATGTAAAGGCTCATTATCTCTCGTCTCTTTTCTTCTTATGCCTGTTGCTCACGGTAAAAGTTTCGGTAAAACGTTTTATAAAACCGACTAATTTTATAAAAATGAGCTTGCTAACGATAAAACCGTTTTATAAAACCGAGTTTTATAAAACGTTTTACGGAATAGCACAGGTTCTATTTCTATAAAACCGTTTTATGCAACAACCAATGAGATGTTCCGCTCATCGCGAAGGTGAGCTTTCGTATCGCACTTTTTTTCGCGATTTTCACCCACTTTAAACAGAGATATCGAAACCAAATTCACCTCACTTATTATGCAAACTTTGCAAATTTGTTTAACACTGTCAACACAACAATGCATCAACTACTTTAGAAATGGGAAACTTTCAAACTGAGAAGTGCGATTTTTCCTCTCCGCCATCTTTTGAAAAAATGCCGTTTCCTCTTATCCACTGTACGTGGCGCAGCGATCGAGCAGTTACTTCTCTAGCATATACACACCTCTCCTACACAGTTTCTTCCCTCCTTTCACTCAAACTCGCCCCGCAACAGCCATTTAACACAATCATTTTAAGACTAGAAATGCTTGGCCTCCCACGCGGTTGCAGCCCCTCTAGCGGCTGAAGTTGGAACTTGATTTCTTTCGCGGCCGTTGATAACACGATCGAAGTAGGGGATAAACGTCCTCTTATAAGGTTCTTGAGTTTTACCGTGAGCAAGCTAGTGCGTTTTACGTACGATTCATAAAACTTTCAATAAAAGTTTTTATAAAAACTGTTTTATGGAAAATTTTACCGTGAGCAACAGGCATTAGGAATAGGAATGACTTCATTATTTTGAATGTTCATTGACACGTGCCCAGTTGAATACATGCCACATAAAGTGCGGAGCTTATTTAGAATCCCAACTTCTCATATTTAAAAACCGGAATACTTTGCATACTTGCAACGATAGAAGAATTTCATCGATTTCTTGGGCTAGTCTCCTTCCCTCTCAAGTTCTCAACGGGAGCATCAAATTTTGATCTTAGTACGCAGTATACTTTTTTATCTCCATGTGTAGTGTCTAATGTCATACAGTAATGATATTCAACGATTCAATATTTCTCCATGTACTTTTCCCCTCTCCTCAGTTTTCCTTTGTTAACCATTAGAATTTCATTCTTATCAATCTGGATGACATTTAATCTGTTATCGTTGCCTAAATTGACTCTGTCAGCAGCAACAACTTTTCCTTGGAAGAGATATCCTTCCAGCTATTTGCGTTATTTTATTCTTCCCTGGTTTTTCTTCAAATAATTAATTATGTTTTTTTATCATTTTATACATCAATTGTTGTATTTTTTAGTACTAGAATTTTTGGCGTTTTCTTCTATCTTCTTTAGAAAAAGTACTATCTGAGTGGCTTGATTTCGTGCCTTCATTTTTATTTTCAACCTACGCTCTGCTTCCACTTCTGCTACCTAAATATCTCTTTTTTGATGTACTACCATAAATATTTGATTGATTTTTCAACGTTTTTTGCTCCTAAACATAAAAAAAACACTTTTTTGGCCAACCTGGTTCCCTCAATATTTCCACCGGTTCGCGGGTGTATGCAAAAAAAATGTGGTTTTACACAAATGCGCTTTTGTAAACAGACCTCGATTCCCCCTATTTTCTGTTTTCCTTTCCAATATTTACTGCTTTTTTATCTTTTTCACCGTTCTCTTATATGTCCTATTTCATAAATAATGTAGTTGCCATCCTTTTTTTCATTTCTTGAAAATTCTTCTATTCCGTATTACATTTTTACTCTTTATAATCTTCCCAAGTACGATGTGGGCGTGTATACATACACCATAACTATGTCCTTGGATTTGTTTCCAAGCTAACCATAATCATCATCCTTTCGAAGTATACGTTTTCAGCTTGCATACCACGAATTTCCTTATGCATCATTTCTATAACCGTGACACCGTTCTTAGATCTATACTGAATTATTCAGCATCTAGTGCTCCAGAAATCTCCTTCGGGCCATTTCATTTCACTCATATCTAAAACATCCAGGTTCATTCTCACAATCTTGTTTCTTCAGTCTTTACTTACTTGAATTACATAATAAACACCTCTACTCCGTGTACGTCTCTGTTAACTGATAAAAAAATAGACAGATTTTTACCACAAATTTAATAAGAATGTACAACGCGGTGCCTGAGTTGCTTGATGCTGTTTTAACAGCTGGCTCTGCTTTTTTATTAAATATGAGAAAAAGTCTTATGTATGTCTAGTTTATTTTGTTTGTCGCTTTTGCTTTTTAACATCTATGTGGAGGAAATGGTAATAAAGGTATGGGAATTGCTAGATGTGGGAATAAAAATAGGGGGCCAGCTCAAGTCGGTTAGAATCGCGGACGACCAGGCGTTGATCAGTGGATCATCGAACGGATTGCAAGCTTTAGTAGATGCATTGGAAAAACAGTGTAAGAAATACGGAATGAAGATTAATCATAAGAAAACAAAAGCAATGAGATTCTCTAGGGCAATGAAAGCGAGGCTGATCATAAAAGTAGGACGACTCAAACTGGAGCAAGTAGAACAATTTAATTACTTGGGTAGTTCGTCAGAAGAAAATTGGTATAGTACCTAAGATATTAGGAGGAGAATAGCTCTAGCAAAGGAAACGTTCAATAATAGAAGGAAGCTGATGACGGAGACCTTAAATAAAGATGTAAAAAAGAGGCTGGTGAAGAGCTGGATATGGAGTGTTGTGTTATATGGGGTAGAAACTTGGACCTTGAGAAAGGAAGACGAAAATAGGTTGAAGGCGTTCGAGATGTGGGTGTGGTGGAGGATGGAGAAGGTGCGTTGGACGGAAAGGAAGACAAATGAGTAAGAGCTTGACCTAGTTGGCGAGGAGAGGAAGCTTGTGGATGAGATTAGGGGAAGGCAGGGTAGGTGGCTGGAAGCGGTAATGAGGCGCGATGGTTTGCTGAAGGCCGTGATAGAGGGAAGGATGTTGGGTAGGCGGGGAAGGGGAAGGAAGAGAATAGGTTTTATGGACGGGATGAAGAAAGGTAGGACTTATACTGAGTGAAGAAAGAAATACTAGAGATAGAATGAGCACGGCACGTGTAAGAGTATTGGGTTTTCTCTTACTTTCATCATTATCTACCTCTAAATGGTGATACCTCAGATAATGATGATCCTTCCACCACGTCTTTCCGGATGACTTCATAACTGACCCTCTCCAGCTACTGTTACTTCACTCTTAACCCCCTTCTTACCGATTATATATGTCACAATCCATTCCTGCATGACATTTCTTTCATCTGTGACTCTGTGAAATTGATAATTTCTAATTTCATTTAAAATTACTTAAAAATGCCTTCAATGGTCTTATTTTAGCCATGTATTTATAATATATACATTTGTTGTAGTGATACGAATAAATCATGGAATTGACGGCGAATTATTTTTGCCTCCTAAATGGTCTCGGTCATCGTTTTCTCCCATGAATCATCCCCTCCCCTGGTTGCGTAGTAGTTTACTCTAATCTGAGGTTTTTTATTCCCTTCAATCGACGTTTTTTTGTGTCGCGGAATACATAGCCAAATTACCACCTTCAGGATATTGAGATGATGATACCAACGTCATTCTTTTGGAGAAGCCAATTTCTCTGACCGCTTCATATTTGTTTTCGTGTTGTTCCGCGTTGGTGCATTTCTTTTTTCCTGTTTCTGCATGGTGGAGCGCCTACAGAGTAATGAAGACTACTCATTATCGGAATTCACCTTGGAGGTGGATGGGACAAAAAACGATGACTGAAAAGTGGTTATCAAGGCCATAAATCGGAAACTTTTCGCTTGCAAGTAAAACAATAGCATCGCGATAAATTTTTCCCATGAGCTAAATGAGCCTAATTGATTGTTGAGTGACACAATGGAATACAATACATATAATATTCAATGATTTAAGTAAATTATCAAGTCGTCGTTTCTAGGCGCGGTTTTATTATTTTAAGCTTATTGTTGACAATGGAAGTATAATATTGTGCTCAGAATTATTTAATTGTTCTTGACTTTCAAACATAAAATCATAAGGTGAATAGAATATGCAATTTAATGTTACACGCATAGCAGAAAAATAAGTATATAAAGTGCACGGTCCTGCAAAGCGAAGGGCTCGTCTCTAGGTGTCAAGTAAGTACAAAATATTTGTTGAAAATTATTGTATTTTAACTTATTGAAGTAATTTTCACCGTGAAGGATGTGTCGGTGGATAGATATTCCTGCCGTTGGCTGAGGAATGGACAGTTGTTGGGGATAAACTCAGCAGACTTATAAAGTTTAACAGTACCTTGGGGTACATACATAGTTTTGCGTCCCATCTGCCCGACGGAGTTTGATATCTGAAGTGCTATCAAAAAACAACAACAAAGGGATCGGGATTCCATCGAAAAAATATTTTTTCTGTCAGGATTAGAGCCCAGGCTCTTGGCTTGTGGAGCCAATTTATCATTTTCAAACCCACAATGTAAAGAAGGTAAAAAATGATTCTATTCCTGTACTTCTCCAGACAAAAAGAAAATAAAGAAAGTGCAACATATACCACATATTCAGCTAAAATAAAACGAGATCTCTCTGTTTTTATTCTTTGAAGTCTTCAAAATGGGAAAAAAATATTCCAAGAATCTCTACTTATGGATTGCTTATAGATGTTACTAGATAATAAGATTAGAGCAACATTGATTAATTCCCTTTATTATCTTCTAGTCGTCAGTCCAATATTTTACAATGATAATTTCTGGTAGTATTAAAAAATCCTGGCAAGTATTAGAGCCTACTTGTAACTCAAAAGAGTAAGAGCCTACTTGTAACTCAAAATTAAATAGGTAACACTCTTATTTCAGACGTTACTCAGATTTTGACTAAAGTCGTGTGGTCTTTCTAGGATAAAATGAGTATCTCATCTAAATTTACCGAAAAAAATCAACTTTTATGGCACATTTGAAAGAGTTATGGTTTAAGACTGTGTATCATCACTTTCAAAAGTCGGTCCACTCGGTGAGTTAGGCCTTCTAGGTATTCTGCCGGGATAGAACTTCGCGTATTGCTTATGAATTCCATGCCTACTGGGAGTCAATTTGACTTTTGTGACTAGTGCAAATGAATGGCAGCTCCAATTAACCAGGTGGCCAAGCAAACAGAATCTACAGCATACCGTTTACCTTTCCAGTCCACTCCTAACATCTGTTGTGAGTTATAAATATTCTCGTTCAATCTGCAGTATTGCAGCCATTGGCGGATACATATGGGGGGCGCGGGGGGCGCGCGCCCCCCCCTTGCGGGGCCGCCCTCACCGACCCCGCCAGTCAGCCCGCACGCTATTCGTCCGTGTCTTTCGTCAGTCGATTCTGAGTCGAGTTATCGAGTAGTTGTACTTTCTTATGTAGTACGCGCGCGCGTCCGCGTCATCGTATTTTATACGTTTCTGTCCGGCACATAGATAGCTAACCTACGAGAAAAGTCGCGGCCATTCTAGTGATATCGATACGTTATTCTGTCTGGCTTTTGTTCGAGAAAAGTCGCGAATATTCTACTGTTTGTATTTGTTCACACTCCTTAAAAGTCTGGAAGCGAACATTCTGGCGCCGAATGTTCTCGAAACAACCGAGCTACATGTATAAGGGAAGCAGAGTCGCTGCCAGGCAGTCAGTTTGAAAGCTACAATCGTAGCGATAACTTGCCTTGAGTTTTTTCTGTATCCGCCACTGATTGCAGCAGACTTCTATCACTAGTAGAAGCTAATAAAAACATGGTGACTGTGATGTAATTGTCTTAGCATTCTTTTTACGTCTTGCATCAAGTTTTTACTTCCTTTTCTGAACTCACATTTATATTTACTTAGAAAGATTCCGCGCTTTCCCCATTCCTCTTTTGATAAATGTTTCAGCAGCTTCTGGCCCGGGCAAATTAAAAATTCTGATCATTCAACATCAATCCCTTTTTCCTGCTTCAAAAATGAGATTCAGTACTGATTTTACAAAAAACCCTTTCCATAATCTAATCACATTCTTTAAATGGTTAAGTTAAAAACACAGGCAAAAGCTTTCGTATTTTACCTGCTTTCATGTCTCTTTAGACCTGCATGTGCCTCTTTACCAACTCATTGTCGAGTGTATTTGTTCCATAGTTATATCTTGTAGTTTTTAAATTTCATATATAGCGCTATATTCTCATGGGATAATAGCCAAAGAGGATTAATTAATCCTTGAGTAACTTTAAAGAAATAATGGCAAAAACCCGTATTTTTGAGCACATTTATTGTTTTTACCAGCCGATCATTGCAATAAAAAAGCTTAAATATTAGTATCCCCACGCGCAAACAAGGCTACTATTGTTCCCTTTGCGCAGGTATCAATTCACGACGTCCTTAGGTGGCTCAGGAAATTTATCAGTTTTTTCCTCGTAAAAAATGCCAAACATTCCCAGCCGAAACCCAAAAAGGCTTCACGGGTTCTTTCGGGCATTGTTTTGGGTAGGGGGGGGGGGAGGCAGGCAGGCTACCGAGATTCGACCGCGTTGTCATCTTGGTGGCGACATTTCACCTACATCTACGTATACAAAATACCCTGCAAGCACCACAGGGGTGTGTGGCAGGGGGGGGGAGTATTCACCAACATGCATTACACTATACCCTAAAGTTAGTGTTACAACGACTAATTATGCGTTAGCATAAATCGCTAATGTTTGTCACGAGGCGATGCCTCACAAGCATGCACTACTACAGTTCAGATTTTATCACATTGGAGAGGGACCGTTAATATATATGTCTTTTGCAACTACAGAAATGGACAGAGACTCAAGACTTAGGTAGAAAACATGCACGGCGTGCTGTTAGTACTAGGTAACAGAAAAGGATGCAAGTATTACGGAGTACTACTAAAACTATTAGCAACATTACCTAACGACAAACCTAGATAAAAGTCTCATTGGCAGCTGTTATGGTCCCTTATGGTTCGCGGGAAAAATGACATTTTAAATCTGTCCGTTCTGCAGTCTAGTTCCCTAATTTTATTCTCATGATCTGATCTACCGTATTGTCGGATTTCATAAAATATTTTCAACGTCGTCAGAGAATAGACAGGTTTGGAATTACATAATAGATTGAGTCTAAATTGTAATCGACGGTCTGAAAGCTTTTCCCATCCCAGTTGCAGCAAAAGGTCAGTAACATTAACGAGATTATCATTACGGCCTTTAACGTATCTTGCCGATCTTCGCTGCACGCGTTCTAACTCAGTTTCCAAGCCTATCTCATAAGGATCCCAAATACTGGCAGCATATTCCAAGTGGGGTCTAACGAGGGAGAAGTAGCTGATTTCCCTAACTTTATCGTCACACTTGCCAAGTACTCTTTTAACAAATCCCAATTTACGATTAGCTTGACCGGTAATTTCTCGAATATGTTTACTCCACGAGAAATCATTAGTCAGTTTAACTCCGAGATATTGAACCGATTCTACAGTCCCTAAATTGCTGTTGTTTATGCAATAGCTGTTACAAGGAGCATTTTTCAGTTTCTAAAAATTCATAACAGCGCATTTTTTCAGGTTTAATTCTAGCTGCCACGCATCGTACCACTCCTGTATTGCCTCGAGGTCCTTAGTTAGCGCTTGCTTATCCTTAAGGCTACGAGTTTTTCTATGCACCACTGGTCGCTATGAATATCACGGAATCAACTAGCACCTTGCTCAATTCCTTATAGTGTGTCAGCTCTAGCAATAAGACCAGTGTTTACGTGAAGTTTATATGAATACCTCTGAGGAGGCCAAATGGGTGCCTAATAATACGTCGAAGAGCGGAGAAGAAAGCAGTTATGCAACAAGTATATAAAAAAAACATGTGCTGAAAAGATGTGGCACAAAAAAGATGTGGCTCCACTCAGACCTTGCCCCAAATGTATTTAAAAAAGTTCTAATCGAGAGGTAAATTACCTCAAGCAACCTATTTCACCGAGATTTATAAAATTGAGAAGCCAGCAAAATGTTGGCGGCAACAGACCGCCGGCATTGTAATTCCTGTTCAGCTAAACTTACAAATCCTAAAATCGTTTTTTGCTTGGGTGATTGAAAATATATTAAAATAAGGAAATGTACTTTTGAAGCGGTATTGCGGAGCTAATATTTTCAAAGCAGTTGAGAGTTTTGGTTTTTAGTGAAAAATGGAGGCTCCCCTTAAAAAATTTCCCTCACAATGGAATTTCTTATTGTTCCTTACTTGAAGATATTAATTTATTCCAACAATAGCTCCATGATTCCATGATAGCCCGCAGAACTCACCAATCTGAAGATTGCTTTGCTGCAGCTCACCACTCCACATTTATTTCAGCGAACAGTATCATTTTGTTGTTTATTTTTCATATTAATTCCCCTCATAATTTGATGCGTGTATTCCATCCTTGATCTTCCTCGATAGTTCATTCCATTTGGTTCTTCTTCCCGTACTGCTTGTCAGAGTCTTCTCTGTCTCTGAATATGTCGCATTTGCATGATTTAAGTGAAAAAATGCAATGCATTCCTGTTTAATCAAAACATTACTTGGTCACGTGCATGGGTGCATCTTAAACAAGATGTGGGAATTCACCGTAAAAGGCTTTATCTGGATTTGAAACCGGTTCTGCCAATTTTTGGTCTGGATTGTGAGGCAAGTCTATTTTCACGGGAGGTTTTGCGACAAGATATTCCGGCTTACACGCTACCCTGTACCACGCGAAGGAAGTTGTTCTTGATAAGCTTGAGTTACGATAAATTTGTGGCACAATTTGCTAATGCCCCTGCAAAATTACAGACACACCTGCCAAGGTATTCCGCAAAATTAGGTGACCAAATGTATATGTATTTTCTTGTTGTATATATGGTAAGAAATTCTTTCCTTACATAGGAGTTAAACTGTAATATGGAATTACTTACAGCATTGCTGGAAGTCTACTGTTTAGAAATGAAAATAATGTCGGAATAAATTGACCATGCAGTCATTAAACAACCCTGCGCCGCGTTCATCTAAAGGTCTCAGGGAAGAATATCTCTGCTCGTTAAATCTTGAAGTTATTAGAAACTTTGAAAGTTGTCGTCACTAAATTTGATTATTTCCTTTGGGGCCTCTGCTTGCGCTGTTAGTGAAAGTCCCCACATGCTTATTCCAATGATCTTTCAATTTTTTTTGCCTATTGAGTATTTTGTAAAACTATTTTGTCTTACAGGTGGTGGAAAGGTCAACGTCAGAAAGTAACTGTAAGTACGTCTTGATCAATGCTGTGAAATAAAATTTTCTTTAATAGCTTTTCATGATCTAGAAGCAATGGTAATTATATCTTTCTCATCGGAAGCACCTGATCTTTTCTTTCCTCCTTATAGAACTCTCCGTGATTCTACGGCCGAATCATCGACGAAAACACAGATATACTATGAATGAAAAAATCTTATTTGCAACACCACTTAAAACATATTGCCTGACCTATTTCATTTTTACTTTGACATCGTCGTAAGAGGCTCACATGTCTGTGGTGGAGAATGACATAGAACCATGGCTGAAAATGACAAAGATGATGGAAAGAGAATTACCCTGCTCTTCGCTGAGTCACAAATTTCTTCCCGCTAATATCATTGGCATATGAGCCCATGATGATGATGTTACTGAAAAACTGAAATTATTTATTATATGCATTAACTAATTGGGAATGTTTGTAAGCTATTTTCTTAAAAATGCAAAATTAACCCAGTACCACCGTATGACTTCAACGTGCATTCCTGATTGGCCTGAGGTGGGACAGGCCCTCCTCTCCTATTGGGCAACATGAAGACACAACCACCAACAATGTCCATAATCGCGAGCAGGTTTCAGGTCTGATGCAGTGCTCTCTCTTCTAGGGCAACAGCAGCAGTTTCACGCCTTTGCCTTCGGCCAGCGGCCATTCCTCGGTGGACACTTTGGCGGACCCCTGGACCCGCTGCAAAGGGCCGCAGCCGACCCGCTCTCCGGCTTCCGAATGCCCTCCATGTCAAACTGCCAAAGTGAGTGTGAGGAGTTAACACGCACGCTATACTAACATCATCATTCGAGGTACATATGGCTATGATGAAGGAAGGCCAAAATTGTCACTTAATAGAATACGATACAGAATAACTGGAATGCTATCCTCTCAGCTGCTTGACACTATTTTGCCCGCATGTGAGCCACTGATGATATTACTGTAGCTGATTTCAAAGGCCGTAGGGTATTTTGGATTTTCCACGGCGAAGTAGAAATTTCTATGAATGTTATTTTTGATTTCATAATATCATGGTTGATGGTCCATCCAAGGCACTACACCCTTTGCGTGGTGGAAAGGCTTTCGAGGGGAGAATTGAAGCGCGGAACTGTGTTACGCGCTTCAATGACACCTGGAGCTGAACTGGTTGGAGCAAAGATAAGCCTCTTGGTTGGGCCGCCCTGATAGGGCCACGATGACAGGTTGAAGATCAGACTGGACAAACTAAAGATCGTCCGCTCAGCGTCTGTGTCTCAGTGAGTCGGCTGGAAAAGGCAATTACTCCAGTGTAGCGGCCGCTCACGAGATTTTGTCTCGCAAAAAACACAATTGAAGAAAAACACGGAGTTATACCTATATTACCTACACCTTGAAATCATGGACAGCCCTTCTACTAAAGGAGTCTAGGCAACTTCGAGTCTCAACCCCATAGGCTAGTCGTGACCAGCACCAGTGGGAACAAGGACCCCGCGATCGTCATTACATTAAATATTTGCACTGCAGTAGAGGAAAATTCAGCAGAAGAAAAGGAGCATAGAAGACGGGCACAAATATTAATTATAGACACGTAGAATTTTTGGATTATGCTGATGGTGGGGAGGTTATAAAATTTAAAACAAGAAATGGAGAAATGGTGAACACATCTCAAAAACAGTGTGTAGTGAAGTGGAAAGATAGGGAGGACGAATGTAATTATACAGCGGATGAAGTGGAAGTCAGCGTGGAGTTACTTTTGTAATGAACAGGAAATTAGGTAGAAGTGTATTCAATGCAGAAGAGGAGAGTTGTAGGATATTACTAATAAACTTAAGAATGAGACAGACATTGTAATTTTCCACACTTAAATTTATTCTCTCTACCGGTTTCAACGTTTACACGTCATTTTCAAGAGCTGTCTGAATAATGAGCAGCTAGCCTGGTATATATATTCTGGGCCTGGTATATATGAGATTCTGGGCTGAAAGGGAGAAATGATAGCAGCTTGATATATATACCAGGCTAGCTGCTCATTATTCAGACAGCTCTTGAAAATGACGTGTAAACGTTGAAACCGGTAGAGAGAATAAATTTAAGTGTGGAAAATTACAATGTCTGTCTCATTCTTAAGTACAATGAATTTCCACAAAGTGAACTCGTCTACAATCAATCTAATACTAATAAAGTTTAAGGTATAACCAACGAATATAGTTATATTTTAGGTGTATTTGCCTATCTATAACCATAGAGAGTAAGAGGTAGATGGTGTGTTTGGTGAGCTGGATGAAATAATTGGTAGCATGGCTGGAAGTAAACCTATGGGGGGAGTATCTGGGAATAGGAACGTGGCTTAAGGGGGGATGTGCGAGTGGCATGAGATTCTGGGCTGAAAGGGAGAAATGATAGCAGCTTGAAAGCTATGGAGTTTTGTTGGAGAAATTGTCTAGTGATAAAAAATACAGGGTTTAAGCATCATCCTAGGCGTTAGCACATTTTTAATAAACTCGGAGTTTCAGATAAGTTCAAGGTATATTATATAATGATTAGTCACAAATTAAGGAATAGTAGCACTAGCGCGTATATTTTCTCAGGAGCGGATGTAAACGCAGACCACTGCTCAGTAGTAATAGAATGGTTCATTAAAGTTAAAAGGATGAGAACGGGTAGGAGGAGAGGGTAAGAAAGTGGAACACGGGCATTTACTGGGATGATTGAGAATAATTAACAAATGCGTGATCCTGGGTGAGTAGTACGGAGTAAGATCTGAAGACATATATCTTTTTCCATTCTACTTTATACTCCAAACTACTTAGGAAAATGTATAATCATTCCCGAAGGATGAATTGAGTGCCATCATTCCTTAATCGTTTTTGTAGAAAGTCTCATGGAATGACTTTTTAGAGTTGATCCCTTTGATCCAATGGTAGGATTGCAGAATATACAAATGTACGTGAGCCGAAAAGAGAAATGAAAAAAAATCTGGATTGCGATAATTGCCCCAAATACAATTCCTTTTCGGTGTGACTATTTGAGACTAGACACAAAGTTAAACTTAAAAAAAAATGCAGTATCTATATCTGAGAGAATAGTTGATACTGCTTAAGGCCTGGAATGAGAATGGGGCGAAGATTCTAGGCTAGCTACTCTTAGCAAAGAAAATGTATGGGGATGATATAAGGAAATATACCGCGAGGAAGACCTTGGAACATTCAAAAGAGTAAAAAATTAGGTAGTTAGGAAATACACAGGGAAGTAAAAGAGCTGGTATAGGATTGGGTAAGAATAGATGGCTCGAGGCGGTCATTCTTTGAAACTGAAAAACTGATTATGATGGTGATTTAGTCAAGCCACGTTGCTCCCAATGGAAAACGTCATCAGCTACGATCGATGAACATCAGTTGAGGTATTAATATGGTGTAGATTGGGGTGCAAAATATTTAATTTCTCGCTGTTTTTTACAGAAAATATAATCATGTAGCACATATAAATTCCGGGGTTATTGCGACGAGAGAAAATTTTTCACCCCAAGGACGTTGCCACTCGTCCTTCGAAACGTCGTTGCCACTCTCCGACATCACCCGTTTGGAAAACCCAGAGCTCTACATTCTTAGAATTCGCTGGAAAAGCCTGAAGTTTTACATGAGAATTATGTGGTTGTGTTTAAAGATTTAATAATTACAATATTTTGGCTTATGAAATGTATGCTTGAATGATATGTGATATTTCAAATCCAAACGGCGTTGTAAATTGCGAATGCTTGAGACCCATTGTGTTACTTCCATTTCCCGCGACGATGCTGCTTTTTATTCACAGACCTGTGAAACATGTTTTCTGCAAATCAAATGATGCTGCTTTTTCATGCTCTTTCAACATTTAAAAATTATATTTAACGCTAAATCTCAAGCTCTCTTTGCAATGCTGCTAAATTTGGCTGTTTTTTCTCGCGATATGTACGCTTTCGGCCGGAAATGGAATTCTTCAATATAAATAGATAATAAATGCCGTACTTTATCGACGGAATAATCTAAGGATTTATAGACAGATTGAAGCTGAAACGCATTGGAAAACGGAATTTGAAATGCACTTGTATGTTCGCACTCGCGATTGTAATGAACATACTGAAATAGGACATATTGTGACTGAAATGTTCACTGAATTTTGATTAATTGACTTTTCCTGCTGAAGAAGAACCAATTAATCATGTCCTTGTAACGAGTTGTTAATTAACAACGTAGCTGGTACAGCCAAATAATAAGTTTTCTGCTTGGATTCTCCCAATGAATTCAACCAAATTCATTATGCTAATATCTAGACTGAAAGAAGAGTACCATTAATGCTGAAACAAACTGAGGATTCACCCTCATCGTTCATTGTGTCCTTTTGATACCTCCAGTATGCTCGGCACTTTTTGTTGGGGATACATATGAGAAATGCCAAGCATTTAGCAAATAGCAGAGCTATGTTAAGTCGATAATTCTACTTGTTTTCCCATTGCAGAAGTGTTTTAAGGTCTTTACGTTAGTCACCGTCTTATACCCGGAGACTAATACATTTTTACGTTCGATCTGTTCTACATTTTCTTCTTTTTGTAATACTGTAAGATCAAATCTAAAGAAAATATAAAAATTTTCGTGAACGCCGAGAATGTGGGGAAGGGGGGGGGGTAAAATGGAGAGGCATTGGAATTTGTGCTCAAAAATGTTTCATTTGGTAAGAAAACACATCTTTCACCCTTTCATCCAGCTTTGAAATCTAACATTATTCCGTGCACTGGGGGCTGAAGGTTAGAAGGTTCATGAAAATCTTATTTTTTATTTTGTCACGAATCATTTACACTCAGTTTGACACTCACATTTCACGGAGTTTTAGGAGGAATTTGATGCTGCGTCGTGGAAAATATGTACGCAAATTTGCCCACGCAACAGAAAATTTTTAATATTCTGCTATTTAGAGTTTCCAGATTTTTTAAGGATGCAGCTCTCGTAAAACCGGGCACTACAGATCACATTGTGAACTAGTTTACAGTGTTCTCTGCAGCGCTCAGGGTCTGGAAACGAATGGGGTAAGTTAATAGTTTCCGGGCACGTACCGCACGGTACCTGGTGCTGTATGTTACGCGCAGTGCGTGTCAGTATCTCTATGAAGCTGTCACAATACGCCATAATCTCATCGCCGAGTACATAGAAATATAAATGGAAATGAGATTTATTATTCCGGGACAAAATGTCCCTTAGGAACATGATTGGTATAACATAAGTAAGAGTCAGACCTTCAATTACAAAGAATATATCATATCATTGAACACATAGGTGATACAAAATTAATAATACACATTTGGCATTATTGCCATAGAATGGTAAATACAAGAATATGAAAAAGCAATTAAAAACGTTCATACCCGCCGGCCTAAGAGGCGCTCGAAGAGATGGACTTGACATCTTTAATCTCGCTCGGGTCATAATAGCAGGCCTGATCACTTTAGCACGCAGGGAATATGTAAAAGAAGACATTCTTGATAAGCATGCAAACTGTATAATTATTTTTGAGCTAAGAGCAGGAGGAAGCTGTGGTTAAGTTTGGCTTAAATGTGTAATTTATTGAAGAAAAATTGATTGGAGAGTGGAGTGGAGAGTGACCGCAAACCAATTCTCCGATAATTGACTGCTGCCGATTATGATGAAGAAGCTTTCATGAAGCCTGACATTGTTTTAAAACATCTCAAATATATAATTACAGGATGATTTAGTGCAAATCCTTTCTACGTTAAAACGTGGATTTCTAAGCAGCCGTATTTTTATACTCTGCGGCTTACTCTGGGCGATTAAGCGCCTGAGTATATCGAGACTCGACTCTCGACTGACTGTGCATTCGATGGAGTCTGTCGCCGAGTGCCAGTGGGTGGGTGTGGAGTCCGTCTTGCAGGGCTCTGCTCGTGATGGAAGTTTAAATCGGTCCCAGGAAGCAATGTCGGGCGCTATCCAGAAATCTATGCCTATTGATTCAACGATACTCCCGTAATTCCTGGAGTTTCCATGTGTACCTATGCCTGCTTTGAAGGTCGAACCTGTTAATGGTAATACATTCTCTGCCAATGCCAATGATCATCTGGACACTGCCATTTCTTGACCCGGCCGTACGCACTCAATTCCTTTGTTACTCCCAGAACTTTGATTTAAGCAAGTGAACTAACGTCGTTCCACTGCCAAAGCAAGTGGGCGCGGTCCGGGCACTGTGAGCTCACTGAGGGCGACGGGGAATAGGACACGGCAGCGCAGTAACTTTTATCGGCACCACCTCGCCGCCACAATCCCATGACGTAATGAAATATGAATAACGTTAAGCGGGTTAATCAAAATCGACTTTGATTACCCGCATTGCAGAAAGCTCCTTTTAGAATCCAATTTATGATTTGCTTTGTGCGACTGTTATTCCTTTATTCGTCGCTCACAATCCCTGATTTATTCTATACATGAAACTAATTGAGGTATGCTACCAACTTTCCTGGTATTAGTTGAGGATCGAGGAAAATATAAAATAAACAACCGTACTTAAATTATGTATTTTTTGTCATTAATCAGATAAATATCATAAACGATAAACTAAAAAGTACAAAATACAAATCCTAATCACTTATAATAGCAGGGAGGAGCACATCAACAACATAATATAATTTTTTTTTCTGTATAGAACTTCATCCGCATCAACACAATTTAAGCAACTAGCTTACGCAATGCCCTTTTGCTAAGTAAGTAAAACTATCGGCATAAATTCAAGAGTCAACGAACTTATCAACAGTATCAAGAGCTGATTCTAAAGCAAGCAACACACTCAACTAAACGAAGAAAAACCATTGTTTGATTATAGCCACTTTAATGAAGCATGCAATAATGCTAAGGACAGCAATAGGAAAGCCATGCATACATTATGCGAGCCATTTTCATCACTGGTCATGCACAATAAAGCTTCATGTAACTATTACTACTACGCGAGAAAAGATTACCATTAATCAAGATCACAACCGAAAAATAACACAAAACCAAAAAATGATTTTAAATGAAACAATGTATCTACATGTTGACAATATGCATTGAATGTAAATATCACGAAGTGTCGCTGGCTGCCAGAATGACTGACTAAGCACGCAGATGCTTAGGGACGAGGTGAAGACAATAGAACACATTGTTACACAACTACACTCGTGTATGTAGAACAACCGTAAAAAGAGCAGGATACCAATGAGCTCAGAGAAATTGATTTCCTAGGAATCAACGAGTTTCACCGAAAATTCGTCATTTTTCATGTAAATCACAGCAAAACACTTACTACTCTCTACGGACGGAAGTCATGTTGGGACTGTTTGGAAGCGTTGGAAAATTTCAAATACGCTGTCGGAAGCCGGTGATTGATCGATTGGATGTCGTTACGCGATTGTGGCGGTGAGGTGGTGCCGATAAAAGTTACTGTCCCGCCGCGCCACCGTGTCTGACCCCCCCCCTCGCCCTCGGTTGCCTCACCGTAGTCCGGGCAAGCACCAGTCAATTTCACCGACATCCCGGCCCTATAACTGAGTTTAAGCCCTTCTCCTTAAGATGTTTTTATGAGGTTACTAGGCTCTAACACCCTTACTTCTACGACGCCTTAATTACAACTGAAGGAACAATTCAAAGTGTGAAATAAAATCTGGCTCACACAATTGTGTGAAATTCACAGTGAAAAAATCATTCGCCTAGACTGGGATTCGAACCCAGATCCCTCGATTTCGCGCCGAGTGCTCTATAACCTGTTAAGCTACCCAGGCTTCATCTCTCACTGTGAATTTCATGGAGGCGTTAAGGAGCGAGATGTCTTCACACAATTGTGTGACCATCAGCGGGTGACTCCTTTAAAGTTACTGTGCAGTCTGTTCCGCAGTTCTTTGAATTTGTCAAAGTTAACACCATTGTGTTTAAAGACGCACACAGATACTCCATGGCATTGTATGCACGGTACCTGTGAAGACAACTCGCTCCATAAAGCCTCCATGAAATTCAAAGTGAGATATGACGCCTGGGTAGCTTAACTGGTAGAGCACTCGGCGTGAAATCAAGGGATATGGGTTCGAATCCCAGTCCAGGTGAAAGATTTTTCACTGTGAATTTCACACAATTATGTGGCCACCATTCCGCAGTTCTTTGAATTAAAAATCTGGCTGTTTCTGTGAATCATTTTAAACTGGGAAGAGTTTATGTCATTATATCTTTCAAGTGCATGATTCTACAAAGTTTTTCCGGTAAAAACTCTGAAATAATTAGGTTAAGGCAAACTATGTGCTGTCTATTACCTTCTACTTAAACATATTTCCATCATAATCAGCGTTTTCGAGGCTGATTTTTAGGATAATGTTGCTATATTTGTCTAATTTTCCTCTCTCGTTAGTCCGTCGTTGGTTTTATCTTGTTGAAACAACTACAGCTATCTTCTTATTCCGATGCCCGTTAATCTTGTTATGCATTTGTGTGTCTTTATATATGTAGCACCCTTACTATAGATATGAGCTAACGTAACATCATGCATATTTTTTATTATGTATGTAAAACAATTTTTAGTAAAAATGGGTCTCATGCGATGAACTATGTGAAGGATTTTCACAAATGAAAAAGTAACTTTGTTGTTTTCCTTCAATAATTCAACGCACGTCTTAATAGCCCGTCATTAGCGCCTTGAAAAAAAATCTTGTAAGTTGTGTCTGGAATTAGAGTATGGCAGTTGTTTAAAATATTTTGCAATAAAATATTTTTAATATTTACGTAAATGATATATCTTATGAGCAAGTATTACCATGCATAACCGAAGCAGTAAACTTTTAATGATGAACAACACGGCTTCCGCACGGCATACAGGAAAACTAGAGATAAACGCAGTAAAAACGTTATGAAAACAGATGAAAAGACTAGTGAAGAGTTTTATAACCTTCTCAGGATCCCTCACTCACACCCTAAATCGTTATTAAAGACACGGATTCGGCAGATGGACCCAAAAACTGATTTCTATTAAAAATAATTTCCCCCTGCGTTTTACCATTCCCTTGTAAATTAAATGTGAAAATAGCTCAAAGTTAGCTTAGTAAATAGAGTGATTGATGCACCCAGAAATACCGCCAACTAACTGATTCATGGATAGCTAAAATAGCGAGTGGATATGAACATCAGATGACCATCAGGAAATGATATTCAAATGGTGCAGAGTACCCGAGAAAGGGAAGTAAAATATCTCGTTCAACCCAAAGGTTGGTTGAAGAGGTAAAGAGGTAAACTGCTCTGTTCCTTTACAAAGTCCATATGTGTGTAATATTCACACATTCATTGTGAAGGCCAATATTCATTTCCAGGCTCTCCTGTAGATTCCTTTTAAGTTTTGATGGTAATAAAGTTACATCGCGAAGATGAAGGGAGACGGCGTTCTGAGAGGCCTCATCCAGACTCGCACCCCAGACCTTCTGGACCATAGAGGAACGCTCTTCCCCCCTCTGGGCTACTGAGTCGACTGATAATAAATACTCCGCGTCAAGAAGCTCTTTCTATTCTCCTGAAAAACACAAATGCAAACGATTCCTTAGCAAACTTGAGTAAATTAGATCTCCGGGATATTTTTGTGATAGTTTTCAGAAGTTGGCTTGTGAACTACCATGAACTAAGAAATGTAAGGATTTGGAAAGACCTAACTCAAGTGCACTAGCACTGAATCTTAATTAGTGTATTTAAGGATCGGCAATATTTGAAAAGAAAAATTTTACCCGATTTTGGAAAGTGAATCCTCTTGCTGAGAACTATGTTTCACCAAATTTAATTTATTCATAATGACTTACTTACAACGTAAAAGTCGCAACATTCTCCGTCAAAATGTTGATTGTAATGACTCCTCTACTAGTACTCCTCGATTTTAGTTTTTGGCGTATTTAAATGACATTCATTCACAGCTTTTCATACTCACAAAAACATTTTCTTTTAGGTAGATGTAACCACGAGAAAACAAGAAATTTATATCCCCAGAAATAATTAATTTATCGTTTAGTTTCATAAGTTACCATCGAGATAAATATTTTCATAGGAGTCACAGCACTATAATTATGGCAAGGATAATTACAGAATTTACTACGACTTCTAAACTACGACTGACTGCGGGGATTAGATTACTAATGCGATGACAGATTAAGGAATCTGTCTCACGGATGTGGACCTTATTTTGGGATACGTTAAATCTATTTATATTCATATGAAGTTTGCATATTCCCGGTTGCAACTGGCTTTCTCTCCTTTGTCAAGTCTTAGAAGGTTCAATAGGTTCCCGCGTACGCCGCATCCAGACACTAATGAGTTTGCGTTAATTTTTTCCGTCTTTGTACTAACATATCATGTGAAAATTTCATGTTTTTCAATTTGGTGAGCTTTTATTGTCCCAAAGCTACATTTGAGGAAAGCCAGTTCACCTTTATACAACTGTTTAAAACATGAAATTCTGGTATAGATCAATGAGAGGAAGGTGATTAACGAAATTTTTATTTAGGGGAATTCTAAATGTCTAATTAAATACTTTATATAATGTCTGTTTCCATTAGTAATAAGTCTTTGTCGGAGGATGAGTACATGAAATTCTTCCGAGGAGCTTTATTAATCAGTTGTGAAACCTCAAAGGTAAACCGAGGCGTAACGGAAGGAAAACTTAAAGTGAGCCACAAAATCCGAAATCCCGGATCGAAGTTCAATTTAGAGTCATCAGTAGTCAGCCATTGGTTTGCAGCACCTCTCCACTCCAATACACTCACATATAACGCTTTCATTCTTGTCCATGTTGTATTCAATTTAAAGTAGGTAACTTATAATTTGGCTACTGTATTATATCCATGTTTTTCTTCCGTAATTCTTCCAACTCATTTTCATTTCCTTTCTTTCCATTTTTGCTGTCAGGAGTATGTTATATCCCAATATTTTGTACTTCTTTAGTCCTTTATCTAATGCTTTGTCTAGTGGTTCACATACTCTTCTTTTTTGAGAGTCCCATTCTCTTTGGATATTCTGATCCATGATGATCTTTGGGTTATCTTTCTTTTGAGCACAACGAGGGAAGTTGTGAGGGGGTATATTAGAAGAAAATTGCAAACCTTCTAATGTCGTTGTGTTATTGAGGGAAGGGAAGAAGAATATATGAAGGATTCCTCTAACTTCTGTATGAAATCAACTGAAGGAAAAACAGCTACTGAGTGAGCGGTTACAAATGGTGACACCTAGGCCATTTGCGTCTTTGGAATAGGTCTGTAGCTTGGTGTTGATGCCGAATATTTTTGGGTGGAGAGAAACGTGACCAACTCTTGAGTTTTCGCCTCGCGGTAGGTGCCAAGAAGACCTCTATTTAACGAGTATTTTCGAGGAACCGAGTCCTTCTTTTGTTGCCTTCGCTCGTCATGGATGACGAGATCGCGTGCCTGTTGGAAAATCCCTGCCCCCGTCTGGTCTCAAATCCCAGACCTACGGCAAGGGAAGCTACACCAACCTAGTCGCCGATCTAAACTTACATGTGCGTGGTACTCTGTGATTAGAGGGCGTCTGGAAGGGGGTGTTAGGACACCATCCGTAAAGAAGTAAGGAGGGGAAAGAGTTGAGGAGTGCAAGAGACGGAGAGTGAGCTATTTTTCGATGTATTTGTACCCCACTCTTTTTTCTAGTCGTGGGATTGCATGCGAAGAAGAACAATTGGGGTTATTAAATAGTTTACGTGTTTAAATACGCGGGCTCTGTACGTGTTGAAATGCGCCGGTTCATAGTCCTTCCTTGAGTTGATCACCGTTTATTCTCCACTGCAGACTGAGATGAGCATTGTGTCAATTTTTGTAGCCATAGTCGTTTCTCAAGTTGGTTTCAAGACTAAGATCGGCTTCATAACACTCGATATTCACCACCAGTGCTGCTTGAAAGTTTGGCTAAAAGTCTCTACTTCTCACAAAAATAAACGGTAGTTTCGCAAACTACCTGCGAAGTCGACCTGCATCGTTACTGCTTCCTTCAAGACTTTTATTTTAATACGTTTTAATATAGGTGGCACCGACCAACTACCGTCTACTTTTAAGCACCTAAGTAGGTTTTTCAGTTTGTCAAACAGAATAGCAAGCCGATGAAAGCTAGCCTAGCTTAATGTTTAAAGAAAATTACAGAGTTATCCATCTCTCGATGGATTTGCCGTGGAGAACGTCTCGTAAGTCATCACGAAAAAGAAAACAAAAAATTGAAATAGTGCTCTTGCTCTTCTGTCTATTTTACTCCTGCCTGTTTTTATTGGGGACTAAAATAACACTCCTTAACCCTATGATGTTTTTGCCAATATTACTTTAATTTACCCACATGCAAAACAATATAAACCTGTTTCAACAGTCGATTTTTAGGTAGAGGAACATATTATGGTGCAATCTGCATCTCTGGGTCCTATCAACACCTTTCCTGACCTATTTAGATCAACGCTCAGCTACATCACTACATTTGTGGCTTAAAAGGTTCCTTTGCGCCTTTTTAAATGGTTTAATTCCAAAGACAGGTGTATTTCACGATAACTATCTGCCGTTGTCTACCTGTGACTCTTCCACAAATGGACAGCAAAGTGAGCTTAAATAACCCCTCAAATGTAAAACTATATCTAGTTTTGTACTATACAACAGAGAGAAGTCCTACACTGGTGCAAATATTTGGTAGGAAGGTGTCTCAAAACTTGATGTGACTTAAGGTAGTTGGCGGTGTTGAGTAAACACTGGGCAGAGATCTAGCCAAGACTGCCCAGTCTCAGAGATATTCCCTAGTCAGTTTTGAGTCGATTTGGAAATTATCACAATGAATACAATATATCCCAAGTGCTCCCATTGTTACCTTACGCGCCTTAAGACTGATCAGGCCTTGCCTGCCCCCAACTTAGTCCCTTCATGATTTGTACTTCACTCACTGTTTCACTCGTCTTTAGATAAATGTGTCTCGATACTTCGTCCTTTTTTTCTTGCGTTTTAAACACTTATGAGCAGATCCTAAAATGCTTGCGGTGTATTCGAGATTAGAAGACATCTTTCATATATCCGACCGAGTACCGTTCATTTTATTAAATTCGGTATCTTTAATTCAGTGGTTCTAATGATTCGAGCTTGTTCTCCCTGATATGGGTCAGACCATGGTGATGCCCCTGCGTTTTGACTCCATATGCCATAGTCTTTCTACTCCCCTCACTTAAAAATATGTCGTTTGTGTGAATTTTTGTTACTCTAAGTGTTCACAATTGTGAATTCACTAAGTTTGAGTGCCAGGACCCTCTTAGGAGGCTTTGGAGATGATTTGAGCGATATAAAGCGCATGCTCTTAGCCAAACTAATGCTCTGAGTCTTAAACGATGCAAGGACTCTGACATCACTCCAGCCTTTGTCATGGTCAAACATCATTTCCAGTTGAAGAAAGCTCAGAGGATTCTTCACCGGGCTAGCACAGCGCTACTGAGAGAAAGAGTGCAGCACACGAGATGGAACATCCAAGAGTTCTCGACCATCTATACGTAGAGATTAGTGCATCCTCAATCACCACGGACTGGGAGACATCGTGGAATTCCATCTACACAGCGTTAATTTTGACGAAGGACATCCAGTGGAAGAAATTCCAGCGTCTTCATAGCATCAACACCCGGAACGCAGCACCCGCGACGCAGCCATCAGCGTACTTTTCGAGGGGCTAAACTTCATCGTTGCACCCACACGCTTACCTAATGAAGAAATAGCGACCAATGTAGAAGAAGCTGTCCGGAAACTTTCCCAGGCAGGAGGCAGATGAACTACGGAAAGAAGTGAGCCGCCACCTCCTTTAGGCATGAGCTCCAAAAACGAACATTACTCGAGAGGAGAGAAGAGGAACAAAATGAATCCGGGAAAATTACGAAATTATAATTTCGCCAGCGGACAAGGGGAGCGCAGCGGTAGTTATGAAGAAAGAAGACCACGTTAACAAAATGTGAAGTCTTTTGGATGACGACACGTGCTCCGAAGTAAAAACAGACCTCACTGCATAAACATGCAAAATATTTGGCTCGTGGACTGCTGGCGTTCTCCAGGAAGACATCGACACATGTGAAGAATTCCGCACACTTCATTGAGATCATCCGGAGATCCAAAATAAGCAATGGATACATTTTAGTGAGTTTCAACGTTGTTTCACTCTTTAACAGCATTCCCATCGGAGAAGCTGTGGAAATCACCTAGTCACTCACAACTGAAGGCCTTCCAAAAGACGTCCCGAGTAAAGTGGAATTTGGCTTGAGTAACGCCTATTTCCTGAGGAATGGGAAATTCTATAGACAAACGAAAGGCGCTGCAATGGTCTCCCCTCATTTACCGATAATTGCCAACCTATTCATGGAGGATTTTGAACTCAAAGCTCTGCAGATATACGTAAAAAAATTGCGACGCGTTGTAATATGTCTTTATGGATTGGTAGAATTACTGAAGTTCTTGCGCCACCTCAACGGGAAAAACGGCGCCATAACCTTTACGATGGAAATGGAAAAGTACTATCGCCTGCCCTTCTTGGATGTCCTCGTTGAGAAGAATGAATATGGGTCTTTAGGACATTCAGTATTCCTAAAAAGCACCCATACTGACCGCTATCTCCACGCAGACTCCCATCATCACCCTCAACAGAAGACCAAAGTCATCAAGACCCTAATTCCATCGAGCATGCTCTCTATCAGCCGCTGTTTCCATGAACAAAGAGAAACAGCATCTCATGACAACCTTTCAGTTGAATGGCTTCCGGCGAGAAACTATCCTGAAATTAACGAAAAAGGAAGAACGGAAGACACTGATGGCTCTCAAAAGGAAACCCAGCCCAGAAGAAACCTAGAGCATACGCTATCTTGGCGTACGTTGCCGGAACCACGGAAAAAATTGTGAGAGCCCTCCGCAAGCAAGACGTTACGACGAGGTTCAAGTGCTTCGCCAAGACAGCAGGCATCCTCCTGAACTCTAAGGATCGCCCCCCAGAAGAAATATCCGGAGGAATATACACGATCGAGTGCAGCTGTGGCGTCTTCTACACAGTTCAGACCTCCAGAGCATTGAAATGCCGGCTCCAAGACAATAGGAGGGCCGTGAAAAATCGATAACTCCGCCAGTCGGCGGTCGCAGAACATCAGTGAAAGGAGCTCACCCACAATATTGTCTTCAACAATACCAAATTATTGACTAAAGAAGGCCGCTATTTTCCTAGAATAATACGGAAAGTGATAGGAATAGCGAAAACGTCTAATAACATCAACCGAAAGGACAGCTACACTCTCGCCAACGCGTGGAAACGAGTCTTCAGCGGAATGGATTAATCGTGACACACCTCTGCCCAAAGGCGCTAAAACGGAGTTGCAATGAAAGACAGACCAAAAATGTAATCAGTTATTACTTATTGTTGTCTTCATTAGTTACTTGTTACGACCTGACGACGGTTTTTGCAGGTTTCCCGTCGTCCTTAGGGCAAATGCCAGGTCAAGCCTTCCCCGCATATTTATCCAGTGAAAAACATTCCAGTGAAGGTTTATTCCTGCCTTGAAGAGGCGAACCTGGGTCCAAATTTGTCTCGTTATTTTTTTCTTTGTTATTTTTGCTATGATACGTTGTACCTCTTTTGTTTCCTGTACCTTGTTGCAAATGTTACGAATAAAACACTTTTTGACTTTAGTTGCATCGATACTTCAGTGGACCTGAAGAAGCCAGCTGGAACGCCGGTGAAATATTGTATAGAAGAATATGAATAAACGTGGAAGAAGACCCGGAAACCAAGTCTCTTCAATTAAAAGACTCCACGAAAGCCTTCACAAAAAATTATATAAAGTTAAGTGTATCTGCAAGTATGCTATACAATATACTGTTGTAAAACTGCTCGACTATCAGGTTTACCTCCAAATTTCGTAGTTACTTTCACTCAGCCATCCTGCTGGCGTGTTCTCCCGTGAAGACGACAACAGATTGGCTGGGGTGGACAAGAAATAGTTAAAGTCACTTGCCAACGCGATGCGCTCGGCTCGTCTTCGTTGGGCCGACCGGCGGTGGGTTGCTTTGGTGTTTTCCGTGTTGTCTGTTGCTGATGGACTCCGCTCTTTCTCGGTCCATCACTTGTCGCGCTCGGGCATTGGTCGGTTGCGGTCTCTGTTGATGCTACTGGCGAGGCGCAAGCCTCCCTCAAGAGGCGTAAGCCTATACCGGGGGCCATGCCTTACTCATGACGTCGAATATGTTTGTGAGTGAATGGAAAATCGACGATCAATAAGTTTTTTGCTTTAATATATTTACTGTCGTAGAGCGTCATTTTCCTTTATTATATAGTTGCAGCTTCAATGAGGTATTGACGGGAAAATTTGTTGCATTGCTAATCCGTTATTATAATTGCATCCTTTTAGAGGAAATACCGCATTCCTCATCGATACTTTTGACAAAGTTACGGCTCCAAATTTGTGGTGAAGGGCAACTTTTTTTAGATACCTCTTATTTGATTTTTGTATGGCTGACTGCATTTCTGTCACTTTTGTTTATGCAAATTCTTTCAAACTTCATAAGCTACCATATTCCTCTTTTGTTTTACGCTAAATTACCATATATTTATTTTTGAAATGACTTTAAGTCGATTTTCTGGGGTTTACCAATGTTCAGTCGTCATTAAGTGGCAGTTACACACAAAACTAGAATCCTATAAGAGTCAACGGCGAAGGTTGACTTTTATGTTTGTCATGTCAACTCTAATACGAGCTCATCATCGACTGCGGTGGAGTTTGATACTTGGGCGGAGTAGCCGCCGTCCTAGTTGTGAATGAAGTTGTCTCTTGATCAACTGTTCAGTCGACGAGTGGAAATTTCTAATTTCAAAGGCCACCTCATGTACGACGGCTATATAAAAATGATGCCTTCTTTAGTTGGTGTTATTAATGTAAAGAACCTTATATTAAGGCATGCATGAAATATTTGTATTATCAATTTGATGTTAGTTACCTGCCTCGAGAGAAGAGTAGGGTGGCACTTATTTTTCGAAATGGATAAAGTTAATGTTTTCCACCTCTAAAAATGATCGCTTTGGATTGTGTATTCACGTGTTAAAGTCCTGTCACTTTCCGTTAGGGCTGGGTGGTGCAGGAGATACTGAACCGGTTCTCGGTTCGGAAAAAACAGTTTGCGACGGCGGTGCACGGGTTCAATAGATCGAACCGGTTTTATCTTCTGAAGCGGTGTTTTCTTCTGAACCGGTGTTTTCAACTGAACCGGTGTTTTCTCCTGAACCGGTGTTTTCTCTTGAACTGGTGTTTTTTTCCTGAACCGGTGTTTTCTCCTAAACCGGTGTTTCCTACTGAACCAGTTTTTTTAATGAACCGTTTTTTTTTCTGCTGAACTGTTTTTTCTCTGCTGTATGCTTTCCTATTCTGAACAGTAAAAAGTGAGAATGTTTGCGAGAGCCAATGGTTTGTATGCATGGCCTGGGCGTGCATATATATTGGCTTTTTGAAGTGTCAAAAAATGCACTTAAAGGTGTTGATCTGCCGAATTTGAACCTGTTGTGTCAACGGTGATGAAATTCACATTATTGTGGAAGGAAGACATTACAAAATTTCCACAGACTTTTATTTACTTACCACGACGCGTTTCGTTGTTAAAACAACATTATCAAGTGCCTTGATCAGTCTTGATGATAATGCTGATGTAACTACAAAACACGTCGTGCTAAGTTAATAACTCATGGTGAAAGGAAAGCTCCATAGATGCAAGGAGAATGGTGTCTGCATGCGGACAAAATCTCTGCACTTAAGATCTGATTAACGTGCTTACAGAGATCAAACTTTTAGAAATATTAGGTGCCTATGAACGTACAACCATTGTTGATAAAAAGCAGCCCGCAAACCACCCGTAAATCTCTGGCAACCAAGGGTGTCACGTGAACCACCGCTCAGGATAGAAATTTAGGTATTATTTCAACAAAACTAACACGAGTAGCATCACGTTCAGAACCCTTGAAAGAAAGTTAATAACAGGTAGAGATCTCAATGCACTCTCTGCAGACTCTGGATATACTATGC
Organism: Pyrrhosoma nymphula; assembly: GCA_963573305.1. Taxonomy (NCBI): domain Eukaryota; kingdom Metazoa; phylum Arthropoda; class Insecta; order Odonata; family Coenagrionidae; genus Pyrrhosoma; species Pyrrhosoma nymphula. The sequence continues at coordinate 89,596,367 of OY754332.1, read as the reverse complement.
GGACTAGAATATAAATTGGAGGACCTGCAGATACACATCTGTGGGGAGAGACAAATATATCTGCGAATCTCTACTGTCCATTTTCTAACCCTATGTCCTACATCATATAACTAAGGTGACTCACAGAGGGGACAACATTATTGATCTATTGGCCAGAAAAAATAATGATTAAGGTTAAAATTGCTGAGGGCATTAGTGAACTTACAGAAATTACCGCTAATTTTTCTTAAACTATGAAAAAATTAAGCCAAATAGAAAAATCTACATTTGTAAATAGCGAATTTCAATGCGTTCAAGAGTCGTGAAAATAATTTCAATACTTATTTTTCAAACTTCAAGGAATGGAGCGTGAGGCATTCTTCTTCCCAACTTCAAAGACTCAAGCGTTAACTCAGATGCGGAGGGCAGTAAGAGAACGTTGCACGTGTCACATGCCCCGTGCCAATCACTCTCAAAGTGGCTGGGCACGCTAATTACGGTTCCTAGACGCAAATATCTCATTTTACCTTAGATAACCGTATTTTCCTTAAATGTACCATTATTTAAATGTTATCCATTTAAAAATATCTCAACCATCCTTGGGCATAATATAATTCTTGGAAAGAACTTACAATATTGTACTTTAATAATCAACCTTAATGTGTTCAAATTTTGTTTGCAATTGGCGCATTTTATGTACGATAACGCCCACCCATGCCTGAATTCCAGACACGGATTTGGAGGCTACCGTAAGCATTTGCATTATCCTCTCACTTCTTGCGTGTGGCAGGGGTAGATAACATAGTTGGGAGTAACGATTTAAAAAAATTAACGATTCAAACTAATCGTTAAAAATGTTTTTAACTATTTATCAATACCGGCACTTTTTAGAAGAGTTAACCTTTAACTTTTAATCGTTAAAATTATGCATTAACTGATACAAAAATAACTTCAGTTAATTTTTTTCGTTAATATTTGGCGAATGTCGACCTGTTCAAATTTGAACGCAAAATTTGCCCAACAGACAAAGGGGACAATTAAATGGTATCCAAGAATGCAATATAGCTGGGTAGTTGTACAAGAATGCAACGAATAGGTCCAGATGAATACATGCAAACAGAAGCGGGGTTGAGTGGAGTAACCGCCAAAGTATAGGGACGAGAAAAGACGAGACCACTCGAAGACCATGTCCGCCAGGGCACGAATGCAGCTTACTTGGCGACATCGTGTCATCAGTGTTACATCGTTGAACACGAGAAAGGGAGTCACCGAAAACTCACGACGTGTAACGAGGGGGATGGGTTCATTCAAAGTAAGGTATCTGTAAAATGCGCCAGTTTACGCATAACTTACTCGGCGACGTCCCGACGTCAAAGGGGTTGAGCGGAGCGACCGCAAAAATTTCGAAACGCACTCCCAGACGAGAAAACAGGAAACCACGCAAAGACTATGTCCTGGAAGGCTCGTATCGGCCACAACTTCACCTTCATCCAACAGTAGGACCAAGAATGAAAGTTATTCTAAGATGGATGCATTTTGTTTTCAAAATTTAAACACCAACCGACTTCAATCAGTCAGCAGGCACTTTCCATCGCCGATGCGGAAGCAGATATTTTCCCGAGTTTAGAAGTGCTAATAAATTTTCAAGCACTATGGTAAATCTTTTTATCAAGTGTAACACTGGAATTCCATCATCAGCGCAAAGTGAAAGGATGTTTAGTGCTGCAGGGGTTCTACTTTCAGACAGGAGAGGAAAGATGTCCGATACATATTTTGAAATGAGAATTTTGCTAAAGATTAATGACTTTTTAAGTAAAACTTAAAAAATGTTTTCAGAAGAAGTTTGTATTTATTTTCTCCCAATTACGAAATATAACTTTTAAAAGTTACTTTTTAAAAGTTTCTTAAAAGTAACTGAAAAAGTAACTTTTAACGTAAAAGTTACTTTTTTAACGTTATCTTTAATCAGTTAATTTTTCAGAAAAGTAACTTACAACTTTAACTTCTTAGTTACTTTTTACAGAGATTAACTTTAACTTTATTCAGTGAATATTTTTACTTTCCCAACTATGGTAGATAGGAACTTGAAACAATGCTCCTTCCTCTAAAAAGTCTCCCAAAACCAACAGCATTGGTTTAATAAACATTGCCACTGCACTAGCTTGAAGGATTACGAACTCGTTCTTATTCGTTGTAATCATCGACAAAACAAAATAACATGAAAAAAACGCGAAATCCCGTTGAATTACGTATGTGACAATGCTTTACACGGGCGAGTGCTCGATCTGCACTCTATCGGCCGATTATTCGTGAGACGACAGTCAGGCGGGCAACTTATAGAAACACATAAGAGAGGGGATAGGAAAGTTGAGAGGTCGCGAGCCACCCAGGCTGCGAGCAGAGACGGGAGGTGGCGGGGCGTGAAAGCCGAGCAGCGAACGATCATCGGTGTTTCAGGGGGCCGATTCTATAACTTTACGTTCGAGCGTAAAAGAGTCATTCCCGCTGGCTTGTGGGCAATATTTCGATAACAATTGCCGATCGCGATTTTGTAACTCACGTTCGTACGTTTTCAATTTGCTATGGAAGTGAGACTAATATCCTTTAAGTACATGTTGAATGTTGTTGATGATAACCATTAACCAACACATCGAGCTCGGAAATGTTGCTCGCCGGTTGAATATACATACTTTTAAGGGTTTTATTTTCCAGTCAAGAAGTTTAAGGTAAAATAACACAATGATGTAGTATTTTTAACTGCTCTCAGCTATACATAAGACAATTTGAATGTTAATAAAATATTGTGAGAGGCAATTTAAGTTGATATTTCTGTTAATTATCTGTAAAAGTCTTAGTATGACAAGTAATAAAGAATTAATTTATCACATGAGAACGCAGTGAGGGCAGTGTATCATATTTCTTAGGAAGTGAACTTCAATTCGTAGGCATTGTATTGTTTATTTTTAATTCTTATACTAAAAAAAAGTACAGGCATGCAAAATTAAGCTCATTGCGCATGCCTACAAGAGAAACAAGTGCGAAATATGGGATACAATTTGGGGTTCTGGGTAAAGAAAGTCGAAAAACACCGTAGCGTTGGACGGTGTGCTGTACGATCGGCCTTATAAAATCGCTCGTTGGTCATCACTCGAATAAATTGAGCTCGATCGAAGGTGAACGGATCCCTAACGTTCGAACGTCAGCCAAGTTATAGAATCGGCCCCCAGAACCGCTTCTTCGGTGCACCGATTCAGAACCGATTCCCCGGTGCACCGTTCTTTTTACTATATCAGAACCGGCCTGTCGGTTCTGTAAAAACCGAACCGCTGAACCGATGCAACGGAAATCCGCCCTGGGGGTTATTACGTAATTCCAAACAAGCTTCGGAAACTTATTCGGGATAGAAATCACAATGCTGGTCCCTATCCGAAGTCTTGCCGATGGTGCGCTTCCGTGCGCATCGTGAAGCCTTCCGAATTCCATTCGGAAGGCTTCACGATGTGACGCAGAAACTTTGCGATGGAATGATGGCGTCACCGTTTCTAGTCAATGAAATTTGTGCGCCAACTTGTGGAGGTGAGAGCGCCGCTCTCTGTGCATAATGCGCATGCGCATCGCTCGCCAACCATCGCAGTTGATTTCTGTTGTGGGGTTACGGCGTTTGGTGTTGTTATTTACACGTGAGATGATGACCGGTGTATAAGTTTTGGAAATGTTTACAATGTAGAAAAAGTGATAAAGAATGCGCAGTAAGGGCACAATGTCCTTGACAACAATTAGGGGAATCGTAGGGGCTGTAGATATTTGTTAAATTGTGAGTGACACAAATGTTAGCTTACACCGTGGAGGTTCTATAATTTCAGTGCTTCGATAATTACTACATCATATTGTGTTTTGCCAATGCACCTGAATTCGTGAATTACACGAGGAGAGCAAATGTTCAACGCATGCTAAAATTACCTATAGTTTATGTCGTAAATTTACCAATAGTTGGAAGAGCTTCAAAAATGGTCTTTATGGTGGGTTTTCGTCAATGATTATTAACGTCGTAGATTTCCTGAAAGTGACAGTGCCTCTAAAGTAACCTCCTAATTTGTTTCTATATATGTACTTCATGAAAAGTTACAGTGATTCTAAAATATTGTCTCATGATCGTCGAGTGCGTAAAATACTAATAAATGCCAAAATCGAAGATTTGTTCATTGGTAAACGTAATATCTGTCGTTTATTGTTTACTTCGGAAAGGTAAAGCATAACTTGCGAGTATTAGTGCAAAACCCATTCTGTGTATCTACATTGGTTTGTGTTCATGTCTCACTTATTGAATATTCTAACCATGGAATATAGAAAATATATCTTCTGGTATCCGCGATTCTAATAATAACAATCAGTCCTACGATGAATGCTTTTTTATGAAGTAGCTTCTGCCATGGTGTTGTTTTCTTCTAGTGAAGCACTTCTTGTAACTAAGTGAACTGCATAGAGAAAGAAATTGCGTGAAAATATTTACAATAGGAGTAACGATGATAAAAACACGATACCTAAATATACAAAAAGAAAAATCTTTTAGGAAAAATATAAAAAATCCCTCCTTGTCATGGCATCGAGCTCCAAACCTTGCGCAAACATAGCGTACGAGTTTACCCCTCGTCCAACTCTTCCTTCGAAACACTGAAGTTCACAGGGGTTTAATATACGTTTTCATTTTCACAAACTCTGATGGATTGAGTTTATCGTGTGGGGATGGAGGATGAAAATATATATTAATTCAATTAATTTGATACATTTATTTATTTTTTATTTTTTTTATTTATGGCTTTATCTTCCTTAATTTCTGCTATCCATGTTGCACTGGTCTTAATGTTCCATAATTTTTCTATAATATTTTTGCTTATTCTGTTTCCGTGTGTTTTGATTAGGAGTCCAAAGAATAGGATTCGTTTCTTTCTCACCATGCTCATTACAGGTTCTATTTATCTATAGACTGTTTCATTGGAAGCTAATCTCTAGTGCCCGTGTTTTTGGTATTTTATATTTATGCAAGTTCTGTGGAGGGATGTATTTCGTATGCACTTCATGGTATTTCAATTTCCACCGCAGGTAAAACCCCATATATTTGCAGAAAAGAGGAGAAAATGTTACTTGTTACCTTAGTATATCATATAAAATTCTATCAAAAGGTTAATCTATTGAGTTCATGACTTTGAAACCTTCAATGAAACGTTAATAAAACAGACGAATTCTTATTGCTAATTTCCGATTAATTTCTTACGTTCTCACCTAATTTGTACGGAAATCTGTACAGGTTACTACGAGTATTTGATTTGAAAACAAGCAATCCGGATTCTGTGACAAAATCAGTTGGTTCTTCTACCGTCTTAATTTATATATACTTATACAGCGTAAATATTCAGTAATAAAAAGAATGATGGCATATGGGGATCTCGGCCAATGTTAACAATATGAATTTCATTCGGAAAGAAAGAACTCGATGTCTATGTCTCAATCGGATAGTTCTTCAATCCTTTTAATTAAAATACATGCATTATAAAATTACCTATGCAGCGTAGTTTATCACTAAGAACACACAAATCACAGTATGAGGTTCCCAGCCAAAACTTCCGATCCAAACTCGATTCGGAAACTGAGAATTCGAAGCTTCTGGCCCTCTCGGCAAGGCAAGCCGAAGTTCGAATCGAACTTCGAGACGAAATTCAGGCGGAAATGCTTACGTGTTCGCACGGATTGAAAATTTCTTCGGTTGTGACGTATTTTGCCAATTTCGAATTTGAAGATTCGAGTACGGAGCTTACATAATAACCCCCCAGCCCTACGTTTAGCTATCGGAAACTGGTTCCCCAATAACCCTAAGTATTTGCAAACATAATATACAGGTTTTTGACGGAAAAGGCGTTTTTTAAATTTTATTTAAAGACAACAGTTTAAACAGACAACCTAATTTAAAGACAACAGTTAAGTGCTTCTGGGCCGAAATTTCGTCGATTTCTTCTTATTTATTTTCGTTTTTGAGATACATGTAGTTCCAAGCAGGACGAACTTCCCCACAGGGCGCCACCAAGCACCGCAAAGCCCGCACCGTTCACTTCCTCTACGAGAGTCTACCCCTCCCCGGTCTACTGAGGAATTATCGTTAACATATTCAAGGCGTAGGCCCGTGAATAAAAAATTACAATTTTTCATACACTTTAGAGACTCGAAAATGACTCCATCCACAGGCAAGTGGAATTCGAACTCACTACCTTTGGACGACCTAACAGGCAAAGGTCACTAAACCGACGATTAACGTCGTTGGTAGTCAATTTTCTTGACGATTAATCATTTACTTATTCCTAGTTATGCTTCTGGAAACAGCAATAAATCTATCCTCAGTGAGGCTAATATACACACAAAAATTGTTGTCATCCTGTAAGAATTGTTTCCTCTTATTGAAGGGAAAATCTTTGATAGATGAATTTTCATCTTATAAATTCCAGAAATTTACAATTTAGATGCTATGCTAGCTCTAAAACCTAACTCTATCACGTCATTTTTTTGCAATTCTGAGGATTGTTTTATTTTTACCTGTATGCTACATTATCAAGTGACTTTTGAGCCTCTGGACGCTCGCCTCTTCTCGTCCCACCAAATAGCGCTCTTGTCTTTTCATCATTTGAGTCGCATGTTCAATCTCGTCTCGCCGCAAGACACTTATGATACTCCATGGACAATTGCAGCATAAGATGAGCGTGATGGATAAATAAGTGATCATCGAGAAAAATGATTTAAGATGCATTACCATCCATGTTCATCAGTTTTTCTAACGCCAGGCTCTTAAGAAAGACGGATGAGAAACGGCAGATGGAAGCTCTGCTACTATTGTACAAATATTGGCGCTATACTTTCCAATTGAAATAGTAACTAATACTGTGTCAGATTTGCAGTGGGCTTTATGGAACATGATCTGACACAATGGCACAATTGTTCATAAATGCGCATTCAAAAATATTTACTGCAATTTCATGCTTTTTGAAATGAAGTCAGTATAAACACCTAAATATCGGAGAACGAAACATCTGATCCTTCGCTCTCGAGGCAATTGATTGGCTGAAATTGATGGTTATGCTGAAGTAAATTGAGACACGTAAAAAAATAAAAGTTGATGTCGGATTTATTATATTGCACCAAATATTCCTAAATGTTCCTTTGCTTCCGTGCTTTTTTTGTAAGTAGGTATGGATCGATTTTACGAATAGTTTCCTTATTGCCAATTAGAATTTGGACTGTTACAATATGATATGCTAAAGCTAATCGTCTCCCGTTTGAAATTCCCTGGATTTGTATTCATATATCTTGGTGGACACTATTAGCATAAGCACACACATTGTAGTTTTTTGAGGAATAAATTTGAGTTTTCTCTAAGAAAATGGGGATGGAAGGGTAAACATTTCTGTTCACTCAGATGAGGCCGAGACTGTTCTTAGACAATTAAGACTAACGAAAACTCTCTTGATCCCCCCTCAGATAATAAACGATTCATTTTTCATAAAAGTCGATTACAATCACTAGGACTAGGGAAATATTTGCGTGAATGGATGAGCCACCTGTGTATAATATTGCTAGCGGAAAGAGACGATTTAAATTAGGTAGTTTAAAATGAGTTAAAAAGACTAACTTCTTGTCTTTTGATTTTCTTTGCCGGATGTCAACTTCTTTGCAGTGAAGTGCGGACATCAGCAACGGGATCGTCGTATTATGGCCACTCCTATTCCTCCAAAAATTCGAGCAGCTAGAGGTATCAAAATTTATTTTATTTACGATGAGCTTACGTAACACCGTGATGCTCAGCGTCTCTTTTTTCGGGCGTGTCATTAGCATCCTACCAATTGAAAGCTGCAGGGGTCGTTTTATTCTTATAAATTATGGGACCATGTGTATTTACAAGTTAATAACTTGAAGCAATTAGTGGTGATGTGCATGGTTATGGTGCAAATGTTTTCTTCAATATGCCAATGGTTTTATTTGAAGAATAAGATTTATACGAATCTGAAGTGTATCAAAATAGAACTCATTGAAAACATTTGCGATTGAATTCATGAAGTTTAAATTTATAAAAAAGATGATTCATCGCAATGTGAAAACCTATGTGGCTCTCAGTCCATCGGATACGGTGTTAAAATTTCAAATCTCGGCGCTTTAAATGAGCAGAGGCTAATGCCTCCTTTCTCTCTTCCCCTCTCCCATTCCCAAAATAATCCATCCTATATCAAGCTACCCACCGATCCTTAATTGCGCCAATGGCCTTAGGTGTCGGTCACATCCGCAAATAACCAACCTACCAACGAATATAACGTATGGATAGATATTTAAATTCATCCAAAACACATGTCAATTTTCTCCTCAAATTCGTTTCTCCTAAACCTCACCTCCCCTCTTAGGAAAAAGTGGAAAAAACCATTTGAAGCTCGTATCTTTATCAAAAGCAATGATAACCCTGGTGATAACAGCTGTTTTGGATGGTAGAATGGATCGGCTAGTGAGGAAATATCACACGCGTGACTAGTTAACCTGTCAGCACCCAGAGTTACAACTATAAAAGTCACTGCTACCGGGATAACCATAATTGCCACGTGCTCGTCAGGCAGCGGAAAATGTTACTACATATATCTCATTTGAAGGTGTATATCTTAGTAAGATTTTTAAATTCATATTCTGTATTGAAGTGAAAATTTGATAAGTCATCGAATTTTGTATTTCTAGTAGCTTTTATGAATAATTGGTGGATGGCAGTGGTTTCATGGCAGTCGTTGCAGTCAGTGGCAGCCACCTTGAGGCGCACACGCTTGTACAGTGATGACGCAGTGCATTCCGCCTTGCTGCTTGCAGCGTCGATGCTAGGCGAGGGTCTTTCGTTTGCTGCTCCACGCCTCGCGCACGCAGTGGTGCTCTCCCGCGGTGTTTCTTTCTCCCCCTCCGCTTACTTGTGGCCGAGGTTTTGGGCGTAAAGTTAAAAAAAAAATGTTTTCGGTAGAAGCTAATTTAGTGATATTGGAGCTTTATAGTTTTCATTAGTATGCATAATTTTAACTTTATCAAGTGCGGTGCGACCACAGAAAATTTCCTTATCGACTGCTACCGGAAATAAGATGAATTCAAACCACAGCAACCTTCACTGAATATTTTTCCTTGATCAATTTTTCACATATTTCACATTTGATGGCAGGTATGCAAATTTGAGAATAATATTTTGTTTCTCATAAATTTACCTTTCCATCCTCATTTACCAGTAGAAGATAGATATATTGTTGTTGGGGGGGCCTTCGTCAGGAGCCCGGGCACTTAGACCTTTCTTGGTCCATTGTGCCAACCTCTTGCCTGTCTGCCACTGGCAGACAGGGGACGAGAGCCCCTCGTAGAGGTATGGAGGTTGCTCCCCCTGCCTCACCCCAGTACCAGGTATAGAGGGTGTCCTCCCTCTAACCTTCCCGGTCTGGGTAGATATCCCTCCTGCCTCCCGGTATAGGTCTGGAGGGAGTGTCATCTCTCCATCCATGCCAGGTCGAGGTATGGAGGAGGGTCACCCATCCAACCACCGACCGGCCCCAACGTTGCTTAACTTCGGTGTTCTGATGGGAACCGGTGTTTCAACGTGGCCCTTGCCCTACCAGTTGAAACTTCTTCCTCAAAAAAATTGCCCATGTCTGCGGTTATGGACATAATGTCGACCTATGAGTCTAGATTTAAACCCAGGTTATATCGAGTTAAGGAAATACCATTCTGCCATGAAAAGACTCTGTACGGCACGGAATAAATGGAATACACCATAACCATCTATTAAATGAATATCCCGTAACTATTTTCTATATTACGTCATATATAACATGCATATACATTATATAATTAGGAGTTTTCTATTATTGGGAATCATGCTTGTAAAATTACCTATATAAAAATGTAAACAATTATAAAACTATACCAACTTAAAAGAAAAACAAACAGAAACAAGGTGTTGGAATTTTTCTGAAAATATTTTGTGTTTAGTGTTTTGTGCCGAATATCTTAACAGTCTGCGTTTTCATGTTTTTAATTAGAGTTCTTTGCTGATTTTACATAAGAAAGACAAAAGTGTATATGACAACTCACCTACGATTTCTTCTTGCTATTGTTGAAAAAACGTCAGGTTAAATGTTATTCCAGAGTTGCTCCTACTCCTTCCTGTGGCCTAATATTCGCTCCTAATTCCTTAGGTCCAACTTCAATGTGCCTTATTTCTTTTGCGTTTTTTCCAGAAATGGAATCTTTGGCCTGAAACAGCGAGCTTGTCGCCATGAAAATGATTGTCACCATCCAGACTTGCCATATACTTTATTATTTCTCATTTAAATACTCTTCCTAACAAGTTTCTTTTTCTTTTCATTCCAATTTTCAACCACTGACGTTTGCGCTCGTGAAAGGAATAAAGGTAATAAAAGATAAGAGAATGCATGCAATTTATCGCGTTTTGTTTTTCGTGAAGTTTTCATAGTTTTCTTCTTTTATACTCCAAAGTATCACGGCTATCTAATTCGGATCGGATTCGGAATTTCAAACTTGTGAGTGACGCATAGCTGGTTCTGGCAAGCGTTTTATGCCAAATGTAGATTCATAACTATTAGAAAAACGGTAGGGATATTATTTTTAGCGCTTTTGGAACGTAAAAATTTTGATGCGACGTATGTGAAAATTTTGAGTTGTCATTGATGATAAATGGAGAAAAGTATTATCAATGTAGAGGAAGTATTTCCGTTAAAATGCTTCACTCCCTGGCCGACATTTTATGACTTAGGCCCGGTGTCATCGTACATAAATATTACTTCACTCAGTTAATCCATGGAAAATTCCTGTTTCTCCTGCGATATAAACTCTTGTTTTTAATTTAACGGGAGTTTTGGTCATGTGCAAAAGAGCGTAAACACTAGAAGGACCGGACTCGCCATTTTGGCGCATTCGATTTTTGTTTTTTTTCTGCCATTTCCCAAGTATTGGAAATGCCTCGCTCATATTTCTTGACTCTTAATCATTTTAAATGTTCTTTGTATTCTTAAATTTTCTCGAAGCTAGGAAGACTATTTTTTAAATATTATTGGATCTACCTAAAAACCCCATATGCGCCAATTTGGCTCAAAAAAGTTTTCTCTACATTTACCATTAATTGTATACGTATTTCTTGCATTAATTCAGTAATTCAACCGAATCCCACTTCATTATCATACATCACTGTGGGTTCTGTACTATTAGTACTTGATTATTTTACAAAATATGCAAACAAAAAAGTTAATTTTTGATATCGGAAAAAATCCGACATTTTCTCAGAAATAATGGAGTAAATATTTACTGCCTCGGTATGCTGTTCCCGCGGAAAATGTGTAACATAGATTTAATGCCGTCTCTCGTTTTGCGTTTGCACATGGTATCACTATCAAGGATACGCTTCATCCACGAAGTACAAATTGTCCCTGCAGCCTGAGTTCGGCTTGGAATATAAGTGTTAGAGTACTTTGTGTGGTTTACGAACTACAGCAGTGAGAGAAGAACTGGTGTGCATGAACCACAGCATAGTGACAGCAAGTCTAAATTTTCCAGCGATAATGTCACTCGTGTTAATCTTCGAGTTGCAATCAGAAGAAAATGTCGCGTAGGAAAGGCCTTACCTCCGATAAAATTCGTGCGATACTGAATGATATTCCGGAAGACACATTAGAAGTCGATGAAGAGAGTGAAAAGGATTCTGATGAAGAAAGATCAGCCTCCATTTAGTGAAAATTCAACTAGTGGCAAGAAATAGCCAATAGTATGTTTACGTTCTGTAGCTATTTATTCCCAATCGGTATGAACGCTCATCGGAAGATTAAGCAAAAGAAATAAGTTTATCACAACCAACTTTTTATTTTCAGAAACTCCTTGCATTAGAGGACATGGGAGACGAGGATGTTCGAGGTTACGATTATCTTCAATGAAAAACGATCGCGACCGTCTTGAATAGATTTTAAGGATGGGCGATGATGACCTTATGGAGCCCTCCAGGCACTCATACCTCTTGGTCCATTGTGCCAGACCGTCCAGGGACTCGAGCTCGTAGTCGTGGCAAAGGTGAAAGTAAGTGAATTCTCCATAGAATTCGGGAAAGCAGCAGTGAAGTATCCAAGGGCGGAAAAATCCCTTCTCCCCTAAAAAGTCCGACGAGCAAAAGAAAAATCATAGGATTTGATTGTAAACTTCATTTCACCAACAACTAAGTAGAAATGATATGCTAGAAAAAAATCTCTCTCCAAACGAGAATGAACAGAGTATTTCGGTAACGAGCTGTTTCTGTCACTTCAAATTGGGAAGTGGAAGACCAGAATCTGACCAAGAGAAGATGAGCCACAATTGTACATGTCCAGGCAGTAATCAGTAAAGGGGGGGTGTGGCGGCGATGGCGTCTGGATTCATTTTATAATGTCCTTGACTTGACGGGAATAAATTCCTGGGTAACGTACATGCAGGTTATAGGAAGCAAAGTTTAAAGATTTAAAACAATTAGCAGAAGAACCTACGGATGAATACGAGGTTCCATCCCCTGATACCTTCTAAAGAACTGAGGCAACTAGGTGCGAAAAGATATTGTCCACTCCATGGGCGGAAACGCCAGTCGTGTAGCATAAGAAAGAGTTGTAAAAACAATCACAGTGTTGTCATATGTATTAACTGTAAGAAGCAAGTGTATGGTAAATACATATCAATAACTGAGATCATATGTGTAAACTGATATAATACATTTGGTGCAATGACATAATCGCCTGTTTAAAATAATGCAACGATATTTTGAGCTTAAAAAAGTTTACCATATGTAACTCACTTGGTCTTTAAGCATGTTCATCTTCATGTTTACTAAATATTCCTTTAAAATCTGAGGGTTAATAACAAATAAAGTATAATGACAACTTAAATCTTATTAAAAGTGCCTTGCACCCTCTACTTCAGAAACAATGAGTTTTCGAAAAAAATCCTTACACTGGAGTATATTGTAGATCTGTTGCATTTATTATGTTTATAATATGTAAGATGTACATATTTCACCATAAACTGTTTAACAATAAAGTATGAGCCACAAAGAGTTGCAAAAATGGATTTACAACACAATGAGTCAAATTGGCGCATTTGGTCCATCTAGGTAGTCTAAAATCCCGGTCCTTATAGTGTTAACCGAGATAGTACGTGCTGTTTAAAGGATTATAGATTATTGGTGTGGGGGATGGTGAAACAAAGTGGTAGGTACGAGGACAATTAGTGATAATTGTAAATTAATAAAATCATGATGGAAACTGCACGGTAATAGATGAAGCAAGAACAATAATTACCATGCCAATATTCCTAAGTTATTGCATTGAGCAAATATTCTTTAAGTAAAGTTGTATATTTCTATATTTTTTTGAAAAAAATATTGCTGAATGGAACTTAGACATTTTTAAGGTTTTTCAAATTATCAAAGTAATTCACATCCCGATTCAATGCACAAAAATATTAAGTTTTCTTCTTCAGTGTATGCCCTAAAATGGAGTAGGGAACTTGTGCACCGTAAATACTCCAAGGTTTAGGCATTTTATTTTTATGAATAATTATTTGATTCCCGGAAATTCACTACCATACTAACCGTAGATACGATATTTTCCCTTTATTTCCCCCTCCAATCTCACCTTTGGATATTTCCAAATTAACCACATGCAATTAACGTTTGAAGTATAGCTTTTCTCAAATTTATACTTTATTTCGCTCAAAAACAACTGAGATATAATTCGTTTGGAGGTCATCGTCAGTTTTTGTCTTGAAAAGTGTGACTTTTCTAGAAAAATCTCTTAGATTTAAGTGTTGAAAATTCGTAAAGACACAACGGTAAAACGCATGTTACACGCAAGAACAGATTATCTAGATATCAGGTGTAGCAGATGCACAGAAATTTGAGATGACACCCAGTATTACCTTTTTCGAAAAAAATAAACGAATCGGAAAAATTCTCTTTCAAAAACGTCAGTTTCTCGAACAAAGCAGTGCAAATCTTCTGAACAAATATGCTCTGACTTTTCCCTCTCGTTTTTTGTGCCGAAACTCTCCTTTTTCAGGTGATCACACCACGCGGGGCGCAATAATGCCTTTTCATTGACCACCGGATCCTTTTTGCCTTTGAATGTTCCGGATGGGAAGCGTCCGATGTTTTTTTTCCCTTCCCCGCTCTTCATCCACCGTGGGCGCTGGGTTTTCAATCAGCAATCCTTGTTCCGAATGGGACTGTGATGTGGTCAGCTGCGATGGGAAACTGTGTGCCTCTGTGGAATCGGCGTAACATTTCTTTATATCTTGAAATGTTACGTGTGTCCAAAAAATGTTTTCGTATTACTGAAAGTAACTTTCCCCATCCTAGCTACACTAACGAATTTGCTTATTATAAGTACTACGCAGAGCTAGTTATTCCTTTTTTGTCACTTTAAAAACTATTCACGGCTTCACGGCAACGACGTGCAGGGACAAAAACACGGGTTCCCGCTCAGTCATCGAAGCCAAGCACCGTTCGGCTCGATCCCCCCTTTTATCCCGAGTGCTTTTGCCTGTCTGCAAGCATCAGCAAGTAAGCACGGAAAAGTCACCATGGCGCTGGCAACAAAGTCGTCGTCGGAATGACCTTGGAAGTTGAAGCACGTTACCATACCACAACTACTCTTAGAGTTCAAGGGAAACTCGTTTGGTTGGTTGTTTGAGGAGTCGAGCGACGGCTACTGTCATATGCGCCCTTGGGATAGGTGACCAGAAGCGTGAGGGAACGGGAGGAAAAGTGGAGAGAAACTCAGTGCTGGCATGAGGTTGCTGCTCTTGGCACCGAGGGGACTAACGCATTCACTTTACATCTCACATGTGAACTACTACTTTGGAAGTGCTTACCACACAGCCGCAGGAATCGAGTTACCCCTGGAATCTCCGCCTCTGCTAGGATTCGAACCCGGACGCTCGTGATGGGAAGCTAGTACTCCAGCTGCAACATCAAATCGATCTCTTGAAAACGGAAGCCAGTGAAATCGGGAAAATATTTCGGTTGCAAATGACTAAATTATCAACTGTGACTTTAACGGTTAGGGATTCCTGAAATTTAGACAAAGCAAATCATTTGTCGTGCAATGTATCAAATGCGATGTCTTCCTGAGTTTGTGGAAGGAAAACGTAGAGCCACAGCTTTAATTCAGTGATTTTGATACTTATCGACTTCTTGCATATGTTTAATGATTTCCAATATAAGGCTCATTTAGCAGCAGTTCGGTAGTGTACTAATTGTCAGCTCTGACGACATATAAGAATTTCTTGTTTCAATAATTAACACAGATATAAAATTGCGTAGAATAACAGGAAATATATATCTAATGGAAATTAAATGCACGTCCTTACTTTCACAAAAGTGGGTTGCTTGATACAAAACGAGAAGTATCTGGCGTGATATGGTGAAATTTCAGCATAATGAAGCCCAGAATGGCAAGCACCTGATGATGACGGAGTGCATCGAAACCATGGCCGTATTACATTTTTTCCAGTGGAAAATGGCCATTTCTGTGCTTCATTAACTCTCTTGATGTCTGCTACGTGGAAATTGCACACACAATCAGTAATTAAAATTCTTTTGAATAAATCACATCATTACCAGTATTTTCTTGGAAGTTTGCTCAAATATATGTGTGATACTAACAAGGAGACGTCGCGAGACCTATGTTGAAATCACTAGCGACACAATGTTTTCCTGAAACTTGAGAGAGAGTGTAGGGAAAGTGCCTTTTCTCCATTGGACCGGGTTCGCGAGAAAATTCCTAATGTAGAATTTCTTTCCGTGTATATTCTTTGCATTACTCTCATGCGTTCAAGGACCGTTGTGGCCGAGTGGATGAAGGTGGTGGTTGACAAGTAAAAGTTAGTGGCTAGGATTTACGGCTCTCAAGAGGCATATTTTATTCCGGTCGAATATGTTTCGGACACACCGTGAGATAGCAGTTTTAGTTTTCAACATATTTCCCGGATTTACGAGTAACCCTTCCGGGAGAGTGGAGTAGCCAATGGCGGGATCCGCGTACGCACAGATGTGAATGTACATGTGACAGATTTAGCAAATGGGCTTGGTGAAGAGACATCCTTTGCTTTAGATGCTTTTACGATGCATATTATCCGATATCATGCAGCTGAACGCCACGAACTAAATATTGCAATAAACATGAGTGAGAAATTATGAAACACCGTGTTATCATTACCCTATTGGTTCTTGTACTGGAATTGATTATCCTCCTCTCGCCCACGATCCACGTTTCGCTTCCATAAAATACGCCACACCATATGAAGCACTTCACAAACCTCTTCTTCGTACCCTTGGCAGCTGTTATCATCTCTCCCCTGTCAGTATCATCTTCACGATTGAAGGTAAAATTTAGTTACAAATGTCAGCATTCTCGGAATTTATGCGAAATTCAAAGTAATACCTACATCGGTTTGCAATAAAAAGTTACATATTTGTGTACCATTAATGGCCTCCTAAATGACCCACGACCGAAAGGAGCTCTGCCTTGCCCGAAAAGTATCATATCGGATTTCAAAATCTGAAAATAATCGGCCAATGGCATACTTTCCGCCTGTGGAGTCTCTTTCTGGGCAAAGCATATAATCCAGCAATTCCCTACTCTACTCTCCCTGAAGGGGGACTTGTAAATCCAGGAAATATGATAAAAACAAAAAAATGCTATCTCACGGTGTGTCCAAAACATATTCGACCGGTTTATAATATGCCGCAGGAGAGACGCGAACCCTTGACACTTACCCGTACTTTCCTACTAGCATTTTAACCCACTCGTCCACGATGGTACTTGAATGTAGGAGAGTAATGCAAAGTAAGTACCTATATACATGGAACGAAATTCTATAGAAGCAATTTTCTCTCGAACCCAGTCCTATGGGATACAACGCACTTTCCCTACAGTCTCTCTCTAGTTTCAGGAAAACATTGTGTCGTTAGCGACCTCAACATAGGTCTCGTGATGTTGCCTTGTATGCGTTTGCCGTCATGTTAGTTAGGAAAGCTACTATTTCCGGGAAACAGATCCCTCGGTACTGGCATATGTTAACATAAAAATATTCATTTAACCATTTCTACCAAGTCATTAGATGCGCCGTATAGATTGTAAACCATATGACTGCAAATATTTTTTGGGACTATTTGTAATAAAAACGATTGTTCTCGCCTATATGAAAAATGCATGACTCACTCGGCTATTTGGACCTCGGACGGAAGTTATCAAATGCCCTCAGGCAGCTCAATTAGCTCTCCGAAGGCACCGCCTCTTTCTCCGATCTTTTTTTTGGCATTCAGCAAGTTTTATTTTTGGGCCCCCATACATTTTTGGACATAAGAATCCAACCAGTTTCACTGACGATAAACAGGGTAGGGCGGGGAGGCGGGAGGTGCGGCCGACAAAGAGGATGCGTCCGCCACCCCTGGACATGTGTAGCCGGGAGAGGTGGGAAGGGGTAGGGAGGGGCGGCGGGCCTACTGAGGGCGGAGAGGGGGCGGAGAGGGAGTGGGGGCGGAGAGGGAGTGGGGGCGGAGAGGGAATGGAGACGGAGAGGGAGTGGGGGCGGAGAGGGAGTGGTGACGGAGAGGGAGTGGAGGCGGAGATGGAGTGGGGGCGGAAAGGGAGTGGGGGTGGAGGGGGAATGGAGAGGGAGTGGGGGCGGAGAGGGAGTGGTGGCGGAGAGGGAGTGGAGACGGAGTGGGGGCGGGCCGTAATCAAAGCGTGAGTAAACAGCGAAGGTTCATAAAAAGGGCGCGAGAGGGGGTGTGTGCACATGCCGGGGGCCGCTGGCGGCGGCGGCGGCGCGGACGCGGCTTTGATGTCGTCAAACGCCGCCCCCACGCGGTTGCACCCTTTGCCGGAGGATGGATGGGCGGGGGCGCAGCAAGGAAGAGGAAGGCGTGTTTTAAATCCGTAAATGAGAAGGGGCGGCAGAATGAGGGGTGGCAGCTGTTTACCTGCCATCGTTCCGACCGAGGGCCGGCTCGAGTGGAGCCCTCGTGCGAGTGGCCCAAGGGGTGGCCGGATAGCGGCGGCCTACGTCCCGGCCAGTGTGCGCGAGTCCACTCACCGGCCGATGCCCTCGTGTCGCCGCCCGCCGGCCCTGCCGCCCACCCGCACTGCCCACGCCTCCGCGGGCACGAGGGCATCGTGCGGACCGAGGTGTACACACTTTAGAGCGATAATACTCGTGTACTAAACGAATATGGTAAAAGTGGAGAATCATCAAAATTTTGCCTACGAGCATTTGGCAGGAATAAGCTTTGTTTAAAAAAGAGCATTTTGCATGTAAAGTTTACATTCTTAACTATGCATGGGATAAATTTTGTCTGCTAACAAAGTTTTTAAAGATTTAGTTAACATTTATGTGCACCTGGTGGCGTCAAACATACTTCATAACGAACCCGGCGGATGACGTTACGTATCAGTAAATCTGCCGCCAATGCAACGTGATTTTCAGCTGGTTTATCATAGCTTGATGAAAGTTTTCGTTTTTATTTTCTTTATTAAAGAAACTGACACTTTATAATTTGGTCCATTAAGTTAAAATAAATTAAGGGCAAGGGTGCCTTGCGGATATGTCAAACCATCGAGATGCTGTTTTGGATTGCGTGACTTGTTAAAAATGTAAAATCACTTTTCAAGGTAATATAATAATCCGCAGTTGGACGCATACGCATTTGGAATCGTTAAAATACATGTTGCATTGCACACTCCACACATAGGTGTAGTAAATTTAACGAATTTCTCCCATTAATAGTGGAAATAAAATATATCCTGGACCAGGAAACTTCCGCTATCTTCTATGGATCCTCAAAACATTGCAGTTGGCATTAGGGATCCTAAGTTCGCGTATTAGTCTGCGTATTTGACCGTACAGCCATCACTCATGGTCCTGTGTTCGATTCCTGGACCTAGAAGCCTATTTTCCTCCTTGGCAATTTCGTATGCACTCTTTGCCGTGATTTACGGCTGCTGGCGTGCACTGCTCAGCCATAGGTGCACAGACGATTTTAATGAAAAATTATACTATTTAAAGTTAATACTCGGGTTTATTCGTGTTTTATGGAACCATGCCAACAAGGAAAAGTTAAAAAGTATGGGCTTGTGTATGTTCATTGGTATTATATCGTACAAAATTCTGTTACTGGACAGTTCCGCTTATATTTCTCCGGGGTTGCCATATAAAGGCGGGGGTTGCCGTTTGCCCACCACGTGGGCAACGCCGCATTGAACGTGTTAATAGGTTTCATATATATTTTCCATTCTGCATGCCATCCAAAGAACCTAATCTTATACTCCCTCTCCTACGCCACCTCAGTCCCAGCCGGGCGCGCCCCTTGAGCCTGTCGCCCGGCCCTGTCCTGTTTCCCTCAATTACTCTCACCAACTTCTTTTCCTCTCCTGCCCCCCAATTCCCCCCGCTTCCCTCCTCACACGTTTTCCCCTCCCCTACTACCTCTCTCTCTTCATCCTTCTCAACATTTTCATATCTGCCTAGTCCCTGGTACGAATTTATATACATTTAAAAAAATTAAGGTTTATCATTTTTATTCAAAGCTACAGTTAATTAGTAGTTTTGAAATTTTTTTTGGCGCAGTTTTAGATGTGACCCTTTGATGACAATTCATAGGGAAGCATTACTAGAGCATTGACAAGAAAAATTGTCATGGTTTAATCGTTTCAATGCTGAAAAAGGTACACAAAATAAAACACGACGAAACTGCAAATGTGACACTAAAGGCATATGAAGCTGACTTCAGGTCTGCGATGCTAATTGAACCACATTGCTAATCGAATCAGTTATGACCATTTTCTACATGCGTTATCTTGTAGAACGCTGCAAGTGGCAGCATGAAAAACACATGGTGGATATAAAACATCCCTCCGAGTAGTGGTTTGTTAAATGGCATATCTGATAATGTCCTGAATTCATGCGTATTGCATTTTATACATTTATTTGGAAAAAATTACATCAATGGAATAAAACGAGGAGTGAAAACTTCGACGCTTGCCGTGTGATGGCCAATTTTCATGCGATGACCAATGTGACTTCAATCTTCTCGCCTGCTGAAGTTTATTATTGTAAAAGCGCATATTCCTCACTAATGAGTCATTCCTTTTCAATGGTACTTTTAGGGCCACATTCGTAATTGGATCTTAAGATCATAATAGAGACCATACTCGATTTTTATTTTTTTAATGTAAGCAATTTCTCGAAGCATAAAGTAAATATTGTAGCATTAATGACGCAAAAACTTTGTTTTAAATTACTTAAATTCTCTATAGTTAACTAAATACACACATATTAGGTTTTAACGTGACTCATTACTTTACGACGCCGTAGGCTGCCGTAGGCTGAAAACGCTTTCCAGACTGAAGAATTTTTTTGTGATTTTTTAAAAGTTACTTTGGTGGCTAATTAATTTATTTTAGAAATATTTGAGAAGGCATAAAAACTACGCACTATTAATTTTCTGACACGATCTATGCTTAAAGAATTCATCATTTTTTAAAAATAAAGTGTCTTCGGAGTTCTTATCCGTAGCATTTCCTTTGTAAAATGACTGCTATTTTTTGGCAAAGATCTCGAAAAGTAGTTTGATAAGTGCCTAATATTTTGTTATCATTGGAAAGATAAGATTATTTTTCTTAATAATGAGGGCAAATTTATGGAGTTTTAATGGAAACGATAACTTGCTCAAACTACGGAAAGCATTTTCTTGACGCAGATCGTTACAATCGCAAGCTTGAGCTTAATTTTTGTTTCGCAGGCTTCAAATATGGCAGTCTCAAGAGTTTTTGAAGAGGACGATCTTCATCAAGGTCGTAAATGAAAGAATTCTTGCAGTTTTCCTCGTTTTTGAAAAATTTGTTTTTTTGTGCGACCAGTTTTAATGCATTTACATCATTGTTAAATCGACCACGTCTTAATAACGGTGGGGCAATCACCTGCCAACCCTGGGGTCGCGGGTTCGAATCCCACTTGGATGGATTGTTTACTATTTAGGGCATGTTTTTATGTATATTGCCCAGTTATAAAAAAAGGCCGTACGAGCTGAGTTCGATGCCATAGGAAAACGAAATAAATAGATGTATAAATAAAATCTGTGTACTTTCTGCTATTGATCATCTCGCTAATTGAAGCTGGACAGCAAGTATGTTTTTACCCTTTATATAAGCAATCATATTTGTCCCTGAAATATTTTAATCAAGAAAGTAAGACAAATTTCTGACTGAATTCAATTCAGCTGGAATATAATGGAGTGAATGTGGAACGAATGAAAATATTTCCAACATGAAAGTACCACGACGGGAGATCAGATATTTTTCTGCTTTGCAAATTTTGCATCACTTTCATGTACCCGTACCCAAGCATCCAACATCTGTAACATATACCATGCAACATGCACCCAGCATCCGTAAATCCCCTTCCCTGTGTCACAAATAAGGCTATTGTATACATGAGTAGTCGAACATTTAAGGGATTATAAAATGTACCATTTATGTTCTTTCGAGATCATTATATTTTGGTTGATTGCAAGTGTTTTAAGTAAATTTTGGATTTACATCGTGACTTTCGTAATTTCAGTCCAATGATAGTGTACAGGGGATGCGATGCAATTTAATTCCGAGGACGTGGTGGCGTTCGCGACTATTATTTCTCTTTTTAATACATATGACTCATCAAAGTTGGTGATTCCAATGTACCACGTTTTAAATTTTCTGTGTTCAAGTGATTCGTGTGAATAATTTATATGAAATGAGGGGTGGAGACGCAAGAAAGTCATCTTTTGTTACTGTGTTTCTACTGATTGGTTGAAATATCTTGAACCATATGAAGTTAAATAAATATTACCAAAAGAGGTGAAATATGCCACGAAAAAACTTAATTCTGCGTACCATATAATTCGTAAAATCGCAGTCATTTGAAATTATCACCGATTTTTGAGCCAAGAAATAGTTTTACCTTTGTTAGTGTTTTTACTCATTTCCTTTAGTTTTAATCCACGATGGGGTTCATCGATTCCAAGTGAGTGACACTCCATCCCGTTATATTTTCTTTTCGTTATTTGTGGTGTTTTGGTAGTGAAGACATAAATACAGGAAGATACATTTTGCTCCGTTGTTAGAGTTTATATTCTTAATTCATAAGAATAGATATAGTGACGCTTTTTTTAACCTTAACCAATTATTTTTACAGTTTTTATTAGTAAAGTACGAAGATATTCAAGCATGCCGTAAATACGGCGATGAAATAACGGAGAAATTGCCGCGAGAAAGAAATCGGCCACGAGCGGGAATGGAAGCTCGGACCTTGGGCTTGCGGAGCCAATGCCCTGCAGACCCTACCTACTGCCTGGGTAGCATAATGGTCTGTGCATTGGCTCGGCAAGCCAATAGTCCGAGGTTCCATTCCCGCTCCAGGCCGATGTTTTACTTTGGCAATTTCTCCGTTAGCTAAGTACATTTTGGAAGTTACTTTGTCAATGAAAGGAAATCGTAAGCTTGGCAATGAATCTTTGGATTTCCCCTAATTCTTTGAAAATATAAATATGTTGTATGATCCAAATAAATGTGGAAACCACATAGGTGGAAATAACAGTGTAGTAAAAGAGTCATCATTAAGTTTCCGTGGCACGCAGCCGAAACGATGTGAGGAATCTAAGGAGGAACCCAGCTATGTGGTTTCGCTGTTGAACAACTTGTTAAAAGAGTACATTGTGAGCATATGTACCCCTATTGGGTGCTCCTTTAATGGTCCTGAAATCATAGTTTATGGCAACCTATATTTAACTTTATGTTGTACAGGCTGAACTGCCAGCGTTACATCTGTACTTAAGGGCTGCACGCGACACGATAATTATTACTCGAATGGGAAAATTCAAGATCCAGAAATAATTTTGGGTACAGATGCGCCCAACTAGTTTTACAATAAAAGAAATTATGAAGAAAAAAATTGAGTACATATCACGCTAGGGTTTTGAAAGGTTTTAGATGAGTTCTTCGTGGTGTAATAAAACTAATTTGATAGATAAGCTGTAATTGTAGCATTTCGTATTTGATTTCGCATAATAGGGCATAATGACTTTCATTTTCCCATTTCCCGCGATATAGTCCCAAATCCTTTCTACGGGACCAGTCCTTTTAGCC
Source organism: Pyrrhosoma nymphula (assembly GCA_963573305.1). Taxonomy (NCBI): domain Eukaryota; kingdom Metazoa; phylum Arthropoda; class Insecta; order Odonata; family Coenagrionidae; genus Pyrrhosoma; species Pyrrhosoma nymphula. The sequence goes on along the minus strand of OY754332.1, from coordinate 89,573,127 downwards.
ACGATGACTTGTTCATTCTATTTTTCCATTTAAATATTTACACTATTATTGCCGTTCCACGGAACAACGTGTCACGACTGAGTGAAAGAATGGTACAGCGTTCGTCATTGGTTGATACCTTTCACATGTGCTTAAGTTCTACTTTAATAGAGAAATCCCCTTGTTGCTACAATCAGATCTTCATCAAAACCATCCTACTTTTTTACTATGAAACCGTGTTTCAAATTAAATAATCTTCTTCACCGCTGTACGAGAGATAACAGGAAAAACATTTCGAAGTGATGGCAAAGCCACTCTTAGCTGAAGTGGGACACAGATACCTTTTTAACATTGTTAAGGAATTATTATTAATCCAATTATTTTATTTTTATGTTTCCTGTATGATTTTAATTAAATAAATGTTTACAGTTAGAGTTGATAATGCAGTGAAAACATAGGAACATCATATCCGTAACTGCCGTGCCGAGAAAAGCCATTAGAACAGCGAACCAAAATAAAATAACAAGATTTCCGTCTCACATTAAGCATTAGTAACTATTACCAACTGCGGTATTTGAGCGTGACTGAGAATAGTGCTTCCACTTAAGGTTCCTTTTTGTTTAATTTGATTGTAATCCTTAAGCTGGCCATCCTAAGCCAAAGCGGTAATCGTGAGTGCACACATTATTAACTTTTCAAGCAAGTCGAACAAGAATTATGGGGCCACATTTCACCTGAGTACATGTGTGGAGAACATCACCATAAATGCAGTAATTGAAATAATCGTAGAAATATATTTTAAATATTTCGCATCTATTAAAGTATGACTTATATTTTCGGCGCGGGACTCAAAATGTAAGCGGAAAGCATGTTTGCTTTTTTACTCGGCACGATACCTTGATATTTTTAGCAATCATTTTAATAATATAAAACTTAGGTATTTAATGACGTTTAGAAAAAAAATAGTTCATATGTAATCGAATTGTTATAAAGTATATATCATGTACCATCAGGCTACGTGTCAAAGTAGCACTGAATTAGCCAAGAAACCAAATGGGGGACGTGCGGTTTTTTCACCTTAATCTATAGCCATTACTATGAATGACACGAATGGAAATTTACACGCCAACCTGTTGATGGAGGGAAATGGCTCCAACAGCCTTTAGGCGATTCTTGTGCAGCTCGGTGGCGTCAATCTAACGGATGCAAGTTTTTTTTTTTTAATTTTCTCGCTGTAGCTTATGGTATGGTTTTGCCCATAATGGCTGTCCAAGGTTTTCTTGCTGTATGTTTTTGTGTGTGTTTACTTTTATGTAGTTTCTAACAGACTGGTGTCTATCGTTGACATATGCAATTCAATGTAGTCAATGTTGACATCGGAAATCGTGGGAACAGTGATTGGTTGTTTAATAAAACTACTTATCCGTGGTTCTATGTTAAATCCTTTAATGGATCTTCTGGTTGAGTGATCAAATCTATTGTGAAGGGGTGGAACGAGGAAGAAAAACGGAAGGTGTCCGCGCGGGGACGTCTGGATGAGCACGTGGTGCCTTTCGTACACCTTCACATACTTCTCTCTAGCTGTTATCACGCTCCACTCAGGCGAGTGTCACCGAGTTATTTGATGCCAATGTGTGAGGGATAATTGTGGTTTGAATTGCCTCAATAATGAGATCATAAATTTAGAAGTATATTATCTAAGGAAGTATTCACGACAAGGGAAGATGGCAATGATTTTTTGGAGTCGGCGAAGATGGTTGGCTTATTGGGTAGGAGCGGCATGATGAAGCGGTTTGCGAAAGACGAAATAAAAGCGAAAGACGAGTAAATAATCGACATTCTAGGCGACGGTTCTAGTGGCAGACACTAGAGGCACTTAAAAGAGGAAATCATTCAGGATGAATAGTAGAGAACGTAGATGACGACCGTGATATCAGAAGTTTAAGGCTACGACTACAAAAACTCACCATTTAGTAGGTAGAATTGCATATCTTCTTCTGCACCAAAGATATACGCTGCATGCTGCCACTAGAGTTTGTGGCGGGGACTGTTAGACCAGCCACGCAAAAGATAGAGGATGAGAATAATGAGGAATTGCCACTCATAATCATCTCGTCAGGACTTAAATAATATCCTATTAATGATACAACGAAATCAAGAGAGATTGTGCTGTTTTTCTTGACCATCTAAGGACCTTGAAAATTGAAGTAAATCCACCAACTTGTGACAAATTCACTATGTGCCATTTTATACCATTGCCTATTAATAAGGCTCTGATCACTTGCTGCGTTAAGAACAGGTGAATGAGCCTAGTGATTGAGGAAGTTATGTCTTTCTTTGTCAGTTAAACATCTGTCGTAATAATTTGACGCGTCATCAAGTTCACGCATCCATTAGATTTAAACGGAAACGCTGAATCAGGTCCCGCAAACTTCCCCGTCCACTGGTCTATTTGATGGGCGAGTTTGATGCCAAGCGCGTGCTACTATGCCATGAAGTCTTTGTTGTTTATATGTAACTCTTGGGGTTTAAAATTGACCAGCGTCTTCAAGTTGATCCTGCAATTCTTTTACGAAAATAGGCAACTCCAACATATAGTGAAATTCTCAAGGAATACAAAAATGTATTTTTTCTACCAATAGCATCAAGTGTTCAAGCCTTAGGCGTCAAATTGTAGAGTACGATCAAAATTAATTTTTCATAATCCATGACGTGTTGAAATGCTTAGCAAAAGAAATGGCCGTTATTCAGATAACAAATGTATTTTTTCTGTTCCTTAAAACAAGTATTTCCAGAAATAATAAGAATAGTCATGAAAATATGCAGATTTAGTCGCATTTTTGCTCAAATGAGATGAGTTCCTTAAGCCGCCAAGGAGAACTCCTGTGGCTCTCTACACCAGCCGTCAGACTAAACCTTGAAATGTGTAATAATGAGGTATTTTTTCACTTAGATTAGGCTAGCACTAACTTCATCCTTACTTGGTCGCACTCAAATGCATACATTTACCGTCGCGACGGGTCATTATGACCCAAGATCAACAAAATAGATTTCAACGGCTTTTGCTATAAATATTTTACGTAGATAAAAATAATCAATAATAAATTACTACAAGAGGACTAAATATGATATATTTTTATGTTTAAACGTATACTGTGGAAATATCTAAAATAGCGTCCTTCGCAAACCGCTCGGCTGTAACTCCATATAAAATCTGTCTTCCAAGTAAGTCCTATGCCTTACTTGTTCGCTTACGAGACACTTTAAAAAACTCAGGGTTTTTATTGTTCAACTATTAACATTATAATTACACTTGGATGTATTTACTCTCTTTCTCTTGGATAAATAGAGTATATCTCTTAGGCGTCACTCTAGTGAATGATGCCTGAGTTCCTTTAGGCAAGCTAGACAGTATCGCATCTAATTCCGAATCATAACGATAGGGAACTCTCGGCGCGCAATATTTTAATTCGTTTCCTCTATGGTTGCGTTATTTCAGAGAGTAAATGGGAATCATTCCCCTTTAATTTGGTCGAAATTGGGATTTCCCAGCTCTAAGTTCCTTCGCTGACATTTGTTCTTCAACGAAACTGATAATGTGTGTGGATTCCCATACTATGGTTGGTGAATCAAATGCAGCTATTGCGGTATGTTTTGTCCCCAGTCAGCTCATCAATGGGCAAGTCGTGGTGAAAATTCGATATAAATATTACGAGAAGTGAAGGAATGCCAAACTCTGATACTTTCGGAAGTATGATCTGCTGCAATTTGTTTGTTTATTTGTACGCATGGATTCCAAGACTGTTAGGCATATATGTAATGAACCTTTCCCTATTGTATCTACCTCGGGCATTGAAACAGGGGGGCAAAACTAATGTGAATTACTATATTCACAAATGCCCATTATTTATCTCATCATGTTCAAAAAGATAATTTGTTCTAATGTTCAGCACTGGTGGTCATCTCGGGTCGAAATCTTGAAAGACTTAATCCACGGTCGTGTCGGGTAAAAAAGCGAGAATAATTTGTTACACTGGTGGTCGCGTCGGGTAAAAATCTCTCTTCCAAAGAAATGGCTATTCCTTTTTGAGCAAAGCTTTTCGGATCGATAAAGTGACTCAAAATAGAAGACTAGGCCAAAAAAATAGAAACATGATACCATTTTTTAAAAGATATCGCCGGGTGCATATGACCCAACGCGACCGAGTAATGGCTGAAGTCTCCCTGCGTCAAATCACTTTATTTATTTATTCATCGCTGGTTTCCTACTTCGAGTAACCCTCAAATGTTTAAAAAGACCGTGCACTTTAATCACCATTAAAATATAGTGTCTAAATGCTAGGACAATTAAAACGCGGTGAAATACCTTGCGTGTTTAAATAATCCCTAGAACTGAACAGATACGGTTAATAATTAATGCTCCTGATAGGATCATACATGCCAGATAGGTCAAAGGGTAGAAGGTAGACGAAAGGAAATTAACGTAATGTTATCACATTAAGATAACGCTGGCAATGGCAATAGGGAGACCACCACACTCTATTTTTTTTAATACGATACAATAGAAGTGAATCATTAAGTATTAGAGCCCATCAAACTAAGGGACTCGAACCACTAGGGAGAGTGTCGTGCCCTGCAGCTGTTGAGCAAATGCTTCCGCGGTCCTCATCTTGCCGCATCCATGGGCACAAACAACAAGAGCTGATATAAGGGGCTCGCCAAAAGGCTAAGAGAAAGAGGAAAGAAGTTGTGAATACAGGAACGGGAATGTTTGGACAATGTAACGGCAAAGAAGCTTGAAAATATTAAACAGGAAATGGAGACAGGGAAAATTAATATGTTGTGGTGGTGCGAGGAGTGATGAAAAGACAGTGACGGCCGTGGAGTGATGTTTATAGGGTAATTTAATGTGGATTGACGAAGATCAACGTGGGGTAGCCTTATTTAAACATACGCACCCATGACGCCATTCCCTTTAGGGGTAGGCAAACTCAAAGAACTTATTTATTTATGTTAAAACTATGAAACTGTCTCTCTTTTAATAAATGCATGCATAATACCCTAAAATGCCTTGAAAATGGAGTACAAGTCGGACTCCGAAACGTCGGCAGTAAAAAGCTTATGCCGGTGGAAGACCCGACAGGACTTCCTTAATATAATGCCCTACCCTTGAATACTTGCTTTGTTTCTTTCCTCTCATGCATTGCTTCATACACGCTCTCCTATTCTTCTCTAATATTTCTCCACTTTAGAGTTTCTGCCACCACGATCACCCATGAATTGATATTGAATGAAAATTTGGAGAAATAGAAGCAAGACTATTGGAAGAATAATTGCTTTAACGAAAGAGGCGTTCTCTAAAAGGAGAGAATTGATTACGGGGGCCTGGTGTAGAAATGTAAAAAAAGACTGGGGAAGAGTATAATGTGATTTATACTATTGTATGGTGATGAAACGTGGACTCAGAGGAAAGAGCACAAGACTAGGCAGCAGAGAAAGATTATATCTGTGATAGGATGATAGGAGAGGATGCTGGGCAAGCGGGGAAGAGGAAGAAAGAGAATAAATAGGCTTTACTAAATGGAGGAATATAGGTGGGACGTATGACGAGCTGAAGAAAGAGATCATGTGAAGAGATGAAGGCCAACAACTGTTAAGTTATGCCAGAGCTTTGATCTTCTACGTTTATACCTGCCTTAACTGGTAGCCTTATAGTAATAACGTCTTTAAGTTAAGGTGAGACTACAATATCTGCTACGCCAGAATACCCTCTACTCCTTCCGTCATTCCAAACTGATATCTGCATTTAGTCCTCGTAAGTAAAATTTGATTAGTGGCTTTAGGGATGCCACGTTGACCTCTGTATATGCCTATTTTCCCTCCTCAAGGTGCATTAATTTCTCACTATAACTTATATATTTGTAAACTTGTTTCCAAAACTTTGAATACCGAAAAACAGAAGATAAGGATGGATGTGCGTATGAAACTTTTCCACATTACCAATGCTGTATTCTACGCTGTGAAGCTAGTGCGTATTGCTGAAAAAGGTCACTTGCATATAGTTTTGTAGTGCATTGCCTTCGTCTGAGCTTTTGGAACTATTGATAAATAATGGTGAGGACTTTTCTTCTTCCTTTCATTTCTCGAACATTTCACCCTCTTTCCTCAGCTTATCCTATTTCAACGACATTGAATATCAACATTTTCAGGGTTTGAAGATGTGACCACAAAGATGATAAGTGAAACAATTTTTGTTACCTAACTGATGACTTGGCTCCAAAGTTTTAAGCTATTTTCGTCCTTTTGTAAATAGTGGTGCGTAGGTTTATCGGACTTCCTAAAGGACACCTCATAAGCCATCACCATATTGGCATAATGACTAAAGACTAAGACTTTCAATCTCAATTTACGAACACCGTAGGTACATATTTCGGTAAAATCATATTCAATCTAAAGGCCATATTCCACTGTCCAATTGCAATCCTTAAGATTGTAATCCAATCGTTGATGCTCACTAAGATTGCCATAACCTACCACAGGATTTGAATGTCGAGGATTGAGGTGGCATTTTTTCTACCTACGCCCAAAAACGAAATGAGCTGTTGTGACGTCGCATACTGAGACGAATGGGAATCATTGTATTTCATGTCACTAAAATTGAGTATGGTGAGCATGAACCAACAGGTAGAGAAGTTCTACTCTTAGACCACTGCATATAAATCATTGAAATGAGTCTTTACAAAGAAGCATGAGCTGAAGTGGAAGTAAATCACTGGCCAAGTCATTACAGCTCTGAACACATCACTTAATTTTTACACTGTCATATGTGATTGGCCTACCGTGCATTAGGAAAAGGACTACCTTAAAGAAAGAAGATAGACAACCTTACATTACGAGAAGCATTAACATCAACATCCTTTTTTTTAGATTCAAATTATTGAAAACGGCAAAACTAATTAAATCATTTTTAATAATCTATAACCAATCCTTCGTTATGACAGTATATGTCAGGTAATGGTCGAGGCCAAAATGTTCAATTCTGTAGTCTATCTTTGAGACATCTCTTAAAAAAAAATTCTCGCCGTGGATTCAGCCATACGTTCAAGTTTTCGATTCAGAATTGGAACAACCTTTTAATAGGTCTTTTAAAAAACTACGCTTCTATCAATGTACCCCACTTACTATTCTCCAACATTTCCTTAACTGTGAGAGATGCGAATTGATATATACGTTAATCTACCAGAATTTTATTTATATTTTCATGTATCTTAGCTAATTCTAATAAAGAATTTTGTTACTACTCTCAATTGTCTAAGTATGGGAGTGAAAAACTGAATGAAATGATAGAAAATGAATGAGGTAAATCTCACTTAAATTATCTCAAAAGAAGAGTTTTGAAATATTGGCAGTGTTTTCTTGATCCAGCAATAATGAAAGTCATCTAATTTTGGTGTTATAAAGCAATTTATCGTGGGGAACCTTTGTGAATTCACAAAACGTTTTTGGGCCAACAACCCAAACAATGTGGACTCTGAAATAATTAATTATTTTAAGAAATATGGAGCCAATATCCACATCCATCTCATCTATTCCATGTTGTATGCGTTCATGTAAAATGTGAGGAGAACAGCTAACTCTTTTTAATTTCTTTCAAATAGTCTACGCTAATTTAAAATATGACATGTATTCCATTGTATCTCCATACATCTCTAAAAATAGTGTCACAACTATCGCCATAATATGATGCACATTTCTTTTGTAGATCCATTTTCAAAAGTGTGACAAAGGTATTATCATAAATAGTGGCGGTTGTTTTATCTGGATGACTATTTAACGCGAATAGTTCAACCTGAGAGTCAATTCTTCTCCAGTCCAATTATTGAACGCGAAGAATTTAAGAGGTCCGCAACTAGTAGTACCAGTTCATTCATTCGTGAGATTAATCTACCGTCTAGAGGTTAGTAGTGATGAAAGTCAGAGAATATCCAACGAAGTCTTACACGGGCCGTGCCCTTTCAACCTCTTGTATTACTTTCTTCATCTCAGCATAAGTCCTACCTTTCTTCACCCCGTCCATAAAACCTAATCTCTTTCTTCCCCTTCCCCGCCTACCCAACATCCTTCCCTCTATCACTGCCTTCAGCAAACCATTGCCTCTCATTACCGCTTTCAGCCACCTACCCCCTACCTCTTCCCCTAATCACATCAATAAGTTTCCTTTCCAAGAAACCGAAATGCACCAACACGGAACGACACGAAAACAAATATGAAGCGGTCAGAGAAATTGGCTTCTCCAAAAGAATGACGTTGGTATCATCATCTCAATATCCTGAAGGTAATAATTTGGCTATGTATTCCGCGACACAAAAAAACGTTGATTGAAGGGAATAAAAAACCTCAGATTAGAGTAGACTACTACGCAACCAAGGGAGGAGATGTTTCATGGGAGAAAACGATGACCGAGACCATTTAGGAGGGAAAAACAATTCGCCGTCAATTTCATGATTTATTCGTATCACTGCCCTGAATGTATATATTATAAAGACATGGCTAAAATAAGACCATTGAAGGCATTTTTAAGTAATTACGAATGAAATTAGAAATTATCAATGTCACAGAGTCACAGATGAGAGAAATGTCATGCAGGAATGCATTGTGACATATGTAATCGGTAAGAAGGGAGTTAAGAGTGAAATAACGGTAGCTGGAGAGGGTCAGTTATGAAGTCATCCGGAAAGACGTGGTGGAAGGATCATCATTATCTGAGTAGTATACCGTTTAGAGGTAGATTATGATGAAAGTCAGAGAAAATCCAACAGACTCCAACGCGTGCCGTGCCTTATCTACCTCCAGGATTCCTTTCTTCATCTCAGCATAAGTCCTACCTTTCTTCATCCCGTCCATAAATCCTGTTCTGTTCCTTCCCCTTCCCCGCTTACCCAACATCCTTCCCTCTATCACGGCCTTCAGCAAACCATCTCCCCTCATTACCGCTTCCAGCCACCTACCCTGCCTTCCCTTTCTCTCATCCACAAGCTTCCTCTCCTCGCCAACCATGTCAAGCACTTCCTCATTTGTCTTCCTTGCCGTCCAACGCACCTTCTCCATCCTCCTCCACACCCACATCTCGAATGCCTTCAGCCTATTTTCGTCTTCTTTTCTCAAGGTCCATGTTTCTGCCCCATACAACGCCACAGTCTTATAGCAAGCTCTTTTTTATATTCTTATTTAGGGTTCCCGTCATCAGCTCCCTTCAATAATTGAACGCTTCCTTCGCTAGCGCTATTCTCCTCCTATTGTATTTGCTACTATGTTCTGTATCTTCTAGCGTACTACCATAATAATTAACAATTTCTACCTGCTCCAGTTAGTGACTTCCTACTCTTATCGCCAGCCTCGCTTTCTATGTCCTAGAGAATCTCATTACTTTAGTTTTCTTATTATTAATCTTCATCCTGAATTTCTCGCACTGCATTTACAATGCATCTACTAAAGTTGGCAATCCTTTCAATGATCGACTGACCAACGCCTGGTCGTCCGCGAATCTTACCGACTTTATCCGCTGGCCTCCTTTTTTCATTCCCACATCTAGCTCATCCCATGCCTCTCTTACCATTTCCTCAGCCTAGATGTTAAAAATCAAAGGCGACAGCGGAAACCCTTGCCGCACCCCGTGACCTATAACTGCCCAACCTGATTCACCGTCAGCTACCCTCGCCTGAGCCCTATGCCCCATACATTAGTTTCGGATGAGTCTCCTATCACGCCAATCTATTCCTATTTTCCCCAGTATCTGAAGTTGGTTCTCCCGGTTTACTATGTCAAACTTTTGTTAAAACACACAAAGCAAGCGAAAACATCCGAAATGTACTCTTATGTTTCTATCAATGAGTGTCCTCATACCGCAATCGCGTCTCCGGTTGCCCTCCCCTTCCTGAAACCAAATAGGTCATTGCCTAAATATTTCTTAGATCTGCTCTCCAGCCTTATATTTAGTATTCTAAGCAGGACTTTTTCCGCATGCGAAATTAAACTGATTGTTCTATACTCCTTGCATTCTGACGCTTTCTTTTCTTCGGGGTAGGATACTCTTTTCACCAACTCCTCCGACCATACTCATTCCTCGTAGATCCTGCGAATAATTTCGGAAAAGAATTCTCTCCCCTACCTAGATTCTTCAGCAGCTAAGAAGGTAGGTTATCGGTTCCCATGGCTTTTCTACCCTTCATCTCTCTTAATGCCCTCTCTATTTCGCTGTCAAGTAACTCTGGTCCGTGGTTATCCTTATCTATTGTTTCTTCATCCTCTAGATCTAGAATCAAGCGTCTATTCTCGCTGTAATATAGCTCCTATACGTATTCTCTCCATTTTTCTTGTATATCTTCCTGTTCGATTAATATCTTCCCTGTTTTGTCCTTAACCTTTGGTATCATTTGCCCTCTCTTACCATCCAATAACATTTTCACCTTGGCTTACAAAGCGCCCACTTCCCCCTCCTCCTGCTGCTTTTTCATTTCCTTGCATTCTCCCTTCTTCCAGTTTTTCATTTCATCAGCGACTTGCCATCAATTTCAGAATTGAATGAACGACTTAATCGAACTGCATGTCTCACTTCATTAATCGCCGACAACAGCAATGCTTACCGTACGAATACTTCCCGTGGTACCGACGGTGTACAAAAGGCTAAGCAGATGACCGATTACCGTGTATCCATTATATGGAGTGCAATTACGAAAAAAACTTCAAAAATAGATAATGGGATTGCTGAAATCAGCCACCGTGAACGATAGACACACCAATAAAAAGGTTATTCTTCAGCAGTATTTCCTTACATTTGGGAAAAAAAGGGAGTTCGTGTGAAAGTAAAGGTGAAGTTTATAATTGTCAGATTATTTTATTCAGTACGATACGCAAATTAGCTACTTCCTTACAATTTAAAACATTAGAATACACAAAAACCACCTACAATCTGGAGGCAATAAGCATTCACAGTTCATGCCACTCATTGCGTGATAATTTCAACGAATATCTCCCCAATCCCATAAAAGAAAAAAAACTGTCGTCATTAATAGGATATAATCACACCATACGTTTATTTATAGTGCATATACTGCTTTTCTCCCAGATCACATTATCATTTCTTATGAAGCTGAAATAATTAGGCTTGTTTCATTAAAAAACACATCCTTAATTCTTAGTTACAACATTTTTTCTGTTTTTAGATATCTCACAAAAAATTGTAACCTCCTGAAAGCGAATTGTGTGACCTCCTGAAACCCTTCAACTCCTGCTAATGAAGCAGCAAAAAGTTAACTCTTTGATGGGGAGAAATATTTTTTTTTTAATTCAGCACCTGCCTATATAAGCCTTCCATCCAGCATTATTTATCTTTCACATAGTCACAAATCCTTCCCTTGGAATGACCGTGATGAGAAGGCAGTCAAATTATGTAAGAGAAATAAGTAATAGCAAACACCTGGTTTAAACAACACACCTGACATACTGTAGGTACACAGGAAAAATGCCGGGTAATACAGGGAGATACCGAATTGATTATATCATGGTGATGCAGGGGTTCAGTGAGCGGTGTCAAAAACTCACACAGCTTTTCGAGGTTGGATACGGACTCGGATTTAGTTCTTATTTAGTTCTAAGATTTTAGTTTTTATGAAATGTGATGTTGGATACAAAAGGCTGTGTTAAAGTAAGAGGATGGAGAGGTGGATCATGGATGCATTGAATGTGGCAAAAAAACGGGAAATGCTTAAAGCTAGTGGACAGGTACATAAGTGAAACAAAGGATATGGGAACTATTGGAAAATGTAGGAAGAGATTGAAAACAGGAGTTGGGAGAGCAGTATTCTAGGCTTTCACACAAAGAGTCCGGGGATATTGAAATATAGTCTCCTGATAAAAAAGAAGACAGAGAAACAGGAAATTTGGGAAGAAGAGTGAAAGTGAAAATATATGAGGAGGAGAAAGACAAAGTGACTAGACACCAAGGTTCTTCATCGGCAGATTTATTAAGTGCAACGTGCTTCACACTAATCGCTTTTAAAAATCTGTGAAGAGTAACTAATCCAGAACTAGATATGCAAGGAATATGAATTAGAAGTTAAAAGAGTACAAAGTATTCTGCATTCATCTGACGCATATCACGGGAAACAAATTAATATCAGAAAATTGGGGTAATTCACAGAAAAATGCAGCTTGGGAAAACATTAGAAATTGCATCAATTTCTTATGGGATGCATGGAGGTCGAGGAAACCTTAAGAAGGCCTAGTGGGGTATCTTCTAACTTGCTGTTCATAATGGAATCCGTCTTTGAGAAACTGGAAAGGTTTTTGAGGGAGATGTTGCCGTAGAAAAAAACCATAAAAATTGGGATCGAAGTGTTCATTCAAGTTCATGCTTCTCCATTTAGGCAGTAAGCGAAAAGGGGAAATGAAAATGAAGTGTTTAGGTAATTAGGATGATCAGTCCAAGAAAGAAAGAAGCTCTTGCTTCCACGAAAGAGAGCAAGCGTTTCATGTAAATTCATATTGCACATAGTGCATGTGATAAAGTATCAGGAATAACTACGATTTTTTGTCATGCACTTTTAACCAATCATGTTCCAATACAGGGCATGGTGGATGGATGGTTAATCAAAAATAGTTGTATAATAATAACACCACATTTAGGGCTAAACATTCAAGTTATATATGCCAAGGTTACCTTGGACCTCATGAGGTAGGACGTTATGTATTGCTTGAATGAAACAGTAGGATAGATTAAATAAAACCCGATGACTGTCCTTAATTATGAAGGGTTGAGGTCCATGCCCTGTAGTGCAACGTGGTACCACACACGTCCACGGCATTCCATTTTTATCCGGAATTACCTACAGTGTTTCTACGAACAATGAAATTGGAAATAAATATGGTGATGCACGAAACTAATACATGGAAATACGTTAAAAAACATTCAAATTAATAAAAAAAAATTCATTATTATCTCACCTGACTCATACGAACTGGCTTCAGTAAATGGGAATACCCACTAACTCTTGCCCTTCTTGACCCAGAGCGCCATAACGAGAATCGTGCGGCGGATTGAGGGAACGAATTCTTTAAGAGAACATGGGCACCAATGCAATTGGATTAGGAGTTTCAGGGTTCAAATCTATTAACGTCACTCGGATATCCGGCCTCTGATACCGTGGGATAAATAAATAAACACTAAATATAAGTGGGCCATTTGAAACTTAAAAGTTCACATTCTCGCAGACCCTTGGGGTCAAATGAGGGGTTGGCTCGTCAGGTCGCTGTTCAGAGCGGGACGCGGAAGCAATTCGACCTTGACTCCCATTCCGTCGAATCCCATCGCTCGCTGCTCAGCGTGAAGCTGCTGGATTACAGGAATTTGTGAGTGACTCGTGTGGGGTGGGTGCCCTTCGGTCAGTCTGAGCGCGAGGGAAGAATCGTAAGCGCCGTGCGTGGCCACAAGGGCCGGACTTACGGACGGTTGTAATGGTGGCGGCGGGGGGAGGGAGGGGGAGGGGGCGAAAGGGGGGGACGGAAGGCCCGGGATTCAAAGGGGGCTTTGAATGAGCAATCCTTTCACGGAACACGCTGCTCCCCCGGCAGAATAATTCAGGAGTATAACCCTCGATAAAGCGTTCCTTCTCTCTCAATGCGGGGATTTTTTTCATTGAACGGTTTTATTCTGGCAGGATGAAATAAAGGTCCCACTCCCCCGTTGCTGATAAAGTAGTGAATGAGTAGCGTAGGGAGCAATCCATTTCAATGCGCTTTGATTTTCAAAATTGTCTGTTCCTTCAAATGGAGGTGAATTTTTCGGTTGATTACGGACACCTTTTATACCCATCCTCACCCCATAAATTGCGAGAAATCGGTGAAAAATCTGGCTGGTCCGGTTAAATATTCTAAAAGTTTTATTCTCGGACGTCGTTTTCTCGCGAAAATAGAAGCTTTTGAAACAGATGCAATGCCGTTAACCAGAATGAGAAAAAGGAATTGAAGTCGTTGGTAGGCTCGTAAGGACGCATGGAGCAGCTGAAAGTCATGTTGGGTTGTTAGGTTCTATTGGGAATCATCTAGCGACAATGAATTAGAGGATGTTGCAGAATTATCTATCAGCTTGAGGGGTTGCCTTATTTACATAACCTGAGGTGTTGTTTTCTCAAACGAGTGAAAATAGGTTAATCAGTTTCTTTTGGTAAACCCAAATAATCGAAACAAATTTGGAAAATAGTATTAACTGACAAGGAGACATCGCATGACTTATATTCGGGATCCAAACGAGGCAATTATTTTATTAAACTGTAGAGAGAATGCGGGAAAAGTGTCACGGCTTTCTTCCACATAGGCCCGAGTTCGAAAAGAGAGAAAAACGCTATTAAAGAATCTTCCTCCGTATAAATCCTTTACAGTTCACGTCTCTTTCGACAGAGGTCGGAGCCCAGTGGTTGAGGTGCCGAGCCGGTTATCCTCATATGGGGATTGGGGTTCGATCCCAGGTTGCGGTGTTTTTTTTCTATCGAATATTTTACGGAATTACTGTAAGTTGCCTGCTCCTATACATTTACAGACCCAGCAACAGTTTTTTTTAAATTTTCAGCCTATTTGCTGCATTTTCAATCCACCTCCTTAGGAGACTTTCGAAGCTAATTTCGGTATTCTTGTTCAGCCGAAAAGAGGCTTCACATGCTAAAAGACCTAGTATGTTTAGATTTTGAAAATACAAGGATGATTCCGTGAATAGAATAGGCTTCGATTGGTCGTGGGTCTTTCTCAATGCCGTAAACAATGAACGGATTATTACTTTTGAATTAGCAACGATGTACTCGCTTAAAATTCCCAAGGAGCCGCTTTCGAGTAGTGACATTTGTCATCCAAAAGTATGCAATTACACGTCATGAATGAAAAGTTAAATTCCTTCAATTGAAATAAACATGAGAAATGAAATGAAATGGTGTTATCATTACGTGATATTATTTTGTGCTAGAATATCTTCCTCTCCCCCACGATACAAGCTTCACTTCAATATAATATGTTGCTCCGCAAAACGGTCATAGAAAAAGTTTTTTACATAACCTTGGAAAGAGTTACCATCTCATTTTTACCTTCATCTCATTCACTATCGAACAAGAAATTTTGTTGCAGAAGTCATTACTCGAACGCGGCTCCTGGGAATTGTAAGTGAGTACATCGTCGCTAATTAAAAAGTAATAATCCGTTCATTGTTTACGGCATTGAGAAAGACCCACGACCAATCGAAGCCCATCATATTCACGGAATTATCCTTGTATTTTCCAAATCTAAACATACTAGGTCTGTCAGCGTGTGAAACCTCTTTTCCGGCTGAACAAGAATTCCGAAATTAGCCTCGAAAGTCTCCCAAGGAGGTTGATTGAAAAACCAGCAAATAGGCTGAAAATGAAAGATAAACTGTTGCTTCTGCCGTAAATGTATGGAAGTGGACAATTTACAGTAGTTCCGTAAAATATTCGAAAGAAAAATAGCCGCAACCTGAGATCGAACCCCAGTCCCCATATGAGGATAACCGGCTCAGCTCCTCAACCAACAGGGCTACGACCTCTGTCGAGAGAGTCGTGATCTGTAAAGGATTTATACGGAGGAAGATTCTTTAATAGCGTTTTTCTCTCGAACCCGGGCCTATGTGGAAGAAAGCCGTGACACTTTTCCCGAATTCTCTCTATAGTTTCATAAAATAATTGCCTCGTTTGGATCCCGAACATAAGTCACGCGATGTCTCCTTGTGAGTGAATTAGTCAACGTATTCGTTGAGAGAATTAAGAAATACGAAATATTATGTTAAACGTAGTCAGTTATAATGCAAGGTTTCATTAGCCCAAAGTAATTATGGCTAATATATGAAAAATAGCCAACAATATTTCTCAAAACTCTGGTGCAGTAGCAATGAGCTTCAGGTAAAAGCAGTACAGGGGAATTTTCTTCAGCGTACCGGTTAAATATTATGGAACATAATGTGGAAATGTAAGTTGCAATTTTCCGCGGACAGAGGTCTATTCGACCCGGCATTCAATCCACTGCATCATCATCACCTATTTTCTACTTTTAATACACTGCATCATCATCACCGGATGAAGATGCAGTGTATTGAAACCCGGGTCGAATAAAGTTTTATCTGTGGAAAATTGCAACTTTAATTTCTACATTATGTGGAAATTTCACCACATCACGCCTGATACCTCTCTTTTTGCGTATAATGGATCCAATTACAAACAAGAAAGTAAGTGCGCTTTGATGTTTGATTTAAACAAGTGTAAAGGTTGATGACTAAACGGAGTTTCTCCCGGGATACAGTTTTGATGAATAACTTCCAATAACGACATTCAAGCATCTTATATTTCCTCCTAACATAAATAAACACGAAATGAACGGTCTCCAGCTTGACCTTTTGGCATTACTCCATCACGGGGGTAGAGAAAAAGGGACAATATTGAGGTCCACTTGGGAATATATATAAATATCTGGTGATGACAAAACAAGCCGAAACCTAGGTCGAAATAAATCTTTTTTTTTCTCAAAAGGAATTTTAAATTGTTCTTTTTTCGTTGCCTCCGTGAAAAAATATAAAGCTGCTAGGGAAAGAGAGGGCTCCAATAGTTTTCCTACACTGCTAAAGTCATATTAAAAGACAAAACTGGGTTTGCCCTCCGCTCTCTAATGTGCCCGGTCGTTGCTGGCTTTTCGGCATCCTGGCTTTTTACCCGTGAGCGTCCCAGCGGCCTACAAATATGTCGTTGGCACAGTGGCCTACGGACGTCGTGAGATGGCACAGAAGTGAAGAGTGAAATTGATTGAAAAAGAAAATGATGCCCCAAATTTAGTGAAAACCTTTAGGCGGACTCCTCGGCGCTACAGCCCTTGTAGGTCCTTGACCTCTCCGACAATGTTAGCCCAGGCATCACGATCTCCTGCATACGTTCTCCATTTTCTTATTCTCATCATTCTCAGATCATCCTCTACTTCATCCAACCATCTTTTTCGAGGTCTTCCTCCCAATCTTCTACTACCAAGATGTTCAACGAGTATCTTTTTCACTATTCTATTTTCAGGAATTCTCTCAGTATGTCCTAACCACCTTAACCTGTTACTCTCAACTTCTGTCACTATGTTAGGATGGGTGTAGAGTTCCAACAGTTCTCTATTCCTCTGTGTTTTCCACTGTCCGCCTTCTTTTTCTGCACAATAAATCTTTCTTAGTATCTAGGTACTTTCCTTTCCCATCTTCTAAGTAGCTCTTTTTCTGCAGTGGTCATGGACCATGTTTTTTTAACCATATGTAACCACAGGTCTAATCACTGTTCGATAAACCTTTGTTTTCAAGTTCCGACTTTGTTTATGTGACTTGAGGACCTTCAGAAAAGCATGATAAGCCCTATTGCCTGCTGAAATCCTAGCTTTTATTTCTTCATGCATTTCATTATCTTTTGTCACCAGCACTCCAAAATACTTGAAGTTGTTACATCCCTGATATTTGTTTCCATTTAATTTTCTAGATTTATCTTTGACAGTTGTACTTTTCCTGGAAGAGATCATATACTGTTTTGGTACAAATCAATTTTAGCCCAACTTCTTTTGTCTCCAAAGCTAATCTCTCCAGTCCTTCCTTGAGATCCTTTATTCTTCTTTATATAATATCGAAATCATCAGCATAGGCTAGTTTTTGCGATATGCGGTTGAACAATGTACCAACTGGGTTGCTGACTTCTGTTTTTCTCATCACCCACTCCAGGATCACATTGAAGAGCATGGCAGATAGCAAATCACCTTGTCGCAAGCCCTGATTAATTTCAAATTCTCTGGTGAGGTTTTCTTTTATTTTGATCTTACATGTTGTAGTCTTTAGAGTCCATTGTATGGCCAATGAACACGTATAATCACCGAAAAATATTCTAGGCCTCAGCCAGTAATAAGTATTCATCAATTGTTTGATCTAAGTGGCTGAATATAATTGTGATAAAATTGCCATGCCACCGTTCCAGAATTTATTTCCAAGCTATTTAACACTAGAAGGCCGGAGGGGTCAAATTTGACCCTTCGGCGCTTTTTAAATGCTGACGATTTCTTAATTTTAAAAAAATAGAAATGAAATTTCGTGACTTTTCATCTTTTATGACGAGACTTAAACGTCGTGAATTTCATTAAAAACGGATGAACGGTTAAGTTGAAATTTTCATTTTAACTTTGAGGCCGAAGGGGTCAAATTTGACCCCCTCGTGTGAAACGATTTAAAACTTTTCTATTCCTTTTATTATTGCTATTAAAGCTATAATGTTTTTTAACTATGCTAGAATGCCCTAATGTAACAAGATCTCTACTCCCTATGCCTTTTACGTCTTAAATACCCACTTTTTACTCCTTCGCCACGTCAAAATGCATGTGTTGCGTTTCCTCGCAGACTTTTACATGAAATATCAGTCTTTGTAATCTCCAAATGGAAACTAGATTTTTGTTGAGTCTGTTCATACTTTCAATATGTACATTGCTTGTATTCGAAGCTAACTCATTCGTTAGGACGCGTCGTCCGATTTCCAAATCCGATGGAGTTTTTATTCGGCATCGGAGTGCAACTTTGTGGATATTTAGCGAGCGTTGATTTGCAACTTTGTCTCTGCGTGGTGATGGTGGTTACATTTATTCCGATAAGTTGTGCTCATGTTTCTACTACCTACCATTCGGTAAATGTTTCAGAAGGCATTCGATGACGAGCGCAGTTTGAGGGGGGACTCGTCGACAGCGAAAGTTTCTACCATTGCCCGTGTTCTTAACTATATGTAGATATCGGAAAAAATATGTCACAGGGAGCTTCTCGCTGCTCTACAGGACATAAGTGAAAATGAGTCGGGTTCTGATCGTGATTTAGGGGAAGATAGTGATCCGAGTAGCGACGAATAACCTTTTTCGCTGACAAATGATACCATCCTATCCTCCGAATCGGATTCAGATGTCCCCGATTCAAGGTTGGAAGACAGGAGTCTCTCTTCACTTCTCAGGGAGATCTAAGGAAGGATACTGTTGAGCATGGTTGGTAATTTTAAATAATATGAGGTAATGTACTCGAAATAGTACTGGTATATATTCATTTCTTTCCCCGAAATAATTTTTCAGAGAAAAGCAAGCTTTTAGAAGGAAGCAGGGGCCGTGTGGTTCGAGGAAGTAGGGGCCGCCGTAGGATCGTACCTGTTCGCAGAGTAATGAGCCTACGAGGACATCTGAGGAGTGGTAGGAGTCGAGGAGGATATGCCAGGTCAACGGATTCAGATGCTGCGGATTCTCAAATGTGTCACCCAAGGCCGAATGATATGCGTCTCAGAGATCATGTGGTGTTACAGTTAATTTCCCCCTTTTTAGGAAAGGGAAGGAATGTAACTTGTGATAGTTTCTTTACTTCCCTTTACCTCGCAGAGGCTCTAAGGAGTAAGCGCACTAGTTTACATGGAAATATAAATCGATCAAGAAAGGAGCTAGCTCCCTACTGAAATGAAAACCTGTCGCTTGCAGCTACACGAAACAAGAGTAGTGAAAAATGGATAACATCACACTCACTGTATTTCAAGGCAAGAGAACTAAAAGTGTTCTTATACTAAGTACTATCCACCCAAATATGACGGTAAATAATTGTAGAATATCTCACCGTAAGTTTCTTCTCACTCTTGTAGAGGAGCTTACAGCTGCTAACCAAGAAGAAGAAAATCACTGTGAAAAAATTGAGAAGCGCAAGAAGTGTCAAATACGCGTGTAGTGTAAAAAGGGATTTTTGATTTGTAAAAGTTGTAGGAAACATAACTGCAATAAATGCATTTTTAAGAGCGAAAGGTGGTTATATGTGTGGATTGTCAAAGTTCTTCTAAGGATGCATAGCAGCCGCATTTGGTTCAGTGATATTTAGTTTTCACTACATGTAATCCATGCATATAACAATAAAACATGTAAAAAATATCAGTTGATTTTATTGCCATTTGAAATAACACTAAGTTAACCATTAGAAAGTATGTTTTTCTATAAATAGAAGGGATAAAAAACGACAATTGCCTTGAAATATAACTGATGAAAACATTAGAAGGAGGAGCAACTGGCTTTATTGATAGATAGTTTCCCACAAGAATAGTGTAAAAATAAAAATAGAAAACATTATAATAATACCTTTGATCGTAGTATCAAGTCCTTATTTACAAGTATTGCGTAATCCCTAATTAATACTATGTGATAAATTGCATGAAATGAATAGCACAGTCAGCAAAGAACGGAGGGGTCAAATTTGACCCCTACGGCCTCCAAGGTTGAGCAAAATACCCGTCCTCCTAGTGTTAAGGTATACTGAATGTTCACATTTTATCCTTCCCTCATCTATTTGTACACTTTTATGCGAAAAGACTTCTTTTTTCCCTTCCTGCATCACATCCTATTTCTCTGTTCACCAAGTTCTCTATGCTATCTTGGTTTATAGCTACTTTTGGTGTGAAATACGTCATATTTTCCTCTATGACTTCTTCTCTCGAGCTCCAAGTTCACTTTATTTCTACCTGCTACTCTTATGTCCAACATTCCTCTTTCTTTTTCGTGTATTTTGTCTATTTCACGAAATAAAAATATTCCAGCCCTAGGTTCCAAATGTTTGCAGCGTACGAGGAACATGGCCTAACGAGTGTGAGACAATCTCTCTTTCTTTTTTTCGTCAGCAGTCCTTCCAGCTACTCGATTAAAGAATTCCATTTGTTTTAATGAAGTGCTGTAAATGTTCCAAATACGAGTGCAAAAATTGAATCTGTGAAGTGGTGCTGACAATTTTATTTTATGAGTCATATCATTCAATTTTTTCCCGAGTTACTGTTCTATAATTACTTCTCTCCTTTCTCATCCAGCGTTATATGATTCACCATTTTGTTTATATTTTATTCGATTGCCTTGAAATTTGATTGGAATGCCATGACAGATACGTTTTCCTTTTCCTTTACAGATATGGGCCAAGCGTTTGGGCTAAGTGCTTCCAACAGTCACCACTGGGGCACTTACGGTACAAGTCCATACTCTTCGTACTTGAGCGGAGGCCTGGGAGGTTGTGCGGCGCCGTCTAGTGGTTTTAACGCGCCCACACTCGGCTTCCCCGCAGCCGACCTCAACGGACAAGGCACAGCCGCGGCATCGGCAGCTGGCTCTTCGACACAGGACGCCTTCAACTCAGGGAGCACCATTTCGTCGCGTAAGTCTGCTGAAAATTTCGTAGCTCTAGGCGGCATGATTGCATCTTTGACCGATTCCTGCATGCATCATCTGTGCATCTTTCACCATGAAGTAGCGCTTGGCCTGCTAGAGCTTGTTCTAAAGCATTTGGCCCGTAATTTTACCGAGATACAACGAGCGAAGCGGAGTTTACCTCTGGCGGAGAATTTGGAAGGGGAAGCATTTAGTTCGTTCGTCGTGGGAGAGGTTTTTTAGAGCAGTTCTTTCTGGTTTATCGGAGAGTCATTGAAGTGAAAGGAATTTTATAGCAAAAAGAGTGAGTTTGGTGGCAATCGCACGTGATCTCAAGAAAATCCGAAAGGGTAATGCTTACTTTCACTTATACCCCCTTGGGAAGGCAATTCGCCCTAATAAACTCGCAGGGGTCAAAAATGGATGTCTGCAAATATGCTAAAAGCTTTCTCAATATCTATTCTAATATATCAATGTATTTGCTTAACTTGTGCCTCTAGTTTAAAATTACAGTATCATTAATACATTCACACATTCATTGTCCATTATGTAGTTTCTTTTGTTGTGTTATCAGTTAGGTAAGAAAAATTCTAAAAGTAATTTTTGTCATTTGTTAGTCCATACTACCAAATAAGTTGACCTAACAACAGAAGGTGATGCCAAAAGTGTAGGAATTATCAATAGATATACTTTTTATACTAGGAAAAAGTATTTAATTTATTATTTATTTCATTTATTTAGTTGCTCCTCGTATATGATCATACACATAAAGGTAAATATTACAAAAATTCAAAACGAGGGACATAGGTTCCCCTTAGGATAACATCCTGTTGGGCTTAACCGACTTTTCTTTATTTAACAAAATTACACCAATGCAGAAAACTACAAAATTCAGTCACTCTGCCGAAAGTTACAAACCACTTTACAAAAATTATTATTCTTGGATACAAAAAATATTAACAATAAGAAAATGAAAATAGAAAATGAATTGATAATGCCGGAACACACAACCGACTTTGATTAGGGTCACTGCAATTTACAAAGATTGTTATGGTTCTATATAATTGTGATACAAACATAATTTAGCATGAGCCATTTGCAGGAAAATAACAAAGTGAAGTAATTACAAGCAAGAATAATATGCTTAACACAAAATTAAATAACGCGAGTATCATCACTCTATCCAAACAAAAGACCTTTACTCATTCCTTTTAAACAAGTTTTTCTTAATGAATTTTTTATGGCTCTTTTCGATATTCCTGCCATACTTTCATTGTAGACTTTAATTTAGCAAATGCCTTACTAAGGGAAGAGTGATGCGTGGAATCGGCCTGGATATAAGCAAGGTGAACAATGAGTACCCGGTGCAATATGTCTGCTAAGGTGTTTTCCCAACCACTAGGAGTCCAATGCAACTAAACATTTGGGAGATAGTGCTCTCCTCCCAACATTCGGAAATTGCCATTCGGCTTAGTGACGTCGGAGTCGGAAGTGGTGGCATTTGCTATGTGATAAGGAAGTGGCGGTAAGCACTCAACGGCTAGACGAAATCAGAGTGCCAAAATTTTACTTTTTTAATAAAGAGTTCACCGTCTAAAAGTTAACTGCACGTAGTTGCAAGCAGTGCCGGCCCAAGGCATGGCTTACGTGGGCCAAAGACACACCAGGTTTATCGAGAGGAGACTGATTGAGATAATGGAATAAGAGTACCTTTAGTTTGAGCCTCGCCTGGGAAGAACGAATGTTGAAATTTTTAAGCAATTACAGTAATGAGTATTCTAGGTGAAGTGTTTGGTGACATATTGATCGGAAGGGTGAGAAAGGTAGCTGGTGACCAAAGGGTGGGATTTTGCCTGAAACTGAATGTAAGGATCAGCTATTTTCACGTCAGTCTGAGGAAATTGTTTTGGTGTATGAAGAAAAGTACATAGTGCATTATTCTGCATAAGGCTTAAGAAATGGTAACAAGAAATAATATGTGGATGATTTTTTGTTTATATAGGGTAAATGAACAGTTATTGAACATTATGAAGGCAATATATGACAAAGGCAAGTTTAAGAGGGAATGGGGCCTGAAGGGACTGGTAGGAAATAAATAAGGTATAAAACGAGAATGCGTATGCCACAATTGTTTTCAATGATAAATGTGCGAGAAAGGCTTGTATTTAAAATATTGACGTTATGACTGTGAATATAAATGTAGGAGTTCTAGTGTAGACTGTTGTTACTCTCTGTTGCTCTCTGAAAGCCCATGAATATCACAGATGGTGTTGGATAGCGTCCATGATTCACGATTGAAAATGAAATAGAGGGTTCTAAAAGACCTTATTAGTTGTATTTGAATAAGAGAAATGGAAGTATGATAGTATAATAATGGCCATTGTTAGAATAGTTGAACAAGTAGATGGTTGTTTGTGTTTCTTTGAATATTTGAGCAATATGAATGAGGGGAGTAAGGGTCGTGTAAATGCTGGGGGTAATGTGGTAGGTAGTGTTTGGAGCTACCAAGGAAAGAATGTTTGAAGTTGTTTCAAGGAATGAATGTTTTGGCTAAGGAAGCATATTCCTTTCCAGTTTATTGCATGGGAGTGAAACTAGGATGTGCCGGAATACCTTGCCCTCAACTGCTCTGACCAGACCCGGTGGAATACTAGAGAAGAATTTCTGCATCTAGTGCACCGGGATTGCATCAGATCTTATAAATGTATATGTATGCAGAGATTGAAACCCGATCTCCCCAAATCAGATCCAAAGCATTTACCAATTAGTATAAATGATATAAAAGAAAGATATGGCGCACATCCGGGGGATATGAGTTGTAATTCCATTCCAGAAATATTTTTCTTTCAATATAAAACTGGCAAAAATTTTGTACCTCCTGCCATGTAATTCACACCTTTTAATGCTAAGAAATACGTTATGAGGTTGTTGGCCAATTGATGCGTTTGCTATCTTTTCTTCCCTATCACCAAAATCGAGGTGAACTTAACGTAATTTTTGTATTTATTTCTTAAGTAGTATGAAATGTATTAGGAAAAGTTAAAGGTTTAAACGCATACCTTAAATATTCTGTAATTCCTTGCTGATTACTGAAATGGAAATCCATCCTTTTTCCAATTTCCTATCTGGTACGTCTCTTTTCTCTTGCGTTCTCATTTATTCGACATCGGTGTGAGTAATCTAAAATTGGTAACTTTATCCAAAGCCTTCTTGAAATCCTGCAAGATATTGCTCGCTTGCTACTTACCTCGTATGTGCTTTTGAAACTCTTTGCATGAGAGATGGCATTTGAATTTTGCATGATCAAGCTTGGTGATTGTTCTGTTCCTGGTAATTGTCGAGGCATTACGTAAAAGGCTATAAACGACAGTGCATTCAAATGTTCGATCGGGCGTGAAAGCAATATTTTTCAATCGCTGCCTTCACCTTTCTCATGCCCCCCTTTCTTTGTGACTCTTTTCGTTCGTGATCCACTTATTTTACGGTCGCCGTTGCCTCGGTAGATTTCTAAAACACATTCGCTACCTCGCATCTTGTGAGCAAGTGCTGGAGATAACTACATATTTGTGGATATCCCTGAATTAATGTTGGACTCCCACCATAGATCTAGTTACTATTACTAATGGTCTACTCTTATTAGTAGGTGGAAATAGTGTTTGTTTGATTAACCTTAGCTTCTGGAAGATCTTAGGTACGTTATAGAGTTTCGAAAAATATTTGGAGAAGGAGGCGGTTGTCAACGGCGTTATGAAATTAGTATCGACTTAGCACGATCAAGACAAAAAAGTCAAGGAAATGATATCCAGCTGTAGACTAAAGCAGGCATTTTTTCAGCTAGCTCTAACGGCGAGTTTGAAAACCACCGGACTAACTTAGTGCTAGTTATTACCTTAGATTTGTGGACATTATTGTAGCCATAACTAATGTACTTAATAGTATGTAAATGTAACATCGACCTTTTGTTAAAATTTTGTGTATCCCAGTGGATGAGAAGTAGATAAACCGTAATGAATAAATAAAAAAAATAAGTAACGTCCATTGGAGAAATTGTTCGTCCATAGTTGATCTCAAGAACAAAATCGCACAAAGTTCCGTTGGTTATTAAGATCATTCCTAATGAGTGTTTTACCGTATTTGTACTCTTGGTTTCATACGTTGGTGGTTTTATGTACCATGGTAAAGCGCGGCAAGTTACCACTCCGAGAGACAAATGGAAATTGGAAGGGAGCACTCCACGTAATTATTAAGTCTCATCTGTACGAGAGGGGTTGGAGATAATCTACCCTACCGGCAATCACGACGAGTCACTCATCTGTTTTCATAAGGAAATATTGCTTTAAAGTGTTCAGTTTATAGTCGTATAATATGATTTTTAATGCTTTAGTGGAGAAGGAAAGAAAAGAATCCGCGGTTTGGACGCTTGCTTTTATTTTTATTTTATCTCTATTGCATTTTTGTCAAAATCCAGAAAGAGTTCACTAGGACTTTTACATCGGGTAAATACACAGCCAATAAAGGACGTACAGAAAAACTCATGCCCTTAGTGCTGAAAATCCACCTTGATGGAATCGAAGCCGGGACGCATGCTAGGTGATATTGAATACGGACCTCAGACTTTCGTATTGAATACGGCACCAAACAGCGAAACTTATCGAATAAGTTAGAAAATATGGAGTCGGGTACGCTTCATTACACCGATTCAAAAATGAAGTAAAAGAAATTTCTTTTTGCAAATTGTTCAAATTGATCTTTAAAAAGAAAAAGAGAGTGTTGA
Organism: Pyrrhosoma nymphula; assembly: GCA_963573305.1. Taxonomy (NCBI): domain Eukaryota; kingdom Metazoa; phylum Arthropoda; class Insecta; order Odonata; family Coenagrionidae; genus Pyrrhosoma; species Pyrrhosoma nymphula. The sequence goes on along the minus strand of OY754332.1, from coordinate 89,547,125 downwards.
GCATGTTGAAATAAATGTCGTTATTTTTTCGGCATTATCTATTAGTCTCTATATATCAACTCTTTAGAGCATGACTGATTTCCTTACTTCCCGTGCTGTTGTTGTCTACCAGTTTCTCGTAAAGTCTGGATTTATCTCCACGGGATAATGTTTCTAGCACCCGATACCTAATTAGGCTCACTCAATAGCATGAATAAATGGTTTGGGCATGATATACTAGCACCCAGGCTAGAACTGCATGACCTTGTTTGAGCACCATCTTAAGCGACTTGGTGATCTGCATGGATTTGACTCAACTGAGTTGCATGGACTGGACTTTCGCGTTCAGACGGAGCTTGACAATTTCTATGTTGGTGTCTGCAGTGATCCCAGACAACGGCGTCTCATCCGGCACCCCGGCGGACTTCGTCGTGTCCTCCACGGGCGACTCCCGGCTAAAGGGCAATGGTGCGAGCGCCGCGGCCGTCGACTCCTTGACGGGGCCGCACCAGGACCGCTCCCCAACGCCCCCGCCCGCCGCGCGCTACTCTGCCAACTCCACCAACGACTTCCCTCTCTCCCGCTCCCTCTCGGACTCCGTGGGGTCGCCCATGTCCGGGGGCAGCGGGGGCGGCGGCGGCGGGGGTGGCGGCAGCAACGCCACCGGCGGTGGTTCCGTGGGCCAGCAGGGGGCGTCGTCGCTCCTAGCCAACTCCAGCACGCCCTCCGGCCACCTGCCCCCAAACGGCAACTTTTCCCTCGTCGGCCAGGGCACGTACGGCGCCTCGTCCGCGCCCAACACCGGCCTCTACCTGAGCACCCCCGTTCTCCCCGCATCCCTGCTCTACTCCCAACTGTACACCAGTGTGAGCCAGAACCAACTGCACCTCCACGGCGGAGAGCTGCAGAGCGCTATGGAGCAGATCAACGGGGCGGGGTCCACGCAGCGAGGGGACATCCTGGGTGCGGTGGGGCAGGGTGTGGGCAGGACGTTGCCACCGATGGGACAGAACGAGGCGGATCCCTCACAGCACTCGACTGTTCAAGGAGCCGCGGCTCAGAGGCTGGGAGCAATTGGGCAGCAGAGCCGGACGCACACGGATGCCGGCGTTTGGAGGCCTTACTGACAGCCCACCGGTGATACACACGATCTGGTCGACGCATCCAGTGAGCAGATGCGTGTCCTGGGCCAGCCTCTGGTTTCCTCACCCTCGGCAAATACAGCGACCGCGGCTGCCGGCACCTGCGTATCGGGCAGGCGGGAGTTGTGGACGGCCTTGCTCGGGTCGTGTGCCCACCTAACTGTGTGACATTCAGATGGACGTTTAGAAATGCTCGAGACGCCTTGTTTGTATAGCTATAACTACGTACAATTATGAAGCCAAAGAAAATTTACGAGTGTGTCCTAATTACCTTTGGCAGTGAGTGAAATCGAGGAACAGCCTCTCCTGTTGGTTAGGAGAGTATATTAGGGGTATAACAGTTGTTTTAAATCCTTCTCTCAGCCTTTTACTATCAGTTCTTTGACTTAAATCTCATAACGATTTTCCGTTTATGAATTTATAGAAGAGATTCTGACGATTTAATACCGAAAAGTGTAAAAAGAATTGTTAACAATGGTGTTTTAAAGTCGAACATGCAAAGAAAATGTATTTGTTCTTAACCATGCGACTCCAATGTGATAAGTTGACCAAATCAGGATTTCTACGTTATAGTTAATGGATGCCAAGCCATTATAAATCAGTCATTGGCTTAAGTGATTGGGTTTTTTTCTGGTCTACTAAGATGGTTTTCAGATATTGCTGAAACTAACTCACAACGCTGACTGACGCAAATGCAAGAAGAGGAAGTGAACAAATAGGTTCATTTCCGAAATTGTGACCTATTATTTTAAAAATTTCATTGCACTTGTTTGAAAATGCAGTTACGTTAAAAGTTGCTTTTGGTTGTATTATCTTGAAAGAATAATTAATAGCAGTTTCATTTGTATTGTTTCAGGGTCCAATGCTCTCTGACCAAATAAACCATTGAATCCTCGCATGAATCATATCACCGATCTTATCATTTTAAAATATCCCTTTTCTACGTAAGGATTTGATAAAAATTTAATTTTTTGGTGGATAAAATTATTTTGCCTTGGATTTTATTAATTGAGCCACTATTTGCCCTCTCTTATAATCTAGAAGTAATTACTAACTTCATGTGAAATAAGACTCACATTTGTTGAGTAATTATATACCTACTGCTTTTTCTTTCCATTATAGTGATAATAGCTATTACCGCACGGTCATCCAACCATTTTCCTTTTTGTTTAACTTAATGGAGTCAAAATAGTCTGATGCTGCTTTTTTAGATTAGTTATACTTGTGGAGGCATCTTCTTAGGTAACTTATGACTATGATGGTATTTATTTAGCTTACCTGGTACCCATGGAAGTCCTTAAATGTTAACATTTCACAATCTCTGAAACTCTTAATCTTAGGTATTCTTTTCAGCTTAAAATTAAGTTACCAAGCATAATTTCTCATGCGTCATAAAACATTACTTGACAATGTTTCCACACCGATATATTTCATGGTTTTATTTGCAGTCTTCTTTCTGCTAATCTATCTTTACTTTTTTAAGCAACAAAGATTCAATGGGTTAAAGTTTGTACGAACGGAGAGAAAGATAAGAAGTAAGACCAATAAAATCTCAGAAGGACAAAAAATCCCGAAATTTTCCAACGTTGACCATCCATCTTTGTTGGCCTAAAATGAGAAACTGACATTTGGATGAAGGACTGAGTGAAAGAGTGACATCGAGGAAAGGTGAGAAAATGGATGGTTTGCAGTCAAACATTTACAACGGATGGGCCAAACTCTCCCTATCTCCCTAAACATAGAATGGCTCAGAGAAACACAATGAATGAACAGCGCACCGATTTAACAGCAATTATTCGTTGGAGAGCTCACTTGTGTTACAGCATTTGCAACATTAGCAAAAGTCAATGTAATTTTTTTCATTCAGCTTTCTGAGTTTTCTCAATAGCATTTTGTCTGTTGCTAGTGGTGTATTTCACTGCCTCGCCACTGATAGACACTTTTTATAGTGAAAAAATGCAAATTCACCCTGAAAGCATTCAAGGTTTGTGGAATCCAGCTGCCCATATTAACAAAGGCGTAAGTGGATTTGGCTTAAGTATGGGGCACGCCCCTCCTTGAACTACAAGCTTGACGTGGTGGAAGGGCTTGTGCGCTCCAATGAACCCTACAGCTGGACTGGCAGGAGCAATTATTATTGCTCCTTGTGGGGCCACCTATGCCAGATAGGTCGAAAAATAGGAGTCAGGCGAAAGGTAGTTCCGTGATGGTGTCACGTTGAAAATACCGTTGCGAAGTGGGGGTGGGACTCCCTCCCAACTATAAAACCCAGAATATGAAAGTCATTCACAGATAATTGAATCCTGGCAACTGCGGGACGCCGCTCACTTGGGCGGGTGTCGTGCCCGGCAGCGTGGGAGGCAAGGCCTCCGCGGTCGTCATAACACGAACTCCTTTCACAGGATCGACATCGGAGGATACAAGGAGTAGGAGGGAGAATAAGAAGAAAATAATAAGAGAAGGAGGAAAGCAGCGGTAAAAATAGGAACTTGGAACGTATGGACATTGATGAGGGCCAGGAATCTTGTGAATATTCGATAGGAAATGGAGAGGGGAAAATAGATGCTTTGGGGCTGTGCGAGGTGAGATAGAAGTATAGCGAGGACCATTGGAGTGATAGTTACAGGGTAATTTGTAGTGGAAGAGGCGAGAGTCAACGTGGGGTAGGTTTGGTACTGGATACAAAATTGGGGCTGAGGGTAATTAACATTGAACAGGTAAGCGACCGGATACTAATGGTAGAAATAAGACACGACCAACGAATTTCGTACTGGTCCAGGTATACATGCCTACAAGCAACCATGGGGAGGAAGAGGTGGACGAGGTGTTCGAGAAATTAAAAGAAATAATTAGGGAAGTGCCGGGGAAGAAAAACCTGATAGTGATGAGCGACTGGAATGCAGTGGAGTGGGAAGGGAGGGACGGATTTGAACTGGGAGAGTATGGCTTAGGGACAAGAAATGATCGCGGTGAGAAAGCAATTGAATTTTGTAAGGGAAATAAATTAGTAGTGACAAACACTTAGTTTAAGCATCATCCCAGGCGTAGGTATACATTGAAAATGCCGGGTGATACTGGGAGATACCAAGATACTGGGAGATACTGGGCGCGCTCCGATATTTACTGCCAGTTCTGCCTGTTCTGTCAGTGCTGCCGTAAAACGGAACGTAAAACAGCATTGCCGCTGCTGCCGTAGAATGTAATTACGGAACGGTCGGCAGTGACTTACTGCCCGAATGAAATTCAACACAGTCTAATCTGCGTAGTGATTTATTAAAAGTGATCTTTAATGCGTTAATTATTATTAATGCTAATCCAAATGACATTGATAAAGATCATTCTAATTAAGTGCTAATTTTCATTGCCTTGCTACTTAATACTAATTCATTACTTTTTCTTTCACTAATAAAAAAATTAATTCGCATCAGCTACGCGGGCATGGAGAAAAAAACCTGTTTTATTGAACAAATCTCCGTTATAATTAACATTATACTTTTTAAAATAAGCATTGTTTTTGTTGGGCTTATACAAAAGTCTTTGAATATACTTGTCAAGCCCTGATTATCTTCATGGCAAGTTGTACGAAGCGTTTACAAGGGTGATATCGAAAATTAGGTTACGGGTAGTTGAGGGTTGCTTAGCAGAATATTTTCACTAACAATTAGGTTTATGCAGCAAGTTACGTTTCCCGACAATTAATATGTATGACGGTATTATGCTAATTTACAGTTCTAGTTAGAGACTGTATAATTACATGTAGATACCACTTTATTCATGACACTAAAATTAATTTTTGGTAATTTCACAAGTCACTTACATTCGCAAATATAATTGCTTCTCTACTCGTATCACTTGTGATTTTCTTCACTCCCTTATCATTTCATTAACGCTATTATCCTAGTGCGTGTTTCCACAGGGGAAAATTATTCGCTTGGACCAGTATCCCGGCCATGGCAAATGATTTTTCCTCTGTGGAAATTCGCACTAATGTGCACTTGCAGGTGACTCCGTAAAAGTTAATACCAGGACTATCCCCGGTATCTTCAAGTTTTGCTTTTAATCTATTAAAATATTCATTTGTATGATTCGCTGGTACTTCATTAACTCAGATACTTGCCAAATAAATGCGTTTTATAAACTATTTTACGCTAATCAGGTGTTGTTTGCCATTTAAGTGCATAAAGACTTTTCTCTCTCGCCAATATAAACATTAATATGTTCCAAACAGTTCCTCGAAACTCTTCCTATTTTATATATTAACTTTGCGGGTTTAATTTTTTCCGCCATTTCTTTGTAATGGTTGTCATAGCAACGGCTTTACTGCCACTACTGCAGCCCGATTGCAGCAGTAGCGGTAGCAGAATTCACAGTAAGAAACGTCATCAATTAACTGCCATCATTAATTAATGTGCAGCACTGCCAGTTTATAACAGAACTTTTTGGTGGCACTGGTGGTACTGGCAGTGAAATTCGGAACGCGCCGATAGTTGATTACATTATGGTAATGCAGACATTTAGGAACAATTTAAAAACATCGCGAAGCTATCTTTGGGGGGATGCGGACTCATATCATAACTTGGTCATGATTAACCCTTTGAATGCCAACCAATTTCCTAGGTATTATGCTAAAAGTGCCGTGGAATTTTTGGTGATTTTGCTGTAGTTTACGAAAAAAAATTATTCTTCATGCATAAATAAAATTACATTGACAAAAAATTAAGGAAAACTTTATTATATTTGGTTGAACGTTTGACATATTGCATTTTATGATTTTATCGTATATTAATATTTAAAAAAATATTAATATACGAAATAGTGACATTGCAGATGGATCGCGATAACGCTCCCGGCACTTTTGGCAAGAGACGGGAGGAGCGCGATCGCGCTCCTCGGCACTCAAAGGGTTAACTGTCAAGTTATATTCAAAAGGCTTTGTAAAGGGATAAAGATAAAGAGGTGGAACCTTGAAGCATTGAAAGGGATGAAAGGGAGGGAATACCAAGAGCTGGTGGAAATGAACATAGGTGAAGCATAACGGATGGGAACATTCGAGAAAACATGGGAGATTATAAAAACAGGCATAGTAGGAGCGGTAGACAAAACAATAGTAACAGTGGAAAAGAGGAGGGTTAAGATGCAGTGGGTTACGGAAGAAACTATTAAGAAAATGGAGAAGAGAAGGATGTGGAAAAGTATCAACATCGACCTAGGCAAGAGGAAGTAAAAGTAATTGAATAATTAACTCAGGGAAGGGTCCAATAGGGCAAAGGGAAACTGGTGGAAGGGGCAATGCGAGGAAATGGAAAAGCTGCAGGAAGAGGGGGAAGTGGGTGCTTTATACGCCAAAGTGAAAATGTTATGGGGTGGTAAGACAAGGCAAACAATACCAAAAAGGGGACAAAACAGGGAAGATAATAATCGAACAGAAAGATATTCAGAGTAGGTGGAGAGAATACGTAAAGGAAATATATGCCAGCGAGAATAGACCTTTGAAACTAGATAGAGTGGATGAATGTACTATATATTAGGATAACTTCGGACCGGAGTTACATATTTAGACCGGAGTTAATTATTTAGACCGGAGTTATCCGTATCATCTACGAGGAAGAAGTATGGCCAGATGAGTTCGTGAAAACAGTAGCTATGAATACTTATCCCGAAGAAGAAGAAAGCGTGTGAATGCGAGGAATATAGAACAATTAGTTTAATTTCGCACGCGGCAAATCTTTTGCATACAATATTAAATAGTAAGTTGGAGAGAAGAGCAAATTACTATTTAGGCAATGACCAGTTTGGGTTCTGGAAGGGAAGGTCAACTCGGGACGCGATTGCGGTAATGAGGACACCTGTAGATAGAAACATACAGTATAATCAAGATGTGTTTGCCTGCTTAGTGGATTTAGAAAAGGCGTTTGAAAGAGTAAACTGGTAAAAATTAATGCAGATTTTGGGGAAATTAGGAATAGGTTGGCATGATAGGAGACTCATGCGAAACTTATATATGGGGTAGAGGGCTGACGGTGAATCGGGGTTGGCAGTTATAGGTTACGAGGTAAGGCAAGGGTGGCCGTTGTCACTTTTGTTTTTTAACATATATGCATAGGAAATTGTACGAGAGGCATGGGAAGAGCTAGATGTGGGAATCAAAGTAGGAGGCCAGCTAATGAAGTAGATTAGATTTTCGGACGACTAGGCGTTTTTCAGTAGCTCGTCGAAAGTATTTCAAGATTTAGTAGATGCATTGGAATAGCAGTGCGAGAAATACGAATTGAAGATTAATTAAAATAAAAAAAAAGTTATGAGATTATCAAGGGCAAAGAAAACGAGGATGATCATAAAAGTGGGTACATAATCCGGAGCAATTAGAACAATTTAATTACTTGGTTAGTACGCTATGAGGAAATGAGCATAGTACCGAAGATATTAGGAGAAAAATAGCACTAGTGAAGGAAGCGTTCAACAATAGAAAGGAGTTGATGATGGGGACCTTAAGTAAGGATGTAAAAAAGAGGCTGGCGAAAACATTCCGTGATAGAGGGAAGGATTTTGGGCAAGTGGGGAAGGGTATGAATGAGAATAGGTTTAATGGACTGTATGAAGAATGGTAGGACTTTAGCTGAGGTGAAGAAAGAAATACTCGAGGTTGACAGGGCACTGCACGTGTAAGATATTGCTGGATACTCTCTGAATTTTATCATGACCTACCTCTAACCGGTAAATTACTTAGATGATGATGATGATGGAGAATACATGGAGCCCACTTCTTTCGTAGTCTTCCTTTCGTAGTGCTTCCTTTTGAAAGTACAACTTTCTTTTCCAGGATTAGTAGAGGATTTTTGACTCAATTTGTATACATGATTTTATGGAGTGTACATTTTTTATCCTGATTATCCAGACAAGAGGCAAAATGGTCCCAATATGCTGATCATGTAGATTTCATTTATTTATCCACGTCATGTTCTCCCGATGTGCCCAGATGCTAGGCCAGTATACACTACTGGAGAACTATATCCAAGAACACATGGGTTGTCGAAACGGAGTGCCATTAGCAATTTGGAAATTGAAATGAAGAATCCATTAGTGTGGTCAGGGAACTATAGACTGTATGTATTTGATTCTCTCTAAGCTATTAGAACTAATCGTCATTATTAAATGAAATTTTCAAGAACCATACCACAAATAGATCGGCTATTTCTACTTATCAAGAAACGTTGAGTTACATCATAAGTTACAAATGGAAAGTTGTTTTGTTCCATTTCTAAATATAAATGGAAAGTACTGTTGTTTTTTTTATCGTATAGGGGATGGCAATTGTAGTTCTTCTTGTGGATCTTCATTTTAAATGCTCATTGCCTACTGTAAAAATAAATAGATTCATTCTGTTAGTAACACCATGTAGGATAGTAGTTACACATTATGTATTATTATTTAAAATAATCAGATTCACACAAAATACTGAAATGTAATAACAGGAGGTTAAAACATGCGCAACAAAATAGTTATTATAAGAAATAATATGCGAGGAAGAATGGTATGAGACATTTCCTGTAATATTCCTTTAATTTTCAACTCCAATTGATGCACTAGGAAGAAGGTAAGTTCTTTTACGAAAAAATAACAAATTGGGTAAATTCTCCAAAACATTTCCATTTCCACCTACATGAACTACCGTGGTCTCTTTTGCTTTAGTGTATTTTTGAGAGTACTTCCACCGTGCAGATATGTTCAATGTAGCAGTTTTATCACCTATTTGGGTTGAAAAAGTTTTGGAACATGGGAGCTAGCATTACATCTTAAATATTCTCCCTCCGTGAATTCAAGGTCAATGCTGACCACAATAGAGAAGTAATATAATCATGTGCTAAATTAAATTTCTATTCTTTGAAACGTGAAGTAATGAGCATGGTCTTACATATTCCTGATGATAAAACATACTTCCTCTTTTTACTGCCTTTCAATAAGATCTACAATGAGCCATGGAATGTTTTGCTTTCGCCTCGCATTATAGGTCCTCATTAACTGGCATATTTTACGGATTTGTATTTATCATCATGTATCACGTGGCTGTAATACATTTGCTTTTTGCTTTTGACTTTACGCCTTATAAGTTTAAAGCTGCAAAGCACCAGAATGTAAATTCATGCACCATTGAAAGTACGGTATGCCCGTACCCTCAGAACGATTGAAGGACTTTGAGTTGTGCTCACTCTCGATGAATCTCACTCATTTCTCAGGTTGCGATGTTTAAGGGGCTGATATCCCACATTTCAAATTCCAAATGAGGAGGTTTAATGAAGAGGCATTCTTGTGAACTTAGGCGGTAGCCTAGCGTAGTATTAAACATCCGACTAATAGTAAGTTTAGTATCTCGAGCCTCCCGGCTCTCGGTTCTCCTCAAATCACCGTTGCCTAGAGGGGATTCTGCCTTAGAGGCGTTCAGGCATAATCCCAAGGATGGTAGCGTCGCAACATCGGCCGCTCAACCGAGTACGTGAACCAAATGTCCGAACCTGCGGTTCGTCTCGTACTGAGCAGGATTACTATCGCAACGACCAGTCATCAGTAGAGTAAAGCTAACCTGTCTCATGACGGTCTAGTTATGTTATCCGAGCAATTTTCATTTGCAATGTGAACAATGTAACCCTTGAAAGACGAAGAAGTAGTTCACTCGTAACTAGTGGGTCTGTTAAAGAGATAGAGGAGAGGACCACAGAGAAGTGAGTGCCAGTGAATAGTGAACTGTAATAAAAGGCCTACTCATGAGAAGTTACCTCACATTCACTCCCCGAAAGAGTGCATTTAGGCATCTACTACGACTGCCGTTCTGGAATATCCCACTTATCGAAATCCATTTGTGCAGACCGTCTACGGAAAAGGTATCAAGGAGACGAATGAGGAGGCATTCGGCAAGGCAGGCAGGACAGGGAGGCAAATTTCTGTGGCAAGAAGGCATCCTAAAGCTAGTATGAAAGCGAGTTACGTCGAACTGAAGCTTATTTTACTTGCGGAGAGAACTGAGTCAACTGGGGCCTCCGAGCCCCTAGTGGCAACTTTCACGAACGCGGCCAGCTCACCGTAAGGTTATACACAACGATACCCAGTCAATAGTTAATTCAGTAAAAATCTTATCCTTAAGTTAATTGTGGTGATAGTTCTGAAATACTGCTGCTAATAGCTGTAAAGGATGACCGATATATAGTTTTGGGACCATCAAGACAAATATTTGTTTAAGATTGTTGGTAAGAACGTTTTTTGGCGAATTGGAAGGAACTGAATATTTAAATTACACTTATAAAAATTTGTTCTAAACAGTTTGAAAATTTCATCAGTATTTGACGTATTTAAGTTTTTTCATTGTGTAATTTTAAAAAGAGCGTCATAGTACGCTAAAAAACCAGCACATTCTTGTTCTCCTCGCGATAAAAATTGAAGATTCATTGTAAAAATCATGGCTTGACGTAAAGTAAAATAAGCTAAAGTTTGGAATAACGCGCTTTCAAATAAATACGGCAGGTAATTTTCAATCCGAATCCAAACTCTAGTCTGAATAATTCACGCAAGCTATGTGTGATTGATGCGCTGCCTTTTCCCCAGGAAAAGGGATTTATTTTCTATGCATGAAATTTACCTTTTTTTCGTTGAATAACATGTATTCAATGACAAAAGGTCACTTGTAATATAGTTCTTTCTTGCATTAAAAGTATATGTTTTATGTGTAGTAGTAATATTTCTATTTCCATTTCGCACTTACTGTCTCCCACTGTCTATGGTAGTTGGAGGCGCTCTCAGTGATTAAAACGTCCGGATACAATCAAATATAAACGATGATTTCCAGTTGAAACTCGAAAAATTTCATCGAGATCATTAGCGGCATCACGTCATTCGAAGGGGACACACTGGTCATTTCGATTTCGAATCTCTATTCACCAGCATTCCAGTGGGAGACGCACTGCAAGCTGCCCGTTCCCTGACGGACTAAGCCTAGCCCCAGGAACTTCCTAGTCTGGTAGAGCTCTGCATGAATAACTCCTACTTCAGGAGGAACGGGAAATTTTTCCAGCAGGAGAAAGGCATTGCAATTCGGCAACCACTATCACTACAACCACTACGGGTGTAATAGCTAACCTGTTCGTGAAGAACCTGGAAGAAAAAGTGTTTGAAGCCTTCCAACTGAAACCACAACTGTTCATCCACTCCATGAATGACTCATTCAGAACTTGGCTGTACGGGAAGCAAAAACAGGCTAACTTTCTTCTTTGACTAAAAAACAAAAAGACGCCATCCGTTTCACCATGGAAGTGGTGAAAAACATGCAACTACCATTCTTGGACATATTAGTCACCAGAAAAGAAGCTGGGCCACTCTGTGACACGGGGAAAAGGACGCACAAACATGCCTCTGAACGTGGTGTTTAACCACCTGTTCAAAAGTCTTCGTGATCCACACATTGATTCATTGAGCACATTACCTTTCAGTTGAAAACTCATTTCAATCTGAAAATGAGCACCTGCTCGCCACCTACCAACGGAAAGGTTACCAGCGGTCATCCATCCTAAAGATTGTCAAAAACTTGGTCCTGAAAAACCGACGGTGAGGATAGAATAGATGATGGCCTACGCAGTAGTTCTCTACGTGGCAGGAATCTTTGAGAGAATGTCTCTAGTTCTGACCATAATGTGATAACGATTTTCAAACCCGCACAGAAGACGGCAAACATCCTATGAAATGCCAAAGACCGCCTCTCCAATAACTCCAACGAAGGCATCTATTCTGTTCCCTGCAGCTGCGGCTCCAAGTACAGTGGCCAAACTTGCAGAGCACCTGAATTCCGGATACAAGAGCACCAGTAAGCTACCAGACAAAATAAAGGCGATTGCTAAACATGCTTGAGAGGAAATGCCGCTGCACGTAATTTTATTCTCGAAAGCGACTGTCTTTCACAAAAATAAGATATAGTCTCATTAGGGAAGCGATTGATATAACAAAACGGCCCATCAACTTAAGCAGAGACGACGGATACCCACTATCCGCGGCTTCGAAAATACTTTTCCGAAAAGACCCCCGGTGGACCACTTTGAGACGTGAAGCCGAAGAAAAGTACAAAACGCCCGCATATGGCGGAGGCGACTCCTAATCAACCCTCCTACCAAGCACCCCTACTCCACTATTTACCCTACCACTTCAAAGTACCCAACCCCTCCCCCAACAAAAGACATTTATATGAAACAAAACTTATAAAAAGGGTTTTAGTCCGCTCCGACGTTGTAACGTCAAAGCTCGTAGTGCTATAATGAATGAAATAGGAAAGTACTCCATGTTCTTAATTATTTATACCTCCGCCTTCCTTAGAGTTGGGCGCACTTTTAATAGCGAAAGCATCCTAATAGCGGGAAGATTTATTACCCAAAGCGTTTCTGCTATTACGAGGATTTACTGAATTACTTAACTTGCTTCGTAGAGAAATGTAAGAAAAATCCACTTGAATTGGGAATTAAATCACAGACCTTTGACTTGAATGGCTAATGTACGGACTACTATGCTACCCTGAAGCCCTGATTATAATTGCAATATCGGCAGGATTTCGTGTCCTTACGGTCCATCGAGGATGGAATCATAAATTAAAAAAAAAGGATTTTTAAGAATTCGCTACCCATGAGGCTGTATAATATACTATAATCGTGTTGTGATAGTCCTTAAAACTGTGCTGAAACAATTGCGATGAAATATGTTGAAAATTGACATAAGAAAAAATACTTCATGGGCCGGGAATTGCTCCATGAACCCTTAATTAGCCGGGCCAATATGAATATACAGCTACGCTACCAAGGACTCCAAATTTTCCGGGAAGTTTCCGCAGGGTTGAGTATTAGGAAGTCAGGGTAGCGTAGTCATCTGCGCATCAGTCCACAATTTAAAGGTTCGCGGTTGATTCCCAGTCCAGACGGAGTTTTTCTGATGAAAATTTCCTATGCATTTCATCGCCTTTATTTTGGCAGAACTCTACAACTGTATTTGTATTGTGTGAGTTGTCGTGTGCTTATTTATTCGGGTACGTTGGCACGCCGACGTATTCAGGGGACCAGAATCGGGTGCGATGAGGGAAGTAGTTCAACATGTGTCAGAGGAGTGTGTGGGGGAGGGAGGAGCGGGAAAAAGAGGAACGGGAGAGGGAGGAACGGGAGAAGGGTGGGAATGAAAGGGATTGGGATGGGAAGTAGGGAATACAAGGGGGTTGGGCACATTGTTGAGAAAGTTACCAAAAAACGTTAACTGGTTAAAGTTAAAGTTAATCTCTCAAAAAAGTATCTAGTTAAAGTTAAAAGTTACTTTTCTGAAAAGTAACTGATTAATGTTAGAGTTAAAAAAAGTAACTTTTACATTAAAAGTTACTTTTCAGTTACTTTTAGAAAATTTAAAATTAGGTAACCTTGAAAAGTTATTTTTCGCAATTGGGATAGAATAAATATAAATTTCTAATTCAAGAAAAAAAATATTTAACTTTTACTTAAAACGTCAATAAACTTTATTAACATTCTCATTTCAAAAATGGTATCGGACATCCGTCCTCTTCTGTCTGAAAAAAGAAGCCGGCTGCGGCACTAAACATCCTTTCACATTGCGCTGATGATGGGATACCAGTGTTGTACTTCATAAAAAGATTTCTCATAGTGCTTGAGAGTTCACTAACACTTCTACTCTCGTGAAGATATCTCACTACTTTCGCATTGGCAATGAAAAGCGCCTCCTGACTAATAGAAGTCGCTTGGTGTTTAAATTTTGAAAACAATGCATCCATCTTAGAAGAACTCTCATTCTTGCTCTCACTGTTGGATGAAGGTGAACTTTTGTTTGCGGTATCTCTTAGGATCTCCATACTAATGACTGTCTCTAGCAGTCCATCACGCAGCTAATCTCTTTTCTTCCGGCATCCAATCCAATTGGAACCGGGGAAGTACAGAAAGGCATAAATCGTTGTTGTTATAATGGGATGAAAACCTGAAAAATATAACAAGCTTTTTACCAAACTTAAAGTAAAATTATGTAAACTGCTGAAATCATCTCCGAATTCTCAACAATATTTTTCTGATAGTGTTGGGAAAATTCGGCATTCAATAATTATTTTTATTAAAAAAAATCAACTTATTACCATTAATTTTCTTTTATAATTTTATGTAAATTAATTAGTGCTTGTACTTAAAGTTTTCAATTGCTGATTTTAAAAAGTTATTGATGTGAGTGTACGTTTTTTAATTTAATATATGAGCTTTAAATAACTTTTTGCTGTCTTTTGTAGCTGGATAATGGTAGAAATATAATGACCACAAAGTCAATTAGGGACTTATAAACTTCATATTTGAAAACAAATAGGTAGTTACAAATTTCATGAAAAAATGTGTAACCTAAGGTGGGCCAAATAGCTTTTACCTCTTTTCAAAGCCTTGAAGAAGAGGAGAAGTCTTCAAGAATTGGAGTATTTCGAGCCCTCTTTCAAGGGCTCGCAATATTCTAATCCTTACAGACTTCTAAATGTTCCCTTTACAATGGGTTGGCAGCAAAAAGTCCATGCAAATTCTTTGTTCGCCTTGGGGGATGTTTAGCGCTGGTACCACAGGCTCCATGATATGATAAATGTTTAAATGCCAGCTTAAAAAATGTAGGTTCATAAAATATCGGATTTGTTTATACATAGAGCAATCATAAATTCTAATAATTTAATTATAAATAAAATAATTTAATAAAAGCCAAATGAAATATTTATTTTTTGATCAGGTAGTTATTGCATATTTTATAGCTAAAACTGTTTGAAAAGTAAGCATAATTATAATTTTTAATCTCTTTTTTTAAATATTATTTTTTGCAAATGAACCATATAAGCCCTGAAAATTCTGATCACTTTTGATAGTTTAATTATGATTAGCTAAAGTCTACCTCATTTTTTGCATTAGACCTAATGATTATTAGTTCGAGAACGGTAACAATTTCAAAATGGATCTGGCTTAATGTCTGTTTCTCAAAAAAACTATTGTTTTGAAAGGCCATTGGGGACATTTTATGAACTCACCTTACAATATTCGCCTAAGAATTTGGTTTCCTGAGGCCGCTTTAAAATCTAGAGTCTTGCAAAGGTCATCTCACTTCTCTTCGTTTCCCTTCAAAAGTGATAATGCATCAAAATACGAGTTCCATCTGTAAAAAAACCGAAGTTATCTCATCATTTCATAGTAAAAAAAAGTCAAAAATAAGTACACACATTAGGTGAACACAGCACAATATTTTGTGCTAAAACTGAAAACTAATCTTCATAATTTTAGCTGTCGAAAAATGAAAATTATACTTTTGATTTTTATAACAGGTTTTAGTGTTATAATTAGTGGTTTAATATATAAAAAAATATTTCAATTATTAATTAAATCACATCTGGTTAATTGAAAGTTCTCTGCTGTGTACTATAAGTTCATTCAAATTGTTTCCTCTATTAAAATTAAAGTGTATGTCGTTTATAAAGATCATAATTTAAGTAGATAAAAGTAAACTACTATACCTTGTTCGTCCTGGAACCAGAAGGCATTTGCCCAAAGTTACATAGATAGTGTCCGCTGCCGAAGTAGACTTATTCTGTTTATAAAATAGAGCTTGACACTTGCTAAAGACCTGTGTACTCATGTGCTTGTATGTGATGCTGTTTTTGCAAGCTTCCTCGGAATCAGTTTCGTACCTGGATATGAACCAATCTTATTGGAATATAGTAATTTTTATCGATGATTATACATTAGAAGTGTTGGGTATGGACATGTATAGCAAAGAAAAACACGCAATTGCAGGTAAAAATAACTTTAGTAAGTGAAAGTTCTTAGAATATTTCCCCATTTCGAACAAATATATTCCTCCAGTTTATCAGGCCTCAGCAAAATCATTTAACAAGGGAAAATACATATTGGGTGCATGTATTTGTTCCAAAAATATTTAATTCTCACGCAAGGTTTTTTTCTTCAGTTCGAAGCGAATTTCTAGAAGCTCCAAGATATGAATCAAGGTTTCTAATTAGTTAAACCATTTAAAGTTTATACAATATGGTGAGTATAAAAATTAGTTCCATCAATGCTACAGTGACGCATTCATAGAAGGACGTTGTTATGCGACCTATATAGGACCTCTCCTGCGGGAAAGCGGTCCAATAGGTACTCGCGGGTGGGGGAGGAATAGGCACTCTACTTTCTGGCCTATGTACGCGATGGCCAGAAAGTGACACGCGGTAAACACACCCTCCGAGTCCTCTTTGCTTACGTTTCCTAGGGGAGCCTCTTACCTTGTAAAGACGAGTGAAAGAATCTCGCTTTCCACCTAACATCTACATACGCTTAATTATACATAAGCTTACTCGCCGCTGTCTGATTTGAATTCTTACTGATTTGAATTTAGCGTTTCTACTCATGCAACATTGCGCCTGTGCTGAGGAAAACTTTTAATCTGCTCTGATACTTGATTCTCAAAATAGCAACGTATAGAATTCCATGCATAAACACCGCTGGGTTTTGGCCAATGGCAAAACATTGAAACGTTCAGTTCATATTTAAATAAAAAAAAATTAAATCATAAGAAAATTATAAACTAAAACACGACGGTTGATTCCATTAGAGTTGTTTTTATATTAACACGTTTACACAATAGTCTCGCTATCCCGGCTTTTTAAGTGAAAATCAACGTGTAGTAAGTTGTAGGTAAAGATTTAAATGCTCCTTCCGTACAATACATATTTTAGGACACATACAAAAACAGTTATTACGTAAAACTACTAAAAAACATATGGCAAGCAAAGCATACACACAATTTTAATTTCATAATACCGTAAAATATACATAAGTTACTTATTTACTGAAAATGCACGGGGTATACAAATCGCATTATACACGTACAAAGTACACTTACACCACACATAATTAACACGCAGTAAGTAGGTCATAGATTATTAGATTAATACCTCAATTTTTAATTTATGGAAGTATCAGTATATTTCTGTAAACGAAGTCTTTGTTGCTAAAACAATAATGAACATCCTCATAATTCCTCCCAGCCCTCATTTAATAATATATTTTTCAATTACCTAACAGGTTCTCAATATACGCCGTGCGCACACAAGCCCAAATTTAGACCCCCACGCGCAGCGCTGTGACGTCACCTTGCAACAAATCCCTCCGCTCGCGACAAATCATTTTCGGTAGCCGACAAAACGGGATTTCCAGTCATAGTCTTTGATATTCTGCAATTCTTATAGTTTGTAGCACACGAGGCCCTCGAATGTACACAAATATTGGTCGCGGCAAAACCTTATTGTCCATTACAAGTTACCTTTAAGATGATTATACTTTGTTCCTTAAGCACATCCTGGTGGTATAATTATCTTTTGGTGTGCTATCTAACTATTCCATATTTCACCCATGAGAGACCATATCCTACCTTACCTACATGCTATTGAACAATAAAAAATTTCCCATAATCAGGCGAAATCAGGAAACACTTTTTCCATAGAACATGAAGTTTTTTTGAGAATAGATAGGTCACTAGGAAGGAAATATGCTGATCATCTCACTCATCAATTCTTGAATTATTAGCGCAATAAATGCTCGCCTTTTCGAAGCCTCGGACAGTTTATTAGTTCTCCACGAACGCAGGCAGCATAATACGCATGTTGTTTGAGTGCGCTACGTTTTGCCGGACGGAGAGAAGCAACGAGATGAAAAACGCTCACAGTCGAAGTGATAACTGCCTTTGTTCTTTCTCTTCGCGACCCAATCACCACTATAACTAAGAGAATGAGACATTTACTTCTGGAAAAACATACCTCTCTCTCATTAAACCCCGTATTTCATCTGATATTAAAATTTATATAGTTGGATGGTCCCCAACAACTTTTTATCACACGCCGTTGAGGCTGCTTGCACTAATTATATCCAAGAAGGTCGTCACAGCAAAAAACATCTGAACGTATTCGCACTACAAGGCTGTAAATTTAATAAACTTGCCATGCGAAAATGTAGCATGCTAAAGCAAAAGTATAATTAAAAGTTCCTCTAACTGAGCGAAGGAATTCGTCTTCCATTCGAATGCCGGCAGTTGACGATAAACGTCGATACAATTGAGGAATTCCAGCACTCCGTATATCTCAGGGCTTCCATTTACAGATAAACGGAGCCATTGAGGAGTTTTAGTAATATACTGGAGATAGGAACTAGTCAACGTATAAATTATTAAAATAAAATATTACCTTTGATTAAAATTTTCAAATTAACTGCGACCGAAATTCTGCGCGATCCAGCACATATTGCAGTCATTACGTAGGTATTGTCAAAAACCTTAAGGCGGATGCTGAGTTGAAATAATTTTCACTTATTTACAAAGATAAATTGTTTTTTTTTCGAAAGTAAGGCTTGATACAAGGAGGCTATAAGAGCAATTTTTCCAGTGATACACACGTTTGGAGTCAGTGAGGAGCAGGATTTGTGAAAACCTGGGTTTGATATTTGTTTCTTGATGTAGAGAGAAATTGTTTAAAAAGTCGACTTTTACAAGCTCACATGCAGTGGTGAGAAAACCCGACCAATCTTTATCCCCTCCCTTAACATTACCTTTTTCGGTCCCTTGTCATCTATGCATCTTTAATCTACCAAGAAATAAAAGTTACTAACTTGCCGAGTTACCATTGCAATCAAAAGGACATTTCCATATTATCTCTTGAAGTCGTAGGTCGCACATTGCAGTTCAAGCTGTCAGTTGCCGTCGGCCGTCTGATATTTGAATTGGATTTTGCCACGGAGGGATTAAAGTCCAGTGCGGGGGTTGGCAGATTTTTTAGACGGAAAAACAGAACTTCATCTGAATAAAAAAATCATTCGAAGGTAATAACATTTTTTCTAATCATAAATATGCAATTTTATTACAAGCTAAAATATTAGTTACATCTTTAACAAGTGTAAAAAAAGATCACCAATATGTGAATAAAACTCTTAGAAATTGATCTAACTAACACGGCTAGGATTGTCTATTTGTTTTCAACTTGTATTTCTGAGCCATGTGTACGCCGAGGGAGTCGAATTTGACAGTTTGTCTCACTTTACTGATCGCTATTTCTATGAAAGTGATTAGCTATAAAGGGACTTCGGAGGAGAATCTGAGGAGTGGATCTCATTTTCCCAATGGTAAGAACGGTCGGAGCATTGTACTTGATTGTGGTAAAAAGTAAACCAAGGCACTCAGCTACTAACCCATGTCAGTAGTGACCCCCGTAGTGGCCGGTTCACGTAAAATAGATTTCTCGAAATCTGAAATTGTCAACTGTGCATGTCCTGCGTCCTACTTTTTGAAGCCGTATTGTGAAGAAAATCTCTTTTACGCGTTTTTATTCAGATGTACTTAGCTATTATACAAATTTATATCCATACGAACTAAATAAATATTACTTTCTCCAAATATTACAAATGCATCAATTATTTTAGATAGCTAGTCCGCGGTCGGTTACTTGTTTTGACAAATTGACTCGTTAATTTTCCCTTTCTGATTTCATTATAATCATATGGCATACTGTTGATTGAATGTTATTATTTCATTAGCCCCCTCATGCCCTCACGAACTCTTACAAAAGCTGTTAGCGAATAACGTTTTGTAACAAGAAGTGAGAAATATTAGGATTCTGTTAATGGATGTATGTAGGATATATGCTGCGGTACTAGTTACTGACAAAAACTTCCGAAAGAATAACATGAGCTGTTGATTTTGAAAGTTGATTTTGAAAAAGAGTGCCTAGCGGTGCTGTTTTCGATCAACAAGTTTAGACCTTATATAGAAGGATAGCAGTTCACTGTGATTACTGATCACGCCTCCCTTAGGTGGCTGTTCAACTCAAGGAGGTTAAAATAAAATGGAGGAGGCATGACCGTGAACGCTCATGGACGAAAGTGAAGCAAGAATAGGGGTGCTTGGGAAGTATTTTGTGCCGAGTAGGTGTTGCCAAACCAGTCACAAAACATCACCTTGTCTGTGGTTTTTAACTGAGATTTGAGGAAAATCGAATGCGGCCGCCGGACACGTTAGCCAGAGGAAGGTCTAAACTGTGCCGACTGCAATGGCGGAATTGACTTCAAGAATCAAGTGGTATGTCGCCTCCATTTCCTTTTTAACCTCCTTGGTTCAACTGCCAAAGCCCTCAAGGTCGCCTCGCAAGGTGGATTTCCCAAATCCAACAATATTCTTTCGAGGTTATCCATCGGAAAGTTAAATTGCACGTCGTCCCCGAAGCGTTATCGCGGAAAGGCGTTGGAAGGCATGGGTTCGTTTGACCCCACTCGGGTCACAGACCCGTGGTATTTAAAATTGCGGGCCAGAGTGGAAAAGAATCCTGACCTTCATTCCCGCTTCCGAATAATAGAAGGGAGGTTAAATTCCAAGGGCTCTATCCGTAAACAGCCGGAAGACTGGAAGTTGGTCATGCCTTTAGAAAACAGAGAGGAGGTGCTACGCATCAATCATTCGGGCAACAGGGAGGACATTTGGGTATTTTTTAAACTTGGAGAAATATTCAAAATTTTTATTTTTGGCCCGGGTTGAGACGGGACGTCGAACGTTTCTTGCGGGAATGTCGGAACTGTCAAAGATACAAGGCGGAACGCGCCAAACCCGCGGGTGTCATGGAACCGCGGAGGATGATGAAACCCTGGACGGTCGTATCTACCGATATAATTTGTCCGTTTCCGAGGTCACTGAGGGGTTCCAAGTACATTTTGATGTTCGTCGACACTTGTACTCGGTAGCCGATAGCCATACCTATACGATCCATAAAAATCCAGCATGTCACTCAATACTTTCGCACTCACGTAATTAATGAATGGGGCTGTCCCGAGATTATTATTACCGATAACGGCCCCCAATATGTTGACCAAATACTGCGGAGGGTTTGCAACCTGTATGGTGTTCGGTTGCATCACATTGCCCCGTACCACCCGCAAGCAAACATGTGTGAACGGACTAATCAAACCCTGAAAACTATGATTGCGATTTTTTGTGAAGGTGCCCAGCGTAAATGGGATGAAAACCTCTCGGATTTAATGTATGCCTTACGCTCTACGGTGTCCAAAACGACAGGATTTTCTCCTGCAATGTTGAATTGAATGGCTAATCCCATCCCCGTTCGCAACAGCTTCGCGGTTTTGTCGGAGGACAATTCTGGGGGGCCAGTTAGCGAGGTCGTGAACGAACCCCCCGTTACAAGGGACTCAACTTCAAACGGCAGCCGGGCTGGGAGGGCAGGAATAGTATTGTTAGGGAGTTCGAACGTCCGGCGGATTTTCCCCCAGTTGGAGAAGAGGGCAAGGAGAGACGGAGCGAACCAACGGGTCACCTCCTGGTGTACACCAGGGGGAATCGTACCCAATTCTACGGCGGTGGTAAAAGCGGCGGTGAAGTACACGGGCTGCTCTAGACTGCGGGTGGTGGCCCATGTTGGCACCAATGATGCTTCCGAGCGTAGAGCCGATGAGATCTTGGATTCCTTTAGGGATCTAAACTCGGAGGTGGAATGCGTTCGGAGGGGCACTGGTGTCGATCTGCGACTATCCATCTGCAGCATTGTTCCACGGACTGACTGCGGCCCTCGAGTTTGGGACAGGATTGCCTGGATCAACAAGAGGCTGTGGAAATTCTGTGCGAGCATTGGGGCAGAGTTCGTGGATCTTCGGCCGGTGCTTAGATCATGCCGGGCTCCCCTCAACTCGTCTGGGCTGAATTATTCCAAAGAGGCGTCCGAACGGGTGGCTCGTAGGATTTTTGAGCACTGTAGATATTTTTTAGACTAGAGGATAGGTCATATAGTGGGATTTTTAAATATTTAACCAAACGCAGCCTCCGAGGAAATCCGCATTGCGAAAATTTTCACACCCAAGTAAACTTAGGAGCGCTAAAGCCGGTAAATAGTGGCAATTTTCCCAAAACTCGTATTCCAGTGAAAGAAATTATATCAAATGTAATAAGCACTTCCAGTGAAATTCGCCCACCTAATACCCATAAGCGTGGAAAAGAACCAACCGACACTCAATCGACAAAATATGACATTAACTTTATAGTAGTTAATTGCCGTAGCGTTAAAAACAAGCGCGCTGAAATCGAGCATATATTTCAGGACGCAGACGTGGTCATAGGAACGGAGAGCTGGCTTACTGAGGATTTAAGTGACAGCGAAGTTTTTCCTCCAGGATATAAAATCTACAGATGCGATCGAAGCGATAGGGCAGGTGGCGAAGTTTTTCTAGCAGTTAAATCACATTTACATAGCACCGCCCACGAAATAACTGACAATGAAATAGAAAGCGTGTGGTGTACAATTAAACAACGAAACAAAAGGAGTATACATGTTTGCTCCTTCTATAGACCTCCAAACTCCAAAATTGATGTTATTTACCAATTAGATAATCAAATATCCGCATTTACTGTGAGAGACAGTAAAAGTGTAATAATTATTGGGGGAGATTTTAATCTGCCATCTATAAATTGGGATTCTTACACTGTAAAACCGAATTCTAGGAATAGGGAAATCAGCGAGATCTTACTCAACACACTTGCTAATCACTCACTTTCCCAAGTAGTTGACAAGCCTACGAGAGGAAATAAAATATTAGACCTTTTTGCAGTAAGCCATCCTAAGTTGATAAAACAGCTCGATATTATTGACGGCATAAGTGATCACAGAGTAATTTTTGCAACCTTAAAAATTGAAGTAGAGTCAGCTGTAAAACCGAAACGCAATATTTATTTATTTGATAAATGCAACTTCATCAAATTTGGCGAGATGCTTAATGATTCGTACACGGATTTCGTAGCTAAAACTGAGGATAAAAGCTCTGATGAATCATGGAAATATTTCTTAAAAATTCTACGACGGGGAATCAACGAATATATTCCGCAAAAATTGAAATGCGACAGTAAAGAACCTCGCTTGTATAACAACGATGTTAGGAGGGACCTTAAGAGACAGAGAAAATTGTACAACTTGGTTAAAAAGTTCACTACGGTAGGTGACAAATCGAAGAAACTTGAAGCAAAAGAAAGTTACGCTGCGCAACGCTCAAAAACTAAGAAATAAATGCGTTCTGCATTGCTAAATTTCAAGAAAAAAGTACTTGGTGAATTACTCGAAGAAAATCCGAAATCTTTTTGGTCATATGCGAGAGAGCTTCAGGGAAAATCTTCAACCGTAGATTCGTTATTTGATAAAGATGGCAAACTTGTCACCGAAAATATTGACAAAGCTAACACGTTAAATTCCCACTTCAAAAGTGTATTCACCACAGACGATACTGAATGTAATTTTGAAATACAATTCACTGAGGAACCGATGAAAGAAATCACTATTCAACGTGATGGGATAACTAAACAGCTGCAGTCGATAAAAAATAGTAAATCTCCGGGTCCAGAGGGAGTACCCTCGCGTATCCTCAAGGAGTTGGCGCCACAGACCGCACCGTTCTTAGACATAATATTCAAGAAGTCATTGTCTGAAGGAAAGATACCATTAGACTGGAAAATTGCAAACGTTACACCGATATTCAAAAAGGGAAACAGACACGACCCAGGGAACTATCGACCAATTTCATTAACGTCGATTATAGGCAAGATACTCGAACATATCGTCGTTAGCAATATCATGACGTTCCTGGACAGTCGTAACGTCCTCCATGGCTGTCAGCACGGCTTTCGGAAAGGTAGATCATGTGAAACACAACTCGCGCTCTTTCTTCATGACGTTCTCAAATCTGGTGAATCGAAAATACAAGTTGACGCATTATTTCTAGATTTTAAGAAAGCTTTCGACACGGTACCTCACAACAAACCTTTATACAAATTACAGTCAAGCGTCCTAAACGAAACAGTAGTAAACTGGATACGCGACTTTCTGAGTGATCGTAAGCAAAAGGTAGTTCTTGACGGAATTAGCTCTGATATCGTTAAAGTGACATCAGGTTTCCCACAAGGAAGAGGACTTACCTTTTATTCATTATATACATAAATGATCTATGCTCTCGAATAAGCAGTAAAATACGTTTATTTGCCGACGACGCTGTCATCTATCGTGAAATTAGTGATCACTCTGACTTTGAAACCTTATCATCGGATTTAAACAACGTTCATGAGTGGAGCCAAGAGTGGGGACTCGAACTTAATCTAAGCAAATGCACGGCGGTACAATTCTTGCGGAGGTCGTCCAACTATTCCCATGTATATGCTGTGGATGGTGTTAACATAAAGGCGACAGATGAAATGAAGTATCTAGGAGTTACGATAACTTCGGACCTATCGTGGGGAGCACATATAAGAAATATTTGTGGCAGAGCTCTGAAGAAGCTAGGATTCGTCAAGCGTATTGTGGGAAGATTTTCGGATGAAAAAGTAAAAGAGAGGTGCTATTTCGCACTCGTCCGGCCACACCTTGAATATGCAGCGAGCATATGGGATCCGGTGCAGAAAGACTTAGTCCGGGAACTTAATAAAATACAAAGGAAAGCTGCGCGATTCGTCAAAAACAGCTACGGGCGTACTGACAGCGTTACACAGATGTTAAACGAATTAGGCTGGGAACCGCTAGAGACTCGGAGGCTACGCGCTAGGCTTAGATTGCTTGAACAATTGAGAATAGATATCTTTCAGAGCGACACGGAGAACATCATATTAGAACCCCACTATATTTCCAGGTCCGACGGAAACGATAAATTAAGAGAGATATTTTGCCGAACGGATAGCTATGGGAATTCGTTTTTCCCCCGAACAATAAGGGACTATAATAAATGCTAGGCGTAATTTCATTAGAGCGTTTCCTTTTTATCTTTAAACGGCTGGTGTCCTAACACCCCCCGCCACACGCCTATTAAGGCGGCTTGCGGGGTAATATGTAGATGTAGATATAGATGAACTTTGGCAGGGAACTTCGGAAACCCGAGGACTTATATCGAGAGCTTAACATGGGTGAAATACGAGAATTTGAACCATGCCGCTAAGCTGAAGGACTAAAGAAATCTTTGGTTGACATACACCGCCGAGCGGAAGCACCACAGGAGAAGGCCTCTATTCGCCAAGCACATTATTATAACTTACGACGTCAACAGGAAGAATTGAGTAAAGGAACCCTCGTTTGGCGTAAGAGCTTTCACCATTCCAGCACTGTAGATTGTAAAACGGCTAAACTCGAGCCGAAATATATCGGGCTATTTAGAGTCGCGGACACACGTTCTCATGACGTGTAGGAATTGGTGTCACTTAATGGGAAACCCGCGGGACGCTGGCATATAAAAGACTTGAAGGTGGTTAGATAGATATCGTATATTTTCAGTTTTGTTTGTGAAGATCTTTTACTTTTTTTATAAGAAGAAGTTTTCCTTTTCTGGGGGGAGAAGGGAGTTTTGTAACATTTGCTTATGCAGTTTGAATGCTGGCGCCTGGTTCTGGCCTGCGTTTTCGTTGCTCTTTTTTTGTGTATTTGCCTTGCCGGCCGCGTGGTTGCGCATGAGTCGAACAAGGTATTTATTCGTTGGCTCCTCGGGAGAATAGGGAATTTTCCGGTTTGGAGGTCGTGGGGTTAGGAGCGATTGCTGTGGGAGTTCGCGGAGTTCGCGGCGTTTTTGGTTGGACTCCAGATTTGTTTGAGTTGTCGGCGTTTCTTTCCTTCCTGTTGGTGTTTCTTTTCCTTTTTATCCATCTCCCTAACTTCCCCCTATTCCTACCTTTCCCTTACTTTTCGTGGTTCTCGATGATGAGACGCGACTTGCGACACTTGTTATGAGTGTAAGTCGCTGAGAGAATTACGACAAGGAAATTCCTGCCCTTTTTGTCCTAACCTTCCCCGTCCGAGTACAGGCGGACGTTTGCCTTTCCTCTACCTGTGCTGGCGCCCACCCCTTTTTCTTTGTTTTACCCGATCCACTAAGCACTTTGTCCCTCACAACACCAGGCCTCGTCAAGAGCTAGTTGGGAGCCCGAGTCGCCGTTACAAATGGATTTCAATTCTATGGCATTCGGAGAGAAATGTGTGAAACCCTGACTTTTTCACATTGCTAGTGTAGTATACCAACACGTAAACTGTTGCTAGTGGTTCTAAAAATGAGGGTAGCTGAGGCCACTGCCAATTTTTGGGGCGAGAATATTTCAATTGTATCGGTTGAGGAGCTATTCGGAATGCGATAACGAGTATAATTTTCAAATTAAAGTATCTTTGTTACATAAAAGACGCAAAACCTTAGTTTTTATGAATGAAATTATCCTAAATTAAATATATTAGCAAAGACATTAGGAGGAGAATAGCGCTAGCGAAGGAAGCGTTCAATAATAGAAGGGAGCTGATGACGGGGACCTTAAGTAAGGATGTAAAAAAGAGGCTAGTAAAGAGCTTGATATGGAGTGTGGCGTTGTATGGGGCGGAAACGTGGACCTTGAGAAAGGAAGACGAAAATAGGCTGAAGGCTTTTGAGATGTGGGTGTGGAGGAGGATGGAGAAGGTGCGTTGGACGGAAAGGAAGACAAATGAGGAAGTGCTTGACATGGTGGGCGAGGAGAGGAAACTTATAGATGAGATTAGGGGAAGGCAGGGTAGGTGGCTGGAAGGGGTAATGAGGGACGATGGTTTGCTGAAGGTCGTGATAGAGGGAAGGATGTTGGGTAAGCGGGGAAGGGGAAGGAAGAGAATCGGTTTTATGGACGGGATGAAGAACGGTAGGACTTATGCTGAGATGAAGAAAGAAATACAAGAGGTAGAAAGGGCACAGCACGTGTAAGAGTTCGTTGGATATTCTCTGACTTTCATCACAACCTACCTCTAACCGGTAGATTACTGTAATTACTGTAATGAATGACACGTTTGAGTATGCAATTTGTTTCAGGCCGTTTTTTGATTTACCTGATACTGTACTTGTTAGAGCAGGGTAGTTTCGAGGAAATATTAGAGACTTCCGTGATACTAAATTCTCGAATTGAACCCTGGAGGGCAACGGCCTGCCACTATGGAAACACCGGTTCCCGATCGGTCACCTAAGTTAAGCATCGTTGTGCTCCGATTGAGTTTGGAGGGGTGATCCTCCGATTCGTCCGAGTTCTGCTGCCCCTGTATGCAAGTGGCAGACAGTATGAGCGAAATGACCTTCGCCGTAGAAGCACGTTCAACAAAAATACTACTACTTAAAACCTGGATATTATGCTCCGCCCAGCACCCGATTCAAGTAACTCCAAAACTTCTTCTCCTCCAAAAACTACCTTGAGTAATAGGAAAAACCGAAACTACCCTTTATACGCTTTGCGTACAGGGGAGTTAAAACTGCCTTCTGCCTGGGTAAACCCCCCTTTTTCCCGGCCATAATAGTTTAAATTCGTCGATCCCCTGTCCTCTCTTCCTAAAAACCCTCTAGGTTATTTTCGTGTCTCTCATTACTATCCCCGGCCAAAGACGCCCTATGCTGGCCTCAGTGGTGGCGTGGTAACGTCCTCACCTGCTAATCAGAAGGTTGCGGGTTCGAGTCCCCTCCGAGTGGATTTTGCTCCACATAGGGCATGGGTGTTAATTTGTGATTTGTAAGTTAACTGAGTTTATTGTAAGGGTCTTTAAAAACCTTAATTTGCTATCGAAATAAAGACGACATTATTATTATTATGCCCAAACTCCCGATTCATCAGCACCTCAGGCCCGGGTGGTGCACGGTAAAATTTAAACTTCTCGTGGTGACTTTTTACCTCTTTTCCCAAAATAATAAGCTCAGAAAAACTTTTAAAATTCTCCCTCGATACTGATGACAAATACACACAGTAAAAATTCGATTCGATTTTAATCCAGAAAAGAAGACTGAATTTCAGAGGCAATATTTTTAAGGCAGTGTCAGTTGATTTTCACCGCTTTTTCCATGTCTAAGAATAAGGTAGCTGCAGAGCTGAATGTCAAACCAAGTGGTAGTGGTAGTAAGGTAGATCCATGTTGAATTAATGACAGCCATGGTGTGACACTAATGCGGCTTGCTTCTGGAATACCAAATGCTTTTTAGTTTGAAATTCAAGCCTACTTTTAGGTAGCAGGGGTAGGTAGAAGCCAAATGTTACATTCATCTACATAATACCCTGCAAGAAATCTCAAGGGTGTGTGGCAGGGGGTGAGTTTGCCCCGTACTCAATACATTATATTCCACTAAAGTTAAAGAGACTACAAAGTAAGTAAAATGAGTATTTCATCAGTGTAAACCTGCAAATACCTGTAATGATGTGAGATTTCATCAACATTCACTGCCTATGGATATGCTACCAACCTAAAACAAGCCCGCACTTAAAATAACACTCTGATATCGTCAGTAGATGCACCGTAACGTAAATTTGAACTTACCAGCCACTTTTAATGACAGACGTTAACATAACCAGCACTTTTAATAAAAATAAGGAAGCTGACGAATGAATTTTTTAAGTCACGTAGTGGCAACTTTGGCGAACCACGCTAACCAAAGATATATAACCTATTTAAATACACGGGAATAAATTTCCCTACTTCTGACACCTATTTGTAAGGATAAAACTGGAACCGTAAGAGGCGCGCGTGTACATTAGGCCGGCATTGGTTGGTCAGGGAACGCAATAAATACAATTTCTATAAGATTGCACTTTTATTGCATACACCGTCACATCGTCTGCTTCCCGACTGTCCACCACCGGGTTAGTAATATTTGTAACTTACTCTAAAGTTGTTTATAAAAATGGATCTAACATTTTCCCGGCGAATAATATGAGTAAACTCTTCTCGGGCTCTCCACCGGTTTAAAATATTCATAATTTCCGACGTATTGAGAGACGACTCGTCACTCATGCTCAAAGTAAGAATTTATTACGTCGGCAATTATTAATAGTTTGAACCAGTGGAGACCCGAGAAGATTTTACTCAAAGGTGTTTATGTTTACATTGTCATTTAACCATGTTGTTTGGTGTTCAGTGTGATCGCGATCTTTGGTTTTGTGTCCCTCTCCCCCAAAATTTTGAGCTGGTCGCGTCCTCAATTAGAGTTCTTGATATCCCGCGTGAGGGAAATTTGGAGGGATTTACAGCCAAGTTGTTATCCAAAATGACTAAAGAAACGTATGCCGTTCCACAATACCTCTCGATGTCAACATTTCGTCACACAAACAAAAAATAAACCTACAAAATGAGTCCATCAAGAGTGGAGATCCGGCAAGAATCGTCAGTGACTTGTCGCACAAAAATCCAGAAGAGAGAAAACAAAACGGTGCAAAGGTTGACTATAAAGCCAGAGAGCCTATTTCCCAGTACTGAGTAGTAAGCAGTGGTATAACGTAAGTTGAAAATTTCTATTTCACGTATTCTTCTCATTGCTTGAAAATGGGGTTAAATATTAAGTCGTTGCGATTGGCTCGCAGATAGACGGCAGGTACGGGGGCGAGGTGCATCTAGCGTATTCATGCAATGATATTCGATGTGTTGACAACTTACAACACCTTATTAAAGTTTATATACTGGCTAAATAACATTTTTAATCATTTTATCCAGCAAATTCCTTACCTATCCTGTATTGTGTGTCATTGACTGCACTGGTAGTGATGTATGTACTTAAACCGATCCCTCTTCCGGTAATATGTAGGTTCACTTTACGATGGAATTCACATTACGATCGGTTCTATGGAATGGATTACCATCGTAAAGCGGGGGTCTACTCTATTGCACCAGATAGGTTATTTGGGAATAGGGTTTAGTATTTAATTAGAGTTTTGTGTGTTCCTTTAGCAATTTATATTAATCTTCAAATAAATTTTATTGGTTAATATTTTATTTTTTGACAAATGGAATCCAGATAGGCGATATCTTTCTAGGAAAAAGTGACTATACGCAAGTAGTATGTATTATGTGTCGGTGATAGAAACAAAATGATTCATTCGTACACTACGTCATCACCGCTTCAGGAAAACTACTTCCGAAAGTATTCATTTGCATGCAGGACACTGGAGGCAGTTTTGGCCCAAGAGTGAGACAACAAGTACTGCAGTCAGAGGAGAAATGGAAAAACGTCGTAGTGACATCATAAAAATCAGGAAAATTAGCGACAGAATTATTTAAACAGTTTTAAAAAATGTGTTCAAACCATAGGTTGTCACAAATAATAATTTAATTTCGATATTTGACTCATGGGGTGGTCAAACAAATTCAGCAATTTTGCAAGTTATGATGAAATATTCATTAATGATGGTGATTTTCCCACATTTCAGCTGAAAATTATACCACCAAAATCCAGGGCTCTTTGCCAGCCCTGTGACGTATAATTTTTTCGCAAAATGAAAAAATTCATTAATAGGCTGCAAACCTGCACTTATCTTAACCAAAAAACGCTGCAAACCTGCACTTATCTTAACCAAAAAACCGAGAGATCAGCTCCTTTGAGGATGAATTTTAGGTTTCATTCACTGGTACATCATTATTTAGTCTCACCTACTTTCACGAACATGATGCTGTATGCTTGGTATGCGTCGGAACTGGCTGAAACAAGAAGATTCTTTAAAATGTTCGCCAGGTGAGCTTTCCAGAGGAAGTGCCGAGGAATAAATGTGCGTGTGGCAGGCATTATTTCGTTCGATGTCCTTGGTGTAACGTTTTTCTCTGTTTCTACTGGTTTTATGACTATTATTACCCCAACAGCTGCACCCCGCTTCCTTCGAAGGCAGGAAATAAATGAATAAATGTTGGTTTTTGTCTTTAATATTTATATATATTTTAAAGTAATAAAACCGAGGTTTTTGGATGGATTAAAGCATGTCCCGCACACTCCGTCTCTTATTGACTAACCCCGAACTTTGTTTCTCTCGAAGGTTATTCGTACCTCAGAAATTAGAGTTCCGAATGTCATTGTTCTCTACCTTTATCTCTTCAGAAGTACGAAAATGCAGGTGAAAGAAGCAGCCGGTGTTGTGTATGATAGATTGGATAGTATAAACAAGATGGACAGATTATGAACTAAGCGGTCCATCACTTCTCAAGTGAAGCTATTAGCTGTTTACGAACTAGAGTATGGTTTTTGAGGTAAGTGCAAAGAAAAAAAGTGTGCTGAAGTTCTCCGATGAGGATGCACTAGTCAGTGGAAAAGTCTCTCTTGGTCCCGTCCAAATGAAGGAGAGAACAAAACGGGTTGCCGGTGGTCTTGATACTCTAACCCTCGGGATATTAGTCCCGCACGCTAACCACCAGACCAACACAGTATCCTGAATGTCGTGAGTCTCCCAAGACTTATATTTGCAGACATTACCGATTAAAAACTGAAAAAAATTAAACTAGGGCATATACAGGAAAGACCACAACACATTAGCGTAGCAATTGACCTCCTGCACTACACATAAAATACGGGATTAAAAAAAGCCGGTCAACGTACGTAGTATCCCCTTGTTAGACCATATTTATTTAAAGTTTAATTCCTTGACATGAACAAATTCTAATTTCTGATATTACTAATTACTCTTTACTGGCCCAAATTAGAAGGATGAATTAAGTGAACACAATCCCATTTCGAATGCAATAATGTAAGTTAATAAAGAGATTGCTACTGAGGTGGCATAATTTATTGAAAGAGGTATAATAAAAAACTATAATACCTACATTGCTCAAGTACGCAAATCAATCATTATCCATTCACTGAGGGTGTAAACTGTCACACTTAAAATTCAAGAGCGCCCGTGCAGTCAGTAACTTAATTTCAATTCTCATTGATTCCAAAGCTTATATAATAGTTGAAACAACGAAATAATTGCTGTCATCAATCTTATCCGACTCTTGCGAAGATTATGCAACACTTAAAACACAATTACTGTCATAATACATTCATTAGGAGCATAAGTCTACTTAATATAAACCTATAAATGTAAAAATATCACCACAAAAACACACGCAATACTTCACAGCACTTATTGTTTCAACATTCTCGACAAATGTTACACCTCTTGTACAAGTGATACTGACTGTAAGTGAACAATGAATTTAAGTACTACAGTCGTATAATTTGCTGGAAATCTTGACAGCCAAAATAAATCGTTGATCGATTCAAAATATAATATTAAAAAATTAATTTTTGCAGCATTATAGGCTACCTACTATTTATGATTGGTGTCCATTTATAATGGGGTTTGAATAATGTGCGGTCCATAAAATATGTCATTCTTCAATAGTTTTGTTATCATCCGGGATATTTTAAATACTCTTGTTAATAATACTTTAAATCAAAAACCAGGAACACTGTGCAAGAAAAAAACAAACCTCCGAACACTGAATAATTGTGCCTTCAATTGTATTCGAAGAATTACCAAAAACTCCACTTACGCCAGCACTTAACGAGGTAGCTCGTTCATATTGGTCTTGATTAGAGTGTATAAATCACGAATGTATGAATCACGAACGAGAGCAGCGTTCATTACGATTTTGTAACAATCACGACTTTCCCGAGAAATCAATGATCGTGGGCAACTTGTACAGATCGCTAGCTGGACAAACATTCAATCATGACCTTACAATCACGTTTGATCCACAAGTGGGAATGATTCACGTGACCGAGATCTCTCAAAAGACCAACTTGGCCCATCACTAATTCTGTATTAGGGTGCTAAGAGTGATGGAGAGGATGAGGGGAGCGGGGGAAGGGAGGCGGGTTGGAATTCGGGGAACCACGCTTACTCCAAGCATTTCCCCATTCTTGCCATTATATGCCGCCAGCGCTGCGCATGCTATTTTTGCTATCCTTACCTAGCGTGCTGATTTTCAACATGGAGTCCCTTAAAATCATATGTAGGTGTGTATTTCTCACGCGAGTGGTGACGTAAATATAGACCAACTACCGTAATACCACACTAAGTTTTAATTAAGATCGCATTGAAAACCAGATTTACTTTTTATTGTGCAACGGGAGCAAATTATCTCACACTATTTGCAACAATTCGATTTCGCTGAGGGGATGGTCCAAACACCGGCTCATGGTCCTGATAACGTTAATCCATTCATTCCCCTTCTCCTTGTGTTCACACGAACATATCTCTTTTAAGCCCGGTATTATAGCCCGACGGTAGAAACGGCGCTCTGAATGCTAACTCCAAGTCGTCCCAGCCCGAAAAACTATTGGCCATCCACCATTGTAACGCTCCTCTTCCCATTATCTCGGGGTTTAAACTCCAAATTTCTACCTTTCATACTCTTCGACATTTGCGAAAAAGCTCTCCTCATTCCATAAAATCGCTTACGCTCTCGCTGGTTCCACCTTCGAATCTCAATCCCTACCTTACGATGTCCTGACTCAGCTCTTGTATTCCCAATTGCCTCGCTCTCGATCGGAACGGCACCACTCCCCTCATCCAATGGTTCCCCGTTAGACTCGTTCCCCGGTGGTATATTTTGATTCTTTTCACTTTCCCTGAGGCTCTGAACATAATTTCGAAGTTCTCTCCTAATATTATCTAAAGTCCCACTAACTTGTAATCCAAAATGCTTGGAATAAAAAAAGGCTTCCTCCTTCGTCAAATCGTTTATCCAGCACGACCCCGATGTCTAACTCATATCCTCTAACTCATGATCCGACCTATTCCACACAAGGGATGACTACAGGGTGAAGCGCTATCGGGAGAAAGGAATGGTTTTTATCGCCGATAACACCCGTAAAAACAAACTCTTTCCAAGCTCGGGTGAGACATATGAGGAAATTGGACGAAACATAAGTATTATCAATCAATAACTGAATCAATATATTTCACACATAGAACCAACCAAGTTACAAGGAATTTACCCACAGGTCGTGTGCCTGGCGACTGTTATGAGAGTTTCCACTCAGAAAATTATTAAAATATACAAGTACAAGAGGTTGAGCTCTCTAAGTAAAATAAATTACAAATTCAGCAGGTTCGCACAAAAGTGTACCTCGGTCGCCGTCTCGACTGCAAAGAGCTCGAGCTCAGGGATGAGTCAGGTGAGGAGGGGGGTCTGTCGATAAGAACGAGGTGCAACGGGAAAGCTCAGGATATAGGCGATTGGTGGCCTTGGAGTGGAGGAAATAATGGGATGGGTGATAGATAGGGTGGTAGTTTTCAATTGGAGCGCCAGGAACTGTTTTCTGGGATCCCTGTGAGAGTCATCCTCTTCTGCGAGTTTCCCAATCTTTTCCGAGTTCCGTACGCGCACACACTGGTTTGTCTGCGTCGTCGTCCACACAGCAAAGAAGTAAACGCGAGTGGAGCCTCTTGTTGGCCGCCGCCAGGCCCGCCATTCTTAAATTGTGTCGTTGTTACGGCACAGATTGTGGCTTCCACTGATTGTGGCCGAGTGGTCGTTCAAATTTCATCCTTCCGACCCATCACTAGTAGCTTGATTTCCCTCGAATGAAGGTCAATTTAAGACGCTTTGTTTCCTAAAGATGCAATATTAGACGATGCAAACAAACCACTCCTACCGTCGAGACCCAAGAGCTATGATCTAAAAAGCTGCAATGGTTGGAAATTTTCGGTGAATGGATTTAAACTATCGATAGGCGTACCACTGCACATCCTTTCAGCCCAGAAAGTTCACGGAATTTAAATCACCGATAACTCTCTTTTAGTTCATCATTGAAATTCAATGGTGAATCAATGATTGAATGACCGTTAGCGTGAGCATTCACCGTGTAACACGGCCTTTAGCCAAGCCAGGGACCGAAAGTCAGAATCCCGTCCTACGTAAAGAATGGTGTGGCCGTAGCTGCATAATTTTCTACATTATTTTTGCTTTACTTTCGAAAAATAAGTGAATCTAGAGGCCGTAATTAGCGTGGTCTATGATTTTTTTGATAGAAAGTGGAGTTTCGGAAGTAATATTCGTTTCGTAGTTCAAAACCAATCAGGAATGAAGTCTTTGCATACTCTTGCTAGCTCATTCATGATTTTTGTCATTGAGTGCAGCGAGAGCACGACAATAACGATTGCTATGACAAACGAGGGAACCTGAGTTTTTGGGAATCGTATTTGACAAGTCAAGCTCAAATTTTTAAATTGGGCTTGTGCTTGGGAAGAGGGTTAATATTTAATATTATTTGTGTTGTTGAATTGATTTGAATTTTTAAATAATTTATAATGGGTGGAATTTTTGGTTTTACCTTGTTTTACAAAATGAATTTTTATTAATAACAAAAATTCCGAAACAATTAAATTAGGTGATAGAACAGTTCATGCATACTTCGGTCCTACCAAAGCTCATTAGGTTGGTTGGCAGGTTCCGTTTACTCATCATTACTCATTTGTGGTTAATTTTTCGGGACTTCCTCCGCGTCGATACATCTTAGTAGGAGAGTTTCGCCGGTGTTTTAGGAGGCGTCTTCAGGTGTGAAGTCGAGGCATTTCAAAAGGTGTCTTCAGGTGAGAAGCTGACTTCAGACCTGAAGACGCCTCTGCTGAAACACCGGCGAAACTGTCGTACTGAGATGTATCGTCGCGGAAGAAATCGCGGAAAATTAACCATGCCTATTCCACCACTTTGTGGAAGCCTTCATCAATATCGTTAATCATTTCTTGACCAAACACACTATTTCATATCTATGCAGCTAATATGCAAATAGTTTCCGTTATATAGTGGAGTTTAAAAATCAAATAGCATAATTACAAATAGGTTTTCTTTTAATATGTTCAATAACCACATGAAGACACAATTGTGGGCAATGCCAAAAGTTACTATAATCTTATGGAATAATACAAGACACACATTGCATAATACAAGACACATTTGTACAAGATATGTGTGATATAATAGAAGACATTCATAAATGAAATACCAATTATTGCTTTTCACTTTGTAATTTTCATTCAGTTAAATAGTCACATGGAATTAAGATACTCTCTTAGTCTCCGTTTTATTTCGCTAAAATGTATTAGGTCTCTTAGGCTTTCTGGTAAACTATTATGCATCACGGTATTTTTACATGTTGCTTATTATTCCATAATTATGGCAATGCCTAGGTACGAAATATTTAGGGTTATTCCTTTTACTCATAGAGTGTGTATTTTCTTCATACTTCGGCATTTTCTATTAAAATAATGATCTATTAAAACCACAAATTTTTGCAAGTTTGTAAGATTAGGTATACATTTTTGCATATATTGCACTGTTATATAGAGGTGGCTGATTGATCGATGTAACTGTAATACCAGTGTCATTGTGAAGAGTATATATTTTGCTTTCATTTTTCAGCAATTTTACAATTTTATCCGATGTAACTTGCAGTTTTGCTTTATACTACGCAGCTGTATTAGCCCATATAGTTAACCCGTATTGTATTATTGATTCGACCATCGGAAAGTATATTATCGTCTTGACCTTAGTAG
Source organism: Pyrrhosoma nymphula (assembly GCA_963573305.1). Lineage (NCBI taxonomy): Eukaryota > Metazoa > Arthropoda > Insecta > Odonata > Coenagrionidae > Pyrrhosoma > Pyrrhosoma nymphula. Next base: position 89,510,625 of record OY754332.1, on the reverse strand, counting down.
AGACCAGTGTTATTATTTTGTAAATCTGGTAGTATACCCTCCTTAACCTGCTATTTACTTTTATAATATGCATATAAAATTTAAAGCATTGATCAATTATAAATCTAAGATATTTATATTGTTGCGCTTGCTCCAACGGTTCACACAAACAGGAAGACGTGACATTTCCTGTGTAGAAATTGGTACTCATGCAGATAGATATTTGGTGGAACATTGTTTAGCCTACAAAAGAAGATCTGCATTACTTTTGATTTGCTTAAGTTGATGATCATATCTTGAGATTAGTGAGACAGACTATTCAGGTCTTCTTGCATCTGAGCTATTGCCATATTCATGTCTTTATGAGTGGACATTAAACCGCATTGTCTGCATGCATCAGGATTTTACAATATTTAATATACTTCACAATACCATTTATATATTAAAGAAAAAGCGTTGGTCTAAGAATGGAACCTTGGAAAACCCTATATTTGTACCCTCCTGGTTGCTCTCTATGTCATTCATCTTCGCAGGTTTTTTCTGTTTTCAAGGTAACTTCTGAACCACTCTAAGAATATACCTCGTAAAACCAATTTTTGGAAATCATCCAATGATATATTATGATTAACAGTGTCAAATACTTTTTTAGAGTCTATAGATGTGATTACTATCCTATTGTTTTTATCTAGATTAGTGTTGATGATATCTGCAAATTGCTCTAAAATGTCTTTAATTCCTTTATTTCTCCTGAAACCCATATTGATACCGAAGTATGATTTCATGCTTTTCTAAAATTTTTGTAAGATGAATAACTACATATCTCTCTAAAATTTTGCTTAACGCAGGCAGTATTGAAATTGGCCTCTTATTATTAAAGTCAAGAAATGAACCCTCCATGGGCATTCGTTAAATTATCGCCATTTTCATTCCATCAGGGACTACTAGTAAGTAGTAAGTCTCTTACTACTTTTTAGTAAGCCTCAATTGGTACATTTTGTAATTAAAGAAGTTACTACCGTCCACGGGTTGCAACTATCCTAAATTTCTTTTTTTCTTATTCAATCAAATCCTTTTCCCTTATTCTTTAAACATTTGATAGTTTTTACCATGTCTTAACACTCGGTTCTGGTAAGAACAGGCTTTCGAGACCTGACTGTGAGTGAGATATTCCTAACTTTCCAGAGCAATTTTATTGTATCTGTTCTATACCAACAGTGAAATGAGAAGCAAAGAAATTAAAAATATGAGCTATATCCTTACCCTTGTGTAGACTTTTAGTTATATGTTCATCTTGAGTCATTCTATTGTGATCACCCCATATCTGCTTGATAAAATTCCAGATTCCCTGCTTTCTGTCGCGTTACTACATATGTCCTGTTAATATGTTCTTTGATTTTACTTTACTAATTTCTTTATCCACCTTATTTTTCAGTTTTCTTAACGTCTGATTAATATCGTCTCTATTTAGATGACTTTTAAATTTCTTCAATGCTTTATAACTCTGCTGACATAACACAGTAAGCTCTTTTGTAATCCAATTGATTTCCGGTTTGCTTTTAAGAACCATTTTTTTAAACTTGAGATTCACAATATATCTTCATATTTTACAGAATCACAAAAACATCTTCGTCTGTGCAGGTTTTTCAGCATACGGTATGGAAAAACGAGTCAAGTTAAAACCTTAAATTCATATAATTAGCTGATTTATGAGAATTTTAGCAATTTAAAACAAAGTTTTTCGTCATTAATGCTACGATATTTACCTCATGCTTCATAAAGTTGCTTATATGTAAAAATAAAATTTTAATATCATCTCCATTATGCCTAGGGAAAAATCATGCTAAAACTACCTGAACTCGAGAATCAATTTGATGTTTAGGAATGGGCGTACAGTAAAGCTTGAAAACAATTTATAAATAGGTTTATATGAAGTGACAACTAGCGCCAGAGTATCACTAAGCTGGTTCGTTTGAAAGGTGACAATGGAGAGGAATGGGCAGAAGTCAGAGAAACAGAAGGGAATCGGGCGTGCCGTTCTTTGTCCTTCTGGAGCCACTCATTCCTATTTTATCCAAATCCTACGATATTGTTCTCCATGACAGCATAAAAGACCACGAATTTGAATCACACTATCGGGCCAGCGCCTTAAGTACTATCCCTCCGCCCTCCCGATTCTCGCTTCACGCCTCACTGAGGTCTGTATTCATGACCTTACTCTTCGTTTCCTTAACACTCAAACGCATGAGTGTGCTTCCCTCCGAACGTAGAAAGTTCTAGGCTATGCGTATGACTTTCTGTCGATGAAATCGAGTTTACATAATCAAATTCCGTAGTTATATATTGATCTGGCATCAATAATAAAATATTTTAATTAAAAAAAAATATGTTGAAACTATTATTGTTGGATTCGTTTCCCATTCGTGAATTTTTACTAAAACACCTATTTTGGAAATGACGTGGAAAGGTATGACTTGAAACGAAGAATGTGAATAACGGAAAAGATGAAAAAAGCTAAATTTTAACGTCGCAACAATTATTTACAACGCCTTGTGAATAATGACGACGCATCGTTTGCCCATTCCGGGTCTATTCGTTCATTTTTATCTTTAATATAGTGATCAGTATTTGGACTGAGAATTGGACTCGCTGAAGAGATTCAGTCTCTTCAACCACAGTCACCCGTTACGTTTCCCGTTTGTCCCTTTCCCTCACTCCATTCACCCGCTTTCTCAACTTTTCCAGCCAACGAAGCACTTTTCTTATACGTCCATTTTCATCAGCACCACCACATCCTAATCCAAACCACATTTTCATGACCATCTCATTCTTTAACTCATTCTTTCTAATTCTGCCACAAGTACTTATCAGGTACACCATTCCCACAGCTGTTAGCCTTCTCCAATGCTTGTCCAATCGTACCCAGATTTTCCTGTCGTTTCGTAAATCTGGAAGGAGAACTCGCTTGTACTCTGCAGTTTTCCCTTTCCAAGACAAATATTCATCCTTGATATGATCCATATGCTACCTACGAAAATGTAATGCAAATAAAGTGAAAGTGATTTGTTTCCCTGAAAACCATAACGCTTCTTTTAAAGGTTCGTAGACAATTATATTAGATGGATTAATTCATCAAGATCTCTCCTTGTAGATATTTACTAATTTTTCCTACGCGAAAAAAATAAATTTTGCTTTCGGTTAAATGAAATTCATAATTTTTGTTTTTCATAGTGGTTATTCATTTTATGGTGCGTATTAACTCTGCTAGGTTGCATAACGTATTTCCGCTCGTCTATATACCTTATAATTCATTGACTATTTTGCAGCAATGGTCGTGAGAGATATTACCTTTTCCCCTCGAGTACGGTCGCCTGGGTGTTAGACACCCAGAGTGATTAAGAAATGTAATATTTTCCTCTCGTCCTCTCTGGTGTATCCAAATTGACAGTGGCTAAGTTTTTAGGTATTCAGAGTATATTGAAAGTAAATTTAGCGTCATTTATTTTTTCCGTGGTGACATTTTTTTAAGCTCTGGGTGTCGGACACCCACCGACCGTTCTCATGTGAGAAACTTAATCTTTGCATTTGACACCCTTCGAATAATTGAGACGCAAATAGTATGCCACCGCATGTTATTGCTGAAGTTGAGAGATAAAAAGACTCTCGAAACGTATGATCTTCGACATCAATGCAAAGTATGCACTAACGTTGGAGATGTACATATATCCAGGAATAAAATGAGTAAGCAAAGTTGATATCTTTGGCAGATTGTTTACTTCCAAGCAATAAGGCCCTCATTCAATGGACTGTCATATAGATACATATATTGTACCTGTTTTTCATTTTTACCTTCCCCATTTCCCTCCTTCAGTAGACTTAGTGAAGACTTTTTGGGAAACCTTTCTCAATCGTTGAGTTGTATTCACTCTGGCGTGTTCTCTTTTTGTCCTCTCCTTCTGTGTGTCATTGTGTAAGTTAGAGCTGGTTGAAGGATGTGAGTTGCTTCTCCAGCAAAACCACACCTATTCGGCAGTTACTTAAAGTAAATTTGAGCATGTTGTATATTCATTGCGCTTGTGGATTTAGCATTTTGACGTAAAACCAAAATATTCCTCCATATTCCACAATTTACATCCATAGCAAATTTATTATTATTCCATAACTGAGGATGTAAAATAAATATCCTTTTAGTTTTCAGTTTAGTGTTTGAAAAGGATCAAGAAAGAATATTTAAATTGTTAGGAATAATGGAAGAGGAGGGGGATATAATTTGCGGTATATCTGGTTCAGATGATGCAGATAGTTTGCAAGAAATGGGGACGACACGAACTCTGATCAGGATATGAGCGGTGAGGAGTAAGACGAAGGAGATGGTGAACTGTTTTACAGAAAGGATAAGGAAATAGTGTGGCGAAGAAAACCTTTCCGCAAAAATGTCCGATTAGGTTGAGAAAACATTTTCCAAACGACTGCCTTATTGAGTGGTTATTCTAAAAGTGAAAAATGTCCTTTGGAAAGTTGGGAGTTAATTTTTACTTTCATTGATTACATTTTGGAGTGTGCCAATTGTTATATTGATAGCGTAGAATTCAGATACAAAAATAAGCGCAATGTCAGGAAAACGAACAACATTGAAATGCGAGCTCTATTTGGAGTTTTGTATTCGGTAGACCTTCATAAAGACTACCATACAAACCCATTTGTGAGCAACAGACGGCATTGTAATGGAACTCATATATGCAACAATAAGTTTTGGCAGGTTTTCATTTCTAATGCGTGCTATTCGTTTTGATAACATTTTTGATCGCAAAGAAAGACAGAAAGTTTATCAACTGACTGCAACAAGAAGTATATATACTCAATTGTAAAACAATATTCAGAAAGCCTATATCGTTGGAATTTACCTATCAATAGATGAAAAGTAGAAAAGCCATATGAATTTTCAGCGTAGATTTTTCCACATGTAGAGTTATTTATCAAGTTCATGGTTTAGTTACAGAGTAACATCTTCAGAATTATATGAAAAAATATTTCCGATGCCCAATATGAAATTTGTATGTATTGCTGTCACCATTGGCGCCATTTGGCCAGTAATAATATTTAAATGTTCCAGGGGACTAAAAGTCCCAGCACAATAAAGACTGTTTTCAATTTAAATTTCAATATGTAAAGGTAAGGATTGGAAAACTAAGTCTAAGTGTTCATTCTGTGATATTCACGTGTGTCAAGAACATTCAAAAATTTATTGTGATAATTGCCAGGGCAAAATATCTGCCAGAATGGAGATTGTAGAAATTTCGGATGATTGATGTGGATGCAATATATATATATATATATATATATATATATATATATATATATATATATAATATGTAAATAAGCTAATAAAATTTGTATAAAAATAGTTCGTGTATAAAATAAATATAAAAATTAGGCATTAAGTAAAATGTAGTAAAAAAAGTCCATTAAAAACGAAGAAAAAATATCCTGGGTGTCCGACCACATCATAAAACATAAATTCTTCTTTTGATTTTGTGCATTTGATAATTTTTGTTTATCTTGGCGGTGCTTCATCTCGTGCATTAAATAAATCCCGTTGCACTATAGCACGGCCTGAAACCACGTGAATTTTATAAAACATTGACTCAAAACATATTCATTTTGTTAACATTCTTTTAATCCATGAAGATACGACTAAGGATCAGATTCACAGTATCGCGTACTTATCATTCACTTGCACCGACAATCTCAAGCTTCCGTCAGAGTAAAATATGCGTGAAATCATTAATTGCTGCGCATTCCATGTTTATTTTAATGTGGAAATACGCCAGGAATTTTAAGCTCATAAAAAGTTTCTCGGGAATTCGCATTCGTAAAATCCGGAGTCATTCGTTAAATTCTTCAAAAGAATACTTGCACTAAGCATTCCCGCTTCTTCCGGAGCCGTGTAGTTTGAAGAGCCAACTACGATATCATAAGCGCATACCACGGAGGCCTCTGCCGAATACCCAAGTCTTCTTTATATGCGACCGCCGCGTGGGGCGACCTTAGCAAACGCTAGCGGGCCGCAAAATTGAGGCTCGAGGAATGCGGCGAATGCTTTCGGATGTTCCCCTCTCCAATGCGTCGTCTGCCCGCCGAACCAACACTCGCTTGATCCAATGACCTCACCCCTCTTTCCCGCACCCCACCCTTGAAGACGTACCCAGCATCTTGACCCCAGTCCAGCTCAAACCTCCAGGACCAGCACGCAATCCCGACGTCGTGGTGCCTAAAACGTTGTACCCCATCGTTAAGAAGAACGATCTAAGATGCAATGTCGAGAACCGATTTATAGTAATTGAGGCTACGTTTCCCATTCATTCACTACCCACGTCAAAGTGAAATATGTGCCTAGAGTCCAAGCTTCCCGTCCAATGGCTCAAGGTTCGAATCCTGACGTAGGCGGAGATTTTTCAATTTAACACCTAATAATATGTTGCGCTGATAATTTTTGTTTATCTTGGCGGTGCTTCATCTCGTGCATTAAATAAATCCCGTTGCACTATAGCACGGCCTGAAACCACGGCCTTGGTGCTTCCCTCCGTCCGTCAGATGGGAGAGTGGAACAGTGGAATTCTTGGCTCTTTCCTTAAGAGTAAGCTTATGAATACGCCGGTTTTATCTCCACCCTTCCTCCATGCCCTAAACAACTCTTCCCGTACCGACCGAGCTGTGTATACCAAGCTTACAAATGACCTTTCCAAAGAGATAGTCAACCAGTCGGAGTAGAAAATCCTTCATGTGGTGACAGAGGATAGAAAATAAGCCCTGGGTTAAGACAAGAGTGAAGCGAAGCCTTCGTGATCATATACTCAGGCAGCTAGGAAACAGAAAAAATTACCACTCCACTACTTTTACCTAGGTTTGCCTAGTGCATTATGGCAGTGGCAACCCATTTCCTCCTACACGGGCATCAGTGCCCAGGTTCATTAATGCAGCAGCATTGGAGACACCTCTATTCTTTATTATTCATTATCTCTATTTCTGTGCATTGAAATTCATTATATTATAAATATTTAAGTACCTAAGTCACTTGAAAGTAAATTATCAGTGTAGGATGAAGAAGACAGCCTGTGCTTACACTTAATGTTGCTAATAGGTAACTCTACGCTCTGCATCTTTATAGAATGCTAGCAGGCACGCAAAAAATCGAGCGATAAAGGCGACATCAGCCTACGTAGCACCTCCAAGTGGACGTGGATTCGGAGCGAAAATGAAACGGGTGCCTTACAATCAGACCTTCCAATGTCGCTTTAGCTCATTTAATGTTTAGCCATTATAGGACAAGTAGCATGCAGGGGTAAACCTTACGCATGGGGTAGTATAAGTGACAGAGCGGTCGCTGGCAGTATTAGCAACAAACTCACGTTAATGAGAGTTACCATACCTAAAGTAGTAGGAGTAGCTGAGATTAGTTTCAAAGCTGATGCAACTCCGTTCCGTTCTCCCATTAGCGATATGACGCTCAGTGCGGTAAAGACAAGCTGGTTACACCGCCAAATCACTACGCATTTCACATAATATATGGCACGCAGTCACGCGCACGGGCGCAGAGATATACAACAAGGGGATGAAATTCGCCATGAAAAAATCATTTCTTTGCACTGAAGGACTAGTTTGGGAGCTTTAGAGACTTGGGAGCTGCACGCTAGGATTAGATTACTTGGAGGATTTAGATGAAGCGTGTTTCAGTACGAAACGGATGATTCAATTTTGACCCCGCTCTTTATCCCTAGGACTGATGGAAGCGACAAAATAAGAGAAATACGCGGCCGAACAAAAAACAGATTCAAATTACAGGGGCCGATTGGTACTAATATTCCCTCTTTCCATTAGTGTTTACAACAAAAACGGCGTGACATTATCATAAGACGGGTAACGGACTGCCACGATGGAAACACGGTGGAGTCGGGAAGGAAGCAACGATAGTTTCGGATCGAGTGTGGAGGGGTGATCCTCCGATTCGTCCGAGTACTGTAGCCCGTTCATGTATTGCCGGAGGCAGTTTGTGCGAAACGACCTCACTTGTCGAATCACTTTAAAAGGAATTACTGGAAAAATAACATTTTTCCAGCATAAATGTTCTATGCAGTGGATTCGTGGGTCCTCCACGCGGGGATTGCTACCTCTCCCCGCCCTGAAGCTCTCGCTTATCGTCAGGGGTAAACGGAGTCGGTGGGAAAGGATAAAAAGAAAGGGAGAAAAGTGTATGGGAAAGAGAAGCTTCCGACCCCAGAGTCATTCATAGGCTAAGGGGCGTGGAACGGTACGCACAACTAAACATTTCTTCCAGAGCGTTTGCTACATTGAATCCTATTAATGAGGAAACAACGGAGTCGCAGTCGGTCGTCCAGGGCCCGGCCCGCCCGTATACTTTCCTATACAATGCACCTCTGCCCTTCCCCACTCTTTTCTCTATTCCCTCCTTCTATGGCTGTTGTCACACCACCCCCTGCCACACACCTCTGCGGCCGCTAGCAGGTTAGAGTGCATACGGTGATGATGGTACCTGAAATTACTTGTTGATTTCGAAACAGAAGAGATATGGGGAGGAGCGGAACCTGAGACGAGGCGACGGAAGAGTGGTGACGGTCATTTGCGCAAGCATACTGAATCGAATGGGACATCCTTTCAGGAAAAGTATACCTGAATATGAGACTCAAAATTTGGACCTTCATCACTGTCTTATAACTTCGATTAGCGTATAGCTTGAGTCATCGTCTCAAGTGATGCGGAAATCTGAAATATAACTTAAAGGCAACTTTAATCATAGCATTTTGAAATTCATGTAAAATAAAGGAATTGTATGTACGAGTTAACTTTGAAATAAAGTTGCAGAATTGGTAGATTGGCGAATGTCTATTGATAGTAAATTGCAGAATCGGTAGATTGGCGAAGATTTATTGATACTAGTGATGGGTCGGTCATGAACGATCATATCACGTGACCCGGGTCATCTCGGAAATTGATCGGTGAATGGGATCATTTAGATGACTAAGAGGGTCAATTTCGGACGCAGATCGCTCGCGATCCTGGTCGTTCTCCATCAATCACTACCCATTCGTCATTCGTATTTATTTTTTCACATTTGGACGTAGGTCAATCACGACCAAAATACCACATGTACATGATGCAGTGAGAGCCCTCAATTGGTGTGGATGGAACTGGATGTGGACTGGTGGTGGTACACAGAGGTGCTGCTGTCTCCGGAATGCTTTGTGTTGCAGCCCCCGGTCTGTCGGAGTTGCAAGGGAAAATGTAGCATTAAGCAATATAACTTACGACTAATTCTGTTGTAATTGAATTGAAATTGATCTCATAATTTTTTAATTCAAGGTTGCTACATACCATAAATTATGATATTCCAGTACTTTTCCTGGTTTTCCATGCCATAACATTATTTTTTCCAAATTGAAAAAAAAACTTTTAAATTAAGTGCTAGGATAAGAGAAAAAAACGCTAACACATGCACGCCATACAGTGATAACAATATGCATTGTCGTGAAATACATTTAAAACAGGTTCGTTTTTAATCTTTTATTAGGCATAAACCCAAATATAACCAATGGGTTATGACCAATACGCCACAGCTCGGCCCCCAGCATACCTACCAACAGCAGAAGTGGCGACAATGCAAAGAGGGCTTATTTCCGTATGCTCTCTCTAGCTGAGACAGAAACTTGAAGGGGAGATAAATATGATATAATTGCATAAAATTATCTTCTCTGACTTAACGCCCATGATGTTAAAACCATCGCAGTTGTGGTTTTCGAATGAGTACTTAAACTCACAAACGACGTCGTTTACGTTTAAATCGTTACAATTGATGTTTCTTTACAGAATGTAATGCAATATCTATGAACAATATGAGCAGTACATATGTGAAGATTATGTAGAAATGCGTCAACTATGATGTCCATCGACATTAAGAACTAGATTGTATTTCAAAGTGTTGGCGGCCGGGGGACAACTTCAAATCGTATTGGCAGCTGTACCACTGGCAATTGCTTGAACTATTGCGGAACATAACGATTTTTCCTCATGTTCATTCACGTATTTTCCTTAAAACAGCTCCATTTTCGAGGGCCGCTAATTGTATTAATGTTTACTTCCTCACAGAACTAGAAATTTTCTTAAATTATACAGTCCAAAAATTTATAATCGTAAAAACATTGCTTTCGCTCGCGTTCATATTTCAGGAATATCTGCAAAACCTTTTTTCACTAGAGTACAGAAAATCAAGTTTCTGAACCATGTGATAGAAAAAAGTGATAATTTCATGAAGTTAGCAGTATTTTATACTCATATTTTCCACTACAAGGATGGTAGCTTTTTAGTAGGAATATTTTTTTAATAAAACATAATTACAATGATGTTATTGGAATAATTTTAAGAGAGCCACTAGGGTATAAAAATATTCTTCTTAACGTATGCACAAAATCTTCGACACCAAGGAACAATGTACAATGAATAGAAAAAATACCTGCAATTAAAGCCACGCTCGAGGGTTTAATTTATTACCACGTAAGAGTCCATGTATCACCATTGCAATGCGACCGTATAATACCAAATTCTATTTCGTACACGAAATTCACATCAGGATGAAGGCACACTCAGGGGTACGCTTAAGGGCGTCCACCGGGTGACGCATGGTAGGTCAGCCTCCAGGTGAGTAACAAAATTATCATCTATACTCATCACACAAGGAGTCATGGTAAAAAGCAGAAAACAGGGTAGCGTCCCTTCCTCACATGAGTGAATGAGAGGAAGGGACCTGGGGCCTGATTCTGATGCTTTCCCGATGCTCAACTTTTCCACCAAAACGTCATTAGTTTCCACCAAAACGTCATGACTTTCCGACACTACGTCATCATGTTCCACCTTCCACCATAGAATCCTTCACTGCATCGTCCATCGTTCAATGACTGGTGGAAAGTCAAGCTTCCCTTCCACCCGTCATCCACTTGGTGGAACAGCGCTAGTGTCGTGGTGGAAACTTTCCGACGGAAGTAAGCGTGCGGAAGGTAGACATTTTTTTGTTCGCGGTTTCGAGGTAAGTTGGAAATCGGCATAAGTTTGTGATGTTCGGCTCTCCAGAGGGGGTCATTGAGCCGTTCATTTAACGGATCAAGAGTCGTTCAATGAACGAATGGTGGAACTTTCCACCAGTCATTGACTGGTGGAAGATCAGAATCGGGCCCCCGTGCACCACAGTGGCGAGGAGCAAAATTAATCGTCGACGGGCTCACTTTGCGGAATTTTTCCATGGTTTGGAATGAAATAACTTTGTTATTTTCCACACGGTTTATTATCCTCAACCGGTTTCAACGCAAGAGCGTCATTTTCAAGAGGTTACTAAACGACGAGGCCATCAGTCTCACACATTTATACCCTGAGACAGAGGAGGGGGAGTTAGGAAAGAGGTTGGGGAGGGAAGTAAGGTGAATATGTGCCAGCTTACTGGGAGGAAGCAAGGTCAGTATTTTGAAATCACCACTCGGTAGTAGGAGGAGGGGGAACTCTTACCGACAGACAGAAGAGGTGAGTTCATAGGAACAACTTCGTTTACTATCTTCTCCTTGTACAACCTGAGATATGCCCTTATATCAAAGTTTCCCACAAAGTCTAATTTAAAAAAAATGGTGACGAGCAACACTCACTTCACTAAAGCTGTGATAATATTTACCTCATCAAAGTTAAAATAAATATTACCTTGCCTTAACTTTGTGATACTTTGTTGTTTCAACATGAGCAAAGCAAGGAGAAACCAAAATAGAACGAATGAGGAGAACAACCCTTAGAATTTCAAAAAAATTAATAATGTAAGCATTAAGTATTGTCACATTAAATCCCTACTCTGGCATTTAATAAAATAGGAGTTAATATCGCAGAGATGGCTGGTAAAACTTACTTAATAGTGATAGATTATTATTCTTAGTGGTTAGAGATGATTGAACTAAGGTCAAAAACAGCAAGGGCAGTGATTTAAACATTTAAAGAGTTGTTTTATAAGTTTGGCATTCCCAGAATTGTTGCATCCTTAAAAACGTTCCTTTCAAGTCTTGAGATGAGAGAATTTGCTGAGTCCTATGACATCCATCTCAATATTATCAGCCCACACCATTCTCAATCTAATGGTCTTGCTGGAAGAGATGTTGGAATTGCAAAAAAAAATAATGAAAAAAATTAATTTTAAATTGGATGATCTATGGTATGCATTTCTTCAATATAGGAATAAACCAATTCTGACACTAGGTGCGTCTCCAGCTGAACTATTATGCAGCCGGCGATTAAGGTCCCTTGTGCCTGTATCAGCATCACTTTTTTAGGTACTCACAAGTTAATCATGACCTAGAATAAAAAATATTTAACAGTCAGGAAAAACAAAAATACTATTATGACAGAAACGCTGTTCAGAAAGATCACAAAGCATATACAAATCCAAAACATGTATTACTACATAAAAAGAGAAAGTGGGAAATGTGTGAATTAATTGACCCAGCAGACACACCATGAAGGTATTTAGTAAGGTGTTATGATGGTAAGGTATTGAATAGAAACTCAAGAGTATTAAAACCAGCAAAGGGGGGTTAGAGAGGAAAATCATGGTGTTGATCAGTACCTTTCCTTAGGGGATGATACTCAATATGATAAGGGGAAAAGGCATATAAGACATATTCGACATAGAAAAGGCATATTCGTGTAAGATTGAATTTGTGAACTGATATGTATGTGACTTGGTTAATTTGTTGTGTTAATAAAAGGGAAAAAGAAGATGTGACATGTTTGTGTTATTATTGTGTTACTATTGAATTTGCTGTCAAAGAGTTGATGTTTGGCTGAAGCTGTTGGTTGTTGCAGCTGATACATGGCAGACATATTGGTGTAATTCGAGTGTCCTTGTTATAAAGAACTAGAAAGTGTCATCAGTAAAACGAGAATCTTAACAGTTCCGTTATTAAATATCGCATTATATCGCACAACTTTACAAAATATTGAGAAATATCGTATATCACATTGAGTAATATCACGTAACAATACTGCACATTGCTTTCAAACAAATAGATTATGATAGCGTTCATTGTCTTGTGATATTAGATAATAGAGCGTAATATATTTTCTCGTAGTAGCATATCGCCCGATACGCATGTCGTATATTAAAATATCGCTATTTGAAGTACGTGACATCGCACGTAGCATTATATGGAATCACATATTATCTAGCATAGACTATCGTATGTTATTGAATGTTATCGCATATAGTAGAATTTAACATCACATGATATAAGAGCACTTATTGCACATTATCATGATAGCATAATATGGTTTCCATATCGTATGAAATCGTTTAAGATTATTAAATAGACCTCTAACGCATTGTGATACATCGCCAAGCGCCGATGCTCAGTATGGCGGTAATTCAAGAGGCGATATATCTGACGCATCGCATTTCCGTAGTCCAGCGGAGTGGGTTCATGGTGCTTACTTTTTCCACTACGGTGCGAGACGATGACGTCAGTGCTCCACTCGGGAGTGGAGTGGTTACAGGAAGTGCTCTACTCCGGAACAGAGCACATTATTTCCGCTCACAAGTGGAGCGATGGAGAGCCCCGAGTCGTAGACTGATAAAACTTGACTGAAGCCGTCACCCTTTGTACCCACCCGGTGCATGGGTCGGAAACTTGGCAATTGCAAACATTGTTCGCAGGCTGCATATTTTTGAGATGTGGCTTATGAAGAGGAGGCACGGAGAGGGTGAGCTGAATAATGAGGAAGCATTTAGGTATTTGGGTTGATAGGGGATGGCAACTGAAGAAAAATAGCAGCGCTAATCTTGTGGAAAAATAATCGCTTATCACAGAATGGCCCAAGATAGAAATGCCTCAACATTGTTGCTTTTAAGAACTGTAGTTTTATTGAAATAGTTCGCCGTCCGGTGGTAACGACGTAGGCATATACTCCGGAAATATTAGCAATTTAATTGGCTACTCCACAACTTTACAACGAAACAGTTCGACACCTTCGAAGGGGGGAGGAAGATGTAGGGCGACGGAGGAGTTTGGGATAGAGTTACCGTGAGCGGCGGCCGACAGAGAACTGGAGGCGTCGGGCGGTGTATTCTCGCAGGCCGTCAGGCTGTCGCCGCCACCGAGCAAAGTAACCTGTGCAAGCCGGGGCCGCTATTTGGCTGATCCGTCAGGGCCTTCCATTTCACTAGGTTGACAATTCGACGTAGGCTTCACGGTGGTAGCCCCTTCTTCCTTCCTCTCGCTATGCCACAAGGTGGGAGTGTTCAACGTCCCGAAATGGACGGCTCCGTAGTTCAATAAATTTCCATTCCATTCAGTTTTTGTACCACCGCGATAGAGCATTTTTGCGCATGGTATCGCTGGGAGCGTGTCGTTGAAAGTTTTTTTCTCACCCGCATGATGTGCATTTGTGAAAAATGCAAACTCGGGTCTCAAGGAATAAGTAACTTTGAGTGCTCTACTCTTGAGGTTGTCACACATCTTTATCTCTTATTGTATTTTATCAACTTCTCAACCCCAAACCAAAATTATAATAGTTATTAATTCCCATGGGCTCAAATCTTGATCTGATAATCCTAAAAAAAAATAAAATACAAAGTATAAATAGACAAAAATTTTGTCTGTTCTCACATATTTGTCTTGGGAGTGAAAAAGCATTTTTCCACAGTACCTGAGTTGTAAAATGATACTCCATGTGTTTCGTCCAATATCAGTGACTCTAGTTTATATGCCGCCCCTTGGAAAAATGGCAATGGGTACCATTTTTAAAAACTGTTATCAGGGGGATGAACAGTTAACAATTGTATAGCTTTTGATTTCTTTACCTGTTTTATCACGTTGTCAACACAAGCCTGGACATAACCGTTTCTGGTGGTGATCATGTTAATTATGGGCCGTTAATTGTTGTAATTACACCGAGGCGTGGGTATGTTTACCAGTTTATGAGCCATTTCCCTCAAATGCCCACAATGTGCCTATGGTGATGATGAGCATCACTTGGAATTAACACGTCACGGGTTTACGATTGATAGAAAATTCGCGGTAGCCTTTTGTAACATCAATGTTTAAGTCTAAAAAGTTGATCTCACTGTCACTAAATTCCATGGTAAAATTAATATTTTTATGTAAAGAATTCAATGCAACCAAAAAAGCGTTTCAGGTGGTTCCACCGTAAAATGAACTAAATGTCATTTTATTAATATTCTGTCTCTTTGTAAAATACCTTCTCCTCTATCTGATATGAACAACAAAATAATACCTTTCCACGCTATTTTATTCTATAATTGAACTTGAAACTACATTGTTTACAATGGGGGAGTGAGAAAAACACGGGGAAAATAGTATTTTTCCATCAAATACATATGCCATTTTCGCGGATAACTATTTATATGAAGGAAATAATCCAGAGAAATTGAATAAAAATAAAATATAGGCATCTTACTACCTTATTTTTCTAGTTATGTGGGAATTGCCGTAAATGAAGTCAAAATGCGGTAATTCGTAGGAAATGGCGCTGCACTATGGCTGGAAAATTTGCTAATTTAAAATACATTCGTGGAATAATCTGCATTTTCTCTAATTTACTTTTGGTTTCTGTAGGTAACGCATTTCATCAGCGAAAGCAGGATTTTTGGACAAAATATCAAAAATGTGGAAGTTAGTATTTGGGTTGACTCAAACAGTCGCGTCGGAACCTCCTTAACTGTTGTTTAATGCCCGTCCACATACAAATAATACCATCCACGTATCTAAACCAAAAAATTACGTTTTTAGTCAGAGGATGTGAGGATTCGAACAGTTGCAATTCTAAATAGTTCATAAAGATTTCAGCCAGGATTGGCGATATCGGTGACCCCATAGCGAGGCCCGTCGAATACTGGTAAAAACGTCCGTTAAAAAGAAAATAATTTTGGCTTAAACATAAATCTAAAAGGGATTTGAGGTCATTGGCAGTCTCATTAACCAATTCAAGGGCAATGTTGGAAGCCTCAGCGGGAGGAACAGGGGTGAAGAGATTCGTTACGTCAAAAGATACCAGTTTTACATTGAGTAGTAGTTTAATAGAAGACTTTTTATCAGCCACTTCTACTGAGTTCTGAGTATTTGGCGGAGATTGAAGAATAATTCCTCGCCAACATATTCACTTTTACAGAAACTTTGTGACAAGTTGCTGTTACATGCGAGGCAACGGGTCGGATGGGTGCGTTACATTTGTGGGTCTTAGGAAGACCTTAAAATCTGGGCGGTAATGGGTACATACGAAGTAGATGCCAGCCATCAGTTTCACTAGTCACCATTTTACATTTCGCCAGAGTGGTTTTAGGGTTTCTTTTGGAAGTTTGACGTTGGGTCTCGTTGTAATGTCACTAAATACCGAGTATTTAAAAATCCTCACACTTTTTAATATAATCACTATTATTTCAAACCACTATACTGCTTCCCTTGTCAGCTTTCGTATACACTAGGTGAGATTCAGCTGCTGCCTCTTTCACACTGTAGATTGCACGCTGGAACGAAGCATTCCGATGCCGGTGGAGTTGTTTACCTGCGTTGGATACGATGTCCGCGGCTATTTGATTCTTCCCGAGAGATTCCTTACGAAGGGAAGCGTCACATTCTGCTGCAATGGTAACCGCCAAACGACGAGAAAGGGGTATAGGGGGGCAAACTTATAACCCTTTTCAAGCAACCTCATTTCCTTATTTGAAAATGATTGATTTGACGGGTTAATCACTCTCGGGCCAAAGTCATTGTCACAGTTTACTGCTGAGGGCCGAGTTGCGGGTTTTCATCAAGTAATTTCAAATATCAAAACTTTCCGCAAAGTTACGCCGGAAACGTTTTCTCATAGACTTATAAATATACTGGCTTGGCAGAAACAACGTGTCCGGCAATGAACGTAGAATTTCTATAGTCTCTATCGCCGAAAGCCATACAACAGGAACAGTACACCTTATTTAGTTGGGTTGAATATGATAGCCATTTTCTGTGAATTTTTTCTCCATTTGGCAAATACCGGTAATACAATTTTGAAGACTCGAATGTTAACACTGTCCCTTTTCCATTACTAACCTGTACGGGATGCTTTGCCAAAAAAAACTTTTTTACTTGGATAGGATCACTGATGTTGGTACTTATAAAGAATCCTAGCTGTGGCGGGTTAGCAGTTCCTTCTTGTAAGTTATCTTCTTCAGCATCTTCAGACATTTCTGATGAATCACTTGATGTTTCACAAAATAATTCCCACGGAAGATGTCTATTGTAAAAGTTCGGCACTGGTGTCAAGGGGAATGCGAGCCGCAATCAGAGTAATGAAAACACCAGTTTTTCTAACTCATCAAGGAGTTTTTACTATATCTGACCCTATTTACCCCGTAATTTATTTCAAAAACACTAATCAGTAAATATTCGACTTTCTTCTGTAATTTTGAAAAAAATAGGGGTTTCGGAATAAATTTGCTCACCATATTCCGAAAATAACCTTTGAATTTCTATATCACGTCCGATTTTTTGCAATTCACGAAAACGTAAAAATTCATTTTTTAATGTCAATGCATATAATGTTCATAAGTAGTGAAAATGTTGTAGAGGGAAAGGATGAATTTTAAGCATTGATTCACGCAATTACATAGCTAATAGATATGTATAATATCTTATCCGCCTAAGGTCACGAGTTTCCCCGTGCGCAAATGCGGAAATTGCGGAAATTATTGTGAAATTAATTTTGAAAATACAGAGTATGAATAATTGAAGACTTATATGTATAGCAAATATCGAAAATGATACAATTTTATTTGTAAGTCTTCAGATTAAATGATCATGAAGCAAGTGAACCTAGACGATCCTATTGCCACCAAGCAATATTATATGGGATTCAAGCGCCTCAATCGTGACGTTTTACATAAAAATAGTTACATTTTCATTATTGAATACGTATTTATGTGAATATTCCTTAAACATTGATTTCATCCCTCTGGGGAACATTCTTATATTAATACTGCTTTCATAAAATGCCACTGAAAAAACGATTTTATTTTTTTAATTTTACCATTTTCGCGATTTATGAAAAAACCTGAGGTGATACGGACAATTGAATGAATGTTTTTAAAAATATGCTGAAAACCATTCTAATTCATACCTAGTTTATTTTTAAAAAACTTAAGAAACAAAATTTGTCTTGCTTTGCCAGTATACCTGCTTCGCACTCATTCTCCGCATTTGGGCACGTAGACGTCCTTGATGACATCCGCCTTTGAAATATAGTTTTGTTTTAACTTTTTAATTGTACTAATTTGTAAAAAATCTTAAACAAATTATGTTCTCATAGAGAACATTTTTCCCCCAGTATAAATATTTCATTTACGCATTCCATTCAAGCATTCTACCAGCTGATTGGTAGGTTCTTGGACAGTTCCCATTCTGTATCCCAACCTCATAGAAAATGTCTCGATTTCCCTCCTAAGGATGACCCGTTATTAGATCCCTCTTCAATTCTTCATATCTTCTACCTCCTCTTATTTATTCCAGAATTCCTATCCTCTTCCTTCCTCTCCCACGCTTCCCCAGTGTTCTCCCCTCTATCACTCTCTTCAACATGCCCTCTCCTCTCAAAACCTCCTCCATCCATCTCTTCTGCCTTCTCCGAACCTCTGCCACAAGCTTCCTCTCCTCTCCGACCATATCCAATACCTCCTCGTTCGTCATTCTCGCCATCCAGCTAACGTTCTCCATCCTTCTCCAAACCCACATCGCAAATGCCTCAAGTCTACGCACATCCTCCCTTCGCAATGACCAAGTTTCCGACCCATATAGCGCCACGCTCCATATTAAAGTTTTCACCATCCTCTTCTTTACGTCTCTTCTCAGACCCCCTCATCAATTCCCTTCCCTTCGAAAATGCTTCTTTAGCGAGCGCAATTATGCATCTGATGTCCTTACCACTAAACCCATTCGCCTCTAAAATACTACCCAGATACGTAAACTGCTCGACCTGCTCTATCTTCTGCCCTCCCACCCTTATATTCAGCGCTACCTTCTTACTTCTAGAAAATCTCATTACTTTCGTTTTCTTGTGATTGATCTTCATCCCATACTTTTCGCACTGCACCTCTAATGCATTCACCATTGACTGTAACCCCTTAGCCGACTGACTAACCAATGCTTGATTATCTGCAAATCTCACTGATTTTATCAGCTCCCCTCCTACCTTTATTCCTACCTCCTCCTCCCCCCATGCCTCCCATGCCATTTCTTCTGAATAAACGTTAAAAAGCAGCGGCTATAGTGGGCACCCTTTCCGCACTCCCCGTCCTATCGTGGCCCATCCCGATTCTCCATTGGCTACCCTAACCTGCGCAGTCTGATTCATATACAAATTTCGAATCAGACGCCAGTCCCTCCAATCGACCCCTAATTTCTTCAACACTCCCATTAATTTCGTCCATTCCACCCGATCAAACGCCTTCTCGAAATCTACGAAGCATGCAAAAACATCCTGCCCATACTCTAGGTTTCTTTCTACTATCGTCCTCATCACCGCTATAGCGTCTCACGTTCCCGTTCCTCTCCTAAACCCGAACTGGTCGTCACCCAGGTATTCATTTGCCTTCTTCTCTAGCCTTCTGTTTAGAATCCTCAGAACTATTTTGGCCGCGTGGGATATTAAGCTTATTGTCCTATAGTCTTCGCACGTTTTTGCCTTACTCTTTTTCGGTATAGGAATTAGTACAGTCTTCGCGAAGTCTTCCGGCCACACTCCATGCTCATAAATCCTATGAATAAACGCAAAAAGTTTTCCTCTTCCGTTCTCCCCCATGCTCTTTAAAAACTCTGCAGGTATGTCATCTATTCCCACCGCCTTATTCCTTTTCATGTCTCGTAGAGATCTTTCGATTTCGCTATCTAGGATACTTGGTCCGATGCCATCTCTGTCGATGTCGTCTTCCCTTTCTATATCTAACCTATTGGGCCTTATTTCTTTACCATACAGCTCTTCAACATACTCCTTCCACCTCTCCTGGATCTCTCTCGGTTCTACGATCACCTTTCCCGTCTTGTCTGTTATCGCTGTAATTCCACTTCCCTTATTACTATCCGTCAGTTCCTTTACTTTCCGATATAATGCATCTGCTCTTCCCTCTTTTTGGTATTTCTCTAACGCGTCGAACTGTACTCTCCACCACGCCTCTCTTGCTTTCTTTGTTTCTCTTCTAAGCCTGTTATTAAATTCTCGGTATTTTCTCTTACCTAGCTCTGAGTTTACGCTCTTCCATTTCCTTCTCTCCTCCATCTCCCTGATCATCTCCTTCGTGATCCACGGTTTTCAAATTTTAGTTGCACTCACTACGCCTACCGTTGCTTTGACCGCTTCTATAATTCCATTTTTCAAACTTCCCCATTCATCTTCCACTGATCTAACTCCATGGTCCTCACCCATTCTCTCATCCACCTTCTCCCGATACTTCTTCTTCATTGCCCCAGTTAATGCCTCCATATTCCACTTTCGTACCCTCCTTCCCATTCTTATCTTTTTCAGTTTTACCCGACATTTCATGACTAATAAGTTGTGGTCTGTGTCTGCATCAGCTCCTGGATAAGTATGCGAGTTTTTAACACTATTCCTGTATCTGTGACGTACCATTATATAATCTATCTGGAACCTATCTGTGTCTCCCGGCTTCTTCCAAGTGTACCTACGTCGAGGATGATGTCTGAACCATGTATTTGTAATTACTAGGTTATTTCTGCGGCAAAACTCCACAGCTTTCTCGCCCCGGTCGTTTCTCCATCCTAGCCCGTAATCGCCCACCTCCCGCCCATCTCTTCCTTCACCCACCATCGCGTTCCAATCCCCCATTACTACCAGGTGCTTACTACCTGGTATCCTACCAATTATTTCCTCTAGCTGATCGTACACCCCATCTACCTCCTCCTCTTTATGATTAGAGGTAGGCATATAAACCTGGATTATAACTAAATTCGTTGGTTCTGCTTTTAGTTCCACGACTATTATCCTATCACTCACCTGTTCTGCATACACTACTTTTCTACCGAGTTTCCTATTCATTACGAATGCAACCCCATGCTGACTTTCATTCCCTCCACTATAAATTACTCTATAGTCGCCGCTCCAGTAATCCCCGTCATCCTTCCATCTTACTTCACCCAGACCCATGATGTCTACACCCACCCTCTCCATTTCTTGCTTTATATTCTCTAGCTTCCCCACCCTCAGCATAGTCCTAACATTCCACGTGCCTATTCTGATAGTTTCGTTCCTCTTCTTTATCTTCTTTTCCTCTGCTGCTGCTACGTCTGAGCAAGGATTTCGTGTGATGACGACCGCAGGGGCCTTGCTCCCACCGTTGCCGGGCACGACACCCGGCCCTCTTGGCCGAGTCCCGTAGTTGCCAGGATTCATTGTCAATTGAGAACTACCCATAATTTCAAGGTTTTTGTTTTAATTGAGATAGTATTTCGTGGCCTTACTTAATAGTGTTTTTTACGTGACACCATCACTTCAGAGGCCTTTTGCAGCCGCCGCACTGAGGTACAGACGCTGCGCGGACTACCATTCGTCTGTCTCCTAACCTTCGACCAATCTGGCATGGGTGACCCTACCAGGAGCAATGCTCCCGCCATTGCAGCTCTAGGGGTCATCGGAGCATGCAAGCCCTTCAACCACGACAAGGTTGTAGTCCAAGAGAAGGGCATTTACGCATTAACATTAAAAAATTGCCTTTTCTAATTTCCATGTTTTCGTGATTTGTGGAAAAACCGGAGGTGATATTGAAATTTGAAGGTAATTTTCGGAATCCACAGAACAGTACCTACACTTCTTCATTTCAAAAAACAAAATCTTGCATATTGGTGATAGCCACTGATATCCCTAGAACTCGGTACTTATTCCTTATACTCGGTAATTTTTCGTAATTTTTCCGTAAAACAGAAACAGCTATTTCTTTAACCGTTAATAAAAATATATAAAAATCGAAAGTATATACCATAAGTGGATTTCTTTATTTTTAAATTAGTAATTTTAACTATATTAGGGCCTTGAAGTTAAATTTTTATGAGAAGCGTAGAAATCCAAGTACGATAAGCTTTACTTTTCAACTACTCACGATAGGTATAGTCTGGTTGGACGGCAATTAGCTGTCGTGTAAGTCAGCTGTCGTGAGGCGCGATATTAGACTAACTTCTGTCCTTGCAAATATTGTTGACACCCCCTGTCGAGGCCCCCCCTAAGCCGCCGACCTGCCGACCAAGCCAGACTGCCCCTGCTTTTATTCAACTCTGCAGGCTTACGATGTTCAACCCAGAAGTCCCTAAAGGGCTAACTGTACCGATATGACGTCAGAAGCAGGGTGAACCGATCCGACACCGATTTCTTAGTCGTCACTCTACGGTTGTCGGGTCAGCTCTCCCTTCAAATAAGCTTTCGTAAACCGATCCCTTCCCGATAAGTTAAAGGGTGGTCTGAGGTACCCTATAGCTGTAAAGGGATGGATTTCTGTGCCAATATGGCAGAAATGTATCGATCGCCTCTGGATTTTGGCAATTTTTTTTACGTCTGTTGATGTTAGCGATCTAAATGTGTTTAACACTAGAAGGACGGGATGGGTCATTTTGACCCATAACACGTGTTCAACATCAAATTGAAGTAGCCATTTGTGATTAGATTCTTTTTAAACTTTGTGACATTGAGCATTTTTACTTTTATACTACTGATATGGAAAGATAATTTCGTTATTGTTGTTGCTTAATTTTTTAATTGATGATATACCTAGAAGGACGGCTCATTTCGACCCATTACTTGTCTTTGTATTGGAGTCAGATTTTTCTCAACTTTCTTCTTCTATATATCACTGATATTTTTTTATATCTACTAAAATATATCAGCGCACATTTCTATCAGTACTTGAAGCCTTTTTATTTCATTTAAATGCCATTCGTCGATAGCGGAGCTCTCCCGGTTGCGGCTTACCAAAATTACGGAAAATGTTGACTTTCAAATCGACTTTGAATTCGACTCACAATTGAAATCGCCAGAGGAATAGAATTTAAAATATGCCACTTTCATTCTGTCATTGTATACATTACTATCAAATTCATTATTTAAATATGTAGCGTTAAATATGACAGCTTGATGATAGAACTATGAGCAGCATTGCTTCCATTCCCAGGACGAGAGATTACAGCTCCAGTGGCCAGTGTTGCGACCATGGAAAAGGATAGTCCTGACCATCGCTCACCAAATTGTTTTGACCTCTCACTAGAAATACGCACGTTTGACATGACCTTTTTTCCACCGAAGTATCGGCACACTCCTTATCAAAGCCGTGTAGAGGATGCGCAGTCCTCAAGTTGTAAAATCATTTCCGAATCTCCTATTCTTTAGCTGCAGAGGGAAGTCACTGCGTGATATGCGAAAGAGAGAAGGAAAGGGCTCGTATGAGAGCAGAAACGCAAATTATTTTTGTCCTTTTAGGTATTGCATAAGTGGATGCATTTACGGACGCCGAAAAAATCGCCAAACCATCCGTATTTTTTCTTGTGTCGTCGGTTCCTTTTACCACAGGTGGTCATGTACTACCTACCATAGTGGCTGGCGGCGAGCGTCATTCACGTACTTCTTGGACCGGGGGGTTTCCCCGGAAAGGAATTTGCTACTAGGTGGTTAGCAGAGGTGACAAATAGCAACTAAAAAAACAGCAAGATAGAAGTTACGAATAGTAAAATAAGTAGAAAGAAGTATATTCAAAGACTAGTAGAAGTGGTGGGGACGCCAATTGAAACGAACCCCTTATCTTCTCGGAAAACGCACGCTACTACCCCAAAGGTTCAGAAAAGAAAATATTGTTAAATTTTGAAGTATCGAAAAAACAAAACTGTAAATATACGTCCTCCATACAATAGAAGTGTTTATGGAAACTGTGCTGAAAAAATAACTACATGTGTAAGTTGTGCAAAAAATGTGATCTTACATCTTTACAAAAATGTTTAAATGCATATTCATGTTTATGGATGTAAATTTTATGCATATTTTTTATTTGAAAAGGTTGTGTAAAATTAATATGTATCAAGTAAAAGGATATTTATCTAAGCATGCACAATTTTCAGCCAGGTGCCTATATTTCCAAACTGTTATGCTTGAGAATTTCCTAAGGTGAGCACTGCTTAAGAGGATTAACTGTGATAATTTTTCTTACTAACAGTTAATTAGTAAAAATATATTTTATTGCTAATAATTTGTAGATAAAGCTTTTTTAATGTCATTGGTGGAAAAATAAAGTAACGGAAGAAAATAGGAGCTATTTGACGCTATAAAACTTGCCCATGATGCCCAAGTCAAAATGATCCCTGCCCGTCCTTCTAGGTAGTACGAAACCCCCGTCCCCCTAGTGTTAAACTTATGTTCTTTCAGTCTGGTTATATCCAATTATTACATTACACATGTCTGTTATAGTGAAACGTGCGAAAGATGTCCGAATATTGAACAACTCCGTTATAGAATTGTGGCGATACTCCGCGTAGCGCTTTTAAATTGGACGCGTTAGCTCGGTAGATCCGCTCTCGCTTCCTAAGTGGGCGGCCGATGATCGGTTCTCGGTGCGGGCAAACATAATTTTCTGATTTTTTTCGGTACATTTCTAGATGGTTCTATAGAATTCTGGTGTGGCGTTCCAGACAATTCTTCCATCTTCGCCGCCAACGTAAAAGCAGCTTCTTCTGTCATTCAAGGCAGTCTTGTAAGAAGAGCTGTACAATAAACATCTTCTCTCAACGAAGAAACGCCTTATCATTCCGCGCTGCGTACGCTACAAAATTTATATGAAAAATAACTTGATCTTTTAACTAAATTTGTTGTTAGTAATATTGCATATGCTTTCAAATATTTCTTTTGGAAGCAAGAGAATAGAATGTCCAATTATCTATAGAAGTTTCAATGAGGTGACATGGAACAATGCATAGCCTTACCTTATATAGCATTACTCTTTGGGTTCAGTACCCTGTATTTTTCATGAAAAAGCAGGCAATACAAGCCCATTCACCATCTTTGTTACCTGTAGCATTTTCTGGCATCCCTTGGCATCCTAGTATACTCCAATTTTATTTATTTCTTGCAAGATCTTTTTAATATTAAACGCCTTTTTACTCAATCATAGGTTTCGAGGTTTACCATAATTCATTAACTCTATATCAATTCTTTATTCATGTATATATTAATATCATTGGGTTCATCATATAATTCATTAATCTAAGGTCCATTAAAAAGGCTAGAATGTCATGGTTTCAGATGAATACCCTTTATACTGCTATAAAAAATATGGTTGCAAATGCGACTATCATTTACAATGCATTGGGGAATTATCCAATAACTTGTAGAAAAACAGGTTTAAGGATTAGATTTAGCTCTCTCCACATTTTCTTTGATGGAATAATTTATGCCATAGTAAACCTATGGCAGAAATTATTCCATCAAAGAAAATGGTTTTAATGATTTTAAAAAATTTATGGTTATAATGCATGGCGCAAATTTAATTTTGGAGTCCTGGAAAGAAATCTGCATGATAATGGTATTTTGAACTTTATGAAAACCATTTCCCATAGCTTAAAATATAACGAAATATTGTTTGATCTATTGAAGATTTTCAGTCATATTGGAGCAATAGTTAAACCATTTGGTGAATAGGAAATGTGACAAATATCTAAACCATCCAGTCTTTTTGAATAAGGTCATATGTGTAGCTCGCCCAATGTTGATCAATCGGCACTGATCGGCGGAATGCATTGCGGACAGTAAACATGGTTAAACGTCACATGAAACGTCACGGAAGTATATATGACGTAAGTATGAAATTAACAGCGATCTAGTTGACACCCCTACTTCGTACAGTGTCGGGTGGGATCGGTTGTCGGAACGTTTAAGACAACGATTAGTAGGGAAAGTGCCACCGATAACTGTATCAACTGCTGCCACCCTTTGGCGCGTAGGGAAAGAGACAGTTTCGTCTCTGCATACGGCTCTTAGTCACATATTATTCTACTTTGCCAGTACCGATACGAAAAAGGGGGCTACGCAGAAGGAATTGTAACTGTAGACCCTATCAGTAATGCCGCAGTACACAAGGTCATTCCCAATTCTTTGTTGATCGTCATTTAAAAAATGTCCTATGAAAATGCGTTATCAATTCGTAACTATGTTATTAATTTTCAAATTAGTTTGTTATGCTTTTGTAGACCCTCATCTAATAATTTCGTTTATCTATCGGCATGTATATATGTGTCGTCTATATATCCACTCGCAAAGCTGTTTTGCCTTTTTTACACCCTACATCCCTTTAAACTCACTCATTCAATTGCGCCGAAGTTTTGGTGAGTTACGCACTCACCTTTATGGTTTCACCAGCCATTTTCACGGTGGACGCTATAAAAAAGCAACTAACTTTCCCATACTTTGCCAACCACATAAATAGACCCACAGCTTCACCTCCATTACCAGTTGTGTATTGTTTATCACGAAAAATAAGCGCTTTTTGGCGGGTGGATGAGGCACAGGTGCTAACACTCGTGCTCACCGCACCATCCCCCGCTGCCAGTACACGGGGCGCCGTCGTAAACAAAGACCTTTGCTCTCATATTAAGGGAAGTCATGACGCGCGCACAGCCGTGTCCGCGGATGCACGTGTGGGCAGTCATCGCTCGCCAGCCTGCTCCCGGCCCATTCCACGGCCCATTATACCCTCGAGCCCACCTCCGCCCTTCAGTCACGTCCCTTGGAGCGGCTCCCGCCTCGCCAGCTCTTGCGCCGCGGTCGCATCGACGCCCTTGCATTCGACTCCCTCCGCTCGCGCCGGCAGCAAAGCCATTTCCCGTTGAGGAATAAAGCGCAGACTTCGAGCGAAAATATTGGATGAACCTAGAGAAAATTGGTTCTGTATTACGCTACATTGTTGAGGTTTGAGACTTAACCAATGTAACTATTAGACATTGCTACGAAGAAATACGGAATCCTGAGTTACTTTCCTTTTTTCCATATCCTTTCCAAATTTTCCAAATCTTCTCTTGGGAATCGGTGATTACTTGGTTGAAGCAACGCATCGAACATTTGAAGACACTTTTACTCCATTTTACCTAATAAAACATCAATTTCCTTGTATTTGACCGCTATGCAACCTTCAATTAAAACCAGATTTGAGCAAATATTATGTTAAGCTATGAGGTGATATAAGGGTTTTAATTCATGGAAACGGTCCAGTTAAAAACAAAACTCTCATGTGCTGTTTTTTAATTCATTGTATACTGATTTTCTGATAGCCAGGTTTTGGCTAATAAGGGTTAGTTTCGAGACGAAGGCAGTCGAATAGTCGATCCTTTAGTACGCCGTGGTCAGGAGGTGGGCGGAGAGGGTGGTGGCGAAGGGTGGGGAAAGGGAAGGGAAATCAGATGACGTAGTCGTCCTGTAACATTTGTCGTCAAGTAAATGGAATGTAATCAGGAATACACTTGGAATGAATAAAAGGTCATGTTCGTGCGCGCCGGTGGGACAGACCCTTTTTATTTCCCTTACATATTTCCCGCCACCTCATTTCCCTTGTTCTCCTTATTTCGCCCCTATTTTGTTTTCGTAGAAGAGGACGTTCAAGGTATGACAGTCCGGGAGACAGACACGTGAAGGACTCGAAGCAGTGCAGGCGTGGAAAGCGTGTGCTATTCTCTCAGCGTGGTCGACGTCGGAGTCGTGTGGGACAAAAGGGACAGAATAAGGTGAGCGTGCCTTCATTTCCCTATCTTTCCCGCCCCGTGTCTTTCCTTCCCCGTGTCTTTCCCTCCATCAACCCTTCCTCAATCACGTCGTGCGTACGACGTCCCGGTCCCATGAACAGGTCATTTAACAGTCACTTGGGCAATTGTCAATTGCAGATACTTTTCTAACGAGTGCTGTTTGATTCCTTTATTTTCGTGGTGAATTGCCTCAGGTTTGGAATCATATTTAAGTCTGTTTTCTAATGTGTAGTTTGCGAAGGTCGAGAACAAATGTCAGGTATCAAAACCCTTTATCTTATTTAACTGGTCAGTGCCCAAAGTTATTTTTTGCATCCAAAATCGTTAATTTTTCTAAAATATGATGCTAATGTGCAATTAAGAATTCTTATAAATTTAACTCCCCTAATATTAAGTAGAACCGGAAATACACCATGGTGCCAGATGTCACCGCTGGGCGTTGATAGGGTCTTTTCGCTTATGGATGCATTTTTTGTTCGAAGGAATAAAACTCCGTCCAATCTTTCAAAACTTCCATGCTTATTAGCATATTACTTCAATTGTTGAAGGCTCTACTTTGTGGAATAACGAGATAATGGGAGAAATTATGTTCTTTGTAATATTTCACATAGATTTATTTACCCGACCGGTTTCAACGCTTGAGCGTCATTATCAAACGTACAGCCACTAAGTTTTCTGGGAGTGCGTGCCACATATATACCAAAATTCCCCCGGGAGGGGGGAGGGGTTGAGCGGAAAGAGGGTGAGGAAGGGAAGAACAACTGAATCACGAAATGTGGGGACAAGGTGAGAAGGCTTGTGATAATGGTTTGGGGGGGGGGGGGCTAGTCCACTACCAGAGCTAAAGAACATAAGAACTATTTATGAAATAATGATCCAAAATCAGGCTTTGTAAAACATCTCATTGAAACTGGACACCGTGGTAATGTTTCACCCCAGATTTTACATGTTAATGACAAAGTTTTTAAACTGGATTTTTTAGAGAATTTTGAAATTGTTAAGAGACAAGGTGTTCCTGATGTATTTCTTTTAAATTATCCTTCTGATTTTAAATGTTCTCCGTTCACCTCCCCGTGTTGCACCATGACCTTCCGCAGTCCTTTCCTTCACCTTGACAGTTGTTGACTTGCAGTTCCCTCACCTTATCTTCCCCTCTCCCCCCCACCAAACCATTATCGCACGCCTTCTCACCTTGTCCCCACATTTCGTGATTCAATTGCTCTTCCCTTCCTCGCCCTCTTTCCACTCAACCCCTCCCCACACCCGGGGGAATTTTGGTATACATTTGACACGCACTCCCAGAAAACTTGGAGACTGCATCCTTGATAATGACGCACAAGCGTTGAAACCGGTCGAGTAAATAAATCTAAGTGGAATATTTCAAAGAACATTGTTTCTCCCATCATTAGCATATTTTGTACAAATTGAATTTTGAATGATAAGGGGCAATGCATTTCACACAATGTCCAATATTACATTTCCAACATTGATTTCTGGCTTGTGACGAACAATAATCTCCAGCACGTTTTCGCCGACTTCCATTTTGAGTGGGGATTATGAGGTGACCTATCCCATCATATCGTAGTATGTGTCCTCCAAGTCGTCATGTATTTTTTCCAATTTTATCCCTTGATGTGAACTAGTTCCGTATTTTACAAGGTAAGTTTGGTACAATTACCCTACTTACCTCTAACTGCGATATATTCACTCCCGTTTTCCGCATTAGTATCCAAGCATTTTGAATACACACGTCAAATAGCCAGGTAAAAAGCGGCCACGACAATTTTTTTCTCCGCACCCCGACCCGTTAGCGGTTTACTCCTCGGTCCATGAGGTCAGTACCACCCATATTCTCGTTGTAAACCTCAAAGAGTTTTGGACGTGGCACGGCAATTTTCTTTTTGGCGGTACTTGATTACCGAGCAACATTTGGAACAGGTTTCACTCCATAGCGTGTGGATGCACCCATGACAACACCATTATCCACCCTATTGAACAAGCGTAATTGATGCACCCTTGTCAGTGCAATACTCATAACGTCCCCGTGGCCCCTTTTGAAAAGCAAATTTCTGCTTGAGGAGGCATCCTTTCGACAATCGGTTGTAGCGGATAGTACCTGTGACACGGCAGCCTCTACTCTTCAGCTCAACCAGGAGATTCATTCCTTGAACAAACCAATCACAATTCACATTCCCTTGAAGTCATGGTGTCCAGATTGTAATATAATGTAAAAATAACCTCAGAAGTATTACCTGTGAAAAGGTTGTCGAGAAAGAGGTTGTATGGCAGTTGCCGTGCGTCTGCTCGAAGATAGTCCAATGTCCATCAATGACTACATCGTTGCCGCTGCTTTCCCATACCGCTTTTCGCAATATTCATTCCCTTGATGTCTCTTCCCTTGGTATGCCTCAAAATCAACCAAGTATTCAGCTGCAGTGTTTAAAGACCACACCTGATAGCCGAATCTAATAAGCTTTCCTCTGATATATTGTTGACAACCATGTGATCAATAATAAGCGACCATATTTTCATCATAATCCATATTTTGCTCAGGTCTAAATGGCTTCTTTGTTCGTTCCTGAACTAAGTTCATTAGGAGTCTCAACTTCCAATAATTGTTATCTGTTCAATGTAGAAAGCGTTTTATTTCAAGGTAACTGTCCCTTCGCATTAAATTGCACACAAGACCGTTCCGGACGTCTCCCGCTTCCTCCAAACAATAGCGCTTATCGGGGACGTCATTATATCCCGAGAGAATTAGAATTCCAAAAAATACTTTTATCAGGACTTTACTATAAATAAAAAAGGTCAGAATAGTCTGCGTTAGGGAATAAAGTATCGGTCACATTTATAACCATGTTTTACTGCCATTTTAATTTAGAATTTTCATTCTGCTTCTTCACGTAGTGATTTGATACATTACTATCCAGTTTTCCACTTCGGTTTTTAGGATTTTCTGTTCGTTTCCATTTCAATTCGCGCGATGGTCCAGCGGCAGGTTCACAAGTCTCTGACCATTGCCCCTACAATGTTGCAAGTCTTATTACCATAAAATTGCTTGCATTTTAACCCATTTTTGCCCGAATTATTTTTTTTGCTATAAATTTAAATTTTTAAACATTTTTTGTTAGTTTTATTTATTTTAAGTACATACATCTTATTTACGTGAAGTTTACACCCATAGAACTACAGTAATACTATGTTCCAATTTTGGAACACTGGGATCGAATGGGAGCATAAAGAAAATTCCGTTCTGCAGCGAATATTTTTTTTAATATCACGTTTTAAAATGAGAATGCGGTTAGTAAACTTTAGTATTCGACACGAATTTTTTTATAATAAACATAATGTTAATGTACATTACATTTTTCACAACATTTTGTTTAATTTTTTTGCACATAGCACATCTGTTTTTTTTGCTGCGTTACCAATCCAGTGATCAGTGTGATCTTACCTTATTTCACTAGGAATTCGCAGAAGTAAGTCTTTTGATAACTTTGGTCTTCCTCCTCCAGCTGATGGCCTGCCGTTTTTCTTCAAATACACCTGAACAACATGCCTTTTGATTCCTAGATAATCTACATTTTTTTACTTTTCCTGAAGAACTGCCATGCATTGTGAACATAGGTATCCAAGCAAAAGCAGAATAAGGGCCACCATCACTTTTTTGAACTAATTGTAATGCGATAATTATCGATGTTTTCGTCCATCTTATCCACTCCTCCCATGAAATGGTTGTATTGTGACACAATGTGTGGCTGAGGAATTATTTTTGTTCCTTTCGGCGAAAAACACATCTGTTGGCAGTAGATACCAATTGAAAATACGAGAAATACGAAATATCTATCTCGTACTGAGTCACACGAACTTATCAAAAGAACCATTCTAATCTGTTATAGTAAACTTTGATGAAGTATCAGAGTTCATTTTTTCTACTTCAGATGTTGGACAGACTACCAATCGATTTTTAATAACTGTTCCTATGGACCGAAAACCTAATTTAGCCATTCTTTCTACCAGCGTCAGTGAGGAGAAAAACCAATCCGCATAAAACTTAAATGGAATGTTTTTGGCAAGCTATTGGCTAAATTGAGAACTATTTATGCTCCGAGCCCATGTTCTGAATTAGGGCAACCTATCTGCTTTCCTTGATAGGGCTCTAATTGCATCAAATAACCAAATGGTTCACAGAGACACCACATTTTATACCCATATCTTATAGGCTTTCCTTTTAGAAACTGTTTAGCACTATCTTTACCGAAATAAGGATACATACTTTCATGGATTAATAAACGTTCTACCGTACTGGTATGTTTCAAAAAGCGACTGTTTAGCAAATTGAAAAGAGATGACTGTTTCTTTTTTCGAGATTCATTCCGCGATGTTAAAATTGTAAAAATCCATATTTCGCTGGTCCTCCTGCCAGCTTCATCAGGTTAACTGAACTGATTCTTTAGTCTCGATCGTCTTTATATATATGAGTGAGGACTCAAATTGTTGCCGGAATTTTTAAATTTTAAAAAATTCTTTTAAGATTTCTACTCAACGTCTTCTTGCGGAAGCCTACGAGCTAAATTGAAAAGAGGCCTCATTTTTCCAAATTTGTCATTTTTTGGCAGATTTTTATTATCGCAACGATGGACAAAACGCTTTATCAGTTCAAATTTATTTCTCCTCGTGGCATTATAAACGAGTTTATTGAAATAGTCAGAATCAGTCTCCAACCACATCCTCCATCTACGAACAGTTATGTTCCTAGATAAAAGAAGCTAAGTAACGAAACATCGAACATCTTCACAGTCTATCTCAAGTTTCACAGTCTACGATTACCCTTCTGTTCTCTGGCATAAATCAAGAACATATTTTGTTAGAAACTTGTATACATCATCATCAAAAAAGTGCTCAAAAATTTACACTGGATCAGAAGGTATCAGTCGGTTATTGGAGGTGAAACAAATTCAGGAAAGTCCTTAACCAAATCCTTTTCGATGAATTCCTGCAAAACTTTTGGTTTTTTTCCTATGAGGCTTACTAGGCCACATTATACTCATATTCAACATCAGCACATGTTCTGCAATTCAATCCTTGACGCATTCATTTAACTTCAGCCTCTGCTTCTAGCTGGCGTCCATCTAGATTGTTGATATTACCCCTTTCATCTTCATCACCACTGTCCTCCGCACTTCCTTCACCATCATCAGGTGGCGTGATAAAAATGTCTGCTCTCGTTATTTCTTCGTTGTCTTCCAATATTCTTATTGCTTATTCAGTGTTCAGAACTCTTTGAAATTGTCTTCTGTTGTTCAGCATTGCGCTGAACGCTGCCCATCTACTGCAAGAGCTGTTCTACTGTGTCCTCTCTTTTTGGCAGCTAGGTAGAGACTAAATCCAGATGAATCTTGCAACATAATGCACTTTTTCCAGTACTGATACACACAATTGTGATTTAATACCTAATTTTGAAGAAATGATAAACATGAGTTCACAGAGCCCAGACTTTTGAAAGTAATGCAATGTATATGCTGGATGAAAAGGGTGTACCCACCCGTTCCCAGTGTTCCAAAAATGGAACATTGTTGTTTTTGTTAGTGTAGAAAAGTAAGCATGAATGATATTTTATCTATGTGACATAAGTCATAAAATAGATATTCAGCTTTATAATATGAATAGCAAGATAACTAATTTACAACGATCAAAAAGTGTTATAATTAAAAAAATAATAATCATATCATAACCCAGTGAGCAAAAGTTAGTGCAAAGTATATGCAAAGTATGTTCTCAAATGCACTACCTTTAGTGCAAAGTACATTCTCAAAGTATATGCAAAGAACATGCTCGGTGGCGCACATAGACAGTGCATAGTACATGCTGGTGCACTAGTGAAAAGAATATGCAAAGAATGTTCTGACCTGCACTAAGTCATTTCCGAATGTTCTTTTAATGTTCTTTAAAGACTAACTATGGACTATCTAAAGTTAGTGTTTACTATGTGCTGCAGAGCATATGCATGTCTGCACATTCTAAGAAGCAACTTTGCATGTTCCTAAACTGGGTGCTACAGAGAAAGTAATACAACTGATATATCAAGAAAATTAACTGTTTATTTAAACTAATGAACTAAATTATTTACAAATCTTAAGGAAAACTAACAAAATAAAAAATTCAACTTGCAAATAAGGTTGCGTTTCAAAACTCCTGAAACAAATTCAATGGTATTCAATCATATATATTACAAACAAGACAATAAGCGTAAAAAATTAGGATTATTTTCCACTCATCGACTAAAAAAGGATTCAGTCTCATTTAAAAATTATACAATATAAAACGGGAACAAGACAATAATCCTCTGCACAATGGAACACAACACTTATTCACCATGATGGTACACTAATGATTGTGTAAATATAAATAAACACAGTAAACTCCACTCTAATCACAATATCTCGCTCTTCACTCACTCGCTCAACACCAACAACTTTCGTTCATGCAGTAAGACTGAACCAGAGTTAGGGTGTAACGGGCACGTTGAAACCTGTCAAGCCGATGGTGACACAAGGGATCGCCGGGAGACAGAGTGGACTAGTGGGAGGCCACATGGCGGCGAGCAAGGAAACACAAAACTTCTTGTTGAGCACAGGAAAGTCACAGAAATATGACGATGGATTGTAGTGGAAGGGGGAGGGGGTTCACACGTATAAAACAGAATAAAACTGGCAGAATACCGCGTTTGCACCAACAAAAAACACAAAAGAAGCGGGACGATAAGCACACTTGTAACTGTGGCCGCGGCCATCTTGCCGAGCATGAGTATCTCGGTGGTCACGGCTACGGGGGCTACACGGGAGTGGCGCACGGACGAAATAAGTGAATTGCCAACCCTCAGAAGCGAGGGCCGCCTAGAAATGCTCGAAAGTATCGTGGCTTGCGATGGGATTTTGCGGTTAAATATTCACCAAAATAAGCCGTGACGAGCAGTGTTTTTCAAATTTACTCTTTTCCAGCTTTCTGACTTATATTCGGCTGACGGAAGATTTCGGAATGTTGGCATGACGTCCTGCAATCGTCATTCCTTTCTAAATACGAGTGATGACCGTCCGAAGCATCCAAACGTCCAAGTAAATTTTCTTTTTCAAAGTATCAGTTTATTACAAACTTTCGCAGAATTATTCGTCAAAATTTCTACTCTACAATAAACTCAAAATAAATAATATTTGTTTTCACGAACAAAAAAAAGCCTGTAATTTTGGTTGTGGATAGAGACTTTTGTTTAAGTAGCCTAAAGAGAGCAACTTTGTTCAACTTGTTAGCGAGAATGTTCGGCGCAGACTGTTCTTTTAATATTGTACGTGGCACATTTTCTGCACTAGTGCAAAACCATACATTTATTGCATGTGTAAAGAATGTGTACAGGAGCACATATGCATAGTCCGTGCTCTGGAGACTATCTTTTTCCTATTCGTAATTACACATGTGTATTTTTGCACATTCTTTGCACATACTTTAGATATTCTAGAAAACATTAGTGTTTTTAAGAACATTCTTTTCACATGAAAAACATATTTGTTTTGAGATAGTGCACAACGACACTAACTTTGACTTAGTGCAAAATTAATTCTGCACAAACTTTGCTCACTGGGAAGAAATTTAAAACCATGTTTTCTGCTCCGTGTAACTTCAAACATAATGGCAAACATAGAATGTCTTCGGAATGATGGCAGCATTTATGTTTCCTAATGTTAAAATAAACCGTATAACTTCAAAATATTTAATCAGAAAAAAAGATTAAGCCAATTCTTGAGATCAGGATTTTTGTTCCAAATTTGGAACACTGGGAAAAAATGGGTTAATCTTCTCGTGGGTTAAATAGCGACCTCGTGACAACACCTTTCAAAAGGCAGAAGTCAGAAATGTGGGGATGGGAGAGAACTTAAAGTATATGAGGTTAGCACCTTGCTCCGTGATTCATCGTTGATTTTTTGAATTTAAAAATGAATGTTACGAGTTCCAATTGAGATTAGATAGTGCAACGAAAGCCAATGAAACTTGACGTCGCGAGCGAATTGACTGCGATTGGTGGGCGGAAACGAGATAAAAATGACAACAACCTTAGCCAGTTTGATTAACTTCAAGTAACAGAATTTATATAACCACAATTATAAAAAAAGTAAACAAGCTCGTAGGCTAAAAACCGTTAACTTGGTCTATACAAGACGAACACAAGTCACAACTGGCACCAAGCAGATACGTCCTTCTCCGGCCGCGGTCAGGTTCAAAGAGGGCTAGCCTGTTCACGGTACACTTTGTCAGTTCAGGAGAGGAATCAGCTGACCAGTGGAGGGGTGGGGAGAGTAGGGGAGGTGCTATCACACTTTGGATGTGTGGGAATGTTCACAGGTTGACTTGAAAGTGGAAAAAGATGTCAGCACCAGCGCGGACCGAATAAAAGCAGGGTGCTTGCAGGAATTGCGATGACCTGAGCGTTAGTACTGACCAGAGCCAGGTCACGGCACTTGTCTCATCGCTCTCTCGGAGGATTTTCGAGTCTCGAGGTTTCGAGGAGGGGAAAATTGGTACAATAGTTCTGTTATATCTAGTTCGGCTACTTTAGTTGTCTTATTTCAACCTATTCCTAAAAATAAACTCACTCAATAATTGATAAAATATGTTTGAAATGAAAGTTTCATTTGTAGAGACAAGGTAACATGTTGGGGGGGGAAAGGGGTTGGGAAAAATACTACGGTTGTCAACGAAGTGCTGATTCACACGCTATGGTGTGAACGAAGGGAAAGGGGTAAAAAATCACCGAAAACAATAAGGTAGGTTATGCACGACCCCTAAGTAATGCCAAAATAGTGATTTGATGCGGGGAACGCCCAGTGGTGCCATTCGGCACCGCTAAGATTTGTGTTTACCTACACATCTCATAATGCACTCATCGCAAGTAGCTATATCGTGAAAAAAATACTAATTTGTACTTTATAATATGCGAAAACATCGCCATCCAATTTTTACAACAATCATTATAGCTTATAAAAACACTTATGATAACAGGGAGGAAGAAGTTCAAATGTTAATGAACTACTTATGAAAATAAGAGAATGCCTAACTTTCACTAAACTTAAGTTAGCGATTTAAGTATGAAATGGAGGAGGTATCGGATGGGATGGATGTGAAGTGGCTGCGTATTTCAAGTAGTAAAGGTGACGATGAAGGTTCAGACTTCTGCGGGAGAGTTAGTAAAATAATTAAAAGTCCTGACTCTAACCATACTACATGTAATAGGGCATGGTAAAGTTGCTAGGTGACATATGTAGTAAACTCTTTTAGTCAACTGACGTAAACCATAGAATTTTTATGAACCCTCATTTTTTCCATTGTGGATTTAGAAACCCTCCATAATTTAAATTGATTGAACACATTGACTTTCATTAAATTAGAATCAATTAATAGTGAGAAAGACAAAATCACAATTTAAAAAATGGATTTGCAACTTTAATCGAGAACAGGTCATAAACGGATTTTCCATATATGGCACTCGACGCTTTTCTAAAATTACGATGGGCGATGGATTTCACTCTGAAGAAAGTAAAACATTCAAATATGGTTCAAACATTTTAGATGTTGCGTTTGCTGGATAAGTGGTATTCGAGCGGCTAGGTGGTGTTTAGTGGTAACATTTAGCAACCATAGTGTTTAGATAGGTCGCAAGAAAATACGACTTGAGTGCCTCCACTACATCTTCACCACGAAAGTTTATTACACGCGTAAGTTCACTCACAGGAGTATGCGTACACGTGTAAGATTACTTAAATGCGTAAACTTGCAAACGTGATTATGAATTAACCAACTCTTCCGCTGCTGCGTAAATCAATTCAAGTACAAAGTATTATAAGGGCCAATCATTCCATCGGTTGAATCTAGCAAATTATTTAACAGATTGTTTTAGGCAAGGTTTAATCCAGACGGATGTATATTAACCTCAGTCGATAAACATTCCTGCAAAGCTAGATACCCGATATTAGGGTAGTGCGGAGGACACTTCTCTCCCGCTCGTTCCCATCGCGGGAGCCCCTCTGGGGCCGTATTCTCTAAGCCATCGGAAATCGGGAAAGGCAGTTGAAAATCGAGAACACGTCACACTTTCGAGAATATCTTTAAAGTTGCGATTCTGTAGGCACTTTCCGATCGTTAGGTCCCGTTCCGCTTCCCGATTCCGAAGGCCAAGTTCCCGACAACCAACGAAAATGCTGTTTCATCGAAATTGGAAATGTCCGTTCACCTCGTCTGTTAAACATCAATCATTAATTAACGCATGTTCTCAGCCTACCGACTTTCTAAAAGAATGGAGAGCTCTAGCATTTTTGACTAGTAAATATAATAGCAGTCATAATAAAATGAGCTACAATAATATTAATTTTTTTGTATATTCTCACGATGGTTACTCAGTCGGCCAAGGGGTTACAGTCAATGGTGAATGTATTAGAGATGCAATGCGAAAAGTATGGGATGAAGATCAATCACAAGAAAACGAAAGTAATGAGATTTTCTAGAAGTAAGAAGGAGGGGCTGAATATAAGGGTGGGAGGGCAGAAGATAGAGCAGGTCGAGCAGTTTACGTATCTGGGTAGTATTTTGAAGGCGAATGGGTTTAGTGGTAAGGACATCAGATGCAAATTGCGCTTGCTAAAGAAGCATTTTCGAAGAGAAGGGAATTGATGAGGGGGGGTCTGAGAAGAGACGTAAAGAAGAGGCTGGTGAAAACTTTAATATGGAGCGTGGCGCTATATGGGTCGGTAACTTGGTCATTGCGAAGGGAGGATGTGCGTAGACTTGAGGCGTTTGAGATGTGCGTTTGGAGAAGGATGGAGAATGTTAGCTGGATGGCGAGAAAGACGAACGAGGAGGTACTGGATATGGTCGGAGAGGAGAGAAAGCTTGTGGCAGAGGTTCGGAGAAGGCAGAAGAGATGGATGGAGGAGGTTTTGAGAGGAGAGGGCATGCTGAAAAGAGTGATATAGGGGAGAACACTGGGGAAGGGTGGAAGAGGAAGGAGGAGGATAGGAATTCTGGACGAAATAAGAGGAGGTAGAAGATATGAATAATTGAAGAGGGATCTAATAAAGGGCCATCCTTAGGAGGGAAAGCGAGACATTTTCTATGAGGTTGGGATACAGAATGGGGACTGTCCAAGAACCTACCAATCAGCTGGTAGAATACTTGAATAAATGAATGAAATTCTCACGATGTGACGAGTATTACTTGAATGTTAGGAAAAATCTGTAAACAAATACTCATACTTCACCGTGTATTACGATTGAAACAACGTCTTTCCAAAATATTCTCACCTTCAAGGTCAAACAGTCCTTTTAAGAATGTCAGTTTGACATATTTCATAAGCAATCATTGCTGAAAATGGGTCATTGATTCGTTCATCCAAAAATATAGCAGATTCATCTAATTATTCATTGAGTCCCTCAACGTCGTTGAAGGTGGACAACATCTGCAACATCATTAAAACTCGGATGAAGGGCAAAGGTGAGTGGATGTAACTTTCCTAATAATTTATTTATTTTAAAATGGGTTCACTGCGTTTGGAAATCGCCCATAGTTCTTTTCCTGTTGATATTTCGTGGGGCGATGAACATGTTTACGTTACAATATAATAGTTGCGTTGCGGCTTATAGTCTCGCAAATAGTTGTTTTGAAAAATTTGTAGATAATACCACTGTGGGAACATTGATTATTTAAATGTTATTTTCGTAAGTGTTCCTATCCATTTCTATAATGTAAATATAGTTCCGTCTTCTTCCACTACTAACTTCATGGCAGCTTTGTCACAAGGTTTTGAAATTCTCACCTCTTAAACCAAATACCCATTAACGTGCGAAGACATGACAAAGTTCTCAATTCACCATCCATCCTAGTAATAATCATGATGAAGATCGCATGATTGCTGAAAATGATCTATTCTAACCCACTGTGTTACATTTACCAAATGAGATGGTCTTGCCGAAGACGTTCTTACAACTAAAGGAACAACTAAAAGCTATGATAAAAAATAAGCTGTTTCTTGGCTTATGCTATTGGTGGTATTTATTATATTCAATGCGGTACTGCATTCGGTTTTGACTGATGCATACCAAGGAAAACATATGCCCTTCAATGACATAATTGTCTGAAGAAAGTGTTCACATATTGTTTAATACGTACATTTTTAACAAGCGCAAAGTTATCACAGAAGATAGCATTTTAATGGAGGTAAATGGAAAACGCAAACTTATTTCACGAAAATAATATCTACAAAAGTCATGAAGTTCTTGGCATCAATGATATCGGATCATAAGCTCACTAGTATTGCACGGCACATTAAATTCATCCCGCAAATCGACAATTCAAAAATGTCATCTGTAATCAACCTCAATATGAGAAACCCAAAAATACTACAGAAATAGAACTGAATTAATTCTCGAGATCAGAAACGTCGAGTGTTTACATCACCCGACGAGTCAAGTGTCGTTACACGGAAGAATTCGAATATCTACCGATGTAATCGTTTCGAAAGTTATTCCATTCGCCGTTAATTATTGAAGAAAAACGCGGTTGAGTGCCTAACGGTAACTTTAGTTTCATATTCTGCATTTAAAGAATTGAAAAAATACTCAGTTAAGAGAACGTTACTCGCATGCCTGAAGAAGTTATTTTACAAACAATAATACACCCGGCGAATAAGAAATGAAACTACAAAGTTAAGCCTAGAACTGAAACTAATATGAACGAAAAAATATCCATCCGACTCACTCCATATTTAGCTAACTAGTTCTAACTTACTTTCTTATAGACATTCCGTTGTGAACATAAAAAGCCGACGTAAAACAATCGCCCCATTAGTAAGTTAATTACTAAAACCGTTATAGTTGTCTGCAATCAACAGAAAACTTCGATATATTTTAGAAAGTTAGCATTTGTATTCACAAGCCATTCTAAATGTGAAGAAACGGCTTCAAACATTCCATAAACGAATTCTTCTGATTGGCTGAGCAACGAAATCAGTGACGTAAACCATCAGTTACGTGTAATTCTTCGCTATGCTCTTGCTTGGTTCAAGTTCCGGTCATCGTAAACAAGGAACGCTAGTGGAACTCAATGGACTTTTTTTCGATGGACTAAGAGAATAGCGCCATCAAGCGTTCAATGCAGATTCTCGGTGCCGCTTCATCGGAGACGGAAAAGCAAAGGATACAGAAGTATGGCCCCTGGGCATTGTCACTCTCTAGAGCTGCTTCGAGATGGAGGACTCGTCCCTCATTGGTAGTGCTGGCGCATCGGAATGCTCTGAAATGCGAGAAAAACAATGTGCGATGCCATTGGTGCGCTTTCAATGTGTTTGCGAGGAGTGGAATGAGGAGTGCCTTCACGCTAGCTAAGCGTTCACACTAGAATATCTTCTTCCAAGAGTTTTGTGTTCATACCAGAATGTCTTATTTTTTTCTATAAGACGTTGTTGTAAAATCAAGTGTTACAAACTCGCTTTACCGATCAAAACGGAAAAAAATCTGCTGCAAAGTAAATTAGCTCACAAAGTAAAAACCAAAAGATTCTGATGAAACCAAAAAGATTTGTAGAGGAATTTTCCTTTGGAAGCACCATTGAGTGCAGGCGACGGGAGTGGCTGCGCGCTCCCGTCGTGGCTGCAGTGCACCTCATGACGAGCCTGTCGCCCATTCGCATTGAACGTGGCGTCGACCCACAGTGGATCGGCATTCGTGCCTTGTGCTCCTGCTCCGGCTGGCGTCGATCAAACCGGGGGCGAGGTCATCCATTGTTCTCGGCGGTAACTCTCGTTTCGATGGCGCGCCACTCACTCATCGCATTCATTCTTCAAGCGACTGACCACCGGCCATTTGTGGTCTTGCGACGGGAGGTCAGGCACTCAGTATGGCAATATTTTCAGCTAGTGAAAAATCTTAACGCGGATGCTTATTCTGGAAAAGATAAATTTTCTAAACTCTTGACTCTGAAATGTTTTTCCTAAAGACTCCTAAACCTTGATAGAAAACATTTCACGCAAATCTTTATATTAACGAAAATCGCCCCAACCACCTTAATTTAATATTTGCGGAGAACGTTACCTTTTGTATCTTGTCTGTCGTACCATTTATATATGGAAGGAAAGCTTTCTTATGATTGGTGATTTCTCCATTTAGCATGACCACATTTCCCGATAGGTTTTGTGCCTTTTTTCATGATATTTAAGCGATACCTCCGTTATCGTAATCATATTGGCGTAGAATAGCTTTCCATTTGGGTTTCTTTGCTGGAAACCCGTCTTATCGCTCAACCCGAAGGACAGTTCGATTAGTGTATTCATGACGGTGTTTATTTGCAACGAATGGTGGTGAGAACTGGCATGAAAGTATCGGTTATTTGATCTTGGCTTTCTGCAGTACCTATATACTGCGTGACCCAAGGTTCCATCTTCTTTTTCTCGACCAGAACGTTTAGACATAGAAGCTTTTCCTCTTTTTCTACTGCCATTGTGAATTTCAAAGCCATTTAGGTAATGATAATTTTTTTCTAGCTTCCTTCGGACATGCGTCCAAATGATGAACAGGTCGTCAATATATCATACCCAGGTCTAGGTTTTTTGTCCGCATTTTAAAGCACTGCTGACTCTAGACTCTCCATATAATTGTTGACCACCGATGGCCAAATAGGAGATCCTATTGCTGCTCCTGAACTCTGCTAATAAATATATGAATGAACGTAATTCACTTACATATAGTGATGATTATGTAAGGACAACATCAGCAGTGAGCATTTTTACATCTACAAAATACCCTGCAAGGCACCTCAGGGGTGTGTGGCAGGGGTTGAGTAGTCACCAACATGCATTACACTATACCCTAAAGTTAGTGTAACTACGACTAATTATGCATTAGCATAAATCGCAAATGCTCGTCACGAGACGAAGCTTCACAAGCATGCACTACACTACAGATATTCTCACAATGGAGAGGAATCGTTATTATACATGTATTTTGCAACTACACTACATTTATTTTCCTTTGAAACAGGCGACACACATCCCAATAGCTTATAGCTCATTATGAGCCACGAAAGATTCAATGAAGAGTGTGTAGCCATCTTAACCTTTGAAATAAGCGCACAATTATGCTAAACAAATCCCCTCATCGTTACTCATTTCTCAAAATAGAATGAAGGGCTCGTCAAATCAGAACCACCGAAAAAAATCAGCTGGGGCGTTATGTGTGCAGACCTGCTTCATCACAAATGTTGTCATAACTCTCTCAGTCCCGCAAGTCTGTCTTCTACATTCTACTGTCTATATTATTTTTTATGATCTATATTGATTTCTAAAATCTCCATTGCATTTTATCCTAAAAGTGTCCCTTGCATTTCTTTGTTGAGAAAAATGTCACGAATCTCTTTTTCTCAGGTTACTTATTTTTTTTTCTGCATGCTTATTTACAATACATATATTGGCCCAATTCTAAAAAACTGGTCAGTTCTTGGTTCAGTAGAATTTCAGTTTTGTATGTGTTAATATAAAATTTGATGTTAAAATACGGTATATGGTGTATGGGCTTTTACTTGCTGTGCTTATTCTATTATGCCTCTCAAAATATTGTACTTTAGATTACGATCATGAAACATTCGAAAGCTTCAACTTTTCATAAACATGATCTGAAACTTTGAGGGCCACACACTTATCATAGTAGCGTCCAAAATCCATGGGGTTTGAGTTCTTGTTATTGAGTTTTAGTCCTGCCTCCAGGGTTCCTTTAATGTCTCTTTGTCTTTTTAGTCATAGTTCAGTATCCATTATTATCACCACGTCATCTATATAGTGAAATAGTTTTAACTGTGGCCCAATTTTTACACCATAGTCAGTTTTATTTACTTCTTTCAGTGCTCTATCTAGTGCAAGGTGAAAAAGTCAAAGGCAAGAGTCCATCTCTCTGCCTTGCTCTTCTTTAGGGGTTAGTGGGAAGAGGAGACTTAATTGCTCAATATTTCCCCAAAAATAAAATAAATTT
This sequence comes from Pyrrhosoma nymphula, assembly GCA_963573305.1. NCBI lineage: Eukaryota > Metazoa > Arthropoda > Insecta > Odonata > Coenagrionidae > Pyrrhosoma > Pyrrhosoma nymphula. The sequence continues at coordinate 89,466,731 of OY754332.1, read as the reverse complement.
ATATCTCTCTTTTTACTCCCGTATCATTTTATTTCATCCCATTGATTTATTTTTGTATTTATTCCACGCTGGATTTTTCTACACTATGTTTAATGAGTTCGAAACTATGAATCCTTGCGAAAAATTATCTTCTCCATTTAACAACTGGCGGGAGTACTAATTTCATGTTACCATGACTTTTGGCTTCTCTGTCACTATTTTCCATCCTAAATCTTGATGACAGCTTCCGCAAAGTAGTTTAGTTGAAGGAGTGGCATTTCCTGCATGTCTTCTGCGTGGTATCATCTTAATTGTCGACTGCTTTGCCGGGGTTGAAAAAGGCGTATTTCAATCTGAAGTTTTTTCTCTTCTTTCTTCTCAACTTTTCGGTCTGAAGAAATCTTTATCTTCTTCGCACTTTTGAACCTCAGTGAAAAAGCGAAACTGAAAATTATCAGCACAATGCTTTGACTTAAGAAAAGCCGTAGATAGGCAAGGGAAAACTTCAGAAAATGACTTTTTTTAAATCAGTTTTTTTTATACAATTCAATTAAACAATACAATCAAATTTTTACTTTTGTTATACAATTTTTTCATTACACTGTTTCAGACATATGGGGCATGAATTTACCGAAAAAAAGCGTAAAAACACAGATTAATAGCAAATGATGTAATTGAAGACACTTCTTCATGGCCTATGTACGAGATGGCCGGTCGCAAAACTTGTTTGCGTGTCCTACCGAGGTATTTCTTTAGTGATTGAGCTGTGAGTGATCAAATTACCAGCTCCGGCTCATTTAAAGGATGAATTGATTTGCAAATGATGGAGGAAACTATCTTTGCCGATCACGACAGGAATGAATGACATCACATCCAGTGTCAATCATTCGCTTGAATATAGTTTCTGAGTTGTGTGAGCTCGTAAACCAATCTTGAATGTTTTTTTTTCTAATGAGAGATGCGTAAGTTGCTTCATTATGTGTTTATAATTTAATACTTAACTATTGGAGAGGATTTCAGTCCCAATCACTCTATTCTAACATGACGTGAGCTTTGTGAAATAATATATAATGACTCGTGTGAAACCAGTCACGACTGATGACGTACTCTTGTTCGATCATTTCACATCGAGTGAGTATAGTGAGAGGACGGAAATCACTATAGATGTAACGGTTTTGATAGAACCAAAATTGTTTGTAATGATCATAGCGCAGTGCAGTAAAACTTGTATAAATGGGTTCAATGGTGGTTTCGTTAGGATTTCGCGAGTGAATTTTTCACAATTGGAAAATTACATTTTGGTTGATTGAATTTATTAGCAGGTTGTATATTCATATGTATCCTCATATTATTGCTCTACCGTACACGCTCTAAACATTTGTAATAGTTGTGCCACATTTTTGTCTTCAGTATTATGGGAATATTTTTGATCGTATTTCCTTGTAGGGAATAAGTATAAGCTTGAGAATTTATGGCAATGGGTTTTAGCATTTAATAATGATTTTGTGTGCTTATTTACAATTTCAAATGCATCTCATGATAAATTTTATTGGGTGGCATTCTATTTGGTTAAAATGAATCCAGGAAATATGTTAATCGAAGACAGGATGAACGCGTCAAAAGGTTAGTTTATCAGGCGAGACGAAGGGGAAGGATTTCGCACTCAAAAGAGGCTGGAGCGCACTGAAGCCAAGACGTTGCTCGAGGATTCAATGGTCAACGCGACCGAAAGATTCTGCCAGAATTCTTTTGATTTTCAAATATCTGATTTATCCTACCTGCCGACAAAGCTTAGTTCACACGAGGCAGTGTAAATATAGATATAATTCTCATTTATGGTCACTAGAAATTTTAACAGAAAATATAAACTTTATGAAAAATTAATTTTTAGGGCCATCTTGTATGAAAGGTGTAACTTAAATATTTTCAAAACTCTTACTGTAAGAGGGTGTGCCGCTGGCTAAGAGACAGCGCAAGTACTGTTAACACGTAGAGGTGCTCTCCTCACCATTCACTTTCCGTAGGCAACCAACTGAATGAGCGTTTATCTGGGCGTTGCATTGGGCGCGGGCATGCTTTCCATTGATCTCCGAGCTCTCCGGATCGAAATTCCTAAGGGGTTTTCCTCTGTGGTTGAACGAAATACCTTTTGCACCGAAGGTAGGTATGTTAAAACATGTCTATTTTACTTCGCATACTGAATTCATTAACTCACATTAAAGAAAGCCGTAATGGACCCAGAAGGGAAACCTAAGGGATTCACCCTCAAATAACTCATCAAAGTAGGTACATCGAGGTGGGAGGTGGAGACTTGACTCTTTAGGAATCGCTATAATTGTACGAAAAAAAGGTAATTTAATGTATTTGATAACTGTTCCTGAATTGTATTATGTCCTTCAGCCATTAAAATTACGAGTCTTTTTTTAAATGAGTTCGATATGCTGCCTCTAGTCTTCATCTGTCATACCATCGTAAGCATATTTCCAAGAAAATGAGGTGAGGTTTCTAAATATCCAGGTTGTAGCGGATGAATCAGCATGCGCCTGAAGAATGCTCGCGGACCATTCGGAAAGTTCCCGTGGCAGCGGAATGAGCACGAGGGGCGTCTAGGTCGACAATACGGGAAGGTTGGAGAAAAAGAAACGGCCTGCGTAAATACCGGGACAAGAAAGCCTTCGGTGCCCAGTCAATGGGAGTCGCAGAGTATCGCCGCCGCTCGCGTTACAATGAAGCCTCCACCGTGAGAACCGGACTTGTTATCTCGGCCATCCGTTGATTTTGGCAGTCAATATGTGGATGGGTACGCAAATGTTTGAGATCACTGATCTAATGGGTGTTCCCTCATTGTGGATTTTGTGGAGACAAATAAGCATGGTGGGTAGTGTATTCAATGGAAAAAGATTCAACTTTACCCTTTCGTTAAGAAGTCACGAACACGGCCACCATCTTCTTTACACTCCGGTGAAGAGGTTAAGTTGGACCCTTGGTTACGGTGATGAAAGAGTTATCTCTCAGAAAACCAGCGAATTTACTTAAATAAGCTCCTTAGTGCCTGAAGATGGCTTGCAGCCGAAAAGCTTGGAACGTTTTCTTTATCACTTGTGAAAAAGTGCTATCTAGATTTGCATTATGGCTACGCCTAAAGTAAGGCATGGTACTTGCTCTTAATATTGGTTACCTGAACATTATGAGCGAGTGGTATGATAAATCATTTATTTTCAATTTTGTCTTTTGTGTAAAATAATTGCATCACAGATTCATGACATGTCACATAGCGTGTATTTTCCTAGCTTCATCAATACGTGTACATATTAATCACTTAATTGTGTGCTCATACAGCAATATCACATTGTTGTTATACACAATAATTGTGTACACATAACTGCATGGGTGCTTATGGCTGAGTGTACTTGGAAATATTTTGGCACATCCTAATACATTAAATAAAGCTGAGACATGATATTAATATATTTTTCCTTGTTAAAAGAAGCATTCTCTATTATTTTTATACCTTATAACTTACATTGCAATTGTAATACTAAGATTTCATTTCACTGTCCTTCAACAATTATTTTATATTGCCATAAAATCAATGAGCACTTTTTGCACTAAGCTTTTATCGGCTGATTTATTGAGATTCCGGGCCCAAATTTCCGGCATGTAACCCATCATGCACTGAAGTTTAGCCGTCGTTAGTGGCAGCTTTGGATTAGTCTTCGGTAACGCCCTAGAGAACGCCGTGTCCTTCATTTGGGGGGTCGATTAAGGCCTCGCTGAGTTCACTTTCACTAAAAACAAACAACATTTAATTCGTTAAATATTTTTCTGGTACCCATGTATCACTCCATATACATATAAACGACTTTCCTTGCATATTGAAAGGATTCCAATAACTCCAGGGCGATCGAATTTCTTATCGTTTTATAGTGCCGAGCATCGGTGGCCGTCGTTTCGTCGATATTAATGGCAACATTGTTGGCAAAACTGGCCTCTCATATCCATGGTCTGGATTCGAATCCCGGCGATGGTGGAGAGTTTCCAGTGCAATCCCCATATGAGTGCTATTTGGAGAGCTCAATTACAGTACTCCGTCCGTCGGATCGGACAATGAACCGTGCTCGCCTTGGCGATCTTCAATGAAAGCCCCGATGCAAGAATTGTCTTCACCCTTCGTCCACTTCCCAGTTATCATTCACTTACTCACCTGTCTATAATGGCGCAAATGACCTGTTTATTTTCTACTCAGGGTCTTAACCATTTCGATCGTAAACACCTCAACTCAGGGTGTATAATCGAAACTTAATAGAAAATCCAATTTGCACCTTTGCTATAAACATAAAAACTCTGGCATTAAGATGAAAATATTATTTATCTGTTTAAATGACTTATTTTTAAAGTTATCCAAATATTAACTAAGGTTAAAAGTAAATAAATTGTTGGCTGACTTGTTATCACAATGATTACTTCCTCTTACTCCTGTAGCCACACATACCCAAGATGGTTTTTGGCCTCGCCAACGACTCACTTCCACTCTTGTCTATCTACGGCAGCCTCCATCCCTGCTCCTAGTCTTTTCAGGTCCTTTCCCAGGGTCTTCCCACAGGCCTTCTCCCGTCACGTTTACCATTCCATACTTGTTTAACCATGTACTGTTATTGTCCCTTCTTATTACCTGGCCCAGCTGTCTTAAACGTTTGCTTTTTTAAAATGGCTATTTATATTAGATTTTTATAATGGCTAATTATATCAGGGTCGGTTACTCAGTTCCCTGTTTTTTTCTTGTCCTCCAACCCTCTCCTTTACGAATTGGTCCAAAAATCTTCCTTAGAACTTTATTTTCGAAAGTTATGAGTTTTCCTTCTGAGGACATGGTTAGGGACTATACTTCGGATCCTTAGAGTGTCATGGGCTGTAATAGGGTCTTATAGATCCTTATTTTAGTTTTTTTATTAGCAATTTGCTACTCAGTAGTTTATTTAGGCTCCAATAGCGCCTGTCTGCTGCTTTTAATCTATGTTGAATTTCTGTCCCTTGTCTGTTTATGTTAACTATCATGACACCTAAATATTTAAATTCCTTCGTTAATTCAAAACTATTGTTCATTACTTTTTTTGGTGGTTCTTCATTTTCGGATCCTTTACTTATTTTCATATACAGTGTTTTATCTTCATTGACCATGGCTTCCATTAGCAGTTTATCTGCTAATGCTTTCAAATCATCTCTATTTTCTGCAATGAGAGCCACATTGCCTGCATAGGCTAAAAAATTAATTTTACCGCCAATATGGCTCTTCCTGGAGTATATCTTACCCTTTTTAAAGTTTCCCAATGGCTAAGTAGAAAAGTACAGGAGATAATCCATTTCCTTGTCTAACCCCTGTATTAATTTCGAAACTTTATGTGTACTCTCTTTCTACTCTCACTTTACCCTTGGATCCTTCTACACACATTCTAATTGAGTTTATTAATTTTCCTTTTATATTGTATTTACTTAACAGTGTCCACATTTTCTCTCTGATGATACAATTATATGCTTTTCTGTAATCTACGAACAGAATGTAAGTGATCGTATCAAACTCCCAATATTTAATTACCAATTCTTTTAGAATTTAGATATGATCTGCAGTTCACCTAACCTTCATAAATTCTGCTTGGTGTTCCCCCCATTAATTCTTCTACATATATATTCAATTTGTTCAGCAATATTTTTGATAACACTTAGTTGGAAGTATCCAAGAGAAAGATGCCTCTGTAATTCTTATAGTCCATTTTGTCACTCTTCTTGTGAAGTGGTATAACCACTGCTTCCTTCCAGTCGTTTGGCATTTTCTCTAGTCTCCAGCTGTTCAGGATTAATTTGTGAAGCTGTGCATGAACACATACGCCTCAATGTTTCAACAACTCCATAGTAATTGAGTTCTCAGCAGGAGCTTTGCCATTTTTAAATGATCTCAGGGCTAGTGTCACTTCATCCAATGTTGGTTCCGGGTCATGCGGATTGTCTGCCAATTCAACCATTTCAGCCCCACCATTTTCATCCCCCTCTTCCATCTCAACACCATTTAAGAGTTTAAAAAAGTACCTATTCTTTCCTCACATTTAAAACAGCAGTTCTTTTCCCACAACAGTTCCTGCTTCGTCTTGGATCCCAAAAGTTTTCGGTTGATATCCTTTCTTGAAAAATCTTATTGGTGTATAAAAGTCTTTTGAAATGTTTTTCGTTCCGTCTTCTTCTGCTTTCATCAACAGATTCCGGTTGTATTTCTATTTTTCTGATACAAGAAGTCTTGTGACCTCTTTCTTTAGGTTGTTATAATTATCCCTTATTCCTGTGGTTCATGAAGTAATACTTTTTTCCTTGCTTCTCTTCTTTCATTCACTAGTTTTCTGCACTGCAGTATTAATTAAACCATGGTTTATTTTCTTTTCTTACTAAAAACACTTTGCTAGCTGCTTCCTTTACGGCAGATTAGAATTTTGTCCATCTCTTTTCTATATCATCTTCATCGTTGTTATTTTTCTCTTCTTCTTCCTACACTGCAAACCTATTTGACATTTCTATTTTAAAATCTTTGGCTTTGCTTTCTTCAAAAAGTAACTGTTCTTCTACTCGGTATTGAACTTTCTTTTCCATTTTTAGCTTTTGTCTTACTCTTACTAATACTAAGTTACGATCTGTGTTCTCTGCTCCTCTGAGGCTCCTGACATTAGTAACTGTAGTTAAATGTCTTTTGTCTATGGTCACATGATCAATATGATTTTTTATGGATCTATGAGATGAGTTCCAAGTCTGTTTGTGTATGTCTTAGTGAGGGAATTCCGTGCTTGCAATGAAGTAGTTTAGAGAATTTGTAAAACTTAAAAGTCGCACCCCATTTTCATTTGATACATTTTGTAGGCTCTCTTTTCCAGCCACTGAATCCCATATGGATTATTTCCCTATTTTTGCATTAGCATCTCCAAGTATGATTTTCACGCCAAAGCTTGGAAGGTCAGACACTACATCCTATAGATGTGAATAGAAATAATCTTTCTCATTATCACTACTTTCTTCGGTTGGTGCTTAAAAAACTCACCATAGATATATTCTTAAACCTACCCTTAATTCTATAGGTAGGTACATATTCTTTTAATTATAAGCACTAACTTTATCAAAGTCTCTAATATTCTTTTTTTGATGGCAAATCCTACTCCGGCGTAGTGTTTGTCGTCGTCATTGCCGCTATATAATATTTGTTATATTTTTGTGTTTATCTTGCCGCATAATGGCCATTTTGACTCTTGTAGAGCCACTATATTCATGTTATACATGTCTAGTCTTCGGATAAAATATCTACTTTTCCTGGCACTGCCAGAGGCCGTATGTTCCAGGTTCCAAATATAAAGTCCCAGTTTCTGAGCCGGGTCCGTTCTCCAAAAATCCCATGCTGTTCCGAGGCGTTCTGCTGGTGATTCGTAGCAATGAGTTTTTACAGTACAGGGTTGTAAACACTGTAACCAACCCCCAATCTGGAGGAACAGAGTATCCCTTCTCGTCTGGCTCCTACCTCACGAAGACCTGTCCGGCAAGGAGATTCTACCAGTAGCTAAGCTACCGCCGGCATAGCTCTCGGGGTTGCAAGAGCTAGCTAACCCCACCGCCACGTCAAGGCAATGATACCCTCAGGGGTTATCACAATGATTAATGAACTTAAATGTTCTTTTGTTATTATCAACTCTTCTCCCTGTCTATCCAGCAGAGCATAGAATCTGATCACGTGCACTCACCTTTTGACCAGGATGTGTTCATGTTAAGATTAAATAATAAATTGTAAACGGCTTTTTGCCATATTAACACTAACTTTTATATGCGGAGTATTTTAACAACTTTTTTTGACACGATTTTTATATAGGGTACCTCAGTCACTTTATTTTGGGGAGATGTGATTTGGGAGAGGTTTTTGAAAGCTTAATTGCTTGTTCTCTTCGTTTTCGGAGAAGTAGGCATAGGGAGGCTTTATAGATATTTCTCGAGTAAGTTTTATATTGTTCCTAAAATTCTCCTTCCACCTAGGGAATTCTACCTTTGAATGGAATTAATTCGTGTGCCGGTAGTCATTAAGGATAGTGAAATCGGAGAATATGCTTTTTTGGAAGATGGAAAAGTAATGTTTCTCATCCTCATGGAAAATGCCAATTCTAAAAAGTCTTTTTCACGAACTTTCACCGTCATGAGTGTAAGTAAGTCAAATCGTGCAGGAATCGATTCGGTGATCTGAAACTTCACGTCTAGAGGCGATTCTCATCTTTAACAAATAAAATTAAAAAATCCTTAAAATACTTGATTAAGAGTGAGGTCATGAGAGATGAGTAGTTCGGATTCTAAACTTTTCATGTAAATATTTTCACATTTATCATGGAAAACTCAACGTCAAGATTGGGAGTAAGAAGAGCCATTTTGATGATGATAAATATGACTTAGTTTGCGCAGGTATTTTTCACTTCTTTTGAGACCAACTCCCTGCAACGCGATTTTCTCTAAACACCCAATTGCGTCCAGTACTCATGATTAAGACAGCTAAGTACTTTTCTACATTTTTTTATTTTACGACGCAACAGTCAAGTATACCCAATTGCAACTTGACTTCCTTTTCATAGGCGGAAGTAATAATGTTTTACATCAAATGGTACTAGTTGATACTCAACGAAAATATCAAATGAAACAATAAATCTCTGCCATGGGGGAGGTGAATCGGTATCACTGGCATATGACTTTTCGGCAGGCCATAAAGCCGAGGAGGTTGTGGGTTCAGTTGGGTGAGTAGAAGTGGAATGGACTAAAAAGAGTAGATTTCATATCAATTCAAAAGCGCATTGTAGTGTTTTACTTTAAGATCTTGAACCTGTTATTGTCATCTACAAATATTTGTTTAAGCATGTATATTTTTATATGAGGTTTTCCCAGCGAACTGTTAAAAGGAAGGGCTGTCTGGTTTTTCACCGGTAGATGGTGTTGATCTGCACCGACATTTCCATTGCATAGTCAGCCTTCGTCTTACGGTTGAATAAATTATTCACCGAGACAACGTCAATTGAACGTCACCGTGCAGATCAGCCACGATAACTGGTGGGAAACTCAAGAACTCTTCATCCTATGCATATTTTCTTTGTTTCACTATGCCTACAATCCGCAAAGGTGGCTAACAAACATTCAATTTATTATGAGGACATATTTTCGGGTTGGTAATCTTTCACAGACCTCATGTTTTCCTCCAATTCACTCATTTTAGAGAAAGAGAGCTATTATCCATTTTTTTACGATGCAATATTGCAGAAAAATATTTGCCACTCTGCTCATCCAAGTCGCGGCATGCCTGCTTTCATGACGCATCTGCAAACCCACGGTCTTTTCAATCTCCGCCTCCTTTGCCTTTTGGGTACAGCCATTGTTGTTACTGCAGTGTTTCATAGGAACCACACATCATTATTGCCTGTTCCTCCGACACATTCACCCGCGCATTCAATTAAATGCGCAACTACTTGCGAGAACACAGTCACTTTTCTTGTGCTCAAGTTGCAGTGTTCGCACGATGAATGAATTCATTGAATTCATTAAGGTGGGCCAACATTCCCAGATTTTAAACCTTTTTCGAATTCAATAGTTCTTGAAGCTTCAACTTTTAATTTTTGATCCGAACGCAACGTACGCGAAAGTTTAAGCCAATCAAGCCATTGCAAACCGTGCCGCAGGGGTGCCAAACTTGCAACTTTGAAGGGCGAGAAATGTTTTTTTTTCTATATAATACGGTACATGCTGTAAATATCAATATATTTTCCCTCTGAAAGGAACATCCTTCCACTTTGCACATTTTGTAAAACTTACACATCCATTATTATCATTATCATTATTTTATCAAAATATTTGTAATATTAATTATATTCTCCTCAAAATAAAGGCTATCCTAATTATTAATAAAATAATCAGTATGGATATTTCACCGTTGATTTAACAATAGTTTCAGGAGCCAACTTGATGATTGACAAGAAAAAAACCTCATTTCAGTAGTGTGTTTGCTCGAAACGATTAGGCCATAACACATTTAAGTGGGGAGGTAAGAATTATCTATTCACACAAGCTTGGAGAGGGAGAGGACATTAATGCGTTCTTAAGTGTACGGTGAATAAATGTTCATAAGACAAGAACAGAGTAAGAAATCAAAGTTTGTTCAAGGAACCGTAAAATGGTCACTTATTTTTTCATTCAATAAAATGCTTATAACTGACGTTAAAATGTTTATAGTAATGGTGATTCCTGAACATAAATGTCGAAATTCTAACATTAATTTTCTCAAATGATTTTGACCTATAGTCTGTGTGTTACTCTCTTCTGAGCTAACCATTTCCTTTCAATATGCATAGTATCGGTATATTGTTTGCAATTGTATCGAAAGAAACTATTAAATTTCAATTGACAACATGTGTAAATTTAATATCAAAATTGAAATACTGCATCATCAATAAGGTTATTATTTTAATTCGTTTTTTATCATATAGACCTCACATTTGAAATATAGGGAAGTAATATTGAGTTTAGGACTTGAAATTAAAATCAGTTATTCTTTGCCGACGTTTCGGAATTTAATTATTCCATATAAATATGTAAAGTTTTTATTCAGTGAAATGGTGTTATATTATTTTTAGAAACCACGTTATTTTGGTTTAAATATTGCTGGAAACCTTACTTAGTTTGGTCACATCTGTTTTTTTGTTACTAGCATTTTTGTAACGCTACATGTACACCATTTCTTTGATTTGTCTTTTTTTCACATTTGATTCATAATCTAATATTGTAGCATTATCAAAATCAAAACAATGTTTATTCTCCAGTGTGTGTTGAGCTAAAGAACATGCTACCTTTCTCTTTGCTATGTCCGATTTATGATTTGATATCCTACTATTCACGGATATTAATATATATATATATATATATATATATATATATATATATATATATATATATATATATATATATAAAGGAAAGGAAATAAATAAAAAAGTATATGCTAGCAACAAGGCGTTGAGGTTGGGGAAGGATAGGAAAGTAAATCAGTGGACACTCACAGGCAGATGATCCATGACGACACCGGTGTCCACTGCTTAGGGGTAGCTTTCGGGCTAAGGACCCTTCTTCAGCTCCAGCTGAAGAAGGGTCCTTAGCCCGAAAGCTACCCCTAAGCAGTGGACACCGGTGTCGTCATGGATCATCTGCCTGTGAGTGTCCACTGATTTACTTTCCTATCCTTCCCCAACCTCAACGCCTTGTTGCTAGCATATATATATATATATATATATATATATATATATATATATGTATATATATGTATAAACGGTGTATCAGAACGGATTAAAAATAATTTAAACAAACGGATTATAGATTTGGATTTAGAAATAAGATAACCACTTGGCTCAACCACTTTCTCTAAGACTAAGAGTCCGATCCACCCTAAATTGAGGAGTGAGCTAGCTTACTCCATTCCATGGAAAGACTGTGATAACTTGGATTGTGATTGGAGACACTGGAAAGTACCTGAATAGTAGGATTTCAAATCATAACTCTGACATAGCATACAAAAAGGTAGTATGTGCTTTAGCTCAACACACTCTGGAGAATGAACATTGTTTTGAATTAAATAATGCTACAATATTAGATTATGAATCAAACGTGAAAAAAGACAAATGCAATAACTGGTGTACATATCCCGTAACAAAAATACTTGTAACAAAAAAAGATGTGGCCAAGCTATCATGTGGCCAAGCCAAGATGTGGCAAGCCAAGCTGTTGCATGTGTTTCTGTTTGTATCTTCTGTATGTGATTTTATCGTTGTCAACCATGGTTTGTATTTACTTGTCATTAACTTGTAATTGAAAATAATGACCTGATGTTAAAAGACTCAATGAATGTATTCTAAGGTTATGGATAATTATTTGACAAATTGGTGTAAATTCTGCGTTGTTGTTTTGTTTTTTGGCCATCGTATATTTTATTTAGCCCGGAAGATGGAATAATTTAATTCGGAAACGTTGGCAAGGAATAGCTGATTTTAAATTCATGGCATAAACTCAATATTACTTCTCTATAGAGTTATTATTTTAACCAATATGTTGAAACAGGTTTTGTATAATTGAATAATATTCTTAATTCGTGGGCTCTGTGCTTCTTGGTAAAACTTCTCATGTGCGTTTAAGATATTTGATAAAATACATGTCAAAGTTTATCGCTGGCTTCTAGCATATTCTTTTCTGTATTCCTGCATTATATGTGCTCACTTTTCACACGTCGGCATATAAAATTAAATCCCTTCCTTGCACCCTATGGGATTTCCCTGAAAAATATAGTTCTCTAAAAACTACTCACTTTGGGTCTACAGAAGTTATTTATTTGGGTTATGTAAGAAGTACAAATATATAAGATCAATTATTTACATGTGGCGAAACGCGTTACGTTTTCTTCAAGAGAATAGAATTTCCAGTCAAAGGATAATCATTTTTTGCCGTTGACCGCAGAGAAGGTGAATCAATCATTCCTATTTTTGAACAATTCGCTAACTCAACTTCTAGAAATTATTTTGTTTACGATACCGAAAAAGGTGAACATTGAGGTATCACCATTATCAAATGTTCGTTACGGTGGGCCAAAAATACCGATTCGAACTTTTTTTTGTTAAATCTTTAGGTTAGTCTTTATTTTGCGGATAATGTGTTTCATTTTTAAAAATATTTGGATAAAATGAATTATTTAATTTATTTTGCTTGTTTTCAGCATGGTAAACTTCAAATGATAATGGACATGTTAGGAAATACGGGCGTAAGTTAACGAACGCGGAATCTGTGCTGTGTTGAGTAGTCATCAGGGGTCGGCAATTATTTGATAATAATTATAAAGGTAATGATAGTAGCAATTCATTGATGTTTAAGTTTTACAAAATGTGATAAATTGAAGGATATACCTTTCGCTAAACTGAGTAACCCTCTATATTGAACTTTAATTGTACACTTAGTGTAACGCAGTAAAACTGCATTATATAATTTTAACATTGATTTTATAACTGTTTGAAGCCTGTATGCATTTTGCGTCATAAATGTGTGGCTGATATTTCGTAAAAATATAAACACGATGATCTAATGTGCAAATATTTTCTTAGTTGGAGCCATTTCTCTCTATCATATTTTATGGCACTTTTTCTGCACAAGTTCTTTCATAATCTCACTTAACTTTTATGAAAATAATTAAATTTCCTAAAAGGGCAATTTCGCAGTACTGATGGTCACATGATGTAAGGTTTGCTTTACATCTACAAAATACCCTGCAAGTCACCTCAAGGGTGTGTGGCAGGGGTTTTATTATGGTTATACGTAAGAAAAATTTTATTATTTCTTTCTTACCTTATACACATCCTAGCTAATTGCACAAATTATACATTTTTCCTCAAAATCTGGCAATACCGAAAACCCCTTTGGACAGATAAAAGAAAGCTTTTGCGGAAATTAAGACACTTTTGTTGATGTGAATTTCTTCTGAAATACGTTTTAGGTAACCTAAATATTAATTTATATATTTTCTTTTGAATCATTGTAATTTTTCATGATTTTGAAGAACGTTTGTATCCTCGGGTATCTAGGCACTTAAAATGAAATATAGTTCTTTTTTATAGTTTTACTTTAAAAATCAGCTCAAAGTAATATCACTCACCACTCAAAGTAGGAAACATAGTTGCTTGGTGATTCAAAATTATATTTCATTGACACGATACGCATACTTGAATTATTCTATACCTACATTGATTAGTATGTAGAAATTTGGGGTTTTATTTTCAACCTCCTTCGACGCCTTCTCTTTAATTAAGCGCACGGAGATGAATTCCAATGTCATTCTCAAAACTTAAGCGCTCGGCATAATCGAAGTATTCACATGTGCGCATAACGTTTCGTCCTTCGCATCACATCAAGCCTCTCCACATCAAGCGTGTGATGTTTCCTTCGTGGAGCGGACGAATCGTTCGAGAAGATTCCCTTTAAGCAGCAAGAGAGTCACCAATCCGCGCACGTGGTGCTCCTCCGCGGTGCGCCATGCACCGCCGCTCGAAACCCAACCCGCGCCTCCGAACGGCTTCTTTCCCGGCAGCAGTTGAAGTTACCGCGCGCCCCGGCCTTTTTTCTCGCTTCTTAAAGTTGCCCACGCCATCCTTCGGCGTCCCCCGAAACTAATAAATGCTCCCGTGAAAAGAAATGCCGGCCTGGGGCGCCTTCGTCTGGAGACGGGGCGAAATACTTAAAGAAGGCGTAAGAAAGCGGCGAGCTCCTTGCAAGAAGGAAGCCTCTTTCATCGCCCCTTTTTCTTCCCCCTTTTTCTTCCCCCTTTTTCTTCCCCCTTTTTCTTCGCCCCTCTTGCCTCGCCGGTGGGGGCGGGAGGGGTGCGGCAGGGGGCGCGGAGGAGGCGGGACCCGACCTCTCTGGGGCGCAGGCGGGTACGCGTTGCGGTTCCGGGGGCGGCCCGCCCCTCGGTGGAGGGGCGGCGGAGCGGCGGCCGAGGAGGGCATTGGCTGTGCCCCCACCCACGGCCCCCTCCCGCTCTCTCCGCAGCGGCGCCCCCGCGCCCCTTTGCCGCCCCCGCTGGGTGCGGGGGAAGGGTGCGAGGCGGCCTCTGGCTGCCCTACCGCGTGCGGAGGCGTCGTGACCCTTGCCCTCGCCTCGCCTTACCGTTCCTTACCGGTTGTCATTGAGACGGCAATTCTCCCATTGATTCTCTTGTGGTCCCTGCAAACTACTTGCGTTGGAATTGTGAAGGACGATCTTACAATACGCCTTCGAGGTGAAGAAATCCATGCCTGCCGCAAATACGACGATGAAATAACGGAGAAATGCCAAGGGAAAAAAGCCAAAGGTCTATGGTTCGATGCCCGCTTCAGGCCGATTTAATCCTGTGGCAACTTCCCCTCCTATGAGGTAATAAATTGCGACACAACTGGAATATTTTCACTTGACCTTAATTCTTTTAAAATAGTGTCGCTGAGTTTAGCGGCTTTCTTATTTTTTGATAGAATATGTCACTTCTTCAACCACATTAGGTAATTAAATATTTCTTGAAAAGGCTTTCCAATTTCTTTTGTTTTTGCCTAATTTACGATAATAATTACCCAGCCTAATTTTTTTTAACCGAAAAAGATTAAATAATTGCATATTTGTCTGAAGCTAATATTACATCTTCCTAGACCATAGCAATAGCAGCAGCTAATTTCGAAGCAATGTACAACTAGGTCTTCGAAAATGTACCATATTGATTAAATTACACTGCCTTTTGCTGTATGATGATTCATTTCATTGAATTGGTTGGAATTTCGGGATGTCATACACTATGAATTCAATGGTCTTAACTAAAGCAAATGTTCTCCATAAATTTCTTTAACTTCTTGAGCACATTGACATTTAGGAGTAGGGGAGAGTGATAGAAGAGAAAAATGCTTCTGGTGAAGTATCCGAGTGCAAGGTTAATTATTTCAACAGGCAGGTGGGAGCAACAAGTTTAATTGATAGATATTTGCAGTCACGGAACTCGGCTCCGTGTGTATAAAGTGAGTGGACGGCCATTGCATGCTACAAGCTATTGCTTGGAGTGCCTGCAGGGCAGAGTCAGCAGCGTAGGGAAGGAATGAGAGAAGAATGGTAGTCACGGGGAGGAAACGAACTCGGCTGGCTCTGAATACCGGATAACACTCGAGAATAAGCTGCCGATTAAATCAAGTGGAATGTAAAATCATGCAGAATCTACGAGAGAAAATATAGCATGATATTTATTTGACGAAAATAAATCTGGAGGATATTGTATAATCATTATTAAAACTTATATTGGAACGTGAGCGGAAAGTATCAGTATCAAAATTTCATTTTTGAGTGGGAGGTGCAGCAGCACCATTTTCTAATGGTAATTCAAGGGGAGAAATATTGATTAAAAGGTAATTCAAGGGGATAAGAAATATTGATTAAAAATGCATGAACGTAAAAATATAGATAGATATTTAGATATTTAATAAAGGGCCCCGGTGGCGATGGGGTAACGTCCTCACCTGCCAATCTGAGGGTCGCGGGTTCGAGTCCCGCCTGGGTGGATTATTCACCACCCAGGACATGGGTGTTTGTGATCATCTGTTGTTAATGTTACATCACCCGATGCATGAGGCCATTGCGAGCTGTTTTCGGGATGGATGAAATAAATAATTAAAAAATAAAAATAAGATTTTAGTGGGGCGAGTTTGAAACTCTTGAATCCCCTCGTCCGCCAAAACCCTCGGAACATGCGTGGAAATGATGCAGGCAATTCGTATAAATTATATAATACACACTAGATATTAAGGAATAAAGAATTAGTAATGATAAATTTACAGAATAATGAGTTGAGAGCCTATGCATGGCAAAAAATAAATTCTTGAATTCTTAACCAGTAATTCATTATGACCGAGTGAAAAGGTTTTCACGAAAACGCTCGTGCGTGCAGTTGGTGAGCACGGTGTTGGAATGCATCGGTGGGTGAGCAGAGAGAAGGAGATGTAAGAGGGGCAGGCATTCTGGGGTTTTTCGAGTGTAACGTTTAGTTGTTCACCTCCTATATAAACTTAGAAGTAGATGGAGGAGACCTATTGATTGATATCAATTGTTTGGAATACGTTGCAATTGGATCGTATGTTAAGGCGACATTATTATTCCGTATTATTTCCTGCACGTACATATCCGTTCGTTGAGAAAGTCATTTAGGAGATAGTAATCCTAGGCTGAAATTGAATAGGAGAAAGGTGAGTGCGGCATGTATGGCATGTGCCTCTAAACCGTAGTTAGAATTTTTACTGTCAAAAGAAACTAGCCACGGAGATGAATTTGTTGATTACATTTTCCCAAAAAAAAGAGTGAAGTAGGTTCAAAGAAAAAAATATGAAAGTTGTTTTGTTCAAGATGTCGGTACAAACAAGTTTGAAAGGCTTCTTTTATTAATTCGTCTCCCAAATTTGCCAAAAAATAGGAATAACACATGCTCAGAAGTTGAGAGGTCATGAGTTAAATATTGAATACTTCATTAAACATGAGCAGAATGCGTATGAATGGGTGATTTAAATTACTTTCGTAAAGACGCTTGGTATTTGTTCATGGAGGGATATTTATTTAACCCATTTGACGATAGGAAATACCGTAACGTATGATGAAAGAACGCGCTAGAGTCTCGATTGATAAATTTAGCAATTAGGAAAATACATAGGTGATATTACATCAAAACACTAGTATACATACTCAATCATTTTTAGAAAAGATTTTATCTTAAACAAAGTCTCTTACGTAACTTAGCTTAAGTCCCGAAGTGCGTGTGGAAAACCTCACGTAGTGTGATAAATGAATATATACTCTTTACAAATGTCTTTTAGCTTGAGGTATACCTATTCATTCCAAAATTAGCATCCTAAATCGTATGAGGCATACTGGATACAATAGTATTCATTAATATGCACAGGTATTAGCAACGTTGTGTTTGAGAAAGTTGAATTTCAGAAAATTAAAATAACTAAAAATAGATTTTACTATTGAAAGTAGTATTTCGATTTTGATAAGTTTCAATGGTTTAAGTGAACATGAAGTATAACGTGTCACCCGGTTGACGGTTGCTATTTTACCCTGAAGACTTGGGGAATTGACAGCATTAAAACGGTAAATGTGAGGTAATCATGCAGCATTTTCGTTTATATTTAATGCATTATAATTCATTTTACTATAAATTTCACCTCTTTTTATAACAAATTGTAAAATTCTCATGCCCACATTTTTCAGAGAAGTTTCAAAACATTCTCATTTCATCTTTTTTCAGCTGAAAAAGGTTCGATCGATATTTAAAAGGTTAAGTATTTCCATCAAGAAAATTAATTTAAGGTAGATTCGTGATGTATTGAAGTTTTTGGGAGCTTAAAGTTCGCCAGCCAACGGTGTGTTAACGAAGAGTTGATCGGGGTGTACATGTGAGTGGGATCATCGTCGACGTTTACCGAGGTGTTATTCCGTTATAAGAGCCATGAGCCATATACTGTGGTGTTTGACAATTGTTGAATGACATAAATCATTTAAAGTTACTCGTAAAAAGCACTTCGTTCTATTCTTAGCCAACAGCAGTCAATATAAAGTTCACACGAAAAATAATACGTATTTAGGTTCAGCCAACAACAGCCAAAAACATTCAAGAATTTCAATCAAATTCTTCATAATACCAGTATAGTGCTTTTTTTGGTGAGGTCGTAGATTTCACAGTTCCTTAGCCAACGTGACCAATTCTGCAAAATATTGCTGTTGATTCATTAATGTCAAGGATGTATTGCTTCAATACTAGAGTACCTAGTTTTGAAGCTAGTACCAGAGAAGTACAACAAAGTGTCCGATATGGATGAGCGTGGATATGGACGGGCGTTGGCGGCCTGGGGCGGTGGTTCACCGTGGCCCCTGCCCTGTGGCCACACGGCCGCTCGCAAACGAAAAATGGAAAGCTCTCACTCCCCCCTGCACTTGTTTCACTACCAAATTAAAGTTTCATCAGTCTCCGCATTTGCCTGCAGCCGCCTCCTCCTTTTTTACCCGCCGCCCCTTCCCACCCCCACTGCCTGCCCATCCCCCCTGCCCATCCCCCCTGCCCATCCCCCCTGCCCGCCCTCCCTGCCCGCCCCCCGATCGCCTCGGCGGCCGACCACGGCGACGGCGGGGAGTGCAACTCCCGCAAATCCTGCCCCCCGCCGCCCCTCGCCACGGCTTCCATCGCCGGGGGCGGGGGGTCGTCGAGGGCCAGCGCGGGGGTGGGGCTGGGCGGGAGCAGGGCGGGGGTAGGGTGGGGGCAGGGCGGGGGCGGCAGGGTGAAACGGCTGTCATTCGCAATCCTGGCGGGATGCGGGCGGATTTAATTGCATCAAACTCGGTGTGCTCGGGAGAGGGAGGGATGGCGAAAAAATTCCCGATAAGCGGCAGATTGAGAGGACCGCCGCGGGGCCGAGTGATTGCGGGGGCCGAAGGTGAGGGCCGAGTCGAGGGAGGACTCCCCAAACCGCCCCCGCCACCCCCCACGAAAGGGTTGGTGGGGCGGCCGACTTCGGAGGTACCCTCTGCCTTCGCCTCCACCCTTCACCATCACTCGGCCTGACTGCGTCACTAGTCCGAGAATATACCGCCCCGGTGTAGTATGTACCACGCTCTACGGTTATCCCCAGACTTGTTTGGTGAAAGAGTTAGTGCCATTTAGAGAAAGAGTTTGTACCAGTACGAAATTATGCGGGAAAGGCGTGAAATAAATGAGTATTGTTGTTAAATGCTTGAAGAGCAGTATTGTTATTATTGAATAGGAGTTAATTTGCCAGCGTGAGAATACTTTCAAAACATTTCCGGCTGATATGAGGTTATATGTTTTTTAAATCCCTTTCAAATCACGGAATTCGTAGCTTTTTCAGAGAAATTGCGATTTATAACTGTGTGCCATGTGGAGATCACGAAGAGAACAAAACACTATCCGTTCAATGCGACGTAAAACTCTGAACCCCGTAGCACTTTTCATGAAAAGCGGACCAATTGTTACGAAATATAGGGTTCGTCTCCGCCTTTGTCCTATTTACCAATAGTTACTGCCCTTCACATCCCTCGCGCCTGCCATTTATGGCACAAGGTGCCTCGATCGAGGAATGCCCATAGTTTTATGCATTAGTATTGCTCGGAGGTTCAACCCTTCAATTTGAGGACTAATGAACACACATAAAAACCTTAATTTTAAATGCACAATTCGAATATTCAAACACACAATACGGAAATAGTCAAGTAGGTCAAGTTTGTCTCTTGTAAGCTATAAAGTCAGCCGGCCGATACTTAATTTTCTCTTTATTTCCTTGATTCAACTCAATTATTATCCCTATGTTGATGATTAGTTTCAAATTGAGTATCAAAGATTTGACCAGAAAAAATTAAATTAACGATTGCTTTCTCGATTAGGGGATATCCAAAGTAGGCATATACGAACAATATGAAAGTGATACTTGAGGAATTGTACACTGGAATAGAAAATAAGCGTCGAGTCAAATGTGAACCCAATTTCACCTGTAAAGTTACGCCGTTAAAATACGCCGTTCTCCCTGAAGACAAGCCTGAGCTACTGGAGGCACGAATAACAA
Organism: Pyrrhosoma nymphula; assembly: GCA_963573305.1. Classification (NCBI taxonomy): domain Eukaryota; kingdom Metazoa; phylum Arthropoda; class Insecta; order Odonata; family Coenagrionidae; genus Pyrrhosoma; species Pyrrhosoma nymphula. The sequence goes on along the minus strand of OY754332.1, from coordinate 89,446,545 downwards.
AGTAAATGGGGAGATTTGTCTGGGGATTCACCATTGAAGCTATCGACGCTCGTGGCGATACCGTGGTTATTAATCAGGTAATCGCCGCATCACATCGCGGGAGGAATGATGAGGTGCCCCTGCATGTACCCCTGCTGCATTCAATCTTATGTGTCGAATACCAAAAGATTAGTAATATTAGTCGAAACATGTATTTTTAAATGAATGTCTCATCCAGCTCAAAGCACTGTTGGCACAAGCTATTTCTTTGCATGAACGTATGTCCTTTGAAAACTAAAGCAACCTTATGGCAGCCCAAGACCTAATATCGATTGCAGCCTTCATTTATTTTCCATTTAATTTCCCCGTACTAATTCGCTCATTGTACGTTTTTCACAAAAGAAGTTATCCCTTGGAGATGAAATATTCTTCCCATTCTTCATGAATTATTTCTCATAACTTTAAAGATATTGCGTACATTCTAATGTTCACTGGGATTTGGGTCCACCGGATGTGCTTGTCGATAAACACACTAGGATAAGTATTTAAGATGATAAAATTACTTTTTGAGTGCGAAAAGCTAAGCTCTGCCCGCAGTACCCATAGAATTTAAATTCATATGATAAGGATTAGGCCGATATAAATTCAATTTTATTTAATGTAAAAAATATTTCTCCGTAAGAGACGCGGGTATGAAAGAAAAAATGTATGAGTCGCATATATTTTCTCTTTCTTGGTGTGGATTGGAGCGACAGTCCATGGCGCTGGGGGGCGCTGCGTCTGGGGGGAAGTAAGGGGACCTGTGGAGGGTGGGCCAAGTGATTTCCCAAATTGCAAGCTTGATTTGGGGAGAGGGAAATAAAGTGGAGAGGGCGAAGGGGAGAGGCTGTCACGGACGAGGTTAAGTGGAAGAGGCCTGGACCGGATGGGGGCGGGAGAGGCGAATCCCTGGGGGGCGATGGGGCGAGGTTCCCGTCTTCCCCCTACCCCCACTGCCTGCCCCCATATCTCCCGGGGCCGAAAAAAGAAGTGCCCTCTCCTTAGAAAGAATTAGCCGCGTTTTTAATATATATACTCCTCTGAGCGCTGAGGTCGGCTGGATTATTAATACACTAATGAGAGCTTCCTTCGCATAAAGAAGGCTTACATTCTCACGGCCCTCTTGATTATTCATGTTAGCCGAGGCTCTTCTAACCGAGACTCGGATACTTTTCCGCGACTCATTTATCATTTTCAGTAACTCTTCGAACGGCAATCTCCGTAGCTCTTTTCTTGTGCCCACCAGCTTCTGGTGTACTTTTTCCAAATACCAAATGCAGCAAAAATTGAATTTTCATCTAAACTCGTCACTTCTTTCATGGTTAATGGTTGACACTAAATTTTCCATTCACCCTCTCATCTCCGAACACTTGCATTGTGCGAGAAAAATCATAAAAGCAACATGTTTGAACACCAATGCGAATCGACCCCGTGCTTTCTTTTTCGCCGAATCACAAGATTGATAGGTTTTTAATGGGTTTTTATCACCTTGGTTTAATCAATAGTTTTATGTAACTTTTATTCTCATTATTGCGATATTTATCCTTGAACTCTGATCAATCAATTTCTTTCAAATCAGCTATAAAACATGATAGATATCTATAATGCGCTTATTTTTGACTATTTATTAGTAACGTAATAGGTTTTCATTAGGTTAATGCTGTTTTAAAAATGTATATTATTTGCTGTGCGCTGGCGCACTGAGGCTTAATGATCATATACATGTTTAGGGCCGGTTGAATAATCTCTGGTTTAACATTTTCTTAACATGATAACCGATGTGCAAATACTTTCATATTGATGACTTTCATGTCATCTGGGCGTCAGCCAGATGTATTTTACAAAACCCAAACTTGCAACTTACTTCGCATCAACGTGTTACACCATCTAACGGTGATACTTAACTAGGCGTTATAAAATTAGACCTCCGAGTCATCACTCGCTCATTTTAAGCCATTTCTCTTGATAAAAGACATCTTCAGTCCAAAAAATTATCTCTAATTTGGAATAAGATACCAAGAAGATTAAATTACTCTAAATGAATATACATGTACTGGCTATTATTCCAAAGCACGTTTACTTTTAAAAGAAATCAGCGACTTACAACGCAAATATAAATGCGTGGCCATAAATGCTGCCCCAATCAGTAATTTAAACGTAGATTTTTGATCATAATAAAGCACGGAAATGGCAATTTTCCACTAGATACAATTATTTCAACCATGGTTTCGATGCACTGCATCATCATCAGGTCTTTATTTAGACCTAATTATGATGCAGTGCATCAAAACCGTGGTCGACATAAATTGTATCTAGTGACAAATTGCCATTTTCGTGCTTTAACATGCTGAAATTCCGCCCTATCACGCCTGATACTTCTCTTTTTGGAGTTTGGATCATTTTTCTTCGGCTAAGTTCATCAAATTATCTGGCAGTGTAATCCATTATCAATAAGGAAACTAGTGGTATATCATTTGTTTTGTATGTGGTTTTTATGGAATGTATTTTTTGATATATTACTTTATAATACGGATTGCAGTTCGTTAATTTTATGTATGCTAAAACTGTTATTTCAATAAAAAAGATGTTACCTGTCACAGGTAATTAAGCCACCTCATTTTTTTGTTTTCTAACATTAGGTTATTATTTGGAAACCGTTAGCCAACCGTCCATACTATACGTATGAGTATATGTATGAGTATGTGACCAACATCGAATTCTGGTACAGGCAGAAAAAAGAGATTACCAAATTCTAATTGAGAGCTTTTCGATCAACATGAATGTCTTAATAGCCATTGGGATACTATTAATTCAAAAGCGAAATAGGTTTTAATTTTAAATATCAAACCAAATCTGCAAAATACGCATAAAATATATATTTCCGTATTTAAAGTTATTTTTACATACCTACATTAATTAGTTTTTTGCTACTCTATTATTTGCAATATTAGGTATGAAAGAAAATGTATAACTGGATATAATAACACAACCAATAAAAGGGAAATATATTCCATGCAGCAATTTCAAGCGACTTTCACAAAATGGTTTTTGATAGGCTATGAATACATGAAGCACATAGAGTACTACCTTTTTAAGTGGTCAAAAAAATCTGAGTTTCTGTTCGTTGTTCTCTCGTATAACGTTTGTCTCTTAATTGAAGCTCCTAATTAAAATTATTTTTAAGGTATTCCTTCTTTTATGGCGCTGAAGAAATTAATGTTTCTCCAACACCCAAATTTAACAGAATTTCCTGGTTAACCAAAGCATTTAACTAAAAATAGATGTTCTAGGTGATAGTAAGGCTACTGATTAGTTTTTCTTGATGGTGAAATTGGTTGCAATTATAATCCATAGGTGATTATTCGAATAGAATTTTAGTCAGCATATATTTTGATATTTGGTAAAAAATGACAATATTTATTTTTCCTATATCTGTCTTTCTTTTTCCATTCCATACTTCTTGGGAACATATGCCCCAAATTGAAGTTCTCATAGCAAGGCAAGCGTGTGTTGTTCTCAAGTCACGAAGACTTGTAATTTTACTGGCCCTAGGATTTTTTAATTATTTCCTATTTCTTTGTTATCATCATAAAGTGAAATGGGAGCAGAGCTTCTTCGGAAAGTGAATGCGTATCTGCATTCTGTCAAGTGATTGAAATGATCGCATAAGATCGCTCAAGGAGTTTGAGTCTTGGATGTACGTAATATCGTTGAGTTCTGTAATTGTGTACCGAACTTTTCCAAGACCATTTAATGCTCTGTGCATTTCCCTTCGTTGTACCGTTAGGATTCGTTAGGCTTTTCGGAAAGATTCTCTCGTGATTTATTTATACGAACTTTCCCATAAAGGTCACAGGGAAATTATTACTTTCCTCTCACCCCCTCTTTATTCACCTCCCTGTCTTCATTTTTTGGTATGCTTTTCTAAAACCTTCTCTGAAAATAGCATATTTCTCTCCTTACTCAGCGGCCTGATTCGATGACACATCTCGTTGCGAAGTTTAATGTCTGAAAAAAATCAGTTTCTACATGATCTCATTACACCTATCCAATTATTGTAGAATGCATCTTACGAAATCACGAGACGTCTTTCATATATTTGTCTATTTTTGCTAACTTCTGTTTAATATAGTTGACATTAGACTATTAAAAAGCATATATACTCGCCAAATTTAGAAATTAACTGAAAACGTTCTCTGGAAATTGAGGTACTCAACTGCTACATCTTGACGCTCAATCCTTGTCTTTGAATCCCTCCAGTACGCCGTCAATACTACCTTTCAGTGAGTAAAAATCTTTTCCCTTGGAATGTGTGAATCACATAATTTGGGAAAAGGGCCGAGGCAGACGATTATTTGGTTACAATGAAATAAAAGAATTACTTCCCTTTCTAGGATAAACTGATACTATATAAATACGTATATTTCCATTAATTTTGCTACAAGCGTTGTAGCAATGTTTTGTTTTTATCTCGGCGCAGAGTGCTGTGGAAATGCTTCTTCTCCGAGGCTTGTTTGAACATTGAATCATGCCAGGATTACTCACCATTTGGCGACCATCTTATGCCGTGCAGGCATCGTGACCGACTCGCACCTTTGTTATGCATTGGTAGGACGTTTGAGGAAAATCCACTTTGGCGATTTTTTCCTGGTGAACGCAATCCGAAAAAGGATCGTTCCATGCTCCGCCCGAACGCACGGAAAAGAACAAAGAGGACGACATCCTCGGGTGGTCCGCTGCACACGCGCTCTCGGCCAAAGGAAGGCCTCTCTGATGTTGCCTCCCGAGTGGAAGGTGCCGCCGCCCAGCATCCCGAGCGGGGCCTATCAAAGCGGGGGCGCACACAAAACTCCTCCCATCCCCCAGATCCTCTTTCTATCTCCCCCCCCCTCCCCAACCCTCTCCCCTTCAGCCTTCCACCCTTCCCAGAATTCCCTCCGTTGGCCCAGCACGACCTCCGGCGCATGAATTATTGAAGAACTGCCCCTTCTGAAAAGTCTTGCTTGCTCTTTGTCGCCGCTTCCTTCCCTTTTGCCATTGTAAGACTCGCAGTGTGCTACCATAGTGCCGGGAGTGATGTCCCGTTCGACGCCTTGGAAAATGAAATGCAATTTTAAAAGCGTGAGAGAGGGAGGCGGGAGTTGTTCGTGGACCGCTTTGCGTGTGTGTGAGCGGGCGAGAGAAAGATCCTCCCCGCCCGACCCCTCACCCTCCCTCCCTTACCCTCCGACCCGACCCCCGCCGCTCCACTTCCGCATCCCTTACATGTGTGCCCGCTCCCTTGAGCCTTGAAATTTGTCTGCAAAGAAACTCTGGGATCCCTCGATCTCACGCCATGAATACTAGGCTTCGTTTTCCGTTTGGGGCGGGAGGGGTGCCGGGAGGGGTGCGGGGAGGGGTGCCGGGAGGGGTACCGGGAGGGGGTGCCGGGAGAGGGTGCAGAAGGGATGGTGGGCCGTCCCGTTCGGCGACGCTGCTCTTCCTCCTCGCGCTTATTCGGGATCCGAGCGTTGCTCTGCACGTCCTGCCCTTCCACGCTTGGTCTCGAGGCAGTGACATTGCGAGTCCGCATTGGGAAGATATCTGTCACACTAAGATGAGGAGTTCCTATGACACCTAAAATGTCCGCTGTGATACGAGTCATCATAGAAATTCTTCACGTAAAATTTCCTAATTTTAGTTTCTGAATATTTCTTAGTATTCATATTAAATATTACATAGTGTAACGTGCCAACGTTCGAGTCGCTAAAAACCTAAATCAAGGGATTGACTCAAAAACATTTGTGTAAATTTTTATCAGTCTGTCAATTTAGATATCAGACGCATATCGTCTCAGTGGATTAATTTTATGACTTTATAATTATGATGTCTTATTTTCAGACCTAACTTCCTTTATTTTTACATAGCTTTAATTATGCGCATTTCAGCATATTGTGTACCCAGCGGTGGGAATTCACAATCACGTGGGCAGCACTTGAATTACAACAATAGATGACACCTTGAAAATGACATTGAATGTCGAAACCACGGTCGGTGAAAGCAAAGAAGTGTGGAATGTACAAAGTGAGAAATTCTTTCTTGTGTCGCGTTTTCACAAAGTTAAGGCTGAAATTGTGACATATTAAAGTCGGAAAGCCTCAAGAAGGACGACAATGTACAAGCAATTAGGTATATAAGCCGACCCGCGGTAACGTAGGGAGCTCTCTTTGTTAACCCAAGTGCCGCCGGTCGTAATGCCGGACTACCGACATGAAAGGTTTTTAAGTTATACAGTGGATGGCGAATCTGAAATCCAGGAGGTCCTGCATATTCTAATTAGAGCAGCCAATATTAGGCGGAGAGTGAGGAACAGAAATTGAAAGTTTTCCCAGTCGCCAGTTGTTCGAGTGAGCTGCCAAACACCCGGGAAGTACATAGGAGAAGGGAGGATCATATAGTGAGGAGAAAACTATTAAAAAGGGCTTTGTTCCAAGACCTGAAAATGTATACGAACACCAACCTTTATATCAACACAAAGTGTAAAGTTATTTAAGGAACCGATTGTTTCCAGAGAAACTTTGAGCCGTGTGTCAAGGATTCGGAGACGCCGGATCCCTTCGGCGCCCTACAAGGAATTCACGGACTAGAGCCGTTTGCTCCGTTGCTGCCTGACGATACCAGTGCAAATCTCATCAACCTCTACCTCATTTTCGATCATCACTGTATTCACCATCCGTCACGTAATCCACTGCCTCACCGCCCACGCCCATTTCCCCTTAATCACCTTTTTGCTGTCTAATCGTTAAGGCGAGTGTGAAATATTATACTTTGTGGGACTATTGAGGCAACGCTAATTACTGTCATTCTATCTTATCTTATTTAATGGTGTCAATAGGTCTCAGGGTCTCATTGCATTTAAACCACGCGAGTTCAACTTAGTGATTGATAGCAGACGGTCTTTGTTAATAGTTGTCCCGCAGTCTGTTAATACGGCTCGGGACCTTAATGTAAAAGGTGTATTTCTTTGTAATTCATAATTATTTAAAGTTAGTCGTTCGCATCCACATCCATGTCATAAATGAGGGCCTGAGAGTCAAAGTGATACAAGTAACATAGACACGAAAAACGATGTAAATGCATATGTTCTAAGTTGGGACCGTAGGTTGCCGTCAGGTAGCTACAGGAAAAGGAATACAAGTGTTTGAACGTATGGTGCTGCGATCTAGCCGTCGAACACTTAGGCCACTTTGCTTCTTGTCATTTCTTACCGGGGTAACGTTATACAGGTGACACTGCACAACGTTTGTTGCTTGTATTACTTAGACTCTCAGGCCCTCAAATGTGCCTTCATTTCATCCATTTTATTGAAACTTACGAACCATCAGCGTGTTTCAATGTAGTGCTTACTTCATGTACATTTATGTGTATTGTATTATTCAAACTGCGATTGTTGAAGTGCATTATATCCTAATTTACCAGATATCAGAGAGTGTGGTTCGTCATTCCTTCATATTTCACTCACTGCATGATAATAATACCCGAAGACTCGGACTCCCTACAATTATGGAGTAGGCGTACGCCGCCGAAACAAACTAATTACAATATCGCATCGGTCCCCTTTTGCATCCGGGTGGGGGAAACGGTCCGTTACTATAAATATATACTAACGACAAGGCGTTGAGGTTGGGGAAGATAGGTAAGTAAATCAGTGGACACTCACTGGTAGATGATCCATGACGACAACGAAATATATATATATATATATATATATATATATATATATATATATATGCTACCCTAAGCAGTGGACACACTATCTTATGAGAAAATGCAATCGGCGTTATTAAACACAAAAATATATAAGTAATTTTAAGTACGCAGGCGTAGGAAAATAATTTGAATTCTTCTACTTCCTCCCCTCCTTCCCTCAAATTTTGGGACCTGAACCATTGTTTGGGGCATGTTTATTTACTATCCCAGTCTTAGTCAAGCGTTGCTTTTTTCTCGTGACTGCTTTCTGTTCCTCTTGTAGCGGACAGGGGAGCTTGCGTGGTTTCCTCCTTGACTTGTACGAATGTTGTATGACCGATGTTATCCCTTGTCATACCTCGTGCCTGTGCGTGCCTTTCACAGTATTTCTTAGACTTAGACTTTAATGTATTCCTCACTATTCCGGTACGAAATTTTCGTATATACACAATGTTCTAATCATCATGTTCTCTTAAAGAATCAAAAATAATTGCAAATCGACATGAACGGTATTAATCGTTAATGGTACAAAATTATTTGCAATGGATGGCATTCAGAATGGAGATCGGTATTTTCTACTAAGCTCAAGTACTTAAAGTCAGCGCTAGGCTCGTGAGATACTCGTCTCACCTTGCTCTCGACACGAGAGCAAGAAAGAGAGCGAGAACACTCATGAGGATGCCCGACAGCTGCCACTAGTGTTCAAAATCTCATTTACAACATACATATTATGAGGATTGAGAGTAAGAAAAGGAGAGAAGCATTGACTCTGGGTTATCATAGAGAAGAGGATTAAAAAAGAACAGCCAATATAAATGTTCTGTATCTACTTGGAGAAAGCAGCAGAATGCTTACAGAATGTTTTACCAATTAAAATTGCCTTGTTTTAAAATTAAATGAAAACAGCATCGATTACTGCTTTAGGTCAAAGCCTAAGCCCAGTGGTGAGTCTGGTGGGATCCAAGTACGATTCCGAAGTCAAAAAGTCAAGGAAGAATATTTGACTAAGCGCCGAGTGAAGAGAGATTTCAGCACGCGGCATTTGTCTCTGGAAGGAGCTCAATCCCCGGACACCACCATCTACATCAACGAGGCCTTGACTTCCGGAAGGCGGAAGGTCCTCAACGCAGCTCGGGAGGCGAAGAAAACAAAACACTACGAGTACTTATGGATACGAGGTGGGAAAATTTTGATGCGAAAAGCCGAAAAGAAAATTGTAATTGTTTTAAGGCATTTGTGTAATGTAAGCAAACTATAATAGAGAATATACTTCAACTTATTTTCCCTAGTTTTAACGAACTAAAATTCAATTCTAATGATTTTAATATAATGCATCAAAACATAAGAAGCTTGCGTTCAAACTTCGATCAATTTGTCTTACACTTAAATGAAATACACGAAAAACCTCAACTAATAGTACTGTCCGAAATTTGGATAAGCGACTTCGAAGTGATTGCTTATCAAATTGACGGATACAACTGTTACGCCAAATGCAATAATTTAAAAAGAGCGGGAGGTGTAATTATGTATGTCTCAAACATGTATTCATGTACATTTGATGATACTTATGACTTACAATCTGCCGATATGATTAAGGTGACTATTGACCTCCATGCCTCTGTATCAATTTCGGTCATTGGAGCGTACAGGTACCATTTCCTACCGACTGAACTATTTTTTCGCGAGCTTGAAAGAATTCTCGATAGTTCAAGAGAGAGGAATTTAATATTAATAGGAGATATAAATGTGTGCACCTTACAAGACAATGATATTTCTTACGTGTACAAAACCATTATGGCAAGCAAGTGTTTGAAGAGTATATACGTTCTCCCACCAGAATTTCAAAATACAGCAGAACTTGTATTGATCACGTCTTTTGTAGAAGTAGGGACAACTTAAATTATGAGGGTATGTCTTATGATCTTGGCTTGACTGATCATCATATGGTTTTATGTATTGTCAAATCTACCCTTATAGAAAAAATCCCCTGACCAGTAAAATACATTTATAAGGTTGATTTCGGCCATTTGAAGGACCTTCTAGCGCACTGTGAATGGGAAGATGTCTATTCCGAGAGTAATATCACTAAAGCATATGGTATTTTCCTCGGAAAATTAAAATCCTGCATTAGTCAGGCAAGTTTTCTCGGAAGAAATAGCCAAAAAAATCGCCTAATTAAGCCATGGATGACCAAATCATTATCATACAAAATCTCTAAGCGAAACATACTGTACAAAAAAATGAGAAAACAACCAAACAATGATAAATTAGCACGATATTATAAATATTATCAAGAACGGCTAGATAACATGATCCGAGAGCGTAAAGAAAATTACTACTTACAAGAATTCAATAGTAATGATAATAACACGGCTAAAAAGTGGCGCATTTTAGACACCATCACAGGAGGGAAACAAACAGGGGGGAGTGTTGAAAAAATAAGATCTCATGATGGAACAGTGTTGACGGAAATGCAATCAATTGCCAATGAATTCAATTCACACTTTGGTAGGGTAACTGATTCTCCTAGGAATTCCACCAACTTTAATTATGATCCAGCTGAGCAGGAAGATTGGTTTCCTAAGATTAATACTAGAGAGTCTTTCTTTCTATCTCCTGTGGATAAGAGAGAAGTAAATAGCATAATAAAAGGTCTTCAACCTAAGAGGTCTAAAGGGATAGATGAAGTAGCCGCTATTACAGTTAAAAAAGTCGGAGAGGAAGTTTCTCCCGTATTTGCATATATAGCAAATTTAAGTATGGAAGCAGGAATTTTTCCGGAGCAGTTCAAAACGGCTATTGTAGTACCTATTCACAAGAAAGGAGACAAACTAGACTGAAATAACTACAGACCAATATCCCTACTACCTGTATTCTCAAATATTTTGGAAAAGATTGTCAAAACTAGGTTGTTAAGTTTTTTAAATAGCCATGGGTTCTTCAGTAACCATCAATTTGGTTTTTTAAAAGGAAAATGCTCGGAAGATGCCCTACTTAATTTTTGCTCAAATCTTTATGAGGGACTTAACAAAGGCAATAAAGTAGCAGGACTTTTTATTGATATAACAAAAGCTTTTGATACTGTCGATCATAAAATTTTACTGGAAAGACTACAACAAGCTGGTGTCAGGGGTATCGCACTTAATTGGTTCCGGAGTTATCTTAGCGATAGATGTCAATATGTGCATATTAAAAACTGTAGTAGTAATAAGATACATATTACACGTGGGGTCCCACAAAGCTCAATTTTGGGACCAATACTCTTTCTAGTTTTTGTAAATAATTTGTGTAACGGAAAGTTTCATGGTAAACTTACTTCATTTGCCGATGACACTGCTCTTTGCTACTCCGACAGCTGTATGCATGAATTACAAATGCATATGCAAAGTGATTTAGACAAACTTAAGTATTGGTTTTCCATTAACTCGATGGTACTAAGTAGTAAAACAAAATATATATTATTTAATCTAAAAAATGTAACTACACCAGTCAACAATGTGTTATATCATAGATGTATGAATTGTATTAAGGATAATGCCTTGTTTTGTAATCAGTGTATATTGATTGACAGAGTGAGTTACATTAAATATCTGGGAATTTATATCGACGAACATTGTAACTGGAAACAACACATTAACAAATTAAAATCGGAGTTACTTTACGTGATAAGAAAATTTTACCTGTTACAATTTATCTGCCCAGCTTCTGTTCTTAGAATGGTATATTATGCATTAGTGAATTCAAGATTGGAATATGGTATTGTGTGTTGGGGAGGAGCATATTTAACTAATTTGCAACCTCTTTTGGTAGCTCAAAAAAAGATAATACGGGCAATGGTACGAGCACCAGGAACCGCACACTCCTATCCACTGTTTATAAGGATGAACATCCTACCTCTTAGACATCTTTTTATTTTTAAGGTCTTAAGAATTTTTTATAATCGAGGAGGTGAAAGAGAAAAACCGAGAGGTTATGACTTAAGAGGAAACCCTGGTGTACATGTACCAAGACCTAAAAATGAACTGTTTAGACAGAGTTATCTATATCTAGGGCCTAAATTTTTTTCATCTCTGCCTGAAGAAATAGTTAAAATTAAAAATGAAAAGGGGTTTGCACTACGCTTAAGGAAATGGTTATTTGGATTTAAAGATGTAAAGCACTTACTTGCAAAAGTTATCTAAGAATTATTATTTTAAATGTTTATGTGCAAAATTAAAAAAGATTTCTACTTTTCTGTCGATTAAAATTTATTCTATTTGTACAATTAGTTAACAAACATAAAAATTATAAGAAACTGGTGCAGAATACATCCCTAGATGTTTTTATTAATCGATTATATAATTTTTCTTGTATGTAATTCAAAATGAGTGTATGTCAATAACAACAAAAGCAAATGTCTTATACATTTTTTGTTGTACCTTTTTATAATGACTATGTAAATAACAGTTTAATTGTTGTTAGTGTTGTAAAGTACTTATTTTTGAAGAATGTTTAATAATTAAATTCAAAAAGCTATAATGATTAATACATGTTTTCACTGTTCCTTTTATATTAAATTGTATTCTTTTCGCAGTGTTAACTAACATAGTGTAAAAAAAATAACTACTGCAGACTTCGGACAAAGGTGTTTATGTTATAAAAAGCTCCAAATTCTCTGTTAGCTCAAACAAGCCTTTAATCGATTGTATCTTAATGCTTTGTTTTTACTTCACATGTCAAACCATGGATTATTCACTAAATTATCCAGCACCAATGATAGCATCTATGTGATTGTAGTTGCAACACACTTATTCTATGTTTTTGTCTTTGTATTTCATCTGTGATGGTCGAGTCGGTGACCCCAAAACGGAGATACTGTCCAATGGGGCACCTATATTCCAGACAAATCATTGTATAAATAATAATTGTATTTATCTAATCTGGAATAAAAACCATTATTATTATTATTATTATTGAGACTTTGTGGAGTTAAAAACTGGTGTGGGGTCGATTCCTCCTAATAAACCGGTCGTTCAGAATCTCTTTTGGCGACACAGACAAAAACAATATAGCGTGATTTCGTCTTAATGGGCAGTCGTTTACCACGGCGGTCTGCAACTTCATGACGCCCGACTGAGTTGTCAAGTCATCTGCTAAAGAAGCCGTGTCGGGCGGCTTGTCTTGGAAGTAGTACGTGTGCTTGTGAGTAGGTGAGCGTTTCTCGGCATATTTTTCTAGCGCATCTTTTAACTGTTTATAAGATACGATTTGAGTAGGGCACTCTGGGAAAAGATGAAAAGTGTCATTCGAAGGTACGTTGACGTATGTAATCTTTTGTATGATTACATATTATAGCGAAGAATGGTTTATGTATTTTTGTTTAGGGTCACTATTGACACTGAAATTTAGTACCCATGTTCGCTTAACATGGCGAATCCATTTCCTCCCCTCATTTTTGCATTTGGAGTGCCAGCCGACCGAGTTGTTAGTTGTGAAACAAATACGTCTAATGCGGTAATTGACGACAGCAAATAAAATGCACCCCCCTTACATTGAGGTGGGAGGGTGAGCGGTGACGCAGATTTTGGCGGGAGAGGAGGTGAGAGGGTGGGAGCGGGGGTGGGAAGGTCAATTGGGAGGGGAATGGCCTGCGGGGGGAGGAGAATGGAGTGGCGGTGGATTTGTGTCCGATGCAACAAATGAGCGGCGGCGTGCCCCGTTTGGCGGGAGCTCGTTGAGGCGCTCCTCCTTCGTGGTGTGCCTCACAATTACAGCCAAAACTCCCCCCCCCCCCACCGAACGCCACTCCCTCCAACACCCGTACTTGAATGATCTCATTAGACCACATTGGTTGTCCTTATATCTCTTGACATTTTCCGCGAAATCCTGTAGACATCCACCTTTTTTCCCCGAGATCAAATCCACTGAAACTGTAACCATGCATTTAAATGCGCAAATGGCTTTATTTGGCGTCCCCCACACCCTGCCTCGTTCTCCGATGAGCATTGTGAAAAACAGCAAACCGCTCTCGTTGTTCCGAATTGTTACACATGACGAAATATTTTTTGGTGGCTAGCATTTCACGTAGCCTTATTCCACATTTGTATTCTTAATAGAAAATGTATAACAGCTGTTGTAATTTTTCAACTTCTAGATCTCCGTAGAAATATTATTGCATCCAATGACTTTACTATACTCTACTACATTGTACTCGTACTTAAGGTGCTGAGGACTCATCATATACAAAAAAGTATTGATAACAGTATTTTTTATTATCTATGACACAAACATTGAAACAAGGTACATCACCTTTTCAAAATAGTATTGGTAACAGTCATTGTATTGGTAACAGTATTGGTAACAGTCTTTCATCTCGTATAAATTGGTTGAAGTATCCGTTCATCACGACGGTTCAAATTAGAAATTAGATGAGAGAATTACATAGATAATGATAGCCATATGCCAGTGAGACAATAATAGATAAAGTTGAGAAAAAATAATTGATGCACAATTAAGGTCCTGCTAAGCCAAAGCGGATTCTCGGCAGATTCCTTTTGTTAAAATAGTTTTTTTGCTGTGTAGCTTTTGGACAATTTTAACTAAGCTATTACGCTTTTCGTGATTTCTTAAGATCAGGCATACATTTAATATCATGCATTGGCATAGGTAATTTGTTTAACAACCCAGGGACTACATGCACTAAAGACCCCTTGTCCTGGAGGTTAAAATACTTGGGTACCGAAAACCTGTTCATTCGTCGCAGTTGCATGTCAGTATCAAACATATGTTGTTTTATTAACTTAATATCGAAGAAGTAGTCACAAATTAACACATATTTAAACAATTCTCTTAATGGTAACAAACCTTGATTCGTATACACTTCTCTCACATTTTTCTCCTTGATCATCATATGCCCAATAATTTTATTTTGTAAGGTTCTTCACCTTCGTCAACAAGGTGGAGTTTGTAGTACCCCAAACCGTCAAACCATAACGTATTACGGCCTCAGCTAAGCCTTGATACATTAATCTTTTAAACTCATGAGGCAAGGAGTACATGAGTTTTGACATTTGAAACAACATACACCTTAACTTTTCACATATATAGATGATATGATTAGTAAAACAAAATTTTTCGTTTTAAGTTACTCCCAAGTATTTTAGTTGTTTAACCTAAGTAATTCTTGCACATGAAATGTACCTATTGCACGTATTTCTCGGTTGGCCATCCTGGTTGGAGTGTAAGCAAAGGTGGGTTTGTAGAGTGAGGACAAAGGTTTGTCATTCTTAATTTACATTTAAAAACTGCATCGAGTAAGTCTTGTTATTGTTAATATTTATTTTATTACGATGACACCATAGTCGCAAGGAGTACAAATCGTCGTTTAATTGTCGTTGGGCCACCTCAAAACATCTACTTGTGGATAGTAAGGCAATGTCGTCTGCATACATACAAATCTTGCAGTTTCAAATATGTTGAACATTGTAATTTATGTATAAAAGGAACCATTGGTCCTAATATTGAACCCTGGGGAACTCCAGATTGGATAGTTTTCACTCTACTGCAGTGATCGAGAGTTTTTAAATTTAACTTTCTATCAGTAAGGTAGGCTTTTATCCAGTTCATCGGTGGTCAACGTATACCAGTTCGTTCCAACGTTTAATAATAGTATGTGAATATCGATATTATCGAAGGCTTTTTGGAAGTCGATAAAGACTGCGAGTACGGAGTAGTTTTTGCTTAGTTTTGAGTGAACGTTCTCGCTGAAGTCTTTGAGTAACATTGTGGTGCTTTTGTGGTTTTGATATCTGTATTGCCTCGGTGGCGGCGGGGTAACGTGCTCGTCTGATAACCCAAAGGTCGCGGATTCGAGTCCCATCTGGTTGGGTTTTTCTCCGCTCAAGGCATGGGTGTTAATATGTCATATGTAATCAGTTAATTGTAAGAGAGGTCTGTAAAGACTTAAATTCGCTCATAAAATAAAGAAGCATTATTATCATTTTATATGGTTTGGTGTGATGATGTTGTGATTCTTCAGAAAGTTAATTAGTAGATCTGCAACGTAGCGTTCTATGATCTTATCTAAAGATGGAAGCATGGAAATAGGACTATAGCAGTTGGTGTCGCTCTTTTTCCCTTCCGTGTACATGGGTGTGACATTAGCTACTCTTAAGATTTTATAGTATCGTTTCTTGTTCAACATTTAAGTTAATCCAGTGAGCAAGAACAGTAGATATAGCTTGAGGGGGTAGATCTTTGATTCGAAATTCAAGTCAGTTTTAGGAAATTTAACTGTCGAATTTGAATAACTTTTTCTAAAACTTTAGAAAAAAAACAATTAAAGCGATATTGGTCTATAATTACAAATCTTTGTTCTGTCACCTTTTTTCAAAAATTGGAACTATTATAGCAATATTTAACTGTTTTGGAAATTCACTCGTTATCATACTTAAATTTTTTATATATTTAAAAACTGGTGCGATAAATTCATTTACCACTTTCATTGAATTGATACCGATTCTGTCATAATCCATTGATGTTTTTCTTCATTTATTTAATAACATAACTAACGTCTTTAAAATCTGTCGGAAACAAATGCAACGATTGCTTTGTATCACAGCTTGGAAAATATTGCTCATACTCTTTTTCAATGCAATTACCATAATTAGTAGGCTCATAAATCAGTCTCTGTACAACTTCACTAAAATAATTATTGAATTCATTAGCTATATCTTGAGAACGAAACAACAAATTATCATTTTAATGTGATTGTATCTTTTCAATATTGTTTCCCGTCCGGTTCCTACCTAAAATGTTATTCAAAGTTCTCCATTGTTTTGCCGAGTCTTTGCCATTATTTGAAAAAAATATCTAATAATACGATTCTTCGCGCTTAGCAATATCATAATCGAGACTGGTCTTATAAGCTTTATAATAGCGTTTCAATTTCTCATGATAAGGTTGACGTCTCATTTTTTTATAAAATATTTATTTCAGAAATTCTATTGCATAATTCCTATGTTTAATCTTTCTATACTTATTTTTTATTTTATTAATAAAATTGGAACAATAAATGCTAAGTTCAATTATTGCTAGAAAAACAGCATAAACTTTGGTAACATTTGTTTGTTTATACACATCATCCCAGGTACATACATTGACGAATGTGTTCATACAAAGAATGAAGATCAATTGAAGGCCTGAGAGTCAAAGTAATACAAGTGACATCAACTAAAAAAACGATATAAGTGCATATGTTCTAAGTTGGTACAGTCGGGTATCGTCAGGTAGCTACAGGAAAAGTAATACAAGTGTTCGATAGTATGGTGCTACTATCTAGCCGCCTAACACTTAATCTACTATGCTTTTTGCCATTTCTTACCGGAGTGAAGTGATACAGGTGACACTGGACGATGTTTGTCACTTGTATTACTTTGACTCTCAGGCCCACAATTTGAACAAGAGACTCATCAATCACCTTTTCACATTCTTTTCTTGCATTCAGTTTTAAAGCGCAAATTATTACGTGATGATCGGTTTTACCTAGATCTAGCGCTTTTCCAATGCATTCAAAATTATCTCTACTGCTATAGAATGCATGATCAATACACGACTCAGTGTATTTAGAAATTTTGTAGGTGTACATATTATTTTTTCATGACCATAACTCGCCATTATCGTTTGACATTGATAAGCATTATCATACTGGCTCAGAAGACATAAGTTTATGTCGCCAATAACGATAACATTACGAACTCTAGAGCCATCTAATACACTTTGCAATTCTTTAAAGAAATCATCAATTGACTGGGACTGAAGTTTAAAATTAGCTATAACAGTTAGTGACATATTTGATTTTAAGTCAATAGATATTTTACGATATCAGCAGTTGACATTTCCTATAACATATTTGAAAGACAAGTTAAGTTTCAAATACATATACAACCACTCTTCCAGCTCTATAAATATTGTTACACAAAACAAAATGATTATTTCCAGTTAATGTACAAGCCATTACTTCATATTCATCAATCCATTTTTCTGACAAAATTATTATGTGAGGCGTGTACTTTAAAATTCCAAGTTGTTATACAAAGTTATACAAATTTGCTTGTAAACTCTTTATGTTTTTATGTGTTATCTGAATGTTACACCAGGCATCAACTTCTTGAATTGAACAGTATTCATCACAACTCAGAGTCATTTAAGAATAAAGATAAAGTTTTCTCATTTAAACAGATATTTGAATTTTTTTCAAACAAATTAGTTTGAAGAATGCAATAAACGACGCGTAACAGAAAAGACCTTGATAGAGAAAAAACTAATAAATTACCACTTAAGAATATATCTAGATATGCGCTACCCAAAATTAAAGTAAATGCTTATAGAGTATCGAGATCATCAATGGAGAGGGTCCTCTTCACCTGACTCTTGTTCAGCACCTCTTCCTTGGTGGTTCTACGGACGAATTTGACGAATATTCCGCAAGGTCCTCACCCTTCGCGTTTCTTTTTCATGCGGTAGCACGTGTCCACCATCTAAGGGCAATCCCCACACTGTTAATGACATCGAGGGTATTCTCGTTGTGTTCCCCAGGAATGCCGTGAATCTCAAGGTCATTTGAGTGAAGGATTTTGCTCTTAGTCATCAGCCTGTATTTCTGAGTCACATGCAGTTTTAGGTCCTCATATCCTTGCCTCATTTCCTCGATTATTGCTAAATACTCCCTGATTTCGGCAGTATTTTCTTGTAAAAGTGACTTATTATCGTCAATTTTAGTGTTCACGAACTCAAATGAACTGTTCAAGTCTGCTTCCATGCGCTGTTTCTCCTTCACAGCTTCGTCTAGCATGAATATTACCTGGAAAATACTTGCAGTTCCTGATTCTGCAGACTAAATGGCAGTCATGCTTCTACGTTTCTCCTCGGCACAAAGGAGGGAAACGCCAAATCTGTCTCTCTGGTGAAATGTAGTCAATGACCTCCTTCGACATTTTGACGCAATTTGCGTCACATTGCAATTTGCATTCACTGCAAACGATCTTCAGCTGTCACTCCTGCACTGTGGAGTTGCACACACTGCAATCTGCCATTTCCAGGTCAACTATGAATGTGAAAAGCACTGTGGAAGCGGACGAAGTGAACACACTTGTCAAAATATACAGTTTCCGGCGTAATTCGGTGGAAGTCTTTGATATTAAACATAATGAAATCACTTGTCTATTTCCACACTTGTTTATTTCAACCGACCATGGTTTCGGCACGTAGTGCCATTTTCAAACACTTTTTTTTTTTTTTTTTTCATGTTTTGCACCTTGAAAATGGCACTACGTGCCGAAACCATGCTCGGTTGAAATAAACAAGTGTGGAAATAGACAAGTTATTTTATTATGTTTAACACTTGTCAAGGTTAAAACAGACACATCTCTCTAACAACTGCCCTTCGTTAGAGAAGCACCAAGCCGACACGTCTGCATCGAGGGAAGACTGAACCATGACTACCTAAAGTTATTTTTTGTGTGAGCAAATTGCTTATGGTAGAAATCTCTTTTGTGCCACCTGAGTAATTAATTCACTTCCTTTCATTGTGCTTTGTAATGTTGTTTATATAGCTCATTAGATGTGTTTTATTTCCACTTTCTTTCCATACTATCTCTTTCCTTAATTGCTGAATACATGAGGTGAGTCACCCAAGGCTTCTGTAATGAATTATTCCCAGTGTATTGTCATTTTTTAACTGTAGCTTTAGTGTATATGTCGTTGAAATTGTTTGGCAATTCTTGGTAGGTGTATGTATCCCGGGGCTCCATAGTTTATCAGTGTCAACCAATCCACTCTTTCCATCATCTGGCTGACCCTTTTGCAGCAAATGTAGGTGGTATTGGTACTCCTATCATAAGTGCCTAGGTGACAGAGTGGCTGTGAGATGTAGCAATTAATGCCAACAGGATAGTGATCGGAGATGTAAGTTTTAAGAATGAAACTATTTCCATTATCATAGAAACCCATAATATTTTTATGATATAAGCAAGATTTTGAAAACTTATTATTTTTCATTTTAACGCTAGGAAGTTTTGTTGAAACAGTCCATAAAACCACTGTTAGCTGACAAATTCTTATATTTTATCACAGCTTTGTCCCTTGTAACTTTTAATATTAAGTTGAAGTTTCCTATCAGGATGATATGTTTGTCATGCATTCCTTTTATGAATTCCTCTTTGCTACTTAAGAAATCATTTTTGTTTTTATGAGGTGGCCTATAGATGTTTATAACTAAGACATCATGTCAGAGTTTTCAATACAGGCTCAGTTACACTATGATCATATCACGAAGGTTTGGATGAAAATTCCTAAAATAATGAAAAAAACCATTTATCGTGAGAAAAATATCGGTTTTATTAATCATACATATGCAAAAAAGAATGAATATGACATTTACAAAGCCTTCTACATATATGTACTAACTGCTCTCTCAAATGCCGGAAGGGCGTGTTGCTGGGTCTGTTCGGTCATCGGTTACGGAAACGAACGAAGGGAAGGACAAGAAAGAGAATGAGAGAAACAATTGACAGGGAGATGTGCTCACACAGTCTGCTGTATCACTCCGCATTGGGGTCGTTCATGTTCTATGAGAGATAAATATTCTTGTACATTCCTCTTTGACGCTGTATCTCCATCATTTGATCGCTTTTGTTTAATCTCCTGAGTGTATGTTGAAGATAAATTAGTATGTTACTTGTAATGCAGTAAGTCGTTGCATTGGAACTTTTACTGTGAAATTGGTTTCGCATAAAACCTTAAATGTACCATGTGGTTCTCCACGTATACCATTAAATAGGTGAGTAACACAGGTGTATTTGCTCGATAGAAATTTTTACAAAATGCATGGCTTTGTATTACTTATTGATAAGCTTGCCAGTCTGTATTAATTTAAAATTTTCCACTTCTTGGTATACGTTGTCAACTCTTGTGGAAGTTTTGACTGTAAACTGTAGACTCATGGCAGTTATTCACTCAATTTTACCGCAGAGGCATGTCCTCAATATCGCTACGTCATTTCCAGGGACTCGTTTTTGTCCATTCAAGTCCCATGTATTGGGTTGACAAAGGTCACTTTCTCGTCTTAAGGTAACTTCCATTTTTCAAATGAAATATTGAATAAATTCACTAGAACTATTGAAATTTTGAATTGTT